>OX336398.1:103563964-104813964 GCA_946902985.2 Meconema thalassinum
GACATTATAGTGACGATAACACTGTCGTGATTTTGAAAATAAATATGATTGACGCTTATGTGAATTGTAAATATGACAGTAATTGAATCAATGATGAAGTTGTTATAAAAATAACAGGTCAATACACTATCCTAGAATACTAACATTATCAAATTGATGCTTAATACTAAGGTTCGGATGTTAAGGAAAAGTCATATTTTCTTCCTGAGCTAATTTTACCCGAAATCGGAAAAATAAGTTTGAATGACGGGTCCTTGACCACGTTTAAAGCAATTTGATGTTGCCTATAAATGCATATTTCGGCCATTTTATTGTTTTGGTCGTATTCGGTCATATTTTAGTGATATAAGGTCATATTTGGTTAAAATGTCAGTATTTTTGTTTAAATTGAGGCGTCGTTAACCAGGAACGTGTTATCTACGTCGAGTTTCTAACACAGGATTTCCTAATAGTGCAGTTGATATATTTTTCTTTCTTTTCCCGGAACAGGCAGATAGCAGGTTTAGAAGACCTGATTCCAAGAAGGCGCTCCTCTACGCACGTCTTTTAGCACATCTTTCTGGACAGGTTAGATTGCGACACTGTACGCATGAGGTCAAGGAACATGACGATAGTGTGCTACCACCTTTCAATGGGATGCCACTCCAGTAGATATATTAGCTCAGAAGCAATTAGCAAACAAGGAAATGCCATATTTTTTAGGTCATATTTAATAGTTTTTAGGTCTTATTTAGCTAGTTTTTAGGGCATATTTGCTTGCATATTTTGTAGTTCTTTAGGTCTTGAACTTTCGAACCCTGCTTAATACTAATAATACGTTAAATTTACGTACATTACGAACTTTGTGCTAAGGCACCAAATAGTTAAATGGTAGAAATCTATACAGAAACCTGACAGCAGTCATTCGAGCTGAAGGACATGAAAGAGAAGCTGGTATTCAGAAAGGTGTAAGGCAAGGCTGCAACTTATCAATCTTTACATTGAACAAGCAATTGGAGAACAATTTAAAGTGGGAGTGAAGATTCAAGGAGAAATAATTTCAACTCTGAGATTTGCTGATGACATCGTCATCTTGGCCGACACGCCTGAGGATTTGAATGATTTTTTGAATGGTATGGACTCCGTCTTACGGAAGGAATTCATGATGAAAATGTAAAACAAAAATACTGGAATGCAGCCGAAATAAATCAGAAACCTCTATGGACATCAAATTGGCAGGTGAAAAGCTGAAGGAAGTAGGAGACTTTTGTTACTTAGGAAGCAAAATAACCAGTGATGGACGAAGCAAAGAGGATATAAAATGTAGGTTGGCTCGGGCAAGGAAAGCATTTCTACAAAAAGGAGTCTGTTGACATCGAATATAGATTTAGGTATTAGGAAGTCATTTTTGAAAGCCTTTGTCTGGAGCGTGGCGCTCTATGGAAGTGAAACTTGGACTATTGGTGCAGCAGAAAAGAGGAGAATTAAAGCATTTGAAATGTGGTGTTACAAGAGAATGATGAAGATCAAATGGGTAGATATGGTTACAAACGAAGAGGTGTTAAGACAAGTGGGAGAGGAGAGATGCTTCTGGCGACTGCTAATGAAGAGAAGAGATAGGTTAGTAGGACACATACTAAGACACCCAGGAATATCAAGCTTAGTTATGGAAGGGAGGGTTGAGAACAAGAACTGTAGGGGTAGACCAAGGTTAGAACATGTTCAACAGATTGCCTCGGATGTAGGGTGTGGTAGCTATGTAGAGATGAAACAATTAGCTCAGGACAGGGAGGCATGGAGGCTGCATCAAACCAGTCAATAAACTGAAGACAAACAACAGAAATTAATATATATTTCGTATGTAACACTATTTATATACACTGAATCCTCTATGGTCTTTGACGTTTAATACGCTAAGTTCCATCATAAATACAATAAATACTGAAGTCGTTTACTTTGACGTAAATAGCAGTATGCAATCTCTCTAGCTTCTTATACTGTCTCTGGTTTTTATGAGGATGTTTTTATAATCCCTCTGAAGTGGTGTGATATATCTACATCAAATTCCCCACTTCTTTGTCATTGTCATGAAGAAACCAATATGTTGTTAAATTCAAGGATAGTTTCCAGGGAATTCTTTGCCCCATGGTTTATACCTCTAGAACTGATTGGTATTAATAACGAAAGCATTTACATCGCCACCATGGACCAGTAGAAACACTGCTGGAAGATGGTAGGGAGCAATTTTCTGTTTCGATTAATCGATAAGTGAAATAAATCGATTGAAAGTACCAGCCTGGGAAAACCACGAAAACTATTATCAGGGATTCGAACCCACACCCAGGCAGTAGGCATTTGAGAATGATTAAATGCGAGGGAGCAGTGACAGTAGATTTAATTCCGGGATCCCGGCATCTGCAAACTTCGCAGTAAATAAATTATAAGGGGCATGAAAGCAATTACATCATGTTGTTAGGAACTGCTTTTTGGCGTCTTCGGTGGAGTAGTTGGTAGCATGCTGAGCCTCTCTGCCCAAGATCGCGGGTTCAAACCGGCCGAAGTCGTCGGATTTTTAAAGAGCGTTAAATATCCCTCAGTATGCCTTCCTTCGGAGGTGAAGTAAAGCCGGCGGTCCCATGTCATAGATTTATGGCATGAAAGAGAACCTTCCATTAACTACACTTGTGGAAGCTAAAATTTGTAGGTTAGTTTAGTAACGCTATATTAGTTCCAACGTTCACCACCAGGTGCTGACAGCGATGGCATTTAGTAGCCACGTCCGCAGCTAGGTGTCGTGGATGGTAGCATTTGGTGGTCAACGTAGGAACTACTTGAAAAAATTAATTGTCTGCAGTTCTTCAACCTGAATCACAGATAACACACACTAATACAGCCATCACAATCAACACCAGTTATCAGACAGATTCTACACACACCCAAAGTACACGGGGCGTTGTTGCAGACCAAAAAATAAGGAACCAAGGAACTGCTTTATGAAACTGTTACTCACCATGGGATTGTCGCACAAGTCTTCAGTGAGTATTGCCGAAAAATTAGCGATTATGAGAGTTCTGTTGAAACGAGCTGCCTCAAGCTGGATCACATCGAGGGGAGATTCTCCTGGTTTCATGTAGTTCTTCACTTTTTCGAATTTCATCTTGATGTTGGGCTGCAATAAGCAAACATCCACAGTTCAAACTCTTCAGACAAACAAATCGAAGTTAAAAATATCCTTTCGCCAGTTCACCGGAAACTCAACCATATACGGTCGATTTTATTAGCAGTTTGCCTTGTATACCACTACGAGAGCTAGAGTGAGTCAATCCAGAGTTTCACTTAAGCCCTTACAACTACTTCCGGTGTGAAGATTTTTCAAAAAATACCTGAGGGTATTGAACCAAGGAACTCATTAAGGGGGCTCATACACCGTCTGTTGTCAAAATTTAAGTTTTTATTAACGTTTAAATGAAAGACAATACCTTTCTCAATATAACTGTTAAGTTTTATAAGTGAATTCAGCGTTTTGGCAGATGTATAGCGTATTTCGTGAGATCTGTCAATGGAGTGTTTAATATTCAAAGCTGTTTACCCGAAAGGTTGCTTTTTTGGTAGGAGAAACACAATATCTCGTGAACTATGTGATGAAACTGGATGAAACTCAGCAGATACATTCCAACATATGATCCCTAGAGGATGAACCTCATTTGAATCGTTTACTTCAGAAAGGGGTCAAGTGACAAAAAAAGCCATTTCGAGAAAAGCAAAGAAAACTTAAGATCCCATACAAAGAATTTTTTATGGATCTTAAAAAGTTACCACAAATGTGTTTATGTATTTGAAACGAAATAACAAAAATTATATTTGTTTTATTTTTTTGTATCGTTCAAAAAATCAACTTAATTTTTTTTACTTGACACCTTTCTGCAATAAAGAAGTAAAACACGGATATTTTGTTGGCAAAACTGAGAAATATTTTGCGGTTTTGTAATGAAAACGAATTGTCTGCAAAACAGTTTATTGTATGTGCATTGGATACGATTATTAATGACAGAGTGCAGTCTGCATATAAGTCAAGCAGCATTACGCGCGCTACCTGATTTAGAAACGCAGGTAAGTGTCACAGGAGATCATGACACCACGGACAGCTACTGGAGCTGAGTCATATCCTACTCGCGCAACTGTACCTGTCAACGAAGCAGAGTGACGTGTGACACAAGTAAACAGAGAATAGTTCCCATCTCGACCGCCGGCAATCAATTCGTGAAAGGGTAATAGTACACTGATTTATTCGTCTTCTAACTCCACAGCACATTGCAATATATCGTTGTAGAACTCATCATACCCAACAAGGTAAGGTTTGAGATTAGCGAGGTCTTTTATCTACTTTACATTGATGGGACCCTGAAACAGAAACTGTTTGTAGCTCCTAGGCCAAAACTAGACACAGAGTACGGTACAAGAAGTACGGGTTGAAATATTAGAACAGAAACGAGTCAAGAAGCGTCCCTTGACCCCTTTCTGCACTAATCACAATTTTTAACATAATGCCTTACTGTAATAACAGGCCGGAACTAGACTCCTTTCTGCACTAAAATACACGTCTACCGCTACAGAACATGTTCCCACAAATAACACATTTTATCATATTTTGTCACTTGACCTCTTTCTGAAATAAACGATTCATTTATGAAATTATCTTAAAAAATAATTGAGATATACTTGGAAAAATAAACCAAAAAACAGTTCATTTTTTGAAAGACAAATTTAATATTGTTTTTTAAATATACTATTTACAATATAACATTCATGGTGGTTCATCCTCGCTATTTATGCGTTTACTTTACATGAAAAAATAATAATTCCATTCAGACTGGTATTTCTTTTTAAATAGTGTGTTTTGTGATTCACGGAGTTTAAAATATCACGAATATTATCCTTTCAATAAATCACGAAATATTATATATACTGTTCCTCTCTCTAAATTAGATGAAAGCTCTATGTATTTACTATACATATGTCAGTTTCCATAACTCTATGTTACATATTAGTGAAGCTATGATATGATTTCGTAACTGTATGCGAAAACACCCACTGACGGTGTTTGAGCCCCCGTAAAGAAATAATTATGGAAATAAGCTAATTTGGCTAGGATTTGAATCAAAAATTAAACGAGTAAAGAAGCATCCTATACAAGGCTGATTTTCGGGCTCTGCATTTAGGCCATGTGTCGACTTGTGTAACGTGTCAATTTTTTACAGTCTTACCAGAAAGCACTTTGCTCCAATATTTAGGCACTTTGTACAGATGTACTAAAATACCCAAGTTAAAGTTGAAGTTCATAATTGCCAAGTAGTTAACGAAATCACAAAGGAACTGTGTCTTAGTGATGAAGTTTTAGGATTTTCATTTTAAAATGATTTACATAATTTCTAAAACTGGGTCAATATTTCCCATACAGGCGAGTTACTTTGCTCTACCTTCAAAATCAATGTTATTTTAATGGAACAATTGAATGGAGCAATGTTACACACTTTGCACCATTCCATTTTTACATTTCATAGACGAAAAGATATTCCAAATTTTTCAAAAAACACTAGATTATTTTTGAAACAAAAGGAAATAATTGATTTTCTTGGTGGTACCACCATCAGCTTGAAAGAAAACATATTTACATAATCTAGGCAGCCTTAAATACTACATCGGTCAGCATTTTACTCAACACTACTCGAGGATATGTAAAATAATCTAAATATTAAAACTCAGCAATTCTTCTAGGTTTGTGCCGTGTCTTGTGTGGGGTTTCACCTAGGACACCAAGCTGGCTCATCGGCGGGCTCTTGGTGACCCCGCCCGGACACCCACAGGCGTGATGAACTGCGCGCCACCTCGCTTTATATTAAGTGCAACTGCACCACTTGACTGCGAGAACTAAAAGCTCAAGCAGCCTTAACCTCCCTATGAAGGCTTCCAAAACGATGGTATATTGGCTTTCACGGCCGGTGAATTAAAACTCAGCAATTCTAGAAGAATTCTAGAAGAATTATAACTCAGCAATTCTAGAAGAATTCTAGAAGAATTGCTGAGTTTTAATTCACCGGCCGTGAAAGCCAATATACCATCTTTTTGGAAGCCTTCATAGGGAGGATAAGGCTGCTTGATCTATTAGTTCTCGCAGTCAAGTGGTGCAGTTGCACCTAAAAAAGGGAGGTGGCGCGCAGTTCGTCACTCCTGTGGGGGTCCGGGCGGGGACACCAAGAGCCCGCAGATGAGCCAGCTTCGTGTCCTCGGCAAATCCCCACACAAGACACGGCACAAACCTAGAAGAATTGCTGAGTTTAAATTCACTGACCGTGAAAGCCAATATATAATCTAAATATTGTATGCATATTTGTGCATTAGTGTAATTCATAAATATCCTACATTAACTAAGCCTAGGTGTGCAGGATCTGATGATGATCGCTTGACGATCGAATCAAGTCATTCATTTTAAAGACCCCCATTTTTGTAAAATAAAGCGTGTTAATTTCTGATAAATATATTATGTAATATTTCTTTCTGGTTAGAACAAGCAAATACTTGCTTCCCGCCTAATGTAATTGGGTACAATTTGTGTTGACCGATTGGAAAGCATTCTTTAACCCTTTATAGGGCAGAATATTGAAGATATTTTATTTGTATTTTTTAAAATTTAATTTTAAACTAGCGGACCCCTGCGAGAAATCTCGCATGTTCATAAGTCATACTCTCCCCAATAGGTTTATAATGAGTGACCTAAGGAGAAAGGTTGTTATGTTTTTATGTCAACCAAATAATTATAGAACACTATTTACATTTCAGTTAGAATTCCAAGCTCTACGTTCTCTAACTTAAGAAGGCAATCACTAAAAATTGGATCATCATAACACTCACCAGTTATTCGATATTTATGAAAGCATCTTGGTCAAAATTTTCTGCTTTATCTTGTTGGCTGAGGAACCTCTTTCCCCCATTATCAGGACAGCCCTCTTTGGAAAACTTCTTCACGGTCCGCTTACAGTGAGGCTTCCTTGATCCTAAGTGCAACGATCAGCGTTATACTCCTTCGCACACTGCCTGCAGGGCAGCTTTCCCAGTCCGGTGTGTAGCGCTCAGCGCTTAACTCCTTTGCACGTTACCTACAGGGGTGCTTTCGCTTTCTTGAGTGGAGCGTCAGCATAAGAGCGTGCCGTGGCTGGTTTCTTTCTGTGAGCATTGTATACTGCTTTTTTTTAATCTGATTTTCCTTGTTTTCCTGAAGTCGGGTTTTGATGTATTGTGTTAGGTCCTCGACCTTTTCGGCAAGGGCGGCTATTACCACCCTACAAGATTTATTCATGTCCAGTGCCTCCGGTTTACATATTTCACACAGCCATATCAGTTTCCTGTTCTTTCTTTCAAGGTCTTTGACTTCCTGACCAATGAGGCCAGTAGTGTTCTCGTGGGTCTTTGCACCTATCGCATTCGATTGTGCTGCCCTCATTAGTGCATTGCCTGTGACATATTGGGCAAAATTCCTTTTTGTTGCTTCTGGGTGCACTCCGGGCAGGTAACATCTTGGTCAAGATTTCCTGCTTTATCTTGTTGGCTGAGGAGCCCCTTCTCCCATATCAGAACAGCCCTCGTTGGAAAACTTCTTCACATCCCTCTGAGAGCGAGGCTTCTTTGTTCCTATGTGCAACGATCAGCGTTCAACTCCTTCGCACACTGCCTGCAGAGCGGCTTTCCTAGTCCTGTGTATAGCGCTCAGTGCTAAACTCCTTTGCACGTTACCTACAGGGGTGCTTTCACTTTCCCGAGTGGAGCATCAGCATGAGAGCGTGCTATATTTATGAAATTAGAATGCAATTCGTCACTATTAATGCCATTTGTGTGCTAAGTCCAATGATTGACAGCGTAGCCGAAACACTGACTGGTTATTCGATACATTAACTTTCAGTCAGAATTCCAAGTAGTACGTTCCCTAACTTAAGAAGGCAATCACTGAAAATTGGATCATCATAACACTCACCGGTTATTCGATATTTATGAAATTATACGATTTGAGTACCCAATCCATTGATTTACTGATTCTGAATACCATGGCAAATGATAGAAAAAAACCTGTAAAAGAATTAATGTTTAATGGTTCTAAGGTTTTAGACGCCGTAACACACGCCGGTTATACGATTTAGAGTACTGAATCCATTGATTTACTGTTTCGGAAAACCATGCGAAATGATCGATATTTATGAAATTAGAATGCAGAAGAAACACCTGTAAAATAATTAACGTTCAATAGTTTTAAGGGTTTAGACAACAATTCATAATTGCAGCATGTTAGAGCATCAGTATTTGCAAAAAGCACAATTCTTACAAAAATCGATATTTATGGAATTCGAATGCGGAAGAAAATCCTGTATCGCGGCTTATTAACAAACCTGGATTTTAATCAATCCATTGTTAAGTCGGATGAGCTTAAATCATGTGTGTGCTGAGCAGGGGCGTAGCTAAAATGGGGCAAGCGGGGCACCGCCCCGGGCCCCCCGAGGTCAGGGGGCCCCCAAACCCTAAAAGAAAAAATATAAATCTATATATATAAAGCTCAATGTTTGTCTGTTTGTCTGTTATGTATACAAATCCACACCGTTTCACCGATCGGAACCAAAATTTGTATACTTACCATTTGCAACCCTGCGGGTAACCCTGACCACTTGAAATTTCGGACCACCCCATTCTCTGCATTTAGGCCCTTTGCCCCAAATCTACACCGTTTCACCGATCAGAACCAAAATTTGTATACTTACCCTTTGGTACCCTGCGAGTTACACTGTCTGCTTGAAATTGCGGACAGACCACTCCATTCCCTGCATTTAGGCCCTTTGGCACAAATCTACACCGTTTCACCGATCAGAACCAAAATTTGTATACTTCCCTTTGGTACCCTGCGAGTTACACCGTCTGCTTGAAATTGCGGACAGACCACTCCATTCCCTGCATTTAGGCCCTTTGTCCCAAATCTACACCGTTTCACAGATCTCAACCAAAATTTGTTATTTACCGTCTGGAACCCTGCGAGTAACACTGTTTGCTTGAATTTGCGGACAGAGTACTCCATTCCCTGCATTTAGGCCCCTTGGTTCAAATCTACACCGTTTCACCGATCTGAACCAAAATGTGTACACTTACCCTTTGTAACCCTGTGAATATCACTGTCCACCTAAAATTTCGGACAGGCCACCCCATTTCCTATATTTAGGCCCTATGCCAAAAATCTATATCGTTGCACCGATCCGGACCAAAATTTGTATACTTACCCTTTCGAACCCTGCGGGTAACCCTGTCCACTTGAAATTGCGGACAGATCACCCCATTCCCTGCATTTAGGCCCTTTGGCCCAAATCTACACCGTTTCACCGATCAGAACCAACATTTGTATACTTACCCTTTGGTACCCTCCGAGTAACACTGTCTGCTTGAAATTCCTCCCGGAAGGAGGACAGGGTCCGTCCCAAAGGCAATGGAAAAAAGGGGTAAAACCGGACCCAGCTCAGGAAACCTTCAGGGTTGCCAGCTCCCGAACTCACCAGCCATGAGCCCTTGATGATCTAGCACTATCCAGGGTGCACCAGAAGTGGTAGGGCTACATAAACCCTGCCTCATTGAGGGTCTTGAGCAGAACACATGAGATATTAAGAAAAGAAAAAGAAGGCTGACACCTCAAAGAATGAGGCTATCAGGAATTATTAGACAAGGGCCAATTAAGGCGGGAAAGTAAAAGAGTCACTAGGCCTCGGATACCCTGATACCATCGGGGTCGGAAGAGAACAAGAGTTTGACCAAGGGAGGCTGACAGGAAAGAGAACTGAAAGGAGCCCGGCACCAGTAAGTAGAAGCAAAGCCGGACTCAGCTGGGGTCCCGTGGTCGCAAACCCACGTCCCACAAGTTGTGAGACCCTGGTTGGTGGAGGGGGGAGGAGGGGGTAGGTTTGAATAGCTTGCTGATTCATCGCGAGGTGACATGAGAGAAATGTTCAGACCCCGCTGTGTTACCTGGTATTGCTGACTATGCTGATGTTCATACAGGGTCTTTGCTCAAACCACTGTAGTGTTACGAAATAATGAGTGATTCACCGGTCAATGTGAATAGGACCGGGACCCCCCCCCCCCCCCGAACGTCTGTCATTATATATCGTCATCATTTGCGATATTCTCAGGTTCGTGCAGCTTGGACCCGAGCAGTACTCGATAAGCTGTTTCACTACACGCATCGAGTATAGGCCTAAGCCAGAAAATAACGTTCAGACTTTGGAAGACATCGAAGGTAGAAATCTGAATTACCTATATCAGATTTAAAATTATACCATGTTCGTTTAGTAGTCATTTTTCATTACCTTATTATTATCATCATAAGGGCAAATGACCTAGATGTTACGTCCATTATACTACTAAGCAACACCAGAGTCTACCTAGCCTGTGATTTTAAAAATATGTATTTTCATTAGTTTGTAAGTTTGATATACCCGTTCAGTAGTAGTCGTCTTCATTATCATCCTCATCAAAATGGCAAATGACCTAGATGTTACGTCCA
This sequence comes from Meconema thalassinum, assembly GCA_946902985.2. Classification (NCBI taxonomy): domain Eukaryota; kingdom Metazoa; phylum Arthropoda; class Insecta; order Orthoptera; family Tettigoniidae; genus Meconema; species Meconema thalassinum. The sequence continues at coordinate 103,574,529 of OX336398.1, forward strand.
TTATGCAGTACTACTAAGCAACACCACGGTCTTCATCGCCTGTGATTTATAAATTGTGTATTTCCATTAGTTTGTAAGTTTGATATACCCGTTCAGTAGTAGTAGTCTTCATTGTCATCCTCATCAAAAGGGCAAATGACCTAGATGTTACGCCCATTATACTACTAGGCAACACCACAGTCTTCCTCGCCGGTGATTTAAAAATATGTATTTCTATTAGAGTGTAAGTTTATTATACCCGTTCAGTAGTAGTCGTCTTCAGTATCATCTTCATCAAAAGGGCAAATGACCTAGATGTTACGTCCATTATACAACTAAGCAACACCACAGTCTTCATCGCCTGAGATTTTTAAAATGTGTATTTCCATTAGTTTGTAAGTTTGATATACCCGTTCAGTAGTAGTCGTCTTCATTATCATCCTCATCAAAAGGCTAAATGACCTAGATGTTACGTCCATTATACTACTAAGCAACACCACAGTCTTCATCGCCTGTGATTTTTAAAGCGGGTTTTCCATTAGTTTAAAAGTTTGATGTACCAGTTCAGTAGTCGTCTTCATTATAATTCTTATCAAAAGGGCAAACGACCTAGATGTTACGTCCATTATACTACTATGCAACACCACAGTCTTCCTCGCCGGTGATTTAAAAATATGTATTTCTATTAGAGTGTATTTCCATTAGTTTGTAAGGTTGATGTACCCGTTCAGTAGTAGTCGTCTTCATTATCATCTTCATCATTAGGGCAAGTTACCCACATGTTACGCCCATTACTATAGTAATAATCACCAAAACATAGTCTTGCACGAACTATGATTCTTAAAAATGACTTTGTCTATTAATTTCTAAGTTTCATGTGTTCAATGCAATAGTAGTCATTAGCGGCCAATGACCCATACTATGCTCCGTTCATACTACTTTTAAATAATACGACATAAAATCTTTCTTGACCGCGATTTACAGGTACATGGTACGCCCTTTGGTATAGTAACAATCACCAATGGCTTTCCACTGCGAATTTTTCTTTTAACTATTTCAAAATGCCTCCCAAAAAGCACAATCTATTGGGAAAATCAGCCAACAAACCAAGAAAGTTAGATTATTAAGGGCTGCTGAAACACCTGAGCACGTCAATATCGGCTTGAACAGGACGAAAAAGGCACGCTGAGCTCAGGGCTGCTGAAACTCCTCAGCAGCGTCAAGACCGGCTTGAAGATCAGCAAATAAGGCAGTCTCAGACTAGGGCTGCTGAACCATCTGAGCAGCGTCAATATCGGCGTGATCAGGATGAAAGAAGGCACGCTGAGCTCAGGGCTGCTGAAACTCCTCATCAGCGTCAAGACTGGCTTGAACAGGACGAAAGAAGGCACGCTGAGCTCAGGGCTGCTGAAGCACCTCAGCAGCGTCAAGACCGGCTTGAAATCGAACGTACGCGACTTTTTTAATCTAGGCAAACATTTAGGCAGTCTGATTTGAAATTAGAGGCATTTCAGTACGATCACACTTACAATGGAATACACCCCAAAGTAACAATTGGAAAAATGGTTGGTGTATGCCATCACTGTCTAGCCAAGAAATTCAGATCGGAGTCGCCTGGAATATGTTGCTCTAACGGGAAAATTAAGCTAGCCGCTTTAAATCCTCCTCCAGAACCACTTCTTTCGTACACGTCAGGAACGACTCAAGAATCTAAACACTTCCTGAAAAACATTAGGAAGTACAATTCATGCTTCCAAATGACTTCTTTCGGTACAACAGCAATAGTAAAAGAAACTGGTTTCATGCCAACTTTCAAAGTGCAAGGACAAATTTATCATCAACTTGGATCAATTCTTCCCTTCACTAATGAGAATCCAAAATTCTTACAAATCTATTTTATGGGAGACGAACGACAACAAGCCGATCAACGTTGTAAAAATATTCCCAGCACCAGAAGGGAGATTATTATAGCTCTACAGAGGTTGTTGCAAGAGCATAATAACTTAGTAAATATGTTTAATCCTTAGCTACACGCATCTCTTTCACTAACATTCGCACACGCTAGCGGCACTCTATGCCGCAATATATATTTTCATTCTTTTACGTAATTTAGTGACTTGCTAAACGGCTAAAATTGATTTGTATAGAGAATTATACAGAACCTATGAGAATACATTGAAAAAATCGTATCAGTATGTATGAAATTCTTATTAATAAAATGTATTATTGGGAGGGAAGGGATAAGGACATATTTACTATTCACACTTAATGTAATTAAAAATTATTATACACATTTATTGGAAAACGAAGAAAAAAAATAATTTTCACACACAAAAGAGATACTGGGAATTATTGGATTGAGATTGCCCTTTTTCAGGCTCATATTACAAGACATTGTACCTGATGCTCAACAAGCTCAAGAAATACACCAGAGTAAAAGAAAACTGTTTGTCAGAATCATGTAGGCCTATACACTTAGATTCTTGGCTTGGAAAATGACACTTTCTGCTAATTTACAGTACGAAATAATATACGGTGCCTAAATACACAAAATAACTCTGCACTAGGACTTAAAAATCGAATAGATCCTCTTCATCCAGTGATCCTTCTTGCTCATCAAGTACTTGGAGCAACCTATCAATCTACTGTTGTTGACAGCCATGTCGAGACCTATAAACAGAAGGCAAGCGTGCAGACTATGTGCTGACATAGATAATAATGATAGAAGCATAGAAAGAAAAAACAAAGGTAGAATACGTTAGATACTTACATTATTTCACAAAACCGATTCCAGCCAGTTGTTACAAGCTATCGGTACGGAATGCCGCATTCGCGCACCTCGCACTTTGACAACCTGTCACAGACTGACTGGGAACCAGACAGGCTCCGAACCTACACCCTCCCCTGCAGCACATGTCAAACAAAGGATATAGTGGGCGATCTCACAGAACTCGTAAGAGTTTACCACGTCAAACAAAATTTTGCAAAAAAAGAGGCACTGAGTGCAGCTTAGCGTGTATCTAAGGGTTAAGACCGCCCTGGATCGACTGCGAAATCTGGAAGCTTCTCTTGGAGGAATTGCTTCAGACAGTTATCGTACAGCTTAAACCTTAACAAGACGAATCTTTTAACCAGATAGCGATCTAAGTGGGAGCTCTTTGGTAAAAATAATCAAGTCTTTCTCGAAATGTGAGTCCTAAAAATAACTTTTTCTATTATTTTCTAAAGTTTCATATGTCAGTTATGTAGTAATTTTCAATACCATCTTGATCAGTAGGGCAAATTACCTAGATGTTACGCCCTCAACGTCATTGGGGGCAAATGACCTAGATTTTAAGTCCATTATATTTCTAATCACCACCACATAAAGTCTTCTACGACTGAGATGTCACGAATTCTGGAACCGCTAACGACATATCTCGACTCGGACTGAAGACAAATATCACGAGAATGATCATTATTTTACAGAGCCTTCCCATAGTGACTTAAGTATAAACATTGTCACTGGGTTTGATAATGTAAGAAATGAATACATAGATAAATATAAATTATGACGTTGAGTGTTAAGGAGACTGAAATATTATCATCATTCCACCGGGCGAAGCCGGGTACTACTGCTAGTAAGTAATAAATAAAAGTAGTACCGTACTAGAAAAAATATTTGAGAATTCAATTTAGATCGGGGGCCCCGATTGCACGGAACTACGCGTCTAATCTTGTGTTTAGAAACTAGTCACGTTCAGTGCAATCTGTATGTAAGATATATCCATCCACTTGTGTGGTATTCTATGAGTATTTTTTGATAGTCGGGCGCCCGACCCAGGCGCCGTACAGACAATGCATTGTTCCCCATTCAGCGCATGACCATGGGTCATCGTTCCACCCTTTCCCCCTCCACTGCGACATCACACCACAGCAATGCACAGTAGCAGAGTAGTAGCAGTAGTGTAGTTGGTACGTCGCCACAGCGGTTCCCGGATAAGTGGCTGAACTTAAGTTGTGGCTTGCATTGTGCTATTTTTAACGACGCTTTGAAATTACGGTACTTATGAAAGTTGACCTAAAAAAAGAAGGATAAAAGAAAAAAAGAGGAGACGGTTCGTACTTGTACTAAATCGTTAACTGCATGGTTGCACCCTCAAACTCAATCAGGTTAAAGTACGTTTCGATGCAGAAACAAGGTCAAAACGAAGAAAATGAAAATAATGAAGGTAAGAAGAAAACAAGCTTAACTATATTGTAAAAGTGTTATAAGTTGTTAAGCAAAGTAAAATTATTGTTATTAAGATTTCCATTAACAATTCGGTCAGGACGTAATATTTTATAACAAACTAATATCATATAATTTAATATTATAAAAAGCATAGAATGTGTGATAAAAACAAACAATGAAGCGGTTTGCGAATTGCGACTGTTGATTCACTTCATTTGGACTGAGCACATTTTTTTTTGTTTTTCGCATTAAAATCGCACTGTATCGGGTATACAGTATGTGTCTGTCTGCGACATACGTGCCCCAGATGAAACATCAGGGGATAAATGAAAATGACGAATTAACTATAGTGGACTGTATTTACAAAAATGTACATGTTACAAAAGACACAACACTTGATATGCGAAGGAGCTGCTGCTCCGGAACACAAACACATTCAGCCATGATGGCTACTTCACACTCTGTCTCTAGGTCACTTCTGCCAACCTAAACATAAATAAATGTCCTTTGCCAACTGTGGAAATAACACAATTATATAATTCTCCCTGAGAGCAAACATACTCCCCACCTTGAAATACATGGATTTCAATAATCTGAAATGAAAACACTGAAATGTTCCAATGACAAGGACATGAAACACTAAAATATTCACTAACTTAAAACACTGACATATTAACAGTCAAAATTATGTGTCTGCTCAATTGGTAGCGGAGCTACCTTGGAAACTGGTCGTTTAAAAATACCACTGTTGCACTTCACCACTCTTACCACATTGTCTTGACCACCATGCACTTCAGTGATAACACCAAGGGGCCACTGGAGTGGGGGAACATTGTCTTCCCGTGTCAGCACCACAGTACCTGGTGATACGTTGCTGGAGGAGGTCGCCCATTTGCTGCGCTGTTGCAGATGGGTGAGGTAATCTAATGACCATCTCTTCCAAAAGGATTGGAGTCTTTGTTGCAGAACCTTATATTGTGCCTTTCAGCAAGAAATATGCAAATCACAGTATACCAGCATTGCTCAATTCGGGATTTTCGGGGTTGTAGTATGTTCTCCCACTCTGTGACTTACACATTTTGGATTAAATAGAGGATACACTTGCAAAAATAACAACAAAATCAACTCCTATTCAAAACATTTAATTAACCAAAAATTATGGCGCTACAAACAATAAAACAATTAAACTACTGACCAATATCCTTCTACTTGTTCAAAGTGAACAAGGAATCACATAAGAATTAAACAAATATTTTACTAAAACACATGGTTTCCTTTAAAACCGACAATTCATAATTATTTTTACTTCCATAAAGTATCTATCTTAAAGTTCCATATAACTACGAGCTCCTTTGGCTCGATATTTTCCAATAATAATGGTGTCATTCTTTTGTACACCTCAAATACTATTTTTACCTTTTCTTATCATCAAAACCAATATATAATTACATTTAAAATACATGTTAATTCTCTACTTAAATATTGGGGCACTTCACATGTTCTCAGCATTTACCATCTCTCTCAAGTTTTTACAAATTCACCATAGTGATCGGGAAAATACTTGTGTTCTCCAGAGTCATAAAGATTACTTGACAAAGTTAAAAACTATGATTACTCCCGGAATCTAGTTACCTTCATTTAACTCGTGGAATCCTACTTCCATACAACATTACAATAGGGATTGTTATTTATTTATTTGTCTTATAAGACCATTATCACATAAGAAAACTACGATCTGAACTTGCAAGCGATAATTTCAACTACAAGGACCTCGGTTCAAAGCCCGGGTCATTAACAACTTTAAACACTCACGGTGTATTTATTCCTTCTTACAGACGGCCTTCTCCAACCCTCCTGCTATTAGGGTCAGACCGTATACTTGAGCGAGATTTATGACTGGGAGGGTGACTTCCAGTCTAGTCTACGGTTGGAGCTCTCCTCAATGCTTTTAAAACAAATCTTCCTTTCTTTTCAGTTCTATGGAGAGACCTGGCATTTAACTTCTCTTTTCACTTTCAACAATATTATTTGGCTCATAAACCACTTTCGTAACCTTGGCATTTATTAATTATAAAGGGTCCTCATTGATTGGGAAGAGTAATACACATTTTACGACGAATAATTAGGGGCTTCAACAACAAGAGGATTCTAGGTTCGAATCTCTTAACATGCCTCGGGAACCATTCCCACATTGGAGGACTTATACAAAATGCGATTTAGGGTCGGCCGTGGCCTACATGACCTACGCTCATAATACCATACATTTGCTCCCTTTTACATAATAACACACACATGGCCTCGTGATCTATGTCACTATTGGAGGACTTACAACATATCTCAATTTACCGCAATCAACTACCCTTCATAAGTAATTTACCAAGTACTTTTAAATTCTACGCATTCCTAGCGTGACATTTTATTTTAATTGCGCTCCATTGCGCTATACATTATTTTAAGCCTAGCGTCTTCCAAAGAACTGATAAATTCCATACAAACAATTAATACATATCTCAATTTTTATATTAATCTTTTCCTTTCACAATAATCGCTCTATTTTTAATAACATGCATTAATATCATGTCTTATACTTTTATTAAGGCTCCAACGCTCTCATTTTCATATCATTCAGTTTGATCTTTATTTATATTTCCTTTATAGTATTATTAATACGCTTGCTTTTATAACATTCGTCAAATACACTGACATTTTATTCATACATTTCCTCTACAGGATTTATTCTTTCACATAATTATTTATAATTTCTCAAATTCTATTTTTGTTCAGACCGCGTTCTTATTCTGTATTTAGTTATTTAGAAACATCCCTTTTACTCAAAAACTCCGGTGGATTTGTACACAATCATTTCCCCTACACCAAAACATAATGAAAATCTTTACTCACATGTTTAAGGTCGTTTCTTGACCTTTCTCCTCGTGCGATGCGTCATTTCAGCCCACTTTTTTTTTAAATTACTCCATCTTGTACAAATTCATTGCATGTACAGACATATCTCACACATATTTAACACGTATACATTTAACACTAATAACATTTTAAATACACTGGTGTATCCGTTTAGAACACACAATAAAAAAAACACTGAAAATATATTACTTTTAACACAAAATCTTGATATATTTACACTTCACGAATTTTGATCACTAGACCGCTATTAGGCCTATCACACGTGACCTCTTGATCTCCCATCTCCAAGGGTGAAATTTAGTAATGTCGGCTCCCTATCCTCTCAGAATGTGAAAGTCTCGAATCATCTACTTCCTCCCTGCAATAGCACTTCTTCGAATCCCGTTCCTGACGATCTGCTATTTCTCTAACTTGAACGGCTCCCCTTTTAGATCCTATTTATTGATCTTAGCGGAAGTCTGTTCTGTTCACGGTTCCCTCGATAATCTATCGGTGACCTATGGATTTTTATAGCAACTAATACCTCTCGAGTCTTAGTGCCTTTGAATAGTTCGTCTGCTTTCTTGAAACAATGTCTATCGTCTCCTTCTCTTCTCGCTTCTTCGGTTCTCGCACTTCTAATCTTCCAGAATACTTTGCGACCCTTATTTTCTCTGTCCCTACTCGGGTTCTTTAAATTTGATAAACTGTTTCTTTCGCTGTTACGGTGTGCGTTATGATACTTTTGGTCGTTTACTTAAAGACCTATCGCCCTGAGTCCTAAGTTCGCAGCCTGCTTTGACTGTATTATATGAACTTTTTACTGTAAACTTTCTACTGTCGGACCTAAATCCTGTAACTAGGATTTTCCTAATTTTTCAACACGGCGATTCTGTAATATTACTTCTTTGCAACCCCTTACGGATGCACGTAAATTATTGATACCGCGACGCCCTTGGCTGTCGGATATTGTCTATGCGATGTGATACAGCGTTTTTCCCTCAAGGAAAGCTTGTATACTGTCTTCGGAGCGATGTGGCTTCACGTCCCCTGGACAATCGGATGTAACATCTCCCCTCAAGGAGTACTGGTAAGCTGCCTTCGATGTGTTACAGCATGACGCCCCCTCATGGACTGTCGGAATACTGCATGATTGGTCTGGTTTGGCCTGGACTTTTATACTATTTAGTCACAAAAAGATAAACTCCTAGTCCTTTTCGTAACCAACTTTTGAAATAATTGTCGCACAATTATAAAAATTATATCTCCAGAAAGCTCGTCTTCCAAACGTCAAATGATCTCACTGCGCATAAGAATCGATCGTGCAAATCGGAGATATAAATTAATTTGTAGTCTTCAGCTGCGTGGGTGGTGCTGTTGATTTTTAAATTCTCCCCTCCTCGGGTCTCAGTAATTCCCCGATGACGTATGCTGCGTTTGCAGTTCTTTCCTGTGCAATTATTACAAGCTATTTCTTAACATAAAAATTTCTAATCCGAAATGAGTCACAGTACGGTATTTATTTACTTACTTTTATTCCTGCAAAGGGGTTAAATTTAATTATTCTTCTTCTGGCACAGCGGCACTGTTGCCGTTTTAATGCAAGCTAAGCTGGATTTCCGAGTCACGCTTCTCTGTCTTACAGTGAAAATTTTCCACTCGTTCTATTAATATCCATGACCCGCTCCCTCTCAAGGAGTCAAGAGGCATGATCTCATCTCCTGAACACCTGGTCCAGCGGCTTGCGCAATGTTAGGCTAGAACCCTTGCTTGAAATCTCTCTCCGTTCCCTTAGAAACTGTGTGTTTCTTTCATTCCTTTCACAAATACATGGATTCTACCCCTTTTGAGCCAATGGTACATGGGTTCATCTCTCCCCTCCTTAGGTAAATAAATTTTCGAAAAATCTTGAGGATTTTTTTAAATTATTCATAAAAAATCTTATTTTTTCCTTTATATGTCGAAGCCATCATAACGTTCTCCGTACCTTCTGTTCTTTCATCTTTTTACGTCATATCCGGTTATTGTGTAGGTTGGGTACGCTCTGTCCCTACCCTTTCTTCCTTTTTTTATTTGTCTGGACTTTAGGTTTCCAGAATCTCATTCTTCTTTACGGGTGTGGTCTATCCCTACCCGTTTCCTTATTTAATCATTCTCCTTTCTTAAATTGAAATTTTCTTCTTCAACAAAATCAATTATTTCTTTTATTTCTCAATATAATTTCTCCAATTCGCATTCGCACTCGAATGGTTGAGCTCTGTTTCCCTTTTCTACCTTATTCTCGTTTCTATCAAAAGTGGATTCCTCATCTCTAAATTGTTCCTTAACCAGGGCTTGTTCATTGGCTTCATCGAAGTCTTCGGGAGGGTAATATACTTTCAAATTCGCTGAATTCATGGTCACTTCGTGATTCGTTTCACAGTGTCGAATTCTATAGGCATTATTTCTCAAATCTCTTATTATTTGATACGGTCCGTGGTACATTTTCTGGAACTTTTTGTACACGCGGTTCCCTGGATCCGAAATGGCTGGTCTTTTTACTAACACCATTTCCCCTGCTAGTAGTGGCCGATGATACCTCTTGTGCCTATTTCTTCTTTGCCTCCTGTCGGCTTGAGCTTTTAGATGCTCAAAGGCTCTTCTAATACGTACATCTCTTCCAGGCTGACCGTCTGCTGGCCTAGGAATTACCAGACTCCAAGGTCTCTCCGGTTGCTCATTCCGATGTAACGTTATTGGTATCTCTCCCGTAGATTCATGGATTGTGTTGTTTATACAAAACTCGATAATACCCAAGATATCTATCCACTTCCAATTTTCTTCGGCACAGTATATTCTACAATACTTGGCCGTCTCCCTCATCACTCTTTCTACAGGATTTGCCTCAGGATGGCGAATGCTTGACAAAATCTGTCGTATTCCAAGTCTTTCTAATTCTTGTCTGAACTCTACACTGGTGAAACAACTACCGTGATCCGACAACAAATTCTCAGGTTTTCCCAGAATCGGTATCACTTTTTCTTTGAGTCGTTTTAACACCTGTTTGGTACTAGTCTTCTGTATGGGAGCAAGAACAACCATTTTAGTGAAGACATCTATAGCCACCATTATGTGCCGATTTCCTCTTCTTGCCTTGGGCAAAGGTCCAAAATTATCAACAGAAATGATTGGACCTGGCCTCTCGGGTAACAATGGTATAGGCTTTTTTCTCATCAGAAATGCATTTGGTTTAATCCTTTGACATAAATCACATGTCTTTAGCGTGTCCCTTACAGTTTCTCTCAGTCTCGGCCATACAAATGCTTCTTTCAGCATCGAGACTGTTTTGTCGACTCCCCTATGTCCGAACGATCTATGGGCTAACCATACTATTTTCCTCTGCAAAATTGCAGGTACAACAATCCTTAATCGTGTATGGTCAGAGTCCACAAACTTATATAATAATCCATTATAAAATGTGTAATCTTGAGCTATCTTATTAGCTTCCGTGTAAGCCGGTGTTCCCCTTATCAAACTTCCCTCAAGGAAAGATATCAGCATGTTCATCCATGGATCCTCACGTTGCCGTTGACTAATGCTTCTTAACTCATTTAGATTACGCTGATCCCTGTCTTCCAAATCAATAGCCATTACGTCCTCTTCTGTGGACTCTGGCTGTCTACTTAAATAGTCTGGAACTATATTTTCTTTTCCTGGGCAGTATTCTATCTTTACATCAAACTGTTGAATGTATAAAGCCCAACGCATCAACATTTGACTGGATAAATCAGTCTTCATCAAAAAGGTTAAGGCTTTATGATCCGTTCTTAAAGTGACTTGGAACCCATATACGATCTTTCGACAATATTGCAGCGCGTGCAATATCGCTAACAGCTCGATTTCGCTGATCGTGGTTTCAGTCTCCGACTTGTGAAGGCTAGATAATTTTTCTTATCAGGGTTATCAGGGTTTTCCTGATATAGCATTGCCCCTATTCCAATCTGGGATGCATCTGTTTGAATGATAAATCTCTGATTAAAATCAGGATATCCTAGCTTCACATAGTTTAAGAGCATTTCCTTGGCCTCCACAAATGCTTTTTCTGTTTCCTCCGTCCATTTCCACTTGCCCCCCTTCTTCAGAAGTTCCTGTAGTGGTGCAACAGTTTTTGTGTATGATGGACAATGTCCTGAGAAAAATCCAATCAATCCCAAAAACTGGCGAACGTTCTTCACCTTCAAAGGCCTTGGAAAATCTCTTATCGATTCTAATTTGCATGGATTTGGTTTAACACCATCCTTGTCAATCACATGCCCAAAAAATGTTACTTGTCTTTGACAAAAATTTGACTTCTTTAAATTGATTTTAAAATTAGCCCTTCTTAAGTCTTCCAATAATTTCTTCAACTTTTCTAAATGTTCCTCAATGTTCTCCGAGGTAAGCAAAATATCATCCACATAACGGATAGTGCAATCTTTCACTTCCTCTGACAGGTTTCGATCAAGCGCTCTTATTAAGGCAGATCCTGCGGTCTTCAATCCAAACGGACATCTCCTAAAACAATATGTTTGTTGGTCGAACTGAAATCCAGTCAACAAGCTGGTTTTCTCTTCCAGTTCGAGATGATGATACGAAGAAGTCATGTCAATATTTGTGAAAATCTTCTTGCCTTTGAATTTTCTCAGTATTTCTTTTATGGGTGGTGCCGAATCATTTTCTGGTATGATTTTTGCATTTAAATCCCTGGCATCTAAACACACCCTTACTGAGCCATCCGGTTTACTCACAATCACTAATGGACTAACATATGGTGTCGCCATTTTTTCTATAACACCTACATTCATCATCTCCTGCAGCGTTTTCTTCGTTTGTGGGTAATGTTTTTCCGCAACCGGGTATGGTTTTTGTCTGAACGGTGCCCAATCATTGACTTGGAACGCGTATTTAAAATTTTCAATCTTCCCTGGCTTGGAATCAAATACGTCCCTAAAATTTAATAATAATTTCTTTAATTGTTCCTTATTTTCGAGGTTAACTTTAGCTTCCTCTACTTTTCCTGACAGGTTGGTCTCGAACTCAGTTTCCAAATTATCTTCGAGTTCTATGTTGAGGACTTCAAATATTTTTTCTATGTCCTTATAACCTTCCTCAGTTACTTTTTCCACATGCCATACCTGTTCTCCTATTTTTGCATCCTGTTCCTGTAGGTTAATGTTTTGTTCATCCACATCCTCTCTTTGAATTCTAATGCAGTTTTGCGCTAGGTTTATGATGACCTTGTTCTCACGGATAAAATCAATACCTAATATGACATTATACGGTAATTGATTTACCAGCAAAAAGCATTGCGAAATTTCAGCGTTACCCATGATCAGATCGATGTATACCTGCAATTTACATGTTAAAGATTTTTCAGGGATTATCCCCTTAATCTTTACACTTGATGTGGGAATCTTTAATACGCGGCCCCTTGTTTCCAATTCATTTAGAAGGGTTTGCGTAATTAAACTTATTGTGGATCCGGTATCAATTAATGCCCTGATCAGTAATCCTTCTATCCTTAGCAAAATTATCTTTTGATAGGTGGGATTCCTTCCACATCCTCGTTAATTAGCTCATCTGGTCTTGCTATCCATTCACAATTTCTACCTCCTCCCAGCTCCTGGTATGTTTCCACTTTTGACAATTTAAATTTGAAGTTTTTTTTATCCAGAGGGCTTCCTTTCCCCTCATTCTTTAATTAAGCTTGTAGTTCCAAGCTTTGAGCTCCGTCTAGTCGGTCGGGTGATTTCCGGTTCTTTATTGCCTCACTCCAACGGACTTTTTGCCTTTCAGGTTCGTCTGGTCGTTCATTCATATAACGAAGACTTTCCTGATATCTCTCTTCTATTTCGGCCCGATATTCATCATCCCTATCCTCTGGCCTTACGTTCCTTCTGGGATAATTCTCCCATTTCTTTCGGTTTTCTTGCCTCTGATGGTTATTGTTATAGGGTCGGCTCTCTTGTTGCCTATAACCCGTATTCCTAGGATTTCTTCCTCGATATCCTCCTCTGTAATATGGCTGTATTCCCCTAGGCTCTTGGTGCCCATACTCTCGACCAAGTCCCTGAGTATCAGTACTAGTGGACTGATTTCTGGTCGATGGTTTCTCCCTGTTTTCCAGACTGCTGGCCATATGTACCTGCTCAGTCTGTCTTTGATGCCTAGGAGTAACGTGCGAAGTCGTCATATCTAATTGACGTAATACACTCTCCACTTCCACATCACTTCTGGCTTGGGATGAGATTAACAGCCTCTGGATCTCATATGGAAGTTGTCTTGCAATGGCGGCACACAGGTCGTTCTCAGCTGGAGCAATGTCAAGTTCCCGGAATTTACACAGCTGAGCGGTGAAAAATTCTGAGTACTTAGTTGGTGCATTTGTGCTGTACTTCCTAGAGTACAGATCTAGCCTCAAATTCTCTTGGACATCTGCTGCCCAATATCGTTTTAAAAAGCTTCTCTAAAGCCTTCCACCGTATCAAAGGTGTACCTGAAGCTTCTGAACCAAGTAAGACAATCACCTGCCAACAGCTTCTCAATTGCTCTCAGTCTCCGATCCTGAAGAACTTTCATTTTGTTTAAGTACTCTGCGACTTCCTTTAACCAGTATTTTGGAGTAATTGACATGTTATTATCCGTAAACTTTACCGGTCTGTCCTCATTCGACTTAATGATGTTTATTTTCTGGCCATTTGCCTGATTCGTGTACGGGGTTGACATCGCCATTGGATATCCTGGGTTCTTATAAGGGCTCTCCCCTCCTAAGTCCCTATCTGTATCTGTGCCTTGTTCACGAGGATCTACCCATCCTGTCTTTGGAAACTCATCCTGACTCTCAAAGTCTCACTTCCTTTCTCTTCGGGCACTTTCTTCATTAGCCATGAGTTGAATTTCCATTTGACTATTCTTGTGTTCAGTCCTTTCCAACCGTGATCTTAATTCATTTTGAATTTTTTCTTGATTCCTTTTACTATCTTCCTCTACCTTTTTGAGTTGGAATTTCTCTTCCCTGAAACTATCCCTGATTTCAGCTAATTGATCTTCTACCTCTTTCTTGATGACCATGACCTGTTCTGTTATAATTTCTGGTTTAACGTCACTTCTGGTATCTAGGTCTTCTCGTATTTCCTTTATTTTCTCCTCCATTTCTCTTTGTCCTTTGACCATATCTACTTTAATTCCTTCAAGCTTTTCCTCAGTTTTCCCTTGACTCTTATACAATCTCCTCAAGTGGTCTTGGACCTGGTTTACTTCAGTATGAGTTTTTCCTACTTGGACCCTTAATGTTCCAATGGTTTCCTGAACCTCATTAATACCCTGACTTATTTCATCTGTCTTATGGGTACATTCCTTATTTTCTTCATTTCGTTGTTTTCTTTCTATCTGGAGATGCTCTTCGTATGTACTTACATTTTTATTTATTTTCGCTTCGTACGTCCTCCAGTTATCATCTACCTGCCCGGTAAACCGCTCAAATTGACCTTTCATGTCCTGCGCATCCTTTTGATTTTGATTTTTCATCTCAGTTACTTCGGTCTGAACTACACCGATTTTGTTCTCGAGGATTCCTACTTTCTCCTCAACCCTTCCAAATCGGATTCCTAGCTCATTCACACTCTTTTTTTTTTATCTCATCCCGGGATGTTTCACAAATATTCTTGTTAGATTCTATCTGAGCTTCTAATTTTTTCTGCACACCTTGGATCTGGGTTACAAGTTCATTTTTACATCTGTCTTTCTTCCATTTTAACTAATTTCGTCTCTAAATTTTCAAAATTTTCTTGACTTTTAGTTTGGGACTCTCCCATACTGTCCCTCAAAGTATTTATCTGGACTTGTAATCCTGAATGAAATCCTTTATTTTCCTCTTTTAACTCAGTTAACGTACCCCCAAACTCAGTGTCAAAACCTTGAAATTTGTTATTCATTGTTTCTTCTAATTTCTTATTTATATTACTTTGTATTTTAGTCTCCATGACATCTAATTTGTTGTTCATGGCTTGACGTTTCAAAGAATTATCAGCCATCATCTTCTCCTGAAATGAATGTAATTTATTTTCAAGTTTCCCTTCCATTACTCCTAATTTATCCTCCGAAACCCTGGATTGTGCTAAAAAATGATCTGAATTCTCTATTTTCATACTATTCAATTTGCCTTCTATCTCAGCCTTCACTTCATCGTTCATTCTTGCACAGTTAGCCTCAATAGCTTCTAATTTAATTCCCATGTTATCACTTTTAACTTCGATAGCTTCTAATTTAGTTCCCATATTATCACTTTTCACTTCGATAGCTTCTAATTTAGTTCCCATATTATCACTGTTAGTTTTAAGAGATCCTAAATTGTGATTTATGGATTCGAACTCCCTTTTATTTTCATCCTGTTGGAGGCCCAATGTATTGTCTATCGTTCCCAATTTAGTGTTCATGGCCTCCCACTTTTCCTTACTATCGGCTTTTAAAGCGTCCAAAAGCCTCTGCCTCTCTTCCCTATTCTCTTCTTTTGAAGCTTTGTTACTTTCCGTGCTTATTTTTATCATCTCCTCCCTATTCTTTTGGAAAAGTTCATCCAAACACTCCTTTAGCTCCATCAACGTCACCATCTTATTCCAATATAAGAATACAGTGGGCTACTCATGCCACATCGCCAGAACATGCTTGAGAGATGGTAATCTGAACCTTTGTGTCACAATTTCTCCAAAAATTTACTTTGGTACGGGTATTTACTACAACGTACCCTTTTGATATCTTTATTCAAATTCAGAAACTTTTATGGAAGCATTTAAAATTCAAAAATTTCGAAAAACCATTCTTTTTTCACAAAAAAATGAAAATTTTGATTTTTCGAGAAAACTCGGGTTTTCCCTAGGAAAACTCATCCCTGCGTACTGGGCGCCAAAATCGACGATTTGCTGGGGGGGGGGTTATTTAATCCAGGGCTGCTCGGTGTGAGTTTCTAGGGACCCATGCGGTCAGTTAACATTATACGTTGTAGCTATTCCTATCATTACTTTACTTTACATGAAATGACCGTCTTTAGTGTTCCTCTAGTTATTAATCCAAGCACATTACTTTATATACCCCCATGTGCCCTTTCAGCAAGAAATATGCAAATCACAGTATACCAGCATTGCTCAATTCGGGATTTTCGGGGTTGTAGTATGTTCTCCCACTCTGTGACTTACACATTTTGGATTAAATAGAGGATACACTTGCAAAAATAACAACAAAATCAACTCCTATTCAAAACATTTAATTAACCAAAAATTATGGCGCTACAAACAATAAAACAATTAAACTACTGACCAATATCCTTCTACTTGTTCAAAGTGAACAAGGAATCAAATAAGAATTACACAAATATTTTATTAAAACACATGGTTTCCTTTAAAACCAACAATTCATAATTATTTTTACTTCCATAAAGTATCTATCTTAAAGTTCCATATAACTACGAGCTCCTTAGGCTCGATACTTTCCAATAATAATGGTGTCATTCTTTTGTACACCTCAAATACTATTTTTACCTTTTCTTATCATCAAAACCAATATATAATTACATTTAAAATACATGTTAATTCTCTACTTAAATATTTGGGCACTTCACATGTTCTCAGCATTTACCATCTCTCTCAAGTTTTTACAAATTCACCATAGTGATCGGGAAAATACTTGTGTACTCCTGAGTCATAAAGATTACTTGACAAAGTCAAAAACTATGATTACTCCCGGAATCTAGTTACCTTCAATTAACTCGTGGAATCCTACTTCCATACAACATTACAATAGGGATTGTTATTTTTTTATTTGTCTTATAAGACCATTATCACATAAGAAAACTACGATCTGAACTTGCAAGCGATAATTTCAACTACAAGGACCTCGGTTCAAAGCCCGGGTCATTAACAACTTTAAACACTCACGGTGTATTTATTCCTTCTTACAGACGGCCTTCTCCAACCCTCCTGCTATTAGGGTCAGACCATATGCTTGAGCGAGATTTATGACTGGGAGGGTGACTTCCAGTCTAGTCTACGGTTGGAGCTCTCCTCAATGCTTTTAAAACAAATCTTCCTTTCTTTTCAGTTCTATGGAGAGACCTGGCATTTAACTTCTCTTTTCACTTTCAACAATATTATTTGGCTCATAAACCACTTTCGTAACCTTGGCATTTATTAATTATAAAGGGTCCTCATTGATTGGGAAGAGTAATACACATTTTACGACGAAAAATTAGGGGCTTCAACAACAAGAGGATTCTAGGTTCGAATCTCTTAACATGCCTCGGGAACCATTCCCACATTGGAGGACTTATACAAAATGCGATTTAGGGTCGGCCGTGGCCTACATGACCTACGCTCATAATACCATACATTTGCTCCCTTTTACATAATAACACACACATGGCCTCGTGATCTATGTCACTATTGGAGGACTTACAACATATCTCAATTTACCGCAATCAACTACCCTTCATAAGTAATTTACCAAGTACTTTTAAATTCTACGCATTCCTAGCGTGACATTTTATTTTAATTGCGCTCCATTGCGCTATACATTATTTTAAGCCTATCGTCTTCCAAAGAACTGATAAATTCCATACAAACAATTAATACATATCTGAATTTTTATATTAATCTTTCCTTTGACAATAATCGCTCTATTTTTAATAACATACATTAATATCATGTCTTATACTTTTATTAAGGCTCCAACGCTCTCATTTTCATATAATTCAGTTTGATCTTTATTTATATTTCCTTTATATTATTATTAATACGCTTGCTTTTATAACATTCGTCAAATACACTGACATTTTATTCATACATTTCCTCTACAGGATTTATTCTTTCACATAATTATTTATAATTTCTCAAATTCTATTTTTGTTCAGACCGCGTTCTTATTCTGTATTTAGTTATTTAGAAACATCCCTTTTACTCAAAAACTCCGGTGGATTTGTACACAATCATTTCCTCCACACCAAAACATAATGAAAATCTTTACTCACATGTTTAAGGTCGTTTCTTGACCTTTCTCCTCGTGCGATGCGTCATTTCAGCCCACTTTTTTTTTAAATTACTCCATCTCGTACAAATTCATTGCATGTACAGACATATCTCGACACATATTTAACTCGTATACATTTAACACTAATAACATTTTAAATACACTGGTGTATCCGTTTAGAACACACAATAAAAAACACTGAAAATATATTACTTTTAACACAAAATCTTGATATATTTACACTTCACGAATTTTGATCACTAGACCGCTATTAGGCCTATCACACGTGACCTCTTGATCTCCCATCTCCAAGGGTGAAATTTAGTAATGTCGGCTCCCTATCCTCTCAGAATGTGAAAGTCTCGAATCATCTACTTCCTCCCTGCAATAGCACTTCTTCGAATCCCGTTCCTGACGATCTGCTATTTCTCTAACTTGAACGGCTCCCCTTTTAGATCCTATTTATTGATCTTAGCGGAAGTCTGTTCTGTTCACGGTTCCCTCGATAATCTATCGGTGACCTATGGATTTTTATAGCAACTAATACCTCTCGAGTCTTAGTGCCTTTGAATAGTTCGTCTGCTTTCTTGAAACAATGTCTATCGTCTCCTTCTCTTCTCGCTTCTTCGGTTCTCGCACTTCTAATCTTCCAGAATACTTTGCGACCCTTATTTTCTCTGTCCCTACTCGGGTTCTTTAAATTTGATAAACTGTTTCTTTCGCTGTTACGGTGTGCGTTATGATACTTTTGGTCGTTTACTTAAAGACCTATCTCCCTGAGTCCTAAGTTCGCAGCCTGCTTTGACTGTATTATATGAACTTTTTACTGTAAACTTTCTACTGTCGGACCTAAATCCTGTAACTAGGATTTTCCTAATTTTTCAACACGGCGATACTGTAATATTACTTCTTTGCAACCCTTTACGGATGCACGTAAATTATTGATACCGCGACGCCCTTGGCTGTCGGATATTGTCTATGCGATGTGATACAGCGTTTTTCCCTCAAGGAAAGCTTGTATACTGTCTTCGGTGCGATGTGGCTTCACGTCCCCTGGACAATCGGATGTAACATCTCCCCTCAAGGAGTACTGGTAAGCTGCCTTCGATTTGTTACAGCATGACCCCCCTCATGGACTGTCGGAATACTGCATGATTGGTCTGGTTTGGCCTGGACTTTTATACTATTTAGTCACAAAAAGATAAACTCCTAGTCCTTTTCGTAACCAACTTTTGAAATAATTGTCGCACAATTATAAAAATTATATCTCCAGAAAGCTCGTCTTCCAAACGTCAAATGATCTCACTGCGCATAAGAATCGATCGTGCAAATCGGAGATATAAATTAATTTGTAGTCTTCAGCTGCGTGGGTGGTGCTGTTGATTTTTAAATTCTCCCCTCCTCGGGTCTCAGTAATTCCCCGATGACGTATGCTGCGTTTGCAGTTCTTTCCTGTGCAATTATTACAAGCTATTTCTTTACATAAAAATTTCTAATCCGAAATGAGTCACAGTACGGTATTTATTTACTTACTTTTATTCCTGCAAAGGGGTTAAATTTAATTATTCTTCTTCTGGCACAGCGGCACTGTTGCCGTTTTAATGCAAGCTAAGCTGGATTTCCGAGTCACGCTTCTCTGTCTTAAAGTGAAAATTTTCCACTCGTTCTATTAATATACATGACCCGCTCCCTCTCAAGGAGTCAAGAGGCATGATCTCATCTCCTGAACACCTGGTCCAGCGGCTTGCGCAATGTTAGGCTAGAACCCTTGCTTGAAATCTCTCTCCGTTCCCTTAGAAACTGTGTGTTTCTTTCATTCCTTTCACAAATACATGGATTCGACCCCTTTTGAGCCAATGGTACATGGGTTCAATATCTAGTTAACAAAGGCCGTTTACATAATGTTAAATCAGGTTCGGGAAGAGTAGTGAGGGGTTCGCTGATAAGGAAGTGACCTGGTGTCAAGGTAGATGCATCTGAAGGATCATTTGACAGGGTTAGAAGGGGACGTGAGTTTAAGCAAGCCTCAATTTGCGCAGTTAATGTAGCCAATTCTTCATATGTGAAATGAAGTGTTCCGAGAACTCTTCTTAGATGATGTTTGAGGGATTTTACTCCGGCCTCCCAAAGCCCTCCAAAATTAGGGGCATGAGGAGGTATGAAATGCCACTTAACTCCACAACTACTGGCGAAGTTACTGATCTCCTCTCTAGTCCATTCCTGAGTGAACAATTTCTTGAGCTCCTTGAGCTCTCTACTAGCACCTTGGAAATTTGTACCATTGTCGGAGTACATGTTGCTGCATAATCCTCTTCTTGCGATGAATCTCCTGAGTGCTGCGAGGAAAGCTTGAGTGGTTAGGTCGGAAACTATTTCTAAATGAATGGCCTCGGTGCACATACATATGAAAATGCATATGTAACCCTTGACAATGGTCTTGCTACGTGGATTGCCGATCTTCAAGTAGAAAGGGCCCGTGAAGTCTGTGCCGGTGTTGCGGAATGGTCTTGCTTGAGACACACGAACTGAGGGCAACTGTCCCATTACTTCCTGTGTAGTTTTGGCTTTGAACCTGAAGCATTTTGTACAAGTGTTAATAACTCTTCGAACCACCGACTTTCCATTGATGATCCAGTAGCACTGTCTGATGGATGCTAAAGTCAACTGGTTTCCTGAATGTAGGAGTCTTTCATGTTCCCTCTTGATTATTAAATCAGTAAACTGATGTTTAGCTGGCAAAATCATCTGATGTTTGAAATCGTAGTCTTGATTGGAGTTCTCTAGTCTTCCTCCAACTCTGAAGATTTGATCCTTGTCTAAAAATGGTACTAAACTTTGAAGTTTGCTACGTCTTGACACTGCATTGTGTTTCAAAAGATCAGCTATTTCCTCGCGGAATGCTATTGACTGGACTAGTCTAACACATGTCATGTTAGTTTGCTGCAACTCTTCTATTGTTAATGGACCATGTTTCCGTTCTGAAGGTTTGTGTTTAGTGTTGGGCACGCATCTTAAACAGTATGCTAACACTCTTTGTAGCTTGAGATGGGAAGAAAATCTTGTGAGCACGTCTGCAGGATTAGAGTGGACTGAACAACTAAGCACTATCTTGCGTTGCTCAGGAATCTCTGATTCAGGTTGTTCACTGGAAGTGGGCCAGTTCCGTTCCGAACACTGTAGCCATTCAGGGCCATGCCGCCAAAAATGATTATTTAAAAGGTTTGTAGGATCAGTTCCTCGAGAAATTAGATCTTCAGGATTGTCTGCTGATGCTACGTGCTTCCAATCCTTGACTGAAGTATTGCCTTGCACTTCAGCCACACGGTGCGCAACAAAAGTTTTCCATTTTGACGGTTCTCCTGCTAACCATGCGAGAACAATCTTTGAGTCTGTCCACCGATGAATGCTATGGAATTCAATATTGAGAACATGTCACATCTTTTTAACCACTTGTGACAATAGTACTGCTGCACACAACTCTAGTCTGGGTAGCGTGATCTGTTTCAGTGGAGCCACTCTGGACTTGGAGCACAGGAAAAGTGTTATTACGTGACCTTGATCTGTTTACGAGCGTAGGAATAAACATGCACCGTAGCCCTTCAAGGATGCATCAGCGAAGCCATGCAACTGCACCTGAGTACAATTTTCTTGAAGCACAAATCTGTTAATATATATATTGTCAATCAAGGGTATTTGAGAATGCAGAGTACGCCATCTTGTAAGAAGTTCCGTTGGAAGTTCATCATCCCATCCTATCTTCTCTTGCCATAGTTGCTGCAGAAACATCTTGAATGCGATGACAATAGGACTGATTAGCCCAACCGGGTCATAAATTGACGACACAATCAATAACACCTTGCGTTTGGTCACTGGAGATCCACTTCCTTGTTCTTTCTGCACACCACTCGATATCTGTAGTTTGTCTGTCGCTGGATGCCAAAGTAGACCTAAAGTCTTTATATTTTCTCCAGAATCAATCTGAAGGGGAAGCTGCGTCTCTCTGCAGTCCTTTGGAACCGCCTCTAACAATGCTGAATGGTTAGAGCACCACTTGCGGAGCTTGAAGCCTCCCTTGGATAACAATTGGATCAGTTCACGTTGTAGGAGTAATGCATTGTCAACCTTACTTGTTCCTGAAATGCAGTCGTCTACATAAAAATCACGAAGAAGGACAGATGCTGCCTGCGGATACTGTTGTCCCTCATCATATGCCAATTGCCTTAAACATCTTATTGCTAGAAATGGAGCTGATGATGTGCCATATGTGACCGTCTGAAGTTGGTACTGCTTGATAGGCTCATTAGGAGAAGCTCTCCAAAGGATGCGTTGAAGGCTGCTGTCTCTGGAATCAACCTTAACTTGTCTGTACATCTTCTCGATGTCAGCTGTAAAGCCTATGGCGTGCGTTCTAAATCTAGCGACAATCGAACATAAGTCTTGTTGAATAGTAGGACCCGTCATTAAAATATCATTAAGTGACTTTCCTGACCTCGATTTACAAGAAGCGTCGAAGACAACTCTAGTTTTTGTAGTAGTGCTGGATTTCTTGAATACCGGATGGTGCGGCATGTAGTATGCTACCGATGTTGCCATACTAGAATTAACAATATCCATGTGACCTAGTTCCTGGTATTCAGTGAGAAACTGGTCATAATCTACCTTCAGTTGTGTATCATTGTTAAGCCTACGCTCAAGGTATTGAAATCTGCTAGTTGCTGTTTGTAAAGAATTGCCTAATATACTTGGATCCTGCTTAAATGGTAGTCTGACTATGTATTTCCCAGATGCATCTCGTGTCACATGATCAGAAAAATGCTGTTCACATTCAATCTCTTCTTGCGACTTGACTGGCTCGTGAAGTTCTTCGATCTCGCAAAATCGTCGTACTTGGTTATGAAGGTGAACATCATTACGAAGGAAAAACGTTCCTGCTGCATTGTTTCTATTTCTCGAGGTGGATTCATATGAACCTGACACAATCCATCCAAAATCTGTGTTTTGTAGGACTGGAAACTTCCCTGGTCTCGTCCTGTGTCCCCTCTGTAGAATTCTAAAGAATACATCAGCACCGAGAAGCATGTCTATCTTGGCTGGGGCATAAAACCTTGGATCTGCTAACTGAATATCATCAGGGAGCTCCCACTCTTCATAGGGTACCTGCTGACTAGGCATGTCGCTTGTAATTTTGGGTAGGATCAGACATTCAACATTGTGGCGTGTGTTGCTTATGGAAGATTGCACTTCAACGCTCACACTATACTTGGCTTCAGACATGGACTGAGAAATACCTTCGATGGGTGTGAGATTCTTGGCCTTTCTTAAGCCCAAATTTTGAACCAAACTCTCGGTTACAAAATTGCTTTGACTGCCACTATCAAATAAGCAACGAGCTATGTGTAGCCTACCAGCACTATCCTTTACCTTTACTATTGCTATAGAAAGTAGAACTTGAGTTTGTGGTTAGAGTTTCATAGTGCAATAACTGGAGGAGTTACAACGAACATGAGCATTGTGAGCCTGGTTGGACTCGGGGTTTGAGCATCTGCTGATAGCTCCTTGCTGAGACTGTTTAGACGAGTTGGTATTGAATTGCTGATTCCCTGAATCAAAATGCAACAGTGAGTTGTGACGACCGTTGCAAGTTTTGCATGTTGACTTCGAAGGACAAGAACTTATAGCGTGTGATTCATGCAAACAGTTGTAGCAAAGCTTATGCTGCTTAACTAGGTTGTATCTACGATTAACATCATAACCTAAAAATTTATCAAATCTGAAGATTGGATGTTGCCCGTTACAGGCTTCACAATTATTGTTAATTGCAATGTATGAACTACTTGGATATGGTTGTTTCTCATGCTTGAAACCATGCTTAGAAGTTTTATCTTGAGACAATCTGCTGATCTTATCACTGTGACCCTTAGTAGGTGAAAGTCAATTAATTCAAGGGTTTGAGCCCGCCTTTCAAGATATTCTAACAACTCCGTAAGTGTAGATAGTTCCTTGGATTTGTTGCTCATTTCCCATTGCTTACGTGTGGCTTCAGGTAACTTGTCAAGTATGATTTGACCTATTATGATTTCATGTAGGGGAATATTCAAATTCAAAGACTCAACAGCCTTTAAATTGGACTGTACTTGATTCAAAAGTGTGCGTAGACTAGAAGATGATTCCCTTTGGACGATATCTGGAGATAACAGTAATTTGATATGTGCATTTACTATTACCTTTGAATTGCGGTATCGCTTGCAGACCGTTTCCCAAGCTAGCTCAAAGTTATCTGCAGTGAGAGGAATGTTTTGAATGAGTTGATGAGCATTGCCACGCAGTGCTGACATTAAGTAATGGAACCTTTCAACATTACCCAAAGACTGATTCTTCAGTATTAATGAATCAAACATGTCATGGAAATGCATGAATTGTGTAACATCACCTGAAAATTCTGGTAACCGTATCTTGGGCAAACTGTACGAACCTGTATTACTACTTGTAAATTCTCTACCGTTGCTAGAGACAGATGAGGCATGTGTGCAATGGGTATTTAGTAACTGTTGTAGCCTAGCCCTAAATTCATCATAATCATCTTCGAATTCACACCGGACCTGCTCATGAGGATTTTTGTCATCCAAATCCTCCAATTTGCTTTGAATTTCATTAAATTCTGGTAATAGAGCTAATAAACGTTCATTCTTCACATTTAATACTTCAGCAGGAGTCTCATTATTAAATTCGTTAATTTGGGTATGGAGTCTCGTGAGGGATGCTCGGAGAACACCTCTGCGCTTGGTCAGTGACTTTATCTCACGTTCAGTAGACATGCTTAAAATGGTTCATGCACAGGAAGTATTGCTGGGTGTGGGAAGGAATTGCTATGAAATTCCTTTGTTAACTTATCTGGTGTAGAGGTTCTTTCAGTCTGCGTCGTCACCCAATATTGGATATCGAAGTCAGGACGTCTGAATGGAACTGCGTCTGTCAGGAATCGAAGGCTGCACCGCTGAATGGAACTGCGTCCGTCAGGAATTGAAGGCTGCACTGCTGAATGGAACTGCGTCCGTCAGGAATCGAAGGCTGCACTGCTGAATGGAACTGCGTCCGTCAGGAATCGAAGGCTGCACTGCTGAATGGAACTGTGTCCGTCAGGAATTGAAGGCTGCACTACTGAATGGAACTGTGTCCGTCAGGAATCGAAGGCTGCACTGCTGAATGGAACTGTGTCCGTCAGGAATCGAAGGCTGCACTACTGAATGGAACTCGCGAGAACTCACGGATGGCCTCAAACATGCGTCCATTGATGCTTTCAACTGCACACCGAAACGTTCACAATACTGGATATGCTTTTACGAATATACAATTCATCATGATTAATTTTGCAAGTCCCGCTGCATGAATTGACTTATTCAAATATTAAACTTGTATTACAACATCTGCGTTGTAAACATGAATCAAGCTGACTGGTGAGCGCTGCGATCACGCACATGTATCGAAGCTTACCGATGCTAGCCGAGGCGACACGAAGCCAAAGCACAATGGTGGCTTTGTATCGCAACCACTATGCTCACTTTTCAAAAGAGGTTAGATCGAACTCACAAACATTGATAAATAAATTGCAATTGCGCCTGCATTGTTCACAATAATGTACTAGTAGTGTCTCTACATTCGTATTTCGCACTGGTTCACTTAAATACAGCAGTTTTAGCGTTTGTCGGGACCACATGGCCTCAGTTGATATAGCGGGAATCGTGCCCGTGTAGGACCAAAACATATGTCTGTCTGCGACATACGTGCCCCAGATGAAACATCAGGGGATAAATGAAAATGACGAATTAACTCTAGTGGACTGTATTTACAAAAATGTACATGTTACAAAAGACACAACACTTGATATGCGAAGGAGCTGCTGCTCCGAAACACAAACACATTCAGCCATGATGGCTACTTCACACTCTGTCTCTAGGTCACTGCTGCCAACCTAAACATAAATAAATGTCCTTTGCCAACTGTGGAAATAACACAATTATATAATTCTCCCTGAGAGCAAACAGTATGCATCGTTTCAACGGACGACTATCATTGGCGACACAGTCTTTTTGTCCCGTTAACCAACCAATAATCAGTTAGTTGGCTTAGTTCAACAGTTAGTTGAATCTGTTTCCACAAATAAAACAATGCAATCAAATATAAACCACTACACTAAATTTTATAGCTCAATATTATTCACTATGTATTTTTTTCAGATGTTGACGCTCATCAACAGTTTGAAGTACATTAAAACGATATTCCGATCATTCATAGTGGCCTTTCATGTCCTGATCAGCCAGTCGATAATAACAATGAAGCAGTAGGCTTGGCTTCAACTGGTCACGCTGAAAATTATGTTTTGCAAGACAAAAATGAATTTCCTAGTCCCGTCAATAATCCAGAAATGAAAAGGTTAATCATAGCATGAGGAATTTGTCAAACGCGTGGTCCCTTTCCAAATCAGCCCGATGGACGAGAATGAAAAAGATCATTTTCAACTAATTACTACAGTTTTATAACAGGTTCTGGGATGGAATGTAAAAGACTCTGGCTTTGCTATTCGCAAAAAATAGACCGTGTCTACTGTCAACCATGTTGGCTGTTCCCACAATATTCGGAGAACACTCTCGGTAGTACGGGACTAAACGACTGGAAACATCTTTCTGATAGAATTAAAATTCATGAACAATCGGATCACCACATATTTTCTTGTGTTATATATTTGAGAAATGGAGGAATGATGAAACAATGAGTGTTGCTTTAGAATAACAGTTAAAAGGAGAGAAAAATTACTAGAGGAACGTTCCAGAAAGAATAGTTAATGTTTCATTAAATTTGGCCACTTGTAACCTTGCTTTCCATGGAAGAAGTAGTGAAATGGAAGATCCAAATAAAGGAAATTTCTCGTCTATAATATAACTTCTGTCTGACTATGACCCTGTACTAAAAACCCTTTTGCAAAAGCCAGCAGGATGTGTAAACTATTTAAGCTCTAGCATCCAAAATGAAGTTATTTCCTTGATGCAAATGAAGTACTGAAAGAAATCAAATATGAAATACAGAGTTCTCCTTTCTCCTCTGTTATTATGGTTACAACTCAGGACATAAGTAAAGTTTCCAGGTAGGCTACGTCAAAGTGGTAAACGATGAAAAAAAATAAACCCAAAGAAATAAAGATTTGCGAAACGTTTACCTTTTGCATTTGGTTTGACAAGTAAAATAGTGGAATCTATTAAAGATAAAGGCCATGAATTGAAAAAATGTCGTAACCAAGGTTATGACGGCGCAAGCGTAATGAGTGGAGTGCAGAAAAAATCAAGAAGTTGCGCCACATGCATATTTTGTACATTGTGCAAGTCACAATTAAAATCTGGTGTTAAAAGAGGCGGTAGAAGCCAATCATGAAATAACACAGTTTTTTGAGGATGTACAAAATGTCTACAACTTATTGGACACAGTGTCAAACACTGGCAGGGGCAGCAAGATGCATCCAAAAATGCAAACATAGCGTTAAAAACACTCAACCCAACAAGATGGTCGGGAAGGTACGAAGCAGTTTATTCTTTAAAGGGGAAGTTTGGCGATGTATTGAGAGAGCTATCCAAACTTATTTTGACAAGTAGTAAGGCAAAAGAAAGGAATGATGCAATAGGATTGAAAAAGAAAATTGAATGTTTTGAATTTGTGCTTCTGTTAGTGGTACAAACGAAGATTTTGCAGCAACTGAACATCGTATCTAAATGTCTCCAAACTGATAATATGGATAATTGTTCAGCTTTTGATCTATAAGGTGATGCTCTCTTAGGTGTTACAGAATTAAGAAATTCATTTGAGGACCTTGTAAAATAAGCTTCAACTATGGCCTCCAAGTGCGGAATACCTTGTGAGTTTTCTGAGAAAAGACTAAAGCTAGTTAAAAAGAAGTTTATGAACTGAGTGTAGACCACCAATTTCTCAATCCTGAAACTAGATTTCGGGTATCTGTGTTTTACCCCACGATTGATAGCCTACAATTATGGCTCAGGTAAACAGCAGATTTGAAGGCATGAAGTCAGTTATTAATGCCTACAAAGTTGTTAAGCCTTATTTCTTGAACAATGCTTCAGATGACGAACTGATTAAAGAGTCAAAAGGTTTCGCCGAGACTTTTGCGGATGACGTATTGCCAACATTTCCTGCACAAATTTCCAGCGAGCGTGCATCTTTTTCCTCTAAAAATAAGAAAATGTCGACTGAAAAGTAACTGATAGACCTCCTCTACATTGAAAATAACATTCTGGTTGAAAGCTATCCTGACGTGTGTACTGCTTGTTTTATGTTCTTGACTGTACCTATCACAGTGGCTAAAGCAGAAAGATCTTTTTCCAAGCTGAAAATTATCAAGTCCTACCTAAGAAGCACAATGAGCCAAGAACGTTCAAGTGGGTTGGCCCTTTTATCGATTGAAAATGAAAGAGCCCAAAAACTTAACTTCTCACATGTAATTAACATGTTTGCAGATGCAAAGAGTAGGAAAAAATGTTTTGTGTAAATTAGGCTAGTTTAAAGGGTTTATTTGTTTTGAATAGTTTGTTTAATAACAATAACTAAACATCTTATTTTGTAAACAATGAGTAAATATTTATAGATTTATTTTATTTCAAGTTATTTGTATAGTACATTTGTAATTTTGAGCTTTCGACCTGGCGTGTATTTTATTTTTAAAGCCTAGTACTTCATAGACGATCCTATCTGTTCCCCTTTGTTTTCAACTCTAGCTTCATTATTGTCAGTAATAAAAGAACAAACATGTGTACTTATACTATATATCTAAATATGCAGTTTTCTTCTCTTTCTAATCGATACGGTATTTGTGTAGACGTAGTTTTCTTATTACGATAGCACAATTTCTCAAATTGAATAACTATAGCTATTATTTATCATAATTATTTAGGACATTTTATGGAGCCAACAGCCAAAGTATAAATTGCATACGGTATTTCTAGAAAAAGGGAAGTGGCAAGGAGGGAGGAAATCGAAAAGTGCATAAAGTCACTTGGTAAGTTCTTATCTTCAAACATTATTAATATTCAAGGCGTGCAGTTAGGTCAGGTTTTCTGAAGATATTGAGGGGGCTCCATTTCAACTTCTTGCCCCAGGGCCCCTTCAGGTCTAGCTATGCCACTGGTGCTGAGTCCATTGATTGAAAGCTTAGCAGTAACACTCGCCTATTAGATGATTTGAGTACCCAATCCATTGCTTTAGCCTACTGATTCTGAAAACCATGGGAAATGATAGGAGAAAGAACTGTAAATGAATTAACGTTTAATAGTTCTAAGGTTTTAGACGACGTAACACTCACCGGTTATACGATTAGAGTACTCAATCCATTGATTTAAAGTTTCTGAAAACCATTCGAAATGATCGATATTTATGAAATTAGAATGCAGAAGAAACACCTGTAAATTTTGTAAAATAATTAACGTTTAGCCTAATACACAACTCATAATTGCAACATGTTAGAGCATCAGTATTTGCAAATCATACACTTCTTACAAAATTGGTATTTATGAAATTAGAATGCAATTCGTCACTGCTAATTTATGAAATTATACGATTTGAGCACACATTCCTTTGATTTACTGTTTCTGAAATCCATGCAAATTGATAAAGGAAAGACCTCATAATGTCAAAATGACATGAAACGGGCGTCACAGCGAACAAAATGTGAAGTGGACAGCAATTATGGATCGTATTTTCATACATCAACAGTATCTACAAATCGCACACTTCGTACATTTTTTTAAAGTTATTTTTTTAATGAAATTATTGATATTTATGAAATTAGAATGGAATTCGTCACTGCTAATGTCTATTCTCTTTCATTTGAATGCTCATTTTCACGATCGGTCGCTTGTGAGTGCCGCAGGAGGGGTCTATTACTACTGAAATAATGTTTATGATAATTTAGCCTAATATTAATTATTACTAGAAGACCCGTGCTGCTCCGCAGCTTTCACTTCAACAATCCTACAGCACTTGTGTCCATATGACATTTGCATGTCTTCATGCTAGTGACCTGAACATACATGTACGGTACCGTCGCTTTTGGATAAATGATGAAGTAGACTTAAGAGATAAAATGTGTGGGTGTCTGCCTGTCCTCTGTGTGTGTGACCCACTATTTACCCAGCGTAAGCTTAAAAGGCGCACGGACGTCAGGTTCCAGACGCAATTCTGAAAAGCCGAGGTTAACAGCTAACTCCAAACACATAAGCTATACTCTTCTCTGAAGTATTAACTCGACACGACTCGGCAGTTTGATGCTGGCTGAAGCTAGGGTGATAGGTCGCTCGCAAGCTCGTGAACTCACTCTGAAGGTAGTAATTTAAATTTCCACGGAATGGAGATTGCTTGAAGAAATGAAAACGTAAAAACACTTACAGTGGTCGATGTGGGAGCTGTCGCGGACTTTCTTGCAGAATTTTTCATGCTGAACAATTCTCAGAGTATATCGATATTTTTAACGGTTTACCCAGCGTAAGCTTAAAAGACACATTGACGTTAGGTTTTTCTTCAACTCGATTCACTGAAATCGTAACTGCTCGGCTTCTTTTGGTCATAAATAAATGTTTTTCTACCTAATCCTTCATCGAGAAATCCTTAACAGAATGGTGAAAACCGCATCAAAATCCATCAAGTTGCTCTCGAGATTACCCGTTACATCCAAGAATTGGGAACTTTGTTTTATACTAAGTAGATAGAGATATCCACACAAATTAAGGCTACAGCGGTACAATTTGGTGTTCTGTCTACTTATGATACCAATAGTATACATTTAAAATAAAAGATGGGTCGGTTATATTTGAATTTAGAAATGTATCTCTTGGGTAACATATAGAGGTGTGCAAATTAATAGAATTAAATAAAATAATTTTAATTAGTCTTAATTTATTTTATTCAAATACATTTTATTGACCAACCTCTTTTGTTGTCCTACTTAGTAGTGTTTCCTCACCCGTGGAATTACACCTTTTCCCATAAGGTCTGGAAACTTTCAAATGATTGGATTCCGAGGGTTATCTGAGCTGGATCCGTTTTAAATTTTTCATTGACTTTAGAATTTAAGTCAGGTGATTTCAATACATAGTTCATGAATTATTGAATAGTTCAATAGCGTTCATCAGTTAAAAGACCCCAAATCCCTCTGCTCTAAATTCACACGTAAAGTAAAGTGAAGTAACAAAAACGTAACGCGTGGCATTTTGCATTTGCAGGCTGTTCAAAAAGTGAACTTTCAGGCTCTTCAAACATCCTAAATTTTTAAACTTCTTTAACACTTGAAATATATTCTGGATATTTTTCATTTCCCAAGAACTTTGTAAAGACTTGCTTGAATGATAACCATGCTTCTTTCTCATTTAATGTCATTGTGGATTCAAAGTTTACGTTAAAAATTATTTTCCTAATGTTAGTTAGTTATTGTTGTTTTATGTGGCGGAACTACGAGGTCATCTGCCCCTCTTAACACAGATTAAAGAATACAAATTTGGAATTGAATTTAAAATTTTGAGGTGGACAGCTAAATTTGAAAAGACCTAAAATTAATAAAAGAAAAATTTATATAAAAATAATAATTATAAAAATAAACAAAAATTACGGAAACACAAAAAAAATATCATTCAAAAAAGAACAAGTCGTTGGGTTAATGTTCACTGGAAAATTTAGATTGCTGGCCTTATCCCACTCTCACTTATAAAGCGGATAACGCGATCAGCAGCCACCGCGTCATTGGCTAATATAAGTTTGAGTGTCATCTGAAAACCAAGGTTTCTTCGTAAGTCAGCAAGTTCCACACACTAGGTTAAAATGTGGGCCACGGTGAAAACGGCGCCACAGGTACAAAGTGGGGGGTCTTCCCTACTCATTAGGTACGAGTGGGTGGCTCATGTATGACCTATCCTTAGCCTACACAAAATTACGGACTCTCTCCGTGACCGGAAAGAGCTCCGCCACAAGCGAGTAGTTCCCTTGATCGCTCTCAGTTTACTGGGCAGTGGGTCAGCTAGCCACTGACTCTCCTAAAATGCCAGAACTTGTAGGCGTAACTGAGAGCGAATTTCTCTAGCGGGTACCTCCATTGGTCGAGGTGGTAGTGAAACCCCCTCTTTTGCAGCTTGATCCGCTAACTCATTTCCCGCAATTCCCATGTGGCTTGGAAGCCACAGAAAAGTGATCCGAGTGTCAGCGTAGCATAGCCCGGCTAGTAGATCGTGGATTCGCTGCACTAGGGGTATGTCAGGTCCGACAAAGACACCGTCTTTTAGTTTAGCTTCTGAAAGATGAGGAAATTGTTTGCAGAGATACTTGAAAAACGGCCCATCTTTAGGAAAGGCCTTTACAAACTGTTTCATGAGGCGTAACATTATGTAGAGGTGGTAGGAGTATGTTTGTTGGATTTACAAGGTTTTTGCGCAGAATGTTCTCCTCACCAGGTTTTGAAGATGTCCTCGCAGGCCAGTTCTTTCTGCATCAATGTTGATCTCTCGCAATACTGTTCCATTCACACAAGAAACATGGACATTTTGTAAAACCACCATGCTGACCAAGAATTAGGAAGGGTGGTGTAGTCAACCAGTGAAGCCAAACAAGAAAAAACACCTGAGTCTCCGAGGCAGCCACATACCATGCAGATGACAGACAGTTGCTACCAACCTCATATACACCCATTACAGCTACTTTTTAAATAAATGAACTATATAAAAGTTGGTATATTGGCTTTCACGGCCGGTGAATTAAAACTCAGCAATTCTTCTAGGTTTGTGCCGTGTCTTGTGTGGGGTTTCGCCTAGGACACCAAGCTGGCTCATCGGTGGGCTCTTGGTGACCCCACCCAGACCCCCACAGGAGTAACGAACTGCGCGCTACCTCCCTTTATAATGACACCAAGAGCCCGCCGATGAGCCAGCTAAGTGTCCTAGGTGAAACCCCACACAAAACACGGCACAAACCTAGAAGAATTGCAGAGTTTTTTTTTTATAAAAGTTGTTAAAATCTTTAAAAGTCGCTTAATTTATGAAATTGAACTGTAAAATATAAATAAATGTTGGGTGGTACAGCTTTTTAAGTATCATATTTGGATTCAGCAATCTAAAATACATAAAAATAAGGTACGAGTATTTTCAGTAGGGAAGTTTTTTCATCGTTGGCCTGTGAAATGTAAACCATGAAAAGTAAATGACAAGCTGTTGATTATATGGTGCATATTACCCAGACTCGTTCATCAGCCAGAACTGTGCTGCTGGCCAGTAGAATCCAAAGACAGACAACCTTCATGATGGGAACAGCTGTATGACAGGTACCAGTACCGGGTTTTATAGGGTCTGTGTTTGTTATCAAGAAGTGGAACGACTCTGTACTGCACGTTACGTGTTGCATGTTAAGGAGTTAATGATACTACTAAGTGGACCTCTTGCGTG
Source organism: Meconema thalassinum (assembly GCA_946902985.2). Lineage (NCBI taxonomy): Eukaryota > Metazoa > Arthropoda > Insecta > Orthoptera > Tettigoniidae > Meconema > Meconema thalassinum. Next base: position 103,608,135 of record OX336398.1, read on the forward strand.
CACTTGTTAGAACGTGAAAAACATTATGACATGGAGGTCTAGCTTGAAACACCGTGGACACGATTCCAACAAACTAAATTTTCAAGTATTCATTGACTCAATGACGTTGTTCTTTTTTGAAAACCATACTGAATATTTTGACATTTGTAATTTTTGTTTTATTATACTTATTAGTTTCTTATATTTAGGTGTCCACCTATACACGTTTAATTCAATTCTAAATTTGTATACATTAATCTATGTTGAGAGGGGCAGATGACTTAACTGCTTCGCCCCTTAAAACCTCAATAACTAACTAAACGTTCCCAATACCTTTTTTTAAATCGATTTTACCCTCCAGGTTGGTGTTTACCACAGACTCAGCGAGGGAACTCACCACTACCGCCTCTGCGGGCAGTGTCCTAGACCATGAAACATCTGGTCGGAGTGGATACAACTGAGGTGTGATCAGCACTTCGCCCAGGCGGCCTCACCTGCAAAGCGAACAGGGGCCTCATGAGGGATGGGAAGGGAGGGGAAGATTGAAATGGATAGGAAAGGAAGCGGGAAGGAGGCGGACGTGGCCTTTCAGTAAGTACGATCCAGGCATTTGCCCGAAGACGAAGTGGGAAGCCACGGAAAACCACTTCGAAGATGGCTGAGGTGGGAATCGCACCCCCTCTACTCATAAGGGCCACCCGAGGCTGAGTAGACCCCGTTCCAGTCCTCATGAAACATCCACAGCCTGCTTCCAGTCTCCGACCGGGTCAGGAATGGAATGAATGGAGCCCCTATCTAGCGGCGAGGATATGAACTGTGCCGGCTGCCGAGGCCTGACGCACTCCTCTGGGTCAATGATTAAATGAATGACAGATGAAATGAAATGATAGTGGAGAGTGTTGCTGGAATGAAATTTTGACAGGGAAAACCGGAGTACCCGGAGAAAAACCTGTCTGCCTCCATTTTGTCCAGCACAGATCTCACATGGAGTGACCGGGATTTGAACCACGGACCCAGTGGTGAGAGGCCGGCGTGCTGCCGCCTAAGCCACGGAGGCTTCGTTCCAGTCCTTATGCAACTTTTAAAATTTCGTGGCAGAGCCGGGAATCGAACCCAGGACCTCCGGGGTGGCAGCTAACCATGCTGACCGCTATGCTACGGAGGCGACGCCAGACCTTCTTAAAGTTCAAAATTTTAGAGAAAATCAGTGAAATCTTTATCCAAAAATTTGCTTCATATTAATGATATTTATTAAAACAGATTAGTTCTATGCACGAAAATTGTCCCTCCGTACCCAAATGTAGGAGAAAAGTGTACCGAAACACAACAGCGTACCAAAAACGATAATGACGATAACTCCCTTATAAGTTACAAAGAAACTCTCAAAAACTACAAAAAGATCCCTCAAGGAACTTTTAATATGTGTGCTAAATTTCAGTGAGATGTGATAAAAATTGTACGAGTAACACGTATGTGCATTTCGTACTGTAAAACTGCTTGGTCCCGCTGCGAAACTTCTTGCACTATTGGACGTCTGTGATGTACAATCAATGTGTAAGTCGATTTGGAATTGCATACCAATTAGAAGCTTACAAGAAACTTTATTTCTTCTTACCTTCTCTTAACTTGATTACTAGAATAGCGGCTTCGGTGGAGTAGTTGAACTGCTGAATTTTTAAGAGCGTTAAAATCCCGTCAGTATGCCTTCCTTCGGAGGGGAAGTAAAGCCAGCGGTCCCATGTCATAGATTTATGGAATGTAAAAGATCCTACCACAGACTAAACTTGTGTGAAACTAAATTGTTAGGTTAGATTTCGTCGGAACGCTCTAACACAGTTCCAACGTTCACTACTAGGTATCATTGATATCTGGTAGCGAAAGTTAGAACTAATTGAATTAGAACGGAACTTGTAGCTCACCCTAAGAGTGTCCGCTGACAGCAGCTACAGACTCAGGCGAGCCGAACATGTCCTCGGACACTCTCGGCACTAAAAGCCATACGATAAATAAACAGTAAGTTCCGTGACGAACTAAAGAGCCTACTTTTCTTATAACTTAAGATTCATGCTAATGATTAATCTATATGGACCTATCTAGAATAATGACGAAATTAAGTAGGTAATATCGAAATTTCTAATTAGTTCGAAATATACCTGGCATAATGTAGCCTAATAGAGCACTACAGTTGGCAGCCCTGGTGACTGAATATATTCTTAGTTCCCTTTCTTAAGCTACAGAATACAAAATGTGGTTGAAGTCCAATGGATAGCATGGACGTTACATTCAGTTAGACATTGGATCTATAAGTGCGCGTAAACTCATGTTGGCAACAATGACATGCATGTGTTGGTCAGAAATAATCTGAAATATCATTATCTCTTGTTGTGCCAATTTTGGATGAAATCCATTTGCTAACAAAGAAGTTACTGGTATTTTAAAATTGGACCTATCAGCAGGCTTAGGAATATGTTGGCAGCACTGACATATATTAGTTACTCCAAATTAATCTAGAATGTCAGATACTATAGGTGCGCAAAGTGTAGAGCTGTTGGCTTGCATACTTTCTGATATATAGATATTAGGGTAAAATATAAACAGCATTTATTAACAGTAGGCAGCCCTGATTGCTCTTAAGAATACGCACAGTCATATCTCTTATGGTACACATACGAAATTTGGTTGAAATCCAATTGATAGTATAGAAGTTAGTTACATGTATTTAAAAATTTGTCCTATCAGCAGACTTAGAATCATGTTGGTAGCACTGACATACATTAGTTGCTCCAAATTATTCTAGAATGTCAGGCACTATACGTGTGCAAAGTTTAAAGCTGTTGGCTCGCATACTTTCTGATATATTGGTATTTGGATGAAAAATAGAGATAGCATTTATTGACAGTTGGCAGCCCAGGTGGCTCTTAAGAATACGCTCAATCATATCTGTTTATGTGCACATACTACATACGAAATTTGGTTGGAATCCAATTGATAGTGTAGGAGTTATATGCATTTAAAAATGGACCTATGAGTAGGCTTAGAATCATTTTGGCAACACTGTCATGTATGGCCTCCTGAAAATTAAACTGAAGTATTTTTACCTATATATGTGCCAATTTTGGAAGAGTTTGCATGTATACATTCCAAGATATCCAACATGGAGCTCAAATTTCACCTGCGATTTTTCAGCAGTTGGTAGCACTGACATCATATTCAAGTATGACATTGAGATGTTCCGGTATAGATCTTTACTCATACCAAATTTGGCTTCGATTTCTCCAGCCGTTTAGGTGTTGATAGGGGACACACACACACACACACACACACACACAGAAAGATAGACAGATACATTTTTCCGGATCGATCTCATAAGTCTACTTTTTCCTCATTTTTGCAAAATGTGAAAAGTAGGCTAATAAATAAATTACTAGAATGGTTGGCCGAATATTATGAAACTGTCTTAACCCTTGAGTACTGGCGTGAAATAATATAACACGAGGACTGGCGCCTGGTCATTTTGGCCCATAGTGTGTCACTCCCCTTTTGTCATACTCGTACGGATTTTAATGAAGTGATTTTACACTTGGTGTCTTCCTATAGGCCTAAACTATCCACTATGTTTGTTCGACCCTTATGCGTACATATACCTTTCATCCAATTGCAATCAAATTTTGGTGAGTTGTTGTGTACACTCCCGAGGTAGCTATAGGCATAGTAAATCCAATTTGCAATAGATAGCGAACGATCAGCTTAAAAAAAAAGGGCGCGCAATCCGTTTCAAAAAAGTCCCACATGCGTTCATTTGCCATTCATTCTATTGCGATGAAATTTTGGTCCTGCGAAGGGTTCTGACTGAGTAAAACCATTTTAAAATCTGTAGCGCATGAGTAGATTCAACAAATGAGTGACATCGTGCGATTCGTTTCAACAAACACCCGGATGCCTTCATATACCATTCATCCGATTGCTAAGAAAGTTTGGTGAGTTGTAGTATATACTCCCGCAAAGGTTTCTGACGTAGAAAATCAATTTTACAATAGGTGGCGTACGAGTAGATTCAACAAATCAGTGACGGCGCGTGAATCGTTTCAACAAAGTCCCGTACGTGTTCATATACCATTCAGCCGATTGCAATGAAACTATAATGAGTTATTGTGTACATTGCCGTTAAGGTTTATGATTTAGTAAATCCATTTCACTGTTGGTAGCGCACGAGTAGATTCAACAAATGAGTGACGGCGCGTGAATCGTTTCAACAATGTCCCGTATGTGTTCATATACCATTCAGCCGATTGCGATGAAACTATAATGAGTTATTGTGTACATTGCCGTTAAGGTTTATGATTTAGTAAATCCATTTCACAGTAGATAGCGCACGAGTAGATTCAACAAATGAGTGACAGCGTGCGAATAGTTTCCAAAAACTCCCGTATGCGTTCATATACCATTCATCCGATTGTAATAAAACTTTGGTGAGTTGTTGTGTACCCTCCTGCGAAGGTTTATGACTTAGTAAATCTAGTGTATGTTACAATAGGTAGCGCTCGAGTAGATTTAACAAATGGGTGATGGCACGGGAATCGTTTAAACAAAGTCCCGTATGCGGTCATATACCATTCATCCGAATGCGATGAAACTTTGGTGAGTTGTTGAGCACGCTCCCACAAATGTTTCTGAGATAGTAAATCCATTTTACAATAGTTTAGAGGTAGTTAACGGAAAAAGAAAAAAATGTTGTGTATCCAAAAGCACTTCAAGAAACTTAAGTTAGAACGCAAACACTTTCTTTTATTGGCATTGCAACGCATGCCAGGTACAGCTAGTTCTCAATATAAAATGAGATTTATTGATATATTTCAAATTTAAAATGCAGAGAAATGAGACTAATTTTTGTAACAGTAGCCAATAATTGGCTGTGATAGTGGCGGCAATGCAGATATTTCAATATTTTTGAACAAAGGAGCTGATGACCAAGGTGTCCCTAGATCATAGATCAACAAGAACGTGAGCTATGTTATTGTGCTGCAGCAAAAAAGGTGGATTTTCCCCCTTATTAGCCTACTTTTCACATTTTGCAAAAATGAGGAAAAAGTAGACTTATGAGATCGGGCAAATGTGTGTCTGTCTGTCTGTCTGTCCATCTGTCTGTCTGTCCTTCTGTCTGTCTGTCAGGCTGTGTGTGTGTGTCCCCCTATCAACTCCTAAACGGCTGCAGCAATCGAAACAAAATTTTGGTAGGAGTAAAGATCTATACCTGAATATCTCACGGCCATACTTGAAAATGATGTCAGTGCTACCAACTGCTGAAAAATCGCAATTGATATTTGAGCTCCATGTTGGATATCTTGGAAGGTATGAATGGGAGCTATTTCAAAATTGGCACATGTATAGATAATGATATTGCAGTTTAGTTTCCAGGAGGCCATACGTGGCAGTATTGCCAAAATGATTTTAAGCTTGCAGATAGGTCCAAATTTTAAATGCATATAACTTCTACACTATCAATTGGATTTCAACCAAATTTCGTATGTGCTATGTGTACATGAACAGATATGACTGAGCGTATTCTTAAGAGCCACATTCATTAAGTACTCACAATTTTCCAGGATACGCAGCCCCCTCCCCCCGAAAAAATTGTATATGCGCCCCTGTCATTGATACATTATATTCAACATCAATTTGAACTTTCTATTAATATATCTCTGTTGTTTTAACCTTTAGGTTAATTATTATAACTTCTTGTATTTATATATTATTAATATGAATTATCATTTATATGTGTTTATTATTATTATTATTATTGTTATTATTATTATTATTATTATTATTATTATTATTACTTCTATTACCGTCATGACAATTTATAGGGTTTCCTTTCATTTCCTGGCTAATATGGCCATGCAATTAAGCCAAGCTCATACGTCAATATGTCTAAATCTTGATAATAGGTTAAGAGAATTAACAAATAATAGTTTAAAAACACCTAACTAACTTCTTCCGCCAACACTCTACTATCATGCCTACTATAAGTCATTCAAAAATACTGATAGCATAATCTTACTCTCTTCATACAATACCATTGTTCTAAAAAGCATTGCACCTTTCCATAGTACGTATTAGAGCCTCAATATCATAACTTTGCTAAAAAAAAAGAACACTACTACTTATTCCAAATAAAATTCCAATCCTCCATAATACAGGGTCATCAATTTAATTCTCGCATCCGATACCGATCACGGCGCGGCCAGCTCTCGCGCAGACACCCGCTCGCTGGCCGGTAAAAAGCGCGCGACTTCTCCCCACTACTTCGCGTCAACATTCAGTCATTTAATAGCAATTTCTAGTGAAAATAATTATCTATAAACTTACCTGGTTTTACAAGAAATGTTCAAAGTGTTGTCCGCCAGCTCGCAAGCAAGCCTGGCGCCTCGTGAACAAGTTTCTAGACACACGGCGAATTTATTCCTGGGTGACGTTCGTTATAACTTGGCGAATATTTTGTGGAGGACGCATACCAGGATATTTCCGAAAGAATCGAAAACGGCACTCTCTAACAGAAAAATACTTCGCATAAGAAAGCAGAATGAATACACGTTGTTCTATAGAAAAGATTACTTCGCATAACAAAGCACAATGAATACACGTTGTTGTATAGAAAACATCACTTTAAGGCAACACATAAACTGTAAAATTGCCCCGAGACTGCACTGTATGTTAGGTCAAATCAACTAGCACTTTACAAGCTTGAATACGCCGGAGATACTGACAGCTTATTGCAACATTGCCGATCGCAGCGCACGTGTTCATTGCGGGGAGAACGCCAAAGCCACCTTGACCGGCCTAGCGGCCGCATCTGCCAAGGCCACCTTCACCGGCCTAGCGGCGCGTACATGCGGGAAATAAAATGATGACCCGCTACGTATTAGAGCTTAATAACATCGCTGATACTCTCTTATTACAATTACGCACGGCATTTCCTTCTCATAACACCAAACACTTGAATGTCACCATAAACTTGACATCTGAACTTTCACAATAGTTCTATACTTGAATACTTCTTTACAAATCCTTCACAATAAATTCAGTTTCCTCATGCTTTAATACTTTCTTTAATAATGACCTTATCATTGCATGAACTTCCATTGGTTTATTATCGTTGTTACTATGTTTATAACAATAGTTGTTAATCCCTCCCTATATTATTCTGCTAAGGTCCCATTCCAGTTTTGTACCGAAAATAAGGTCCCATTAACACCAACCTACCCATATGGGGTTCCTACAGGTTCAGCATAACCCAATGCGTAAGCGAAATGCAATCACTTACTCTTTATATTCCTCACAATTAAATAAATACCTTAAAACATGTATATTAACAATGCAATAATGAAAGAATGCAACACGGTAACCATGGTAACAGAATCTCACAGGTCCCTCTATTTCTGTAAGACTCAATGAAATTCCAATTATTACATTACTGTGAAAGTTTCCAGACGGTTATAAGGTTATCACTGAACCAAATTAAGTTGTAAAATTCATCAATACATACACTATAATGCGCTTAAGGGGGTAAAGGGGCACTCTAGAATTTTTGCACGCAATTTTCACGTGTGAGAGTGGTACGAAAGGTCGTTTTCACCCGACTATAAAGGGTCTCAGAAAACCACATTTAAAGGCCCTTAAATTAACAGTGCCTGTGATATTCCCAGAAAACTAACTTCGCTCTGATATACCTATGAAGGAATGACAAACCCCTAACCACTGCACCAGTAGCTGAATTGATAAAGTCTGATTATTCATACCAATGATAAATCAGTCATAGCATTTATGATTGAGATGTTGCTAAGTGTACTCTTTTGGTCGATATGGGTGCAACTTTAAGTCATATTTCATGTGTTTACGCAGAGTTGAACGGGGTATACCCAGTTCCACGGATTGTTTACGAGTTGACTTCGTTGGTGATCTTTCCACTGACTCCGCGACTTCTCGGCATTGTTCCTCTCGTGTTGATGGTCGACCACTTCTTGGTTTGTCCTTCACGCTGCCTGTAGCGAACAGTTTCTTTTCCCAACGTAAAAGTGTTGTCTTTTGAGGAGGCTGTCGTCCGAATCGCTGCTCATAGTCAGTACGCACCTGTTCCAACGTTTTCCCTGTTCTTGGTCTCTCATGAACCCAAGTGCTTGTGACGATGCGTTCTTCAATGCTATAGTCACTAGTATCAGCCATTGATTATATCTGAAAGAGAAAATCTTAAAAAAATCAATGTATTTCCTGAAATGTATAGGGGTAACGGGACTTTGTGCCCAGGGTGTATAACCCTAATATGCTAAGCAAAGAAGGGTTCCTTCTATGTTTTCGAAACTCAATAAATAAATACTTTTCTGAGAGAACACACAGCCCAAGTACTTAAAATGTTCCATCTGCTCCAATTAAGTTCCTCCTGCTTTGGCTGTCGTTTACTCTCCAGCTGAATACTGTGCAAGTGTATGGCTGAACAGCTCACATTGCCAACTGGTTGATATTCAACTCCGGCAGACAATGCGGATTATCTCTGGCACTCTACATTGCACTCCCTCACAGTGGCTACCTGTACTGTGTAATATTGTTCCTCCTCACATCAGGAGACAGCAAGTTCTTTCCCGCCTGTGGCACAGAATTATGAATAATGAAGTTCTCCCAATCCACCAAGACGTCAATCAACCTTCCACATCCAGGTTGAAATCACGGAAACCAGCCTACAAGACGGCTATGGAACTTACTTCAGCTCCATTTAACCCCCGAAATACATGGAAAGTTGAATGGTCTACCTCCCCACCTCGTGGCCTAATTGAAGTACTTGACCCTACCATCAAACTACCTGGATTCCATCTCCCTCGAGCTATCTGGTCCCGTCTGAACAGAATTCGATGTGGCACTGCTCGAACTAGATCAGCCTTACATCAGTGGGGTTGGATAGACTCGCCTCTTTGTGATTGTGGATATGAAGTGCAAACCATCAAGCATGTCGTGCAGGAATGCCCTCTATATATGTACTCTGGGAACTTAGAAGAGCTCCATGCAGCCACTCCACAAGCCCTTGAATGGATTCAAGACCTGGCAGCCCATATATGAAGGGTCCTAATGCTGTAAATTGTTTATTTGAAAATTTATATTTATTAATTACAGTACTGTCTTGTAAGCATCATACGCTAAATAAAAAAATAAATAAAAAAGTTCCTCCTACCTGGTATTCTATCTTCTTCCGTTACTTTCTTACCGAGATAACACTCGTCTTCTGATATTCTTTTAGCCTATTTTCAATTTTGAAAAAATAGGATTATGAGATCACCTTTTGTCCGTGTGTGTGTGCGTATGTGTGTGTATGTGATTCATGTGTGTGTGTGTCCCCTAATAAAATCTAAACGGCTGGAGAGAATTCAATGAAACTCGGTAAGTTCATAGCTCTATTCCGGGCGACCCATCCCGTGCCCTTAAAATTTTGTTACGTCTCACCAATCCAACATGGCGGCTGTGCGAAATATTTCACCAGCATTCAATATCTCCGAAACTACTACCGATATCACCCTGGAATTTTGTATGTTTATAAAGAGAACTACTAGAAATTCACTTACGTGATCTTTGAAAACCTGGTAACTACAAAACCAACATGGTGGCGAAGCGAATTTGCGACTTTTAAATGGACGTTTCTCGCGATTCAACCAACCAAACGCAATGAAACTTGGCACAGTATATGTTTATGTACATTGTAATGAACTGACATCTAACTTCGTTCAATTGTTTACATAACCTCAAAATGGTGGCTGTGCGAAATATTTCAGGCATTCAATATCTCCGAAACTATTTATGATATCAACCTAAAATTTTGTACGGTGATAAAGAGCACTGCTACAAGTTTATCTATGTAACTTTCAAAAACCTCTAAACTACGAAACGAACATGGCGGCCAAACGAATTTGACACATTCTAATACATTTTTTCGTGATTTTATCATATGAGCGCATTGAAATGTGTGCAGTAAATGATTATACATATTGTCATTCACTGGCATCTAATTTAGTTCAATTGTGTACATTAACTGAAGATGGCGGCTGTGCAAAATTTTAAAATTAAGTTTTTATTCTTGTGTCGTAATCATGCGATCGAAGTGAATGTTTGAATAATGATGCTACGCAATAATTTTCATTTAATGGTACATAACTCTATGGCCTATACATATAACAATCCAAAATGGGTAGCATCCGAAATATTTTGACGGTTCTCAATATCTAAGGATCTTTTCCAGCAATCAAACTGATTTTTTTTAATGTTCATAGAGGCTATGAACATAAGTTGACCTATATGACTTTCAGTAACCTGGTGAGCACAAATCCAACATGGCGGCGACGCGAAGTATAAATATTTAAATGGACGTTTCTCGCGATTTAACCATCTGAGTGCAGTGAAACTTTGCACGTTAATGCTTATACAAATGTTAATCCACTGGTATCTCATTTATTTCAATTGTTTTCATAAATAAATATCCAACCTGACAACCATCTGCAATATTTAGTCGGTTCTCAGTATCTACGAATCTAACATAGCAATCAAACTGAAATTTTGTATGTTGATAGAGGCAATTAATATGAGTAGGATATATGAAAATAGGCTGTATAGTTCTTCACGGAACTACTTGTTAACGAATGACATAGTACGTATAACCAATTTTGGTATGTTTTATTCCTTAGCCAAGCCTACCTTATTTCGCAACCACTTAGTCACCACGATAATGGCTGGTGCACGGTTAGTTGATAACAAGAAGTGGTGAAGGAAACAGTGATTGGCAATTAGCCTACACGCACGATGCTTGTTCACATGCAAGCTTGTTTCCAAAGTGGCTGTAGTAATGGATTGCAAAATACTTCGGAAACCAAGGTTAAAATACGAAACTCTACTGTATGTAGACAGGGCCGTATTTCTAAATAGGCTAAGTAGGCTTAAAAATATGTTTTAGTCCTTCTACATAGCCTACCTTCTAAAACTATAACATAATTCAAATTCACAAATACAACAAAAACACTTTCATATGAGTACATTATTAACGAGATTGCCATTAAGGAATCTATGTATATTTGAACATCAAGATTACGTGGGGTGAGTTGTTTTAGAGAAGCTTGTATATTTTTCAACAAATAAACCAGTAATTAACTACATTTTGTGTAATTTAATTTCACCATGTAGGACAACTTAATTAAAATTGAACACAGTTCAACAAAAATATAGTAATTAGTATTAAAAAATATGTGTAAAATAGTGATCACTAGAGACGGGAATTTGCCTATTTGCCTATTTTATTCCTGTGTTTAGAAACGTAGGCTTTCGAGATATAAATTCGTTTTAGGTTCTTTTAGGCTAGATTTCGTTGGTTTTATTGTGCCTATTCCAAGGGTTTGTGCCTATTTGTAGTATAATTGCCTATTTGATGCCTTTTGACTGTATTTTAAAGTGCATTATATTGCAGCTGGTGTGCTCGACAGAATTATATTCTCATTTCTCAATATGTGTTTACCCCACGAACAAGAATGGGAATTCTCGAAAGTCACCAGAAATAGCGCCTGGGATCTCGATATTAAGCCTCCAAACTTAACAACCCTTCGTTTTGTATTTCGCTTTTCTTTATATTGAAAATTTACCCGTTAGTATGTCTGTGAATTAATATCATAAACTTTATGCTGATTGAATAACAAAAGAACTAACTTAGTGCCATGTTTTCGCGTTTTTTCAATCTGGATATTAAGCCTCCAAAGTTAAAAACCCTTCGTTTCAGGTATCGTCCCCTTCAAAAGCCGCGTTAGGTTGGCGCTGCAACCTAACAGTGAATTAATATACAGTACATCCTGTACGCGTCTGAGTGATGAATGGGCAGGCAGTTAAAAGCAGCCAGGAGGGATGCGATCCAGCTGGCAGTTAAAATGCCGCGGCGATCACAGTGGGTTGGTGCTGTAACCTATCTTGTGTTGAATGGACAGGCAGTTTAAAGCAGCTTGGATGGATGCGATCTAACTGGCAGTGGGTGTAGCATGGCCTCTTACCGAGATAGATGGAAACTTGGTGGTCCCGTCTTGAGCTACTGTTGCCATGCAGCCAGCAGGGATGCGATTCAGCTGGCAGTGAAAATGCCGCAGCGATCACAGTGCGTTGGTGCTGTAACCCATCATGTGTTGAATGGACAGGCAGTTTAAAGCAGCCAGGAGGGATGTGGTCCAGCTGGGAGTGAAAATGCAGTGGGGATCAGTGCGTTGGTGCTGTAACCTATCTTGTGTTGAATGGACAGACAGTTTAAAGCAGCTTGGAGGCATGCGATCTAGCTGGCAGTGGGTGTAGCATGGCCTCTTACCAAGATATATGGAAACTTGGTGGTCCCGTCTCGTGCTACTGTTGCTATGGAGATGACCGGCCTTGCTATTACTTCCATCAGTTTATTTTCTGCTTATATTAGCCTTTGCTTGAGTGCAGAAAGGCCGAAATCAGAAGAATGAGAAAGACTATCGAAAATGCATGTAGCCAGCCGTTCCTTCTGGGTCCTAAACTATGTGTATGCAAAATTTGTTTGAGATTGGTGGAACGGTGTAGATTTGTATACGGAACAAATCCACCCACCTACTCACCCACATACATACGTACATACATACATACATACATACATACATACATACATACAGACTTTCACTTTTATGTTATTAAATTATAAGTTGCTAATTGTTAATTCTTTTTATAGTAATTAAATATGTTACGGTATTAAATTACAAGAAATTTTTCATGCCTATTTTGTTGCCTATTTTACACGTTAGTGCCTATTTACATGCCTATCTTGGCTATTTTAGGAGCCTATATGCCTGCCTATTTTAACTGTTTTTAGTGCCTATAATTCTCGTCTGTAGTGATCACTGATCTCCAAGAACAAATTAATTAATGAAGCTTGAAAACCATTTCATTTTTTAACGAATCTTAAATAAGTAAAATAACAAGTAGATAACTAATTTCATTATATAATTTACTAGCAGTAGTACCCGGCTTCGCCCAGTGGAATGATGATAATGTTTTAAGGTCTCCTTAGAAATATAATGGACTTAAAATCTAAGTCATTTGCCCCCAAAGACAATGAGGGAGTAATATCTAGGTCATTTGCCCTTTTGATAAGGATGATAATAAAAACTACTGTTGAATTGACACGTCAAACTTACAAACTACCGTAATAGAAATACATATTTCAAAATTCACAGGCGAGGAAGACTTATTGTGTGTGGTGATTAATGGTGTAATGGGCGTAATGTCTACTGTAGGTCATTTGCTCTTATGATGAGGATGATAAGGGAAACTACTACCGGTATTGAATTGACACTTCAACGTATAATGTACACAATGTACTGTAATAAAAATAACTATATGGCGGCTTCGGTGGCGTATTTGGTAGCATGCTGAGCTTCTATGCCCAAGATAGCGGGTTCAAACCCGGCCGAAGCCGTCGGATATTTTAAGAGCGTTAAAAATCCGTCAGTATGCCTTTCTTCGGAGGGGAAGTAAAACCGGTGGTCCCATGTCAGATTTATGGCATGTTAAAGAACCTTCCACTAATTACACCTGTGTGAAGCTAAATTGGGTAGGTAAACAACGCTCATAGATGTTTACGTCCGTTGCCAAGAGTCGACTGCAGTGGCGTCTAGTAGCTAAGTTCCGAACTTGGCCTAGTAGTCGTTGACGGTGGCGCTTGGCGGCAAAAGTACGAACTATTTGAAGAATTCTAAGTTGCAGTTTGTACTTAAATTAAAAAACAGATAACACACACTAATACAGTCATCACAATTTACACCGGTTATCAGACAGATTCTGCACACACCCAAAGTACACGGGGCTACATGACCGCGTTGTCGCGGCCCCTAAACTTAAGAACCAACCAACCAAAAATAAATATTTTAAAAATCACAGTCGAGAAAGACTTTATGCGGCGGTGATTTTTGGTATGACGCGCGTAACATCTAGGTCATTTGCACTTATGATGATAATAATAAGGTAATGAAAAAATGACTACTAAACGAACATGGTGTTATTTTAAAACTGATATAGGTAATTCAGGTGTCTAGCTTCGATGTCTTCCAAAGTCTCAACCTTATTTTCTGGCTTAGGCCTGTACTGGATGCGTCTAGTGAAAGAGCGTACTGCTCGGTAAAGACAAAGAATATAGGTCCAAGCTGCACGAACCTGAGATGATCGCAGATGATGACGAAATATGATGACACACGTTTGGGGTTCCCCGTCCTATACAGATTGACCGGGAATCACTCACTGTTTCGCAACGGCCCTGTGCTGGCATCAGCATAGACAGCAGGAGATAACACGGCGGGCTCTGGAAAGAACTCTCAAGTCACCTCGCGATGAATCAGCAAGCTATTCTAACAACTGACACCCCCCTCCCCCAGGGTCTCACAACTTGTGGGACGTCGGTTGGCGACCACGGAACCCCAGCTGAGTCTGACATTGCTTCTACTTCCTGGTGCCGGGCTCATTTCAGTTCTCTTTCCTGTCGGCCTCCCTTGGTCAACTCTTGTTCTCTTCCGACCCAGACTGTATTAGGGTATCCGAGGGCTAGGGAGTCTTTCAATTTCCCGCCTTAATTGGCTTTGTCTCATCTTTCCTGATACCCTCATTCTTCGAGGGGTCTGCCTTCTTTTCCTTTTCATAATATCTCCTGTCTTCTGCTCAAGGCCCTCAAAGAGGCAGGGTGTATGTAGACCCACCACTTCTGGTACACCCTCAAGGGCTCATGACTGGTGAGTTAGGAAGCTGGCAACCCCGAGGAATTCCTGAGCTACATGCAGGGAATGGAGTGGTATGTCCGAAATTTCAAGTGGACAGTGTTACGCATCGGGTTCCAAAGGGTAAGTATACACACTTTGTTTTCGTTCGGTGAACGATGTAGATTTGTACCAAAGGGCCTTAATGCGGGAAATGGAGTGGTCTGTCCGAAATTTCGAGTGGACAGTGTTACTCGTCGAGTTCCAAACGGTAATTATGTAAAATCTGGTTGAGATCGGTGAAAAGGTGTAGTTTTGTGCCAAGGGCCAAAATGCAGGGAATGGAGTGGCCTGTCCAAATTATGAAGTGGACAGTGTTACCCATCGGGTTCCAAAGGGTAAGTATACACATTTTGTTTCCGATCGGTGAACGATGTAAATTTGTGCCAAAGGGCCTAAATGCGTGGAATGGAGTGGTCTGTCCGAAATATCGAGTGGACAGTGTTACTTGTCGAGTTTCAAAGGGTAATTATGTAAAATCTGGCTGAGATCGGTGAAACGGTGTAGCTTTCTGCCAAAGGGTCAAAAAGCAGGGAATAGTGTGGTCTGTCCAAAATTTAAAGTGAACAGTGTTACTTGTCGGGTTCTACGAGTAAGTATATATAATTGGGGTCAGATCGGTGAAACGGTGTAGATTTGTGCCAAACAGCCTAAATGCAAGGGATGGAGTGGCCTCACCGCAATTTCAAGCAGACAGTGTTAGTCGCAGTGTTCCAAAGGGTAAATATACAAATTTTGGTTGAGATCGGTGAAACGGTGTAGATTTGGGACAAAGGGCCTAAATACAGGGAATGGAGTGGTCTGTCCGCTATTTCAAACAGACAGTGTTACTCGCTGGGTACCAAAGGGTAAGTTTCCGAATATTGGTTCTGATCGGTGAAACGGTGTAGATTTGTGCCAAAGTGCCTAAATGCAGGGAATGGGGTGGTCTGTCCGAAATTTCAAGTGGACAGTGTTACTCGCAGGGTTCCAAAGGGTAAGTATACACATTTTGGTTCAGATCGGTGAAACGGTGTGGATTTGTGCCAAAGGGCCTAAATGCAGGGGATGGAGTAGCCTCTCCGCAATTTCAAGCAGACATTGTTAGTCGCAGTGTTCCAAAGGGTAAATATACAAATTTTGGTTGAGATCGGTGGAACGGTGTAGATTTGGGCCAAAGGGCCTAAATGCAGGGAATGGAGTGGTCTATCCGCAATTTCAAACAGACAGTGTTACTCGCAGGGTTCCAAAGGTTAAGTATACACATTTTGGTTCAGATCGGTGAAACGGTGTAGATTTGTGCAAAAAGGACCTAAATGCAGGGAATGGCGTGGTCTGTCCGAAATTTCAAGCAGACAGTGTTAGTCGCAGTGTTCCATAGGGTAAATATACAAATTTTGGTTGAGATCGGTGAAACGGTGTAGATTTGGGCCAAAGGGCCTAAATGCAGGGAATGGAGTGGTCTGTCCGCAATTTCAAGCAGGCAGTGTTACTCGCAGGGCATCAAAGGGTAAGAATACGAATTTTGGTTCTGATCGGTGAAACGGTGTAGATTTGGATCAAAGGGCCTAAATGCAGGGAATGGGGTGGTCTGTCCGAAATTTTAAGTGGTCAGTGTTACTCGCAGGGTTCCAAAGGGTAAATATACAAATTTTGGTTGAGATCGGTGAAACGGTGTGGATTTGGACCAAAGGGCCTAAATGCAGGGAATGGGGTGGTCTGTCCGAAATTTCAAGTGGACAGTGTTACTCGCAGGGTTCCAAAGGTTAAATATACAACTTGTGGTTCAGATCGGTGAAACGGTGTAGATTTGTGCAAAAGGGCCTAAATGCAGGGCATGGGGTGGTCGGTCCGAAATTTAATGTTGACAGGGTTACCCGCAGGGTTCCAAAGGGTAAGTATACTAATTTTGGTTCAGATCGGTGAAACGGTGTAGATTTGTATACATAACAGACAGACAGACAGACAGACAGACAAACTTTGTGCTTTATATATATAGATTAAGTAAAGCATTAAAATTGTAGTTTTATATAAACTAAATCAACTTTATGTTTAAAAAAGTTGAAAACGCCAATGAACTCTTTCCCTTTGTTGTATAAAACAAATGTATTAAGCAAATATCAACTATAGAGGGGCGGCAAATGGACTTTAGCCTATAAGCGGCATACTCTTAAATCCGGCCCTGTATGTAGAAACCACCAATTATGTTGCGCGTGCAAATGGTTCGAGAATTAGAAAACAATGTCATAAATCCACAGTTCAGGCAAACAACAATCATGCCATAGGCTAGACCTTCAATGAACACTATTCCTTCAGCGGATATGAACTTGGGAATTTACGTACAGTGGGAGATAATATACTTGGTATTGGTCCGATGGGTTGTATGGAACTGCGCCCAAGCTTCACTAATGACCCTGGTCATTAGCATCAGCCTTCAAAAAGTGGCAGTGGAACTGCGCCCATTGAGAGCGGTCAGGTAGGTTCCCTCCCTCCACCCCTCTACCGAATTATGTTGTGTCGAGTGGTGTGAATTTGAAGTGACTCATTTATAATCGGTTGTGTCTTGATTGCGAACAAGTCAAAAACCGTCCAGATTGCGAACAACTAAATATACCCTGTCCAGATTGCAGACAAGAGATTAGTGTTGGCCTGGGATACATAAAACAGGTACAGTTTTCAAAACAGAATAATATTTCATTTTTGTTCTAGCAATATTAGCATGGGATGTTTTCGACAACCTAACCATATTTTAAAAATAGCTTTGTTATTGCAAATGTTTAATAATCTAATTTGAGGTAATCTTACCATTTAGAAGATTATTATATTTTTATATATTAACAAAACTAGAATGGTAGTTATTTATGGTGGATTAGAGAGAGTTGTATTATTATTATTATTATTATTATTATTATTATTATTATTATTATTAGTGTAGCCTCCGTGGCTTAGGCAGCAGCGCGCCGACCTCTCACCGCTGGGTTCCGTGCTTCAAATCCTTGTCACTCCATGTGAGATATGTGCTGGGCAAAGCTGAGGCGGGACAGGTTTTTCTCCGGGTACTCCGGTTTTCCCTGTTATCCTTCATTCCAGCAACACTCTCCATTATAATTTCATTTCATCTGCCATTCGTTAATCATTGCCCCCGAGGAGTGCGACAGGCTTCGGAAGCCGGCACAATGCCCATCCTCGCCGCTAGATGGGGGCTTCATTCATTCCAACCCTGACCCGGTCCAATGACTGGAAAAAGGCTGTGGATTTTCATTATTATTATTATTATTATTATTCACCTCTGTGGTGTACTGGTTAGTGTGATTAGCTGCCACCCCCGGAGGCCCGTAGTACAGCTGCTTATCGGGACGGGGGACTACCTCTTATTCTCAGCAGTGCAGAAGCTAGTGGTGGGAGACAGTCCACCACTTCCCCTTAAACCGACCATGGGCCATCAGCCAACTTGACTATGGGCGCAGTTCAATCGGCCTAATTAAAAGGATCTGGAAATACCACTGATTATGGGCGCAGTTCCATATCTCTCGGTCCGATAGCTGACTCACACCCGATTAATCACTGATTCTTATTGTTGGAGCATTTGTAATTCATTTGTGTTGTTTTCTCCACCATTCCACAACGTTATGGACACACAAAACGTTTCTTACGAGGTGCCGTCATGATGACACGCCGTAGAGCGATGTTTATTCACCGGAAACTCAACCATATCCGGTCGATTAAATTAGCAATTTGCCTTTTCTACCACTAAGGGCCGTTTTCACCAACTCTTCACTGACGATTAGTTAGTTAATTCCTATTTAACTTAAATACGATATTTAATGCGTGATTATCTTCGATGCATTTCACGAGGCTATTCGGGTTCGCAATTACTTAAATAAGATTTACGACTCTCGCGCATGCGTGGACTAGGTTTCATCTTGGAGAGCATGGCGGACAGAACAAGAAGCGTCTAGCACTGATTGTTCTTTGCGATGCTTCCTTGAGGCTTTCTGGAACATAATTATCAAAGGGAGGGAAATAGAGAAAACCTTATACGTGGCAAAAGCTTAAAATGATGAACGAAGTATTTAGGAGAACTGGCAGTTGTGTGAATACATAGCTTCATAGGACGTACTCACTCTGGCTGTCCTCGTAGCGTAAGCGGTAGAGGTGCAGATTTCGAAATTATTACACAGCGCTGGAAGCAGTCGAAACCCCCTGCGGTTATTTTCCTTTTTTAAAATTTCCGTATTCGTCTTTCTTGGTATTAAAACTTAGTAGCGTGTGTGTTCTTTTATAATTTCATTGTCATAAACAAATTTTATATTCATATGGATGAAAGTATACCTACGTGTGAAACTCGGAAACAAACCTTCATTGTGGAATGCGCAAGGCACAGTTCAACATTTTCCCGCCACTTTAAAGATGCTTTAGGGAGTTGAGTGGCCAGATTTGGCCATTTAAAGAGCGCTAATGTGAGTCAAAAGAAACTCAACCTTAAATCGATTGCTCAACTAGCCAAATAATAGATTTATCGGCTAACTGAAGAATCGATTAATTGATTAGTAGACACGAGATAAGAAGAGATGTTTCAATGAGAGGTCATCGCTTAAGTTGAATTACGCTTATTTTCGGAATGTTATTGTTGTTTGAGTCTTCAGTCTTTTGACTGGTTTGATGCAGCGCTCCATTCTCCCTGTCCTGAGCTAATCGTTTCATCTCTACATAGCTACCACACCCTACATCCAAGGTAATCTGTTTAACATATTCTAACCTTGGTCTATCCCTTCAAGTTCTTGTCCTCGACCCTTCCCTCCATAACTAAGCTTGCTATTCCTGGGTGTCTTAGTATGTGTCCTACCAACCTATCTCTTCTCTTCATTAGCAGTCGCCAGAAACATCTCTCCTCTCCCACTCGTCTTAATACCTCTTCGTTTGTAACCCTATCTACCCATCTGATCTTCATCTTTCTCCTGTAACACCACATTTCAAAAGCTTCAATTCTCCTCTTTTCTGCTGCACCAATAGCCTAAGTGTCACTTCCATAGAGTGATGATGTACAGAAATTTATAAAAGTTACTTTTTGACTAGTTGCCTCCGTAGCGTAGCGGTCAGCATGGTTAGCTGCCGCCACGGAGGTCCTGGGTTCGATTCCCGGCTCTGCCACGAAATTTGAAAAGTGGTATGAGGACTGGAATGGGGTCTACTCAGCCTCGGGTGGCCCAAATGAGTAGAGGGCGTTCGATTCCCCCTCAGCCATCCTCGAAGTGGTTTTCTGTGGTTTCCCACTTCGTCTTCGGGCAAATGCCGGGATGGTACTGCCCCCGTAATTTGAATTATATTGAGACCACGGTGGCTGTATTGGCAAATATGAGTAAAGTTATGGATGTCATAGTTGTGACGTGGATACTCATGACGTAGGCACGGATGACGCAGATTTCATGCCAGTAGGCTGATTGAGCTGAAATTCTTGGTGACGTCATGATTTTGTTCGAGAAAGATCTTAGATTTACGACGCAGTCGCAGGAAACAAGGTATTGTGCTAAGGAAGAAGCTACGCTATTGGAGGAGAGGCTCGAACCAATGAACGATAGTTTGGAAGGAAGACGGAGATTGCTGAAACTACGATATTTGATTACTTTTGGCATGCAGATTTGTGGAAATCTATTTTCAGTTATGGCATTGATTTGGAATTTTGAAGAAATTAATTTTGAGTTTTTGAAATTTGAAAATCCGTCAAGTATAGCCAAAGTTAAAACTTCCAGCAATGACGCAGCAACAGGCTATGGAAGGGATGGATACGCCCCTTAAGAAGTTGATAAAAGGTCGTGCACAGAAGAGAGGAGCTCTCATACTCAGATCTCATATGTCAGATCGCATATATATTTCTGGTGATATATAGTTATTTTCAAGTGATTCAGTGAAGTAAGTTGTCTTTAGCGTGGTTAAAGCCAGGCGCATCGAACGAACTCGGAGCAGTTCCATTTTACGCTGCTCGAAACTAGGTGAAGTTGAAACGCTCACATTAACGTTTCCACCAGTCAAGATATCAAGCGCTAACTTCAGCCTTTATTATAATTCTATTGGGCAGTATAACATTGAGGTGTGTAGAAGATTTGAACAATTTCACAGTTATACTTCGAAAGATATTGGAACTTTAAGGCTGCCAACAAAAGTGATTTTCTCGCCACATGAGAAACACTTTTAAAATTCCACATTATACACTACGGCTGACACGTGGAGTGCAACAGTGATATTGGAGAATACGTTTGGTATTACAACGATACATTCGACTATGGAACATTATAATCTTGCAGTGCTTTCAATGATTATAACAGTAGTTGAGATGGAAGGCTAAGGCTTTAATGCAATTGGGACATATATCGTTGGAGTAAAGTAACAGCATGGAACTTCGTTAATCGTCTTTCTACAAAAGCGAGCATGTAGTGAACATCCAACTACACTCATGCATCGTGAATCCATCGCTGAATTATACCAGATAACAGTGGAAATATTTTCATACTCCACAACTATGAATATTTCTGCGGAAATAACTACAATAAACTTCATGGCGAATTCCTGCAAGAACTTCAGGGAACTTTCAAGAGAGGCCAGGGTTGTCCCGGCGCACAAAGAAGAGTTTTGCCAGAAGGATGTTTTTCGTATCCACGGAGCAGTGCAATTTCGGAGGAGGAAGCAGTTTGATTCTCCGAGGACGCTGATTCCAGGTTCGAGGACGGAGCACATCTTTACGCTGGTGAAATGGAACCAACAGCAGTTTTCTTTGAAAACTTTCCTCTAGATCTTCAATCAACAGATAAGGTAGTCGTGAACGTTTCTTGTATTATTTGAGTCTTGTAGCGATATCTGAGCAACCATTCTTCCCATATTTTCTGTCCTATCTTTTGCCCCATTTTCTTGATTGATATTTCTGTACTCACTACACTTCGATGATTTATGCCTTTTTCTTCGATTTTTGAGACATTGCTATGTCATTGGCATACTTAATAATTTTGGATCAGTTGGGACTGATAATTAGATTCTTTCAACAATTTGCATATTTTTGTAGTCACGATTTGACTGTAAAGTTAACGATTTGCTATGGCAGATTTGAATTCAGACAGCGTGTCATTTTATTAAAGTAATTCTATTCAGTAAATTACTTTGACCAATTTTCTGTCATCCTCAAGAAAGAAGAATGATTAAAAGATTTTAGAGCGTTAAAATCTATTACGATATCGACGATCTTTGAAATACTAGTCGTCTTATGAACATGATTGCAACATAGACATTTACCATTGCATTATAGACAATTTTATGAAATATGAACGTTAATTACAATTTATTGAATACACTATAGTAATGAACATTTGATAGGAGTTTTTCTCAATTCTAGATTGGAACAATAATGTTTGCATTCCACAGTCTAATTGTATTCTATTCGACTATTTTGCAGTTTAGATGAACTTTGTTTGAAGATAGTATTTTTATACTGCGTTACTTTGAAGATATTAATCTCAATTTTGATAGACCAGGCAGGAGTGTCTAATCGTATTCGCTATTAAATTTATTTGTGATTGGCAAATTTTTACTTCATATCGATTCATGAATGAAACCCACGAAGGTTAAATAATAACAGTCATTATTACAATTGATGAATATAAGAATTTTTAAAGAGGAACAATGGATGTATAATCGTTAGTTCAGTGGACGTGTAAAAGTCGCTGTTGAGTAATGCCCTTGAATTATGAAGGAGGTTCCCACAATAATTAATGAAGTTGATGAATTAATAAGTGGAGGTTTTTGTGTGTAGTTTGCAAGATTTTTATGCCATATATATGAAGATATATGATGAATTTTGGGCCAATTGTTGTGTAATTTTGTGCGTTATAAGCGAAGTATTTTCCCGCTGATTGTATTGTTCTTGTTTTTTGAAAGATTATTCATAGGAAGATACTGTTAAAATTAACAAGAGTGTTAAATAATTTGAGAGGAAGATTTTGAATGGAGGTTACAGTCACAAATATTAATAATTATTATTAAACCTTATTAAACCTGAATTTGACAGTTAAATATAACTAACCTTCATTGGTCGATTATATCACCACGATTTAAGTAATTATCAACCGGATAAACGTGTGGTTTAATGTATTTCTTGTATAAATAATATAAACCATATAACATTGTAAAATAATTATGTAAATATCTTTGTTAAATAATTTGAAATGAAAGTGATTAATACAGGCGTGTATAAAATTTTCAATTGTCATTTAACATTGTTATAAACAATTTATTATTGTTATAAATAATTAATGAACTTTTGTTATTAACATTTAGAGTTTTTTTATATATACTCTAAACAACGCTAATTAAGCAAGTGGTTTGAACAATTAATCATGATTTGGGATTATTGGAGGAATCCACTAGTGTTTGAATGAAGCATGTCAGACATTTGCGTGATAATATTTCAGTTGAGATGTGAACATTTACGTGTTTGAAAAGGAGAGCCAAGCTCTGAGGTAACACGCTTATGCTAGGGTTGATCGAACGGGTGTCCGCTTTGACGATACAGGTGCATTGCAGCTGGCCCGGACAACTGTGTTACTGAGGCCAAGGACGTTCCATAATAGCCTTGTGGCTATAAATAAAATGTGAAGTATATAAACACGCAAAACAATTGATATATGTGTCTCATCCCAAATCCCGTTTCCAGCTTGAGAAAGCTGAAACATTATATGTAGAGAATACAGGTCCTACAGGAGGACATGGTTATGTGGTCGATGGCTTCTGATTGCCACGTGGATTTTGTTGTTTCATTTTTGTTAAAATCATTCTTTATGTGAAATAAATTATTGTGCAGTTTAAAGTTTCTCGTCTTCGTTCTGGTTCATTTTAAATATCATGGTGGAGGTTATTGTGTGGGCATACTTTAAGTGATCCAGTTGACAACCCAGTCCCCGAGATAAATTTAAGAGGTAAGTAAAGGTAAGTATGAACCCCCGTATATTTTGGTGTGTTCCGCATTAATTTCTTGTTAACTATTGTGCTCTAATCTCGATAGTATCTGTCAGTGCCATTTTCATTGATGTAGCTATGCCGGTGCGTTTGATTATTGGCAATCCGATTGAGGGGGCGGATATCTGACAGCCTACTATCCGGATATCGGGTACAGTACCTTCTTCAAGGCCACGGCCGCCTCCTTCCCTCTTCCTTCTCCATCCATCCTAACCATCCCTTACCTTCCCTCATGAGGCCCCTGTTCGCTTTGCAGGTGAGGCTGCCTGGGCGAGGTGCCAATCCCACCTCACCAGTTGTATCCCTTCCGATTCGATGCTCCCAGCTCTAGGACACTGCCCGTAGAGGCGGTAGTGGTGAGTTCCCTCGCTGAGTGCGTGGGTTCCACCAACCTGGAGGGTAAACTACAAAAAAAAACACTTTTTGACTAAATATACAAAGTGTCCTCCCTTGTTTATATTAACAGTAACCAAATAAGAGTCGGTGAAAGTGGAACGACAAACATCAAACAAATTGGGAAGGGTTTTGAGAAAGGAAAACGAAAACATTTCAGCAAATATTTTGAATTCTTCTTCAATGTTTACAATTTAGGACAGGCACATTCTTGTTTTACTTTGTTTTAGCCTAGTTCTCCCAAAGAAGGTAGGTAAAAAATATATGATACAATATAAATATTCATTTTTTTTTATTTAGTCAATTTACCCTCTAGGTTGGTGGTTCCCACGGACTCAGCGAGGGAACTCACCACTACCGCCTCTATGGGCAGTGTCCTGGAGCTTGGAACATCTGGTCGGGATGGATACAACTGGGGAGGTCTGATCAGCACTTCGCCCAGGCGGCCTTACCTGCAAAGTGAACAGGGGCCTCGTGAGGGATGGGAAGGGATGGAAGATTGGGATGGATAGGCTAGGAAGAGGGAAGGAGGCGGCCGTGGCCTTACAGTAGGTACTGTCCCCGTTTACCCGGATAGTAGGCTGTCAGATATCCGCCCCCTCAATCGGATTGCCACCAATCAATCGCACCGGCTCAGCTACATCAATGAAAATGGCACTGACAGATACTATCGAGGTTTGAACACAGAAGTTACCAAGAAAATTATTGTGGAACAACCCAAAATAGACGGGGGTTTCATACTTACTTTTACTTACCTCTTAAAAATTATCTCGGGGATTGGGTTGACAACAGGATCTCTAAAGTATGCTCCCACAATAATCTTGACCATGACATTTAAAAATGAACCAAAACGAAGGCAAGAACTTTGAACTGTACAAAAGCTTTATTTCAAATAAAGGGTATGATTTTAACAAACTCAACAAAATAAATGTGGCTATCAGTAGCCCATGTCAATCTGACTACGTCCTCCTAAAGGACTTGCAAAGTTATCAAACAATATGTTAGCTCCCATGAGCTCAAAATAACGTAACATTTAAAACACATTTGGATTGGATGAGGAAGTCAGGATACGACATATATAGAGCATTTGGTTTCTTTTAATAAACATCACACTTGTATTAATAGGCGCAAGGCCAGAGTATCGACCTCGCCCGCTGATAACCAGATGTCTGGCCGGCTGGTCTACCCTTCAACCTGGCGCATGCCTGTCAAATGGGGCTCACTCGTCACGCCACACTGCGTAAGAATTCAGCTCCTCTCAAAGCTTTAAATGTCTACAAGACAACTCATATATATATTGACGCAAATCTTTCAAATGCTTAACTCACATACCACTGGATTATTCTGACAATCCCTAAACTTGTTAAGTTACCATCCAAATGTTTAATAAGCAAAGTTTAGAGTATAAAACACACTCTTAAATGTTTATAACAAAATCACATAAATTATTTATAACAATTAGAAATTGTTTATAATATTATCGAAGATAATTACAAAAATTTTAAAAACGCCTTTAACATTACTTTCGTTCCACATTATTGTCAAAGATATTTACATTTATTATTTACAATATTAACATTTAAATTATTTAAATTATTAATTTAAGAAATACATTGAACCACATGTTCATCCGGTTGGTAATTCATAATCGTGTTAATATAATCGACCAATGAAGGTTAGTTATACATGTAAATGTCACAATCTGGTTTAATAAAGGTTGTAATAATTATAATTATTTGTGACGGTAATCTTCATTCAAAATCTTATCTCAAATTCTTTCAAAACTCTTGTTAATTATAACAGCAAATTCACTTGATTAATTTTCAACGAACTATGACAATACACTCTAGCGGAAAATACTTCGCTTACAAAATAATGCACAAACTGCATTAAAAATAGGCTCAAAATTCATCATATATTAAAATATACGGCATCAAAATCTTCCACAGAATTTACCAAAAACCTCCACTAACACAATCTTTAACTTCATTAATTACTGTGGGAATCTCCTTCATTTATTTAAGGGCATTATACATCAGCGACTTTCAACATGTCCGCTGCACTATCGATTATACATTCATAGTTCCACTTAAAAATTCTTATAATCATTAATTGTTTCAAAACTGTTGTCATTTAACTTTCGTGGATTTCATTCATGAATCGTAATGAAGTAAAAATTTGCCAATCACAAACAAATTTAATAGTGAATACGCTTATATACGCCTGTCTGGTCTATCAAAAATTTAAGATTAACATCTTCAAAGAATTGTAGTATAAAAATACTATCATCAAACAATGTGCGACTAAGCTGTAAAATAGTCGAATAGAATCCAATTAGACTGGGAATGCAAACATCATTATATAAATCTCTAAATGAGAAAACTCCTAACACAAGTTCACGAATTTAATGCATTCAACAATTCATAATTAAAGTTCATCTTTCACAAAATTGTCTATGATGCAATGGTCGTTCATGACTGACGATAAATGTCTGTGTTGCAATCAATTCAAATAACGACTAGTATTTCCAAGATCGTCGACAAGGTAAGAGATTTTAACGCTCTAAAATCATTTAAATGTTCTTCCTTCTTGATGATGACAGAAAATTGGTCAAAGTAATTAAACTGGGGTAGAATTATTTTAATAAAGTGACACGCTGTCTGAATTTAAATCTGCCATAAAAATCATTAACTTACAGTCAAATCGTGACTACAAAAAAAAAATAAGCAAATTACTGAAAAATCTAAATATCAGTCTCAACTGATCCAAAATCATTTAACGATGCCCATGACATAACAATGTCTTAATAAATCGTCGAAAAAAGCATAACTAATCAAGGTGTACTGAGAATATGAATCTCAAACAAGAAT
Source organism: Meconema thalassinum (assembly GCA_946902985.2). NCBI lineage: Eukaryota > Metazoa > Arthropoda > Insecta > Orthoptera > Tettigoniidae > Meconema > Meconema thalassinum. The sequence goes on from OX336398.1 coordinate 103,635,178, forward strand.
ATAGGGCAAAATACATGAGGACAAAAATATGGGAAAATGGTTGCTCAAATATTGCTAAGAAACTCAAATACAATAAACGTTCACGACTACCTTATCTGACGATTGACGTTCCAGAGGAAAATTCCCCAAAGAAGACTGTTGATGGATCCATTTCACCAAGTTAAAGCTGAGCTCCATCCTCGAAACAGGGAACAGCACTCTCGGAGAATCGAACTGCTTCCTTCTCCGGAAATTGCACTGCTTCGTGAATACGAACGACATCCTTCCGGCAATAATCTTCTTTGTGAGCCGGGACAACCCTGACCTCTCTTGAAAAAACCCTGAAGTTCCAGTTGAAAATCGCCATGAAGTTTTTGTAGAAATTTCCGAAGAAATATTCATATTCAGGAAGTATGAAATCATTTCCAATGCTGTTTGATAGTATTCAGCCTTTAATCACGAAACATGGGTGTAGATGTTTATTCACCACATGTTCGCTTGTGTGGAATAGCAATTAGCGAAGTTCCATGCTGCTATCTTACTCCGTTGAAATATGTCCCAATTGCATTAAAGTCCTTTAGCCTTCCATCTTCTCTTCGGTTATGGTAATAGAAGAACAAACTGCCATATTAAACTGCTCCATAATACTGTAGCGTTGTGTCACAAGAGCAATCTGAAGTCTCCCTATTTCACTAGCCGTGTCAGCCGTAGCGTAGATTCTGGCTATACAAAGTGCTTCTCATGTAGCGAGAAAATCACTTTTGTCAGTCGTCTAAAACTGCTAATATCTTCCAAAATAATTACTCGAAATTGTTCAGCTTTTCTACAGTCCTTAATGTAGCAATGCACAAGAGAATTAGCTTATAGGCGACCGCTAACTGTTCACAGCTAATCTTGTAGAAGCGTTATAATGTGCGTTTGAACTTCACCTAGATTTACTCACAGTAAACCTGCACTGCTTGTATGTTCGACTCTCGTTTACTGCAGTGGATTCACCACGCGTTATAAAGACGACTCTTTCACTACTAATCTCACTCGACGTTTCACTGAAATAACTATTTGAGATCTGACGATTGAGCTATCAGACGATTGATGATCTGAGAGAATGAGAAATGAGACTCCTCTCTTCTGCGCAAGGCCTTTTATGAACTTCATGAGGGGCGTATCCATCCCTTCCATAGGGTGTTACTGCGTCATCGCTAGAAGTTCCAACTTCGTCAATACATGACGGATTTTAAAAATTCAAAAACTGAAAATAAATTTCACCAAAATTCCAGAACAATGCCTCTACTGCAAATGTATTTCCACAATTCTGCATTCCAAAAAGTAATAAAAATACCATAGTTTTAGCAATCTCCGTCTTCCTTCAGACTATCGTTCATTGGTTCAAGCCTCCCCTCCAATAGCATAATTTCTTCCTCAGCAGAATTCCACGTTTCCTGCGACTGCGTCGTAGATCTCGGATCTTTCTCGAATAAATGCTGACGTCACTGAGAATCTCAGCTCAAGTAGCCTGCTGGCATAACGTCTGCGTCATCCGTGCTTACGTCATGACTACCCACGTCATAACTATGACAGCCATAACTTTCTTTATAATTTCCAAAATAGCCACCGTGGTCTCTATATAATTCAATTACGGGGGCAGTACCATCCCGGCATTTGCCCGAAGACGAAGTGGGAAACCACGGAAAACCCCTTCGAGGATGGCTGAGGTGGGAATCGAACCCCCTCTACTCATTTGGACCACCCGAGGCTGAGTAGACCCCGTTCCAGTCCTCATACCACTTTTCAAATTTCGTGGCAGAGCCGGGAACCGAACCCAGGACCTCCGGGGCGGCAGCTAACCATGCTGACTGCTACGCTACGGAGGCGACATACACATATTCAGTAAGTCAAAAATATGTCAATAAATAGTTCTAAATTTGTAAATCCTGAATATATTTTTCTTGTCTTCCGAAAGTGATGTGTAAATGCAATACGATTAATAATAATTTACTTTAATCACAGCACCGGCTTCGGCCTCATTGTGACCTTGTTCAGCGTTATATAAAATACGAGAAGAAGCAAGACTTACATACCAAACTTTCCTGATCAAAAGTTGTTATTTAGGGGCAGATGACCTCGTAGTTCCGCCCCTTAAAACAACAATAACTAACTAACTAACTAAAAGTTGTTGTCAAAATAATTACTTTAAATGCTAGTAGTCTAAGGGCTGAAAATCACTTAAAATTTTAAAAATCAGATCTGTTACAATAGGTTAATAAAATGAAATAGGCCTACTCTATTATACATCTTGATTTTAAAAAAAGCAGCTTGACGTTAAAACAGTGATCTAAAAAGACGAATAAGACTGAAATGAGAAACAAACTATAAGAAATGTGTGTATTAAGGCTTTTACGGCCCGGATTATATAAATAATTCATGTTTTTTGGGCTAATGCCGTGTGTATTTAGATTAGAACCAATCGATTCGGAGAAACCTTGCCCCCTTTTTCGATGGAAATCAAACAATGTGGCCAAAGAAAATATATCAATGAGATTACAAAAATTACAAAAAAATATAGATAAATTCCTCGGTTCGTCACCAGAGAACATCTGCTAGAAATTACTGTATGGACCGAGGTAGAACGGCGGACAGAGTAGGAGTAAGGAGAAGGTAAAGGGGGCGGGGTGAAAATATAGAGACTCCTCGAAAAATGAGGAAGTCCAAAAGAAAGGGGGGGGGGGAAGGTTAGATGGATATCAGGAAACATAAACAAAAGGGAAGTGTATCTGAACAATACCTAACGTCATACAAGCAACAAAGGAGATCAAATCCAGGCTCTGTAGCCATAGAGGAAAAAAGTACAAATTGACATAGGTGAAGAAGAGAGAGACTGAGAGGAACTATCTTCCTAGATCCTTAATAACTGGTAGCCAAGTGTCACTTAGCTGATATCCAGTGTCTCTGTTAAAATTATTGGGAATTTTGCGAATTTCAACTGCCTCCCTTATAATTCTAGACCAGTTGTGCTTAACAAGGGCAAGCATGAGCATGGGCATCCTTGAAACATACATCGTGCCCTGGAGACAGGGCATGTTCAGCTATAGCTGATTTGTCAGGTTGGTTTAGACGGATGTTTCTTTGATGCTCTTTGATGCGAGTTGCAATGGACCGTTTTGTTTGTCCAATGTAGACTTTTCCGCAAGTACAAGGGACTTCATACACCCCAGGTTGTAGCCCAAAAACATGAATTATTTATATAAACTATAAGAAGTCAGAAAGAAGTGGGAAATATAAACATTAGAAACACATACGTGGTTATTAGGCTATATGTGCATGGAAAATTTGTAGGTTATACGACTGACGCGAACATGTATGTCAGCAAATACAGTATATATACAGTAAATATAATTTGACCTGTGCTAAGAGAATAAACAAACAATATAATTAGTTCCGGTATGTAGTAATATAATGTTCATGAACATTAAAATATATGAAAGTTGGAAAACACTTACTGTGAAATTATTATAGAAGAAAATAATTGAGTTATCCAATGTATTGAACCCTTTATCCTCTGATGGATAAATGATTCGATGTTTTATTTCTACAATTAATTAATATTTCCACCAGCGTCATGAAATAGCCAGACGAAGATGAGGAAACTTCAAGTATTTGTTGGAGACAGTTGGGACATATATGCAGCAGTTTGACAAAAGGCTAAATACTTTAGCATTGTGAAAAGAACGAGCCTAGCAATGTTTCGAAGGACAGGTGGTGGCTACCTCAAAATAGAAGGGACGCGTGGTGAGACACGCTTATGGTATGTTCATTGTACTATTCGCGCCTAGAAAAAATATAATGCAGTAACGTGAGTGGCTGATGGTACTACTGGACATTCCCACGAGGCCGAGGTCTGATAAAAACCGCGAAGTTATTGAAAAAGTGGAACCAATGAGAGATGAATGCTTACGAACGCGCCAAGTCTAGCTTGGGCACGCGATAGCTAGCATTAACGCGGGAGTTCGGCTATACAACATCTCTACGATCGATTCTAGGATTAATGGGCATATTCTTGACCTGCGCAATTTTACGAGTTCAGTGATATTTGTTTCATTCCTGTACCACTATTATTTTGAGAAATTATTATATAATTTCCCCCTCTATCAATACCTAGGGCCAGTTCATTTATAAGTGGCGTGAAGAGCCAAGACATTACTATTACATTGTGTGTGTCGGGAGACACAGGTTATTATTACATTTTGTGCGTCTGAGACCGTAGGCACTTGTACTTTGCGTGTCATGAGGACACAGATTTTTATTAATATAAATGTGTTGTAAATTCAGTGTGATAGATAGTCACAGTACTATTTAGTAGGGACAGTATCATCGACAATTCGCCAACAGACTGTTCTGGGGAAATAATTACCTGAAACGGTGAATTTAGTAAACAGATATCGAGTGTGAAATAATCTATAACTTTTTGCATCAGCACGAGAGATGACATCGCTTATCCTGGAAGAAGTTTGGAACTGTCAACACTCCGTCGAGATGTTTGAGATGAGCTAAGCAGCATTAAGTAGTGAGATGGCTGCAGATGTTCGTTGACGGTGACTGGCCGAGGATGAGTACTGAATAATATTCTTATTATCTGACAAATTAACTTATGGTATATGGGACATATTTTGTTTGTAAATATCTTGCCTGTGTTGATTAACGTAGTGTATTTAGTTTGGGTCTGACACCTTTTGCATGGAAACAGCTCGCACAAATGTTCATAGTCGTAAGTTCTTATTTGTTTGATTTAACTAACGTGGCTATGTGGACGACCGTGTTCGCATATGTTTACGTACTGCGATTAAGAAGCGTCTCTCGGAGATATATTGTGTTTCAGAAGTAGGACTGAATTAGTATAATCATGCAGTAGATTGGAGGGTAAATTAATCTTGTAATGGTTATTATTGATCAGATTCAGTGAGTTTATTGCCGTTGGAGCAATGTGTGTTGTGGCGAAGAGCAGTCAGCTCTCTCGTAGGTTTTAATTATTTTTTTAATAGTTTGTGAGTGTCTGATTCAACCGACCTGTGTGAAAAATGTAATGTCATTCCCAGCAATACTAAAGGGTTCATAGGAGGTAAACTGGCGCGGCCAAGCGTGTGGCGGTTCACTATGGTGTAGCGGCAAAGAAATTGCACATGTCAATGTAAGCGTAGTTGGGTTTATAAACTGACGCAACAATGAAGGTGTATTTTTGTTGCTGGTTCGCTGCTGGAACACATTTAGTTGGCGTATTTGAGTAAAACTGACATGCCACAAGTGGAGGCAGATATGACTGTATTTTAATCACCGGAAAGTGATATTTTATTAAAAGTAATTGAGGCGAAGAGGATACCGCCAACTGTGTGAAATATAAATTAAAATCAGGAGTTTGCAATGTAAAATACGGTTCACGTTTTTGTCTATTGAATTAAAGTAAAAATAATATACGTGATATCGGGCGCCCAATGATTAAAGTTAAAACTAGATTTGTTTAGAAAGTCAAACTCATGAAAATGTTAGGAGGCTGGTAGCCTTAAATGACAATTAATATTTTGTTAATTAGTCAGTGTTAATATCAGATCAGGATAACAATTTAGTGACTAAAGGTGTGTTTGGGTTTAAATTAAATTGAGTAAAATTAGAACCACTCAGAGATGCAATCGACTGGTGGGATTAAATGTAAATTATAAATGAACTGAGTAGGGTAAAGAAATTAAATGTGCATTGGGATTGTATGTGTGTGTCAGGGGACATTGCTTTATGCCATTTCCCTAATGTCTCATATAAAGTGTATAACATGGCAACAGTAGAACAGATTCAAGAAATCATTGAGAGTGCTGCTAGGAGGACACAGAAATTGTTGGCGGAACAGAGTGAATCATTAAACACTAAACTATCTGAACAGAGTGAACAATTAAACAATAGTATGTTAGAACAAAGTGAAGCATTAAAAGCGAAATTATCTGAACAATTAAACAATAGTATGTTAGAACAAAGTGAGTCTATAAACAAATTGTCTGAGCAGAGTGAATCACTAAAAACTAAACTATCCGAACAAAGTGAATCATTAAACACTAAGCTATCAGAACAGAGCGAATCACTAAACACAAAACTATCTGAACAAAGTGAGTCTATAAACAAATTGTCTGAGCAGAGTGAATCACTAAAAAATTAACTATCCGAACAAAGTGAATCACTAAACACAAAACTATCTGAACAAAGTGAATCATTGCGGACACAATTAAACAACAGTAGGATTCAACAAAATGAATATCAGGCGGAACAAGATAGATTACTAAAAAGTGAAATCAATGACACTATAAATTCGCAGTTAGAGGCACAGAATGTTTAAAACACGAACCAATTAGCTTCGTTAACCGCAGAGATGAAGGATCACACTAATCAACAGATGGTATTGCTGGCCCTAAATGTTAGTAAAAACAATGAAAAACAATTAGATCAGATTAAGAAAATGGAAATTATATTTGATCAAAAACTTAGCATTCTGGATGAAACGGTGTTAGGTAAATTAGAGCAAATTGAACTAGCATGCACTATGAGTACGAGCGAGGTCAAGATAACTCAGGATAAGTTGGAAGGACGATTTAAGGAAATGGAAAAAAGCGGCAAGGTCATTCAACAACAATTATCAGCGGTAGATGAAAATATATCCGGCATAATTAAAGATATGGACCGTCTCGAAATAAAATCAGCGGAGCAATAGAAAAGCCTAGAAGCGGATCAGGATCAATTAAAGAGTACCATCGATGAAAATAGCGCGAGATTGGAAGATAGGCTGAGCCAGATAGAAAGCAATCAGGATGACACTAAAAGCCAGATTGAGGAGAAAATAAGCACGATTAAGCAGCAAATAAGAAAAGATTGGCGAAAAATGAATATCGATTCTAAAGAGGAAAGATCAACCATCCTTAAGACAGTAGGCGAAAATCATACTCGTATTCAAGCATTAGAACAAGAAATTAAGAGTAAACTTAAAGAACAAACAGACAGGATCATTAAAGCTGAACTGAGGTCGATAGAACAATCCTCGATATTTAAAACGGGAACAATGAAAGAAGCAGGACGACTCAAATAGCCCGGAGGGTACGAGCACAGCTGGTAGTCAAACTCAGACAGAGAGCCCATTAACGACAAACACGGAGGGGTTTCGCAAGAATATTGAAAGGAGTTCCACGCCACAAGACGGTCATCAGCCCACACAACTTATCCAAGTAATTCGCTCGAACGATTATAAACCGCAGAAGTACACGGAGAATTCAGGGGTGACACCTAAAGCCTTTATTAAAGAAATTGAAGATCATTACAATGACACTGGGGTACCTGAAGCACGTAGGCTAAGGATGATGGAGAGATTTTTATCAGGAAATGTCCTTACATGGTTTTTAAGCTTCAAATATACATTTGGAACTATGGCAGATTTTAAAATCGCGTTTCTGCGCAAGTACTGGTCGCCGGCATTACAACAGAGTTTAAGAATGGAGCTTTACTCTAGGAAATACCAAACTACCCAGCAAACGAAATACTCAGATTTCTTTAACATGCAAATGCTAAAATTTCGCGACCTTGATTACCCTTTAAATGAAGCGGATCTGGTGATGACTATAGCGCGGCAATTACCAGTCAACGTGCAACAAGTACTAGTCGCAGCGAACGTTAGTACGGCCTTACATGCAGAACAGATATTACGCCAGATATATGAGACTACATCTCATAATCATTATAGAGGAGGAAGACAACTGGAGTTAGTCAATACGACAGAGGTCATAAAACCAAAACAGGCGATTACGAAAACGCAGGGTACAAATACAAGCACATCCACACTTAGGCGGAACCAGGAAGAGGTAGAAAACAGACCGTACCAGCGTAACGAGAATAACTATAACAATAGGTCATATCAAGGCAACAATAGATATCAACAGAGAGGGTATCAGCAGTGGCGTGAAAATCGAAGAAATGAGAGGCCTTATGGAAGATACGGTGATTACAATGGGAATCAAAGATGGAAAGGAAGGAGAGAACAAAATCAAGGAGAGGCACGTAATTATCGAAATGACTGGGATGATAGGCACGCTCAATCAAAAATTACCTAGAGGAGTTACACGCTAGTCAAGGTGGAGAGCAAGGACGATGGGAGAAAGCCATTGGGAACAGGAAGAATCCAGACACACATACTGAGGAAGCTGGAAATCTACTGAGACAAGAGGAATGTCAGGGGCGTGGGCGACAAAATGATGACGGGAGTCGCAGCGGAGCTAAAAAAAATTCTAAATTTGGATAAAGGAGACAGTCTACAAACGCAACAGTCGGAAGTTGAAGATGGATGGATAGTAGCGAACATACAAGAATGGATTGCTTTGCCAGAAGATTGCCTGGAGGAGACGGTGAAACCACGGAACGATGAAATTAGGCAGTTACCCATTATTCACGCGAGGATTGGTGGAATTAATATAAGATGTTTATTGGATACGGGGTCGCAGATCAGTCTGGTATCGGAGGCCTTGGTTCGAGAGTTGGGACGGAGTCAGATTATTGCTGTGATTCCCGTACCACAACTCAAAGTGAGGGGTGTTATTCCTGAACGCACCGTCACTTGTAAACGTCAGGCATACTTAGAGCTGAACATATTGGAACACACTTTTGGGCAACCATTCATTATCATGGCAAAGATGAATTTCAATATAATTCTTGGGGCAAATTTCATTTGTGACTATCAAGCAGTGATAGATTTGCACAAGAACACAGTCAGTTTTAGAGAGTATGATCAACTGAAGAACGTGGGATTGCATATGGATGAAATCACTACCGGAAGTGATGTAAATTCTTGGGCATTGGAAGCAATATCGGAAGAGACGGAAGAGGAGATACGAAAGGCAGAAGATAACATCATAGAAGGAGCTGTTGTGGAACTAGATGAGGAGAGTGAATCCCAGGAGATATGGTCTTTATTAACAGAAGGAGATGACAGTGATGCACAATTTGAAGAGTTACTACAGGAGCGGCTCAATGACATTCAACTTGGGGGTGAACATAGAAAACAATTGGAAGAGATTTTAAGGAAGCACAAAGCAGTATTTGATACAGTACCTGGGAAAATATTAAATTTCAAATATTCAATGCAAGTCGAGGATTGGTCACCTTTCAAAAGTAGATTGTATCCAATTCCGGAAAAGTATCGTGGTCAAGTCAAGGTCATTATAGATGAGATGTTACAAGCTGGAGTGATAAGGAAGACACCTACAAAACTCAGCAATTCTTCTAGGTTTGTGCCGTGTCTTGTGTGGGGTTTCGCCTAGGACACCAAGCTAGGCTCATCGGTGGGCTCTTGGTGTCCCTGCCCGGACCCCCACAGGAGTATCGAACTGCGCGATACCTCCCTTTATATAGAGTGCAACTGCACTCCTTGACTGCGAGAACCAAAAGCTCAAGCAGCCATAACCTCCCTATGAAGGCTTCCAAAAAGATGGTGTATTGGCTTTCACGGCCGGTGAATTAAAACTCAGCAATTCTTTCATAGGGAGGTTATGGCTGCTTGAGCTTTTGGTTCTCCACACAAGACACGGCACAAACCTAGAAGAATAGCTGGAAAATTTAGATAAAGTACTAGGCAACCTTAATGCATCAAATTTCAAAGTAAACCTGAAGAAATCGCATTTCTTCAAGAGCGAGATCTTATATTTGGGTCACATCATTGACAAGGAGGGAGTGAAGCCAAACCCAGGTAAGATCGAAGCGATAAAGAATTTCCCGACACCAATGAGAGTCAAGCACATTCGGGCTTTCTTAGGCGTAACGGGATTCTTTAAAGAAAACTGTCCAGGTTACACGGAGACTGTAGCTCCAATGCAGGAAATGCTAAAAAAGAATAATAAATGGTTGTGGAATGCGGAATGTGAGAAGGCGTTCCAAGCAACAAAACAGCTACTGGAAAACTGCATTAAGTTAGGATATCCAGATTTCAAGCACAAATTTATAATCCAAGCGGATGCTTCACTAATTGGTATAGGTGCCATGCTCTAACCTGCAACATAAAACATATTTGGCATTTGTCAGCCGAAAATTGCGTAAGCACGAGTGCAATTATACTGTAACGGAGCTAGAACTGTTGGCCATCCTTCATGCGCTACAACAATGGAAACGAATAATTTATGGCTACCCCTTTGTTGTCAGGACTGATCACAAGGCACTAACATTCTTGTTTAAGACGTCGATGGCAAGCGAACGTGTGACACGTTGGTCTATATATATTCAGCAGTTTAGAATTGAGATTGAACATTGTCCAGGGAAGATGAACGTGATTCCGGATGCACTCAGCAGGAACCCAGAGCCTGATGATGAAGATACAGCGATGGTACAACACTTGGAGTTAACACCGAAGGACCGGGAATTCTTGGAGGAGTTACGTGAGATACAACGAGAACAGGAGGCGGAACCATGGATGATGCTATTAATTCAATACTTTAGAAAGCAGCTACCTACAGGAACACCTGCATTTCGAGAAGCGAAAGCAAAAGAAGGAAGATATGTTTATGTCAACAATTTGCTGCACAAATGGGTAGATAATGACCACACAAAGTTACGCATACTAGTACCTGCATCTTTACAGCGAGGATTGACATGGCTTTCTCACGAAAGTTACGGACACGTCGGAGTAGACAAATGCGAAGCGACAATAGGAGAGACATTTACATGGCCACGTATGAGAACAACTATATGTGACGTCATTACGACTTGTGATCCTTGTCAGAGGACAATTCCAATAACTATTTAATGAGGCAGTATCCTAGACCATTGCTACCTCAGAAACCCTGCGAGCTAGTGGCCCTGGACTGTTTCGGTCCAATCCCGAAAGGTAGACGAGGTTGCCGTCACTTGCTAGTGTGCATTGATGTGTTTTCTAAGTTTGTCGTATTATGCCCCATTCAGAAAACTACATCGAAACAAGTACTCAGTCGTATTCGAAATAGAGTTATTCCAATCCTTGGAAAACCAGAATTTATATTGTCAGACCATGCAGCAATTTTACAAGCGCCGAATTCAAGAAAGGTATGGAGGACATGGGTATAAAACACGTTTTAAGCAGTATCCGACATGCCCAAGCAAATCCAAGTGAGCGAGCAATAAAATGTGTAACATCATACTTGAGAATCTTCATTCCCAAAGAACATCATACGTGGGTGGATAAAATTAAGGATGTAGAGACATGTATGAATTCTACCAGGCACGAGTCAACAGGACAGATCCCTATGGTCTTACACAAAAACGAGTATCCAGTGAGAACGTGGAAAAGCATCATTAACTGCCCACAAGATCCCATGATAGCACCTGACCTGCGGGTAGAGAGAACGAGAGCCTACATGAGAAAACAAGCAGATCGCAGATTACGGCGATTGAGAAATAAGAGATTTCACCGTGATCTAGAAATCAACCAGCTCGTTTTGGTGAAACGACCCGCTACATCGGATCCAGAGAAGAAGATCTTCAGCAAATTCTGTGAAAAGTTCATAGGACCCTATTCTATTGTACGAAACCTAGGAAATAATGCATACAGAGTGAAAGAGTTAAGCACAGGAACAATGTCGGTCTTCAATGCAGCCAATTTAAAAACGTATCGAAGAAGCGAACCATGGGAGCGCCGAAATAATGATGCAGTTTGAATATATGGACGTCCTATATCAACCAAGCGGACGGGGGCAGTTGAGTACGGCACGTGAAGGAGGAAGTGGAGATGATGTTGACAAGCATTAACGAGACGGGCAGAGTGTTGCCTAAGGCATCAGCGCGTCACGCATGCAGTTGAGAGGGTGAGGTCCAAGCAGGAAATAAAACGAGTAAATGCCATTCAAGACAGGAGCGGCTAGACCAAGTAATAGAAAAGGGGTGATTCTGAAATAAAACAAATTGGCCTACGGAAGTCTTTTAAAAATTATCGACTTTATCCTAAGTTCGAAATTTTGTGAGTGGAGGAGTTGTGAACCCTTTATCCTCTGATGGATAAATGATTCGATGTTTTATTTCTACAATTAATTAATATTTCCACCAGCGTCATGAAATAGCCAGACGAAGATGAGGAAACTTCAAGTATTTGTTGGAGACAGTTGGGACATACCTGCAGCAGTTTGACAAAAGGCTAAATACTTTAGCATTGTGAAAAGAAAGAGCCTAGCAATGTTTCGAAGGACAGGTGGTGGCTACCTCAAAATAGAAGGGACGCGTGGTGAGACACGCTTATGGTATGTTCATTGTACTATTCGCGCCTAGAAAAAATATAATGCAGTAACGTGAGTGGTTGATGGTACTACTGGACACTCCCACGAGGCCGAGGTCTGATAAAAAACGCGAAGTTATTGAAAAAGTGGAACCAATGAGAAATGAATGCTTACGAACGCGCCAAGTCTAGCTTGGGCACGCGATAGCTAGCATTAACGCGGGAGTTCGGCTAGACAAAATCTCTACGATCGATTCTAGGATTAATGGGCATATTCTTGACCTGCGCAATTTTACGAGTTCAGTGATATTTGTTTAATTCCTGTACCGCTATTATTTTGAGAAATTTTTATATAATTTCCCCCTCTATCAATACCAAGGGCCAGTTCATTTATAAGTGGCGTGAAGAGCCAAGACATTACTATTACATTGTGTGTGTCGGGAGACACAGGTTATTATTACATTGTGTACGTCTGAGGACGTAGGCACTTGTACTTTGCGTGTCATGAGGACACAGATTTTTATTAATATAAATGTGTTGTAAATTCAGTGTGATAGATAGTCACAGTACTATTTAGTAGGGACAGTATCATCGACAATTCGCCAACAGACTGTTCTGGGGAAATAAGTACCTGAAACGGTGAATTTAGTAAACAGATATCGAGTGTGAAATAATCTATAACTTTTTGCATCAGCACGAGAGATGACATCGCTTATCCTGGAAGAAGTTTGGAACTGTCAACACTCCGTCGAGATATTTGAGATGAGCTAAGCAGCATTAAGTAGGGAGATGGCTGCAGATGTTCGTTGATGGTGACTGGCCGAGGATGCGTACTGAATAATATTCTTATTATCTGACAAATTAACTTATGGTATATGGGACATATTTTGTTTGTAAATATCTTGCTTGTGTTGATTAACGTAGTGTATTTAGTTTGGGTCTGACACAACTTTTGCATGGAAACAGCTCGCACAAATTTTCATAGTCGTAAGTTCTTATTTGTTTGATTTAACTAACGTGGCTATATGGACGACCGTGTTCGCATATGTTTACGTACTGCGATTAAGAAGCGTCTCTCGGAGATATATTGTGCTTCAGAAGTAGGACTGACTTAGTATAATCATGCAGTAGATTGGAGGGTAAATTAATCTTGTAATGTTTATTATTGATCAGATTCAGTGAGTTTATTGCCATTGGAGCAATGTGTGTTGTGGCGAAGAGAAGTCAGCTCTCTCGTAGGTTTTTTTAAATAGTTTGTGAGTGTCTGATTCAACCGACCTGTGTGAAAAATGTTATGTCATTCCCAGCAGTGTGTGTGTGTGTGTGTGTGTGTGTGTGTATTTTATTGGTGATTACAAGCGGGAATTTCAGCGTAGACTGATTTATGTCAGCTTGGTGCCGAGTCCATATGGATTCCTTGCGAGGACATATGTGGCTATATCGATTAAGGTCTTACCATATGTTTATGTGGTTGAGATTTGTTGCTGTTGATTCTACGAGATAACGGGACAGTTGGTCATGTTATTTTTACACACTGGAGCTGGACGATGACCAGAGTTGAGGAAGGGGGAAGCTGTTTCACAAGGCGGGCTGAAAGGATTCCATCGAGGTCATTAGTGGAGTGCTTGTTGGCTCCGTAATAATATTTGAAATACAGAATAAGAACTGATCAATGGTAAAAAATTGTTAAATAAATGGGAGTTGCCTACGAATCACTATAATCTCCGAAGCGTTAGCTTAACGTGCATTTTTGTTCATATAAAGTAATCTCAGCCGGTGAGGCTTTTGTTGTTGTTGGTTTCATTCCATGTTTATGTTCCGTATTAGTGACCCGTGCAGTCACGTGCGATGCTGTCTTTTACTTGTTTGTGTATTGAGCAATTGGCCGTGTTGGCAGCTCATTTGTCAGATGCGTCATCGCATTGAAGGAGGGTCTCGAGGGAGATTCCTGTAAATATTAGATTTTAGACTGTGTGTCAGCATTAATTTTTAAGGGTTTTTATTAGTGTTGTGTCCTATATCCGTAAACGTTGATTTACGAGATGATTGTTCGTAAGCATCGTGGCTGTTACCCGATGTAAACGAACAGTCGTCCAAGTACTCATTCCTCGTAGTTAGTCATTACGCGTACATAAAATCCAATGCAAGTTAGTGGAACTTGGATCCACATTTTTTTATAAGGGGGAGATCCGTCTGACTCCTCAACGTTGATAGATATTTCTGTCATGGGAAGATTCGGGGAGGAATTTTATTATTGTTGTTGTCTATATTCATTTTATTTGCACTAATAGTCATTAAATTATGTTATTATTTTACGCTTTGTCACTTCCTTTCTTAATTATAGTTTTAATCCTATGACCCTTCCCTCAGTAGAGCATGTTGTTTGGCGAACGTAAACATCACACTATGAACTGAGCGCGACCCCTTGATCAAGATTCTTGCATATAAACACTGCAATACTAAAGGGTTCAGTATATTGACGGCATGGACTAGATTGTTTGAAGTAACTATGGTACTAAGAAAAGGATGATTGTAGATGGTATATAAGGCTTAGAAAGAATGGTTATTAAAGACAGTTATGTTCATTATGTTGCTAGGAAACTAGTGTATGGCAATCTCCTATAGAGAGCATGGAAACGAATAAAACTTGTCTAATGCCCCGTAATTATGGTGGCGTTGCTAACCTAAGAAAAAGTTGTGGTTAGTTTCGTGCCTTGAAATACTCGTAATAGGAAGTTGCCGAAAGAATAAAACCTTGATGAGAAGAGTAAGAACCAGCAAAATCCGTGTCTATAAGGTTATTTATAAGGCTGTAGCTGGAAGAACGACATGTGTGCTATGGTATGTAAGAAACGTAAAATCCCATATATCATATGTTTATGCTGGTGTTATTTAAGGTCCAAAAATAAAGGAGAGAGTCCATCAGTAAATAGTAAGTGTAGAAAAGAAAGTAAACATTTGATATTCAGCAGAAATGTTATTCACCGAACTATTTTTTATTTTCTAAAATTGGATATAATGTAAAATAGCGGGTTATCTAACCTCGCCAAGCTGGACCCATTATCGGGGAGCCAGGCTCTGTCTGTCACAAGCCAGAACAAAGTAGGGAGTGATAGAGGAGTAACAACTCTTTAAGAAACCTAGGTCCAGCTAACCCGACTGGTAGTACCTTGTAAGGGTCCCTTGCCAGGGTTACGGTAAAGTCCCCAATGGTATCTGCAGTGGAAGAGGTGGACTCTGGAGCAGTGTAGATGACGGACGAGGCAACCTAGTGCTCAGGTTAATAAGGGCAAAAGGTATATGGTTGCCATATATCAATTTTACGGGCACGACTGTCCTACATGTTAGTGGCGGTACCCCGACAGCGTCTGTTCACATGTTAGTGGCGGCTGACATACCAATACTCAGAAGTGGAACTTTGAGTTTAACTCGTCTAAAAACTCAGTCAATTATCCAAGTTAGTCAACATTAATAGTGCACCTATACAAACATATTACCCCAGTGAGTCAAATCCCACGGTTGAACAACCGCTTGTGGTCCATTCGGATTGTGGGGAGACCACAGTAGTGTGCCATGAAGTAAATCGGAGTGCCTCAAAACCCCGTAAAGACAAAATCAGACCAAATTCAAGACTCTGGTTAATGACTATTAAAGTCAACTCCCTCTTGAAAATGGGGAAACTTAAGAATATTCTTGACAAATCTCGAGAACGGAAAATTCAAACCAATGCTTTTCAAGAATCAAGGTATACTGATGAGCACCCTTTCGACTCGGAAGGGTACATAATAATATATAAGGGAAAGCCTGGTGTTTACAGCTATGCCAAATTGTCCTCAATTCGGTTCTGGATTTATAGTAGACAAGACAGTACTTGATTCTATTGTGGACTTCATATCCATCTCAGGTCGACTTTCCACCATGACAGTTAAATCAGCTAATAAGATCTATACGCTAGTCAATGAACATGCACCAACCAATATTACCAATAGGCAGGACGTTGATAAAGTAGACGAATTCTGGAACTTGTTAGACGATGCTCTTCCGAGAATCCCAATAAACCATGTTAAGATCTTAATGGGTGATTTCAATGCCCATATTGGCGAAGAAAAGGAGTATAAATACTGGGTTGGTAAATGGTCAGGTCATAAGCAAACTAACAGGAATGACATGGGACTAATAGAGATATGCAGGAACCATGATTTATTTTTTAAATCAACTTTTTCCAAAAAAAAAATCTTCAAAAACTAAGACTTGGATTTCGCCAAATCTACTATTGGGTGAATTTCAGTTGGACCACGTACTGATCTCTCGTTCCAACACGGCGGAAATCATGAAACTCAAAGGATTAGATCTGGACTCTGACCATTACCCCCACAAAATTCTCTTTGGACATTATCCCGGAAAGGAGGAAATTCGCTCCAAAGTTACCACCCCGTCGATATGATGTCCATCTTATACAAAGTAGTGTTATACCCTGGGGTTCTCACAGGGTATGGCCACCCCCTAAGGCCCATTTTTGTCACCCTTCACCCCATTTCACGCCACAACACCTAAGAGGAACCAACAACAGCAAACATCTAGCCATTGCAAGTATACTTGGCCAGGCAGGCCAACCACACACATATCTGGTAACTCTTACAACATAAGTCTAAACAGTTAGCTTCCTGCTATGTAGGGAAGGAATCTGCTGACTAAATTACACAAACATGGGCAATTCACTTAAATACAAGCCACATTAGGAACCGATCATCTTTCGTCCACCGAGTTGCTGTCTGACGCCCGTTCGACCCCTCTGCAGTCCGGTAAGTGTACTCAAAAGTTGTCCTTAGTAAATCCGCTCTATTCCAAACCTAATACTTGTATTCATCTCATTCAAACTTACAATAATTGAAACCATTCTCACTCTCTTAAGCTGCCTTCTTGTATTTCTTGGATCCTCTGTTCGAACACTGGTCCTCAGCCAGCAAGCTCTACTCAGCTGATCCACGCCGGCTGTATTACTTGTCTGGTATTTAACCTTGTGAACACGAGTCAGCATTCGCTCAGTAAGCACGTCCCGCCTTCCGCTTGCCTGTTCCATTCATTATCTGCCCCCTCACCTCACTACACTCACGTCATTGTCTTGCACCCAAGTTAGATTGCCTTTTAGACAACACCACCCTAACTCGAGCTATCATCCCCCCAGAGCAACACAATTAGGTGAGGGCGCTGGCCCAGCGCAATAAGATTGACCAATACAACTGGCCAAGCTCTGGGTAGATTAAGCCGAGATAGGACGGTTTAATACTAGTCCAGTGAATTAGACAAAATTGACCTCTGACTCGGACAAAATTAATAACAAACTGAAAATTGGTGGAAACGTTAAGAACAATGTCCTAAACGAAATCCCAAAAGTCCTAAAAAATACGAGTTGGGGAAAAGCCGCCATCTTGAAAAAACCGCCGCCATCTTGGATTTTTCGGTTCTTGGCCATATATTTCGAACTAGTGGTCCTAGCGAGGTCAGACTGGTGTCAAATTGACCAGATTTTACTGTCGAAGTCTCGGAAACATTAATAAGATATGCTAGACGCATTCTTACAGCTTTTCAAATTATTTTAGTACTGTTAATCATATAAATAGTGTGTTCAAAGTTGGATGTTGACCTGTTTTTACGCACTAACTTAGTCAAGTTACCTGAATTGGTGGAATAAGAGTAATTCTAAAGATAAAATGAATATACAAATTTATCGCCTTCAAATCCGTTGACGATTCACACTTGCCTCCTTTATGCAGCAGAGCAGAGCGAAGCGAGAAATCAGTCCTGTGTGGTAACGTTTGAACAACCGCTCTATGCAAAAGCTTTGGATATCGTGCTCTCGGCCGAAGAAAATAGCCCCTTATCAAATAATACTTTGCGGCTTGGAGGTTTCCACCTCTTGATGTCCTTTATGGGGGCTGTAGGATCTTTAATGGCTGGAATAGGCTTAGAGGACTTGTGGGTGGAAATTTATGCAAATAATTCGGTAATTCACATGATGTCTGGACACGCGTATTCTCAAGCAATCCGTGCCCACTTTCTGACTCAAGTTGCTCTCGCCAGTGTCCTCATCGACGACATAAAAGGAGATACGATTTTAACCGAAGAACTTAAACCAGTTCACCGAAAGGTACTTTTAGGGGAAGAAACAGTTGCAAGCATCCGCAACACTGCATGTATCGCTGACGCCTCCAGTCGGTTTTACACCAAGTTCGACGAAGTCGCCAAATCAGGTCGCACAGCGATATTGTGGACTGAGTATTTCAAAATGGTAACCATCAAGCGTCTTTTCGTGAGAGCCGAACGTTCCGGGGACTGGAATCTTCACCTGTATTGTGTGCAGAGCATGATTCCATACTTTCATGCTGCAGGGCATTTTAATTATGCCAAATACGCTCACATTTACCTCCAGCAAATGTTGAGGATAAATGAAACCATGAATGCGTCCGAAATCGAACAATTTGTGACGAAAGGCTTCTTCACCGTCCAAAGATCCGACAAATTCTGGTGTGGAGTTTGGACGGATATGGCAATCGAACAGGTGCTGATGCGTACTATGAAGTCAGCGGGAGGACTGACACACGGCCGCGGAACGTCTGAAGAGGTGGTAGCTCGTTGGGTGACCGCCATGCCTGCAACGTCTGGTATTGTCGATGCAATGGAACGCTTCAGTGGTGTTTTCTCTGAATTGTGCGATCAACACGTCGAACTTGGAGAGACACGACGAGGCAGAGACAAAGGGGATGTTGACAAGATGACAGAGTGGCTGCGTTCTCACAACCCTTTCATGGAACTTCCTCTTTTGTCTCTGCGTACACGTGTGGTTGCCGACGACATCGTGAACTGCGACGAATACCACGCCCTTGGTTTGCAAGCCATGAAGTCAATCGTAGCTCAATGCCTCAGCGACGTCCACTTGAAGAGGAAGGACAAATTTCGCTCCCTTGGAAGTATGGCCAAGATTATTAAAATTAAGGACACCACAGTGGAAATACACCCGAACCTACTGTTTCATTGCCTCCTTTGCAAAATATAAAGTAAAGAAGAGCTTTCAACGTACTTGACTTACGAGTTGGCCGCAAGACCACCAGCTCTATTTGATGGCACACTTCTGCGGAAAGGCACAAAGTCCAAGAAGAGTTTTCAAGCTGCAAAGAAGCTTTGCCATCAAACTCTGTGTTCACGGTCGACGGAGGTTTCCTTCTGCATCGAGTTGTTTGGGCCTGTCCTGCAACCTACTTTCAAATTTGCCAGCAAAACGTCAATTATATTGAACTACATTTTGGCAAAAAGACAACCGTTGTGTTTGATGGCTATGGTGTCCAGACAAACAAAGATGTAGAACATGCCAGGAGTACTGGTAAGGAGGCACCAGACGCTGTCGAAGATTTCACGCCAACTACTGTTCCACAAGGAGTGTTTTTATCAAACGAGAACAACACGACGCGTTTCATTGCTCTCCTATCAAAACACCTTACAACAGCAGGCATTGAGGTTATTCAAGCTGAAGACGACGCTGATACCCTGATTTTTTCAACGGCAGCCGAAACTTCAAGGAAAACAGAAGTCAGTTCTGTGATTGTGGGAGAAGATACTCGTCTTGATGGCTTCTGTTCCTGATGTTCACGAAGACATTTCCATGTTAATGCTGGAAAGATGAATGGAAAAGGCAAGATTTTCAAAAGCGGAATACTCAAGTCTGGCCTTGGAAGCTTGCTTCCAATTCTCCTTTTCTTCCACGCTGCTACTGGTTGTGACACCACATCCGCCCCCATTAGAAAGGAAACCCTCAGGTCCTTCACGCAGCTTAAAGAAAACGCTAAATTACGCAGTAAGGTCCATGTTTTCAACAAGCCAGATGCATCGCACAAAGAAATCGCTGCAGCAGGAGAGGCTTTCTTTCTTTCCTTATATGGATGCCCCATAACTAGCCGATTGGACACCACAACTGCAGATCCGGATGTGAGCGCAAATGCGCTTGCCTACTGAGTGGCCTACGCTGCACAACAATGTGCGGATACTGCGCTGGTCACGGATGTGCGAACCGCCCAGAGGAGAGCATCGACGTTGACGACCCTGACAATCTTGTGCTTTAATACCAGGGCAAGTTATTTCGAAATATATATAGATATTATCTGCATAAAAGATAAGATTCTCACTATTCCTATTTTTACAGATCTCATGGAACCACGAAACGACGGAAGCCGCTAAGCATTACAAGTCAAAGTTTACATCTCTCATAGTGTCTCTGTATTTAATATTGACAATAATTTAAGCATTTTAGATGTGATACTCACAATTTCAAGAATATGATTTATAATTTTAATTTTAAATACATTATTTGCATTGGCAGTTTTAGCTATTGTGACAAGAACGGTCAAAATCGAACTTTAAACACTCTATTTATGTTAATATTACTTAATTGAATAACAGCTGTAATAACGCGTCTAACATATTTTATTAATGTTCCTGAGACTTTGGCAGTAAAATCCAGTCAATTTGACACCAGTTTGACCTCGCTAGGACCACTTGTTTGAAAGATATTGCCAAAGACGGAAAAATCCAAGATGGCGGCAGTTTTTTCAAGATGGTGGCTTTTCCCCAGTTCGGATTTTTTGGGACTTTTGGGATTTGGTTTCGGACATGGTTCTTAACGTTTCCACCAATTTTCAGCTTGTTATTAATTTTGTCCAGGTTTAAAACTAATTTCACTGGACTATACGGTACCCACCCTCTCGCAGCCAAGCAAGTAGAGAAAACCCCTCCCAAGGTAAACCATTCACTCACAATTACACACCTCATTCACCCACTAAAGGAAGAACATGGTCAGCGAGAAAACAAGGCAATTTGCTTGCACATAAACAGGAAAGCCTACCCCTAACACTACACGCAAATTGGCAAAAAGAGGTCCACCGAATACAATTTGGTGGAGGCGTCCGGTCGGTTCTGTCACACAGGTCGAACTGGTGATAGTACAGTTCAGCTCGGTCCCGACGAACTTCTAGCCACCACTAGCCAAGTGAGTAAAGAAAAATTAACCCCGTACCACCTCTAGGTATCGCAAGCCAAGCAAGTAGAGAAATTAAATACCCTCCCACTCTCCCACCCTCCCTTAACACAAATTGGCAAAAAGGGGACCACCAAATATAAATTTGGAGCAAGCGCTGCCATAACAAATTTAGCAACTGTGCGGAGTTAAAACCGAAGACAGGACAGGTATAGCTCAGGTCCTGACGACCCTCCCGCTGCCAAGCAGGTAAACAAGCAGACCTACCCCACCACTAAAAGATAATTGGCAAAAGGCGGCACCGAATACAAATTTGGTGTGACGCAATCTCGTCACAACTTGCCCAGCGATGGGGTTAAACCTATAGATAGGTCAGGTTAAACTCAAACCCGTACCGCCTTACGCTAAAGCCAAACTAGTAAGGAAACTACCCTCCCACCCACCCCCTAGATACAAACACAATTCACACTGAAGCACTAACACATTACTCATAGATAAACTAGTTACTCACGATCACACAGTTACTAGCTACTCTCTAGAGCTACACATTCATAGACCAGCACTTACATCCATACAGGGATCATGGCAACACATTCAGTACAGGCATTCTCCCACAGTGGCATAAATACGGGCATCAGTACGGAAGAATACAGGAGATTGCACGCATGGCACAAGAATTTAAGCACTGATCAAACACGATTGCAAAGGGCACACGAATTATTAAACAACACATACACGCAATTCCAAGGCGTATACACACGATTAGATGCAAAACACGCGGGGGATAGCACTGAAATTACACAATTAAGGAATCAATGCATGATGTTAGATACAGCGCATACGGAACTACACAGGGAACAAACCGGCCTAATTAAGGAACATATTGTACTCAACAGGGTACTTATACTTGAGCGCACACCTAACATGCCACTAAGGTATGAAGCCACACAATTGAGGATACAACACATGCGATTAAAGAAACAACACATGCAATTACATGCTGCGCATACACAATTGCGAATGGCAATCATGCAGGGTCCACTTAACCCTCCGCCCCTGATCAAGCCAAAAATCACACTGCTACCCACCCCGAACATGAGATACGGCCCCAGCAAGCCAAGAATCACACTACTACAAACACCGGATGCTAGGTACACTGGGCTGCCAAGATGGCTGCGCGATAATTTAAAAATCTCTTTATATAAAACTCAATGTTGGTTTGTCTGTTTGTTTGTTTGTCTGTTGTTTATACAAATCTACACCGTTTCACCGATCTGAGCCAAACTTTGTATACATATCCTTTGGAACCCAGCGGGTAACACTGTCTACTTAAAATTTTGGACAGACCACTCCATTCCCTGCATAGGCCCGTTTGCACAAATCTGCACCGTTTCACCGATCTAATAACTTGAAGGACATATTGTCGCTAGGCGACAACGATTTACTCTGTATCATGATAGTCCGGTAAAATTTTCTAAAGGACACATGAGAAAACTGACCGATTGACATCTCCTTGCTATCGTATTGCCCCCGTAAATTGAATTATATTGAGACCACGGTGGCTGTATTGGCAAATATGAATAAAGTTATGGCCGTCATAGTTGTGACGTGGATATTCATGACGTAGGCACGGATGACGCAGACTTCATGCAAGTAGGCTGATTGAGCTGAGATTCTTGGTGACGTCATGATTTTGTTCGAGAAAGATCTGAGATTTACGACGCATTCGCAGGGAAAACGAGGAATTGTGCTGAGGAAGAAGTTACGCTATTGGAGGAAAAGCTTGAACCAATGAACGATAGTTTGGAGGGAGACGGAGATTACTGGAACTACTATATTTAATTACTTTTGGAATGCAGAATTGTGGAAATCTATTTTCAGTTATGGCATTGATTTGGAATTTTGAAGAAATTAATTTTGAGTTTTTGAAATTTGAAAATCCGTCAAGTATAGCCAAAGTTAGAACTTTTAGCGATGACGGAGGAACGAGCTACGGAAGGGATGGATACGCCCCTTAAGATGTTGATAAAAGGTCTTGCACAGCAGAGAGGAGCTCTCATATCTCATATCTCATAGATATCTCATATCGCATATATATTTCTGGTGTTATAGTCGTTTTCGAGTGATTCAGTGAAGTAAGTCGTCTTTAGCGTGGTAAAGCCCACCGCATCGAACGAGCACGGAGCGTGCAGCAGTTCCATTTTACGGTTTTGAAACTAGGCGAAGTTGAAACGCACACATTAACGAGTCTGCAAGAGTTTCTATCAAGAGTTGACTAATGCCGATAAGCTAAATCTATTGTGCATAACAGTATTAAAGTGTGTAGGAAAGTTGAACATTTCCTCGAATATAATTTGGAAGATATTGGCATAATAAGACTGCAGACAAAAGTGATTTTCTCGCCACCAGAGAAACAGTTTTAAAATATCATATTCTACACTACGGCTGACACGTGTATCGCAACCGTGATACTAAATATTGTATTTGGTGATACAACGCTACATTATAGAATGGAACATTATAATCTGGCAGTTCTTTCAACCATTATAACAGAAGTGGAGATGGAAGGCTAAGGACTTTAATGCAATTGGGACATATATCAATGGAGTGAAATAGCAGCATGGAACTTCGCTAATCGTCTTTCTACAAAAGCGAGCATGTAGTGAACATCCAACTACACTCATGCATCGTGGTCCAACGCTGAATTATATCAAATGGCAGTGGAAATATATACATACTCCATAAATATGAATATTTCTGCGGAGATAATTGCAATCAACTTCATGGCGAATTTCTACCAGAACTTCAGGGAACTTTCAAGAGAGGCCAGGGTGGACCCGGCTCACAAAGAAGAGTTTTGCCAGAACTTCAGGGAACTTTCAAGAGAGGCCAGGGAGGACCCGGCTCACAAAGAAGAGTTTTGCCAGAAGGATGTCTATCGTCTACACGGAGCAGTGCAATTTCCGGAGGAGGAAGCAGTTCTATTCTCCGAGGGCACTGGTTCCAGGTTCGAGGTCGGAGCACATCTTTACGTTGGTGAAATGGAACTATCAGCAGTCTTCTTTGGAAATTTTCCTCTAGAACTTCAATCAACAGATAAGGTAGTCGTGAACGTTTCTTGTATTATTTGAGCCATTTTAGCGATATCTGAGCAACCATTTTTCCCATATTTCTGTCCCATATATATTTTGCCCCATATTCTTGCTTGATATTTCTGTACTCAGTACACTTTGATGATTTATGCCTTTTTCTTCGATTTATTAAGACATTGGTATGTCAGTGGCATAGTTAAATAATTTTGGATCAGTTGAGACTGATAATATATTTATTCTTTCAGTAATTTGCATATATTTTTGTAGTCACGATTTGACTGTAAAGTTAACGATTTTCTATGGAAGATTTGAATTCAGACAGCGTGTCACTTTATGAAAGTAATTCTATCCAGTAAATTACTTTGACCAATTTTCTGTCATCCTCAAGAAAGAAGAATAATTAAAAGATTTTAGAGCGTTAAAATCTATTACTGTATCGACGATCTTGGAAATACTACTCGTTTTATGAACATGATTGCAACATAGACATTTATCGTCAGTTCTGAATTACCAATGCATTATAGACAATTTTATGAAATAGGAACTTTGATTACGATTTATTGAATACACTATAGTAATGAACTTTTGATAGGAGTTTTTCTCAATTTTTTGATTGTAACAATAATGTTTGCATTCCAAAGTCTAATTGTATTCTATTCGACTATTATGCAGTTTAGATGAACTTTGATTGAAGGTAGTATTTTTATACTACGATACTTAGGAGATATTAATCTCAATTTTGATAGACCAGAGAGGCGTGTATAATCGTATTTGCTATTAAATTTATTTGTGATTGGCAAATTTTTACTTCATTTCGATTCATGAATGAAACCCACGAAGGTTAAATATAATAACAGTTTTGACACAATTAATGAATATAAGAATTTTTAAAGAGGAACTATGGATGTATAATCGTTAGTTCAGTGGACATGTGAAAGTCGCTGATGAATAATGCCCTTGAATAAGTGAAGGAGATTCCCACAGTAATTAATGATGTTGAAGAATTTGTAAGTGGAGGTTTTTGTATGTGTTGTGGAAGATTTTTATGCCATATATATTGAAATATATGATGAATTCTGGGCCTATTTTATGCAATTTTGTGCGTTTTGGAGCGAAGTATTTTTCCGCTGAGTGTATTGTCCAGGTCCTTTGAAAATTAATCATGTGAAGTTGCTGTTTAAATTAACAAGAGTGTTAAATAATTTGAGATAACGATTTTGAATGGAGGTTACCGTCACAAATAATAATAATATTTAAACCTTATTACACCTGAATCTAACATTTAAATATAACTAACCTTAATTGGTCGATTATATTACCACGATTTAAGTAATTATCAACCGGATAGACGTGTGGTTTAATGTATTTCTAAAATAAATAATATAAATATTGTAAATAAATGTAAATATCTTTAATTATAATTTGAAATGAAAGGGATTAAGAGAGGCGTGTATAAATTTTTCAATTGTCGTTTGACAATGCTATAAACAATTAATAATTGTTATAAATAATTAATGAACAATTTGTTATAAACAATATAAAATGTTATTATACTCTAAACAACGCTAGTTAAACATGTGGATTATACATTTAAACAAGTTTTGGGATTATTAGAGTAATCCAGTAATATTTGATTGGAGCATTTAAAAGATTTGCGTGATAATATTCGAGTTGAGTTGAGGACATTTAAAGTGTTTTGAAAAGGAGCTAGGCTCTGAGGTAACTAGCATATGCTAACGCTGGCTGGACAGGTGGGTCCACTTGACGATGCGAGCATGCGACATGGTGCAGGTGGCCTGACAACTGTATGATAGGGCCAAGGTCGTCTACATAGCAGGCTTGCAGTTATAAATAAAGTGTGATGTTTATTTAAAGGAAAACAATTGCTATCTGTCTCGTCCCAACTCCCGCATCCATTCCAAGTGTATTATTATTATTACGTTCTTTTGGAGCTAGAAAGCTGAAATTTTGTATGTAAAGTCTATAAGTCCTACAGGAGGACATGATTATATTGACAATGGCTTCTGATTGCCACGTTTATTTTGTTGTTCAATTTTTGTTAAATAATTCCTTTATGTGAAATAAATTATTGTACAGTTTAAAGTTTCTTGTTTCCGTCTTGGTTCATTTTTAAATATCGTGGTGGAGGTTATTGTGAGGGCATACTTTAAGTGATCCAGTTGGCAACCCATACCCGAGATTAATTTGAATAGGTAAGTAAAGGTAAGTATGAACCCCCGTATATTTTGGTGTGTTCCACAATAATTTCTTGTTAACTGCTGTGCTCTAATCTCGATAGTATATGTCAGTGCCATTTTCATTGATGTAGCTATGCCGGCGCGCTTGATTATTGGCAATCCGATTGAGGGGGCGGATATCTGACAGCCTACTATCCGGGTTATCGGGGACAGTATATACAGTAAATCAGCATATTAGTAAAATGTAATTGTAATGCTATCCTGTCAGAGAAACATAGTGGCAAACATTCCTTCATTCTCCTATCACCATTTTGTAGTTTTCATGTGTAGACAGTTGTTATTTCATTTGCGGGGTTTAGACATCGTTGTAATGTTGCCCCGTGTACATGGGTGTGTGTGTAGAATGTTTGCGATATCCTGCGTTATTGTGATTGTTGCGCTAGCACGTGTAAATTGGAGATAGGATATGGTATTTGAAGCCATTTTTCAGTGTTGATCAAGGATTTATTGGATTGTAGTATTCTCTATGATATCGTATCCAAAGTTAATATTTCATTTGCGGGGCTTAGACATCGTGGTCATGTTGCCCCGTGTACATGGGTGTGTGTGTAGAATTTTCGTGATAACCTGCTTTATTGTGATTGTTGCACTAGCATGTGTAAATCTCTCTATATATAAAGCTCAATGTCGGTTTGTCTGTTTGTCTGTTATTTATACAAATCTCCACCGTTTCACCCATCTATACCAAAATTTGTATACTTGCCCTTTGGAGCCCTGCGGGTAACACTGTCCACTTTAAATTTCGGACAGACCACTTCATTCCCAGGATTTAGGCCCTTTGTCACAGCTTCAACAAATGGCGTGCGATTCGCTTCAACTAAATCCCGTATGCGTTCATATACCATTCATCCTATTGCAATGAAACTTGGGTGAGATGTTGTGTGCACTTCAGGGAATGTTCATGGCTTTTAAAATCCCCTTTACAATAGGTGGCGCACGGGTAGATTCAACAAATGAGTGACGACGCGCAAAGCGTTTCCACAAAGTCCCGTATGCGTTCATATGCCATTCGTCCGGTAGCTATGAAACTTGGGTGAGATGTTTTCTACCCTCCAGGGAAGGTTTCTGGCTTAGTACAGTACATGTATTTTACAATAGGTAGCGCACGAGTTGATTCAACCAATGAGCGACGGCACGCGAATCATTTCAACAAAGTCCCGTATGCGTTCATATAGTCTACCATTCATCGATTGCGATGCTACTTTGATGAGTGGTTGTGTACACTTACGTGAAGGTTCCTAACTTAGTAAATCCATTTCACAGTCGGTAGCGCACGAGTTGACTCAACAAATGAGTGACAGCGTACGAATCGTTTAAACAAAATTCCATATGCGTTCATATGCCATTCATCCGGTTGCGATGAAACTTTGGTGGCTTGTTGTGTACATTACGTGAAGGTTCCTAACTTAGTAAATCCATTTCACAGTCGGTAGCGCGCGAGTAGACTCAACAAATGAGTGACAGCGTAAGAACAAAATTCCGTATGCATTCATATGCCATTCATCGGATTGCGACGAACCATTGGTGAGCTGTTGTGCACGCTCCCACGCATGTTTCTAAATTAGTTAAACCATTTTACGATAGTTTAGAGGCACTTAACGGAAATTGAAAAACGTATTGTGTATCCAAAAGCACTTCAAGAAACAAAATTACAACGCCAACACTTTCTTTGATTGTCATTGCAACGCATGACGGAACAGCTACATATATTATAATAACAACAACAAAAACAAATAATATAGGCCTATACATTACTAATTCAGATGATATAAAAGACATGGCGTTATTATTAACAACGTAATAACATAATATACAACTAAAATCACATCCCCATGAAACATAATAGTAAAACGACACCTTTTCTAATTCTAAGTTCAAAATTAACACTGTTAATATTTATTTTAATTAATCGAGCACATTAAAATTTATCCATAATATTCTCCCCAAACGTCACTTTATACTCAGTATCACACCCTTTCCTAAAGAACCACATGGAAAACAAAGTTCTAATAGCATACTTCATATTTAGCACATACGCATGTAGGCTACAGCAATAAATCAAATTCTAAGTTCGTAGTGCGCAACACGACACAAAACAGCGCAACATCGGTTATCCTAACAACTATTATGCAATTCTCCTTGGAACATGCATCCGCATAACATCTTTGACCATTTTGAAGCAAATTCTAAGTACGTAGGACGCAACACGACACACAACAGCGCAACAACGGTTATAATTACAACTATATGCAATTCTCCTTGGAACAAGCATCCAACATCTTTGATTATTTTGAAGCCCCATCATAATTATTATCCCTTTGCATACTCATTATTGTCATGAAATTATAACAAACTTATATGGACCCTATACTGTTTGTCAGAAAGCAAATGTATTGAATTGGGAGTATCTCAATATTGGACGGATTGAATATTTTACCTGTTACATCTACATAATTAAACCAACCTATGTATTTGTAAATATAGATATTGGGTGTCAGAAGTACACCATGCATGGCATGCCTCCAAGAACAGCTGATTCACTAGATGCAAACAGTGCAGGCCAAAGCCAGCAAATACGATTGCGACTTTGGAATATATTGAAGGTAGAAGTCTCAATCTATTATACATAGTTTTAAAATTGCACCATGTTCGTATAGTAGTTGTTTCCTTTCAGCCTATTATTATCATTAGCGGCAAATAACCTAGATGATACGTCCTTTATACCACTAATCACCACCACACAACATCTTCCTCCACTGTATTTTTAGCCTACTTTTCACAATTTGCGAAAATGAGGAAAAAGTAGACTTATGAGATCGATCGGGGAAAATGTGTGTCTGTCTGTCTGGCTGTGTGTGTGTGTGTGTGTGTGTGTGTCCCTTATGAAATTCTAAACGGCTGCAGAAATCGAAACCAAATTTAGTATGAGTAAAGATGTATACTGGAATATCTCACGTCCATATTTGAAAATGATGTCAGTGCTACCAACTGCTGAAAAAATGCACTAGAAATTTGAGCTCCATGTTGGATATCTTGGAAGGTATGCATGGGAGCTATTCCAAAATTGGCACACATGTAGATAATATTATTTCAGTTTAATTTCCAGGAGGCCATACATGACAGTGTTGCAAAAATAATTGTAAGTCTTCTGATAGGTCCAATTTTTAAATGCCTGTAACTTCTACACTACCAATTGGATTTCAACCAAATTTTGTATGTAATATGGGTACATAAACAGACATGACTGAGCATATTCTTAAGAGCCACCAGGGCTGCCAACTGTTAATAATTGCTCTCTCTATTCTTTTATCCAAATACCAATATTTCAGAAAGTATGCAAGCCGACAGCTTTAAACTATGCACACGTATAGTACCCGACATTCCAGATTAATTTTGGAGTAACTTATATACTTCAGTTCTACCAACATGTTTCTAAGCCTGCTGATAGGGCTAATTTTTAAATACATGTAACGTCTATACTATCAGTTGGATTTCAACCAAATTTCGTATGTGCTATGTGTAACATAACAGATATGACTGTAAGTATTCTTAAGAGCAATCAGGGCTGCCATCTGTTAATAAATGCTGTCTATATTTTTTTACCCTAATATGAATATATCAGGAAGTATGCAAGCCAACAGCCCTGTATTTTGCACACGTATAGCACCTGACATTCTAGAAAATTTTTCGAATAATTAATATAAGTCAGTGCTGCCAACATCATTCTATGCCTGATGATAGGACCAATTTTAAAATACATGTAACTTCTATACTAACAAATGGATTTCATCCAAAATTGGCACGACAAGATATCATAATATTTCCGATTATTTCTAACCAGCACACAGATGACATTGTTGCCAACATGCTTTTACGCGTGCTCATAGATACAATGTCTAAGTGCATGTAACGTCCATTGGACTTCAACCAAATTTTGTATTCTGTACCTTAAGAGATGGAACCAAGAATATATTCAGTCACCAGGGCTGCCAACTGTAGTGCTCTATTAGGCTACATTTTACCAGGAATATTTCGAACTAATTAGACATTTCGATATTACCAACTTAATTTCGTCATTATTCTAGATAGGTTCATATACTGTAGATTAATCATCGGCATGAAAAGTAGGCTCTTTAGTTCGTCACGGAACTTCTTGTTTATCTATTCTTTCTGTTACAGTAGTTTGTAACTTTGTCGTGTCAATTCAATAGTAGATTTCATTACCATCCTTATCATAAGGGCAAATGACCTACATGTTACGTCCATTATACTGCTAATCAACACCACATAGTCAGTCTTCCTCGCCTGTGATTTTTACAATATTTATTTATATTAGTTTGTAAGTTTGATGTGCCAGTTGAGCAGTAGTCTGCATTATCATCTTTATCATTAGAGCAAATGACCCAGATGTTACGCCCATTGCTATAGTAATTGAGCCGTGCTAAGCTGTCTCAAACATTTTCCTGCATCGTTCGACATGTAATCCCTCCCCTCCCCTACCATTTAAAGTGCCCGCTAAGATGTCTTGCTTTGGGTAATGAACTCAAGATGGCAGCACCTTCTGAGGCACTGTTCGGACGATGAGGTTGAAACTCTACCCACCAGAGCGCAGCTTCGTCTGTATGAAAAGTGAAATGTTCAATTAAATCTTCGTCATTAAAACAAAGGACTATATATAAAATATTCCGCCAAATTGATTATATAATAGGCACATTGTTACATGATGTGTCAATCTGTGATTGGACAATTGCGATTAATATTAATGCACTGCGGCCTATAACTGTGGTCTCCGCCATGTTGGATCTTAAAACGGGCTGTCGTCTGGACTGTTTGAACTAAGAGGTGGTGCAAAAACTGTGTCTCCGTGAGGCTGGGGGCTTAGCCCCTAGTCTCCACGAAATATGGATGTATTCTATAAAATGGAAATACCTGTGCTCCTAAGGCTATCATTTCGTCATTTCGCCTTGAAGATGAAGTGAGGTCTATTTATTTTTACTGGCTACAAGGAGAAACTTCGTGGGTGATCGAAGCGGTGTGTGTGCTCGCGTAGCCATTTAGAGGCAGTTTATGTCTTAAAAAATTATTTAAAATTTGTTAGTTTTTTGTTACTTTGTGTCTCCACAAAGGAAGGATTTTAAGGTACGATTAATTATATAATATATATATTTATCGTTATCCGAGCTCCGATATTGGCCTTATATGGATGTTTTAATAAGGTATTTTATTTCGCATTATAGGCCTAATATTTCTGTTTTGTTAATATTACCTGATATGTAAATTTTGTTGTTTTCTTTCGCACCTTCCGGAGACACGTTTCAAGTTTATCTTACATTGTAATTTATTATTTATGTATTTTATTGAGCGGTAAATTTCTTCTCGTAATGAGGGTTTGACATATTTTTTGGTCTTTAGTTTTTTGATTCCGTCGCTTCCTTTTTCTATTTTTATTGTTCGTATTTTGTTAGAAGATAATATTTATCTCCTTTTTGTCATTTCTCTCTGGCCGAATGTTAATTCTTTAAATCTTTTTGGCGTAATGGGGCAGGATATTCAGTCATCTGTTTCGCGGCCATTGTAGTTTCGTTTTTTCATGATGCATTGTGGTCTTAGGTAGGAGTCTTTCGGCGTCTGGCGCTGCGTTCAAACGTGATGTCGTAGTTCTTGATTTTTTATGTTCCTGTTTTTTTAATCATGCTGATTTATGGTCTAGTGCTAACTTCTGTTTTAAGTTTCCCTGCGTGTGCCGCAGTAATTTTAATTTGTTTTTGTTATTTTGATCCCTTTATTTTATATAGCTCCTTGATTTTTGGCATGGTACGGTTGACTGAATATCGAGCCTAATTTTCAGTGTTTGTGGTTCATTAAATCGCTTCATTTAGTAAGTGCTACTCTAATCCTTGTGGGCTCCAATTTTTCTTGAATTTTGTTAATTTAAATTTTCCTTTTTTTGCTCCTCATCTTCATGTAATTTTTCTTTTACTTCACCTGTGGGTGATTGTTTATTTGGCCCGAGCCATAAGATTTTTAAGACCCTTTGTAAGAATTTAGGTTTGTTTAAGCGTATAAATGTTATGTCTGTTAATGTTGACCAAATCCCTTATCTTTTCATGATAACATGGTTTTTTGCTTCACCTTTTGGATTAAATGTTTTTCTTAATCTAAGCTAATTATCGTGGCATTATTTCGTCGGTGGCATTTCTGTGGGTTGTTGGGAGGGTATCTGTGGACTGGCCTGTTGGATCCTTCCATCCCCCTCCTTCCTTCATCTGTAGGTGTTAGTCGGCTGGGGTATGTCATCTGACGGTGTGTTGAAGTGTTGCGAGCGGACCTCTGAGAAAAAGGTAAGTAGGCCCATCCCGTCCCCGGTGGTGGTCGGTCGGTGGTGGCAGTGGTAGCAGATCGAGCTCGTTTATCCTTTCTGCAGCTATCCCCTCCCCCTTACCCGCAGGGTTGTTTATGGATCTTTCTGATGCTTGTAGGGCGGTCACTGGTGGAATGCTTCATGTCAGTGTGCTTAATGATATTTTAAGTTAATCCTTGTCGTTTTGTTTGGTTTCATGTATGCCTCTAAAAATCCATGTGGTGATATATGGAAGTGAACTGTTCCAAGCTAGGTTTCGGTGGTGACCTTTGTCCTATTAATGATGCAACATTCCTAATGAAGAAGAAGTTTGGTAAGTGAGTGGCATGGATTCTTGGCATGGGAAATGTGGGTTTTTGATATGCTGATAGCTTTCATGATGCGAGTGAAGCCGTCGAGGAGCCCTGTCTGAAGCTGTTCAACATGTGATTTGTAACGTCTATATTGTAGCAATTTGTTGTATTTTAGCTTCCTGTTCTGGAGTCAAGCAAAGGATGAGGTCTGCAATCCGGAACAACGTTGTGCATGATTTTGTTTGTTGAAATTGCAGGTGACGAGGCAGTGTTGGCGTTTAAGAAGACTGTTGTGTTCCTATATGTTTCCTTTGCATGGTATTCTGTTGTGATATGCTGCCCTCGTGATATATTTATTATGGAACTGTCCGGCCTACTGGTGTCATTGCGAAATGAGTCCGATTAAAAGGGCTAAACTATGGAAATCAGCACTCCCTATGTCCCTACTGTGGTACCAGGAGGCACATTTAACGTGCATATCACTATTAATTTGCTAGAAATTCTTCCCTAACCTATTCAAGGTAAGTGTTTGTATTGAGATGTTTTTTATCGTAGTGTGCGGTTTGTAAATTTTTGTTCGTACACTTATATTATGCTGCAATCGTGCTGGGATAAGTGTGTATTTTTGTGCAAATCGTGTCTGTGTGTATGTGTTGACGTTATATTTGTGATTTAGCCTTGTAGGGTGGGGTAATTCAGGTTTTGTTGTTGTTCCAAGCAAGTCTAGGATCGGATTTTTATCAGTTGCTTTCCTTGTAATTCTGAACTAAGTTAAACCTAATATGTAGGTGTGTTTTATGTGGAGATATCTACTGTCAGGGGTTAGCTAGGTTAGAAGTATGGGAGTCTTTCTTGGTTTGATCCCTGGGCAGGTTGTATATAGGACTTGCACGATCCGAATAGCCTTGGTATGGGACTAGTCTGTTCGATGACATGCGAGCATATGTCATGTAATGTAATAGTATGGGTATTGTGTTTGTATTTGTTTTGTTTATGTCATGATGTTACTACGACTACATAACTTGCATATTTGAGTAGTAATGGGAATTATTTTGTGGGTGGTTAAAAACTTATGTATCGCTGCTATTTGAAAAAGGAAGCTTGTAGTTTAACGTGACCGTTAATCTCGCGATCATAAGCCACGGGACCTCCGTTTTACGTGGAATCCGAACCACAGAGCATGGCATTTCACATCGAAAATCTCACATGCTGCTATTTGAGTAACGTATGTTGTGCGATGAATATTTTGTTGTAAATATAAGATCTCAGTTCGTGAACAGCCATAATGTAATGTGCTTTTCTGTTTAGTTAATTAATATAGGGTCTTCAAAATTAACTAGGGTAAAATTTCTGTTGAAATTGTTGGTCATCAGCTTCTGTAAGTCAGCTTGTTTTGCGTTTAAAGCTCGTAATCTGTTGTTGCTGGAAATTAGGGTCATCAGTTTCCTCATGTTAACTGTAAATGACATGGGCCTTATGTTTTAGTTAATGCTATGGCAATCACGGTCATCAGCCACTTTAACTTGAGTAAAATTTTCTGCTTTTGACTGGTAATTCTTAATTTTTTATGATTCTATCGTTAGGAATGGTGCGTAAGTGTTCTCTGTTAGCCTCGTCTTTCGACAAGAGCGGCTTGTTTTCTCATCTAACCGTATTTTCGGACCTTGTTAGGCATCCTTTGGTTGTACGTGTTCGTATCTTAAACCTGAACGAGGAAACCTCATTTGTACCTCTTGTACTGTTGAACTTAGTTCTTTTATGTTGGATTTTTCTCACCCTGGCGGATTTCGGCTGTATTGTCATCTGGAGTCGAACCTCAAAGTCGTTCCTTGTGTTAGTGTACTGGTGTTTTGTTTTCTGCGCTGCCATTTCCTCTTCGTTTTGGTCGTTGCTGTAACTGCGTTTGTATTTCTCTTTGTCCCCATGCCAAGCAATTAGTGCGATCACGAACCAACAAACGTAGACGCATACATGTCAACTTAATTAATTTTCTTATTCGAAACCCTAAGGCCAATAAAATATCCAGAGTGCATCTGTCGCACATAAAACGAGGTGGAGAGATTTGTAATGAAGAAATGGCACCATAAATTTGTAAACTGATATTTTGTATAATGTAGAGTATCCCAAACATTCATTGAAGCCTACAGGCATCTGTTCCTTCTGGAATTTTGAATTGTATTTGCACACTCTGCTGGGATACAGCTTGTAACTGTTAGGTAATTCTCATTTAATGGTAACATTTTAACATCGTGTAATAGCATACCCTTTGTAAAATTGTAACTCATTTTGATGTCCACGTAGAAGATGCTTGCATGTAAGTAAGACCTAACTCATGGTGATCTTGTATACCTGTTTCCTTGGGAATTTGAGTGGTCATTCCTCTACCGTAGCTCCATCTGAATGTATGGTCGTTCAACTCGTGTACTCTAGAAAAGTCTAACTAGTCTGTAAAAACTTAACCTTGGTAATGAACTTTACTTCTGTAAATCTTGTTTGTTTAATGAACTATTGTGAGTACGAATCAAGGGCATAGTCAGGATTTTCTTCATATAAATTCAAACTTGTTTCTCATATGTAAAATGTATTATGAATTAGTAATTTCTGTAAACTTTTATTTTTGAAATAAGATAAACGACTGTATTGTAAATGGCTACCACTCGTCGCATGGTATTGAGCACATTGCATCCACCTACTCCTTCGAAGGTTTACAACATTGGACTTAGTGAAAAATTTACTTAACGCGTCTCGGATTCTGTAAGCACTGCAAGTGCTTGTGTAAGGCATTTCTGTAGAATTTTGGACACAGTGAACCTGTTAACTAAGTGGTTTTCGAGGTGATCAATTATCCCTTCACTGATAATCTGACCCTGCACTCTCCTAACCAAAACGATGCGATTTAATCCATCAGTTGGAGTTAACTGGTGAACATTATCTTCTGAAAACATTGGACATACCATTATTTGTGAATCGACTGGTTATGGAGTACTACCTGTGCCTAGGCATGTTCATGAACTGTGTTTATGTTGAGGTGGAACATTTTGGGAATATTTGTGGGTAGTAACTGTTTTCTTGGATGAATTTAGATGTTATGCAGTGATGTGTGTGTGAATGTGTTGTGGTTTTATTAGGTCTGCACGTGTGGTCAGTTGATACTTCGTTATTGTTGTTTTCTTGCTCCTTCTTGCATTTTGAACCTGTTTGTGGATTTCTTGGGTCAAACTTTTCCTGGTTGTTGCCTAAATGAGTTGTGACAGATGTGTGATGTGGGACTTGTGCCAATGTTCATTTGGGATATTTTGTTTTGGGAGTAGTTATGTATTATGTTTTCTTTTCTTCTTGGATTAATATCTTTCTCTATGGAAAATAAATATGTTTGGCTTAAATAATTCTTTTTTCATTTGGGGCGGTTATTATTTCACTATTTTTAATCTTTTGTTTGTCAATCCATGTTTTCTTTCTTTTCTAACGAACGTCATGTTTACATGCTATTGTACTTACAAGTTATGTCAATTTAAGGTTTATTGTAAAAAGGTGTGGATTTTATTTGGGATAGGTTCTGCGTTTGTAAAACTGATTGCCTTATTTGTTTAAAAATTATGTCAACTATTGTCATGTATGATTTCGTTGTATACCTTTAATTGTAAGCTATTCCATTGCGTTTTTTCTGGCCTAGTACTTTGTGATTGCAGTGTACTCATTCTGGACTTGTCTGCGTGGAAGATTCTAGTTGTAAGTGTAAATATCCAAGAGCCCGGATTATGGACACCTACATCAAGTAACTGGAAACGGATCCGTACTCGTCTTGAGAAGATACCTTTACTTTGTATCATTTTGTTACATTTTGTACCTTTATTATGAAAGGACTGTACCCCATGTAAGATGCATGTTTACCTTTGGCATGTATGGTATATTGGAAAGGATTTTTTGTAACATCTACTATGGATCTAGATGCTAGACGTCTATATGGTGTGGATTTGAATGAACTTTGGCAACGAAGAGTTTGATATTCTATCTATTAGATTTTATGCATGTGATGTGAGGAAAAAAACTTGTTTTTCGACAAAATTGTGGAACAAGAAAGGTACATATTTTCTGGATTACAGTATTACGTCGGCTTGGTTCTTAACCATCGCCAAGTTTGAGGGGCGGGAGTCTGATGCAATTTTATTAGCCTATTTTCAATTTTGAAAAAATAGGCTTATGAGATCACCTCTTGTCCGTGTGTGTGTGTGTGTGCGTGTGTGTGTGTGCGGTGTGTGTGTGTCCCCCCTAATAAAATCTTAACGACTGGAGCGATTTTAATGAAATTCGGTAAGTTCATAGCACTATTCCCGGCGACCTCGAACGTGCCTTCAAATTTTGTTACGTCTCACCAATCCAACATGGCGGCTGGGCGAAATATTTCACTAGCATTCAATATCTCCAAAACTATTACCGATAGCGCCCTGAAATTGTGTACGGTGATAAAAGGCACTACTAGAAGTTAACCTATGAGACTTTCAAAAACCTGGTGACTGCAAAACAAACAAGGCGGCCAAGCGAAGTTGAGACTTTTAAATAGACTTTTCTCGCGATTTAACTATCCAAACGTAATAAAACTTGGTACAGCAAATGTTTATACACATTGTAATGCACTGAAGTCTAATTTAGTTCAATTGTTTACATAACCTCAAAATGGCGGCTGTGCGAAATATTTCACTGACATTCAATATCTCTGAAACTGTTGCAGATAACACCCTGCAATTTTGTACGGTGATAAAGTGTACTGATACAAGTTTACCTATGTATATTTCATAAACCTGTAAAGTACAAAACGAACATGGCGACCAAGCGAATTTGAAATATTTTAATAGACTTTTCTCGCGATTTAACTCTCTGAGCGCTGTGAAATGTGGTACAGTAAATGATTTTGCAGATTGTAATGCACAGTCATCTAATTTAATTCAATTGTTTACATAACCTCAAGATGGCGGCTGTGCGAAATTTTAAAATTAAGTTTTTATTTCTTGTGTCGTAATCATGCGATCGAAGTGAAAGTTTGAATAATGAACCTAGGCAATAATTGTCCTTGAATGGTACATAACTCTATGGCCTATACATATAACAATCCTAAATGGCGAGCATCCGAAATATTTAGACGATTCTCAATATCTATGAATCTTTTACAGCAACCAAACTGAATTTTTTATGTTCATAGAGACTATGAACATATGTTCACCTATAGGACTTTCAGTAACCTGGTGAGCACTAATCCAACATGGCGGCGACGCGAAGTATAAATATTTAAATGGACGTTTCTCGCGAATTAACTATCCGAGTGCCATGAAACGTTGCACGATAAATGCTTATATAAATGTTGATCCACTGGCATCTAATTTATTTCAATTGTTTGCATAATCACAAGATGGCTGCTGTGCGTAATTTTAGAATCTCGATTTTACTTCTTGTGTTCTAATCATGCGATTGCAGTTTGAATACCACACGTACACAATAATCTTAATGTAATAATACAAAAATAAAAATCCAACCTGGCGACCATCTGAAATATTTAGACGGTTCTCAATATCTGCGAATCTGTTACAGCAATTAAACTGAAATTTTGTATGTTGATAGAGGCAATTAACATGAGCGGGATATATAAAAATAGGCTGTATAGTTCTTCACGGAACTACTTGTTTTTGCGTCTCTAGTATGTACTCTGGTGAATGTCTGTTGGACGTGCATGAGAGCGCTGATGTAATGGTTCATAGTTTCACCACTAGAGGACACCTGTGTAGGGTCTCTGCTGTGGTGACCGATCGAAGCGCGCCCTAGTAGTGACTGGTAAAAGCTGTCTCCTCGAGCTTGAATCTTGCGTTTTTTTGAGATGTAAGATGGTGTTTGTACGGCATGAAAATGAATGTCATTAATTATTAATAGTATAAACGAGACTTGGTGTTGGACTTTCACAGAGACAAGACGTGTAATGTAACGACAGGGCAGCTCGTCGGAAAACCAATAGACTGGGGGATATTTGGTACTTCCAATTCTTACTTCAGAAATATGGCCTACACGACTAAAATACGTTTGGAATAGCTTTGAAATACTAAGATACCTTTTGGTTCGTAAAAGGCAAGTCAGTGTTTATTTTAACTTCGTGTACTCTGAAATAAAAGAGGGCTAGTGACCAAGAAATATGCGGTTTGTCTGGGATGTTTGTGATCGTCGGTATTGGAGCTCCTTTATTATTAAATTTAATATGTAGCCCATGTTACTTAAAGGAACCTCTGATTAGTCGTTATGATTATGTTAGGCTTGCTTCGAATATTGTGAGATTGAGCGAGTATGTATTTTGCTCGGTATTGGTCAAGGTAAAGTACTATGCCCTTGTTTTATTTATGTACACATGTGGTAGTAAGATCTTAAATATTTTTATTTTGGTTCAACTCGTGATTTTTCGCGCAAGGTTGCCATTCACGTTGTCTTGGTGAAAAGGGTTTTTTAAATGAATGATTTGTTTGTAATTATTTCTTGGTACCTTTTCAATGTAGTATGCTTTCGGGCCTGTAAATCTTTATTTTATTCATATGGGAGATTTTGTGATGTAATGATTTTTGCTTTGGGTTCGTCTTTTGTCTCTTTGAGGACGGTTTGTTGTTGCTTACAAGACTGAGTGCCTGTCAGCTGTTACGAATACAAGAGAAGGTGTGCCTGCCGTGCCAGTGGAGAGAGGTTTGATTTGATATCGGTCGACTTCTGGATTCTGATTTAAAGGGAATAATTAAGAAATGATGAGTATTTTGTCCTCTAGGACATTATCACAATAATTGTGGATATTGTACGACATCGTGAAGAATTTATTCTACTGAATAATTGTATTATGGATCAGATCTACGAAAACTATAATTGAGGGGTCCCTTCTAATATCGAGCTTCTTGTTGGCAACTATCTTGAAGGGTAAATAATATTGGAGAAAAGTAGAAGTACCGAAGCTAAGGAAAGTTAATCACGACATTTCTGGAAACTTATTAAAGGTTAAAGCTGGAAAAACCCACGTAAGAAGTAAGTAATTATATGTCTTGTCATATCCACACCTTTGCATGTTAATTTTATGTTGTGTTTTGAAATGTTTATGACTTGTAAGTGTTATACATGATTAAAAGAGGTTATTTGTCATTCTTATACAGTGTATTATTTTTGGGCTCTGGGTTTCTCAATAGTTCCGTGGTAGCAAACCTCTGGGGGTATAAATAAGTGGCCTAGCCGTACACAGTACAGTAGAGTCAATTAAAAAGTTGCGCAGTTGTATCAGTAGCGTGGTTAGGCTTATTACTTTTGTTAGTTTTGGAACTATTGAAGGCCTAGGCTTAAGAGAGAGTACGATGTTCTTAAACATGAGATTTTTAATAGGGTTTTATTTTGGTGAATGTTTTTAATTTGTGTATTCTTTGTGTTTCATGTACCTAATTGTGCCTAAAATGGAAAAACGAGTTCTTCCAAACATATATTATCTGAGGAAAGATGAATTGGGGTTTGAAATTTAATTCATGGAAGGATTCCACAGGGAAACAGAGAGGCTGACTTGGCTGTGTTGAGGTCTTTACGCGATGCTCCTGTAAATATCCCGCCTATTAACAGCGAATATTGGAAAATGGGTAAGTATGGTGTCATTACATCTGTTTCAAACGTGTTAAGTGCCTGTGCTTCGTAGGAAGGTGTTATCGATTCGTTTGAATATCAGAGAAATAAATTAAATTGGCGTGTTCTACATTGGTTATTGAGATTAGCTGATTTGATTAATGTCCGGTCAAAAGTTGATGACGGTATTTCATTTGCAAATGAATTGTCAAGTTTGCGTGATAGGTTGGCTGTTGTTTACGAACGTATGTTTTCTGGTGTAATCGGTGATTATAAAAGTGAATCTTGGGCGTCGTCAATCAGTGGAGGTTCTCAGAATGTTAATCGGTGTGAAGTGAATGTTGATAATAATTTGGTTGAAGATGTAGAATCTC
Source organism: Meconema thalassinum (assembly GCA_946902985.2). Classification (NCBI taxonomy): domain Eukaryota; kingdom Metazoa; phylum Arthropoda; class Insecta; order Orthoptera; family Tettigoniidae; genus Meconema; species Meconema thalassinum. The sequence goes on from OX336398.1 coordinate 103,676,421, forward strand.
TGTTGTCAATAAATGATTTACGAATTAGTAATCCTGCTGTTATGCAGAATCAGAATGGGTCGTCTAGTCAGCCTTCGAGAAATATGTCATGTTTAGCTAGGCCTAATATTATTGACCCTGCTAATTTAAATAATGGATGCAACTTGTCATCTGGGTCCTTTTTGAGAGAAAATAGTGCGAATGCCTCTATTAATCTAACTTCTGGAATTTCTCGTTGTGTGAAGTCTGTACAAACCAGTGAAAGTTTAATTAATGTAACTGATGTTGTCGAGCATCATTTAATGAAGCATAATTTGAATTTAGGCTATTCTTCTCAAGAGTGTGACCCTGGAAATGTCATGTCAGATATCAATGTTAGATTTTCTACGTTACCCAATCCTGTAGCCTTGATTTTAAAGAATTTTCACATCTGTAATGGTACGGAATATGATTTATTAGTGCAATTCCTAAGGAAATTTGTAGAATTAAAAGACAGTGCTGTGGTGTTTGGACTGTCCGAACGTCAAACATTTAGAATGGTGTTTCCTTGCACTTCGGGAATGCTTAGACAGATCTTAATTAATAACATGTCAGCTGGAAATCCCCTAATTAATTTTCAAATGGAAGTTTTAAATTATTTTATTATCCCGCACACCTTGTCAGATCTTCATCGAAGCTATTTGTTCAGAGGACAGAGAATGGATGAAACACTGAACGATTATTTTGTGGATGTTAGGTATTATGCTAAAGTATTTGCTGTTCAGTTGTCGGAGGAACAAATCGTTGCTTCATTACTCGAAGGAATTAACCCCATTTATAGATTGTGTCTAACCATGTGTGCTGGGCCTAAGACTTATAAGGAGTTTTATGATATTGTTCTTACTGCTGAGAAGTTTAAAAAGGCAGAAGCTGTTTGCATGGCAAATTCATCGCTACCATGTTCTTCTATTCAGGGTACCTTTGGGCAAATTGGTTCTCAGCCTGTTTTTCAGTGTACGAGTGCTGTTCAGTCTGGAGGAAGACAACTTGTTCAGGGTTTTAATAATGCTTTATTTCAGGGAGAGGTATGTCAGGATGTTGTTCCTGTTTCTGGTCCATACCATAATTTTCAGGGGCGTTCCAACCGGAGATATGGTGAGGGAGATACATATCGAGGTAAGCGGTGCGACTTATGTGGGTCATATAATCACCTTAGACGTTGGTGTGATGCCAGAATGAATCATAACTCCTGAAGATGTTGTGGTGATCTTGTATGTACAGTATTGTATTTTCAAAATTGTGTTTGATCTTTGGAAACCACACACATGTATGTATGTATGTATGTATCTTCTGTGTGAATTGTATGTTTGATGTTGTGGTGGTTGTCACAATTTATTTTCAAAATTGTGTTTGATCTTTGGAAACCACACACATGTATGTATGAATGTATGTATCTCCTGTGTGAATTGTATGTTTGATGTTGTGGTGGTTGTCACAATTTATTTTCAAAATTGTGTTTGATCTTTGGAAACCACACACATGTATGTATGTATGTATTTTCTGTATGAATTGTATGTTTGATGAGCGACGGATGGATTTGTGTGTATTGTGTATAAATGTCTCTATTTGGAATCATCTGCGTTGTGTATGACCAGAGTGATCCATTGTTTTGCGTCAAGTTGGTGTGTAGGCAAAAGGATAGAATTTTCTAAATGGCTCTTGACATTTTGTTGGTACGGAGAGGAATCTAATTTTGTGTTATGGTTATAATTTTGAATTTTCTAGATTGTGTGTGATCTACACGATGTTTTGGTGCGTGTTTGTAGTAATGCGATCTTTATTTGAATCTTCAAAATTCTATACTGGTTCTGGAGGAAGGTGGTATAATTGCATGTAAGTGTATTGTGTTGGTATGAATGTGAATCACTAATTTATCTTTTAATTTGGGGAGGGATTTTGTTCTTGTTTCTTGTTTTTATGGGTAAAGTTATGTTTTATTTTAAAAGTTTTCAATGGTAGCCGAGTATATAAATAGGGTAGTTAAAATATCCTTGTTAAGCTTACGATCCTAACGTATATGGAGTTATGGGACTCAAATATTAGGTGGCATAAACTGAATATGTATTTAATGGTAAGTATTTACTAACCATTCCGAAATAATTTCTCCGAGTAGTGACCTTGTGCACTTATTATTGCTTGTTGAACTGAGGAAGTAGGTACTTACAGGTGAGTTGTGTGTGTCATGAGGTTAATGTGGTAATGGTTGTTGTTTCGTTGAAGTGAATTTGTTGAAATTCTCATCCAAGACAGCATAAAGGTAATTGTTTATTTAAAGGGTATTTGGTGTAATGTGTCACGGTTTTAACGAACTCCTATTTATATTGAGGTGGAACATTTTGGGAATATTTATGGGTAGTAACTGTTTTCTTGGATGAATTTAGATGTTATGCAATGATGTGTGTGTGTGAATGTGTTGTGGTATTATTAGGTATGCACGTGTGGTCAGTTGATACTTCGTTATTGTTGTATTCTTGCTCCTTCTTGCATTTTGAACCTGTTTGTGGATTTCTGGGGTAAAATTTTTCCTGGTTGTTGCCTAAATGAGTTGTGACAGACGTGTGATGTGGGACTTGTGCCAATGTTCATTTGGGATATTTTGTTTTGGGAGTAATTATGTATTATGTTTTCTTTTCTTCTTGGATTTGGTATCTTCCCTCGGGAATTAAATATGTTTGGCTTAAAGAATTCTTTTTTCATTTGGGGCGGTTATTATTTCACTATTTTTAATCTTTTGTTTGTCAATCCATGTTTTCTTTCTTTTCTAACGAACTTCATGTTTACATGCTATTGTACTAACAAGTTATGTCAATTTAAGGTTTATTGTAAAAAGGTGTGGATTTTATTTGGGATAGGTTCTGCGTTTGTAAAACTGATTGCCTTATTGTTTAAAAATTATGTCAACTATTGTCATGTATGGTTTCGTTGTATACCTTTAATTGTAAGCTATTCCATTACGTTTTTCTGGCCTAGTACTTTGTGATTGCAGTGTACTCATTCTGGACTTGTCTGCGTGGAAGATTCTTGTTGTAAGTGTAAATATCCAAGAGCCCGGATTATGGACACCTACATCAAGTAACTGGAAACGGATCCGTACTCGTCTTAAGAAGATGCCTTTACTCTGTATCATTTTGTTACATTTTGTACCTGTATTATGAAAGGACTGTACCCCATGTAAGATGCATGTTTACCTTTGGCATGTATGGTATATTGGAAAGGATTTTCTGTAACATATACTATGGATCTAGATGCTAGACGTCTATATGGTGTGGATTTGAATGAACTTTGGCAACGAAGAGTTTGCTATTCTACCTATTAGATTTTATGCATGTGATGTGAGGGAAAAAAATGTTTTTCGACAAAATTGTGGAACAAGAAAGGTACATATTTTCTGGATTACAGTGTTACGTCGGCTTGGTTCTTAACCATTGCCAAGGTTGAGGGGCGGGAATCTGACGCAATTCTATTTTTGTGTCTCAAGTAAGTACTCTGGTGAATGTCTGTTGGACGTGCATGAGATCGCTGATGTAATGGTTCTTAGTTTCACCGCTAGAGGACACCTGTGTACGGTCTCTGCTGTGGTGACCGATCGAAGCGCGCCCTAGTAGTGACTGGTAAAAGCTGTCTCCTCGAGCTTGAATCTTGCGTTTTTTGAGATGTAAGATTGTGTTTGTACGGCATGAAAATGAACGTCGTTAATTATTAATTGTATAAAAGAGACTTGGTGTTGGACTTTCACAGAGACAATACGTGTAATGTAACGACAGGGCAGCTCGTCGGAAAACCAATAGTCTGGGGGCTATTTGGTACTTCCAATTCTTACTTCAGAAATATGGCCTACTCGACTAAAATACGTTTGGATTAGCTTTGAAATATTAACATACCTTTTGGTTTGTAAAAGGCAAGTCAGTGTTTACTTTAACTTCGTGTGCTCTGAAATGAAAGAGGGCTAGTGACCAAGAAATATGTGGTTTGTCCGGGATGTTTGTGATCGTCGGTATTGGAGCTCCTTTATTATTAAATTTAATATGTAGGCCATGCTACTTAAAGGAACCTCTGATTAGTCGTCATGATTATGTTAGGCTTGCTTCGAATATTGTGAGATTGAGCGAGTAAGTATTTTGCTCGGTATTGGTCAAGGTAAAGTACTATGCCCTTGTTTTATTTATGTACACATGTGGTAGTAAGATCTTAAATATTTTTATTTCGGTTCAACTCGTGATTTTTCGCGCAAGGTTGCCATTCACGTTGTCTTGGTGAAAAGGGGTTTTTAAATGAATGTTTTGTATGTAATTATTTCTTGGTACCTTTTCAATGTAGTATGCTTTCGGGCCTGTAAATCTTTATTTTATTCATATGGGAGGTTTTGTGTTGTAATGATTTTTGCTCTGGGTTCGTCTTTTGTCTCTTTGAGGACGGTTTGTTGTTGCTTACAAGACTGAGTGCCTGTCAGCTGTTACGAAGACAAGAGAAGGTGTGCCTGCCATGACAGTGGAGAGAGGTTTGATTTGATATCGGTCGACTTCTGGATTCTGATTTAAAGGGAATAATTAAGAAATGATGAGTAGTTTGTCCTCTAGGACATTATCACAATAATTGTGGATATTGTACGACATCGTGAAGAATTTATTCTACTGAATAATTGTATTATGGATCAGATCTACGAAAACTGTAATTGAGGGGTCCCTTCTAATATCGAGCTTCTTGTTGGACACTCTCTTGAAGGGTAAATGATATTGGAGAAAAATAGAAGTACCGAAGCTAAGGAAAGTTAATCACGATATTTCTGAAAACGTATTAAAGGTTAAAGCTGGAAAACCCACGTAAGAAGTAAGTAATTATATGGCTTGTCATATCCAACCCTTTGCATGTAAATTTTATGTTGTGTTTTGAATTGCTTATGACTTGTAAGTGTTATACATGATTAATAGAGGTTATTTGTCATTCTTATACAGTGTATTAGTTCTGGGCACTGGGTTTCTCAATAGTTGCGTGGTAGCAAACCTCTGGGGGTATAAATAAGTGGCCTAGCCGTACACAGTACAGTAGAGTCAATTAAAAGTTTGCGCAATATGGATGTTTTAATAAGGTATTTTATTTCGCATTATAGGCCTAATATTTCTGTTTTGTTAATATTATCTGATATGTAAATTTTGTTGTTTTCTTTCGCACCTTCCGGAGACACGTTTCAAGTTTAACTTACATTGTAATTTATTATTTATTATTTTATTTTATTGAGGGGTAAATTTCTTCTCGTAATGTGGGGTTGACATATTTTCTTTGGTCTTTAGTTTTTTGATCCGTCGCTTCCTTTTTCTATTTTTACTGTTCGTATTTTGTTAGAAGATAGTATTTATCTCCTTTTTGTCATTTCTCTCTGGCCGAATGTTAATTCTTTAAATATTTTTGGCGTAATGGGGCAGGATATTCAGTCATCTGTTTCGCGGCCATTGTAGTTTTGATTTTTTTCATGATGCAGTCTTAGGCAGGAGTCTTTCGGCGTCCGGCGCTGCGTTCAAACGTTATGTCGTAGTTCTTGATTTTTATGTTCCTGTTTTTTTAATCATGCTGATTTATGGTCTAGTGCTAACTTCTGTTTTAAGTTTCCCTGCGTGTGGCGCAGTAATTTTAATTTGTTTTTGTTATTTTGGTCTCTTTATTTTATATAGCTCCTTGATTTTTGGCATGGTACGGTTGACTGAATATTGAGCCTAATTTTCAGTGTTTGTGGTTCATTAAATCGCTTCATTTAGTAAGTGCTACTCTAATCCTTGTGGGCTCCAATTTTTCTTGAATTTTGTTAATTTAAATTTTTCTTTTTTGCTCCTCAAGCTTCATGTAATTTTTCTTCTACTTCACCTGTGGGTGATTGTTTGTTTGGCCCGAGCCATACGATTTTTAAGACCCTTTGTAAGAATTTAGGTTTGTTTAAGCGTATAAATGTTATGTCTGTTAATGTTGACCAAAACCTCTATCTTTTCATGTTAACATGGTGCTTGCTTCACCTTTTGGATTAAATGTTTTTCTTAAGCTAATCTAATTGTCGTGGCATTATTTCGTCGGTGGCATTTCTGTGGGTTGTTGGGAGGGTATCTGTGGACTGGCCTGTGGGAACCTTCCATCCCCCTCCTTCCTTCATCTGTAGGTGTTAGTCTGCTGGGGTATGTCATCAGACGGTGTGTTGCAGTGCTGCGAGCGGACCTCTGAGAAAAAGGTAAGTAGGATCATCCCGTCCCCGGTGGTGGTCGGTCGGTGGTGGCAGTAATAATCAACAACACATACAGTAGTCTTGCACGAACGACAGTATGGTTTCTAAGTTTCATGTGTCAATTCGACAATAGTCATTAGGGACCAATGACCAAGATGTTCCGTTCATAATACTTCCAATCAGCACCACATAAAGTCTCCCTCGACTGTGATTTTTAAATATATTTATTTCTGTTATTTTGTTAGTTCGATGTGTCTGTTCAGGTAGTAGTCTTCATTATCATCTGTACAATTAAGGCAAATGACATACTGGCACGCCCTTTGGTATAGTAACAATCATCAACACCTTTCAACCTCAAATTGTAATTGTTTAAAGGAATATTTCTAATTGCCTCCCAAAAAGCGACAATCTCTAGGGAAAATCAGCCAACAATCCAAGGAAGTTAGATAATTAAGAGCTGCGAAACACTTGAGCTGCGTCAATATCGTCTTGAACAGGACGAAATAAGGCAGTCTCAGACTAGGGTTGCTGAAACAGCTCATCACCGTCAAGACCAGCTTGAAGATCAGCAAATAAGGCAGTCTCAGACTAGGGTTGCTGTAACAGCTCAGCAGCGTCAATATCGGCTTGATCAGGACGAAGGAAGGCATGCTGAGTTCAGGGCTACTGAAACACCTCACAACCGTCAAGATCGGCTTGAAGATCAGCAAATAAGGCAGTCTCAGACTAGGGTTGCTGAAACACCAGAGCAGGATGTAGGGTTATGGAAGGAAGGGTCGAGGACAAGGTTAGAATATGTTAAACAGATTGTATTGGATGTAGGGTGTGGTAGCTACGTAGAGATTAAACGATTAGCTCAGGACAGGGAGGCATGAAGTGCTGCATGAAATCAGTCAAAAGACTGAAGACTCAAACAACAACAATTTATCACGTTCAGTGTTAAGGGGACTTAGGGACATTATCATCATTCCACCGAGCGAAGCCGGGTATTACTGCTAGTATAAAATGAAATAGGAAACAGAACCGAACATACAGTGATATTCATATATATTTAAAATTAACGCACAAGAACATCCCTTTCCTTAGGAGTGCAGAGAGGATGTTACAGGAACTATATAATTGTGCAGTGCATTAATTTATAATACAATGTTGTTTATTGAGCCCGCCTGAGCTCATTGCTCGGTGATATTTCTGTGAATGTACTGTACATGCCATGCTTCATCGCCGAACAAACCCTGGAACCAGCACATGGCTTGACACGAGAAAGGATGTTGTCTTGACTTTCATCCTAGAATTTTTTCGGAGCAACTATTATTCCACTTATTGATTTTAAAAGTCTCAGAACTTACCACATCGTCATGCAGTATTAATTAACCCTTGTGATGTTTATGATATTATTTTTGGTAAAGGTAATTTACGCCGCAGATAAGCGGTGAGGAAGTCATTAGACTCTCAACGACTCGAGTATACGCTTGGACCCAGCAGGCGAAGCGAAGCTACACAACCAAGTTTGGAGTCGTCCATACTGGACGTGTTGACAAGTCCGTCCGTTGAGACGAAGAATTCAAGTCCACCCACGAGGTGAAGTGAAGAGAAATTATAATCGACAATTGTGAAGTATTATTTAGCACCGTGTATTGTGCAGTGCTACACAACCAAGTTTGGAGTCGTCCTTACTGGACGTGTTGTCAAGTCCGTCCGTTGAGACGACGAATTAGTCCACCCACAAGGTGATGTGAATTGTAATCTGAAGACATCGAGTATAATTACGCACCGTGTAGTGTGCAGTGAAGTGAAATCAACGATATTGTTCATGTTGTAAAGACCATATGTGAAATTTGTAAAACTGTGAAATATTTTCGACATATTAGACCGCGTGGAGACGCCACCACCACGAGGGCCAGTCATAATTGAAGTTCACGAGGGACACGACATATCCCACAATATCTGTCAAAGAACGTATAACGTGGACGAGAAACACACCACTGTTAGAAGTAACATTGCCGCTTGTAGTGCGACCATTTTACAACGTCGGATTGCGACGATACAAAGTATAAGAATCAGTGAGATGACACCAAGTGTGTCTTATAAATTCAGTGAATGCAGACAGTGAAGGCCATTTTTGCATTAAAGTATGCTGCATTGCTGTGTAAAGCCTGTGAAAGAATTTACATAATTGCTTCGACCCTAATGCTAAATTCTGTGCTAACCCACGTATGGAAATTATTGTTGAAAATGTGCAATCACGATTATAACCACGTGTGCAACGACATTCTGCTAGAGTTTCCCATGAGTGATATGGAGTAGACACTCATGATGTAAAGGTGATGTTCGAAGAGGAGACTTCATCATGCCAGAGGGACCATTCAACCACGTGGGACATGGACATGTGATGCCCATCAACCAGAAGACTGACCGCATGGAGGAGATACTGGGCGTGAGACGAACACGAGGACGCAGTAGAAGCCTGGAAAAGGAAAGGCTTGATCTGAGAAGCCTACCTTTGGAGTCACCCTGTGAACCGTCCTGATGCATTATTACCCCTCAGTTCTGATGAGAATGAGGTGAGGTGATAGTACTGTGAGTCTGTATCTCTTTCTTGTACGGGTCTTTGCTGTGGTAGATTAATGTAGTTTATTTAACCGAACTCCTTGATGACCAGCCTAGGTAGGTATTTTATAGATAGCACTCATCTTTTGTGGTTAATTTTCAGTGTGAGTTAGACACCGTTTGGTGCAGTTTTTTGACTGTGAGTAGAACGTGATGTTCTTACTGCTTGCTAGATACGACCATGGTTTTTGAGCTATTTTTGGTCAACCCTTAGCATGGGTTAATTGTAGGAAGGATGGACAGCCTTTCCTTATTTAATTTTGTCCGTGACCCCTCATTGTAATTTTCTTGTCACACCACTGCTCTTTTAAGATGGTCGTATCATTGGATGATCGACTGATATCATCACATTTATGTATTTTTGTTATAACAGTTTATGTGAAGCTATGAAGTCACATTTTTTCTGTGGACAGAACGTACAGGTATTCTAGTTAAACATGCTAACATAGCATCGAACCCTGGTACCCCATGTATCATTTTGTACATCTCAGCAGAAGTGAGATTGACGTCAATATTTTTCATTTATTTGTGTCAAGTGTGGAACACAGGAAGTTTTGTCTTAAGGAATGTAAATAGCTGAGTGGCATGTCTTTATCAACCAAAGCACTCCAAGAGAGTGACATATCCATCTGTTATTGCTATTTGGAATGTTACACATGACATATCATCGTACGCCGTATTTTTACGTGGTACAACTACTATTAGTTATTATCCGTTATAGTTGGTATCGGCACAATTCACATCAGGACTTAATTTAGTGAATTGCTGCCTGCATAATGTGATTATAAGCTGCCTGACGCAGCGGGAGCTAGCGTGTTGCAATTACAAGTGAGAACAGGTTACTGTTACACATGAAGCACCACGCTGCATTGTAAGACTAACTTTGAGCTACTTTAGACAGATGCTTCAGCATCGTAATATTTACCGTTTGAGATCGTATCATTCTCTAGGTGAAGCCCAGTGGCCATGTTGTGGAAATTACATGTTTTGCTTACGTCATGAAGACGAACCCATTATAAGTTTTGATCGCCGTTGGAAAGCGATATCATTTAGACACTATTTCTAATAGTGTGTTTCTATGTGAAGCTAGATTTTATCCTTTGTTATTGGCTATGCTGACACCCTGTTTAGAGGCTATTGTTGCTATATTTGTGTGCCTGTAAAGCACCATCGTATAGATTTATATCTGCGATCATTTATTTTTCAGGGAGTAGCCCGAGACTATCAGAAGAGCTGTGTGCCTCTGACAGTTGTAATGTTGTGTCCAAGTTTGTCAACTCGTGTTATTGTCCCGACTAAAGAGTCGATGTTTGCAAGTGATTGATCTTACTGAAGAGTTCACTTTGTTCAGCCTTGGCGTCATGGATTCATCAGCCAATCGTCATAAACCATCGATAAACCTAATCTACACTTCTAATAATCATGAAGCATAATTATTATAAATAATTTACTAATTAATTAATTGTTTGGGACCTAAACTTGTTTTCCCAATATTGTGCCAGCTGACTGATGCCATGAAGATATTTCCATTTCCATTCGGAAATGACATTACACAGAGTACAATATTTTGAGGTGACGGAGCAGCCTACCAACCAGTTGTTTGCACCTGGTGGTGCGCGAGGCTCCTGTGACCTATGTCGTTTTTTTCTACCGCGTAGTTGCCATCGTAATGGACACATTGTCAGATGACTTTTGGAGACAAGGAGTATTCCAGAATGTGCAGGCAGGGTTTAATAAGATATTGAGTGAATGCTGTGTTTTATTTATTCATGTGTATTTATTTATTTAGCGTATGGCAATAACAAAACTGAATTACAACATAATAAATATACAAAATTTATTTAACTATGTCATTAAATTTATAATTTAATATCTATCCATTGAAGGGCTGCCACTGTAACTTCATAGAAATCGTCAAGTTTTCCAGGTTACGCTCGACGGCTGCAACTTGATATAATGTGTTGGATGGTCTGATGTTCACTGCCACAATCACATTGGGGAGATGGGACCTTTCTCCAGCGGTGAATAATCTGCGCAGATGCCATGGCTGTTCGAATGCTGTTAATTGACTTCCATGCATGTCGCAGGAGTTCCATGCCTGGTGGCTTTGTGGAGGTTCTTATTAGAGTCTGATGTTCGACGTTATTAGTTCTACTCCACATTTCCGACTACTTCTTGTTCATGTTAAAGCCCATTTCTTGTAATGATTCTGCCAATATTATGCATGGCCGCCTAGATTTTAATCTACTCCTTTTAAGCATAGGAACGTCAGAGTGAATTGGGAGCTGTGGATTTTTAATCAATTTTTCATATTCCTTGAGAAGGGCATTCTGTCTTAACAAATCTGGTGGAGCAATATGACTTAAAGGTGGCAGCCATTGTAGAAGAGTAGATCTAATGCATCCTGTTATTGTCCCAATTGCTGTATGTAGTTGAACATCAATTTTCCTCACATGAGTGCTATTAAGCCATAATGGGGCGCAATATTCATCAGCAGAGTAGACAAGAACTAAGGAAGCGCATCTCAAAGATGTAGCTGTTGCACCCCATGAACTTGCACTCAACTTCTCTATGATGTTATTACGTGAGCTCAACTTTGCAGCGATGTTTTCTATTTGTTTCTTGAAGGATAAAGTTCTATCAAGAGTAACAACTAGATATTTTGGGTAGACATGATAGTGGAGGACTTGACCATTGAAGGTTACGTTGAGCTTTGCATTAGCCAGTCTATTGCTAAGATGAAAACAGCTAACTTCGGTCTTCGTTGGATTTGGTGTCAATTTCCATTTCTTGGAGTAAGCATGCATAGTATTTAGATCTGCAGTAAGTATCTCTTCACCAGCTTCAAGGCTTCTATGTTGTGTTAATAAAGCCAGATCGTCTGCATATATGAATTTCCTTGACTCTGTTGCAGGTATGTCAGATGTATATAAGTTGAATAGAACTGGGGCCAAAACTGAACCCTGAGGAAGACCATTGTTAAGTTTTTCTGTCTGCTTAATTGATTGCCAAGAACCACTTGAAAATATCTCTCAGATTACATTTTGTATAGAAGCCATAATATGGTTTGATAAAGAATAATACTTGCGAATTTGTACAATAGCCCTTTTTTCATGTGTAAATACTATGTTATCCTCATGTACCTGTAGTGTTGATGAACCCATTCTAGTCTAAGGAGAAAATCTAATGTTTTTTGTGCTGGTTATCATGTAGCTTTTGATGTAATGTTTGTGATTACGGACGTAATTCGCCGTAAATGTGTGTAATACTGTCAGGACTTAGCTTAATTCAGTAAATGTAATTGGAAACACGGGGGTGGTACCACCCTAACTTTCACTTGATTGTTGCTTTGTTAAACTCAATTACTCAATTTACATGACCTGAGAAGCCGTCTACAATTTACTGACCTGTGTTTCCTACATAAAATTATGAATGGTTACCCAAAATGTAACATGCTCTTAAGCTACTTCCATGTTCCCTCCCGTTCAACATGCCAGAACCATTTACACCACATACCTCGCCCACGTCTTGAAGTACAGAAGCGCTCTATTTTCCACCGTCTACCAACCCTTAGCAACTCCCTTCCAAATATTGATATATTCTCTCCCTATCGAACATTCAAACATAACAGTAGAAGATCCCTTTCACCCTCAATTCCTAACCCCTCACCCTCCCTATCACTCACTACCGCAATCACTCCCTGCGTCCTTCCCGAGATTTATCCCTTCTGCCATCACTGCCAATTGTTACCTGTTGTTGTTGTGTTTGTTAATATTATTTGAAATTGTTAAAACATTAGTGTAAAGTGACCTTTTCATGGTTGTATCTAATAATTATAAAATAAATAAATAAAAACTTATTTTCTGCTTTTAGAGTAACCCATTTCTGATAGTGTAGGGTTCACTTTTCCGTGCCACTACCCAAGCTTTGTTGTTGTTGTTGTTTTCATTTGTGTGTTAGATCTTTCAAGAGGGTTTTTTTCAGTGTAGGATTCATAAACCTTTTATCTTATTTTTTATTAGCTTGCGGATTAGCCGAGACAAACCCTCCGAACTAGGATAGGTGTTTGTTGCCTTTTAAATAAACTAATCACGAGTTTAATTAAGTCTGGATGTTTTTATTCTGTAGTTTAAGTGTTTCTGCGATGTACTTCTTGGGTTGTCTATGACAAACACCATGTCTGCCCAGATCCCCCGTGATCACGCTCCTCGTGCGTTGGACCTATAAGAAGTGAATCCAATCCTCTTCGGCTTTTGTGTTCGACAGGTGAGTTGTCTGGGAAGTCATTTTGGTTAGTGGCAACGCTGACAGCTCCTCTGGCGGGCACAATATATATGCTGGCACCCTACCCAGTGATTAATTAAACATCATAATTGTGTACCAACAGACGACATTAATCAGCATTTTTATTCCCAAGCATTCGGGGGAAAATTCCACAAATACACAGGGAGACATTTTAGGATCAATAATAGGAAGACCAGTGAACACATGATACACAGGGCACATACGCGAAAGTATATAAGTAGGGGAGCTATGGGGATACGCAGCCAAATACCGTTATTTATGCAAATTAGGGGGTGTGGCAGGATCAATGAGCTTGAGGTCATTCACCCCAAGGTCGACCACCACCCTCAAGGTTATCAGGACTCCGGAAGGTAAACAAACATGGAAGGTCAAGGTTTGGGACGTGAGTGGAGAGGCTGTGGGATAGGGAGGAAGTGAGGGGGATGGGAGGGTGTAGGCGGAAGGTGCGAGGGGGTGGTGGTTCAGTGAACGGGAAGGTATACAAAGGGGTGAGGGAGGGGATGAGGGGGTGTTGAAGAGTTTCTGCTTGAGAGACCCTCCCCGGTCCCGTCAGTCTGATGGACTGAACGAGTGCTCTGGCGGTGCCTTGTTCTATATAGCTTTGCTTTGTAGCCGATATGTTCCGAGTGCAGCCGAAGGATTCTGATTCTCCATTTGTGCCGACCCGGGAGATTTGAAAGGCTTACAATCATGGGTTATGGAGCTGAGACTTACCCTGGGTGTGGTTTAATTGATGCGCTGCGTGTGAATGGGATTGGGAGGTGAATGAACTGGAGGTTGAATGTACCTAATGGTAAACAAATATGAATGCATCTTGTGTAGTATTTCTTGTAAACGGGCTGGGGGTACAGAGGTATCTAAACACCTGGCATGTTGGGTCGACCAGCTTGACATGAAATAAAAACAAGATGGTGTATACCAGATCTGATTTATTAATCTTTTAAAATTTTAATTTCTCTATCTACTTCTTCATCGTCCTCTTCTTATTCTTCTTCATCTTCTTCTTCCTCTACATTTTCTTCTCGTTCTATTGCTGCCATTATAGCAGCAAATAAATTGATGAGTAATGGATCATTACCAAAGCTATAAAAAGAACAAAAAATCGTATTAAAGACATCGCAACACTGTGTTTTAGAGTTCTTGTTTGTAAAACCATATAACTGAGGTTTTTGAATTAAAAAATTTATAAGTTTAAGGTAAAGTCTTGTGTGGCGAGATTTCACAGAAATCATACTACAATTACACAGGTTATTGATTTAAAAATGGAACAACAGAGAAAGACACAATCTCACAGGTTATTAAAAATGAAAGAGGAGGAAGAGAATCCCTGTTTACCTTCAATGTGCTGGCCCAGAGATGTTTAGATGTCAATCAATTGATGAATGTCTGCTTTTTGGATTACAATAAACCTTTTGATAAAGTTCATTATGAATGTCATATCCAAATGCTCCAGAAGAAGAACTTGGATGTAAAACACAATAGAATCATCAACAATATTTTTTACAAACAGACTGTGGTTATAAAGGTAGGTAGGGAGCTATCTGAAGAGGTAGAAATAAAACGTGGTGTTACACAAAAATGTGTCTTGCCTCCTATACTGTTTAATCGATACTCAGAAAAAATATTACAAGCAGCTTTAGAGGAAGAACAGCAGGAATTAATGTTAATGAAAGAATAATAAACAACTTAAGATTTGCACAAGACACAGAACATCAAGTGACAAAGTACAAATATTTATGAACAAATATGACTGCTACATTAGACTTCTGAGATGCTATGTTTTCTCCACCTTGTTCTATAGAGTTGAGATCTGGACCATAAAGAAAAGAGAAATGAACAGATTGGAGGTATTTGAGCTAAGGACGTATAGAAGGATACTGACGATGAGGCCACAATTGTTGTTAGTGGAATGTTCTTTTGCATGCCATAAATCTATGACATGAGCCCTTCAGCTTTTCACCTGCTAGTTTGATGATGATGATGATGATGATAATTATTAAAACTCAGTAATATTTGCAGAAAGTCTACAAGAGTTACAGCGACTGAATAACAAAGGCGTGAAGGCAGGTGAACTATGGTGATTAACACTTAATATCAGTAAGACATGATTTATGGTAGTATCACAAACACAACATCAAGAGAGCTTGATAATCAATGGGGAGACAGAACATCAAGTGACAAAGTACAAGTATTTAGGAACAAATGTGACTGCTACATTAGACTTCTGAGATGCTATGTTTTCTCCACCTTTTTATATAGAGTTGAGACCTGGACCATACAGAAAAGAGAAATGAACAGATTGGAGGTATTTGAGCTTAGGACGTATAGAAGGATACTGACGATGAGGCCACAATTGTAGTTAGTATAAGGTTCTTTCACATGCCATATATCTATGACATGAGACCGCTGGCTTTACATCCCTTCTGAAAGAAGACATACTGAGGGATTTTTAATGTTATGGTAGGTCTTGTAGACAGTAATTTTTGGACTGACATTATTGAATAGAAAAAAGTATAATGGTTGGCAACCTGTCTAGAGGAAATAGCACACGAAAAAGGACAAATGCATTGTCTGGTTGCACATGAGCCAAGGCATGTATCTTATACTAAGCAGCTTGATCTGTATACATTGCATTAACTCGACCTGTTAACTATAAAACAAGCCAAGTATGTATACGTTCCAAGTATGGAAACGTGCCTAGCATGCATCTGATTAAGAATGCATAGCCTGAACTGTGAGACGGAGAAAACATAACACGTACGCATTGTCTGGCAGCGAACGTGCAAAGTACAAATACGAATTAGTTTGAACTGTACAGATTTTATTAACTTGCTGGCTCCTCTGTGTAGAAGGGCGCTGTGGCAACACGGTTATGTAACCCTGTGTACTTTGGGTGTGTGTAGAATCTGTCTGATAAACAGTGTTGATTGTGATGGCTGTATTGGTTTTTAATTCTGGTAAGGAGTGCAGACAATCAATTTTAAGTACTTTCTACTTTTGCTTCCAAATACTGCTGTCAACGACACCTAGATGTGAACTTGGATACTAGATGCTATTGCAGCCCGCACATGGCGGCGACTGTTGGAACATGAAGAGTGTTAATCAAATTTTTCTTCACCTGCCATTTCTATCATTGTTCCTGTGGCAGTCTTGCGGTTTTGATGGCTGATAGTAAGACAGCCTTTTTACTTCTAGTATTTTCTGACACTTGACACGAACTCATACATAATTATCAATTTTGAAGAGCTCAGCGAGCCCTACAGGGTGTTTTTGAATTTTGCTGCCGCTGATGATGATGATGATGATGATGGTGTTGTTGGAATCTTCAGTATTTTGACCGGTTTGATGCAGCGCTCCATGTCTCCCTGTCCTGAGCTAATTGTTTCATTTCTACATAGCTACCA
Organism: Meconema thalassinum; assembly: GCA_946902985.2. Classification (NCBI taxonomy): domain Eukaryota; kingdom Metazoa; phylum Arthropoda; class Insecta; order Orthoptera; family Tettigoniidae; genus Meconema; species Meconema thalassinum. The sequence continues at coordinate 103,692,963 of OX336398.1, forward strand.
CACCCTACATCCAGGGCAATCTGTTTAACACATTCTAACCTTGGTGTACCCAAGAGTTCTTGTCCTCGACTCTTCATTCCATAAATAAGCCTGTTATTCCTGGGTGTCTTAGTATGTATCCTACCAACCTATCTCTTCTCTTCATTAGCAGTCGCCAGAAACATCTCTTTTCGCTTGTCTTAATACCCCTTTGACTGTAACCCTATCTAGCCATCCGCGCCTCGTCAGTCTTCCGTAACACCACATTTCAAACGCTTCAATTCTCCTCATTTCTGCTACACCAATAGTCCAAGTTTCACATCCATAAAGTGCCACGCTCCAGACAAAGGCTTTCAAAAATGACTTCCTATTACCTAAATCTATATTTGATGTCAACAGATCCTTTTTTGTAGAACTGCGTTCCTTGTCTGAGCCAACCTACTTTTATATCCCCTCTGCTTTGTCCATCAATGGTTAATTTGCTTCCTAAGTAACTGAAGTCTGCTACTTCCTTCAGCTTTTCACCTGCTAATTTGATGCTGATGATAATTTTTAAAACTCAGTAATATTTCTATGTTTCTGCTGTGATTTGTTAGGGGTTTTGCCTTGGACACAAAGCTGGCTCATCAGCGGGCTCTTGGTGTAGGTTTTGGAGTCCAGGCGATGTGAAACGAGAAGATATGTCAATATTTTTCTGTATGTCAAAGCATGATACCTATTGTAACAGTTAGCCTTTTAATGAAATCTACCTACAGTAAAATGGAATAATACTTAAATTAAAGCGGCGAATGATGAGCTCACTTCTTCTTCTTGATCTTGATGGTCCTCTGTATTATTAGATGTCATGGGGGTAAATGATGATTTTATTGAAAGATAACAAGATTTTATATACTCTGTCGCGAAAGTTAGTAAAAGGTCAACTACTATTATGTGACATACTTTCTACACGGTGACACATGTTCCTTGCGAACAAGTCTACAGCCTAATAATTGCAAACAGGATGTTACCCTACCTCTAAATGGTATATAAACCCATATAGTAGTGGGAAGACTCAGATCATTCCACGATTCCATATACTTTACATCGTGTCGCTCCTGAAACTTCTAACCGGTGAGTAATATTCCACACATTTTTTTGTATTCAACTGTTGTTGCTTAAGCAGTTAACCTTAAAGATTATGAAAGTGGATATATTTGACTATTTGCAACTAGATGCCTAGCGGCCTGACGATACAATATAGAATTTATCGCACCGCGCCTTATCTGTGTAGTCACAATGAACTGAGCCATCTAGAAGGGCTATGCGCTAGCAAATGGGTCTTGTATAAACACCTGATGTATCAGTCTAGAGGCCGGATTTGAGTTGTTTATTTGTTCTTGGCATGCTAATAAATAGAGGTTGTGGTGTGGTTACCTTAACATTTTTAAATTTTTCATAGTTTACCTATATGCATAATATTAACTTTCAGAAACAAAATGACATCTATATCAATTCAAAATTTTATCGGAAGCGCTATCGGGCCAGAGACAAAACGTCTACCGGACCTAGTGGTAAATGAGACGTATTTGGTGACTGCTGTCCGCCGGGTGAAAACAGAATTTGGGGAATGAATCGTGTGTGAACTTGAAGATTTTGCTGTTTTCCTTCCGGCGAGGTTTAAGGACCTCAGCGAGGGAGCTATATTTGATATCAACCAAGGGACAATCTATTTAAAATATTTAGGACTTGAAAATAAAAGATGTCTAGTTTAATTTATAGAGGAAAAAGTAAAATTTTAAATTTGTTTCTGTAAAAACAGAATTTGCAGTGAAAATAAACCCATCTCACTCTCTCTGCAGACTGTTCAGTTTTTTGGGTGCTGTAAGTACTATTTAACATCATATCGGCATGAGAACAGACTTGGCAAGAGGTGGATAGTTGTTTTCTTAACAAGATATGTAGCTCTCAAATCAATAATGATGCTAACATTTGTGATCCAAATGAATATTTATACACTAGTTACAACATTTTTAACAATATAATACAAGACTGTTTAAGGCAACATGTGGCGTTGAAGGATAACGCTGAATTTTTATGTGATTTTGTTTTTTTTAAACAAGGTGTGGACACAAAATAGCACATCTATTTACACACAAAAATGACTGAAAACACCGCACTGTTAATATACACAGTTGGTATAGTGAAATCCATGTTGATAAGCTAATGACACGCTTTGTTGAGTTTCAAGAATTAGAAATTAGCAAATCGCTGGAGGCTATCAATCACCTTAAAATTAACATAAGCACATTCGATCCCATGAACAGTGGATCAAGCCATGTAGATTTACCTGAGCAGTTGGAAAAACGTCAAGCAGTTATTAACGTAAGCAATATTGACCGTGTGTTGTTTTGTTCGGGCACTTGCTGCCAGGCTAAGTCCTGCAAATGATGATACTTACAGAATGGGTAAATATCACCAGAAATGTATGGAATTAATGATCAGTCTAAGTTTAACAGACATAGAATTTCCATGGACCTCAACGCCATCTTGTTTTGAATTAAAAATCCGCATTACTCCATTAATATATATGGAGTTGAAAAGACAATGTTATAGGTCCACTGTCTGTGACAAAGACAAAAACATATACATTTTAATTTGTTGTAGATTGAAGGTGAATCATGTAATCATTATTGTTTTATGAAAGATCTTTCCAGACTAGTTCGTTCACAAGTTAAAAGAATAAAAATAGGATACTTATATGCGATCACTGTCTACTATATTTCACCAGCACTCAAAAGTTGACAGCACATACTATTGATTGCGCCACACAACCAGCTGTACAAATTACGTTTCCTGGAAAGAATAAAGCCAGTATGAAATTTCAAAATGTGTGTCGTCAAGATCCGCTTCCATGTACATTATATGCAGATTTTGAATGTTTAACCGCACCCATTGACACGTGTAACACAGACCCGTCGCGACCGTACACTCAACAAGTACAGCAACACGTGCCATTTAATTGTGCCCTAAACGTGATTTGTTCACACGGTCCTTTGCTGTCATGCCTCAAATCTTATCGCAATTCAGATGCTGTTGCTTGATTTTTAAATGAATTTGATGACTTGGCAGATCGGGTGTACAGTATCCTGGAAAATCCAATTCCGCTTCAAATGTTGGATGCAGGCGAGGTGGCCTTTTCAACGGCAACCACTTGTCACATTTGTCAAAAACCAATATAACCTTGTGACACACCTGTAAGAGACCATAATCGGTACACTGGCAAATTTAGAGGAGCGGCTCATAGTGCATGTAATTTGGCCTATAAATGAGACCTCTATATTCCTTGTTTCTTACACAATATGTCTCGATATGATGCACATAAAATTATTCAGGAATTTTCCAACGTTGATAACCAAAATTATAGTTTAATTCCGCAAAATCATGAAAATTCGATTTCGTTTTCAAAATGGCGGAAGGGAATCAGTATACGATATTTAGATTCGTACAGATTCCTCGCATCGTCATTGGATGCACCTGTTCAAGGTCTTCACCCAAACAATTTGCATTCTGTACGTCAACACTTTACCAAAGACAAACAATTAGAATTATGCATTTGAAAAGGGGTGTTTCCATATAATTATGTAAACTGAAATAGAACTGGAACTATTAACAGATATTGACATGTTGCTCTTTTTTGAACGTGGGATACGTGGCGGGCTTGTATCGCTTGTGCAAAAACATGCCAAAGCAAATAATCCATATATGGATTCATACAAACCAAATCTGCCTACAACATACCTCACCTACCTGGATTGTAACAATTTATACGGATATGCTATGGGAAAACCACTTCCGTATCAAAATTTTCAGTGGCTGACTTCAGACAAGGTCTCAAATTTTAATTTACAAGACGCGTTGAGCAATGACGATCGTGGCTATGAGCTAGAAGTCAACTTTTTATACCATCGCGAGATACAAAATGGTCATTCTGATCTGCCATTTTGTGTTGAAAAACTGCAACCTCCCAGATCACGTTCAAACAATAAAAAGTTGCTGACAACGTTAAATTCAGAATATCGGTACGTCGTACACATTGACAATTAAATAGAATATTGGAAACATGGTTTGAAACTAGAATCCATTCATCGCATTATTTGTTTTGATCAAAAACCATGGTTAACAACCGTACATGCAATTAAATTCTCATCATCGCCAGCAGGTCAAGACTACATTCGAGTAAAATTTTTATAAATTAATGAACAATGCATGCTACGGTAAATCCATGGAAAATATTAGAAAACATAGAACTATCCATTTGGTGAACCACTGGGACGGTCGATATGGTAAACGAAAATATATTGCAAACCCCAATTTCCATTCTGTACGGGTGATTGAAACTGATTTAGTAACCAATGAGACCGAAATCTTGTATAACAAACCAATTTACTTGGGAATGGTAATACTTGATTTTTCTAAATTTGTAATGTATGGTATCAATTTCATTATGAGTTTGCCAAACAAAAGTTTGGTGATATAAAATTATTGTATATAGATACAGACAGTCTTATTATCAAACCAAAAAGACAGATGTTTTCTCTGTGATGAGACAACATCCAAGCTATTTTGATACCTCAAACTATGACGTAAACAATATGGTTGGCATAATTCCCATTTATAAAAAGCGCATTGGTTTATTTAAGGATGAATGTGCTGGAGATGTAATGACAGAATTTGTAAGTTTGGCGCCAAAAATGTATGCATTTCCAACACAAAAGAATAAAGGTCATTGCCTGGCGAAGGGTGTTCTTCGTAGCGTCACACAATTCCTCAATGTTGATGAATATCGATGTGTAATCTAAACAAACACCTCTCGCTTGTGTCAGCCAACACGCATCCTTCCAAAGAACCATAATGTGTATATAGTTAATCAAAATAAAACATCGCTGTCAACTTATGACGATAAACGTCTGTGGGCTGGTGTAAATAGCTTGCCTTTTGGTCATTTCCACACCTCATAAATAAGAAAGCACTATCATTTTTGAATTGTTTTTCATTAAAATTGTATGTTTTTTACAATTATATATAAGGAAACTGAACATCTTGTGTGAAGTCTATGAACTGGTGGATTGACTCTCAATAAATAATAAACACTATTTGATTTATGTTTATTTCATTGTCCTTTTCCTAACTGATCCATCACCTATCATTAGCTTTGACTTCATTGCTCCTGCCACGATCAAGGCTGCAATCTTCTCACCAATAGAAGCAGTAGATGACGTCACACGCTGCATGGCCTTTTGTATAAAAATGTGGTCTGCAACTCGACGTACTTCAGCATTCTTGCCACTGTAAGCAGCTACACGCAGCATCCAATGTGTTGTTTCCGGAATCCCCTTGTGCTAGACGTTGGTCTAATTTAGTTCAAGGCCCACACAATTGATTGCCAGGAATATGCATTTCAGTGGGAAGTGCATAAATGGTCTTGTTAACGAGACCATGTCCAGCAAAGTTCTGATATATCTTTTTCAAGCGTTTTCTTAATTTCTGGCGCTGGCGATACTGCTGCTGTCGCCTCTTCTTCCTCCTCTTCATCGCAACCATGGAATGACGAAACAAAGTCTTTACATGACTTTCTATTTGCATGTCCGTGGTATAATTTGATGAGCTGAACGTTCCACACTGTATAATGGACGGCATTTTAGTAATACACACTTGCTGGTGATGACTAAAGTCAGTGCATGGTTGTAGTTCGCGCAGACGAGGGTCTCTAGCCCATTCACTCGGCACTCTGTGCCAAATATATTTCACCGCGTTTGAAGCAACATAAAAGAAGAACGCCTTGGGCAAAGCATTCAATTCCTCGTTACTGAAACTATCAAGCTTCTTTTTGATAATAGCTCGCTCCGTGGGGTTGGAGTCCAAACCTTCAGTTGCAGCCATAATACTACACGTCCACACTGAACACTGTTATGTCTCACACTCTAGCCGATGTTACAGCGCTTTACACTCAACATGGAAGTTTTGATAAGCTTTGCAAGCTAGCCAATCAAAAGGCTTCCAAACATTTTGAAGTTCTTTATTTTGTACAGGTTCATCAGGCTCGGAGAGGTTGTGCAGTGCAGGACATCCCAGTTCATGAAGGTCAACTAGTTGACATGTTGTATTAACATACTAACGCCACCATTCCCTTTTTTCGCTTCCCTTTACAAAGACAAGGTCAGTGCCAAACAAGTGAGCTTTCTTTCCAGACTAGACCCAATTTATGTTGCAACCACTCTGTTTGGCTTCTATCCTCGTCTGACCTGCAAATGCAATTGAAACGGTGGTTCAAAGGAAATCCTGGTTACTCTTGGTGCCCACATGGTTGTACAGTCAATCATTCCAACTTCCTTAAATACGAACTTGTTTCCGTTCACCTTGAAACCCTGCACGTCAACAATCAATGTTCTCGGCATGGCGACAGATAACACACACCTTCCCCTACCACTGCATCTTAACAACTAACCGATTGGCTAGGTGCAGGAAAATAAAATACCATAAAAATCAATTACACACAATTTTATTCATAAAGTTATCAGTACATCTTTTACAATTTTTTTTTATCACAGGATTTGGACCTTCCCAATCGCAATGAGAATATTCTCGATGCATAAAGTGTCTACGACAGGGACGGCAGGCTGCAACATCCGCTGACATACGAAGGTGTAATGGTAGTTTATCCCAATTGAGATCAATGTCGTGTGCACCATACGCGGTCAGATATCCAGCTGGTAAATAGGCAATCAGATGCTGCGACATTTCACGAAGAAATTGTGCTTAATGGTAGGCGCGTATTGCTAAACTCACCAGGGTGCGATAAATCTCAAATGCTGCATCAGCGTCTCGACTTCTTGAGCAACGATCGCATTTGCAGTGCATGCAAACATTGGCAACGCCAACGCTGTTGAGCTTGTTGTACCCCCTGTCGTGAATGCCAAACATAGACATAAATCCATCTAGTAAATAGGGAGCCAGATGCGTCAGCATTCTAAGCACAGTATGATTCTTGTGATAAGCGGTTATAGCTTCACCCAATAGGCTGCGATAAATGGTAAACCTTGAATCCTTATCAAACTTTGCGAGTAGCTTTCACATTTGCAGTCCCGCCTAGCAGCGGGGGTGTTGATTTCATCGTATCTTTCCATGACTGTGAAGGGCAATGCGGGAAGCCGTGCTATTTATACTCTGGTGACCATGTTGGACAACGGTTGATAAAACACCTATACCTCGTGAAAAATAAGGCAATAGGCTGTTGTTTTTTCTGGAATAACTGCAAATGTTTCAAATTCTAGTCTAATATCAATAGTTGTCTCTTTCATCGACTCCTCCAAATATGAACAGGCCATCATAAGCAGAGGCGCCTTGGACTTAAAGTCTTGCGGTGATAATAGCGGACATGCTTCTTTCTGATAATAGGATGACTGAAAGTTTACAAGCATGTCATAGAGCTTACCATATTTGTTCTTGGTAAAGTTTATATCCATTCCCTCATTAGGAAAGGTAACACCGTTCAGAAAGAGTCGTATATTTCGTAACTGGATGTGGTCACATTTTGATGCATCGTTATTCTGTTGATATTTGCGATCTGTTTGAAATCCAACAATGACGAAGAGAGACCGCTCTGTGTACCGCGAGGTTTTTATAGACCAAGTATGTGTATCGGAGAGTGGTAATACTGGGTATTCATGCAAATCCCAGTTTCAAAATTGAATGGGTAAAGCAATATCCTTCTCCACAATCTTGAGCAGACTCACTTTTTTCTGAACCGATCGAGTAACGTGCGGTACTTTTCATAGAATTCGTTGCAGTAGAATTTTTGAATCTATTACCGCTGCATCAACACCCTTTAGCGCATTATTATCGCTCCTATCTCGTACAAGAATCAAATCCTCTCTTGCGTTCACAACAATGAGCTTATGATCCTCTGCCAAGCCTAGTATTAATTTTAGAGGTAGATGACCAGTAAATGTGCCATCAGTGTTAATCATCCAGTCGTTGGTCGCGTCGGGACACCAACCGGCCATACGAAAAGCTTTACTTTCTTCACTTCCGTACGAGGGGTAAAGTTTAATGACGCTTGTTATGCCAACATTTCGAGTAGTATCCACTTCAATACTGTTGATCACGTAGCAAACCTCTGAAAACAAAAAGGCCAAATTATTGTTGGCCAACTTTGACGTTGTTGGGATGGTGCCATCCAATTTAGTGAGTTGGCCTTCAATCTGGATGTAAATTTCATGTAGTAGCGTGTATATATCTTGTTGATTAATAGAAATGCGAATCTCATCATTGTTATTTAGTCCCTGAGTATACGGTTGGTAGGAATGGTGTTAAATTCTTACAATACCCTCCTGTACTTCGACCAGGTTTGTCACGTCGAGAATCGAATTCATGGCGTAAGGTGTAACCAAGTTGTTATAGGAACGGCTTGTTGACACGTGTTAACCTGTACACGTGTTGAGCACAACTAACACCTGCTCTCAACAGCGTTGCCGCTTTATACACTTGTTTCATGCCGGCTTCAGATACAGTTTGTAGGTCACAGGTGTACGACAGTCTAACTGGATGAGACGTTGGTTTCTATTCACCAGTCGTCATTTAATATTCCTGCTGTTGGTCCCACTCACAGGATGATAGAGCACCACCGACGGGTTTTCGCGGATGATGTAGCCACCAGGTGAAGTGATAATAAAATCGTAGAGCGAATGTGATGGATCTTGATTGGTATAGACGTCTGTGATAATATACCACGTCACAGATACGTGATGATCTTCAATAACTTTCACCGCTTAGTCAGACTTGTGTAGCACGTTTGGTACTAACACTTGTGGCGAATAGCCCAACAATGGCCCAATCGATTCCGGTTCGGATTGAAAATCAATCTTAAAAGAAGAAAGAATACTGCAACGATGTGTCACGTTGTTGGCTACGAGTTCAAACTTGCGTGTCACGTCCAGAAATGCTTTTAGACTAAATTCCTTGATGAGAGTTGTGTAGATGCGATCGTGAATATCATGTACGGTGTAGCTGCCAGACGGCAGAGTTAACTCATTGTCATCATAGTAGAACTGTCATTGACACCTTCAATTATGTTGTAGATTCTATTATAGCCTTCAAACGAAACAAGTCCCAGCACGTAAGGTCGTTGTCCCAATTCAATAGGAGGATAAACGTCGACGGTTATTTCCGCACCTTGTCCGTGCACTGTAAACGTTCTACTTTCTGTTGTCATAATGAACACATAACCCTCCGTGCTGGGTCTTATATAGAAAGGTCAAGCATAGACGACCCCATTGTTGTGTGTTAAAATTTTGCACTCGTTTCACATTATAGTGTATTGTTGCACTGCTTCCAAAATAGAGAACAAGCTCTATTGGAGGAGGAAGGTTTCCAAAACTGTCAAAGTGCCCCACAGTGTGTCCATCCTGTACATAGGCCACATAATGCCTTCCCGGTCCATGACTGTCATCCAAATTGACAACTGCACTTTCATGAATCCGTGGTCAAGGCGATAGTTGGTTGCGCATATACACACCTCGAAAGTGTTTTGCATATTTTATAACTTCCTCATGCGTCATGACTCGTCATGGCAGTGCATCTATTAATCGTTTTTTGGCGACACGTAAATACCGAGCCCTTTCTTGTAGGGTGCTAACTTCATGTTCACACCTTTACCACGCAGTGCTATGGCTTCCATAGTTTTATTATGCCTTTCCCTTTCCTTCAACTGTTGCTTCGCCTCCTCAACAGCTTTCACCGTTCGTGCTACCGCACTTGCTCCTCCAAGAAGTGAACCCAGGGCTGCTGGTCCAGCAAAAAGTGCAGGTAAAAATCCACCACGTTTCGATACAAGAATAACTCGGGCACGCTTTCTAAAACATAGTTTACTTTTGGGATTCGCAAGCAATCGTGCTGCTCGTAGTGGTTTTTTTAATGGCCAACTCACTATTTGTTTCTCCGCGCGAAGCTTGACCTGCCACATTAAGAATAGCTTTAAAGCCTCCCATTCTTGAAGACTTCTTCCTCTTCTTCACCACATATCTCTGTTTCACCACCGTGACCAAGGAACAATACAACTTCACGCCGCAAATTAAGAACACAACTAACGCTCCTCAGGAAGGGAACTTGCAATTATTTACTCGATGGGGGCAGTATATTCAAGTTCTACATACAGCAGAAAGGCATTTATTGTTTTTCCCGCCTCTTTTCCTTCAGACAAGAGTTTCAATTGAAAGGATAATTTGTCCTCAGCTTTCACCGCCAGATCTATGAGTGATGATTTAACACTACTGTTTAATAGTACCTCTAAATGTTTATAATCTGGCGCATACTCAAGAACACGAATGGCACCATCATACGGTAAACGGTACTTGTTATGCCCCGAACGTAGTATATAGGTAAGGTTATTGAGGTCTTTTACAGGTTGTTGGTTTACAATGTGAAGCAAAATTATATAAGGGATTGTTTTAATAAAAAGCGATAACCGTTGCTCCAAAAATCGCTTTGTTGTCACGTCGTGAGTATGCACAGGATCAGCAACATTGGCTATTCATCTTCGCTTCATCTGCAAAGCGTTCTCCCTAATTTCCCACACCTTTTCCGTTTCAGATGTTAAAAACCGTTTTGAACAAACATCTTGATCATCCTCGGGATTGGCCCCGTGTACAAGGCGTGTATTATTTGCAGTATAACCATCTACGTTTAGGGTTGGCACAATACGGTGTAGCTCTCTCACCTTCTTATCAACATAGTCCTTTCTAGCAGCGTCCGTGTCGTTTGTTGGAAGAGCCAGCTGAGTTATCCGAAGTTGGTGCACATCATAGTCTTTTTCTTTTGTTAACACCAAAGCATATGTTAACATGGCTTTGGTGCTCATGTCTTGATCATTCACTGGGTCTGCAAAGTTCATGATACATTTATTCTGAACCTCATAATCTCCCTTGACATGTCGTAAGCGATAATAATCAACATACATTTTTGGACAAGCGTCCGATGCTAATTGAGGTTCTTTCATATTGGTTAATCGCTTTCCATTAAAGTCGTTATTGCCATACGTTGTGCTTGGCAGTACATATGCATCAACATATCGTTTTGTAGCCGGATCTGTGTCATGTTTTGGATCGTTTGTCAACGCAAATTGTTCATTTGTTTTCTTTGTTTTAAGTGTTCTTCCAAAGGCATCCATGGTTACACTGGAACTTAAACACCCACTTGCTTCACGTATATAGAGACCGCCTCTTCACCTTTCACGTTTAGTTGATATGCAGATTATTAAGCAACAACATTCACTTCCGGTGGGGGACTTGGTTTCACACCTTTCCTCAACATCGTGCGAACAACGTCATGGATCACTCTTCCCATCTTCCATTCGCTGTCTCATCGCCAGACCATCAGGATGTGGAAAAACTAATCTTCTGCTTACCCTCATCACCTCCTTGAACGGAGTGCATTTCAAAATATCTATATCTTCGCCAAATTGCTGTATCAACCGCTGTACGTGTTCTTGGAACAGGTCATGTCAGGTCTGCGCAACATGGGCTACTTCACATTCGCTGCGCACGAAGACATCTTTTCTCCAGACAATGTGCGCCCCCATTCGGTCATGTTTTTTTCGATGTGGCCACAGAACGACAGGCCTTCATTCAGGCTTACTTTAGCATGGGACGTCATAAATATATCGACTGTTTTATCTCGCACAAACCTATTCACTAATACCAAAACAGTTAATTCGTGACAATGCCAACGTGATTGTTCCCTTTTGACAGAATGAGCGCAACATGCGTCACGTCTACGATGATCACGTGAACCCAGACATGACCTTTCAAGCCTTTACACAGTTGTGTGCCACGTGTTGGAACGGTCATCAGCACGGTTGTCTTGTTATCGATAAGCATAGTAACATCAACAACGGACGATACCGCATGGGGTTTGATCATTTCATTTGTATTTAAGTAGCTGAATCGATTCTCTGACCATCATTTGTTCAGATATCATGGCAACAACAGGGAGTCAATTAAGAAAGCACATTATCCGGGCGCGAAATAGCAATTGGTAAAAGTTTCGCTATCTAAAACGTGCACATGCCGATAGTGAACTGTTTGTCGAAAACCATTTGAAGTCACCTCTGGAAGCTGTGTTGAAAGGAACATCAAAGCCCAGCACACACTCAAAAGAAACACAAACAATTGAAGAGGAAGAGGAGGAAGACGATGATGAAGAACCTGAGGATGTCTTTTTCTCCATTGCTTCCGTCTTCTAGCTCCAAAGAATCACCGCTGCCCCAGTTTTTGAAAACATCAATAATTGCTGAAACACCCACTAGACTCAAAGAAAAGCAGCCTACTCTTAAGGAAATATTGAATAAGCCCGAACAATATGTGCGGTTAAAATCCATTTTACAACAAAATTATGATGCGTTGGTTACGCCCTTCCTTGAAGACCTTTTTACTAAGAAAACTGATACTACCTATGGCGTTCGCTATGAAAACAATAGATTTCGAATTGTCGATTCATCAATCAAGATAAGTGACAATGTTTTGATTGTTAAAACAGTTCGTTATAAATTAACACCAGGTCTTCTAGAACTTTTATTTTCACGTACACCTTCTAACGACGACTATGATAAAGATGATCTTGAAAAGTATAAAGACATCTTGATGGCTAAAGATCGTTTTAGACGTAATTATAAACGTTCTGAAGCGATAAATGCTAATAAGGGTTTCGAATACAAAACCATCATATCAAAATTGTTTCCCACCTATGCAAGTGTTCGCCGTGCAAATTCAGCGTCCGGTATCACATATACTACTTTGAAACCATTCATCGATTTCACCTATTGGAACAATCCCAATAAGTTGGTTTAAAGTCTGCACCTGTTGCGTGCATCGGAACAGGCCGGTCATACCGGACACGAGGTGGAAGTTTTAGAAATAGAAGAGGAGCTTCGTCATGCCAGCATTATTGTCCAATGAGTCAACGTGTTCATACACCCTCACCTGTTAAGGCAGGCATTGCTCACGAGTTGCATAGACCGGCTCGTCGTCTCTACCATGGTCGTCATGTCATCACACGTGGTGTTGACGATCTTTGGCTAGCTGATTTTGGTTGAAATGATTCCCTATGCCAAAGCTAACTAAAGGGCCAACTATCTGCTCACCGTCATCGTCATTTATTCCAAAATGGCCTTTGTTGAACCTGTGCGGAATAAATCAGCAAGACTGGTCACCGCTGCATTTAAGAGCATCATTCAGCGGTCAAAACGACAACCTCGTTTGCTACAAACAGATCAAGGCAAAGAATTTTTCAACAAGACTTTTTCCGCTTAACTCAAATCACTCCACATATATCACTATTCCACCTATAGCAATCTAAAGGCAAGTGTTGTAGAACGTTTCAACCGCACACTCAAGACGCGCATGTGGGAACAATTTACAGCAAGAGGATCCTATCGCAGGCTTGAACTTGTAAGCGACCTTGTGACACGTTACAACAACACCAAACATAGAACCATCAGAATGAAACCACGCCTTGTAGCCAAGAGCATTTCACAATCGGATCGCATTCATCACAAAAACAGAACAGTAGATCCGCGTCGTCATCGATTACGTGTCGGTGATTATGTGCGCATCAGTAAACATAAGTCAATCTTTGCCAAGGGATACATACCAAACTGGACCACAGAGATATTTCGCATTCGCAAGGTGAAACTTACTAATCCAGTCGTCTATTTACTTGATAACCTCAACAAGCAGCCAATCAAAGGTGGATTCTACATTGAGGAACTGCAAAAGACACAATATCCCAAGCATTATCTTGTTGAAAAATTTTACAATATCGTGGTAATAAACTTTTTGTAAAGTGGCTAGATTTTAATGTCACATATAATTCATGGATTAATATATCAGATCTGGTGTACACCATCTTTTTTATTTCATGTCGAGCTGGCCGACCCAACATGCCAGGTGTTTAGATACCTCTGTACCCCCACCCCGTTTACAAGAAATACTACTACAGATTCATTCATGTTTGTTTACCATCAAGTACATTCAACCTCCAGTTCATTCACCTCCCAATCCCATTCACACCCAGCGCATCAATCAAACCACAACCAGGGTAATTCTCAGCTCCATGACACATGATTATAAGCAATTCAAATATCCCGGGGTGGCACAAATGGATAATCAGAATTCCTCGGCTGCACTTGGAACCTATCGGCTACAAAGCAAAGCTATATAGAACAAGGCACCGCCAGAGCACTCGTTCAGTCCATCAGACTGATTGGACCAGGGAGGGTCTCTCAAGCAGAACCTCTCCAATGGCCCCCCTTTCCCCCCCTCACCCCTTTGTTTACCATCCTGTTCATTGAACCAGCACCCCCCGGCACCTTCCTTCTACACCCTCCCATCCCCCTCACACCTTCCCTAACCCACAGCCTCTCCATTCAGTCCCTAACCAATACCTTGTTCTTCCAGGTTTGTTTACCTTCCAGGGTCCTGATGACCTTTAGAGGGGTGGTCGACCTTGGGGTGAAGGACCTCAAGCTCATTGAACCTGCCACAATCTCCTAATTTTCATAAATAACGGTATTTGGCTGCGTATCCCCAGAGCTCCCCTACTTATATATGGGTTAAAAAATATCGAACCGGGAACCAGGGATGATATTCATATTTAGACTTACTAAACATAACGCGCACAAGTTCAACACTGCGAAATGCATGTACATACATAGCAGGTAAGTATTTCAACAGATATACAGTACACTGGCCGACACTAGTTATGTAACCACAAGCGGAAGGAGCAAAACAATGCTTAACCCGAGTCAGCGATAACGCCAACCAGGCACGCGCTAAGCAGTTCCACACACACTGATGTTGTAGTACTTCAGAGCTACAACAGCAGGGTCGACAAAACACGAGGCCACATGCGACGGTCAACATCCGTACAAGATAGGATCGCTTAAAGACAAACATTAAACACCGCCGAAATACATTATACAAATCATGTACACAATAACGCAGACATTTATACGTTGTGTTATACATGCGGATGAGTGTTTAGCCATTCCCAAGATGTCGACACGCATCCAAAGGTATACACACATTAACAAAGGCATTTGTACACGAATCTATATAAACGAAGCCGTGTTTAGCCATCCGAAAAGATGGCGACACGACCCAACGTATAGAGGCAATGTTTAATAGTCACAGATAGCCTACAACAGAAACAAAAAAAACAAGAAAGGAACAGTGAAATGGTACTTGTCGTATGGTGGAACGCCAATCCAGGTATCCATCCAAACACCCATCAGTCTACGACAGCTGAGGCCCTTCCACTAAGACGGAGTGAGCTGAATCATTATTCATTACTCAGCATTAGGAGATTAGCACGGGACCCTCCTGAATCTCAGGAGTGAGTTAGGCCATTGCCTATGATCCGAGATATAGTTTAGCCTACGAAGACGCCTATGTACCTCGTGCATATGGATAGAGGAATACTCCAGAGTTCTGATAGTTCAACTTAGCTAAGAATCCACAACCCTACCCAAGCATGGACAGTAAGAGCTCATCCAATAACGCATATACTATATCTCACACTGCAAAACATGAATTTAAAAGGCTTCACACAACAGAAACAGATTCACGCAATTCAAAGCACTGGAGCACAAAAGCCAAACAACGGATCCACCCACCGATACAGGGAGCGCAAAACTAAATACAGAGGGTCATCAGCGGAAACACAATTGCACACATCAAAGGGACATGCTCAATAGTGTAAGGAAGCATCGCGAGCCACCCTTCCATTATTGACACCCCTAACAATTAATACAAAAATAAAGGGGCAACAATAGGCCCAACAATAGGCAATACGAAAAACGCACATTCAAATAAGCCATAAATAACAAATGCACACTACACCCGAACATATAAACAAAATGAAATACCATGCAGATGCGAGCACAGTACAAGGGATACGAAAAACAGAATATGGGGTTGAATACACACACCCCAGTACACGGAACATACCGCCAGCACAAGGGATACCAAACACAAGGAGAACACTTAAGCACAACACGGCATTTTCCAGCACTTCCAGGCTGTAATACAGCCAAAAATAAGGGAATTCATTTGCCTGGAGTACATATCCGAAACCACGGAAATACCCAACATACTATAAACAGCGAGAGCTATGAACGGAACACTTTGACGTATTCTGTGACATTTTTGAATTTATTTAGTATTGTAGGATCAGACATGGCTTCCCAGTTTAGATAGGGAATCGCTACATATAAAACCTGCTTTATGCAGACATTTCTAACACCAGCATACCATTCTATTTGGAATAAGAATCAGTTTCAACAGTGAGTCAAATGTATTATATAATGTGTTCATACGCTACATGTAAATGACTGCTTGCACTCAGCTGTTTTATGGCATACAGTATGTTCTAGTCCATGCTAGTACGCAAGCTAAACCTATTTTCAACACCAAGTACTCAGTACAGGTAAGGAGTCTGATCGTGAGTAATAAATGTGAATATGAGTTCTTCCTTCCAAACATGATGTGCGTTCTTTACGTAGTACAATACTCCCAAGCCAAGTAGAGACAATTGCTTATCACTTGCCAAGCCATTACTATATATTTAGCAGTTATCGCAGATATATACGTTCAAGGAGATACATATCATGCTATATAACCACATGAAGATAAACAACCTGAGATATGCAGATGATACAATCCTGATGGCTGAATCTGAAGAAGATTTAAAACATCTCTTACTGAAAGTGAAAGAGGAAAGTTCAAAGGCTGGACTAATTTTGAATGTCAAGAAAACAAACATTATGACAACTACAGCTGTCAATTCATGGCAAGTAGTAGGAGAAAAATGGACATAGTCTCTGTTTTTAACTATCTTGGCTCACAGATTTCTGCCGATGGTGACTGCTGTCATGAGATCAAAAGACGATTGCTACTTGGTAGACAGGCATTTTCACATCTGGACAATATCTTAAGGAGTAGAGGCCTAACCTTAACAACAGTGATCCTTATATTAAGGGCTATGGTTTTTCCAGTTGTAATGTACGGATGTGAAAGCTGGACCATAAGAAAAGCTGAACGCCGTAGAATAGATTCCTTCGAATTATGGTGTTGGAGAAAAGTTCTTAGTTTCATGGACGGCGAAGAGAACCAATAAGTCAGTTTTACAGCAAATTAAACCACTGTGTTCCTTGGAGGGCTTAATCCTGAAACAAAAACTGAGCTACTTTGGACACATCATGAGAAGACATAATTCATTAGAGAAGACGTTAATGTTGGGGAAGATAGAAGGCACAAGAAGAAGAGGGAGGCAAAGAATGAGATGGATGGATGGCATCATAAAAGCACTAAATTCCAGCTTGGAAAATCTTCGAGAGGCAGTGCAGGACAGAAGAAATTGGCGTAGTCTAGTACATGGGGTCACGGAGAGTCGGAATCGACTAAACGAATAGAGAGAGAGAGAGAGATACAGTCCACTAAATCCACCTTTACCATCCCTTTCCAATCCCGTGAGGTACCAGAACAATAGCATCATGATCTTGGTCCACCAGGCCTGGATCGATTCGCATTCCTACATGATGTTGGTCCTCAGCGAGCAGATCCCCTACATTTGGTCCTTGTTGGGCCGGATATGTAAGTACATCAAGTCATGAGAGACGATACATTTTTTGATCCTCACGGGCCGGATATAAACGTCAACATACATTTTTGGTCATCTCCGGACCTGGATATGAATTTGCTACCTAAGGATCGTGTGGTTTATTGGTGTATATGTATATCATTTAGTCAGTGTAAAGTTCAAGCAAAGTTATAATAGTATTACTGCAGTGTCCTCAACACGGAGCAGACAGAACGTAACCTACTATTAAAAAAGAGAGCTTCAGCGAAGGATAGCCTCAAACGAATACAGTACTTTGTAAAAGACTTTAACAGTGAACAAGTTCTGGAACACATACGTTGCAGACTAGATCAGTTAATAGTGGTATGGGAAAAGTACGACAGTGTCCAGTCAGAACTGGAATGTTGTGACGATAGTCAAGATTACACTAAAGACAGAGAGGAGTTTGAAAGTGTATTCTCTGCTCTCAAGGTACTGATGCCTGCTCTTGTCAAGCCAGCAGCATCTGAGGTAAACGAAATCAATGACAATCATTCAATTCATGGTTGCGCTAGTTGACATTCAAATACAATACGTCTACCAGCCATAAATCTACCAGAATTTGATGGTGACTCTAGGACTGGGGTTCAATTCCGCGATACATTCGACAGTTTAGTAATCGCGAATGAGTCCTTATCAGAAGTACAAAGGCTGCATTACTTATTAGCGTCACTGAATGGTGAACCGTAGCAGCTATTGCAAAATATTGCTATTTCAAATGGCAATTTCTCTATAGCTAGGGGCTTATTAAACCTACACTATATCAATACTAGGTTAATAGTGGCTCAACATGCAACAGAACTATTACCACCTCCTCGTGTTAGCAAAGACAGTGCCTCAGAATTACGTTACCTTATCAATCACATGAGACGTTACATTAACGCAGTGGAAACATTCTGTACGAAGATTCAACTGAATGAAGTACTGTTAGCTCAAATCACGCTAGACAGTTTAGATCCTGCTACAAGGAAATCATGGGAACTAGGAACGAGGTCACAAGACATTCCTATAATTGATGAGCTTCTATCGTTTCTGGAAAGTAGATGCCAGGCACTAGAACTCAGTCAAACAAATCACTCATCTCAGCCACACTATGGTGTCAATCATACGTCTGGTACGGCCAGGACGTCAAGGTATAATAAGGTGAACAAGCATGCTCGTGCATTTGTTGCTAGAAGTGACCATACATGCTTCTATTGTCAACAAGGTCACACGATATATAGGTGTCCGTCATTCATTCAAGTGTCGGTCGGAGACTGGAATCAGGCTGTGGTTTTTCATTTCTTAATTCAATTAAGTGTACATGAACGATACAAGTTTGTGAAGTACAACAAACTCTGTTTTAATTGTTTACAGGCTCCACATGAGCACAAAGCTTGCATATCTGGGAACTGTAGAAAGTGTGGAAACAGGCACCACACACTAATCCATTTGGGTCACCATGAACGTAGAAGCACTAGACCGCTCATTCATATTGTATCGACACCACAACAATTAGCACACACTAGTCGTGTTTTTGTTCCTTCTCATAACAACCAATTGCCTACTAACAGCTATTGCGCACTGAATATGAATCCAAACACTCAGGTTAATCTTTCAACTGCCATAGTAAAGGTGAAAGATCACAAGGGCATGTTACATCCTTGTCGAGCCTTGTTGGACAGTGAGTCGCACACGAACTTCATCACAGATTCCATGGCACGGATATTTAATCTAGAGAGAAGTAGAGATGCCATTTCAATCCATGGCATAAACAATGTAGAGCCTCAAACTACCCACAGTGTTATGGTTGAAATACACTCCAACGTGTCCATCTTCAAGGCAAATATCAGTTGTTCAGTATTACAAAGAATAAATGGAATAAAAGCCTTTCATAAAAGACGCACGTATGGAATGCAACAATATACTTAATATAAATTCGCCATAACATAGGATGTTATCAAACATTCTAAAAATATTCTTCGTTCAAAAGCACACACATTAGAATGTAAAAGCCAGATCTATAACAAAATGTATTAAGTAAGAAAAATATTAACGGGTTCTTTTAAATTTTAATGTGTGTTGCTTTTGGACGAAGCATATTTTTAGAATTTTTGATACAATCCTATGTTATGGCGAATTTATGTTAAGCATAAGTACTTGCACATGTTCATGTCATAATTTGCGCTGAGGAATGTCACAATGTTACTGAAACCGGTACGATATTAAAGTACAATATATATTGACTTAGGGTCTTATATATCTTATTATAACTAAATAGAATGTTAATTCAGATACTATTTTGCAGTCGTGAGTTTAGAGACTCGTGAGTTTTGAGACGTAACCCTGGGATATTTATTGCATTAATACGTCTTAGTTCTTCCAGAGTCATTTGGTCATATCAGAATCCCTTCTACGTCTATGACAATAAATCTATGGCATTATTATTCGACTTCAATGACATTCCTCAGCGCTAAGATTTTTCTGTGTTTAAATACTGGTCTATTTGTTCTCCATCCATCATTTCATGTCTCTCCCACAATCTTCATCTATCTGATATCACCCAACATAAATACAATCATCATGGCCAACATTACATACTTCTCAACAAAAGAAACCCAAGAAAATCCAAAATGGTCATCATTTTCACTGCCTTCTTCACTCACACAGCAGGGGTATGGAACACTCCGACGATCGCAATGGCCACAAACGCTATTATCTACTTGTGGGAAAAGGATCGGATTGATTCTCTTGGAGGGAAAGTTGATCGGGATAATGTAATTCTGTTGCGTTTAGACGTCCCAACTTAATCTGGATCGGGGCCTGATCAGGCTCATGACTAGGACGTCTATATGGGGTATAAACCTCTGTAGTTTTATAAGCCTTGACGCAGAAACACATGTTTTACACTATATGGCGGTCAAGTTTGAACTACCAGAAAAACCGTAACGGCTTTGGTAACCAATGGTAACCTGTGCTTTATGATACCAGAAATTGAGGCCATTTATGGTTATGGTGAAATGAAGCGTGTAACAGTAGGTGTTTTGTTGTAAAATCATGGTCAAGAGCTATTGACGTTTATTCAGTAATTTCCAAAATTCATTTGATCTAACGCCAATCATATTCTTCTTTCCCCAGACGGTAGTCTTCGTACTCTTCTGTAATGCGCCTCCTGTATAGGGAATCGTCGAATTCGAGCCAGAGGCCAATATACAATACATCGCGCGTGTAGCTCGTCATTCGGATATCGAACCGCCATTCGCTGCCGCCTGGTATCAGTAGCTCTAACCCTTGGCTGTCCATGACGAAGTTCAGCAAGTCGTATCTTCCCTGGAACAAGAACAAGCAAAACTCAATGCTGTATTCTACTACGACACTCACAGAGGCTCACAGCTGGCGACCACGGGACCCCAGTTTTCAGTTACTTGTGCTGGGCTGCCATCCTCCATCATTGGCGTCTCTCTCCCTTAAATAATGAGTTTTACCATCGCCGTCTACAATTCTGAAGCCATGTCATAAGGTTTGGCAACACCGCCCATCTGTCATCTGGGAGGCCTAGAACTTGCACACAGATTTTGACGCCAAATGGTTCCGGAAATACAACAGAACATAACGTCCGCTAAATCTAAACACAAATATCACAAATAAAGGATACATATTATCATGCTAAGTACTGTCGATTCCCGTTAAGGTATTATAAAAGGCTGTACTGTACCTCAATAACCAAATGTCTGAAGTTTCCTTTTATTGCTACTATGCTCACTGCAGTCATTGACGCGCTCAGAAAAAAACATTTAAGATTATTCTTAGGAACTTAGAGACTGCCTTTGATAATAAATTCTTCACCTTTTGTCCACACATGCACTCATCATAGTCACAATAGGGCCCCAAGCTTAGAGCTGACTGTCTAGCAGTAATGCTACACCGGTCACCTGATTTAAAAATAGGTAGCTTTCTAAAGGCATTTGCCAACTGAGTACAGTTCATAATGTACTGGAATATAGAGGCCTCATGAAGATATATACCAAGACTAAATTATTAGGCACTGAAAGTCCACCTCGCTGTAGTAATAATAATAATATCGTATGGCCTTGGGTGCCGGGTGCAAGCTTTGTTATTTGACACCCAGAGGGCATCTTGTATGTCGAATTTTGTTGTTCCTTGAAACACTATGAAAGTCAAGGAGGTTAGATATCTAAGCTCCTTGACACTATAGCGCTTTCTAGTAGAGAAGTGAGGAACTTTGTGTTGGCGGAAAATCTCGAGATTAATTTTGCCATTATGAACACGGCCTACTGAATTCAAATGGGTTCTGTAACATGCCAACATCGTATGACATGCGTATCGTGATTTTTTCCGCCTTTCAAAAATCACTTACCACGGCCAGGAAAGAACCTCCAAGCTTGGGGTTAGTAATCCGACACGATAACAACTCACCCACCGCGGCAAGCCTCGCTGTAGTGATCAATTCGTAGTGATATAACCAGTTATTTTAATAGTGCTGCCATTATTTGACTTTCAGTCAGGCATCTGAAAGATTTGTAGAAATATTCGTTAAGAATTTGCTGGTTAAATTTATTAGTAGACTACGTATTGGTTACGCATGCAATTTAATACGGGAAATACTCACTTCTACCACTTTCTGCAGATCTGATTTCCCACGACAAATGTCACGGGTGTTGAAATAGTTAGTACGAACTGCATTTAGATGCTGTCATATCAAAATAAACGATATGTATGAATAATACTTAGCATGTGGTACGTGTATAT
Source organism: Meconema thalassinum (assembly GCA_946902985.2). Lineage (NCBI taxonomy): Eukaryota > Metazoa > Arthropoda > Insecta > Orthoptera > Tettigoniidae > Meconema > Meconema thalassinum. Next base: position 103,715,400 of record OX336398.1, read on the forward strand.
ATAACTTACAGACTCTACTAAACGTTGCCAACTCCACCAACAGCACGGTTTGAGAATTATAGACGGCGATGGTTTTACTCATTGTTCGAATACAAAATGAGTAAATGCAAAGTATATTGTCGACTGCGTTGCAAGCCAAGCCAATGTATAAGTGGACTACGGATATACGATGTCATTATATTCAAAAACAAACAAGGAACAAACCCCGTGGCACTACAGCCAATGAAGAGCTTAGGCCTACCAGGCAATCGCTGCCCAGCCATTTGGCTTGCAGATTATTTATTTATTTATTGAGCAATATGAAGGAACACAGGCACCAGCCCAAATACTTTCCTTCTTGACATTATCTGATTAAACAACAACATGTATCAGTGAAAAATAGTGAAAACAGATTACACAAATTACACAAATGAAGAACAGAAGATAAATACTACAAAGGAGATCGTGAAAATATAAACCATGAAATGAAAACAAAACTGAACAAAGTAGAAAAAAAATATATACAAAAATAAAGGAGAAAAGAGTACCCAGTATTCAAGGAACAGCTGCTTTTACTTGTTTATTGAATAAGTTAGCGCCAGCGAATAAATCTACTTGAACATCAATTGACTTATAATATGATAATATTTTAACTAAAGGCGAATTAGAATGGTGAACACTTTTAGATCTTGGGATGTGACGCGTGGTTAATCTTGGTCTCCGTGGCCGGGGCGTATTAAAATCACTGTCTGACAGCTACCTAATTGTCCTCACGAGGCTGAGTACACCCCGTTCCGGCCCTCACGTCAGCTTCCAAAATCCATAACGGAGCTGGGGCCTCTAGAATACTCACATATTTGTAAATAATTTCTCCTCTTCTGTGCTCGGATGAAGAAAATTTATCTGTCACCTTGCTTGACAAGGACCTAATAATGTAAGTTTTTACTTTGTGTACAGAGGATCAAAATGGATTTGTGAATAAAAATTCCGCTTCATTCATTTCCCTACGTCGTGCTAGTAGGGGAGTGAGGCGGTTTCTAACTCCCCCCACCACTACTCCTTGGTCGGAGATTCACGAATGAGGTGTCGTTGGACTCGGGCTGACGGGGGCTTTGCTATGGACCACTCATTTCAACCCCTAAATAAAACCTACCCCTACTAGGGGGTGAAATTGTAATTTTTAGTGAAAGTCTCTTTTCAAATACGACATGTATAAGGTGCGCTGCTAAAATGAACTTAAATGTTGTTGCTCATATCGCGCATGCGTTTTTCTGGCTGCCGCTATGGATGAACATTTTTGTTTTTGTTTTTTACGCATGCGCACTTGGGATTTTTGTAAGAGGGCGAGCTCTTTGAAAAAAAATGATTGATAAGAAGAGGTTTTGGTGGTGAGGAGAGAGCCAGATAGTCGCCTACTTTCCTACGAAGTTTGTCGATATATCTCAAACGCAAGGTCGGATTTGGACGTGTGACGTGTCAAATCGATTGTCTCGAAGCCCTATACATGTTATTAATAGGTTAAAGTTTTGAGAATGAGGGAAACAGGCTTTTTGGGGGTAAAACCGTGATTTTAGACTTTTTCAGATATCTCACGAATGCATGGTCGGATTTGGTCCTATGACGTGTCAAATGGCTTGTCTCGAAACCCTGTGTATTTTGGTAATAGGTTAAAGTTTTTGAGAATGATGGAAACAGAATATTTTGGGGTAAAAACGTGATTTTAGACTTTTTGCTATATCTCACGAACCAATAACGCTAGAGGCGTGTTCGACAGGTCCAAGGACTCGGGGTAACGTACTCTCTGCTATGGACTACTCGTTATAATTTTTAATAAAATTGGAAACTCGGTTTTGGGGTAAACACGTGTTTTTTGTGATTTTGTCGATATTTCACGAACCAATAACGCTAGAGACGTGTACGAGGTGTCCTAGGACTCGGGCTAACGCCCCCTTTCAAATGTGGTAGATATTTTTTTTTCAAAAAGATAATTCACAAAGGGCCTAACGCCATACATGTTGAAAAAACGTTTCCTTTTTCTTTACCTGTTTATAATGTTTATGAAGCGTGGTGGTTGAGAGAGACGATACGGCTGGATGTGTGTGTTTCAACGAACTTGTCGCTGACCAAGGTGGCTGTGTTCAATAGATCAATTGATATTTCGACGAGTCGGTGTATGACAGAGCGAGGGTGCGTTTTCTGATATTTTACCTTTAACGTGTAAACGGTGATGAGAACTAGGTTCTATGTTGGTCGAAGCGAGTAGAGAAAATAAACTTGCCGACGAGCAGGAGGTGAATGTCATTTGAGATTATTGGAAGGCGTTGATCTGATTTGACAACAGGTGCAATGGAAAAATGATCATCGTGGTGGCAGGGAAGTGCGAAAGGCGTGCACACATGTGTGAAACCACAGGCATGCTAAACCAGTGACATCCTGTCTTGCTTCGTACGTGACAAAATGCAAGTTGACGTGAAATTTGATCTACCGCAGGTGTTCGCTTGGGACGTTATCTGTCCACGTGCATGATAACTGTTAACAAGTCACATCCTGTTTTGCTTCGTACGTGACAAAATGCAAGTTGACGTGAAATTTGATCCGGCACAGGTGTTCGCTTGGGTGTTATCTGTCCACGTGCCTGATAAGAGAATGTTCAAAGCGTGGGAATCGCTGAATCAGTAAAAAGTATGATGCAACTTGTCGGAATGATGTCACAACCAATAGAGAGGCAAGAGCTGCAAACAGCAGTGGTGGGAGGTGAAGGGAGGGAGAGGGGAGGGGGTGATGTATGAGAGAACACAGGAGGAAAGGGAAAGACAAACATGTATGAACATGCATGAAGCGCGGAGCGCTGTATATATAGAGCTATAGGTGGTGTACAACATGTGTGAATAAATAAAAAGTACACAGGTTCACACAACATGTAATTTATTGATCCATGAATTAAACGTAGAGTTAAACCCTAACCATTTGACATAGAGTTTATTTCCTTTTTGTTTCAACACTTTTTCCACAAGATAGTGCTGAGGAAATGCTGTTTTCTGAAGTTCATGGAGATAAAATCTACCTTTTATGGGTTGATGGTTGAGGTCCTCGAGTAAATAGGTGACTGGAGTGTCCAAGTAGACTCGACGAATTCGAAATAGTTCAGTCCCCCACTGAGGCGTGTAGCCCTTATTGAAGGCAGACTTAAATTTGCTCACACGAACAAAATCCCCAATGTTCAGTCGGTGACGTTTAGGATCAGCTGTTTTTATGGGGTTAAACAGTTTATCCAATCGCTGAATATTTTTAGTCACGAGGCGTGGCTTGGTCCCAATCGTTCTATGTTTGGTGTCATTGTAACGTGATACTAGCTCAGGTAACATGTCCAACCAGCGATACGTGCCCTGAGCGGTAAACGCTTTCCACATATGGGTTTTCAATGTTCGGTTGAACCGCTCGACCACACTGGCTTTCAGATTGCTGTACGTGGTGTAATGGTGAATATCCTTAGATTTGAGAAAACTGGAGAAATCCTTGTTGAAAAATTCTTTCCCCTGGTCGGTTTGTAGCAGCTGAGGTTGACGTTTGGAGTGTTGAATAATATGTTGAAAGGCCTTGGTAACTAGTGGGCCAGACTTGCGACGCACAGGTTCAACAAAGGCCATTTTGGAATAGACATCAATAACGGTCAACATATAGCGTACACCGTCGTTAACGCCAGCATAGGGTATCATTTCAACCAAGTCAGCCTGCCAAAGTTCATCCACACCTCGTGAAATCACCTTGAGTCGCGGATAGTGACGCCTAGCTGGGCGATGCAACTCGTGAGCAATACCCATTTTAATGGGTGAGGGCTTAAACAATAATTTTGGCATTTCGAAGTTCTTGTTCAATTTCTTGAATTTCCCAATCGTGACCGGTATGGCCAGCTTGACGTGAGGCATGCAACAACTGTAGCCGCTGGACGAGCTTATTGGGATTGTGCCAGTAGGTAACATCCACAAGGGGTTTTAATGGTTTAAATGTCACTCCCGAAGCGGACGCTTTACGACGAGTACTTTGACTAGTGGGAAACATTTTTGCAATGATGGTTTTATATTTTTGAGATATATTGGCATTCACTTGTTGCGTGGGATCATACTGTCTTTTGTGAGCATGGGTATCCAATAAAATGGATTTATATTTGTCAAGGTCCTCTGACGTATAATCATGGGAAGAGGGGGTCCGAGAAAAGAGCAGCTTTAACAGTCCTGGCGTTAATTTATAGTTGATGTTTTTAATGACAGCTTTAGTACGAGCAAATTTAATGGATGAATCGCCAATTTTAAAACTATCATCCTCATAGCGAACACCATACGTGGTATCTGTGTTTCCAATAAATAGATCGGTGAAATAGGGTTCCAATGTTGATCCATAATATTTTATTAAAATGGTTTTCAGTTGAGCTTTATGTTGAGGGGTGGCCAAGAGTTGTGAAAACGGAGACGCTCTGGAAGGGCAAGGTGTTTCAACCATGGCCAAGGATTTCTTTTTTCTCAAAAACTCTGCAAGGGGTGCGGCCTTTTTTTGAGGCGTAAACACTTGTTCCTCCTCATCCTCAACTTCACTAACACTAGTCAAATCTTCCTGTTCCTCTTCCTCTTCCTCAGGGTCCTCGTGCAGCGTCTGCGTGGCTTGTGAAACGGTGGGTAGAGTTTCAGATGGCTTGAAAGAGGGTTTCAACATGGCTTTTAGCGGAGGTGCTAAATGTTGTTGAATAAACAAAGCATGATTGGCACGTGATTGTTTCAATTGACGAAACTTTTGGCGAATAGTATTTTTTGCTCTAATAATATGCTTTTTTAATTGACTATCTGCTAACGCCATGGTGTCTTGGCAAATGACTTGCCGGGGAATGAGACAAGGCCTTAAATAGCAATAAAATGATCAAACCCTAAGCGATACCGTCCTTGGTTGAGTTCACTTTGTTTGTCAATCACTAAACAGGCATGACGTTGAGTGTTCCAGCACTTGGCACACAATTCTGTAAACATTTGAAAGGTCATATCCGGATTCACATGTTCATTATAAATGTGACGACTGTTCCTCTCGTCCTGACGAAATAAAACAATGACATTGGCATTGTCACGAATCAACTGTTTGGACATTTTAGAATACGTTTGCCCAAGATAGAAGCAATCGATATGTTTGTGTCGACCCATGCTGAAATAGCTTTGAATGATGCCTTGACGTTCAGTGGATACATCATCGAAAATCATGAGTGAATCAGGCTTTACCTCATCCGGTGAAATCACATTTTCTTGCATGGAAAATGTAAAATAACCCATATTCTCTTTTTGTAATCCAGACATGACTTGATCCAGAAACACGTAGAGGGGTTGGTAGAGAGATTTTGCAAAAATATAAATATTTTGAAAACGCAGACCATTGGGCGCTGTAATGAGCGTTAGCAAAAGATTAGTCTTTCCACAGCCGGAAGGCCCCACAATGATGCAGCGAATGGAAGATGGAAACAGTGAACCATGGCGTTGTTCACGTGATGTGGGACAGAGATGGGAAACCATGTCCCCCACGGGGAATGACTCTTGCTGCTTAATAATCTTCATGTCAACTAAGGCTTAGACAGGCTAGCCGGCTGTCTATATACAGGACACCGAACCTTGTCATAGAAACAGTAGACTGCTACTACAGGTTGACGATGGATGTCTTTGGACGTGCGTTGATGGCCAAAGATAGGCCTGTCCTCATACATGATCCTAAACAGGAAACAGATCCTGCTAATAAACACTATGTGGATAGGTCAGTAGTGCCACGCACAAAACAGGGAGATTATGACTTTAAGGGAAAGCGGTTAACCCATGTAAAACATCCTCAAGTGTCTACAGACGTTACTACGAAAAAGTATGTGGATAACAAAGTGTATGAGTTTTATGACAAAGTGCCACAGCTTATGGTGAATGGCTATAGCGCTAATCACCATCGGATTATTCACGTGGAAGACCCACAAGACGAAGACGATGTTTGTACCAAGCGTTACGTGACCCATGAAATGAAAAGGCTTTATAAATTTATCCCATGTGTATTTTTAGTGTATCTGACAAATGATAAACCTGTGAATGACAGAAACCATTTACCGCTAGTCCATGATCAGCACTCGACCTATGTGCTTGCTTCGGGTTTAAGCCACTATCGATTACACTATGATGGAACCATTCACATCAAATATGCCATACCTGATGAGAACCATTTACAAATAAAGATAAATGGTCATAGGATGTTGATCCATAACCATGAAATGGTCAATGCAGGGGACGAATTATCTCTTCATCTCATGTTGACATGGGATGAAAAGCAAGCGGGAAAAACCATAAACGACTTCCCACTTTATGTGGAATTGGAATATACAGCCATGAAATAACCATCTGACGTTAGTTGTGATTTAAACTTTCTTGTGAAAGGTTGTTGGTCATTATCATCATGGTGAAACAAAGGTATGCAGTGAGAAGGACTAAAAAAAGGACTTTGTCCTTGGCAAAGCCTGGGCTTACAACATTCGTGGACAAGCCCTTGCGAAAGAAAAAAAGAAAAAATAATGTATTGACCATAAGGAAAGCCTTTCGAGCAGCACAGAGACAAGTTATTCCAAAACGTCGGCGACAGGTTTCAAACCAAGAGCGAGTGATTCCCGTCCCCAAACGAGCGGGATTTTTACCTGCATTATTTGCCGGTTTGGCTGCTCTGGGTTCACTTTTGGGCGGTGCCAGTGCAGTGGCGAAAACCATTAAAGCCGCGCAGCAGGGCAAGCAACAACTCAAAGAAAGTCTGCGACACAATGAAACGATGGAAGCGATTGCCATGGGGGCTAGAAATGCCAATCTAAAGCCAGCCTTTTATCAACAAGGATTTGGGATTTCACCATTTCGAAATATTAAAAAAAAAATAACCTCAGCCATAGCGAGACATGCCCTGACGCATCAACAAGTGGAGAGCTATGCTAAACAACTAAAGCTTTCTCATTTTCGAGGTGTGTTTATGCGAAACCAATTACCCCCACGACCCTGGAAACAGGAATGTGCTGTTGTCAATTTGGATGATCACCGAGGACCAGGAACGCATTATGTAGCTTATGTCAAAGAGGGATCCACGGTATGGTACTTTGACAGTTTTGGGAATTTGCCTCCGCCCATGGAACTAGTGACCTATTTTGGAAACAGGATCAAGATATATTATAATGTGAAACGAGAGCAAACGTTTAACAGCCAACAGTGTGGACGTTTGTGTTTAATTTTTTTATATAAGACGCAGCATAAGCAAAAACGCCACCAGTATGTCGGCAGAAAGTAAAACGTTTACAGTGCATGGACGTGGACCTGAAGTCAGCCTAGACTTTTACCCGCCTATCGAATTGAGTGAAAAACCCTATGGTTTAGGACTTGTTTCTCTTGAAACGTACAATCGAATATACAACATACGTGAAAATGTGAACAACAAGTTTTACTATGATGATTCTGTGCTCACCTTGAACTCTGGTGGATACACGATCGATGATATTTATGAACACATTTATGTGGTGTTGATCAATCAATATGGTTTAAAGTCATTTCTCGACGGAACGCACAAGTTTGAACTTGTAGGAAATACCAACACTCATCGCTGCAGTATTTTCTCTACCTTTAACATTGACTTTAAAACACACCCCGATTCCATTGGTCCATTACTAGGATTTAAACCACGTGTGTTGGAGCCCAACAAAAAACATGAATCAGACCATGAAGTGAAATTCATTGAGGACCATCATGTGTCGGTGACGTGTAATATTATTAGCCAAGTGTACACCAATCAAGAACCATCGCATTCACTTTATGACTTTATTGTGACATCGCCCAATGGCTATATTATTCGTGAAAACCCTCCAGTGGTGCTTTTTCATGCTGTGGCTGTCGATAGTATTAGTAATATAACATTAAGACTGATCAATAGAGATCAACAACTCATTGATCTAGATTCTACCACACCAGTGACTTACAAGTTGGTGCTAAAGCCACTATGAAGTTTGTGTATAAAGCAACAACACCGTCTAGGAATGGTGTTAGTTGTTTGCCACGTGAATACACGTTAACATCTCAGAACAAGCAGATTTTACAGCATTTGGGTTACCACGTCAACCCTCATGATGAATTCTATCCTAGAGATAGCGAACCGCATCGAGGAGCAACCAGGAGTGGTAAGAATTGATCTCCATTCCTATCAAGCTCAAACACCTGGACTCAATAACAATGATGAAATTCAATTTGTTATCAACAACCAAGATATTTACACTCTACCGCATGAAAGTGTTATTCAGATTGAAGGTCGGCTCACCAAAGCCGATGGCTCTACACCCACCACATCCAAGTTGGCCAACCATGGTTTGGCCTTTCTGTTTTCTGAAGTACGTTATGTCATTAACGATATCGTGGTGGATAGCACTCGAAATGTGGGCATTTCCAGTGTCATGAAACTATACCCCTCTTATAGTGAGGAAGAAGGTAAAACACTTTGCATGGCAGGTTGGTGTCCTGACTCGACCAATGACTTGATGGTACACACCGATGGGACCTTTACTGGATATTTACCTCTTAAACTGATTCTAGGCTTTGCTGAAGATCACCAACGCATTGTGGTCAACGCAAGGCAAGTGCTTTATCTGGTGAGAGACAGGAGTGATAATAATGCACTCAAGGGAGGCGACAATGCCCCCATCGATTCAAAAGTTCAACTACAACGCTTGCTATGGAAAGTGCCTCATGTGACCCTTAACGATAGCAAAAAACTGGACATACTCAAAATGGTAAAGAGAGATATGCCTCTACCCATGGAATTTAGAAGCTGGGCACTCCATGAGTATCCGCTATTGCCCACTACCAACACACACAGTTGGTCTGTAAAAACAGCTCGCTATACAGAGAGACCTCTCTACCTGATCGTGGGTTTTCAAATGAATCGCAAGTATCAACAAACCAAAGATGCCTCGCAATTTGATCACCTGCAATTGAGAAATGCACGTCTTTTCCTCAACGGAGCTGTGTTTCCCTATGAAGGACTGGATTTGGATTTTTCAAAAAATAAGTTTGGGCCCCTGTACGACTTGTTTTCTAAATTTCGATGGTCGTATTATCAAAAAGAGAACGGCCCCATGCTACTACCCCAAGCGTTTAAGGCAAGAGCACCACTGATTGTCTTTGACTGTTCTTACCTGGAAGAGTCTGTCAAGCCATCCAATATCGACATTCGACTAGATTTTGAAACGCATGACAATGTACCAGCCAATACGACGGCCTACTGTTTGATTATTCATCACAAACAAGTCAACTATTATCCACTGTCCAACCAAGTGACGAGTGTATAAATAACAGGTCATCCCACGTCAAGCCGCTCAGTCATGTCTTGCTTTAAAGCCTCAAGAGACGTTACATCCATGAATTTAAACTCTGAGGAACAACGTTTCAAGACTTTTGCCACATGGCCAGTGCCTTTCATAAACCCTCAAGCCTTGGCAGCCGCTGGATTCTACTATTTAAAAACAAGAGATGAAGTGAAATGTGCCTTTTGTCCCATCATCATAGACCAATGGCAGGAGGGCGATGAACCCATGCAGGAACATCAGCGCTGGTCACCCACCTGCCCCTACCTGTGCAGAATGAAAGTGGGAAATATACCCTGTCATTCAAGCTATCCCTCGCTTGTGTCTTTGGGTGATGAAAAAAAAACAAGTTACGATACGTGTGGACCGTATGGTATCCATGGTGCTTCGGTGAGCAGCTCACCATCAAAAACGCCTAGTTTAGAGACATTGGGACATCATCGGTGTTATGGACGTTACAAACACAAGAGACTATATTGTTGTATCAGTTGCTATCGTCCTTATCCTAAAATGACAAAAGCCTGTAAGGCGTGTTATGATAATAAAATGATGTAATTCTTAAATTCTTATTTTGCATGCCCCCACTGTCCTACCCTAACCTCAATTTTGAAACTAGCATGGCAGGTAAGTCTATGTCATGATCACACCTGATCGTCCGTCAGTCGTCAGTTGAACTTGGTCCAGGCAAGCGTCAACATGTTGCGCACACTCATTGTGGATTGCCAAGGGTTTAAAATTGGTGACAACAAATTTATATTTAAACAAGTGGCCATGATCGATTGTACCACGTTTTGGATATCGCAAGCTACGCATTTGCTATTTAAACCACCCCATGCTTTTGATTTGTTGTGTGAAAAAGACCGTAAACAAACCCAGTGGATTGAAAATCATAGGCAACTAGACTGGAATCAGGGAACCATTTCCTATAAATATTTGGATGTGGTTATGAAAGCACACTTGTCCTCGGCCAATGTGGTATTTGTGAAAGGTAATGAAAAACGTCAATGGTTGCAACCATTTTTGGCGTCTTACTGCCAATGTATCGACCTCATGGAGTTGGGCTGCCCCTCCCTGCAAACGCTCATGGATACTTGTTCCTGTGGCAACATTACCCATACAGCCCTATCGCATGCGTGGCATCTCTTTCATTGGTTAACCACCCATGCCTGCTGGGAGTTGTTGAACAAAATTATAACTCAAGATTTACCTGTGAATGACGTCAGTGAGATTTCTACAAGCGACGTGTAAACATCTACAGCACGTGATACCATGGAGAAAGGCAATGCTACGGACAAAGCCATCGGCAAGTTCTTTGTGTGCAAAAAGAAACTAGACAGTTTTACCAAAGAGGAACTCTTGGCGCTGCCCAAGTCGTTCATTTATTATGTGGCCGCCAACGCAGTGAAAGAAATCTGGCAACATGTACCAAAATCATGGACTCAAGACCCTGTGTTGAGTGAATTGCAACCCTGTACGGATTACGATCACCATAAGCAAGTGGCCATGGCAAAAATACCGTCTATGCGTCAGTGTGCGACTTGCCAGCTAGTGAAACTGTATCACGGTCATAAAAGTCCATGTAAAGACTTTGTTGAATCATTCCACGAGTGAAATGGCGAGAAAAAGCAACAACAACAAACACAAACATCGTCCACAGAGGAGGAGGAAGACCAAACCTTTTTACCATCGATGGAAAAGGATATGCCAGACCTGTACTGGCAATGGCGTCATTGACAAAGTGATTCAATACTTACCTTTCGAAATCCATCTTCCAGGTTATCGTTTTTGTGGCCCTGGAACTCGTCTCGAAAAACGTTTACAACGTGGTGATGTACCCATTAATCTTTTGGATCAAGCATGCAAGGAACATGACCTTTCTTATCGCCATAGTCATTCTGGTTTAAGACATGTGGCAGATAAATTGTTATTGAAGAAAGCTAAACAACGTTTCACATTCAGTGATGCCTCAGTGGGTGAAAGGATGGCAGCCCTGATTGTCATGAGTGCTATGAAAGGAAAGTTGATGATGCATGGACATAAACATTGAGGAGTGAGGAATTGGGATGTGTTTGTACTCTATTTTTCTTTTGTCAATTCACTATGACTATGAAATAAAAACTAAGGTTTACCAGAGCACAATGATTTGTTATTTTTAATTTTAAGAAATCATGATGTTGATGGCTGATTTTTTCATTTTACACATTTCACACATAATGAATTCCACACACTGTCATTTGCCAATTTGCAATTTACAGTTTTTGAAAACGTTCGTTTCAAGTCTAACGTTTTTGATGATATGGATTTTTCCATTTTGCTGATGACACTTTTTAAACAATGACCGTTTGAAGTTTTTGAATTTTCAAATTTCACACATGGCCATTTCCAGTTTTTAAAAATGTCCGTTTTGAGTTTTGCGTTTTTGGTGATATGGAAACATGGAATTTCCATTTTGCTGTTTTCACATTTTTCCATTTGGTGTATGTCGAAAGTTGAGATTTGACAATCATGTTCATGCAAGCGCTTGACCTTGATAATACTGCAATGTGCTAATGCGTGTTTGGAGAAACGTCGAGGTCTACGACTACTGCAGGTAAGACAGTTTTTACAAAAATAATGTCTTTTGACTGCCACATTTCAATGAAAAAACGAAACTATTTAAAACAAAATGAGTATAAAAGTGACCATTTACCCCCCTCCCCACCCACCCACCCACCCTACCTCACCGTGTTTGCTCTGGTCAATCATACACACCAGTTTTCTCTCTCCAGTCATACATTCACACCTGTCTTTGGGAACAAACACAACCACCTTATTTATTCCCAAAAGCACATTCTCGACATGCACACTCATCCCAAAAAAACTTTTTAGTTTATCATTTACATTACGAAAAATAATTAAATACTAGTTATTAAAGTTACTAAAAATCTTACTTATTTCATATTTACAAAAAAACTCAATTTTGTACAGCGTTAAAAGAATCACACTATTTACCAATCAAAAAATTTAAAAAAAATAAGGTTGCATAGAACTTTTAAAGAGCAAAAGGTCCAAGTGGGTTGTCACTATTTACAAAATCTACTATTTACAATGACGAGAAACCAATATTTACAAAATACTAAATCTACAAGTTACATAAAGCTATGTCCCATAAACGATTAAACACTGAAATCACACCTCCTCCTCCTTGAGATCATAACCCCAGGGCAGGCTGGTGAGCAGGTCATCAGCCCACACACGTTTGTTATCCATGGAGGCGAGGGTGCGTTTTCTCTGTTCCACAAGATACAAATGATGGTTGCTGGATTGTATCCTGCACTGTGTATGAGACATAGCTTTGCCAGTACGTAAAACCGCTAGGTAATCGTCTACACGTAGCGATTTTACCACTGCTCTACCTACACCTTTTGCTCTCTTGGCTTCCTTACAGTCGAGTGTGCGGTAAGCATACATTTTTGAAGCCAAACCTACGAATTCCGTCATAATGGAATCACCGCATTCATCTTTTAAAACGCCCATTTTCTTCTTGTTTTTTAGGGGCAGCTGAAACACGTTGTCAGCGCTATAGCAAGAGGTGTCGAACCAGTCACTATGTTGCCTCATGACGTCATAGGGGTTGCAGTGGCGAATGTGGTAAATGAATGAGTCCGTGTCCATATACAAAAGAGAGACGTCCTCAAAATGGCGTTTGGCAAACTCATAGTGGAATCGATACATGACCGATTTAGAAAAGTCTAAAATGACTTGACCCAAGTAAATGGGTTTATCCATGGTCACGCTGGTCTTACTCATTTCAATAGTAGCCAAATCCTCATCGATAATTTTGATCGATTTGAAATTTGGCTTGGCAATGTACCGCCGGGCACCCCACTGCCCCTCCCAGACATTCACCAATTTAATGTCACGGTATTTGCGGACATTCTCCATAGACTTGCCATAGATGCAGTTGTTCATTAATTTAAAAAAATTAATTTCAAACTGCTGTGTTGCCATTTGTCGGTGCTCTGTGTTGAGTCGCATGTATGGCTCAAGCCATGCTTTTTGAGCAAAAGAAATACCCCTGTGGATTTTCTTCAACACCAAGCCTTGGGCGAGGCATTGCACCAACATTTGGATATGTAGTACATACCGATTTTTGTTCTAAAGTGTGCCCATGAGTTTTTCAATTTTCACTTTACTGTCAGGGGGAACCATTTGCTCAAGGCAGAATGGGAAATCGGCATGTTCATCATACAAGGATGAGGGATATTCAATATCCACTTCTAGCACATATCCACGGCCTGTTTCTTGGCTAGCCATGTTCACATTAAATTCTGACACTTGTTTGTCTGTCAGCCAAGCAAACTTCCCATAGGGCAAAGGCTGACTCATGGCGTAACCGTACAAATTATTCACGTCATAGTACATTAAGTACGATTCTTGTTTTTCCGGTGAATAATCAGGCATGTAGACATTGTTCGCTTCGGCATGGCGCTGGTTAAGTGACACAAAGCCGCCACGAATGCCCTTTTCAAAAAATAGAACCATGTCTACGTCAGTGAGTAAATCCAATTCCACTTGAGTGTATTTCAAAGCGGCATCAAACGAGAGCCCAGGACTCGTACAATAGTGAGCCGGGTCAAGACCGTAAATGTGTTGACACAAGTTACGGAATTTTTCAAACACATCAGTGAGCAGCAATACATCCAGTTTTAGGTAATGCAAAGCATATTCACTTAGCGTGTTCATGCCAAACACTCGCCAAACTTGACATGCATGTGCATAGTCTTCATCGGAAACGGTACTGCGTGTTAGTTTCGAGTAAAATTTCTCTTGTGGTGGGAGTTTTCTTTGCTTTAACACGTCCCAGCTGTTGCAAAAATCATACGGGAATATACCTTTCCGAATGCACAATTGAAATTGCTCAGGATCATTAAAATGCATTCTAGTATTTTTTAATTCCTCCTCATTCAAGCCATTCACAAGGCTGTCTAGCGAGGATGCCATAAACTTAAAGGAATCCAAAAATCGAATGCTAAAGTCGCCCAACCACCATGCCAGGGCCGTAAAACGCTCATGGTTTTGGGGAATAATGGTAAACGAGCCCTTGTTGACATGGCCCAATTCACGAATCAAAAACTGAATGTCATAATTCGCCAGATTGTGGAAAAAGACAGCGATGAAACGAGGAGCTGGAAAGTTTAAGTTGCATTTACTATGCGCAGCTCCACGAAACTCCCCTGTAAAATGCGAGTGGTCTCTGACTTTTTCCTCTCCACTTAAAATAGGCTTTTCGCAGATATGGCATGTCATGGCATGCTCATACTGCTGCTGTTGTTCTGGAGATAGGCTCATGGGTACTGGGTGGTCCAGTAATTCCTGTACATGGTCGGCCAACTTGACAAGTTCATCCAAGAACCATTTAGCACAATCTGGCCCCTCGCGGTATTTGTAAACGGATTGTGTGGGGTCATAGGCACACACCACATTAAATCCTATGGCAAAGGGTTCATGTTTTTGAATGGGTGTGGTTGAGCTGATGGTGGGATCTGGTTCACATCCCGCCATGGGTGTGGTGAGTGCTTCGAAATCTGCATACACCACATAGGGGACAGTGTCACGCTTGTGAATGTCCTTAAACTTTAACACAGCCTTGTCCCCTTGTGGCAATATCAATCTCACCGCTTCCTGAGTAACACAATCTACCCTATGACGTTCCAAAAGCGTAGGGGTTTTAAAATATTGCAAGCATCGATCACAAATATGTTTTGGACGCTTGTCCTTTGACATTTGACTGCTTAGCAATCTACTCAGGCTTTTAATGAGGCAATAGTGATTCACTTCTCCTACAGATAAATATAAAAGATGAATGTGGTGTCGTTTTGGTTCTTTTGTAGCATAAAGAGGACCCACAATCTCATTACCATCAAGGCCATAGACCATGAACGAAAAGTCCTGGTTATCTTGTTCAAACCTATGGATCTCGGTTAAGTCCATAGGGAACGATACTCGAGTTAAATTTAACGTTTGTTTTAATTCATCAAACTTGGCCTTGTACTTTGCTGGTCTGTTAACATGACGATCTTGAGCTGGCTGCATGTACGCAGCTACAGACCACAGAAAGCAATCATTGTCACGATTCTTTATATTGACCACAGCCTTTTTCAAAGCTATGGCTAGTGGTGTTTCAATATAGCTAGACCCAGCGTTCAACGGGTTGAATTGACAAATGTTGATTTGCAAATGATGAATTTTGTCTAAGGCAAGGCCACTCGGTCCTTGTTGCAGTTTATCAAATTTTGATAGCAAGGCATTCACCACGTGGGTTTCATACCACTGTTCCAAATTATGGGCTATGAATAGCTCTTGCATTTTACTGCAAATATAAAATGTCTCTTTATGCTCTACGTCCTTCTTTTTATATATGAAATCGCACACCAGTTCTGTATTCACCTTTAAAGCCGTATGCAACCTTTGCGCTGTACAAATTTCAATTTTAAAAATTTCAAAACAAGATTGTAAAAATTCTTTGGGAATCAAACTTTTTCTAACATTGACCACACGACCAGAGCACACACGCGATTTAAAACAACTATTTAGGGGCTCCCAAGTTAACGTATCGGTAGCAGTGGCAAAAGACATTATTTTGAAAGAACACTCTCACCTGAGTTTTCAGCTGTAGACTGCTTGACAAGGATTCCACTCTAAAGCCACTTGGTTTTCAACTGTATTTGCTATAGCAGTGAACCCTTTTTTTTCTCCAAATATCTAAAAAGAAATAAAATAAACCACCATAAGTATATCCATTCCATATAGTTTATGCCTTTCATAAACAAAACAAAATCAAACAGGTTATATATTTAAAAAAAAATATCTCACCTTGACGTGTAATGCTTTGCTATATTCTCGTCTCGTGGGCTAGTGTGGAAATGGTTTCCTTTTCTATCTGTCTGTCTTTCTCTTTCTTTAATATATTTCCCACAGACACACGACAGGTAGGCTATACACGTTATCTGCAAACAAATAAATAAATAAAATCATTAATTACCTAATCAATAAATAATTGCATGTATTTATATAAAAATCAATAAATATATAAATGAATAAATATATACCTACCCCACAACAAGGTTAAGTATTTTCCACTAACACCAAAACTGTTAAACAAGACCAGGAGTTTCATGCAACGCAGTGTGTTCAAAGGTAGTCACCTAAGTGAGCTTGGAAATGATAACGACATGTCTTTATATATGCTACGTTGCATGTATAATCCTTTTTTTTCCCATGCTTTGAACATTCTCTTATCGTGCACGTGGACAGCTAACGTCCCAGGCGAACACCTGTGGCGAATCAAATTTCACATGAACTTGCATTTTGTCACGTACGAAGCAAGACAGGATGTCACTTGTTAACAGTTATCGCGCACGTGGACAGATAACGTCCCAAGCGAACACCTGCGGTAGATCAAATTTCACATGAACTTGCATTTTGTCACGTACGAAGCAAAACAGGATGTCACTGGTTTAGCGTACATGCCATCTCACACGTGTGTGCATGCCTTTCGCACTCCCCTGCCACCACGATGGTCAGATTATTTCACCTTCAAGCGTCTTGGTCATTTTTTCCATTGCACTTGTTGTCAAGTCAGATCGGAGCCTTCCAATAAGCTCAAATGACCTTCACCTCCTGCTCGTTTGTTTTCGGTACTCGCTTCGACCAACATAGAATCAAGTTCTCATCACCGTTTACACGTTAAAGGTAAAATATCAGAAAAACGCACGCTCGCTCTTTCATACACCGACCCGCCGAAATAGCGATTGATCTATTAAGCATGGTCCTTGTGGTTAGCGACAGGTTCGTTGAAACACACACACACCCAGCCGTATCGTCTCTCTCAACCACCACGCTTCATGGACATTATAAACAGGTAAAGAAAAAAAACGTTATTTCAACATGTATGGCGTTAGGCCCTTTGTGAATTATTTTTTTGGAAAAAAAAATCTACCACATTTGAAAGGGGGCGTTAGCCCGAGTGCTAGGACACCTCGTACACGTCTCTAGCGTTATGGGTTCGTGAAATATCGGCAAAAATCATAAAAAAAACACGTGTTTACCCCCAAAATCGCGTTTCCAAATTTTTTTAAAATTACAACGAGTGGTCTATAGCAAAGAGGACGTATGCCCGAATCCTTGGACCCGTCGTACATGCCTCTAGCGTTATTGCTTCGTGAGATATTGGCAAAATCACAAAAAACATGTGTTTACCCCAAAATCGAGTTTCCAATTTTATTAAAAATTATAACGAGTGGTCCATGGCAGAGAGGACGTTACCCCGAGTCCTTGGACCTGTCGAACACGCCTCTAGCGTTATTGGTTCGTGAAATATAGCAAAAAGTCTAAAATCACGTTTTTCCCCCAAAATATTCTGTTTCCATCATTCTCAAAAACTTTAACCTATTACCAAAATACACAGGGTTTCGAGACAAGCCATTTGACACGTCATAGGACCAAATCCGACCATGCATTCGTGAGATATCTGAAAAAGTCTAAAATCACGGTTTTACCCCCAAAAAGCCTGTTTCCCTCATTCTCAAAACTTTAACCTATTAATAACATGTATAGGGCTTCGAGACAATCGATTTGACACGTCACACGTCCAAATCCGACCTTGCGTTTGAGATATATCGACAAACTTCGTAGGAAAGTAGGCGACTATCTGGCTCTCTCCTCACCACCAAAACCTCTTCTTATCAATCATTTTTTTCAAAGAGCTCGCCCTCTTACAAAAATCCCAAGTGCGCATGCGTAAAAAACAAAAACAAAAATGTTCATCCATAGCGGCAGCCAGAAAAACGCATGCGCGATATGAGCAACAACATTTAAGTTCATTTTAGCAGCGCACCTTATACATGTCGTATTTGAAAAGAGACTTTCACTAAAAATTACAATTTCACCCCCTAGTAGGGGTAGGTTTTATTTAGGGGTTGAAATGAGTGGTCCATAGCAAAGCCCCCGTCAGCCCGAGTCCAACGACACCTCATTCGTGAATCTCCGACCAAGGGTTCGGGAGTTATCGGCTCGCATTGGGAGTAGTGGTGGGGGGAGTTAGAAACCGCCTCACTCCCCTACTCGTGCTAAATTAGCATATTAAATAACTTCCACATTGATATATAGAAATGACAAAAATTTGTACTTGGAACACCAAACAACTGAAAATGTACAAATATACTTTTGCGTAAAGTCAGCAAGTTGTGAACAATGGCTAAGTACCTGTCTAAGAGCGCGGGTTGACCCATCTCTCGTAACCCGATTTGACCTTCAAAAGGAAAGGGAAGCAGGAAGTGAAATGGAGAGATATTCTACGTATTGAAAAGACATTCATCACTTTCATATATTTGTCCGAATTGACGTATAAATTATTGTTCATACCTATGAATAGTAAAACTGAATTATCCAAAAAAACTCAGCAATTTTTCTAGGTTTATGACGTGCTTCATCAGCGGGCTCTTGGTGTCCATGCAAAACCCCACAGAAGACACGGCATAAACCTAGAAAAATTGCTGAGTTTTAATTCACTGGCCGTGAAATCCAATATACCATATTTTTGAATGATCCACCTTAATAGTCAACAGTTACATTACAACAATACCAGTTTCGGTTGTCTTGCACTTCCTATCAAAAGTCTTACTATTTGGCTTGGCAATGTACCTCCGGGCACCCCACTGCCCTCCCAGACATTGACTAATTTAATGTCGCGGTATTTGCGTACATTGTCCATTGACTTGCCATAAATGCAGTTGTTCAACTATTTAAAAAAATTATTTCAAACTGCTGTGTCGCCATTTGTCGGTGCTGAGGGTTTAGTCGCATGTATGGCTCAAGCCATGCTTCTTGGGCAAAGGAAATACCCCTGTGTATTTTCTTTAACACTAAGCCTTGGGCTAGGCATTGCACCAACACTTGGATATGTAGCACATACCGATTTTTGTTGTAAAGTGTGCCCATCAATTTTTCAATTTTCACTTTACTCTCAGGGGAACAATTTACTCTAGGCAGAATGGAAAATCGGCATGCTGGTCATACAAGGATGAGGGATATTCAACATCGACCTCTAAAACATATCCGCGGCATGTTTCTTGGCTGGCAGTGTTCATATCAAATTGTGACACTCGTTTCTCTGTGAGCCAGGCAAAATCCTTAAATTGTAAAGTCTGGTTCATGGCATAGCCATACAAATTATTAACTTCGTAGTACATTATGTACGATTCTGGTTTGTCTTGTGAATAAGAGGGCATGTATGGATTATTCGCTTCGGCATGGTGCTGGTTAAGCGACACAAACCCGCTGCGAATGCCTTTCTCAAAGAATGAGACCATATCTACATCCGTAAGTAAATCCAATTACACTGGGGTGTATTTTAAAGCTGCATCAAAGGAAAACACAGGGCTGGTAAAATAGTGAGCCGGATCAAGTCCATAGATGTGCTGACACAACTCACGGAATTTTTCAAACACATCGGTGAGCAGCAATACATCGAGTTTTAGGTAATGCATAGCATAATCCCCTAGCGTGTTTATATTGAACACTCACTAAACTTGAAATGCATGTGCATAGTCTTCATCGGAAACAGTACAACGTGTAAGCTTAGAGTACAATTTATCTTGCGGTGGGAGAGGTTTTTTTGCTTCAACACGTCCGAACTTGCGCAGAAATCATACGGGAAAATACCTTTCCGAATGCACAATTTAAAATGCTCAAGTCTTTCAAAATGTATTCTGATGCATTTCAATTGCTTTTCATCCAAGCCATTGACTAGACTGTCTTGGGATGACGCCATAAACTTAAAGGAATCCAAAAATTGAATGCAAAATTTGCCCAACCACAATGTCAATGCTGTAAATCGATCATGGTTTTGAGAGAAATTGAAAACGACCCCTTGCCGACATGACCCAATTAACGAATCAAAAACTGAATAACGTAATTTGCCAAATTGTGGAAAAAACACACTAATAAATCTTGGAGTAGGGTACTTTACATTATATACCCTGTGGGCGGCTCATCGAAATTCCCCCGTAAAGTGTGAGTGATCACGAACAGTGTCTTCAGCACTGACCAGCGGCTTTTCACAAATATGGCAGGTGGTTGCATGCTCATACTGCTGCTGCTGTTCACGAGTTAGGCTCATGGGTACTGGGTCGCCCAGTAACTTCCGTACATGGTCAGCCAACTCAACAAGTTGGTTCAAACTCCATTTCGCAAATCTTCTCCCTCATAAGATTTAAAATAGGATTTTGTGTGGTCATAGACAGACACCACGTTAAATCCTATAGCAAAGTTTTCATGCTTTTGAATGAGTGTGGTTGAGCTGGTGGTGGGATCTGGTTCACATCCCGCCATGGGTGTAGTGAGAGCCTCAAAATCCATATAGACCACAAAGGGGACTGTATCATGCTTGTGGATATTCTTAAATTTCAACACAGCATCGTCCCCTTGTAGCAATACTAGTCTCACCGCTTCCTGAGATACACAATCTACCCTATGTCGTTCTAAAAGCATAGGGGTCCAAATGTATTGTAAACAATGTAACAAATATGTTTCTCATGTTGATCTTTGGACAATTGTCTGCCTACCTATCTACTAAAGCTTTTAATCAGGCAATAGTGATTAACCTCTCTGTCAGACAGATATAAAGGATTAATGTGGTGTCGTTGTGGTTCTTTCGTGGCATAAAGAGGACCCATAATTTCATCACCGCCAAGGCCATACACCATAAATGAATAAAAGAAAGTCCATAGGAAACGTCACGTGAGTTATTTTTAAATTTTGTTTCAATTGTTCAAACATGGCCTTGTACTTTCCTGGCCAACAACCATTCTGTTGTGCTGACTGCAAATACGCAGCCACAGACCAATGAAAGCATTTATCGTCCATGTCCTTTATATTTGGGGGCTGCGTGGCGCAGTCGGTAAAGGCGCTGAGCTTCTAACAAAAAGGGAGTGGGTTCGATCCCCACCCAGGTAGTGGATTTTAGAAACATAACTACCACTTTCGGATACGCAAATGGCCCTGGGGTTCACTCAGCCTACACCAGAAATGAATACCAGGGTAATTCCTGGAAACAAAGACGGCCGGGCGTGGAGCTGACAACTCCAACCCATCTAGTGCCGATGTCACAAAACGTGGAAGCCTCTACCTTCCACTACTCCCAGGGCCTCCACGACCTGTATGGAGTTGGCTTTGCTTTTTGTTCTTTATATTTTCCACGGCTTCTTTCGATGCTATTGCCTGTTGTGTAGGGATGTAACTAGACCCTGCATTAAAAGGGTACAATTTGCAAATGTTAATTAGCAGGTGATTTTTTTAACTTTATTTTGTTTACAGCATGCCCCATTACAATGTAGTAATACTACATGCTTAATTATTACTTATTAATCATTTCAGATTAAAACTATACAATTTATATTATAATTATTTTATATCTATGGCCTGTTAAATGACATTTGTGACACTAAAATGATTAACAGTTAAGAAAATATAAATACAAATTATCTATTTAGTATTTCAAATGAGATAGAGTTTACAAAAGTAAAGAATTCCCTAAGGTAGTTTCTAACAAGTTCATCTTTCTTTATAGGCCAGTTGCCTGATTTTAAAACATGTGCTATTAATATACCTCTTTCTTTCCCTAATAACTTACACTCATATAGTAAGTGATCTACAGTCTGGTGACCGTTATTGCATATACATGTTGGACTATCTATAATTTTAAATCTGAATAAGTATGATTTAATATTGCCGTGTCCTGTTGTCATAACTGTAAAATTGGGCGTTATGTTCATTTTCAATTTTAGTCTGTCCTGTACACTGGGGAAAAATGATTTTGTAATTTCGCCCTTGGATGTATTGTCCCATTCATTCTGCCACTTTCTCAAGCTAAACACACTTAATTCTTTTAGGATATTACTTTTTGGAATTCTATTATAGCACTCAATTAAACCGCTTTGTGCTGCTTCTTTAGCCAGCTGGTCCACTAATTCATTTCCCTCATTTCCGTTATGCGCCTTAACCCAACTGAATACAATCACCCAATTCTGTTTCTCCATTTCAATTGCCTTTCTTCTAATTTTCTCTATGAGAAATGTATGGTTTTTGTAGTTTTTAAGTGCATCTATTGTAATTTGGCTGTCTGTGAAAATGAGTGCGGTTCTCTGCTCCGTGTCCATGGATTCTAGATGTTGCAATGCCTTAACGATAACTAGCTGTTCTGCTTGATTATTAGAACATCGTTTGTCTAGTTTATATTGCAGCTGTTGAATGAACTCGTTTCCATTGTATATGGCAATTCCTGATCCTACTCCATCCTCACTTTTACTTCCATCAGTGTAAACATTGAAAGAATGCATCTGTTCATAATTTACGTCAATATTTTTAACAATGTCAGCAGGGTGAGACCATTGATGTACTTCCGTGTCCATGTCAATTGAGCGATCTTCTTTACTATTAACTTTAATAAGATCGTAGTATGCTACCGTCTCCTCAATTTGAATATTAATTGGAATTAATCCTATTATCACACAGAGAGCTTCATTAGATACCTATTCACAAGATGGCGTCACAGTGAAAGTGCAGTGAAATAGCAGCTAGTGTAAATATTTGATAAAAGTGGTAAAATATTATAACAGAGGCTTAAAATCTATAAAGTTACTTTCCTCAGATCAAGTGTAATACGGAATATTGATAGTATTTAGAAATTCTTGTTGATAATTTAATAAACTTAAACTAAGTTGTGGGAACGTGTATCCAAAGATTCGGTGACTTCTTCAATCACTGTTTGAACCAAGTAGAGCAGTGGTGCTTTTACGAGACTTCACCCGATTGGAAGATATACGTATTTCACATTCTTCTTTATTGGTAGGTTATTAGATTAATTCTATTAGGTAGTAATAATTAAATTAAATTTAGTGTAATTTGGTGTAAACATCTAGGCTCACTTAGATCTCTAGTATGACGACAGTAAACAGTGTTAGTATCTCGTCAGGTTGTGTAACCGTAACGGATTTATGCTCGTCGTGCAAAATAAAAGTAAAAAATGCAAATAAAATCATCACAAGATCTCAGGTAAAATTGAATGAGGAGAAAAGTGAAACCGATTGTCGTAATGTAGGCCTACCGCTACCGTCATGCGAATGTCATAACCTGAGAAACGAACTGTCCTCAAAAGACGAAATTATAAAGCTGCTAAAGGAAGATATTGCTAAGTTAATGGAAGAGTTGAATAAATTAAAAGGAAACAGAGAGGAAAGCAAGGAAACTTGGTCGACAGTGATTGCTGGTAAGGTAAGATTGAATAAGCCTAGGCCTATAAATGGAGTACATGTAACTGAAATTCCCGTCTCAAATTCATTTGGAGTGCTTGTCGAAGAAAATGATGACTTTCCTCAAGAAGAAAAGAAGAAAGTGATAAAGAGAAAATCCAGGAAGATGCGGATATTTGCGGATAGCCACGGGCGAGATGTAGCAGCAAGCGTTTTGGAGAGAAGCCGAGAAATGGAGGTCACTTCGACAGTGAAGCCAGGAGCTCAGATTGCAGAAGTCACGAACGGGATGATAGGAGAGTGTGCGTCCCTTACTGCAAAGGACTACGCAGTGATCATCGCTGGAGCAAACGACGTCTATAGAAATGAGAGTAAAAAGGTAATCAAAGATTTAAAGGGTACATTGCCATCCATGCAAAAAACAAATGTCATTATTGTAAATATTCCGCAGAGACACGATTTAATTCCCAAGTCATGTGTAAATGTAGAAATAGAGGCTACAAATGGAAAAATTCATAAAATTTGTAAGAGTTTTCCAAATGTCCAAATTGTAGATGTAAGTAAATTAGACAGGAAGTTCCACACTCGGCATGGCCTACACTTAAATAGATTAGGAAAAGAGTATCTTAGTGATGAAATCTGCAAAATTGTAAATTCAAATGGTAAGAATAATTCAACAGTAATATCATTAGAGTGGAAGCAGGGAAACTGGTAGAAGAAGCCAAACGTGAGGTTTGGCATTCACATCTTTTGAAGTCAAATTTAACGGAGTGCAACAATGGTATTTCGGATTTGTCTAGCAACAATAATAATAACAATTATGATAATAATAATGTAAATAAATCACCAACACAAGCTTGCAAAAGTAACAAATTTAAAATTTACCACCAGAATGTCCAGTCTCTTTATAATAAAATTGATTACATAAATCTAATGCTTAAAAATGAACTTAAAGACATCTCAGCACTATGTATTTCAGAACATTGGCTGAAAGAGGAACAACTCGAATTAATTCAATTCCCAGGGTTTATACAAGCTAGTAAATACTCTAGATCTAATATTAGCCATGGTGGTACTTGCATCTTCTTAAGAAATAATTTAGATCATGAACAGATAACAGCTTATGATTATCTAATTATGGAACAGGATTTTGAATTCTCTGCCGTAAAAATTCAGCAGTTTAAGTTAATAATTGTATGCGTATACCGTTCTCCGTCAGGAAAGTTTCCTCTATTTATAGATAAACTAGAATTGTTACTCAATAACATGAGCAAAGTAAATTTCGATATAATAATTTGTGGGGATGTAAATGTGGATTTCTTAAAACTTGATAGAAATTGTGAATTATTAAACCAGTTACTAATTTCCTATGGACTGAAACCTACAGTAAATACACCAACAAGAATAACAAAATTTAGTAAAACCACTCCTGATCAAATTTTTATAAATACAGATAAATATCACCATTCAATAGAAGTCTATTGTCCGGGTTTTAGTGACCACCATGGACAAATACTGAGTTTTGAAGTATCCGAAGTAATCAATAATAATGATAATGGAGTAAAATCAAAGTGCAGGTCATTCACTGAATCAAATGTTACATATTTCAATGACTTATTAAATAAGGAAACATGGTCAGAAATTTATGAACTAGAAAATGTAAATGATAAATTTAATGCATTTAACAGTACCCTAAAACACTATTTTGAAATAGCATTCCCCTTTAAACGAAGAACTGTTCAAAATAACAAAACTAGCAATTGGATAACAACAGGGATTATAAATTCATGTCAAAGAAAGAAATTTCTACACAAATTATATAAACAATACCACACAACACCTGAATTCAATTTATACTACAAAAAATACACTAGCATATTAAATAAGGTAATAAGACTAGCAAAGAAAATGCATAATGATAATTTTATTTCCCAATCATCTAATAAAAACAGGGCTATGTGGTCTGTAATAAAGAAAGAAACTGGAAAATCTGCTAAAATACAAAGGAACATTACACTGACCAGAAATAATAAAGTGATTAATAATCCAGAGGAAATAGCAAACACTTTTAATGACTATTTTCTGGAAATTCCGCAAAAATTATTAAATAAATCACAGGTAAATACACTAAATTCTAATAATAAAATAAATATATGCAGTGATTCTTTATTTATAAATCATGTCACAAGTGAAGAGGTAAGAATAGTTATAAAAGAGCTAAAAATAAATTCTGTGCTGGCATTGATGGCATCCCTGATGCAATTTTAAAGAAATGTGCAGAAAATATAATAAATCCACTTACGCACTTAATAAACAGTTCAATTCTCTCAGGAACTTACCCGGATATTTTGAAGTTATCAAAAGTAATTCCAGTGCACAAAAATGGTTCAAAAGATGAATTAGATAACTATCGTCCTATTACCTTACCAACTGGTATTGCAAAAATTGTGGAAAAAATTATGTATAAGAGACTGATAAGTTTCATAGAAAAAAATAAAATATTATCAAACTCACAACATGGATTTAGAACGGAAAAATCTACACAGACAGCAATTTACGAATGTAGTAATAGTATACTGAAATTAATTGACAATAAGGAACATGTAACTGGCCTATTCTTGGATTTATCGAAAGCATTTGATGTAGTTGACCATAAAATCCTCCTTACCAAACTAAATCAATATGGTGTTAGAGGTCTAGCTAATAAATGGATAGAGTCTTACTTAACAAGGCGTAAACAAATAGTAAGCTTGAGACACAAGGATGATGGAACCAAATTACTTAATGAAACATTGTCCAATGAGGGAATTATTGAATTTGGAGTACCCCAGGGATCGGTTTTGGGCCCACTACTCTTTCTTCTATATATCAATGATATAACACAGAACGTTCATTCACATAAGGAAATTTTGTTTGCGGACGATACAACACTCGTAATAAAAGGTGAAACTAAACAGGTCATACAGCAGTCTGCTGACTCCGTTACAGGAGAGTTAACCAAATGGTCACAAGATAATCGCCTCATAATAAATTATAAAAAGACAGTATGTCTAAATTTCCACACTATACAGAATAGGAATCCTGCGATGCCCAATATAACATTAAATGGTCATCAAATAGAAAATAAATCAGAAACAAAGTTTTTAGGACTATGGATACAACAAGACTTGAAATGGAATAAACATATACAATATCTGAATACTAAACTGAACTCGATGTGCTTTGCGTTACGTATTTTGAAAACCTGCACTAGCATGCACACATTAAGAAATACTTATTTTGCTTATTTCCATTCATACTTAAGATATGGGATCATATTTTGGGGTATGTCGCCAGATGTACTAAGCACGTTTAGGATACAAAAGAGAGCGATTAGAATTATGGCAAATGTACACTCTAGAGAATCATGTAGACCTCTGTTTAAAGATTTAAACATTCTCCCACTGCCCTGCATATATATCTTTGAAAGTATTATGTTTTTTAAAAAGAATTTAATGAATAAAGATGTTTTTCTTAAAACAAACAATGATGTTCATAGGCATAACACAAGACAAAATCAAAACATTCATATTTCACACACACACACAAGCATATATCAAAAAGGAACTTTTCACACTGGAGTTAAATTATACAATAAACTACCCCAGTATATAAAACTGGCCCCAAAAATAAAAACCTTTGATAGAATGTTGAAAGCTTATCTGCAGTGCCATTGTTTTTACTCAGTAGTTGAATATTTTAGCGTATAGGAGTGATGGAATCTATAACTATATTTTACTTTTTTAATTTAATTTTAATACCTAGCTGTATGTTGTTGTATTTATAGAATTAAGTTTTCATATTATGATAATAGAGTGAGGTGTAAATAGTTGTGCAATAAGATTGTATCTATTAAGATTTGCTATTATAATAAGTTATAAATAGTTTTAATCTTAGTAATATATACCTGTTAGTTCTTTTATTTTATGCATGTAAATTCTGACGTGTCCTATATCAAAAATGTATTGAATGCATGTATTTGATCAAATGGAATTAATAAAAATCTATCTATCTATCTATGAGATAAGCTTTAGCTATTCTGTTATTTATCAGCCTTTGGACTCTTATCAATTTTACTTTATAGCAAGTTTTCTCCAGAACCTTTCTCCAACCGGTGCTCCATACAAAATGAGAGGTAAGATTCCACCTTTGTATATTACCTTCAGAGCTGTATGCTTTAAACCCCAGTTTAGCTTTGCAAATCTTGAGAGACTAAATATCAGTTTCCTACATTTTTCAGTCATATAGTTAATGTGCTCTCTAAATGTAAGTTTGTGGTCGAAAATAATTCCAAGATATTTAACGGTGCCACCTGATCTAAGCTTTTGTAATTAAGATAAATTTTAATCTCTTTTTCTTATTTTCTTTTTCTTCTCGACAAGACCATAACTTTTTATTTCTGTTCGTTAAATCTGATCTTATTGAGTTTAGCCAAAATTGAAATTTTGTCCATTTCTATATTAGTATAATTTTCTGCCTCTTTAATAGATGTTGCTTTAACAAGCAGTAATACGTCATCTGCAATTGCAACAACTCTCGTGCGATTTGTATACTGCAATGTAAGAAGAGAATTATATTTTATATTCCCGAAACCAGGACCACAGCATGAACCTTGCGGACAACCTTTAGGAAGTCTTCTCTGAGTGTTGTTGTTATTAATGGCCATGAAAGCTGTTCTTCCTTGGAAATAGTCTTGAGAGAGTTTGTATGGATTTCTAGGGCATTCCATAACTTTTAGTCCTTTTAGAATAGCAGGCCACCAAGCGGCGTCAAAAGCACCTTTAACGTCCAAGCTGGTCATAATTATTACGTTCCCTTTTTCTAATTCCGGTTCTATAAATTGCTTCACTTCCATTGATGCGTCGGTTGTGCTCTTCTGTGGTGTAAATCCAAATTGATTATTATTCATTAATTTATTTTTGTACATATGATGCTTTATTCTACTAATCAATAACCTCTCCAGTACCTTGCCCGCTAGATTCAACAAGCTAATTGGTCTCAATTTCGATGGATCTGTACTCTTTTCTTTTCCTGGTTTAAGTATGAGAATTATTTTTGCTCTCTTCCAAATTTTAAGGAAGCATCCTCTTTTGAGACATTCATTATATATTGACGTTAAAAACTTAGGAAAATTATTGAAAGTTCGTAGGAGTATTTCCATAGAAATTCCGTCTTCGCAGGTGATGAATTTTATCTAACGCAAGACCACTGGGTCTTTCTTGCAGTTTATCGAATTTTGTTAGCAAGGCATTCACCACATGGGTTCCACACCAATCTTCCAAATTGTGTGCTATGAAAAGCTCTTGCATTCGACTGCAAATATAACATTTTTATTTATGCTCAACGTCCTTCTCTTTGTATACAAAATAACACACGAGTTCTGTATTCACCTTTAAAGCCGTGTGCAACCCTTGCGCTGTAAAAATTGTATCCCTAAAAATGTCTAAAAATGATGTTTACCCCAAAATCCGTTTCACACATGTTCACCACAGGTATCCTCACCCAGAGGACCAAAACCGTAAAATGCAACACCAAATACGCCCTCCTAGTTTTATTGGTTCGCCAGATATCACGAAAAATGTAAAAACACGTTTTCCAACCAAAATCCATTTCCAATAGACAACCTATTAAAACGATAACCTCGCCGTCTGATAGAGCGGAAAAAATACCAATAAAACGACAACTTGCAGGCCCCTATACGACTATTCCTTCCCCAATTATCACCACATAATCGTAATTCTCAGAGACTCACCACTTGCCTTACCCCGTAACTTTCCTACTGCCCCACTACTACTACCACTACTACTACTTTATATCCTAGAGACCTGAAACTTATTTTGGGGGTAAAGACCTTTCATTTACGTCAAACAAACATTTTTGTCAAATTCCTAATTTCAGAAATATAAATAATTATAAAAATTGAACATTTTTGGAAAAAAAAATAAAAAATCAAGTTTTGGTCTAATGATTAAGGGCATAGAGACCATTCGTTTGAACCATTGTACAACGTTCTATAATAATTAGTTTTAAAAATATCACCTATTTGAAACATTTTTTTAAATACGAGTGGTCCATAGGAAAGGGGGCGTCACCACGATTAATTTTACTCCTCATAATTATGTCCAAATCCCACCATGGGTTCGCGAGATATCGGGTTGCCTACCACCACAGGCTGACCACTAGTCACGTTCTCGCGGAGGCCATGACACTATTTAGAATCGGTAGCTCTTATCTACTAGCGGACTGTAAAATTGAAAGACAATCTTTATATTAATCATGAGGCAAAACGGAAAGGGAAGGAGATTTACAGCTAGGGCGTCCCCCTCAAGCGACGGAAATGCTAGGACGTTCCCCGTAACTGACGAAACATTAAAGCGGAAGGACACTCTGCCAGTGTTTGAACTGCGGATAGGTACTTGGAACATTGGTACAATGACCAGACGAAGTGCCGAACTCAGCGTAGTTCTAGACAGACGCCATATAAACATTTGCTGTGTGCAGGATACAAAGTGGAAAGGTGCCAAATCATGCCAAATTTGGAAATGATTCATGCTCATTTACAGTGGTGAGGAGAACACCAGAATTGGCATTGGAATAATATTAGATCATCACCTTAGTAACAACGTTGTCGAGATCAGCAGAATCAATGATCGCATCATGTCGGTAATACACTCCTTTGATAAACAACCATGTCTTAACGTCTTACCCCAAACGGAACAAAAATATATGTGGGGACCTCAGTGGTCATGTAGGAGTGAACAGGGGCGGCTTTGAAGGTTACTCTTGTGGCTTTGGATTTGGAGAACAAAATAAACAAGGGGAGACGATTCTTGAATTTGAATTTGTAGCCTCCCATAACCTTGCAATAGTAAAACACGTTCTTTCAAAGAAGTATGAACACCTTATAACTTATAAGAGTGGTGATTTCAAGACGCAGATTCACTTATTCTGATAGATAAAATGGATTTGGGACAAATTAATGATTGTAAGGTTATTCCGGGAGAACCACTTACTTCCCAACATAGGCTTCTACTTACAGCCCTGAGAAAACATATTAAGGTAAAAATTCCGAAAATTTGAAAGATTAAATGGTATGAATTGAATAGTGAAAAAGGTAGTGTTCTGAAAAATTGTATAGTGGATTATTTAGGCAAAACCCCATCTCAGGAAAACAACCAAACAGTACTATGGTCAGGCATTGAAACATTTTGTGCCCTACATAATGCAAAGGTTTCCATATGGTGGAACAACCAAGCCAAAAACAGCGTAGCTGAAAAGAAACGTTTGTTAAGAATTTGGCAGAATGCTGGTGCTGAGGAAGATTAAGATAACTACAAACAGGCAAAGAAAGCTGCAAGAAAAACAGTCGCAAATAAAAAAGAAAAGCTGATTTTGATTTCTACCAGCGTTTAGAATTAGCCAATAACAACGACCTATATAGATTAGCCAAGCGCAAGCATAATGACTGCAAAGGCTTTAAAACCCCAAAACACGTTAAAAATAAAGAAGGCAATTCATTAACGACAAACCATGATGAGTATTATTATGATTTATAAAATGAAGAAAAAATTCCCAGGCGAAAAGAAGTGGAACTACCTATGACGCTAGGACCTATTAATGGAATCACAGAGGTGGAAGTTAGGAAAGTCATCTCTAAAATGAAGAATCAGAAAGCAACGGGTCCAGATGAATTACCTGCTGAACTCTGGAAATCTCTTGAAGCGGATAGAGCTGTACGGCTTTAAAGGTTATTCAATGACATATTAGTTCACGATCAGATGCCAGATGCCTGGAGAAAGAGTAGGTTGGTCTCGTTCTACAAAAATAAAGGAGATGTTCGATCTTGTGGAAACTTCCGCGGTATAAAACTTACATCACACACACTCAAGATCTGAGAACGAGTCCTTAGTGAGAGCCTTCAAAATTTGATTAAGTTAACGAATAATCAGTTCGGCTTCGCTGCTGGAAAAGGAACCATTGATGCAATCCATGCGATAAGGCTGGTGATTGAAGAAACTCGTGAAAAAAGCAGAGTTTATGTATGGTTTTTATAGATCTCGAGAAAGCCTTCGATCGTTTGCCAAGACCGTTAATGTAGCAAGCATTAAGGTCGCAAATCGTTCCTGAACTATACAGAAAACTCATAATAGATATGTATAATAATATACAGACATGTGTCAGAAGCAGAGCAGGTTTGTCCAAAAGCTTTGATATCAAAGTGGGAGTTCATCAGGGAAGTGCTCTAAGTCCACTGTTATTCAATATTACTATAAAGTACCTAACAAAACAAATTCATAAACCTTTACTGTGGAATCATTATTCGCGGACGGTGGCACTAATATCTGACAGTACTTGTGACCTACAGGAGAGTTTAGACCACTGGAGAAGTGCTCTCGAGTCGAATTGACTGCACGTTAGTAGAACCAAGACTGAATGTATGGTAGGCCTATGCGACTCCCACCACAATAACCCAGTATGACAAATATGGAACTTAAACTACAGTAGATGGTGAAACGTTACCAAGAGTAACAAAATTTAAATATCTAGGTTCTGTCAATGCTGAAGATGGCACGATAACCACTGATATAATCCATGGGGCCACGTCTGGGTGGAACGAATGGGGCGAACTAACGGGAGTTATATGTGATCCGAAAATACCCATAGGAACCAAGGGTAAAGTTTATAAATCTGCCGTCAGACCAATCCTACACTATAGTAGTGAAACATGGGCTACAACAAAGGCACATGAACTAAAGTTACATATACCACTGAAATGCGTATGTTACGTTGAGCGGGTGGGGTTACTCTCAAAGATAAAATCCATAATGAACATGTGCGAGGCAGTTTCAAAGTAGCGCCTATAACTGAGAATATTTTAGCGTCCAGGCTAAGGTGGTATGGACATGTTATGCGAAGACCGTAAAATCATGTAGTGAAGAAGTGCTTTACCATGGCTACACAAAAAAGAGGGAGCAGCAGACCTGAAACAACAAGGAAGATGAATGTCCAAAGGGACATAAGAGTATTGCGCCTATCTGCTGATGATGCTTTACAACGAAACGACTGGCGCCTCAGGATTAAGAAAGCCGACCCCGCGTAACGTGAAAAGGTGAGGAAGAAGTAGTAGAAGAAGAAGAAAATCAATTGGTTGTTGTGACTTTGAGTGAGCTGCACTCTCCCCGGAAATTTCAAAATGGATTTGCTTGTGGTAACACAATGCCACTAAAAGTTACCCTCAGAATAATTGGTCTCCTTGCCAATCATGACTTGTACCTTCCTTCACCGAGATCGAATATGGAGAGGTTATGTGGGAATGCGTTTGAAAATCGCTTCTGTGTTTTCAAATATATTCATTTCTTATTGTGCGTGTTATATGGATGAATATTTGGAACTTAAGTTGTCAGGAACTTAAGTTAGGGTTGATTTATAATAAAATAATAATAATAATAATATTGATTTACGTCCATTTTAACTACTCTGGCTTTTAGAGACACCCGAAGGGGATCTTTAACGAGCCAGTAAATCTACTGACACGGCTCCCTTGAATTTGCGCACCCTCAAATGGCAGATGGCTGCGGGATGATTTATGTACCGTATACTGAATTCACTTTAGAGATTCAAGAAAAGCAAAGGATATCTGTAATTTAAAGTAATTTTAAAGACCGTGTGGCTGCAGTAACACAGTTTGCCACCAGATACCGCCAAGGTATCCAAAGACATTAAAATTGACTAAGGCTGTCGGTTGCCATGACTACAGTTTGGTTGTTCACAAACGATTTCAGTTCTTTGTACGTGTAACTGATCTGTTGGTTCTTGACATAAAAATGTGTTCCTCACACAACATTAATAGGGTGGCTGTGGTGGCGTCGTTGGTAGCATGCTGAGATTCTATGCCCAAGGTCACGGGTTTAAACCTGGCCGAAGTCGTTGGATATTTTAAGAGCGTTAAAAATCCCTTAGAATCCCTTCCTTCGGAGGGGAAGTAAAGCCGGCGGTTCCATGCCATAGATGTATGGCATGTGACCCGTTATAACCCTGATCTGGAATTATTAACTGACTTATATGAAATGAGGTCAGGATTAACTTAAAAAGAATTCGGAAATTCATCCTCATGTCATCTGTTGGTAAGGAATTCTATTCTATTCACCTGACGTCTATACCGTACGATACTCCACCTTGTGGGGACGGTTCGTACTTCAACTTACTTGGTATCCGCTAGGTAGCGTACAATGCTCTGGTTGTCGCGGCGACTTTTAGACCTGTATGTCGGAGACTAGTTGATATGTATCGAAGTTGTAACCAATGACAACGTTTGTTGATCATAATAATCAGTTGTGAATTCATAGAGCGAAAAGATGTGAAATCATTAGAGCTGATAGAAAACGGGCTTTTCAGCTAGCCATTGGCTAGGCTAAATGACTCCACGTCATTTGTATTATTATTACAATATTATCTCATTGTTCAGTGCAAAATATTTATTGTCCAATTTGAGCATTAATCAAATTATTTAAATTATTTAAAAATCATCATGACTTTCCAATCAAATATCCGATCATGTAATCACATGGTTATTTCAACTAATTTCATTCCTGGTAAAAGTAATATTTTATCGTTATTAAAGTATGATTTTTAAGGATTTAATGGATCAGAAATTATTTAATTAATCATCGGAATAGTACTGTATTTCCAGGTTTCACAAACATATAGATTTCAGGAAAATAAATGCATCCCATTATGCAATTATTTCAATCAGGACACGGCAAGGTTTTTAGCAAAGCTAATAAATCTCGGCCATGAAATACCAACTCATTCTTAAAGTGGTTACTGAAATGTCGGTAACTGTACTGCAATATCAGAGTATAGAATTCTGCTGATGATAGGCATTACTGGTATTATATGTGAGCGGCTTCACCGTCCTCACCCTTACTTTACCTGAGCATGGAGCAATAATCCAACCCTCAAAACTCGGATTTAAACATTTTTACCATTTCATTTATGCACATTATTAATCAATTAATAATTCAATAATGACCTCTCAGCTATACAGGCTGGACTTCATGGCTTATCACAACACCATCATATAGGACTATGTCACACGCATGCAACCCCATCTAAATACTGTACCTTTATATCATACTAGCATTACCCGTCGCGGCTTCACCCGCGAATATTGTACTGGTAGTTGTAAAGAGTACACTTAGCAAGGGCTTATACGTGAATGTTATGAGTTAGTTATCATTTAATTTTGAAAAATTTTGATAATAATTTGGTAAAGACCGTAAACAATCAGACAATAAAGGCAATACAACTCAACAATGGCAT
Organism: Meconema thalassinum; assembly: GCA_946902985.2. NCBI lineage: Eukaryota > Metazoa > Arthropoda > Insecta > Orthoptera > Tettigoniidae > Meconema > Meconema thalassinum. The sequence goes on from OX336398.1 coordinate 103,750,416, forward strand.
ATGAATATCAAGTTATCACGAACCCTCGCATCGCATGTAAAAAATTCGACTCAAAATCACAACATGGTTTCAGACCTCAAACGTAAATATAAAATAAATGAGATATATTATGAAAAAAGTACACATCATAAAATTACACAAATCGAAATCTTCTACACCCTCATTTCTCCCCATTCACCTCATAATATACACCACATCAAAAAACCCTTAGACACGTGTCTGTTTTTTTCAGCTGCAGGTCCCCATCCTCGTGATGGCACACACGTATAGAGGGAAATCTAAGGTTGTGCAGCGGTTCTCCTTCTTTAGTGGACGTTTTTTTTTCAGAACTTCACCCCTCCCCATGGGCCCCTTAAATTGGATTTATGAAAAAACGGCCGAACACCTATTTACTTATTTTTAAGCTTATTTTTCCCCCTCAAGTTTCATATTTTTTCTCCTATATTGTTTAAGAGATACATGCTCCGTTAGGAATCCTTCATCCCCCACTTTTCACCCCTTTCACTTCATAATGTACACCACATCGAAAAACCCTACACTCGTGTCTGCTTATTTTTAATGATTAGTTTAAATGCCGAGTATCACATCCCCCAATGAAACCAATCGTGAGATATTGTTGTTCAATGAATTGCAGGTCTAACCCCCTTAACACCCCTTTAGAAACTGAATATTCAAAAATCCTTCCTTAGTGGACGTTTTCGACATACAACGAACATATCCTCAAAATTGGATGAGTCAGTCAGTCAGTCAGTCAGTCAGGACACTTGGTTTTATATAATAGATTATTCAAAGAATTTTCAAATAATTCAAATAATATTTGTTCAGCTCGTATTGTAAATTAATGATGCTTCGCCGATGCTGCAGGTCACCATCCCCGTGATGACACACACGCATAGAGGGAACTCTAAGGGTGAGCAGTGGTTGTCCTTCTTTAATGGATTTTGTTTCTTTCAGAATTTCACCCCTCTCCATGGGCCCCTTAAATTTGATTTATGAAAACACGGTCTAACACCTATTTACTTATTTTAGGCTGATTTTCTCCCCCTGAGTTTTTATACGTTTCGAATATGTCGTTTAAGAGATACATGCTTTGTTACGAGTTATTCATCCCCCACTTTTCACCCCTTTTACCTCATAATATACACCACCTCGAAAGACCCTTAGACAGGTGTCTGGTTATTTTTAATGGTTAGTTTATATGCCGAGTATCACATCCCCCAATGACACCAATCGTGAGATATTGATATTTAGTGAAATGCAGGTCTACCCCCTTAACACCCCTTTAGAACCAGAATATCCAAAAATCTTCCTGAGTGGGTGTTTTCGACTAACATCAAACATATCCCCAAAATTTCATATTTCTAACTTTAATAGCTTTGGCTGGACGATGATGAGTTAGTGAATCAGTCAGGACACTTACTTATATAATAGATTTTAGAATTTCACCCCTCCCAATGGGCCCCTTAAATTGGATTTACGAAAAAACGGTCGAACACCTCTTTACTTATTTTTCAAGCTGATTTTCCCCCGAGTTTCACACTATTTGCCTGTGTCGTTAAAGAGATACTTGCTCCGTTAGGAATCCTTCAGCCCCCACTTTTCACCTCCATCACCTCTTAATATACACCACATCGAAAAACCCTTAGACATGTGTCTGCTTATTTTTAATGGTTAGATTCTATGCCGAGTATCACATCCCCCAATGAAACCATACGTGAGATATTGCTATTGAATCAATCGCAGGTCTACCCCCTTAACACCCCTTTAGAACCTGAATATCCAAAAAAACTTCCTTAGTGGGCGTTTTCGACATACAGCGAACATATCCCCAAAATTTCATGTTTCTAACTTTAATAGTTTTGGCTGGGCGATGATGAGTCAGTCAGTCAGTCAGTCAGTCAGTCAGGACACTTAGTTTTATTAGATAAGCATCGGTCCTAGTGGAAAATAATTCTATCACCTGAAACCAAAAATGCATGGGACGAAAAAAAACATCAAAATATCATGTTGGTTTCGGACCCTAAAAGACGTGAAAAATATAATAAAAGTATTAAAAAAAACTATTTTTCGAAATTTCATTCGAATCAATTTTTATGTCATTCCTATGACTTAGAAAATTCCGGCCAAAAAGTACAAAATCATTAATAACTCCCTACGTATTCGTCGTATGATGAAATAGCAAGAGACAAAAAAGATGTAATGTGTTATTGTCTACAACATAGGCCATGTATAATTTTACACTCAGACATATTACGTTCCCCCCCCCCCCATATTTTCACCCCTCCCCATGGGCCCCTTATATTGGATTTATGAAAAAAACGGTCAAACACCTATTTTGTTATTTTTTATGCTGATTTTTTTCCGCTGAGTTCCAAACTCCTTGCCTATGTCGTTTAAGAGATACACGCTCGGTTAGGAAACCTTCAACCCCCACTTTTCACCCCTTTCACCTCATAATATACACCACATTGAAAAACCCTCAGACACGTATCTTCTTATTTTTAATGATGAGTTTATATGCCGCGTATCAAATCCCCCAATGAAAGCAATCCGGAAATATTGTTATTCAATGAAATGCAGGTGTACCCCCTTAACACCCCTTTAGAAACTGAATATCCAAAAACCCTTCCTTAGTGGGCGTTTTCGACTTACAACGAACATATTCCCAAAATTTCATGTTTCTAACTTTAATAGTTTTGGCTGGGCGATGATGAGTCAGTCAGTCAGTCAGTCAGTCAGGACACTTATTTTTATATAAGAGATAACCAGGCCCATCACATAGGTGAAATTCAAAAGTGTTTCCTCTGTTACACTCCGGCCTCATGCAGTATTACCTCAACACACATGGTTCCCCTACGTTATACAAATTCGATTTTAAGAACAACCTTCCGTTCCCAAAATTATTATTCCTCATGACAATCATGCTTCTAGCATTCCACTATATTCAAAAGTCCGTCGTTCTGAATAAGAATCCATTAGTAAATCTTTACTGTTTTCAATTAATTATCACCAGGAATTATTATTATCTTCTGAATTACCAATAACGATCGCTGACAGCTGTCAAAGCTAGCACGTGGGGAAATGCTGCGTTGCCACTGAGGCAGATCATGACTCATAACATTCCAAGAGGCTTGCAGGAAGACACAATACTGGGGAAGTTAGCCCCCCTGTCTGGCGGTCTAATGACCGTGACGAGTCAAGGCACAGTAGAACACAGAGTCAAACCATGTGCTCAGAGCTGTGTCGGCATACATTGCAACATTGCTGACTGTTGCTATGGAGACCGTTACCCCGCTCGTCTCCACTCCTCACCACCCTTCAAGCGGATGACAGCTTTCACCGAGCATCTATTGTAAATCAGAGTATATTATCTGAACAAATCCCAACCATATCATCATTGATAGTTAGTTAATTAATTCGACAGTCAGTCGTAATGCATTCGCGTATCAATTCATTATGTTCATTTTACAAAGTTATATTACAATGTCTGATTCATATCCGATGATATTTATTTACATTAAGATTGTAAATCACAGAAAATCGCGTTCCTGTCATCTGATTATTCCTCCGGAAAATGTTGATCAAACTTAGAATGGATGTGCGACTTCATCCTCACCAAACCTAACTAAACATGAAAATCACAGTCTGTCATGTCGAAATAATGACATCTACATTTAATCCAAACAATTTACATTTATTATTTAAAGATCTCCAACATTCAGGCATAGAATGGTTCAAATACCATCTACATATCCGTCCAATATCATGACTGTGCTTGTCCGGTTGAATTCTAAACGAAGCTTTTCCATCAGAAAGCTCCGAAAATAACTTGCCTCAGAAAAATCCAGAAATGTGCCTATGGTTTCCCAAAATAAATTAAATCCGTAGTATCCTAAATGGTTGTCAGTATAGCCTAAATTGCGAATCAAATACACTAGCTACTATAGTAAATATGACCCTTAAATTTTGATGATTTGGGGGCGAGGTTCCTTCTTCCGTAGAACTCCAGCTATCGCATGTTCCCAAGCGTGCATGCCTGCGATCACGTGTTCGTGCTGCACCCCACTTGCTTGTTTCTCTCATCGTAGAAACGTTTCCGAACATCTTCCGACATCTCACCTCCGTTGCGTTTAACAACACATAATGACGGTTCGATTCATTGTGTTATTACTATTATAATGCGTATCTTGCACCATAATGTTATCGTTCGAGTAACAATTAACACTTGTAGCTTTTGCTACTGCAAAATCACCTATTTCGACTATGCACTGTCCGTGTTCTAAATACATTCACTCTGTGATTTCAGAATAAAATTTGAATGCCTCGGCCGTTGGTTCAAATGTTGCCGTAACTTGCTTAAGACACTCAATATCTGGAGCTCTTGAGAGCGGTTTTTCCAATGTACTCCAGTACAACTGCTATTCACTAATCTATGAAAAAGGCCACGTTGCCTACTCGAGATTGGAATATTCTTTCCCACAGACTTGCACACACAAAGTTTGGCCCACCTTCGATGCCTAACATGGTCATTGGATTATGCGTCCAAAACCACAATCGTTGGCTACGTTTTCCAGCTCTTAGATTGGTACCCTCATATGTGATTAGTCAAGCTGACCAGATCGTATGCGTCTGAGATCCAGAATCAAGGATGATGTAAGAGATTCGCCTGAGGCTATGTACCGCTATACCAAGTCTGGCAACATAAAAAGTAAAAAGCCATATGAATGTAGCCTTTATTACACGTAATTGAACAGTATGTTCTGCGATGAGTTATTGATTATTGATGAAAATAACACAAACATAACTGCGCCTTTCGCTAGGCGTAGAAATGTACGTCCAGATAGGAAAATAGTACTCTTTGATATATAACAATGTTGGCAATAGATTTGTCACGAAGGACAGAATTATGCCGTTCTAGATCTTAATTCACCTTTAGGCTAATTAAACATTAACTCCTACTCTACAGAATTGTTGGGATATTCGATGAATATAATGAAAACTGTCCAAATGCACACACTATTGCCATAACCTCACTTTTGCCTAGCATGCCGGCTGCCACCCACCCCTCCCCGTAGCCCTAAACCATAAATTTTATTGCAATGCAAAGGAGAATGTGTCAGAAAACAAACAAGAGATGAAATGCACTCATTTATTCTCTATATATTTTTATTCGGGAGTAGTCCATATTGTCCACTAGTTTTACACATGGTCAACTCCAGGAAGATGAAAATTGCTGTATTGTTCTTACTATCATAATTCTTACATCCCGGTGCTTGGCTATATTTCCTCCTTTGCAGTGGCATGATTGACTCTCAATTCATTTCAAATAAATAATCAAAATACCGAACAAATCAAAACAACCAACACCACCACGAGGAAAATCAATCAAAACAGGCTATTCCCGCCTCCGCCAGTCTGTTTGGTGTGAGCGTTGGGGGAGGGCCAACTACGCAAACATACTACTGAAATTAATACTTCATTGGTTGGCAGAACATCTATAGCGGAGCTTTATCGAAATCCACGCGCTCCCTATGATCTGTCATCCCCCTGTCCAGAATAATTGTGTCAGCTCCAAACACCTGCTGCTCGTCGCTTCCCTGTCCACGTGGCGGAAAATTGTCCGTGCGCATGCTACTCACGCATCTGCTAATATCATCGGACTCCATTAACTGATTTTCTTGATCTCTTCGACATAATCCCTAGATATACATCCTGCATATTCCCACGATTCTTCGGTGGTTCTACCTCTTCATTTTATTTACATACTGATATTTCTTCCTTTATCCGTCATGACAATACTCTCTCCCTCTGTTGTCAACTGGACGAAATATCCCAAGCTCTGACTAGCGCGCTTTTCAATTCTCGTAGCTTATAAAAACGACATGTGCCCTTAATCAAAATGGGCACAGTACCAAAGGTTTGTGAAAATATGTTAAGGGTTTTGGAACTATTTTAATGAATTTGGTTATGTTGTGAGTATATTGGTTGTATGAAGGTGACGTGGTGATGATGTTATCTCTTAAGATGTTATATTTTGCAGTTTCGTAGGTTGAGTAATGATCACATGACATGTGCTGTGGCATGTCGAAGATGGAGGTGATGTATGTAACGATGGTATCAAAATAGGTCCAATAACCAACAATCTTATTGATGTTGTATTTATACTTGGGGCATTTTCTTGTTTAATTTATCTCACCTACCGAACTGTGTATGGATCAGATTTCACTTTGATCGACCAAGGATTTTTATTAACCTAAATAACCTTTAATATGTAAATTCTTTTCTCTTTCCTCCTTGCCTCGAGTAGTACAGCCTCTTATAGACACTGTGCTTTGTATCACGGTTAAGATACATATTTTATTTTATGTAATGTCGGTTGCACTGGGGACGATCTCAGCATTGTTAATGTCGTTCTTTTTTTTTTCGTAAAACAATTAAATTTTGTTTCCATGTAATATAAGCAGTAGAAATCTTAGTTTTATTCAGATCAAACGTGTTTTGACTGCATTCTTCAATATTTGATGCTTTAAAGTATTTTAATTTGATTTTGAAAATTGATTAAACTTAACGGTTTAACAGTTATGGTGCTATATGGACGATAGAGGTAATACTTTGAATTACTTGATTTTTCATTTTGATTTGGGATAATTTTCTTTTGGTTTTGTCTTAGTTATCTAGTTCACGGTATTTTGCCTTTCTTTAATTTTCCTTTCGCGATTGGATTCCTAGCTTGGATTTATTTTTATTTATTGAGTTAGGTATTATTGATTTGTTTATGTATTATCAAAATTTACTTATGCATGTAATGTTATTTGTGGTTATTTTATACTGCCTTGAAGTGTGTTCTGTGTTCTTATTCAATTCAATTTCTCTCTCAAATTAGATTAAACCTTTAGTATGATAGAAATTATGTTCAGCACCCTCCACCCTCTTGTTAAGCTGCATTTTTAATTATTACATCATTAATTAAGTGGGCATCCACAGCATGAAATAGAAACTTCCACTAACTACACTTGTGTGAAGTCAAAATTTGTAGGTTAGAATTGATAACGCTCTATTAGTTCCAACGTTCGCCACCGAGTGATGACTGCGATGCCACCTAGTAGGCAAGTCCGCAAGCAAGGTGACGTGGACGGTAGCATTTGGAGGCAAAAGTAGGAACTAGTTGAAATTATCGTCTACAGTCCTTACTTGAATTGAAACAGATAATACACACTAACACAGCCATCACAATTAACACCAGTTATCAGACAGATTCTACACACACCTAAAATACACGGGACTACATGACCGCGTTGTCGCAGCCCTTAAACTAAGGAACCAACCAACATTAATAAAACACATTTTGTGCAACACGGCCCTTAGAGACCCTGAGTGCAAATAACTCTTAAGAATACATTTCAAAGTCGATAACAGCCGTGTGGGTCTGTTTCTTACCTTGGTTATCGGACATTTCGCCGGCAGGTTGCTTCTCTCCACCATGAGAGGGTACACCACTCGGTCTTTTGCCATCAGATCACAGCAACTAGTGGGGGGGATGTTGATAAAGCTCCGGCCGTAAGTTATATGGTACTTCTCAAACCCTTCCACACTGCACTGAAACACACATAGTACCGTCTTGTTGTTAGAAACCAGCAATTTCCGACATTCCGTTTCCACTGCCATTTGGCAGTGAAAAACGGTCGGCCTATTCTACTGAGCGAACTAACGAGGGACTAGATGCAGAGCTGACCCACTCCGTGATGGGCTGTTTTAAAAAATGTTCTAAGTGATAAAATCTCTTAAGTGACGCATGCGCACAACATATTGTTTGTCCGTTCAATTTCCTGCGTACTTGTTCCTGATTTTAAAGAACCAAGAATTCCTTTTCCCGTATTATTCGAGACAACGAAGACACATAGAACATCTTTGTAATTTATTTTACTATGAAGCATCTGTATTATCTTCTTGTTTTTAACATCTTATCCTCCCAATTGGGGTTCACGCACAGACACAGCGAGGGATCATTCCTCTACCACCACAAGGACTGTGTATTGGAAGCTGAACACACTTTGTCAGCAGATACAACTGGGAATGGTGACAACTTGGATCTAATGAAGGAAGGGTCAGGGTAATATCATTCATTTCTGTTTCCGGTCAACATTTCCGCAACGTGGCAACTCCGATAGCCTTATTATAGTGCTGCGTTGTGCAAGGTTGTTCCAGTTGAGGACATATGAGCAAGAAGGCCGGATGTTGTGTTGCTCCGCACTCGCAGGATACGTCTCCATCAGCTGGAATGATGCCCCATTTTTGCATGTTGGTCTTGTAACGGGGGACGCCCACCCGTAAGACAATTGAGCGACCTCCATACAGGGTAGGGAACACTGTTTCCTGGGGTTAGCTCTTCCTCTGCGGAAATTTCCAGCGGCTGCTTACTCTTCCATCTGGTGATGTGGTTAGACTCCGGTTTTCCCTCCAGAGGCTGAGTTCTAGCGATGAAGCTCTTTCTGGATTTCAGACGACAAGCTACAACTTGATGATCATACAATGGGTGACGGGGATCATTGGTCTGCTTCGAACTCTCCGCCTCGGCAGGAATGGCCCTTCTGACAGTGGTAGGAGCTATTCCAACAATTGGGTAGATTTTGTCGACTGGAGTTGGCTTCATGCATCCTGGCAAGTCTCAGACAGTCTCATTGACCGCAGTGTCAACCTTCTTGATGTGCACAGATCCAATCCACACTGATGAAGCGTACTCAGCAGCTGACACACAGCGAATTTCGGTTAATCGATTAATAGTTAATCGAATATTAAGAATCAATCAAAATCGATTAATCGACTAACACTATCGATTAATACGCTAACCGAATAATCGATTAATTGTTTAACAGACGAGATAAGAAAATAAGTTTAATTCGAGGTATGTTTATTTTCGGATGATACATAGAAATCTACAAAAGCTACTTTTGTGTCCAAATATACGAAGTGTCCTTCCTTGCTTATGTTAACAACTAGCAACCCGTCCCGGCTTCGCCCGCTATCTTTAACGTTTTACCCAGCGTAAGTTTAAAAGACGTATTTCTTTCGATTTCAATGAGCTACGCACCGTTTTCCGTCTCGGCATGATAGGATAAAATCACAGAACGGCACGGTGGGTGAGTGGTTATCGTGTCGGATTACTAACCCCAAGCTTGCAGGTTCACTGCTGGCCGTGGTGAATTTTGAAAGACGGCAAAAATTACGACACGCTTGCCACACGATGTTGGCATGTCAAAGAACCCATTTGAATTCAGTAGGCCGTGTTTATCATGGCAAATTTAATTTCGGGATTTCCCGCCAACATAAAATTCCTCATTTCTCTACTAGAAAGCGCTATAGTGTCAAGGAGTTTAGATATCTAACCTCTTTGACATTAGTGCTTCAAGGAACAACAAAATTCGACATGCGAGTTGCCCTCTGGGTGACAAATATCAAAGCTTGCGACCGGCATCCGAGGCCATACGATATTATTATTATTATTATTATTATTATTATTATTATTATTATTATTATTATTATTATTATTATTATTATTATTATTACTGACTGGACTATTAATTATATTTTCATGGAATAGTATGTGCAACGAATTCTTATCAGACGAAATTCAGAAATGGCGAGGTGCATGAAACACAAATCCCCCATCCGTCCAATCTAAACTTGACTGTGTATTCTGCGGAACGAAAGGTTCACAGGCGAAACGAAGAAAAACCGAGATGCACTTGCAGGGAAACTCCAAACACAACTACTCATCTCTGAAGTCTCGACACGACTCGACAGTTTGCTAGGCCCACTGGCTGTAACTGGGGTGATAGGCTCGCTCGTTACCTAGCTCGCAAACTGCCGCGGAAGCTAGTAATTGAATGGAGATTGTTGAAAGAAATAAAAACGCAAAAATACCCCCAGGGGCGACATAGTGAAGATAGAGATATGCTGTCGCAGATTATATTGTAGAACTTTTCATGCTGGACAATTCTTACGCTCATAGTAAATATATATTTTTTAACTGTTTTTTTATTTGCGCACAACAGGATTTTCATCCCAATTACAGTGGCATAAAGATTACACAGTATGTTATCTTAAAACGTATACTAACTTAAACTAAACAGTAATATTAATTAAAAAAACTAATAAAAATTACACAGTATGTTATCTTACAACATACAGTATACTGACTTAAACTAAACAGTAACTAAATAAAACTAATTAAAATAACTAGGTGTACAATTAAAACAGTATAGTACAAATTATACATGACGTGTAATACAAGGTTAGCTAGGAAGAATGACACAGTGGTATGAATTCATGATTTACAATTTGCAAGGTTTGAGTCATTATTTCTGGAGATTGGTTAGGAATTCCATCAAAAATACTGTCAAGGAAGTACTAAATTCTATGAAATTATTTCTTTGAGCAACATTGTTGAAAATATAACATAGCCTGTTCAGCGGTGAATTTTTGTGGCCAGATGTCCTGGTTCTTTTAATTTCAAATGTGATATTGTCCTAGAATTGATGCGTGTTACATGGAAATTTAAGAGAGAGAGGTATTCGGAATCATCAATTGAATTGTTTATAATTTTGAAAAGGAATTTCATAGCATCTATTTTTCTTCGTATTTCTAAACTGTCCACATCAAAATTTATTAGCAGTTCCTGGTATGGTGGGTAGTTTATTGGCTGAGGAATAACCCACCCACCAAGGGAAGATGATTAAGAGAAGGAAGTAGATTTTGGATTGGAGAAAAAGGATAGAAAAATAGGAGGAGAGTCCCACAAAAGTTATGAATTTGACTTTCAATACCTTTAGAAGCGGTTGCCACCGCAAATCCGTGCTCGGATACCTAAAGTGGGTACGAGCTTGGTCGAAGCTGACGGGAACCGCAGCTAAGACTTGGGCAGTTTGCCAGAGAAAGGCTTTAGTGTATTTCCTCCCAAGCACGAATAAAAGTACTATAGGGAAGGGTGATGGTCTGGCCAGACAGATAGTAAAAGCTTTATTGAGTATGAACGAGGGCATAAACCAAGAAAGATCTAGGAAAGCCAGGATCTTGCCTAACTGTAGTATCAGAGAAATGATGAATCCAAAAACAAATATTTAATTTATTTAACAATTTAAAGAAGTTTGAGGAAATTAACAAGCGTGTAATATAATTTGGACAAACATAGTTCATTTAAACTTTTCAACAAATGGGGTCGCAGACCTCTCAACATTAAATGTTTGCTCCAGGCAATTGACAATTTACAAGGTTTCAAACCTTACATGTTTCTAAAATCTTTATAAGATTTAAACAAATAAACAATAAAGCAATTAAAGTTTGAACGTGAATTGGAGTACAAAGAGTGTACCTTAAGAAATTCTTGAGAGAATGTTCTAGAGAAAGTAACAACTTCGAAATTAACAATAATAAAAACATGAAAAATAAGATAGAAGTTCCTAAACTTCTTATATTTATACAGGATTACTATATGAGAATTATACAAAGAGGGCAGGTCACTTACTGTGAAACCTGGAGAAAGTGAAAAGGAAGATTCTAGACTTCCCAAGTTTGAGCAGGAATCACTAGCCAAATGGGACAGTTTCCATTTCGTGAAACCTGAACATGACTCGCTCAAGAGTTTAAAGAAATGTTTTCCCTGATTATAGGAAAGGAACAATGTGAATTTAAAACTTGTATCACACAAACAATTATGCAGAATTTAATTAATGTTAAACTAGCAAAGTTGGAAGGGCACCTCGTGAGTGACACCTTATAGAAAGTTACAATTTGATTAATAATGGTGGTTAGTAGAAGGTTGAGGAAAGATCATTGGGATATAGGATCAATGTTCATGGCCGTATTTAATGTAAACGGACGATCGCGACGCGGTAGAAACGTGGAGCAAGCACTGGTTATCACTGTAGTCTATAAAGATGGATGCAAAGTTCACTATAGAAACACTGAAGTTTATGAAAAAGAAAGTTATTGCAATTATGGAAATAACTGATTGCACTATATAGGTGAGAGTCTATTTCTTGAAAAAGTTGTGATTTACAATTAAATGCGCCATAGAATGTTCCAACGGGGGAAGAAAGTTCGCTATTGCAGTAATTTAAGGAAGATTCCTCATTTTAACTAGTATTTTCACAAGTGCGTGAAAAATACTGGACGGCAAGACTCGCAGATAGAGTACAAGATCTCGAAGGTTCCAGAACGACCTTAGCAGAAAAATGGGGTTGAGAAAATCCAACGGAGGAACTAGCTTTATAATTATAGACAGCGGGTATTAGATAATATCCCACGTAGCGAGAGGATTTCTCATTTGAATAGCTTAAGAAAAGCTCTTTTTTAGTAAGGTTGGCTTATACAAGCAAAAGCTCAACATGGCAAATCCCACGAAGAATGATTTTTGCCCCAAAGTAAATAATTTCACACTGTCTATAAAATATCATTAAAAGCACTTGGAAGTTAAAACCATGAAGATGAGGTTAAAACTTTTAAATGGTACTTATCTTGATTTCATGTTGAAGTCGAAGTTTCCGTTGATGACTACCTAGCCAACATGGCGTAGAAGAGTGTGTGCCTCTTGGTTAGAGGAGGGTAGCTCGAGTGGAGCTTTAACTGATCGAGTCAACTGCCGACTGAGAAGTGAACCCTGCTCAACGGAGCACGGAGGGACCAAGGAAGGGGAAAAGAGTGGGGGGTAGGAGACAAAAGGAGAACATATAAACATTGCCAACTTTAAAACAAAAAATTGATCTCTTGCTGAGCCGGTCTTCAAAGAGTTGACAACAGATGATACCAGCGCAGCATGGTGAGTAAAAGAGTAGACGCAGCTCTCTTGCTCATGGAGATAACAGCTGGCGATGGCAGTAAAATCTGGTAGCCAGATGGAGAAGGAATTCCTCTTGCGCGAGGAAGAGTTGAAGAGCTTCAGAGATTCGCTGTTATATGACGCTAGGTGGGTCATAGAATATATATCTGGAACAGACTCATACAAAATATAAGCGACCTGAACCCCTAAGAGAGAACAAAAGATCACTGTTGGTGTTTGACAAAGAGGAAGGAAAGAACATGCAAAAGCATTGAAAATTATAATCTCTGGTACCGTGTATTCCAAGAATGCACCATACTGGGAGGGAAAAACACCAACAGGGAACAAGAAAAACAAGTAAACATTTAAAGGTAATAAGCAATTGTGGAGAAGTAGTCTTGTGATCTGACCATTAGTGGTCAAAGCTCTGACTACCCTGACTCTCCAATCTCTTCCAGGGTAACACTCGGTCACTCTTCCAAAAGGCCAGACTAGGGGGGGTGAAGCATCCCTAACTAAGACCAAGTTCCCCACTTTAATGTCGGGACTGGAAAGAAACCACTTCTGCCTCCGTTGCAAGGAAGTTAAATATTCCAAGTTCCATCTCTTCCAAAAAGAATTACGGAGGGCTTCAAGTTTACGCCAAACAATAGGTAAATCAGAATCCCTGAAAGAATTAGGAAGGGGAGGATGGGCAGAGAGAGAAGTGCGTGTAAGACAGTGACCAGGTGTGAGTGGAAGGAGGTCATCAGGGTCATTAGAAAGCGGAGTTAAATAACGAGAATTAACGACATCTTTCATCACAAAATAACTAGAAGCTGAGGGAAATAAAGCACTAGTAAAGATTGCGATACAATGCAAAAGGAGAATTGACAAGTTTAAACAAAGCGTATAGAAACAAGTACATCTATTCAGGACAGGAATATACCAAATAAACAAAGAAACTATGCGAGTAGAAAGCAAGAACGCCATAGGTAACAACCTAGTAGCCATAAGCAATGACCTTAAGTCATAATAAGTATCAAAGGGGTTACTCAGAAAAATACTTAAGTCAGCGAGGAACGTGACATAACAAGTATAAATGCAAAAACACATCGAATGTGACGACGAGAAAAAGTAAGTTTGTTCATCAATGAACATTAAGATCGCAAAATATGTAAGCAAAGTGTAATACATAAGCGCGTGAGAAATACGCAACGAAGTTTTGAAACAAGGATCGAAGCAGTTAGAGAATACGAGCATGAGTAAATGGAAGACAAAAGCAAGTGCGGCCTTGACCCACATAGTACAATGAGATAAGACATATAAATAGCTGAAAGAGTCCTTGACTAGAACAAGTTTATTTTGGGAAGTAGGTGAGCGGCTTCCGAGCTTACGGTAGCGGCTCGCCAGACAATGGTTGGCAATCAGCCAAAGTTGAGATAAGAGAAACATGCTTTGAACTTTGTCAAGCGTACAGGAAATAAACAGTGACTTGACCTTAATCGGGCTTGTATACAAACAAGTCTGACAAACAAGCAGTTCAAAGTACACAAACAACATTTGTTGAATCAGCTGTAACTTAAAGCAGATATTCAGGTTGAACGGCGTGCAGTCAATCGTAACTTGGACGTGAAAAAGCAATTTAAAGCCGTATGAAACAGAGTAGGAAATCAATTTCGCATAATTTTGAGGATCACGAAATCGGACAATTTTCGACAGGAAAAAGCTTGATTCTTCCGAGCAAAGAAAAAAAGCTGGGACATTGAGAAGAAGGTTATGCATAAGAATAGTTATTCTAGATGTTATAGAATTCAGATTTTCAAGCGGTTTCAAAAGCGGCTTCCAATTGTGAGGAAGGAGGGAGGAGCCGACCGTGGCCATCCTTCTACATAGCGAAAGAAGTGAAACATAGCGTACAGCAAAGTGATGGAGACTGATAGCCATGGTTTTACACAAGGGGAAGATAGTTTTTAATAGAGAGTTTAAGCAATTACCTGCTATAAAAAATGACATGAGAAGGTAAACGAAATAACACAAAGCAAGGCGAACTTGAATTGCCATCTTATGCGGAAATAAGGAAAAACCATTTAAACAACTTACAGAGGTAGCGTAGTTGTTCACGATAAGACATCGTTTCGGCAAGTGTTTTTCAAAAATATTGAGATCTGAAACATGAGCGTTCTCTTTTTCAGAAAGGGGATTTATGTCAGCTGTAACGAAATGACATTGCGCTTTGGTTTGAGCACTGGTATGTTTGATTTCACCAGTAATAACCCAACCAAAATCGGTGTCTCTGGCGACCACGGTTGAAGATAACTTGCGTGTTTGTTTGCGAAGGCACTTCCAAAAAACATTGGCACTGAAAAGTACATCAATGGGACCTTGAGCATTAAACTGAGGATCGGCTAACCTTAAGTGCGAAGGAATGTTTAAACCGGAAGTATTAATAGAGTGACTTGGAGTGTCCTTGCCAATACTGGTAAGAATGAGACAGTTTAAATTAAGATTGGTGTTTCTTTGGCAAACGTCTCTGATTTTCAATTTTGAAGACTGCAAGACTTGAGTTTTCAAATTGTCAATGCCGGTCACATTGATAGAAGTAGGCGATGACGAAAGACCTAGTTTTTTAATCAACGATTGCGAAACAAAGTTATGAGTTGAAGCGGAATCGAGAAGACCACGGGTTCTAAACCAATTTCCAAATTTATCTTGGATTTCGAATTGTACAGTGGTCAAAAGGGTTTGCGCACTGTGACAAGTTTCAGCGTTAGAAATGCAGGAAGAAGCATTAGTTTGTTCGGAGCGGCTCTGCATGGAGCTTGAAGAGGCAGGTACTGATGACCTCGATTTATCGTGAACGTGCAATAAAGAATGATGCGGTTTTTTGCAATGAAAACAGAGGTTGGATGACGTACATTTTGAAGAAGAATGCTTAGGTGACAAGCAATTGAAACAATGTTTGCTATTCAAGACAAACTTCCTTCGATCTTCGACAGACAATTCTTTAAAGGATTTGCACAAATACAATGTGTGAAGCTTTTTACAGAGCGTGCATTTTAAAGATTTGTTAAGCGGCCTGATATCTTCTCTTGCATGATTGAACGAAGAACGGGTTTCCTTGTTCTCGACAGATGGGGGCTGATGTCCCTTTGAAGAAGCAAGTTTTTTTTTCAAAAATTTGACACTGAGGATTCGTTTCGACCTTTTCGCACTGAAATGCGAGTGCTGTAAGGACTTGGCATCGGCTGTTAAGAAACGAAATTAAGTGTTCGAAGGAAAATTCTTCCTTGCGAGCGAGTTCGATCTCCCAAGCCTTTAAAGTTGAAAAATCGAATCTTGATGTAGCCAGATGAATGAGTATGGTGTCCCATGTTTGGACAGGCTGCTTGAGTTGGTATAATGCTCTGACATTCAACTGTATAGAGTCCAACAGGTTTCTTAAAGAGGTGACGTCATTAGGTTTGACGGCTGGTAAGTTGAAGAGACAACGTATGTGGCGAGCTACACTCAAACGTAAATTGCCATATCTCTCTTTAAGGAGATTAAAGGCGATGTGGTAGTTGTCTGCGCTTAAAGGCAGTGACTCCACTAAGGCTAAGGCCTCGCTTTCCAAAGACGTGCGGAGGAAATAAAATTTATGTATGTCAGATATCTCGGTATTTTCATGAATTAGGGAGCAGTAAAGTTCGTAAAAAGAATACAATTCACCTTCCTTGCCTGAGAAGTGCGGTAGGCTTATCTTAGGAAGTAACGGTTTCGGTTTGTTCTTGTGAACTGAAGCGGGTGCGAACTGGGCCGGATTGATGACCTTAGTGTCCGGTTCTGAGATATTGCGGATCAGTTGGTGGGCCTTTGCAATCCCTTCAAAGTACAAGGGTTCGACCTCGTCCCGATCCGATTGAAGTTCTGGGCAAGCGGATTCAATCTCAGTTTGAATTTGATCATAATAATCATAAGACCGTTCGTACAACTTAAGGCGATGTGTCAAGATGTCTAAATCACACTCGGCGGGATTTAATTTGCTGATGAAATTTCTGAATCTAGTGAGTTGCCCTTTATAGGAAGAACGTCTGGCAATGAGAGTTTCATCTTTTTCAGTAGGAGCCATGACAAAAAGAATAAATTAAAATACAACTCACGAAACTGTAGAACCTTGGAGATGCTGTCAAGTTTGCAGCAGCGAATGGGTAGAAAGAATGGGACACACAATAGGAGACAGGAGCGGCCTGTTTCCCGTTCACAGGCTTTGCATGATGTAATTATAGCTGAAAAATCCAAAACAGATATTAATAATTTGCCAAGTATTGTCAAATGACACTTGACAAACAATAGAAATAAAAAATGGTCTCTCCCGGGTTTCTGGTACCAAATTTTGGGTAGTTTATTGGCTGAGGAATAACCCACCCACCAAGGGAAGATGATTAAGAGAAGGAAGTAGATTTTGGATTGGAGAAAAAGGATAGAAAAATAGGAGGAGAGTCCCACAAAAGTTATGAATTTGACTTTCAATACCTTTAGAAGCGGTTGCCACCGCAAATCCGTGCTCGGATACCTTAAGTGGGTACGAGCTTGGTCGAAGCTGACGGGAACCGCAGCTAAGACTTGGGCAGTTTGCCAGAGAAAGGCTTTAGTGTATTTCCTCCCAAGCACGAATAAAAGTACTATAGGGAAGGGTGATGGTCTGGCCAGACAGATAGTAAAAGCTTTATTGAGTATGAACGAGGGCATAAACCAAGAAAGATCTAGGAAAGCCAGGATCTTGCCTAACTGTAGTATCAGAGAAATGATGAATCCAAAAACAAATATTTAATTTATTTAACAATTTAAAGAAGTTTGAGGAAATTAACAAGCGTGTAATATAATTTGGACAAACATAGTTCATTTAAACTTTTCAACAAATGGGGTCGCAGACCTCTCAACATTAAATGTTTGCTCCAGGCAATTGACAATTTACAAGGTTTCAAACCTTACATGTTTCTAAAATCTTTATAAGATTTAAACAAATAAACAATAAAGCAATTAAAGTTTGAACGTGAATTGGAGTACAAAGAGTGTACCTTAAGAAATTCTTGAGAGAATGTTCTAGAGAAAGTAACAACTTCGAAATTAACAATAATAAAAACATGAAAAATAAGATAGAAGTTCCTAAACTTCTTATATTTATACAGGATTACTATATGAGAATTATACAAAGAGGGCAGGTCACTTACTGTGAAACCTGGAGAAAGTGAAAAGGAAGATTCTAGACTTCCCAAGTTTGAGCAGGAATCACTAGCCAAATGGGACAGTTTCCATTTCGTGAAACCTGAACATGACTCGCTCAAGAGTTTAAAGAAATGTTTTCCCTGATTATAGGAAAGGAACAATGTGAATTTAAAACTTGTATCACACAAATAATTATGCAGAATTTAATTAATGTTAAACTAGCAAAGTTGGAAGGGCACCTCGTGAGTGACACCTTATAGAAAGTTACAATTTGATTAATAATGGTGGTTAGTAGAAGGTTGAGGAAAGATCATTGGGATATAGGATCAATGTTCATGGCCGTATTTAATGTAAACGGACGATCGCGACGCGGTAGAAACGTGGAGCAAGCACTGGTTATCACTGTAGTCTATAAAGATGGATGCAAAGTTCACTATAGAAACACTGAAGTTTATGAAAAAGAAAGTTATTGCAATTATGGAAATAACTGATTGCACTATATAGGTGAGAGTCTATTTCTTGAAAAAGTTGTGATTTACAATTAAATGCGCCATAGAATGTTCCAACGGGGGAAGAAAGTTCGCTATTGCAGTAATTTAAGGAAGATTCCTCATTTTAACTAGTATTTTCACAAGTGAGTGAAAAATACTGGACGGCAAGACTCGCAGATAGAGTACAAGATCTCGAAGGTTCCAGAACGACCTTAGCAGAAAAATGGGGTTGAGAAAATCCAACGGAGGAACTAGCTTTATAATTATAGACAGCGGGTATTAGATAATATCCCACGTAGCGAGAGGATTTCTCATTTGAATAGCTTAAGAAAAGCTCTTTTTTAGTAAGGTTGGCTTATACAAGCAAAAGCTCAACATGGCAAATCCCACGAAGAATGATTTTTGCCCCAAAGTAAATAATTTCACACTGTCTATAAAATATCATTAAAAGCACTTGGAAGTTAAAACCATGAAGATGAGGTTAAAACTTTTAAATGGTACTTATCTTGATTTCATGTTGAAGTCGAAGTTTCCGTTGATGACTACCTAGCCAACATGGCGTAGAAGAGTGTGTGCCTCTTGGTTAGAGGAGGGTAGCTCGAGTGGAGCTTTAACTGATCGAGTCAACTGCCGACTGAGAAGTGAACCCTGCTCAACGGAGCACGGAGGGACCAAGGAAGGGGAAAAGAGTGGGGGGTAGGAGACAAAAGGAGAACATATAAACATTGCCAACTTTAAAACAAAAAATTGATCTCTTGCTGAGCCGGTCTTCAAAGAGTTGACAACAGATGATACCAGCGCAGCATGGTGAGTAAAAGAGTAGACGCAGCTCTCTTGCTCATGGAGATAACAGCTGGCGATGGCAGTAAAATCTGGTAGCCAGATGGAGAAGGAATTCCTCTTGCGCGAGGAAGAGTTGAAGAGCTTCAGAGATTCGCTGTTATATGACGCTAGGTGGGTCATAGAATATATATCTGGAACAGACTCATACAAAATATAAGCGACCTGAACCCCTAAGAGAGAACAAAAGATCACTGTTGGTGTTTGACAAAGAGGAAGGAAAGAACATGCAAAAGCATTGAAAATTATAATCTCTGGTACCGTGTATTCCAAGAATGCACCATATGGTATCAAGTGAGGATAGTTGGCTGTTCTTTTAAAATGTAGATATTTTAGGAATTTCTTTTGTGTGTTTTCAATCATTGAGGTATATATCTTGCATCTAGGACTCCATATAATGCTAGCATATTCTAGTTTTTGTCTGACTAGTGTGTTGTACAGGTGGATACACGTACTTATGTTTTGAATGGTTTTGTATTCCTAATAACAAATCCAAGTGTCTTGTTTGAGTCAGGTATCATTTTCCGTATATGGGGGGTAAAGGTTAGTTCTCGATCTATCAACACACCGAGATCTTTGTTCTCATGAACCTATTTCAGGACACTGCAACCTAACTTGTATTTAAAAACGATAGGGTTTATATTCCGGGTGACCGACATTGAGATACATTTTTCTACGTTTAATCCTAATACATTTTCTCTAGCCCATTCCATAATACTCTTCAGGTCATTTTGAAGCAAGTGGCAGTCGGTAGAAACAGATATTTTCCTATATACCTTGAAGTCATCAGCATACAATAGACAATTAGAATGCTTTATTCTATGAGGTAGATCCTTTATGAAGATTAGAAAAACTAGAGGTCCAAGGTTCAACCCCTGAACTATTCCCGAAATAGCTTCAAATTCTCGAGAGTTCATTCTATGAAATGACACATATTGCTTCCTGTCATTAAGGTAAGAACCAAAGAG
The DNA here is from genome assembly GCA_946902985.2 of Meconema thalassinum. Taxonomy (NCBI): domain Eukaryota; kingdom Metazoa; phylum Arthropoda; class Insecta; order Orthoptera; family Tettigoniidae; genus Meconema; species Meconema thalassinum. Next base: position 103,770,716 of record OX336398.1, read on the forward strand.
GCATATAAGTAAATCAGAAAATCCTAAGATGTTGAGTTTTTTCAGGAGGACATCGTGGTTAATTTTGTCAAATGCCTTCTGAAAGTCTGTGAATACAACATCCATTTGTCCTCCTGCGTCTAATGTTCTGGACATTGATTCAGTAAAGTTGACCATATTTGTGATAGTCGAACGTCGGGCGAGGAAACCTTGCTGCTTTTCTGATATTAATGGTCTGACATAAATAGAAATTCTTTGGTACAAAATGAATTTAAGAATCCTTGCTACCGCTGACAATATACATATCGGACGATAGTTAATAATTAGCATTGGATTTCCAGATTTTAAGATTGGACATACTCGGCTTTTTTTTTCAATTAGATGGAAATGTGGCGGTTTTAATAATTAAGTTATATATGAAAAGGAAAGTGTGCTTAAGAACATCTGCACAGCCCTAATTACATATGGCGGGATATGATCTGGTCCAGTTGAGGATTTAGGCTTCAGTTTTCTTATAGCTACATCCTCCTCACGTAAGGTGACTTTGTCAATGTGCAGAGTGTCGGTAGTGATTGATGTATCGCTAGGCATGCAGTATTGTGCTTTATTAGTTGAGTAAACCGATTTAAAATACGACGCAAAAACTTCACCTATGTCTTGATCATTATCGTATGTTTTACTGTCGTGGCAAAATGTATCACAACTATTAATATGCTTCGTTTTTTTTGACATACGCCCAGAAGGATTTTGTATTTTCAGTGATATTCTGTTCAATAGATTTAAAGTGCCTTTCATATGCTGATTCAATTGCTGTTTTTATTTCGGATCGTATTGTTTAAAACTGAATGTTGAAGTATTCCGACAATCTTCTTCGTTTCCTATAAAATTCCTTCTCATGTAATTTTTTAATTATGGCATCTGTAAACCATATAGGATATTTTCTTTTGTTCTGAAATTTTATTTGAGGGACCGATTCATTAATTACCACGTATAGGTTCGAGTAAAAGCAGTCTACTGCAATATCGACATTAGTGCATTTGTATAAACGGTCCCAATTCGAGTCCCTTAGACCCGTGAATAGATTTTCAAACTTTGCGTTTTTAAAACTGTATGATGTTTGATAATCACTTTTGCATTTTTTTATCTGTAGAAGTGGCCTGCATTTCTATATTCAGAGCGGGGTGGTGGAAATCCTCAGGCAGTGGGGGTTCAGCGTATCTTGTACATTTTACATTAGTTATATTCTGACTGGCTAAAACTAAGTCTATCGTTTTACCGTGGTTGTTTTGGACTTAATTATATGAGATCATATTACATAGATTTATAAAAATGTTTAGTCCTCGACTTTGCTGAGTTGTGCTTAAATCATTATTGTTATCGCTTATTGCTGGTATATTGAAATCCCCAACAATTAGTACATGATTTTCATGAGCCTCGTAGTGTGATTCTAGCCATTGGAATACTTCTGAATACACTTCCAGCTTTGAGGTCGGAGGAATATAAAAGTTAACAATAAACCACGTTTTTCCTTGAAAGTTTAATTTTAGAAGTAAGCCTTCGTAAGTGCTTGAAATCGGCCCTACTTGCAGTACAGTTATTCCTTCCCTGACAGCTGATAGCACACCCCCTCCCCTCCCGGTGTTACCACGACTTCGGTCCGCACGGTATACTCTGTACTTCTCATTACAGACCTCGGCACCATAAACACTCGAATCTAGCCATGTTTCACTTAGAGCTATAACTAAGAAGTCATCATTGACTAAAATGTTTGTGTTCAGTTTGTCCAATTTGGTGTTCAGACCACGCACATTCTGATAGTAAATAGGAAATATAGAAGTAGATAACATATTTACAGTTTAGCTAAGCCTTCTACACTATTAATAATTATTGCATCAGAACCTTGATTCTTACGCATTTTAATTATGCCATTTCTTACCCAAATGAATGCGTAGCCTTTTTCATTGCGTGTGTTTCGTGCCGGGCCAGGAGCTTTCTTCTCTGGGGGGACAAGCTCTCGTTTATGTACACTGTGTTGTCACCAGGAAGATTTGCATGTCTAGTAGAGAGGTTCCTCTTGATTCTCCGTCACTCCATGAAGTGTTCCTTGTCGGTTCTCCTCAGGAATTTCACTATAATTCCCCTGCGCGTTTGGTTCGGGAATTTTGGAAGACGGTGAATGGCATCTATCATTTCTGGATTTACTTGTAAATTCAGAGCCTGTCCGATTTTCATCACAGTGTCCTGGACGGATTTATTTGGAACTCCATGTATTTCGATGGTATTCCTTCGTGAATATTGCTCCACGTCTCCAACACGGTTTTCTAACATCTTGACTTTTTCCTTTAGACTGCAATTTCCTTGTGTTAGTTTGTCAATCTGATCGGTACATTTAATTAAGTCTTTCTGCTGGTTTGCAATTAATAGTGCTGTGTCGTCCAATTTTTTGTGGCAGAATTCAAGAGAATTCCATAAATCAGTTTCTCACTCTTTATGTTCTTCCTTCATTCTTCGTACTTCCTCTGTCAGTTCGTGTAGTACGGAGAATATTGACACGAGCGCTGGGTTGCTTCGCTGCCTCGCACATAACTCCAGCTCGCCGCGGGCTACCCCTTTACTCTTGTGTAACCCAGCAGTTTACGCAACGAACAGCGAGGACAAAAGACCCCTGTCTCGAAGGTTCGTGGCCCGTCCCGTATAGGAAAGCTCGCGAAGGTGTGAACCCTGGTCTAGTCTAGAAATATCTGTTGAGTCTCAGATCCGCTATATAAGAGCGACGTGGCCAGCGAGGCACTGAATGTGTTTTTGAGGTAGGGCGTGTTTTTACCTGAGCGACAGTAGTGTGGCGACGTGACGTGCGTAGTTACGAAACCCAAGTGAGGCTGATTCTCCAGACAACGAGGCAGTGTGAATCATACGGAGGGACTGAGTTTTGGGGAGTGTGTACTTACCTAGTGCGACAGGGATATTGTGGTGAATTGCGAAACGCCGTGGGCTGTTCCCTAGCCAGCGGACAGCGAAGCAGTGAGTAGTGGTGAGTGACTGGCTATCGTGAATAACTGTAGTTTGTGTATAAGGCAGAGTTGCAGGTAGTGTGAAAGTAGGAAGTGTGGAAGCTATAGTGACTAGTAGTGTCTAATGAAGTGAGATTCAGTGCTTATTGTGTGGTGTATTTTCCTGACCTGCAATAAAGCTAATATTTCGTTAAAGGAACAATTGTGTTGTGCTTTCACCCACCATAATCCAGTTAACGATCTTGCCACTAGGGGCAACACGTAACAACTGGTGTCAGAACTGGGATTATGAACTCAAACACAAGCACAACACCTGAAGGTCCTGGTTTCAAAACCCGAGCCGGTCATTTTACCAACGTTCTCTAATTTTCCTGTGAGTGCATGCCCTTCACAAGACAAACAGCTAAAATGGATGCACAATTACAACTACTGCTAGAAAGGTTAAGTGGCATGGAAACCAAGGTTAAGGACGGCCCAATGTCTTTAGCCGAGGACCTAACCTCCAAACTAGAAGACAGCCAGAAGAAGATGGAAGACGGTCAAAATAGGCTAGCGGAGGACCTGAAGAAGATAAAGGATGGCCAGAAGAAGATGGAAGACGGTCAGAATAAGTTAGCACATGACCTGAATAAATTAGAAATGGGTCTGCGTGAGGAAGTCACGGCAGTGGAAAAGAAGTTCAACGCCTTACAAGAAGAAGTTGCCGAGCTACGCCGACGCCCGCTGACGGGGGTGGAACAGAGATTCAACGCTCTACAAAAAGAATTTGATGAGTTGCGCCGACGCCGGCCGACGGAGTGGATGAGAGGATCATAGATCTACAAGAGGAAGTTGCTGAGCTGCGCCAAAGCCCGCCGACGGAGGTGGATGAGAGAATCAAAGCTCCACAAGAGGAAGTTGCCGAGCTGCGCCACCGCCTGCCCACAGTTACACCGGGAATATCAGGAACGGAACAGAGCAGAGTGATGCCCCCAACCTTCGACGGAAAGGTCGCGTGGAGCACCTACTTACGTCAGTTCGAGGCAGCCTGCTCCATAAACAAACGGAACAGCACGGAAAAGGCTACAGCTATCATTGTAGCACTTAGAGGGGACGCCCTTAAAGTCCTTCAGGCCATCCCGACTGGATCACAGGACTACGCTTCACTAATCACCCATATAGAGTCCTGATATGGAGAGAGCCATCTTCAGAAGGCCCAACAGATGCAGCTACGGACCCGGGTACAAAAGAACGCGGAAACCCTGCAGGAGTTCGAGACGGACATCGCACGCCCCTTAAGGCTCTCATATCCATCAGCGCCGGCCGACTTTCTGGAACAGATTGCGACGCAGACCTTCACCGACGGGCTATGGGACTCGGACACTCAACAGGCGCTGCGACTCACGCGCAGTAACATCCTGGCAGATGCGCTGAGCCACGCACGTGAGTTCGAGACGGCAAAGCAGGTATCTAGAATGCACGCACGGGTGCGTCAAGTGGACGTCGACTAACCAGCCAAAGCCAACGGGACCAAGCCCTTGGCCGATGAACTGATTGAGGCGCTAGGCCGGTTCTTCACGAGTCACAGCACCACCAACATCGACGTAGTCGAAAGACACACGGAGAGGCGGCCCGGAAGAGGACTACCGACCTGCTAGACCTGCCGTAAGAGAGGCCACCTGAGCAAGGACTGCGGTGTTCGCCGCCGCCAAGGGTTTCCGTCGGGAAAGTCAGTCACAGGGAAACCGTGCAGCCCAGACAAACGAGTACCAGACAGCCATGGGGGCAAAGGTCGGCTTGTCACATTCGTCAAGCCCCGGCAGTCCAAGTTCGTGTGACAAAGATACGGAGGGACGATAGCAGCCTGATGGTCGACGGAGTCGTCAACGGAGTTTGCGAACCCCTTTACCTGGATTGCCCGCATCACAGACACGACGGACGGACACCTGCAGACGGATAAACGAAGAAGACGAGCCCTGCCAGAAGAACTACAGAAGCTGTACCAAGGATCCTAGGACCAGCTAGACGAGGAGCAATCACGCCAACTTCAGGACCTGCTTCGCGAAATCCAGGATGTCTTCTCCGTGGGGAGCAAAGACTTCGGCAGGACAAGCTTGGTCCAGCACAGATACGACGTTGGGGACAGCGCACCGATTAGGGCCCCATTCCGACGTGTCCCGCTCTCCAAGCAAGCTGAAGTCGACCGGATGGTGGAAGAAATGAAAAAGCAGGGGGTGATCGAGCCATCACATAGTCCTTGGAGCTCTCCGGTCGTGCTAGTGTAGAAGAAGGACGGCTCCACCAGCTTCTGCGTGGACTACAGGCGGGTGAACGACGTCACGAAGAAGGGCAGCTACCCCCTACCCCGGATCGACGGCACGCTGGACACCATATCAGGATCAAGATGGTTCTCCACCTTGGATTTGAAGAGTGGCTACTGGCAGGTGGAGGTCCACCCTAATGACCAACTTTCTCTGTGGGCACCGGGCTCTGGCAGTTCACCGTCATGCCATTTGGTCTGTGCAACGCCCCTGCGACCTTGGAAAGGCTAATGGATTCCATTCTGAGGGGACTACACTGGACGACCTGCCTGGTCTACCTAGACGACGTCATCGTTCTGGGGAGAAGCTTCGAGGAGCACTACAGCAACCTGAAGGAGATCTTGATGAAGCTACGGGCTGCCCAGCTGAAGTTGAGCCCCAAGAAGTGTCAGCTCTTCCATAAGCAGGTCCAGTACCTTGGGCATATCGTCTCCGAGGAAGGGGTGCGCACCGACCCAGAGAAGACCGCAGCTGTGAGGGAGTGGCCAGTTCCGAAGGACAAATCCCAACTACGAAGCTTTATGGGACTCTGCACCTATTACCGTCGCTTGGTGAGAGGATTTGCCGACATCCCTAAACCACTGCATTTTTTTTTTTCGAATGGCTTTTAGTGCCGGGAGTGTCCGAGGACATGTTTGGCTCGCCTGTTTGGTAGCTGCTTTGAGACGGACACCCAATGGGTGATCTACAAGTACCGTTGGGAAGGAAAGTTGGAAGGTAAGGACGAGGAGTTGGAAGGTAGCGGCTGTGGCCTATAGTTAGGGACCAACCCCGGCATTTGCCAGGAAGGAAGATGAGAAACCAGAGAAGACCATCTTCAAGGTTGCCGGCGGGGGGATTCGAACCTCCCCGCCTCACGGATGGGAGCGACTGCCATCAGTCATGCCGTAACCACCACTGCTAACTCACCCGGTACCACTGCATTAACAGACTGAGAAGGACCAACTCTACATGTGGACAGCGGAATGCCACAGTGCCTTCGAAGAACTCAAGCAGGCTCTGTGCACCGCACCTATTCTGGCCTACCCCAGACCTGGAACAAGGTTCATCGTCGATACCGATGCCAGCGACTTTGGATAGGAGGAATCCGGGCGCAAGTAGTGGACGGCGAGGAGAGAGTAGTGGTCTACTTCAGCAAAGCCTTGTCAAAGCCAGAGAGGAACTACTGCGTCACCAGGAAGGAACTTCTCGCCATCGTGAAGACCATTGAACACTTCCACAAGTACCTGTAGTGGCAAAAATTTCTCTTCAGAACCGACCATGCATCCCTGCGGTGGCTCCTGAACTTCAAGCAGCCCGAGGGTCAACTCGCGCGGTGGTTAGAAAGACTTCAATAGTACAACTTTGATATCCAGCACAGGAAAGGCCAATTGCATTCTAACACCGACGCCCTGTCACGAAGACCATGCCCTGAAGACTGCGCCTTCTGTGCCAGAAGGGAGGAGAACACCGGGATACAGTGCCGAAGGACTACCGTAGAACTTCAAGGGAGATGGAGCCGCGAATCTTTCACGCGGGCACAAGCGGAAGATGATGACCTGGGACTGATAGCCGAATGGAAGAGGGCCAGTGTCCTCAGACCCGGGTGGATCATTGTGAGTGACTGCAGCGCAAAGTTTTGTCTTACTGGGCGCAGTGGGACTCGCTGGTTGTAAGGGATGACCTCATATGCGGTTCCTGGGAGAGCACCGACGGGAAGACATCAGGGGAACAAGTCGTCGTTCCAAAGGCTATGACGGAGGAAGTCCTGAAGGAAGTCCATGGAGGATCATCTGGTGGACACCTAGGGATAAAGAAGACCCTGGAGAAGCTGAGAGAGCGGTTCTACTGGATCGGATGCCGAACTGACGTGGAGAACCACTGCGTGAGGTGCCACGATTGCGCAGCCAGCAAAGGCCCAGGAGGAAGACGACGGGGTCCACTGAAGACCTACAACGTGGGCGGCCCCATGGAGAGAGTGGCCATCGATGTTGCTGGACCATTCCCGTTGAGCGAGGCAGGGAACCGTTACATATTGGTCGTCAGCGACTACTTCACCAATTGGCCAGAGGCGTATGCACTCCCTAACCAAGAAGCCGCGACGATCGCAGAGACCCTGGTGAAGGAATTCATCAGCCGGTACGGATTACCCTTGGAGCTGCACTCCGACCAAGGAGGAACTTCGAGTCGCAGGTGTTCCAGAACCTATGCCAGCTGCTGGGAATCCGGAAGAAGGGGACGACGCCGCTACACCCTCAACCGACGGGATGGTAGAGCGATTCAATCGCACCATCGAGAACCATCTCCGAATAGTCGTCAGCGAGCACCAGAAGGATTGGGACAAACATCTTCCACTATTTCTCCTGGCCTAACGAGCCACCGTGCATGAAGCCACCGGGCGCACACTAGCCCGGGCCATGTTTGGGAGGGAACTCCGTCTACCTGTCGATCTTGCATTCGGCCGACCTGGGAATGATGCGGTCCCGGTAAGCAAGTATTGTCAAGAACTGGTCGACCGACTGGTGGACGTGCACGCGTTCGCATGTCGGAGACTGCCGATCGAGACAGACCGAATGAAGACCCGATACGACCAGCAGACTGATGCCGACGGATTCCACGAGGACGACCTGGTCTGGCTCTTTGACCCATTACGGAAGAAAGGCCTGTCACCCAAACTGTAGAAGCCCTGGGAGGGCTCGTACCGAGTCGTGAAACGGATCAACGATATCGTCTACAGGATCCAGGAGCCCGAGGGCGAAGATGAAGATCGTGCATCGAGATCGCCTGGCAGCCTACGGAGGTACACACACTGACCAATGACTGATCGGGGCGATCAACTTTTAGGAAGGAGGTGGTGTTACGAGCGCTGGGTTGCTTCACTGCCTCGCACATAACTCCAGCTCGCCACGGGCTACCCCTTAACTCTTGTGTAACCCAGCAGTTAACGCAACGAACAGCGAGGACAAAAGACCCCTGTCTCGAAGGTTCGTGGCCCGTCCCGTATGGGAAAGCTCGCGAAGGTGTGAACCCTGGTCTAGTCCAGAAACATCTGTTGAGTCTCAGACCCGCTATATAAGAGCGACGTGGCCAGCGAGGCACTGAATGTGTTTTTGAGCTAGGGCGTGTTTTTACCTGAGCGATAGTAGTGTGGCGACGTGACGTGCGAAGTTACGAAACCCAAGTGAGGCTGATTCTCCAGACAGCGAGGCAGTGTGAATCATACGGAGAGACTGAGTTTTGAGGAGTGTGTACTTACCTAGTGCGACAGAGATATTGTGGTGAATTGCGAAACGCCGTGGGCTGTTCCCTAGGCAGCGGACAGTGATGCAGTGTGAAGTGGTGAGTGACTGGCTATCGTGAATTACTGTAGTTTGTGTACACGACAGAGTTGCAGGTATTAGTAGCGAGGACAGTAGTGTGAACGTAGGCTAAGCGTGGAAGCTATAGTGACTAGTAGTGTCTTATGATGAGATTCAGTGCTTATTGTGTGGTGTATTTTCCCGGACTGCAATAAAGCTAATATTTCGTTAAAGGAACAATTGTGTTGTGCTTTTACCCATCGTTATCCAGTTAACGAACTTGCCACTAGGGGCAACACGTAACAATATGTTGTCCTGTGATGGGGTGGTTTTATTAATAGGGCCTGATTTCCGTGTACTTTAGTTATTCACACACTTTTGGCAGTACCACTCTGTAAACCTATTAACACTTTAAAACATTTCTTGTGGTACCATTTTTCACAAGTTATACACTGTTCCTTGAGAGCTTTCCCTAGCACTTCCCTGCATTCTTCACAAGGGCTCATAGTAAAGCTTGGTGACCCACTCCTTCGTTTTCTATAAAAACGGGATGACCAAGTAAGTAGTTGTCAGTAGATTCAATAGTATCAGTTACTAATGAGTTTTACACTTGACGATCTCACACTAGATACACATGGATATCCCACTAGAAACACTGGTAATTACAAAATTTGATGGAGCTGGTCACGTCTGCTCTATTCACTCAGTCTCCATCTTGCATCCTAAGCTTACTACAGCTTTCTACAGAAACCTTATTCGAGAAATCCTTTGCAGAATGGTGAAAACTGCATCAAAATCCATCCAGCGGTTCTCGAGATTACCCGGAACATCCGAGAATTGGGAACTCTGTTTAGCACAAGTAGAGAAGTATTATCTGTATTATCTTCTTGATTTTGATCTCTTTTCACCCCAGTTCGGTTTCTCAAATGAACTCTGTGAGGGATCATTCCTCTGCCGCCACAAGGACTGTGTATGGAAACTGAACACACTTTGTCATAAGATACAACAGGCGACCGCTAACTTGGATCTAATGAAGGAGGAGTCAGGGAACGGATTTTGGAAGGAAATCGTCCATGGACTGTTGAAAGCAGAGCAGGTAATAAATTATGTTTGATTAATCGGTTAATAATTAATCGAATAATATGAAATCAATCGAAAACGATTAATCGACTTACCGTTTTATCGATTAATAGCCTAACCGAAGAATCGCTTAAGAACACCACGTACTCTTGGGCAGACGTATTGTGCGCATTAGCTGGCATCATTATACTATGCATATTTTGAGTTTCTGGTAATGGTTCATTCTTGTAACAAGTAAAAAGTGGTATATTCTGTGCTGATTATGGCCATGAAATGGTACTTTGCTTCTATAGAATGTATGAAATGACTACGAATTTAGACTTAGACATTTTCAGATAAAAGTTACTTCAGGTACACATTTCTCAGTTGTTTACCGTTCAAATACTCTCAAATTTTGTTCACAAACTGGGAAGGGATAATGGCAGACAAGTAACCACTTATTTAAATTATTAATGGGGTAGAATGTAAGAAACAAATTCCAAGAGACATTTTTTTTTAAAATTTGAACTATGTTTGTTGGCATTTGTTTTCCCACATTAAAGCAATTACATTATATTGAATTGGCAAAATAGGCATTTATGACTAAGAAAAACATTTTATGCTGCGAACACATGAATATAGATGTAAGAAATTCCTTTGCAAAATCTTTTGTATGGAGTCTATGGAAGTGAAAGTTGGACTCTGTGTAAATTGGAAAAGAATCGACTTGAAGCTGCTGAAATATGGAAATGGCGGAAAATGATATGAACGAGCGGTATGGGAAGAAAAACCAACCTGGAAGTCTTAAGGGAAATTAAAGAAGAGAGAAGATTAATGAAGGAAATGGGAAAGAGAAAAATATTATTTATTGGACATGTCATCAGACACAACACTTTCATCGTTAACGTTCTTGAAGAGAAAATGCTGGGAAAGAAAGGAGAAAGACATCATAGGACGAAGTATTTGGAAGACATCAAGAATAGAATGGGATGTGACAATTACATGGAAATGAAACGAACCGCCAACGGCAGAAGAGTGTGGTTGCATCGACAAGGCATTAGCCTTTAGGATATGAATGAATGAACTGATTTATGGAACTGTTACTCACCTCGGCATCGTCGTATATGTCACTAGTAACTATTGCAGAAAAATTAGCGATTATGAGAGTTCTGTTGTAACGAGCTATCTGAAGCTGGAGCACTTTGACCTCAGATTCATCTGGTTCCAAGTAGTTCTCCAGTTTTTTTGAAATTCATCTTGATGAAGGGCTGGAACAAGCACACTTTCTTCAGACAAACAACTCAACGTTAAAAGCATCCTTTAACTAGTTCATCGGAAACTCAACCGTATTCGGTCGATTAGATTAACAGTTTGCCTTTTCTACCACTTCAAGCGCTGGTTTGAATCAGTGAAGCTCTACCATATCCTGATAAATAGATTAGCAGTTTGCCTTTTCTACCACTATGAGCGCTAGTATGAGTCAATGAATCTCTACCATCTATATATTTAAAACCCAAGGCGTTTTCTTTTGTAAATCACCAACAACTCCCCCACTGGACCGATTTTTAACAAATGTGATTTTGATGAAACAATTATTAATATTTTATTTCATGAAATTAACTTGCACGTAATGCTATTCGCTCATATACGACAATTATGCATTCTATCTACAATCCGCCAGCAACTTCTACTGGACGGATTTTCAGGCTGTTTGCTTTAAATTACAGATATATATTTCTACATTCCCCATCAATACGTTTTATTTCCGTTTTACGATTGCATTACAGCATGTGATCAAAAGAGCTAACTGTTGTCCCCAATACGCTGTTTGAATATCTGCAATCAGTTCCAGTAACTGTCAACAGATGGCAGTACCTCCCCCATACAGTTCCAGTAACTGACAACAGATGGCAGCACCATTGCATCGATATATTTAAAATACAAGGCATGGCGCGTTTCCACGTGATAGTAATTTATGAGAATTATAAAGGAGGGGAAAATTTTCTATGATGTTTCCACGATATGTATACTGGAATAGAGTTATAAAATAAGGGAGTTGTTGAAGAACATTAACTGACAGTTGAATGTGTATGTTCATTATGTACCTTAATATTGCAATTTCTTCACAATTCTTCGGTGGTCAAGTTGGTATCGTCCTAGACTAAAAGTTATAATTATGCATCGTCGAAGGAGTTCGAATCCCACATACGATACATATTTTATATTATTTCCGTATTCTTCTTTCTTACTATTGGTATCACATTGTCAAAACATATTATACTTTTAGCATTCCGTAAACTAAAGAATTCTCCGTGATTTACGTTGCCATATAGCCTGCTCTTAAATTATTAATGAAGAAAAGTAGTTTTCCAGGACTCGCGCGTGTCCACAATTGAGCCCCAGAGACACTTGGCAAATATAATTCGTTTGAAGGGCTCCAACATCGTGATCAATCAGCCCCGTGTACTTTGGTCTGTATGTGTAAAATTTCCTCTGATAACCTGTGTTATTGTGATGGCTGCATTAATGTGTATATTTGTAATTAAGGTGGGGAATGGCAAGGAGACGGCCGTGGCCTTAAGTTAGGAATCATCCCGGTGTTTGCCTTGAGTGGAGGTGGGAAACCACTGAAAACCTCATCCAAGATTGTTGGGGTGGGAATCGAACCTTCCTCCTCTTAGTTATACCTCAAGAGACTGAGTGTGCCCCGTTTTTGTCCTCAAACCAGAATTAAATTTCTTGTCAGAACAGGGAATGTAACCCGGGTCTCCGGGACGATAGCCAAGAATGGGTGGGCTTCCATGTGTTAATACGATTTTTGACATGCACGGGACATAGAATTCTAAAACTACTTCCATTAGTGTGACTGCTGAAGTGAGTATTGAGTATAGGCCTATGCTCATTCCAGTAGTTGGCGAAGTGATTCTATGTTCCCCTGCAAAATGTACTGCCATAACCTATAGCAGGTGATGGAAATTCCTTATTTAGAGCAGTTTCATACTGTTTATTTCAAAATGAAGAACGTCATTTGGAGCTGCGCATTCAAGCTATTGCAAAAAATGTCGCTGGCAGGAATAATTATAAGGATTTTATTATAGGCGATCAGTCTCATCGCATTCTCCTCAGCAACCAACTTGAGTATGCAAGTCTCTGGACGGTGAATACACTGGTCATGTTGAATTTCATTGTATAAGACAATTGTTTAATGATGATTTGTTTAGAGTTCTGAGTCTAACTACGCTGTTGATTTCGGCAAAGGAAGTATTATTTGCCATTTAATATTTAGCGGCTCCGTTGATGCAGGACACTATAGTGTTATCGAATAAAACGAAGCCACTTTTAAAATCCAATATAACTAGGCCATTTCAGAAACAATTACAGATATTATGCAGTACAGAGTAAGGTCCTTGAAGATTAAACGTAAACATTGTTCTACATTGTATTTCTCTTGCGTAAAATCTACGCGTGGTTACTTTGGTCTTTACTGTTGTGATGGTAAAATTGATCTGCTGGAATATAAAATATTTGACAGGCTGCAACAATGTAATGATATTAATTTAAAAGTCATTGAAATTTTATCCAATAGTTCAAACACATACATCAGCGTTAACAGATTAGATACTGAAGATGAAAGCCAGCTACTTCAATTTCCTACTATAGCATTCTTCAATTCCTTGGAATTAAGTGGTTCGCCTCCACATACTCCAAAAGTTTGAGCCACAGTTATGCTCCTTAGAAATCTGAACGTTTCCCAAGGACTCCTAGATGGAAACATATTAATTGTAAGAAATGTATAAGAAATTGCTTGTATTCGGATATAATTGGTGCACTGCGGGCGGTGGGTGGGGGTGGTAGAATAACACCCTCGGTAACCTCTGCCTGTCGTAAGAGGCGACTAAAAGGGGACCAAGTATCCACCGGTATAAGTGGCCCCACTCAATGTCGCCAACACCCTCTTCTGATGGTGGATGAGAGAATTGAGAGGTCAGGGCACTCTCTTGCCCTTGGGGTGAGAAATCGCCCCTAAAGGTGGATGAACCAATGCATCTTGGTCAACGGCATGGAATGGAGAAGGCAACGAAAAACCACTCCATTAAAGATCTTGAGAAATATCCCCGGGAAAACCCATCATGGCTGGTTTCAAAGTAAAATATTCCGGAGTTTCAATTCCCTCATTCGGATCTCCGGGAGGGAATACGACGAAAAGAGCTATGAGAATTACATCAATGAATATAGGTACGTGGAATGTGAAATCATTATATCAGTCTGGAAAGTTGCAGAACGTGATCCAAGAAATGCAGTGACTCAAGATAAACATATTGGGAGTAATTGAAACAAGATGGCCTAGCTCAGGTGAAATGCATAGCAACAAAATGAAGATATATTACTCTGGCAATGATGATAATTATCACTGGAATGGAGTTGCTATTATTGTTGCAAAATCACGAGTCAGTGTGTGACAAGTTTTTTGCCAATCCCAGACAGGGTAATCGCTTTACAACTACAAACAAAAAGAGCAAAAGTTAACATAATACAAGTCTATGCTCCAATTGCTGACAAGAGTGAAGCAGAGTTGCAGCAGTTCTATAAATAAATTGAGCGAGTATTGAGTACCACAAAATCTAGAGACTTCACAATCATCATGGGCGATTGCAACGCAAAAATTGGCAAGGAATGTGAAGGTGACTTAATAGGAGATTTTGGTCTGGGAACACGAAATGAACGGGGAGAAATCCTGGCAGATTATTGTGATGACAATGAAAAACTTTCTATAAGCTACCGGAAAGAAGATTGTACACCTGGAAAGCACCTGGAGATAACGTTAACAACATTATCCGGAATCAAAATGATTACATCCTAATCAATAAACGCTATAGGAATGCCATCAGGGCAGTGAAAACTTATCCGGGAGCAGATGTGGCTTCACACCACAATCCACTTGTGGCTAGATTCGAAATAAGGTTAATAAAATTTTACCAAAACAAAATAAGGATATGCTTTGCATCTCACAACTTCAACGTCCCCTAGTGAGAGAACAAATTACAGAACGAATCAATGAAGAGCTCATTAAGAAGAGAAAAAAATATTCAGTGATGCTAATGACAAATGGAAATCTTTCAAGGGACTACTCCAACATACAAGTCAAGAGATGCTGAAAGATTGTAAAACAGTGCATAAAAAGACTTGGATGACTGATGAAATAATACAATTGATGGAAATGAGGAGGCTCTGTAAAAACCGAGATGAAGATCTTTACAGGAGTACACATGCAGAAATAAGAAGGAAGATAGAGATAGCAAAGGAGATATGGTACACAGAAAGATGCACAGAGATTGAAGACTTAATTTCAAAAAAAGACAATGTCAATATCCATAAGAAAGTCAAAGAACTAACAGGTATCAAAAAGATACAGAAAAAATGGTGACATCATTATTGGTAATAAAGAAAAACTTGAGAGAAGGAAGGAATACATAGAAGGACTGTTTGAAGATGATAGGGAAGAACCTTATGCTAGTGAAGATATAGATGTGGAAAATGGACAAGATATAACAAAAGAAGTAATACATGCTATAAAGTAGTCAAAAAATAACAAAGCCCCTGGTCCTGATCTCATAACAGCTGACATACTGAAACTCATTATTGAAGAAAATTTAGATGTCTTAGTAGACTTGTATAATTCAATATACAACACAGGAGTCATTCCTCATGAATGACTACAGTCTATATTTGTTACATTGCCGAAAAAGGCCAAATTCCCGTCAATGCAGCGATCATAGAACAATCAGTCTCATGAGCCTTACTCTAAAAATATTCCTAAAAATTATCCATCTAAGGATCTTCAAAAAATTGGAACAGGATATCAGTGAAACGCAATTTGGTTACAGAAATGCACTAGGAACAAGGGAAGCCATGTTTACCTTCAATGTGCTGGCCCAGAGATGTTTAGATGTCAATTAATCGATGTATGTCTGCTTTTTGGATTATAATAAAGCTTTCGACAAAGTTCGTCATGATTGCCTCATCCAAATGTTCCTGAAGAAGAATTTGGATGTGAAGGACATTAAAATCATCAGCAATATTTATTTCAAACAGACTGCGGTCATAAAGGAAGGTAGGGAGCTATCTGAAGAGGTGGAAATAAAACGTGGTGTTAGACAAGGTTGTGTCTTGTCTCCTATGATGTTTAATCAATACTCAGAAGAAATATTACGAGCAGCTTTAGAGGAAGAAACAGCAGGAATTAAAGTTCATGGAAAAATAATAAACAAATTAAGATTTGCAGATGACACGTTGTTATTCGCAGAAAGTCTACAAGATTTACAGCGACTGACTAACACAGTCGTGGAGGCAAGTGAACAATGGGAATTAACTCTGAAAGTCAGTAAGACACGTTTTATGGTAGTATCATGAACACAACATCAAGATAGCTTGATAATTAATGGGGAGACAGTACAGCAAGTGACAATTAGGAACAAATGTGAACTGCTACATTGACTGTACTGAGGAGATAGAGTCCAGGATCGGTCAAGCCAGAAATGCATTCAATAAAATGAGGAGATTGTTCTGTAGCGGAGACCTTAATTTACATCTAAAAATTAGACTTCTGAGATGTTATATCTTCTCCACCTTGTTCTATGGAGTTGAGACCTGGACCATAAAGAAAGAAGAAATGGACAGATTGGAGGCATTGAAGCTATGGACGTACAGAAGGATACTGAGGCTAGGTTGGGAAGACAAGGTCACCAACGATGAGGTGATGATGCGAATGGAAGAGAGAAAGGAAATATTATATAGGCCTACTGTCTGAATACTGTCAAAATTAGAAAACTGCAGTATCTGGGTCATGTGTTGAGAGGAGAGAAATATCATCTGCTGCAGCTGGTCATTCAAGGAAAGTTACAAGGCAAAAGAAGACCAGGATGAAGACGGATGTTTTGGTTCGATAATCTGAAAACTTGGTTCAATTGTTCCACTATTGAGCTGTTTCGTGCTGCATCATCTAAAGCAAGAGTCTCTATGATGGTTGCCAACCTCCTGAGAGGAGATGGCACATAAAGAAGAAGAATATTAGGCAGAGAGCTCAAATCCTATGACTTGATTTAACACCTTCCGATAAATTACTTACAGGTACAGTTCATTTCCTTTTAATAGGCAACAATTTCCTAGTCGCTCAGCATACATTATCACAATCAATAAAGCTCAAGGAGAAACTCTGGAAAGTATTGGTCTATTTACCTTATCATGTTTTCAGTCATGACCAGCAATATGT
This sequence comes from Meconema thalassinum, assembly GCA_946902985.2. NCBI lineage: Eukaryota > Metazoa > Arthropoda > Insecta > Orthoptera > Tettigoniidae > Meconema > Meconema thalassinum. Next base: position 103,787,613 of record OX336398.1, read on the forward strand.
TGCATAGTCGAGAGTGCTCTATATTGCCGCCCTTAATGTTGCAATAGTGCCAAAGAGTAATCATACAAAGAATGTAACTTATACAAGAAGCTTCTTCAGTAAATATTTTTTCCGTTGTTCGTCATGTTTTTACGGGTTTCAACAAGTTAGTATTTTATTTCATGAAATCAACTTTCTCATAATGCTATTCGCCCATATACGACAATTATAGATTTTATCTACAATCCGCCAGCGACTACTTCCAGGCCGATTTACACGCTGTTTGATTTAAATTAAAGATATATATTTCTACATTCCCCATCAATACGTTCTATTTCCGTTTTACCATTGCATTACAGCATGTGATCAAAAGAGCTAACTGTTGTCCCCAATACGCCATTTCAAAATCTGCAATCAGTTCCAGTAACTGACAACAGATGGCCATACTTCGCCCATATAGTTTCGGTAACTGATAACAGATGACAGTACCTCGCCCATATACGAAAATTTTATAATCCACTAGCCACCCTCACAATGATAGGAACCCTTCCTATGGGCAGTTATCCTATTTCTACATTCTGCATCATTACTACCATTCCATTCCAACATGGGTTCAAAGGAGCTTCCTGTTGTCTCCACAACGCAGTTTGAATACCCGCAATCAGTTACAGAACCTGACAACAGATGGCAGTACCATTGCGTTATATGCTGTCTTTGGAGTTCGCCTTCAACAAACGTGTAGGGCTATCACTTCGCACTCTGTAGGGGATTCTACGTGCTTATGTTTGCATCTGCATCTGCTAGCCTGATTATCTGGGAGAATACCAGTTTGGTATCGCATAAAGGTACGGTTTGGCTGCGGCGATGATCGCCGGGCGCACATCGCTGGCGATCTTCGTTGCTTTATGAACGCATGTAAACAAATGGGACTGGTTTCCGTACAGCGATCTGCACTGGCGTAAATTCATTGCATTTCGGCAGCGATGATCGCAGGCCATTTCTTCGAGCATACAATAGGATAGAGAGGGCGCCAGCTATGCTTCTACCCGCCGACCGCGGGGCCAAAATAAGATCAGCTGATGTTGGGCAAAACAAAGATGTCTCCCACAAGAATAGCATTATGAAGTGACTTAAAATCCCGATTCAAGCGTATTCCTTGAGATTAACAGACTATTTCTATTGAAGGTGGCGATAACTACAATTCCTTCTGAATATTCTGTTCTTTTTTGTATGAAAAGTGTGAAGTACAATCGTTATATGCGATATTTTGGTGTGTTGACATATCAGTGTTGGAATGCATAGGTGACGTGTGTTGGGTCTACATGGTTAGGAAATTATAAAATGGTGAATAAAATAAGTTTACGTATAATTTTTTCCGTAATAATTATCTGACTTGGTTATATTTGTAATATTTTTACATATCTAAAATAATAAACTCTACAAAGCATACTAGTACTAGCTTACTTTTTAGTAACATGTAGGCCCCATGTTTCTATTATGCTGGTTTTCCTTGATAAATCAAGAAAGTTTGCCGATAATCATCCGATCGTATCCATTAACCTGATTATAACTATCATCAATTAAAATTCATATTTATGGTCCATAGCTTAAGCAATTCAGGTTCTGAAGGGAAGCTGAAATAAGCGAATACATTTAATTATGCGTACAAAGTGATATCCAGCACTGCATCTTAAAAGAAAACCAATGATATCCCCACTCCAAATATTTATCACCTACAGCAATAAAGCTTACAAATATCCCTTCCCCTTCATATTTAGTCAATTCATTTTTGGTGGCTAGGGACTTCCGGGTCATAAGCCTTGTGTACTTGAGAAGGCCTATGTGTTGAACGTGTCTGATAACTTAAATTTCTGTGATGACTGCAGTAGTGTGTATAGCTGCATTGGTGGTTGTTAATTCATTTAAGGGGCTTGTGACATCTTGGTCATCAGCCCCGTGTAGTTGGGTGTGGGTTAAACTCGTCTGATAACCTTTATTGATGTGATGATTGTAGTAGTGTGTAACTTTATTAGGGACAGGGATGAGGTAGGTGCCTCGGTACTTGAACTAATGTGCTATCCCTGGAGGGAGTGTGGAAAATCCTGGGGGATAAACCACACTCGGTATTCGACCTGCGATATCCGAGCGTGCTGCATGATATAACGAGCACGGCTACGCCGCTGGGTGCCAGCTGTATTGGGGAAATGTATGTAATCAAGTCTGTGTATTTTAGGTCATATATTTTAATGCTTACCCGTGAAAAGATAGCCTGTTCCCTTTTTCAAACCTCGGACTGCAATTGTAAGCAGCGCAAGATATAGGCCTACCGGTAACCATTTTCGCTATATAACTTCACATTCAGCCTCTTACAAAAAGGAAAATGCGTATTTTACATATTTGTAATATATTATACTGCAAAAATGGGCTCGTATTAAGTATAATCTTTACGCTCACGCAGACAACTTGGGCATATGCGCCATTTTATACCAACATCAGCTGATCTTATTCTGGCCCCACGTTCCGCTGGTCAAGGCCTCTCTATCTTATTGTATGCTCGAAGGGCCATTTCGTGAACAAAAGAATAACGATTAAGCTCTCATCTCTTTGGGAAACAGTATCTCTGCTTCCATACAGACAGTATTTTGTAATTTCTCAAAATAAACTGATGATTTTTAATCTTTTAATACCGGTAAATTATGTTGATTGTCACAGAAACGTGGTAGTAAGTGTGCTTATTTGTTCACCTGTATTTTAATACATATTATTTAGGACAAACACACGGTAACATAAGTTATCATGTAACACATGGTATGATGATTTCATAGCCCTTACTCAAAGATGTCATCAATCCAAAGGTTGGTTCTATTCAAACTTAAAAACTTCATAAATTTAATATTTAATATTTTCATTAATTGGTTCTCACCACCCCCCGAAGTTAAACCACTGGTCTTGAGTATTCCTTAAATTTTATTTGGTCATTAAGCAGGTTTCTATGAATCAGGGCATTAAAACATGCTTCTGTACGCCTAGTTTTGTACATGTTATTATTTATCGGGTACAGAATGTAGCTCAAGGGGGGGGGGGGGGAACTACCCGTTACAAACATTTAGTTACCACTATTAGTTTGGAGTCTAAGTTATTAGTTATTGTTGTTTTAAGGGGCGGAACTACGAGGTCATCTGCCCCTAGTTTGGAGTCTCTTTCGCTCCATATACATATACCTAATTCGATCAGCATCTCTTCTTCCTCTTTTAAAAGAAGCAATATTAACGCTGATGTAATTCTGCTTAAATTCATTCTGGCAACGTTATATTATTTCAGACTATGATCAGCTGATTAGTATTTACCCCACGAACCTGTATAAGCAAAGAGTAGGCTACTGAGCTGTTGAGAAGTGAAAGTGATCCTGTTGTAGGAGGCAGTGGACGAAGGACGATGATCGCTGGCTAGGGAAACCGCTTTTCTGACTTTTTGCGCCGAGCGATCATCGCTGTAGCCAAACCCTACCCTAAGGGACTAGGCAAAATAGATATTACGCTAATAAGGAAGCATCGCCGTCTATAATTCTCAAGCCGTGCTGTTGGTAGAATTGGCAACGTTTAGGCGAGTACGTAAATTCTATAAACACGTAAGACCACATGCTATGTTTTTTCATAAATATCGTTTATTTTGATATGACAGCGTCTAAAAGCAGTTCGTACTAACTATTACAACACCCGTGAAATTCCTCGTGGTAAGTCAGATGTACTGAAAGTTGCAGAAGTGAGTATTTCCCGTATTAAGTTGTTTGTGTAACCGATGTCTTGTAATGAATTTAACCATCAAATTCTTCACTAATATTTCATTAAACTATTTAAGATACCTAGGTAGAGTTGTGTTCCTGGCTGTAAGTCAAATTAAGGCAGCACTATTAAAATAACTGGTTACAGGCCGGACGTCTGTTTTAGACGATTGCCCTTGACCTTGAAGCCTGCGGGTGAGCCTACAAACACTCACTCTCTCACCCTATCGCTTCACACTTGTCACCACTGATCTGAGTAATGGAATTCCAGACTTGAGCAGACAGTACTGTCCACATCGAAGTATTGTGTGACGCGGAAGTACACGTTACGTAGTTACGAACAGAACGTCATTATATTTGCCAATGACTGTACTCCTAGCAGTAGTGTGAAGCAGCTTCGTCAATCATCGGACCGCTTGGGGCAGCTGATAACAACACAGGTACTGTAGTAACTGGCCTCCAGGCTTCCATTAAGACTTTTCACTCGTCTAAAACAAACGTCCGGCCTGTATATTACAACGTTTTGATCCCTACAGCGAGGTGGACTTTCTGTGTCTAGTAGGCCTAATTAAGTTTTGGTATATATATCTTCATGTGCCCTCTATTTTCCAGTTCATTATGATCTGTACTCAATTGGCAAGTGCGTTTAGGTAGATTTCATTAGAAAGCTACCTATTTTCAAATGAAGTGACCAGTGGAACATTATTGTTAGACTGTCAACATTAAGCTGGGAGGACTATTGTGACTATGATGAGTGTATCTGTGGACAAAAACTGTAGGATTCTTTATCAAGCAGTAAGTTAGTAAGAATAGTCTTTTAAAAAAATTCTGAGCACGTCAATGACGGCAGTGGACATAGCAGCAAGAAAATAAATCTTCATACTTTGGGACATTGAGGTATAGTACAGCCTTTTATTATTACCTTACCGGGAATCGACAGTACGTACCATGATAATATGCATCCTTTATTTGTGATATTTGTGTGTAGATTCAATGGACGTTATGTTCTGTTGTATTTTCGGTAACATTTTGCATCAAAATCTATGTGTTTACGCAGTGTTAGCACTTACCATGTGCTTACGCTAGGCCTCCCAGATGACAGATAGGCGGTGTTGCCAAACCTTACGACACGGCTTGAGAATTGTAGACGGCGATGTAAGGAAAGCATTTGCATTTGCCGCAGCTTTCCAGAGCCAGCCAATGTGGCAGACCGCCATCTCTACAAGGCGCTAACCGCTAAGAGGCGACAGAGGTGACTCTGAGCATTGTTTTAGCGTGCCTGGTTTGAATCTGACGATCAGGGTAGAGGAGTAGGTTTTTCTTGGTCTAACTTTCCTAGCTGGTTACTTGCAGTAGTACATTGTCGCTATTATTGTTCACTCATCTTCGTTGTGATTATTTCTCCATATTAGGCTACATCGTTCTGTATATGATCATTAAAAGGGTTTCATTTTGAGTTTGTCGTCGTGTTATAACCATAGAACGCCGAATTATTCCAATAGTCGCTGATGGAAATAGTTTATTTCGGTCTGTATCATACTGTTCGTACAATACTCAGGAACTGCATCGTGAAATACGCTTACAGGTTGTTCAGTCAATTATACCTGCATGAAAATACTATAAAGGGTTTGTTGTTGGTGACCCATCCTACAGACTGGCCGTTAGTAATTCAACTGACTACGAAAATTTGTTATCTCTGGACGCAAAAAGTGCTGGCCAAATTGAAATACTTTGTTTTGGTCAGTTATTCCCTGATATTTTATCACAGTTTACAGAGATGGTAGTAACGTAAGTTTTAACTATGGTACTGGAAACAATATTTGCAACCTTCTTCTTTCTGGTAGTGTTGATGCTGGCCATTAGGCCTACAGTTTTTTGGAGTTCAATTCCAATATTTTTACAACGTTCTCCACCAACCTCAGTGAATGAGGAATGCCGAATTATTCCAATAGTCGCTGATGGAAACTGTTTATTTCGGTCTGTATCATACAGTTTGTACAATACTCAGAAACGGCATCGTGTAATACTCTTAAAGGTTGTTGAGTCAATTAAAACTGCATGGAAATAGTATTACTGGCCGTTAGTAATTCAACTGAATACGAAAAGTTGTTATCTCTGGACGGGGAATAATCTGGCCATGTTGATTATGGCCAGCATTATTTAATCCCTGTTTACAGAGATGGAAGTAACGTAAGTTTTAACTATAGTACTGGAAACAATTTTTGCAAACTTCTTCTTTCTGGTATTGTCGATCTGGCCATCAGGCCAACAGTGTTTTGGAGTTCCATTCCAATATTTTACAACGTCCACCACCAATCGCAGTGAATGATACTGTTAAAAAAACACGCAAGAGGAGAAAGACACTGACTGGCCGTAGGGAAAGTGCAGCGCGACGTCTAGCATTCCAAAGGCGACAGAATTCTCCCATTTTACGTGAGACTTCCAAAACTATGCAGAGGTCTAATGCTGTGCAAGTCATAGCGCCCGCAGAAGTGGAGGGTGATACTATGCACAGGTCTAATGTTGTGGAAGGCACAGCGCCCACGGGAATGGAGGGTAATACTATGCACAGGTCTAATGTTGTGGAAGACACTGCGCCCACGGGAGTGGAGGGTGATACTATGCACAGGTCTAATGTTGTGGAAGACACTGCGCCCACGGGAGTGGAGGGTTATACTATGCACAGGTCTAATGTTGTGGAAGACACAGCGCCCACGGAAGTGGAGGGTAATACTATGCACAGGTGTAATGTTGTGGAAGACACTGCGCCCACGGGAGTGGAGGGTGATACTATGCACAGGTCTAATGTTGTGGAAGACACAGCGCCCACGGGAGTGGAGGATGATTATGAAAAACGGAAAAGGGAAAAAAGTCTTTGATATTGCGGAGGGCAAGGAAAGTTAGGCATACAGGTATTCATCACCAAAGTCGACAGCCTTTTCAAATTCAATACCAATGTGCTTTTTCAAATACAACAGAGATAAATTGCTTCAATATGGGGTAGTTAAATAGTGATAAATGCAGTTACCGCTCCTCACTGTATTTCTCAGCTGAAATAACTTCAGCTGGCTATTTCGGTCTATGCTGTTCAAATAAAAATTGAAATTGCCTGAGAGTCGTATGCCTGAAGACTTAAAAGATTTATTTCCAAGTAATAACGAACAGTCCAACCATTTCAGGGATAACATTCGACAGTATAACAACGCAGAGTCGTTAGTATCATTTGGAGCAAATATGAAACTACCTTCAGGTCATGGACCTTATTGTTTTAATATCCAAGGCGTAGTACATCATTACATTTCATCTTTATACCCTCACAATTATTTAAAAAAACCTTCCTATGGTCAGTTATATGTTATAGAATTTTCCGAAGCTAACCAATTCCGTCTTGGTTGTTTGAGTCTTCAGTCTTTTGACTGGTTTGATGCAGCTCTCCATGCGTCCCTGTCCTGAGCTAATCGTTTCATCTCTACATAGCTACCACACCCTACATCCGAGGCAATCTGTTTATCATATTCTAACCTTGGTCTACCCCTACAGTTCTTGTCCTCGACACTTCCTTCCATAACTAAGCTTGCTATTCCTGGGTGTCTTAGTATGTGTCCTTCCAACCTATCTCTTCTCTTCATTAGCAGTCGCCAGAAACATCTAGCCTCTCCCACTCACCTTAATACCTCTTCGTTTGTAACCCTATCTACCCATCTGATCTTCATCATTCTCCTGTAACACCACATTTCAAATGCCTCAATTCTCCTCTTTTCTGCTGCACCAATAGTCCAAGTTTCACTTCCATAGAGCGCCACGCTCCAGACAAAGGCTTTAAAAAATGACTTCCTAATACCTAAATCTATATTCGATGTCAACAGATTCTTTTTTTGTAGAAAGGCTTTCCTTGCCTGAGCCAACCTACTTTTTATATCCTCTTTGCTTCGTCCATCACTGGTTATTCTGCTTCCTAAGTAACAGAAGTCTCCTACTTCCTTCAGCTTTTCACCTGCCAATTTGATCTCCATAGAGGTTTCTGATTTATTTCGGCTGCATTCCAGTATTTTTGTTTTACATTTATTAATTTTCATCATGAATTCTTTCCGTAAGACGGAATCCATACCATTCAAAAACTCATTCAAATCCTCAGGCTTGTCGGCCAAGATGACGATGTCATCAGCAAATCTCAGAGTTGAAATTATTTCTCCTTGAATCTTCACTCCCACTTAAAATTTTTCTCCAATTTCCTTCATTGCTTGTTCAATGTAAAGATTGAAAAGTATGGGTGATAAGTTGCAGCCTTGCCTTACACCTTTCTGAATACCAGCTTCTCTCTCATATCCTTCAGCTCGAATGACTGCTGTCTGGTTTCTGTATAGATTGTATATCACCCTCTATCCCTGTACTTTATTCCAATAGATTTCAAAATGTCAAACAATTTAGTCCAATCAACGTTATCAAAAGCCTTTTCTAAGTCTACAAATGCCACGAACGTTCTCTTATCTTTCCTTATTCTACCTTCCAAAATCAGCCTAAGACTTAGTACAGCTTCCCTTGTTCCTACATATCTCCTGAGACCAAACTGGTCTTCACCCAACTCCGTTTCGATCTGGATTTCAATCCTCTTGTAAAATATTCAAGACAGGATCTTTGAAGCATGAGTAATCAAGCTGATTGTACGGTAATCTTCACATCTGTCAGCTCCCACTTTCTTTGGTATAGGGATGATAACATTCTTCCTGAAATCAGGGGGTACCTCACCTGTCTCATAAATCCTACACACCAAGTGAAATAACCTGATCAGACCTTCATCTCCTATGCAGCGTAGCAACTCAATAGGTATATCGTCTATGCCTGGTGCTTTGTTCCTGCCTAAGTCCTCTAATGCTCTGTCAAATTCTGATCTCAATATTAAATCTCCTTTTGCATCCTCATCTATTTCCTCCTCCCTTTCCATTACATGATTCTCAATCTCCTTTCCCTTATACAAGCACTCTATGTAAGCTTTTCTTCCCTATCTGTTAGAGGCTTTCCATTTGTGTCCCTAATATTACAGCACTTAGTCTTCTTTTCCCCAAAAGTATTCTTAATCCTTCGATAAGCTGTGTCTACTTTTCCTAATTTCAGACACTTTTCTATACCTGCACATTTCTCTTTCAACCATTCTTCTTTCGCTTCCTTGCACTTCTTGTTAACCTCATTCCTCAGACGTCTGTATTCTGCTTTCCCCTCTTCATCTCTTAGATTCTTGTGTTTCCGCCTTTCATCCATCAATTCTAGGATATCTTGAGTGATCCACGGGTTTCTACCTATTCTTTCTTTCCTACCAATGTTTTCATCTGCGGATTTTGTTATTTCATTCTTCGAATGTGCCCATTCGTCTGCAATTGAAGTTTGTTTAGGGGTTTTGATTAGTCCTTCCTTTATACTCTTCTTGAATCTTTCGTTTACATCCTTTACTTTCAGTCTGTCTATTGCCCACTTTTTTGGCTTTTGACTTTTCTTCAGTTTCTTCAACTTTAATCTGCATTTCATTACAACCAGATTGTAGTCAGAGTTTATGTCAGCACCAGGATATGTTTTACAATCCAAAATCTGGTTTCGAAACCTCTGCTTGAGCATAATGAAGTCGATTTGGTAACGCCCTGTATCTCCTGGTCTCATCCATGTGTATATTCTTCTATTGTGGTTATTGAATAAGATGTTAGCTATGACCAACTCATGTTCGGAGCAGAATTCCATCAGCCTGCTTCGTCGACCATTCCTCTCACCTAATCCGAAATTTCCTACAATCTTCCCTTCTCTCCCTTTTCCTACCACAGCATTCCAATCTCCCGTTACCATAACATTTTCATCACCTTTGATATACCTCAGAATGTCATCTATTTCTTCGTAGACCTTTTCAACATCCTCATCATCAGCTTGACTGGTAGGCATATAGACTTGTACCACTGTGGTGCACGTAGGTTTAGTATTGATTTTTGCTACAATAATCCGTTCACTGTATTGCTCATAATATTCTACCCGCTGTCCAAGTTTCCTACTCAATATGAGACCAACTCCTGCTTGGCCATTTTTTGATTTAGTGCTAATAACCCTATAGTCTCCTGACCAAGAGTCATGTTCTTCCTGCCAGCGCATTTCACTAATCCCAACCAAATCCAACCTCAACCTATCCATTTCCCTTTCTAAGTTTTCTAACTTTCCACTTCCTAGCAGACTTCTAACATTCCACGCTCCGATCCGTAGAATTTCGGATTTCCTCTTTGTCACTTCTGTGATGTTAACCCCCTCTCGAGTAGTCCCCACCCGGAGATCCGAACGGGGGACTAGTTTACCTCCGGATTGAAATTTTACAAGGGAGGAGGCCATCATCACATGTATTTATGCATAGAGAGGTGCATATCGTCGGGAATAGCATTACGGCTGTAGTTTCCCGTTGCTTTCAGCCGTGCAGCATAACGCAGTGTAGCCATTAGTTGGCTTATATGATCAATATCTTAACCGTCTATTAGACTAGTAAAGAATTGATTTATTCTGAAAGGCTGCTACTCCCTTTCAGAATAAGTAAAGAGCAATTCTACTACAAAATACTAACCTTCTACTAACAATTAAATACCAAAATTCTACTAACGAAAAAAAATACAACAAATACTACTACTAAAACAGTCTGTCACCAGGCCCACTCTCATGCACCCTCACCAGACACACTCACACACCACAGTCTAATAGAACAATGACATATATCTAATAAACAAATTAACTTCATACTTACAACTGAATTATAATTCTGTGCTTGGGTGTCGTTTACACGGGGCTGATGATACAATGTCCCAAGTTTCTAAATTAACCAACTTACTCTCTACATTATTAATATGGTTATATTCAAATATGTCATTACCAAATTGACGCCTATTAATAGGAAGTTCTCATAGATGAAGTTACAGAGGTCCTTTTCCTCTCACCTCATTTGGTTGTGTTTTTGCTGGTATTTGACGTACCCGTTGATTTTAATACGCTTCCCCAGCATATTTTAACAGCTTTCTCTTCACATACTTCCAATCTTGCATGTCACTCATGTGACTCAGTTAAGTTATTTAAATTGCATGCTCATTATTACTTTGTAAGCCGAACGTCTGCCGTCGCATTGTAAGGTTACCATTCAGCAGTTCTTGTCTAAGCTCGCGCTTGCGTACACTTCCATTGTTCTGCACTAGGCGTTCGTACTTAGACAGCGGTCTAACCTCGACACTCGATCACGAGCACCCCCAACCCATGTAATTAGCAGACGTCCCGAGCGTCTGGAAGCTCTCCTATCGTAACGATCATTCCAAGCATCCGATCCTCCCACATCATCATAGGTGTCACCTTCCCCTAATCCCCCCTCAAACATTCGAACACAACACACCCCTTTAAACCCCGTTGCAGCCCCCAAATGCTACAACAGTATCATTCAATTTGTGTCTACCTTCTTCACATGTACGCTTTCCAACCAGACGGGTGCACAGTACTCAGCGGCCGAGTAGACAAGACTATTGGCTGATAAGCGTAAACAGTCAGCAGAGGCTCCCCGGGATGTACCACTGAGCTTATGCAATATGAGTCGTCCAGTTGCAAAACTCATTTAATCCACTTGTGAATAAGGATCATTTAGTAAAATTATTTATTTAATTAGTTTATTTTGTTTTACTTTATTTTATTTTGTTATTTACCTTTTATTAGTTATTATGTTAACTAATATGTTTATATCTATTATTATGCGGTAATGTAGAATATTATGGCAATTCAAAGGACTTGGAAATTCATCAAATAGCTCCTTCAGGGAAGATCATCTTGAAAGAATACACCTGAGCTTAAGTCACTGCAACCCTTACATATGGTCTTACAAAACTGTGCATAAAAGATACGTGAGGATCAAGAAATAGCTTCCAGACAAAATCGTGCACATGCAAAATTAGTGATGCGCTTCTATCATGAACCTCAGTCAGATCCCCTGAGATAAAACTATCCAACAAGTTCTGAGGTAGCGGCAATTTTCGAGTCATCCGATGGTGCTCCTCACTCTCACAAACACATTGTCGTTTATGCTAAGAAGAATGGTCTTACAAATATAGATTTTGACAGTATGCATTGCGATCCTATGACCTACGTAGTCATTTAGCCATGTGGAGAGACAGGATGGCATATTTCATTGCCAGGTTCAGGAGAGCGGAATATCACTATGAGAGAATATATTTCATACAGACTTCAAGTCAGGGGTCATTCACCAACAGGGGACTTTAATCCTGTTATTAATGCTGGGAAATTAACTCAACAATTGATTGTTGATTGGTATTGTCGCATCGAAGGTGACAGGCTAAAATTTGTCCGTAACCAACAGACACGATTGCGAGTAGACACATACGCAGGTTTAGCAGACGCACTGCATGTAAGAGCTATAAACGAAAGTTTAAGGGTTGGGCGTATGGTTATATTACCCCCTTCTTTTGCGGGAAGCCCTCAAAATATGATGCAAAATTACCAGGATACAAAGGCAATGGTAAGAACATTTGGAAAGCCAGATATTTTCGTAACGTTCACTTGCAATCCATTATGGCCCGAAATCACGTCCAGTATAAACTCATATTAAACTTTAGACTATTATATATATATTTATAAATTACGTTTTGTAAGTATTTTCTTCTATCTAAATTGCATTTTGTAAATATTATCAATTCAAATTACAGTACAGTAAGTATGTAGTTAGTTTTATTTGTAAGTATGTAGTTAGTTTGTTTATTAGATATATGTCATTGTTCTATTAGACTGTGGTATGTGAGTGTGTCTGATGGCAGTTACATTGTTTATTAGTTATAGTTCATTGTTTCATTAGACTGTGATGTGTGAGGGTGCATGTGAGTGTGCCTGGTGGCAGAATGTTTTAGTGGTAGTATTTGTTGTTGGTGGAACTTTAGTATTGTTTTCGTTAGTAGAATTTTGGTATTTAATTGGTAGTAGAAGGTTAGTATCTTTGTTAGTAGAATTGCTCTATATTTATTCTGAAAGGGAGTAGCAGCCTTTCAGAAGAAATCTATTCTTTACTAGTCTTATAGACGGTTAAGATATTGATAATATAAGCCAACTAATGGTTACACTGCGTTATGCTGCACGGCTGAAAGCAACGGGAAACTACAGCCGTAATGCTATTCCCGAGGATATGCATCTCTCTATGCATAATTTCATGTGATGATGGCCTCCTCCCTTGTAAAATTTCAATCCGGAGGTAAACTACTCCCCCGTTCGGATCTCCGGGTGGGGACTACCCGAGAGGGGGTTAATATCACAGAAGTGACAAAGAGGAAATCTGATATTCTACGGATCGGAGCGTGGAATGTTAGAAGTCTGCTAGGAAGTGGAAGGTTAGAAAACTTAGAAAGGGAAATGGATAGGATGAGGTTGGATTTGGTTGGGATTAGTGAAATGCGCTGGCAGGAAGAACAGGACTTTTGGTCAGGAGACTATAGGGTAATTAGCACTAAATCAAACAATGGCCAAGCAGGGGTTGGTCTCATATTGAGTAGGAAACTTGGACAGCGGGTGGAATATTATGAGCATTATAGTGAACGGATTATTGTACAAAAATAAATACTAAACCTACGTACACCACAGTGGTACAAGTCTATATGCCTACCAGTCAAGCTGATGATGAGGATGCTGAAAAGGTCTACGAAGAAATAGATGAAATTCTGAGGTATATCAAGGGTGATGAAAATGTTATAGTAATGGGAGATAGGAACGCTGTGGTAGGAAAAGGGAGAGAAGGGACGATAGTAGGAGATTTCGGATTAGGTGAAAGGAATGTTCGAGGAAGCAGGCTGATGGAATTCTGCACCGAGCATGAGTTGGTCATAGCTAACACCTTATTCAATAACCACAATAGAAGAATACACACATGGATGAGACCAGGAGATACAGGACATTACCAAATCGACTTCATTGTGGTCAAGCAAAGGTTTCGAAACCATATTTTGGATTGTAAAACATATCCTGGTGCTGACATAAACTCTGACCACAATCTGGTTCTAATGAAATGCAGATTAAGTTGTAGAAACTGAAGAAAAGTCAAAAGCCAAAAAGGTGGGCAATAGACAGACTGAAAGTAAGGGATGTAAACGAAAGATTCAAGAAGAGTATAAAGGAAGGACTAATGAAAAACCCTAAACAAACTTCAATTGCAGATGAATGGGCACTTTTGAAGAATGAAATAACAAAATCCGCAGAAGAAAACATTGGTAGGAAAGAAAGAATAGGTGGAAAACCGTGGATCACTCAGGATATATTAGAATTGATGGATGAAAGGCGGAAATACAAGAATGTAAGAGATGAAACGGGGAAAGCAGAATACAGACGTCTGAGAAATGAGGTCAACAAGAAGTGCAAGGAAGCGAAAGAAGAATGGTTGAAAGAGAAATGTGCAGGTATAGAAAAGTGTCTGAAATTAGGAAAAGTAGACACAGCTTATCGAAGGATTAAGAAAAGAAGACTAAGTGCTGTAATATTAAGGAAACAAATGGAAAGCCTGTAACAGGTAGGGAAGAAAAGGTTGAGAGATGGAAATCGTACATAGAGTGTTTGTATAAGGGAAAGGAGATTGAGAATCGTGTAATGGAAAGGGAGGAGAAATTGATGAGGATGCAAAAGGAGATTTAATATTAAGATCAGAATTTGACAGAGCATTGGAAGACTTAAGCAGGAACAAAGCACCAGGCATAGATGATATACCGATTGAGTTGCTACGCTGCATAGGAGATGAAGGTCTGATCAGGATATTTCACTTGGTGTGTAGGATTTATGAGACAGGTGAGGTACCCCCAGATTTCAAGAATAATGTTATCATCCCTATACCAAAGAAAGTGGGAGCTGACAGATGTGAAGATTACCGTAAATCAGCTTGGTTACTCATGTTTCAAAGATCCTGTCTAGAATAATTTACAAGAGGATTGAAAGCCAGATAGAAACTGAGTTGGGTGAAGACCAGTTTGGTTTCAGGAGATATGTAGGAACAAAGGAAGCTGTACTAAGTCTTAGGCGGATTTTGGAAGGTAGAATAAGGAAAGATGAGAGAACGTTCATGGCATTTGTAGACTTAGAAAAGGCTTTTGATAACGTTGATTGGACTAAATTGTTTGACATTTTGAAATCTATTGGAATCAAGTACAGGGATAGGAGGGTGGTATACAATCTATACAGAAACCAGACGGCAGTCATTCGAGCTGAAGGACATGAGAGAGAAGCTGGTATTCAGAAAGGTGTAAGGCAAGGCTGCCACTTATCACCCATACTTTTCAATCTTTACATTGAACAAGCAATGAAGGAAATTGGAGAAAAATTTAAAGTGGGAGTGAAGATTCAAGGAGAAATAATTTCAACTCTGAGATTTTCTGATGACATCGTCATCTTGGCCGACAAGCCTGAGGATTTGAATGAGTTTTTGACTGGTATGGACTCCGTCTTACGGAAAGAATTCATGATGAAAATTAATAAATGTGAAACAAAAACACTGGAATGCAGCCGAAATAAATCAGAAACCTCTATGGAGATCAAATTGGCAGGTGAAAAGCTGAAGGAAGAAGGAGATTTCTGTTACTTAGGAAGCAGAATAACCAGTGATGGACGAAGCAAAGAGGATATAAAAAGTAGGTAGGCTCAGGCAAGGAAAGCATTTCTACTAAAAAGGAATCTGTTAACATCGAATATAGATTTAGGTATTAGGAAGACATTTTTGAAAGCCTTTGTCTGGAGCGTGGCGCTATATGGAAGTGAAACTTGGACTATTGGTGCAGCAGAAAAGAGGAGAATTGAAGCTTTTGAAATGTGGTGTTACAGGAGAATGATGAAGATCAGATGGGTAGATAGGGTTACAAACGAAGAGGTATTAAGACGAGTGGGAGAGGAGAGATGTTTCTGGCGACTGCTAATGAAGAGATGAGATAGGTTAGTAGGACACATACTAAAACACCCAGGAATAGCAAGCTTAGTTATGGAAGGAAGGGTCGAGGGCAAGAACTGTAGGGGTAGACCAAGGTTAGAATATGTTAAACAGATTGCCTCGGATGTAGGGTGTGGTAGCTATGTAGAGATGAAGTGATTAGCTCAGGACAGGGTGGCATGGAGAGCTATATCAAACCAGTCAAAAGACTGAAGATTCAATCATCATCATCATCATCAAACTCCCAACAAAAGGCCCGATACCATCGTTCGTGTATTCCATACAAGAGTGAAGGAACTGTTACGTTTAATAAACCGAACACAAATATTTGGTGAAGTACAAACTTTTTTGTGTACTGTTGAATTTCAAAAGAGAGGTTGCCCCATGTCCATTTGTTGATGTGCCTAAAAGAAAATTTTACGATCAGGGACATCTCAGATATTGACAAACTCATTTCTGCGGAAATACCCGATCCCAGTGATACTATCTTATACAATGTAGTGAAGTCTCATATGGTGCATGGGCCTTGGGGTAATCTCAAACCCAAATCTTTTTGTATGGTAGACGGAAAGTGTAGAAAGGACTTCCCGATGGTTTTCATTGCCGAAACAAAGGATAATGTGAACGGCTATCCTATTTATCGAAGGCGGGACAATGGCAGAACAATTATCAAACTCGTTCAAGGTTATGACGTGAAAGTTGACAGTCGTTTCATAGTGCCTTATAATCCTTTCCTGTTATTGTACTTTCAAGCTCATATTAATGCAGAGATTTGTGCAAGTGTTAAAAGTATAAAATATATCCACAAATATGTTTACAAAGGACATGACTGCGCCTATCTTCAAATAACAACAAAAGAGGGTTTACTTCACCATGATGGAATATCTTCCCTTCTGAACACCTGATATGTAAGTCCGAGTGAAGCTGCTTATAGAATATTTTCATATCCTATGCGCGAACAATCTCATGGTGTAGTTCGCTTACCTGTGCATTTCTGAGTACAAGATGAACAGCAGATGTATTTTTATAATGACAATGCCGCTGAAGATCTACTTCGAGCGGAATTGAAAAGCACAGACCTGATTGCATGGTTTAATTTAAATAAGAATCCGGTGACATCCTTACATATACCAGAAAACGCCAGTTCATTATTTTTGGGAAAGTAATAAACGCGTCTGGAAAAAAGTAATAAAATCTGGAAAAATAATAGGTAGAATGTTTAACGTTTCCCCAGTGGAATCAGAAAAATATCATATTCGATTGCCGTTACTTCACGTAGTAGGTGCCACCTGTTTTCAAGATGTAAAGACAGTAAACAATGTGTGCTGTTCTTCATTCAAAGAAGCAGCAATGGAACGTAGGTTAATTCAGGACGATGCAGAATGGCATCGCTGTCTACGTGAAGCGTCAGTTCTGCAAATGCCATTTCAATTGAGACAATTATTTTCCTTCATTTGTATATTTCAACAACCATCGACTTCAGTTGAATTGTGGGATACTTTAAGGATTATCTAAGTGAGGATTACTTACGTCTTTACAACCAGCAAACAGCTCCGCGATATCAGTAAGATGACAAAATTACATGGTTTTTCTCTTTCAACTTTCGGGTTGCCAGTTATCAGTGACTTACCACGTACTGAAAGGAATGAATCTTCGATGCTTCCTGATACTGATTATGACTCAATTATTCAGAAAACGAATGATGAACAAAGATTCATCATAAATGAAATTATTGACGATATGCAACAGAACAATACGAATAAAATTAATGCATACTTCATAGATAGTCCTGGTGGTGTAACGGGTTCTCTCCCACTTGGGCGCACATGTGTAACGGGTTCCTGAGACAGTTCACACTATAGGGCGACAAAAGTATTTTAACTTCTACGTATGAGATTGATTTGATAATTGGGCGCCAAGGAGCCTACATCAAGTTGAATCCTAATATTTATATTTATATCAACCACTAGCTTGCGTAGAACACTTGAGATACTCTTTGAAACCAGGCCGTGGTATGATTGCATCATTAACCCTGATAACATTTGCATTGGGAGAATGTTTTTTTCTTATATATAAAGCTAACTACTGAAATTAAAAATTGCATGTCTAATAAAATTAGTTTAATAGTCAAAAACAATGATGTGGTAAATTTAATCATAATAAAAGAAGCTTTAAAAGATGTTACTTATTCCACTTGAAAATTACGTGAAATTGGAGGTCGGATGAATTTAAGATTATTACTAAGCTATGAATTAACTGAATTTGCGACCTTAAAATAATGAAAAAGGGAGAGATTGCGTCGATATGCGTCATTTCGGCTCACCATTGGAGAATCTTTCTCCCTCGTACTTCTCCCTTCAAGAGAGATTGCAGTAGCTTCTAGTTCGGCGTCATCTTCTTCGTTTCTTGATGGCGTAGCGAATTAATATTGACAGTTTGTATACTGTTAGTGGTGGATCCAAGTCCAAGAGCCACCTATACGGTCTGCCTATACACAACAATCCATGACGAAGAGGTCAGTGGAATATCCCAGTTAGATATTGTTCACCATGGAACACAATGTAAACAAGTCCGAAGACTAGTGCGTAGATTATAATGTTCACTCGATATCACGGAAACAAAGTTAAGTTAATGGCCATTCCCTCACGGAACAAAAGTTATAAGTCAGTCAGTCCCCTCTTCACGTCGCGCGCTAACTATATACACTGAGCACGCTCCCCTTCCATCGTCCAACTAGCCGGCCTTCCGCCTAGCCTGAAGACCATTCACCGTCCGTCTTCAAGCTACTCAGCACTGCTGGATATCAGCCGCTCTCCTTCTGATTGGCTGAGACTCCCCACGTGCTCGTTCCCGCCTTAGAGTTTATTGCACTATAAATGACGCCTCGTTGTACACTTTCCGTTTTACAAAACACATCTCGTTTTCTTGATTGAAGAAGTTCCCTCTGTTTGCGAAATCTTGTTGTTGTACTCATCGACTATTCCTGGACTCGTACTGCCCCCGTAATTTGAATTATATTCAGACCACGGTGGCTGTATTGGAAAATATGAGTAAAGTTATGGATGTCATAGTTATGACGTGGATATTCATGACGTAGGCACGGATGACGCAGATTTCATGCAAGCAGGCTGGTTGAGCTGAGATTCTTGGTGACGTCATGATTTCGTTCGAGAAAGATCTTAGATTTACGACGCAGTCGCAGGAAACAAGGTATTGTGCTAAGGAAGAAGCTACGCTATTGGAGGAGAGACTCGAACCAATGAACGATAGTTTGGAAGGAAGACGGAGATTGCTGAAACTACGATATTTAATTACTTTTGGCATGCAGATTTGTGGAAAACTATTTTCAGTTATGGCATTGATTTGGAATTTTGAAGAAATTAATTTTGAGTTTTTTAAATTTGAAAATCCGGCAAGTATAGCCAAAGTTAAAACTTCTAGCAATGACGCAGCAACAGGCTATGGAAGGGATGGATACGCCCCTTAAGAAGTTGATAAAAGGTCGTGCACAGGAGAGAGGAGCTGTCAGATCTCATATGTCATATCGCATATATATTTCTGGTGATATATAGTTATTCTCAAGTGATTCAGTGAAGTAAGTTGTCTTTAGCGTGGTTAAAGCCAGGCGCATCGAACGAACTCGGAGCAGTTCCATTTTACGCTGCTCGAAACTAGGTGAAGTTGAAACGCTCACATTAACGTTTCCACCAGTCAAGATATCAAGCGCTAACTTCAGCCTTTATTATAGTTCTATTGGGCAGTATAACATTGAGGTGTGTAGAAGATTTGAACAATTTCACAGTTATACTTCGAAAGATATTGGAACTTTAAGGCTGCCAACAAAAGTGATTTTCTCGCCACATGAGAAACACTTTTAAATTCCACATTATACACTACGGCTGACACGTGGAGTGCAACAGTGATATTGGAGAATACGTTTGGTATTACAACGATACATTCGACTATGGAACATTATAATCTTGCAGTGCTTTCAATGATTATAACGGAAGGTGAGATGGAAGGCTAAGGCTTCAATGCAATTGGGACATATATCGTTGGAGTAAAGTAACAGCATGGAACTTCGTTAATCGTCTTTCTACAAAAGCGAGCATGTAGTGAACATCCAACTACACTCATGCATCGTGAATCCATCGCTGAATTATACCAGATAACAGTGGAAATATTTTCATACTCCACAAATATGAATATTTCTGCGGAAATAACTACAATAAACTTCATGGCGAATTCCTGCAAGAACTTCAGGGAACTTTCAAGAGAGGCCAGGGTTGTCCCGGCGCACAAAGAAGAGTTTTGCCAGAAGGATGTTTTTCGTATCCACGGAGCAGTGCAATTCCGGAGAAGGAAGCAGTTCGATTCTCCGAGGACGCTGATTCCAAAGTCGAGGACGGAGCACATCTTTACGCTGGTGAAATGGAACCAACAGCAGTTTTCTTTGAAAACTTTCCTCTAGATCTTCAATCAACAGATAAGGTAGTCGTGAACGTTTCTTGTGTTATTTGAGTCTTGTAGCGATATCTGAGCAACCATTTTCCCATATTTTCTGTCCTATTTTTTTGCCCCATTTTCTTGATTGATATTTCTGTACTCAGTACACTTCGATGATTTATGCCTTTTTCTTCGATTTTTGAGACATTGTTATGTCATTGGCATACTTTATAATTTTGGATCAGTTGAGACTGATGATTTAGATTCTTTCAGTAATTTGCATATTTTTGTAGTCACGATTTAACTGTAAAGTTAACGATTTGCTATGGCAGATTTGAATTCAGACAGCGTGTCATTTTATTAAAGTAATTCTATTCAGTAAATTACTTTGACCAATTTTCTGTCATCCTCAAGAAAGAAGAATGATTAAAAGATTTTAGAGCGTTAAAATCTATTACGATATCGACGATCTTTGAAATACTAGTCGTCTTATGAACATGATTGCAACATAGACATTTATCATTGCATTATAGACAATTTTCTGAAATATGAACTTTTATTTCGATTTATTGAATACACTATAGTAATGAACATTTGATAGGAGTTTTTCTCAATTATAGATTGGAACAATAATGTTTGCATTCCACAGTCTAATTGTATTCTATTCGACTATTTTGCAGTTTAGATGAACTTTGTTTGAAGATAGTATTTTTATACTGCGTTACTTTGAAGATATTAATCTCAATTTTGATAGACCAGGCAGGAGTGTCTAATCGTATTTGCTGTTAAATTTATTTGTGATTGGCAAATTTTTACTTCATATCGATTCATGAATGAAACCCACGAAGGTTAAATAATAACAGTCATTTTTACAATAATTGATGAATATAAGAATTTTTAAAGAGGAACAATGGATGTATAATCGTTAGTTCAGTGGACGTGTAAAAGTCACTGTTGAATAATGCCCTTGAATAATGAAGGAGGTTCCCACAATAATTAATGAAGTTGATGAATTAATAAGTGGAGGTTTTTGTGTGTAGTTTGGAAGATTTTTATGCCATATATATGAAGATATATGATGAATTTTGGGCCAATTGTTGTGTAATTTTGTGCGTCTTGAGCGAAGTATTTTCCCGCTGATTGTATTGTTCTTGTTCTTTGAAAGTTATTCATATGAAGATACTG
Source organism: Meconema thalassinum (assembly GCA_946902985.2). NCBI lineage: Eukaryota > Metazoa > Arthropoda > Insecta > Orthoptera > Tettigoniidae > Meconema > Meconema thalassinum. The sequence goes on from OX336398.1 coordinate 103,808,957, forward strand.
TTAAAATTAACAAGAGTGTTAAATAATTTGAGATAAAGATTTTGAATGGAGGTTACCGTCACAAATATTAATAATTATTATTAAACCTTATTAAACCTGAATTTGACAGTTAAATATAACTAACCTTCATTGGTCGATTATATCACCACGATTTAAGTATTTATCAACCGGATAAACGTGTGGTTTAATGTATTTCTTGTATAAATAATATAAACAATTAATATTGTAAAATAATTTTGTAAATATCTTTGTTAAATAATTTGAAATGATAGTGATTAATACAGGCGTGTATAAAATTTTCAATTGTCATTTGACATTGTTATAAACAATTTATTATTGTTATAAATAATTAATCAACTTTTGTTATTAACATTTAGAGTTTTGTTTTTATACTCTAAACAACGCAAGTTAAGCAAGTGGTTTGAACAAATAATCATGATTAGGGATTGTTGGAGTAATCCACTGGTGTTTGAATGAAGCATGTAAGACATTTGCGTGATAATATTTCAGTTGAGATGTGAACATTTACGTATTTGAAAAGGAGAGCCAAGCTCTGAGGTAACACGCTTATGCTAGGGTTGAACGAACGGGAGTCCACTTTGACGATACAGGTGCATTGCAGCTGGCCCGGACAACTGTGTTACAGAGGCCAAGGACGTTCCATAATAGCCTTGTGGCTATAAATAAAATGTGAAGTATATAAACACGCAAAACAATTGATATATGTGTCTCATCCCAAATCCCGTTTCCATTCCATGTGCATTATTATTTTTACGTTGCTATGAGCTTGTGAAAGCTGAAACATTATATGTAGAGAATACAGGTCCTACAGGAGGACATGGTTATGTGGTCGATGGCTTCTGATTGCCACGTTGATTTTGTTGTTTATTTTTGTTAAAATCATTCTTTATGTGAAATAAATTATTGTGCAGTTTAAAGTTTCTCGTCTCCGTTCTGGTTCATTTTAAATATCATGGTGGAGGTTATTGTGTGGGCATACTTTAAGTGATCCAGTTGACAACCCAGTCCCCGAGATAAATTTAAGAGGTAAGTAAAGGTAAGTATGAACCCCCGTATATTTTGGTGTGTTCCACAATAATTTTCTTGTTAACTATTGTGCTCTAATCTCGATAGTATCTGTCAGTGCCATTTTCATTGATGTAGCTGTGCCGGTGCGTTTGATTATTGGCAATCCGATTGAGGGGGCGGATATCTGACAGCCTACTATCCGGATATCGGGTACAGTACTTCCCGATGACGCAAATCTCTCAACTAGGCCCGAACTGAATATAAAATCCGTACTCTCCGTAATCAAATAATTTACTTGTATAATGGTTATCGGAATATTCCGATTGATAGCGCTTTCTATTAGATAAAAACCTATCTGTATTGGTTTACAATTTTAAAGCTCGAAAATGAAATATGAAATTAATAATAATACTAATTCTAATTTAAATTCACTTGGCTTAATAATTTGCCGCGTTCGATCATACATTAATTAGATCCCATCTGACTTATGTCAGTGGCGTAAATACCCTCCGTAAAACAGGTTACATTCGCCTCGGATTATCATGTGATTTACCGTGAACACGATACTTCACGTGATTATCCCAGACACGTTCATAAAATTCCCAACCTAAAGTACAAGTTACACAAATTAAATCACCCTACATACATATATAAAACACTCATAATATTCTTCACGCGGTTTGCGTTAAAGTCAGTTTTGATACTGAATTGCCCTATGCAATCCGTTCAATGTTTTTCATTTTGGTAATATGTTCTGCGGATATTTCCGTCTCCCAATAATCTGTGTGTAGGAAAGATATACATATATATATAAGTGTCCGCCCTGTGTACATTCACGATATCACCTCACACGCATTAAAGATGTTCAGTTTAATGCCACAACAGAACTACCTCATTTTAAGTGGTTGTCACTTTCTTTTTGTTTAAATTGTTCACACGTTACACACGAGCACACGATCACACTATCGTGGTTTCGCTTCGTGACCATAATACTCAACCTCTTTGTAGATTACACGAATTTTTTTTTACTTCTGAAAAAAATATTACTTCTGAAAAAAAAACCCAGCAAGCTCGCATTACATATAACACAAAATATTTCTGTGCCATAAATATGTAAAATATCCCTCTGAGATACTATAGACCTACTGCTGCCTAAAATCAGTTCTGCATATCTCTTATCTCGTTCAGTCAGCAGTGTACAACCCAGACCTATCACCTCCACACGAACATGACCTACTTTACACCACTCTTAAATAACACTTATATACTAATAACTTTGAGATCAACTACCTCGTACACAAAATAGCTCAAATTCACACTCATAGATTTCACTTGGCTAGGTCGTAAACAGAAGTCAAGTGTGCTGTAGCGTATGCATTTCATGAAGGACGGTCTCTCCTTCTGACGGCCCATCTTTCATTCCGTGGTCGCCTATAAAAAAAAGTGCCCTGTACAAGCGCTGCCCCATCTCTTGGAGATAAAAGGGACCCCCACCAGCTTTGGCTTTGGTGCATTGAGACCTTTTAGTGCCGGAAAGCATCCTCCAATCTCGACATCTTTCCCTGTTCCCCAATGTGACTCCTGATACGCCTGCCTGGAAGAACAGAACACCCCACACTCCTAATACAACACTTACTCAGTTGATAGGCTGGCTCGCCAGCTACACTCTTACTTCATGAAACATACTTACGAAGACTATGGATATTATACGTCCCGTATAATCGGTTTGCCTTACCATCCCCCAGCACATATGCTGTTTTGACAATACTTTTGGAAACTATAAAAGGTCCCTTGTAGAGATAGAAGAAATTGCTCATTACCTTTTCTAGCCTATTCGACTGTTTCAGCACCAGAAGCAAGACGGTCTCCCGGCTCGAATTTGTTGATTTAGTTTCTTTTTGTTTTTGAATTCTCTTTTGTGCTGACTTACATAAATTCTGCTTCGCCAACTGGACAATGTAATCCATCCCCGGTTGTTTTCCCAAATCTAATCCCAATACTCTCGGTAGTTCATTTTGTGGTCTCTTTCAGAAGTGAACTTCGTACGGTGTCATTTTCGTGTTCTCATGCTGGTCAAATTCAGCCAAGTCTCGACTTTGGAAAGATGTCCAACCCAGGCCGAATGTTTGTCATGCACTAGAGTGTCACTTCCCTTAATGGTCGCTCTGCAGAATTACCCTGAGTGTACCTTACAGTGTAATACCAGCTTCCTGCATGCTGGTTCTCCATTTCTTTGCAGTAAATTGAGGTCCACCGTCAGATAATATCCTGAGCGGAATGCCAAACTCAGGTATATATTTATTAATGATCAGACGGCTACACGCAAGTCCCGTGGCTTTCCTTAGCGGATATAGCTTGACATACTTACAAAAATACCCAATAACTATGAATATTTATTCGTGGCCGTACTGTCCTTTGACGATCGGGCCAAATAAATCCACACACAGTAGTTCACCGGGAGTACTGGTGAGAACTGCAGATCTTGCTCCCACTAAATACTTAACTGGATACTTGCTCCTCTAACAGGTGTGAGAGTTAGCTATCGTTTACCTAACATCCCTACCCATTTTATTCCAAATGAAATTATGAGCAATTTCATAGAAAACGTTGGTGGGTCCATAGTGTCCAAGTTCCCTATGTACGAACCAAATCAGGTACTCCCATAAAGTGGCAGAAACACATATTGCCCAGCGATTCTTCCTACATTTCCGTGCAAGAAGGCCGTCCTTCATCTTGGACGTGAACCTTCAAACCTTTACACACTCTTCGTCACCTGCTTCCAATATAGCAAGTGGCTCCCTTAAAGTAACGTCATCAAGTTGCTCTACTAACATTTTACTATGTGTTTGTAAAGATGCCCTGTTGCTACTGTCCACAAACGCACAAAATAAAATACCTTCTTCTGCTTTTACTACAGGATTATTTCTACATAAATTAGTGTCCCTAGATAACATATCTGCCAGTATATTATCTTTGCCTTTGATATATTTAACTGTGAATTCGTATTCCTGCAGTGCAAGAGTACACCTACTAACTCTGTTAGAACTGAGTTTACTAGTTCCCATATTCAGTAATTCATGGTGATCTGTATGGATCTCAAATTTCCACCCTACTAAGTACATTCTCAAGTTCCCTAAACTGAAAACAATCCCTAGAAGCTCTAACTCAGTTATAGTGTATCTCATCTCTGCTGATGTAAGTCCTTCGCGAGACTAAAGATACAATGCGCAGGTTACCTTCTTCATCTTTCTGACACAATACTCCAGCAATACCTGTGTGTGAAGCATTCCTTATCTTTCAAAGGATATTTCAGCACTACAGCCTTCTCGAAACCTTCCTTCAGCGCTCAAAATGCCTCGTCATGCTTGGGCTCCCATCTCCTACGATTTCCCTTTTATAAGCAAATCCCTGAATGGTTGTACTAACCCAGAGTACTTAAGAACGAATCTGCGAAAGAAGTTGCAAATTCCATGGTACATCTTTAACTGTTTTACATTCTGTGGCACCTCTGCGTTAAGTATTTTATTAACCCTACTTTCCTCTGGCGTCACACATCTACTAAACACTCTATGACCTAAAGATGTCACTTCTGATTGACAGAATGACGACTTAGAAAGTTTCAAAGTGAACCCTGCCTGATCTAACTTCTGAAACACAATATCTAAATGACGTAGATGCTCCTCAAAACTGAGTGAACTAATTACCATATCATCACTGTAAATGGCTTCAAACTCTCCTGTGTCATCACCTAATGCGATGTTTAATGCTCTAATTAAAGCTGCTGAACTACTCCTTAAACCATAAGGCGCCCTACAAAATTGATAAAGGTTATTCTTATGGCTGAATGCCGTAAACGGTCTGTCCTCATATTTAAGTGGCACTTGGCAGAAGCTGGAACTCAAATCTACATATGTGAAATACTTTTTACCCACAAATGTTTGCATCAGTTCCTCTTTTGACATGGACTTCAGCTGGTCTGATCTAATTCTAGTGTTAACTAAGCTGCGTCTAAACAAATAAGGACCATACCATGAGCCTTAGGTACCGTTATCAAAGATTAACATATGGACTGTTAGAGTGCTCAATATTGCCATCTTCAAGCATCTGGTTAATTTGTGCCTCAACTGCACTCTGATAAGCGAAAGGCACAGCATATCGGTGTCCTGTGAATACTGATCTATCAATAACGTTCAACGAGTGAGTATAGCAATTGGCCCTACCAATGCGATTTTCAAAAACTCTCCTATTATTCAGTAACACATCATAGAGCAGACCACACTGTTCTTCCTCTATATTTCCCTGAAATGCAGCCTCACGTAACGAGTCCTCAAGGCTACCGTTCGTGATCAAACGGCCCACAAAATTACCAGATTCTCGCTCTACGGCCTGAGATATCTCATTTAAAGTACAAATCACACCTACAACACTACTTTGTCGTTGAACGCCAATTCTAATTCAGAATCATCGCATTTAAATTTCTAACTTCGTACCACATTACATATGTTACCAGACACTCTGCTTTGCCAATCTGAACCGAAAATTACATTGAATACTTAATTTGGAATAACTAGACAAATTTGCTTTTCTACATGATCATTTACTTTAATGTCCACTAAAACTTGCTTAGATATTAATTTAGACCTCTTCCCAACAGCTGTGATAACAAAAGTGCATTTAATTGTCATTTCTTCAAAATTTACTCCAGTTCCCATCATTTTATCACAAAATGCACTACTTATGCAACTCGTCATGCAACCACTATCAATTAAAACATCCGTGTACGCCTCGGACACGTGAAATTTAATAATGGGGCTCTTACTAGCCTCCTCCTGAATAATGCCTTCATCATTTAATTCATGTAATAATTCACCTCTTACATTTAGGTCATAGGGTTCCTGTATAAGCGTATGGACAGGGCATGTTACAGACTGAGATTCTGACCTTACAACGCAGTCTGGTTCGCGTTTAAATTACTGCTACTGCTTGGTGTAGCACTACTCACTACGGCACTGGTCTGGTTGTTCTGGGTTGTATTGTCATTGTTATGCTGTTCATTACTACCACTAGGCTGTCCTCTTCCCGGACCCCTGTTCTGGTTGCAATTACCATTATTTCCATAATTCCTCCCTTGATTTCCCCTGAAATCGTTGTTCCTACCTTGGTACTGCGTTCCATATCAATTTCCCCTATTCTGATTTTGATTATTATTATTACGATTATTCCCCCTATTTTGGACATTTGTCCCCTCGCCACTGTTCCCTTGAACCTCCTGTTTTCTCGCTTCATTAGGCCTATTATTATTATTATTATTCTGGTTTCTATTGAAATTTTCCTCGTATCCACCTCGGCCTAGTGCATCGAATGTGCTTAGTAAATTCTCAACTTGAGAAATAGTTCTGATATTTTGGATATATGCTGCCTCCTTGATCCTATATGGAAAGTGCCTTAATAAAAGCCTGACAACATCACTCTCCTCTTTCAAACCATCTAGTTATTTACATGTCAGCACTTGCCCTAAAACGTACTCTGTCATACTGTAATTACCTATCGCGTTATATTTCCCTCAAACAACTCCCTCACTATGCTACGACTGTATCACCTCATTCCAGAATTTCTCACAGAATTTAACTTTAAAGTCCGAAATGTCTTCAAAATTATCCCTATATACAGCAAACCAGTTTTTCGTTTCCCCCCACAAATGCTTGCTCTAAAATGTCAACTACCTGACACCATTCAATACTTCCTTCTTCCATCCTCTCCTTAAATCTGTTTTCAATGAATTAACACTCAACGGTATTAAAACTGTGAAAATGACATTCAGAAAAGGAGGTAAACTTTCAACAAATGTCTTCATTATGTATAAGAATGTTCCGCTACAGAATGTATCACACTTCAAGTACTTGGGAATTACTTTTCAGACAAGAGGGGATGTCTATAACCTACACGTCAAGGAAAGAGTCGCCGCGGCAAAGATTGCAATTCACACTATACGGAATCTGAGCCAGCTATCTTTAGCCACAGCTATCACCCTGTTTCGCCTCCAAATTACCCCAACCTAAACTTATGGACTAGAGACAATTTGGCTATATCTGGCGAAGAGAAATTTGGAAGAAATAGAAAGAGTCAAAGCCACTTTCCTGAAAAGAACATTGTGCCTGTCGAAATTCACACGGTCTCGCCTCACCTACGTGCTAGCAAGAGAGCACTTTTTCATCGAAGATCTTCGCCTTAACCTATTGCTACCATCAACCGCCGCCTACATAGAACTTGTACAAGAACTCAATGCAAAACGGCAAGACATATGGCCAACGATTTTTTCAACAGATGCCATGATTTACAGAGAATGAACTCAAGTTGGATATTAACCACGGCATGTAGTGACGCGATACGCCGTGCATGGTTTCCACCACCGGATATGCCAGACTGAGATTTTCCACGACACGGACGATAACTGCAAGTGTGACCTTGTGGGACAACCTGTGACCGTTATCACCTGCTTTTGAGCTCCAAAAGGAAAGTCTTGATGACAGATTTCTGCAATTACTGAATGTGTGGTCTTAGTATGGTTGTTGTATGCACGGTCGTGTATGTATTTCTTTTGGCAGTTAGCTGCACTTATTAAATTATTAAATCTGTTTTCTATAGCAATCATAATTCCATGGGACAACCCTGTCGATTGCTAAACTTTCCCAATTCTATTTCACGGTGTGCACTATTAACATATACAGGCCTATTCTGACTAGTTTCTTGCCTAATCTTAGATTTCAACTTATGTTCCAATTCTGCAATTTTCTCTTCAGATTTTCTCTCAATGTTAGTTACTGTTAATCTAATACTTCCTTGCGATGCTTCAACTTTATCACTTAATTTAGCTTGTTTCTCCTGAATTTTACGAATGCTTTATTTATTCTGCTGCCTTAAATCATTAACTACTGCAACTATTTCTGTCTGGACTTTCTCAATCCTTCCCCCCAGCTGTTCTTTAACCGCTATAGTTGCTACCTGAATATTATCAATTTCGCCCCCCAATTGCTTTTTAACCTGCTTTGTTTCAAGTTGAACTAATTCTTTCAAATTCACAGCCTGTGTACTGATTCTACTCTCCAGCTCATCCTGCACTTTTCCTAATTTTCTATCTACATCTGCTATAATTTCTTTAGCCTTCTCTTCCATCACCCCTCTGATCTCGCCTCTAATTTGCTCAAATTTCTTCCCTAATTTTTCATTGTTCTCTTCAAATTTAATATTTAATTGATCGCTCATTTCCGTACTGTTTTGTTCTAATTGTTTATTGGTTTGTTCTAATTTAGCGTTTAAAGCTCCTGTTCTCTCTTTATTTTCCCCACTCTTTTGTTCTAATTTAGCATTGTTTTGATCTAATTTGACATTTCAAGCTTCTGTAGCCTGCTCTCTTTATTTTGTTGCATAAACTGGAGAAGCAAACTTTCCAAACCCGTTTGACAGTTTTCATTCCACCCCTCAGTATCGAGATTTACCTCCGATATCCCTGTACTGCTTTCGGTTTCAAGACTAGACATACTACTCGCTTCTTCACTTGCCAACTGATGACCACTACGCAACTTCATATCCTTCTGATCAGCCATACTGATACACACTGATATATTAAAAAAAAAGATACTGGCACAGAAATACATATCCTTCTCCTTCCACAAATGCTATAAGGTTTTCGGCCCTACGTTGCCGGTGACAAGTGTAACGGGTTCTCTCCCACTTTGGCGCACATGTGTTACGGGTTCCTGAGACATCACACTATAGGGTGACAAATGTATTTTAACTTCTACGTATTAGATTGATTTGATAATTGGGCGCCAAGGAGCCTACATCAAGTTGAATCCTAATATTTATATTTATAACAACCACTAGCTTGCGTAGAACACTTGAGATACTCTTTGAAACCAGGCCATGGTATGGTTGCATCATTAGCCCAGATAACATTTGCATTGGGAGAATGCTTTGTCTTATATATAAAGCTAACTACTGGAATTAAAGATTGGGTGTCTAATAAAAGTTGTTTAATAGTCAAAAACAATGATGTGGTAAATTTAATATTAATAAAAGGAGCTTTAAAAGATTTTACTATGATCACATGAAAATTACGTGAAATTAGAGGTCGGATGAATTTAAGATTATTACCAATCTATGAATTTACTGAATTTACGACGATAAAATAATGAAAAATATAGGAGATTGCGTAGATATGCGTTATGTCAGCTCACCATTGGAGAATCTTTCTCACTCGTACTTCTCCCTTCAAGAGAGATTGCTCTAGCTTCTCGTTTGGTGTCATCTTCTTCTTTTCTTGACGGCGTAGCGAATTAATATTGAAAGGTTGTATACTGTTAGTGGTGGATTTAAGTCCAAGAGCCACTTGTGTGGTCTTCCTATACACAACAGAGCGTATGATATCCATGACGAATAGATCAGTGGAATATCCCAGTTAGATATTGTTCATCATGGAACACAATGTAAAACAAGTCCGAAGACTAGTGCGTAGATTATAATGTTCATTCGATATCACGGAAACAAGGTTAATGGTCATTCTCTCATGGAACAAAAGTTATAAGGCTGTCAGTCCCTTCTTCACGTCGCGCGCTAACTATATACACTGAACATGCTCCCTTTCCATCGTCCAACTAGCCAGCCTTCCGCCTAGCCTGAAGACCATTCACCGTGCGTCTTCATGCTACTCAGCACTGCTGGGTATCAGCCGCTGTCCTTCTGATTGACTGAGACTCCCCACGTGCTCGTTCCCGCCTAAAATTCCATTGCACTAGCAATAACACCTCGTTGTACACTTTTCGATTTACAAAACACATCACGTTTTCTTGATTGAAGAATTTCCCTCTGATTGCGAAGACATGTTGTTGTACTCATCGGCTATTACTGGACTCGTACTGGCCCAGACAATTGAATTATTTCGGGGCAAAATGAGAGTATTTTCCGTCCCCATGATAAAATTTAACCAATAAATATAAATCCTGTAAGTGTGACACAAGAGAGTCGTGTTACAAGCTCGAGGCAGTGGGAGAGCCCGATCACGTGATATATTGCACAATAGACGCTTCTAGAAAGTTGAAATCGGCATAGCAACAGTGATTTAGCCATGAAATATTATAAATATTGTTATAAATTATGCTATTGGATCCCATCCCAGAGCCAATGAAAAGAGGTCTTATTGAAGACGGGATTAACTTCAACTACATAATTTGGTGAAATTATGCATTTAGGCCCTTAGAAGAAGATTTTCTTAATTGGTAATGAAGAAAACATAAAAAGAAAATATGTCTGATACTTTAATACCGCAGATCGGTTAATCTACGCAGTAATAAGCAGTAGTAAACTACGCGCTAAAATTATGGTGGGAGATATATATGGCCGCCAAAATTTCGACTTGGAGTGGGAGATCCAAGGATCGAGGTTCTTATTCCAGCAGTCTTTGAAGAGTGAGGAAGTGTTTTTAATGGGTTAACGGCGATCCCATAGCTTTATCCGAGTGTGGCGATTGTCGACTCGTGGAGACGCTAGGTTAGCAGGGTAGAACATTGGAGATTACCGTACTAGCATTCTAAGCGAAGTTGAGAGGAATATCGAAAGTAGAATATCTCATATATATTTGAGACTAGACTTCAGCCATGTGATTATATAGAAAGTACAGGTCGAATACTACATTCTGTTGAAAGTCGAGAGTTCTAAGTCACACCATTTCGACGTAATAAGCCTGTTAATACAGTTTTTCAAAAGTGTTGGAAATAAAAGCTAAATATCATTTTAGTTGCAACGTGAAGTTGGCGAACGCAGTCTAAGTGAACAGTAGTGGAGAACTTTAACATTGGAACAGCAAACAAACATTATCATAATGACTGTCATTATTCATCGATTATTTTCATTCGACATTATTAATGTTGTTGAAATGATGAACTAAATATTCATGCGCCAGAGACATATTTAATACAGAGTTAAGATACAACAATGGAGCTTCGATAGACAACGTATTGCAGAATACAGACGTAGTGTAAATTCCTCCTTGTACATTTTCGTCAGTCTACGAACACTAATGTAATGTAACATCAATAAGCGATAGAACTAATTCATTCAGCATCTACATGAATATTTATATACATTATTATTCAACGATGATGCTGATATAGTTGCGCCGGAGAATGAAGATTCTACAGAAGATGATTTTCACGATGCTAGGGTATCCCAGCAACAACAGAAGAATTTGCCAGAAGGATGTCGTTCGAGCCAGACGGAGGTTAGTGAATTCCGGAGAGGAAACGTTTTTCTATCTCTGAGGTCGCAGGTCCGAGGTTCGAATGTAGATCCATCTCAGTATCTTAAACTGAGGAAACACCTAGAATATTGTGTAAATACTCACCCATATCTTTATGATATCGTCCAAATTAAGGTAGCTGTGTCTTTTACTTATAGTATAGAGCTTGATTAGTGACATTCTGAGCCAACGTTCTTACTCCATATTTCGTATTTTATGTATTTCAGTGTTCTCATGTATTTTACACTTCAGATGTGTGTTAAGATGTTTATGCTTCAAGATTATTAGAGATTATTGCCTTTCATCTATTTTTCAATTTCATTCTTCGGATCAGTTGTTGAACTGACATTAGAACTTTTGTTTGAGGAATCATATTGCCTCATAGAAGACTAGTCGTTTCGACTATCGAATTTTAATAATTTTATTTGAACCTAGAATTCAGACATTGCGTCATAGTTGCAAATTAAATTATTTTTAAATTTAATTTGAACACTTTAATGTAACAACTTAAACTTCAAGAGCAGAAGAAACATCGAATGATATTGTAATATCATTATTGTGCCATGAAAAGGCTCATTATACTGGACTTGGACATTTTAAAATAATTTGAAACATTTTTCCCGTGTGTTTTTGGCGTGTGGATCTTTGCGCGCTGATGCAGTTCCTAATTTTCCCGACAGGTAGCTCCAGCTATCAGATCTCTCGCCTTGGGGAGTGGATGAAAATTGAACTATCCTGTTAGATATTCTTGGCAGAAAAATTTGAGTGCTTCAAAGAACTTTTTTTACTGCCTAATTCTATTGGTGGTGCCGTGTGCTGTTTATCATTTCTGCCATTGTTAATTACCCGCCTAAATAAATGATTGGTTGAACTTAATATGATTGGGCTCGGGTGAACAATTAGTGAGCTGTCCCGGCTGCCATCTTGGTGTTAATGAGAACGAATTGTGAGCTTGAGTGGTGCAAACGTTGCCTCGGAATTATTGTTTTTCGGAATGTAGTATGAACGAAGAAGTAATTTGATCTCATCTAAAAGGAGAGAATAATGTAAAACAAAGTGGATTTGATATCCCATCATTTTAGTGAAATTATGGTGAAGTGGTGTGAAGTTGGCACGGTGCCTCATGGCTTCTGAATGGCTGTGCACTTCGACACGCAGATAATCAGTGAGAGTGCAATTGAAATAAGTGTGGTGATAAGTTTTGTTTATTTTATTTGAAGAATTCCAGGTACGTTGCACTATTGTCATGGTGTTTATTTATTTTTCTTAGTGATTTGTGATTGGATAACGGAGCTGTTGCAAGTGCTGTACTTTTGATAAAGAGCGCCTCCCGTTAATTTTAATTTATTGTATTTTTCCTTCTGATGTAACTTCTCGTTTATTGGCTTGCGATCCGAGTCGTAGTTTTACGGTATTAAGGTGTTTTCGTTTAAATTGTCATTTACTTCTGTTGTTTGTTCGGGGAATTCGAACCCCAATGTTCATGTATTTTTGTAAACTATTAGTTGTATGGCTGCCTTCGTTAGTTTTTTAATTCATTTGCTCGTTACTCACTGGGTTTAATCTGAACTGTTTTTCTTTTAAGTATGCTGTTATTGTTGCATAAGGCTTTCCTATTGGAGGTTATTATACCTGCTTTTGTTTTTATCAGATGCTGTTTTATTTTGCAAAGACTGCTGGTCTGACGCCAGTCTCCATACTTGATCTGTTGCATGTGAAGCTTTGTTGTTTGAGTTGAGGTGCTAAAATATACTGGAGTGATGTATGCAATTAGGCAAATTATGTGAAGTTTGTCGGTAATACTGTATGAAAGCTGATCACGTTTTAACATGTCTGAGTTTTGTTTCGAATGAGCAGTTAGTATTTTTTTTTTTTTTTTTGCTTACGTCAATTTTTCTTCACGGCATCTGGTGATTGTTTTTGGTCTATTATGTTATTATGTTTGCCTCGGTATGAAACTTACTTTGTTTATTTTTTTTAATTTATTGGGCAACTAGCCTAAGTCTCTTTTATTAACAGTGATCTTGCTAAGCAGGCTAGAATTTTTTGGTGTCCCCAGTGAGCATTTTCTTGTTATGTTATTTTGCGGACGGTGAAGCCAATTGAAATTGTTCTCCATTGTTTAACATATCAATTTTATTATTAAATTATATTTCTTCCAATTCGGTCTGGTCATGCCTTCACTGAGCAGGATTAGTAAGGACTTGGGGGAACGCTGGCTACTTCATGCACAATGGGGGTTATCCTAACTTATCCTCCTTCCACCCTATTCTATTTTAGGGTTTTTCATCTTATGTTTGCTGGTTACCGTAACAACACTGACGTGCCTCTGAAAAGAGGTAAGGTGGTTCAACATGCAACTCCACAATTTGTTGTCAACTTTGTGCCGGGTGGGCAAGTTAGGTGGTAAGTATGATAGGTAAGTATGGTAGCAGTGCAGTATATGTTATAAAAGGAGTTCCTTCTTCTAGGGCATGGCATGGTAATTGCTGTAGGCCTTGATTTATTTAGTTTTGTCAAGCTGTGGCAGGTAGTGTGGTGTTGTATTGTCCGGTGGTAGCAGGGTAGCCGCAGTACAGTAAACTTTAATTATACTTATTTTCGCCCCGTCGCCCCCCACCCCGGCGTGTCAATTATTGTACATAAACGTTGGGCGATCTCGGAAATACTAGTCGTTTGATAAGACCGAAGTCTTAATCCCTATAGACATTCTTTGTTTACAGTGGAAAAACATTACGACATTGACAAACCTTTTCATTATTTGTAAAGCTGAGAGCTTTGTTCATTTAATATGTTAGAGGAAATATCTTTTGATAGAAGATTATTCAAATCTTTGGCTAGGAATTCAAAGCTAGTTTATCCCGGTCAAGATTGAATTCTATTTGACATTATAAATAACATGTGTGTTATTTTACACTATTTATGTAATATCACGTCATAATGTTCACAGAAAATGAAATTGATCACATCGCGGTGAGCAGGAGGTTCAGAAGAAGCTTGGAAGATGTTAGGAACAAGAGAGGAGCGGACGTTGGTAGTGACCATCATCTTGTGGTTGCCAACTTCCGCATGAATATCGTCGCAGTCCGCCGAAAGTTTAACACTTGGCACACCAAGTTTGATGTGGGCAAGCTTAAGAACCAGCAGAGATTGGACCAATTTAAACTGGAGCTCAGAAATAAATTCCAGGTGTTGGACTCCGAGACAGAGAAGGACGTGGAGACTGTGTGGAGCGAGGTAAAGAATATCTTCGTGGAAACCAGTGAGATGCAGCTCGGGTACAAGAACTACCTGCGGAAAGAATGGATATCCGATCAGACCTGGGACAAGATAAATTATAGGAAGGAGATTAAGGCCAAGCTCAACACCTGCAAGACTAGGCAGCAGAAGGCTCTCACACAAGCAAAGTATTCAACAGCAAACAGGGAGGTAAAGAGGAGTGTACGGAAGGATCATAGGAGGTGGATTGATGAGCAGGCGGAGAAAGCAGAAGAAGCGGCAAGAAGGGGGGACGTTAAGGAGCTCTATGGCATCACAAAGATGCTTTCGAAGAAAGGTTTTAATAAAACTAGGCCTGTGAAGAGCAAGACGGGCGAGATCCTCACGACGTGTGAACAGCTGCTGACAAGATGGAGAGAACACTTTGCGGAGGTTCTTAATAGAGATAGAGGACCAGAAAGTAAGCAGCGAGGAGAAGATGAAGAGGAAGCAGAAAGTGACCCAAGCATCAGCCTCGACTCCCCAACTCGGGGCGAAATACGGACAGCGTTGAAGCAGATGAAATGCGGGAAGGCACCAGGTCTGGATAATATCCCAGCGGAAGTACTGAAAGCAGACCTGGATATTACGATCGATCTGCTGCACCCGCTGTTGGAGAAGATCTGGAAGGAGGAGAAAATACCAACCGACTGGAAGAAGGGGTTGATAGTCAATTTGCCGAAGAAAGGGGACACCACAAACTGTAATAACTGGAGGGGTATCACCTTGCTGTCCATCCCAAGCAAAGTGCTGGCGAGAGTCATCCTGAATCGTATAAAAGACTGCGTAGAAAAAAGGCTTCGGAAGGAACAGGCTGTATTTCGACAACATCGCAGCTGTGTGGATCTCATCAACACCCTCCGAATCATCCTGGAGCAGAGTGTGGAGTGGCGGAATACCCTTTTCCTCACATTTGTTGACTTCGAGAAAGCCTTCGACTCCGTAAATCAAGGAATCATGTGGAAGACCCTCGAGGAATATAAAATTCCAACAAAGATCATCAGAATCATGGAAGAGATGTACGAAGGGTATGAGTGCCAGGTTCTTCACGAAGGCAAATTAACAGAATAGATAAAGGTCAGTTCCGGAGTGAGACAGGGGTGTGTCCTTTCCCCCACTCTGTTCCTGTTGGTCCTGGATAGTGTGATGAAGAAGGTTATGGGAGGACGGAAGAGGGGTATTCAATGGGGTATAAATGACAGGCTTGAAGATCTGGATTTCGCAGACGACATTTGTCTTATGGCACAACGGTACCGAGACATAGAAGATAAGCTGGGGAGGTTGCAGAGAGAAGCAGAACGTGCAGGACTGATGATCAACACCAACAAGACCAAAGAGATGAGGATAAATTCTGACATCACGACTAGTTTGACAGTCAACGGAAAGGACATTGAGCGAGTTGAGTCCTTCCTCTACCTTGGAAGTATAGTCACAAATGATGGAGGAGCAGAGGAAGAGGTTCGAAGCCGTATCTGGAAGGCAAATGGCGCCTTTGTCCAGCTCTGCCCCATCTGGGGAAATAGAAACATTTCCAGGAAGACCAAGCTCCGCCTTTTCAATAGCAACGTAAAGTCGATTCTTCTCTACGGCTGTGAAACATGGAAAGTCACAAAACCGATCAACAACTAGCTACAGGTGTTCATTAACAGATGTCTGCGTCGCATCATGAATGTGAGGTGGCCGGACATAATCTCAAATGAAGATCTTTGGACCATCACCAATCAACAACCGATTAGCATCCAGATCAAGGAGAGGAAATGGCGCTGGATTGGTCACACACTAAGGAAGCCGGACGGAGCTATTGAGAGGGCGGCGCTAGACTGGAATCCACAAGGCGCCAGGAAGCGAGTTCGACCTAAGAAGACCTGGAAGAGGACGATCGAAAATGAAATTGCAGAGGTGGACAAGAACTAGAGTCAAGTGAAGAGAATGGCCAGGAACCGTACTGCGTGGAGAAATTTCGCCAAGGCCCTATGCTCCGGAAGGAGCGGCAGGAATTAAGTGAAGTAAGTAAGTAAGTAAGTGACGTCATAATGTAGACCTGATATTGCAACGACGTGCAATTTAAAGCTTGATAAGTGAGGTGAGACAGAAGTATTTTATTTATATTACATGTATTTGTGACAGACGAGTTAACAGTTAATTATATTTTTGTGTAGTAAACTTTAGGAGGTCAATCACGACAGTCTAATATCGTTCATTATTATTGGAAGTTTCGTTTGAAGAACTTAAGGATGTATAATAGTAGATCAGTAGTCAAGTGTAACGACACTGAGGGTCATGCCGTTACCTGAGAGAAGTTCCTACAGAAGAAATGTTAATAACAATTTATCCGTTTTTGGTTATTGTTTAACATAGTGGATGATAATTGTTTATGCCATATATACTGTTATATGATGATTTGTAGAGCTATGGAGAGCTCGGGCTAAGGAAGTTCTTTGATAAGAAAAGGCATGGATCATGATAAGAGTCGTTGTATACAAGAAGTCCAGTTCATGTGAAGTAACGTTTTAGCTGTGTTGCCAGAAGTGTTTAAGCCGAAAGCAATTAGAGAACGATTGTCTACTCATGTCATTGATACTATTATTAAACTTTATTAAACCAGGATTTGTGTAAACCCATGCAGTTAACCTTTATCAGTCGACTGAATTAGATCGACAATGTAATGAAACCTATATAAGACGATGTGTGAGCAGTGTATAAAAGCTAAAGAATATTAGCAAATGTTTATATGGAGAAACATTGTATATAACTAAATTGCAAGTTGTATAGTAACAGAGAATCCAGAATCTCGAAGGTAACGTGTTAGCAACGTTAAATATTGTCTATTATTATGAACAAATTACTTGTAAATATTTTTCGGAAATGATTTAATAATTTAGATTATTTTCATTAGGATTAATTAGCAGAATGTTTTTGGACTAGAGTGTTTTTGTGAGCGGATGTTTTTGTATGGATGATTGCCACCTGTTAAGAGTGGCTGTTCAACCTAGTTGGTCTAGAACAACTACGGTGTATGACTGAAAGTGTGTATTAAAATTTCAGTATGATTGGTAGAGAATTGTTTAAGTTATGAGCGTTTTTGTAATGGCAAAATGTAACTTTTATTTGAGGATTTTAGACGCGAGCCAGACAGCAATTGATACAAGCAAATGTTGACAGAAAGATGAACCGTTAGCAGGCGAGGTCATGATTGCTATATAATGTGAAGCCAGATGGCCAGCCACTGCCTTGTAAATGGAACAGTTTTAGAGCGTAGCACTTTGCTAGCGTTCATTGAGGAATCAGGCCAATGCAGGTGCATGTCCAGACGCGGGCCGGAAGAGGTAACCAGTTGTAAGGAATGTTATGAATGCAGGAGCCTCTATTAAACGTTTTCTTCACGTAGTGTTGGCCTAGTTATGCCAAGTTTTTTATGCTTGTAATTTATACACAGTAATTGCAGTAGGATGTGTAGTGGAAGAGAAGAGTGTATGGTTGTATGGTTATTTTTATTTCTTATTTAGAATAGTTTATTGTTATTTATTGTTTATATTAAATTAGTTTACACTTGTTAAATAAATTTGCACAGTTCGTTATGTTTCGTCGTTGACGAGTGATTCATTTTAAATATAAGGATTAGAGTATTGTGGATGTATTGTAGACGAAGCTGAGTCCCCATTCACCGAGACACGTAAGTAAAGGTAAGTGTGCCCCGTGTAGTTGGATGTTTTTCCACAATATTCTTGTAACTGCTGTATGTAAATCGCTAAAGACCATATTGGAGCGATTTCTAATGAAGTAATTTGCCGGTGCTGTTAGAAATAGGCAATCCAGCTGGGGCTATGGATATTCCAAGATGCTACTTTCCGGATTTACGGGTACAGTACTTCCCGAAGACGCAAATCTCTCAACTAGGCCCTAACTGAATATAAAATCCGTACTCTCCGTAATCAAATAATTTACTTGTATAATGGTTATAGGAATAATCCGATTGATAGCGTGTTTCAATTAGATAGAAAACCTATCTGTATTGGTTTAAAATTCAAAAGCTCGAAAATGTAATATGAAATTAAAATAATAATAATTCTAAATTAAATTCACTTGGCTTAACAATTTTCCGCGTTCAATCATACATTAATTAGATCCGATCTGACTTATGTCAGTGGCGTAAATAACCTCCGTAAATCAGGTTACAGTGGTACTGGCGAGACATTCGTGTACCAATGTCTCATAAAAAAGTGCACTGATTAGGGTTTCGAAGTGATACCAGTGGCGTGGACTGGAATTGCTGCCATGCTATTACCCAATGGCCGTACGGTACTCAGCAGATTTTAATTACCGCTGAAATTACACGAAGCTTCTGTTTCATCTTAAAAAATGAACAGTAAAGGAGCACATGATATCAGGTCAACAAGACTGATTATATGGGATGAAGCACCAATGGCTAACTTGCATGCCCTGATATGCGTTAATAGACTTTTATGTCGAAATGTAAACATTATGTGTCAGAAAACTGTATCATAATGAGGCTCATTATAACACTATGTTTCATTATGAAACAGTTTTTCCCACCAATCAGAGCTCAATAAACAGTTGTGTGACCAATTAGGTAAGGATATCTTCGCGCATGTGCTCAAAATCCAACATGTATATATAAATTAACGACATGGAAAATAATCAACTATTCAAGTAATACGCCAAATCAATACTCAATTTGTATATAATTCTATATAAATAGGACATGTCTCGGCCTTCAATGAGGCCATCTTCAGCTAAACAAGAAATTAATTAAGAATTAAGTTAAACTATTAAAAAATTTCTTAAGTCTAATAATAAAAGAAATATTAATATTAAAATTGAATAAAATGAATCACTATTAAAATGGATATCCTTACAAATCAAATTTTAAAAATGAAAATAAAATACTTGTAATTTTTCTTCAAAATGTAGTTAAAAACGAGAAAATATTATTGGTGAATGTAAACAAACATTAAACGATATAATAATTCTTATCAAAATAATACACCGTTTGATCAATGACTTATTTAGCCTCATTGATCAAACGGTGAACATACTATAGGTTACATGTGTTATTTACATACCACGATAAAGCTATAGAAGATAAGAATACATAACAATTAGAGGTGTTAGAAAGTGTTGTTATTTTTTTTGAAGATTTGTTGATTTAAAATTCAAAAGGTGGTGTTTTGTGTTTTTATTATTTTTTCGGGGGATGACATGTTAAAATTTGGAAAGCGATAAGGTTTGTACAATAAGTGCATTTAAAAGTATAAACAATTAATAAAACAAAGTAAAAAACAAAACAGCAGGGTAAAACGTTAAACATGGCTATGGAAGAATGAGATAATACTTATATGGAAGTCACATTTTTATTTTACATTCACCATCTCGAAACACATTTCAGTGAATACCTTTTTCAGTTTTATCCAAATACTGCGGTGAAATCACTGGAAGTAGATCATGGTTAAAGTCTCAGCATTTGCAGCTGTCAATTTTCGCCTCCTATCACTTACTATGAGACTGTATTTCGAAAATGACCTTTCAGAATCCACATTTGAACAAGGATACCACACACACTTTAATGCAGCTGTTGCATAGTCTCGGTGAGCAGGCCTTAATCCCATGAGGATCTCTGGAACATTCACATTATCTTCATGACGCAGTTGGTTCTTGATTGCAGTCAGGTAAATGCTGTGAGCCTCTAAAATCTGTTGAGACTCCATCTTCGTAAGAAATGGGGCATTCTTCTTAAATTGGAGCAGTTCTGTGGGAGATACGTTCTTAGGTGCATGCCGAGGATCAAACAATGACCCGATGGCTTCTACAGTCTTCCTGGCTGGATCCGTGGTCCTTAAAGTCCTGACTTTCACTAGAGCTGACTGGGCAACACACGTAAGCTTGGACTTAACTTTTATCTGCATCTTTTGAGGAAGCTGTTCCAAGTTCTGGAGGATCGTATGATTGAACATTCCACCATCGCCTAATAGCTTGAGCTTTACCTCAAGGTCATCTAGCTTCCCAGCCAGTAAGTGAATTGTTGGGTACTTAGATCCCTCCAAGAAATTAAGCAAGTCCATAAGAGAGGCACCAACAACAGAAACATACAATGCTTGTAATTGTATAAATTGTATTGTTGAAGTCGATGCTTGTTGGAAAAAATTGACCCCAGAATTTGAATCTTCCAATGTTTTGAAAAATTCTACCAGATCTTCCACATGCGTGGCCATATACATTGCAGCCTTAAAACATGAATTCCAGGCATTGGGAAAGCTAGAATTTCATTCTCTTTTTCTGTGTTTTCATATTTCTCCCTTAGAAATGCAACGTAATTGCTTTTTCTTTTTCGCGTATTTAAAAAGGCATTCTTTGTCTTTACTATAGACATGTTCAATTCGTCCAGCTCGTTTTCAAATACGCAGCCGATAAGACTTTATGAGCCCAGCACTGGACATGACTTAATTCTTCAATCAATCCTTGAAGAGTAGTTACACATTTTGTCATGTAGCGTGCTGAGTCCGTAACTACTGCCACTACACGCTCCCGTTCAATTTCATAGGAATTCAAGGTGTCTAATATCGCATTGGAGCAATTTACGCTATTGGCAGAATCTAGAACAACAGAGGCAGCCAGATGGGTGTTCATTTCAGTTGATGGTACTGATGGACGAAAAAGAATGTTGAAAACACACCTACCATTCTTGTCAGTTGTTTCGTCACATAGCAGAAACACGCCTTTGTTTTTATATCTTCCCTAATTTCTTCCCTCTTTCTTTCGCCAATCATGGGGATGAATTTTTGACGAATCTGATTTGCTGATGGTAAATTTCCACTTCCGCGAACGTACTTATTAAACCAAGTACGGATAGCAGGATTGTCTAGTTTCTCTACTGGTATATTAACTTTCACAAACGCAGTAGTAGTGTCCAAAATAAACTCTTCTTTCATATCCTTCACACGACTAGCATTTGATAATATTTCTTTCAAGGTGGCCACTCTAGGAACACTAACTTCAAGACGCGAATTTTCTCGGCGTTTTGAATGCTTCTCCGATTTGCAATGTTTGTCTAATGCATCTTTCCTGCGATAATCTGACCGACAATCACAATATTTGCACATAAGAATGCCACAAGAAATTATAAATCCTTCATTCTTATATTCTTTAAGTCTGTCTGTGGCAGAAACAGCTACCTTCGGCATTTTTAAACTCAACTGAGCGATGCCCAGTAACAAACACTGTTATCACACGGTTAACTGTAGTCACACGCCAGTATAAATTCGTAACCACACGCAAAATTGATTTCTCAATTCGTGTCATAATATTTAAATTACGTCGCGTCTCATCTTCCTGTACTGCTAAGTTCGGAACTAATACGACGAACACGTGGTCGCCAACTGATTCACGCAAATAACACACTAGCTTCGATGATAACGCACAATTTGCGCACTTTTTTTTATATTAAATTATATAGAATTCTCTACTATAATTTACACTCGCTACCGATGTAACAGGAGGCAAACGTAGTTTACATTATGAACAACTATCACATAACCTTTTGGAGGTAGTCGGCCAAACTATTCACGCCGCGATATAACAGCTGTTTACCACAGCGCTAAAATCCAACGAGTGACGAGAATATCGACAGTATATCGTAATATGACGTATATCGTAGTATTACCCCTCGCGAAACTATACAATCGATCATTCTCTCGAATTGAACACCAACCAAATTCGATTATCGGCTTGTGGACAAAAATGTTCGGATTGGTGTGGGAAAAAAAAATGAAAATTTGTTTTTATTTCGCAGATTGCGGTATTTGTGGTGTTATTCACAAAATTTGCGTTATTTCGCGATTTAATTTCACTCCTGGGCGGCACGAAACATGTAAATACGTGAAAATAAAACATCCTAACCTCTAAATATGACTTTTCGTTTTATCGCGAATTAACAAAACTAACACCTCTAATAATAATATATTAATGCAGTTAACATTTCTTCAATCATCTAAACATGTGCTTCATATTGCCCACTATTACTTCACAGACATTTGCCCACAAGAAGCTTTTATCTAACATTGTCGCACCTATTTCTTCATACTCTTATATCAAGGGCACTTTATGTCAACGCGATTACTTGTTGGGCACATATTCAAAATTTTAACTCCATCATGAGTGAAGATTTCCTTATTCGTCTCAAGCACTGATCCATTTACTTAATATTTCAAGCTCTAAACTACGTTCATGTCGGCAACCTTAGTATTTGGCACCTATTGAGAATTTTAACTTCATGTTGAAGATAGAAGAGTTACTTATTCATTTAAGCATTTAACCATGTGCTTATTCAATTTCACTGATCTATATTAATTGTTGGTTACAGAACTTTACTTTTAAATTATTATAAGTGTATTATTTTGATAAGAATTATTATATCGTTTAATATTTGTTTACATTCACCAATAATATTTTCTCGTTTTTAACTACATTTTGAAGAAGAATGACAGGTGTTTTATTTTCATTTTTAAAATTTGATTTGTAAGGATATCCATTTTAATAGTGATTAATTTTATTCAATTTTAACATTAATATTTCTTTTGTTATTAGATTTAAGTAATTTTTTAATAGTTAAACTTAATTCTTAATTAATTTCTTCTTTAGCTGAAGATGGCCTCATTGAAGGCCGAAACATGTCCTATTTATATAGAATTATATATAAATTGAGTATTGATTTGGCGTATTACTTGAATAGTTGATTAACTTCTATCAATACGGATTTTAATGGCGAATGTCTTCGCATTTTATGACATGGAAAATGATCCATATGTTCGCGTAAATAAACTGGCGAATATGAGACAAGAAATAGCACTGTACTTTAATATCTCCCAATCCATGCGCTCTGTTCAGTCATCAAAGCCAGCACGCCATTTTCACTAACTGAATTAACTGAATCTCACAGATATTTATGAATATTTATGTTAAAACATATAATAAAGTTATAATTATCATCGAACATAAACAGTCGTATGCAACTCGTATGGAAATTATAAAACTCGCTTACGCTCGTTTTATAAACATACTCGTGTCTTAATTATTGCCATTATAGGCTCGTTGCATAATGTACTATTGCAAGACATCATGGGTAATTCCATCTCTTTTGAAGGGAAAGTTTTTGTACTAGGTGGAGATTTTAGACAAGTTTTGCCTGTTGTTCCGCATGCTTCCAAACAAGCTGTTATTCAGAACTGCATTCAATTTTCTCCTCTTTGGTCAGAATTTAAAATAATTCATCTGTTTAAAAATATGCGAGCAGGACCAGAAGAATTAAACTTCGCTGACTTTTGCTGAAAATTGGTAATGGAGATTATCCTTCCGTGAATCAGGAATTGGCAGAGCAATCTGTTATTGATTTACCACCCTCTGTTATCGTGAAACAAGACATCGTCTCTGAAATTTACGGGAATAAATCTCAGTCAACAGAAGATGCTATAAGTTTTTCCAAAATTGCCATTCTTGCCCCTAAAAACGAACACTGCGATCAAATCAATTCTAAAGTTATAGATCTTCTACCCAGAACGGCCAGAAGGTACATTAGTGTAAATAACTTAATTACTGAAGATGAAAATGAAACTCTCAAATTTCCCATAGAGCTTCTGAACAGCTTAGAAATAAGTGGCTTGCCTCCTCATGTCTTTAACTTAAAACCTGGAGCAATTGTAATGTTATTAAGAAACTTAAATGCTGCACAGAGGCTTCTAGATAGAATAAGATTAATAGTGCGTAAAGTGCATGACAGTTGTTTAGATCTTGAAATCTTTACAGGGTTAAGTGTTGGACAAAGAGTTCTGGATCCTAGAATTGATTTAACACCATCCTACACAACTCTTCCATTTAATGTTAAAAGACGCCGGTTTCCTATTCACCTTGCAATCAGTATGACAATTAACAAAGCTCAAGGACAGACTTTAGACAGTGTTGGTGTATATTTACCACAGCCTGTATTTAGCCGTGGCCAGCTGTACGTAGCAATATCCCGAGTTCGATCATTTGACATTGAAATTTTCACAGTATATTTATATGCATGTGTACAATAATCTGATCTAGAATAATGGTTACTGTATTTATGCTTCTGCTTGAAAAACAAAGCTCTTTTTAAACTTATCAAAGAAACGTTTACAAACAATAAGGTTGATCAACTAGAACAATGATTCTAAGTTGGATTTTATGCAATGAATTCTTCTTCAAATGTTTTATTTTGTTTCAAATCCATAACTTCTATAGTGATTAATTGTAATGTTGGTAACAGTGAATAAAATTGCCTTGTAAGTGACTTAAGTACGGTATTTTGTCTTATAAAGGTAAATGTTGATACATTTTCATAACAATTGATTTAGTAGTTTGTGTGGTTGGATCATATTAAGGGGAAACTAGCGGATTCGTGTGAGTAATCTCGCATGTTCATAAAACACACTTTCCCCAATCTTATCTTATATCTTATTCGTATATCTTATATCTTATCTTATCTAACATATGCTGCTCAAAATAATTAAAGCACCACTTTTTTCAAAGGCCACCAAATTTTGAAAAGTTGACCACACAAGCTCGAAATCTCAGTATGACGTTTGTCCTGACGCCTACTGCCCCCGTAAATTGAATTATATTGAGACCACGATGGCTGTATTGGCAAATATGAGTAAAGTTATGAATGTCATAGTTATGACGTGGATATTCATGACGTAGGCACGGATGACGTAGATTTCATGCCAGTAGGCTGATTGAGCTGAGATTCTTGGTGACGTCATGATTTTGTTCGAGAAAGATCTTAGATTTACGACGCAGTCGCAGGAAACAAGGTATTGTGCTAAGGAAGAAGCTACGCTATTGGAGGAGAGACTCGAACCAATGAACGATAGTTTGGAAGGAAGACGGAGATTGCTGAAACTACGATATTTGATTACTTTTGGCATGCAGATTTGTGGAAAACTATTTTCAGTTATGGCATTGATTTGGAATTTTGAAGAAATTAATTTTGAGTTTTTGAAATTTGAAAATCCGGCAAGTATAGCCAAAGTTAAAACTTCTAGCAATGACGCAGCAACAGGCTATGGAAGGGATGGATACGCCCCTTAAGAAGTTGATAAAAGGTCGTGCACAGAAGAGAGGAGCTCTCAGAACTCATACTCAGATCTCATATGTCAGATCGCATATATATTTCTGGTGATATATAGTTATTTTCAAGTGATTCAGTGAAGTAAGTTGTCTTTAGCGTGGTTAAAGCCCGGCGCATCGAACGAACTCGGAGCAGTTCCATTTTACGCTGCTCGAAACTAGGTGAAGTTGAAACGCTCACATTAACGTTTCCACCAGTCAAGATATCAAGCGCTAACTTCAGCCTTTATTATAGTTCTATTGGGCAGTACAACATTGAGGTGTGTAGAAGATTTGAACAATTTCACAGTTATACTTCGAAAGATATTGAAACTTTAAGGCTGCCAACAAAAGTGATTTTCTCGCCACATGAGAAACACTTTTAAAATTCCACATTATACACTACGGCTGACACGTGGAGTGCAACAGTGATATTGGAGAATACGTTTGGTATTACAACGATACATTCGACTATGGAACATTATAATCTTGCAGTGCTTTCAATGATTATAACAGTAGTTGAGATGGAAGGCTAAGGCTTTAATGCAATTGGGACATATATCGTTGGAGTAAAGTAACAGCATGGAACTTCGTTAATCGTCTTTCTACAAAAGCGAGCATGTAGTGAACATCCAACTACACTCATGCATCGTGAATCCATCGCTGAATTATACCAGATAACAGTGGAAATATTTTCATACTCCACAACTATGAATATTTCTGCGGAAATAACTACAATAAACTTCATGGCGAATTCCTGCAAGAACTTCAGGGAACTTTCAAGAGAGGCCAGGGTTGTCCCGGCGCACAAAGAAGAGTTTTGCCAGAGGGATGTTTTTCGTATCCACGGAGCAGTGCAATTTCGGAGGAGGAAGCAGTTCGATTCTCCGAGGACGCTGATTCCAGGTTCGAGGACGGAGCACATCTTTACGCTGGTGAAATGGAACCAACAGCAGTTTTCTTTGAAAACTTTCATCTGGAATTTCAATCAACAGATAAGGTAGTCGTGAACGTTTCTTGTATTATTTGAGTCTTGTAGCGATATCTGAGCAACCATTCTTCCCATATTTTCTGTCCTATCTTTTGCCCCATTTTCTTGATTGATATTTCTGTACTCAGTACACTTCGATGATTTATGCCTTTTTCTTCGTTTTGTTGAGACATTGCTATGTCATTGGCATACTTAATAATTTTGGATCAGTTGAGACTGATATTAGATTCTTTCAGTAATTTGCATATTTTTGTAGTCACGATTTGACTGTAAAGTTAACGATTTGCTATGGCAGATTTGAATTCAGACAGCGTGTCATTTTATTAAAGTAATTCTATTCAGTAAATTACTTTGGCCAATTTTCTGTCATCCTCAAGAAAGAAGAATAATTAAATGATTTTAGAGCGTTAAAATCTATTACGATATCGACGATCTTTGAAATACTAGTCGTCTTATGAACATGATTGCAACATAGACATTTACCATTGCATTATAGACAATTTTATGAAATATGAAATTTGATTACAATTTATTGAATACACTATAGTAATGAACATTTGATAGGAGTTTTTCTCAATTATAGATTGGAATAATAATGTTTGCATTCCACAATCTAATTGTATTCTATTCGACTATTCTTGCAGTTTAGATGAACTTTGTTTGAAGATAGTATTTTTATACTGCGTTACTTTGAAGATATTAATCTCAATTTTGATAGACCAGGCAGGAGTGTCTAATCGTATTTTCTATTAAATTTATTTGTGATTGGCAAATTTTTACTTCATATCGATTCATGAATGAAACCCACGAAGGTTAAATAATAACAGTCATTATTACCATTGATGAATATAAGAATTTTTAAGGAGGAACAATGGATGTATAATCGTTAGTTCAGTGGACGTGTAAAAGTCGCTGTTGAATAATGCCCTTGAATAATGAAGGAGGTTCCCACAATAATTAATGAAGTTGATGAATTTATAAGTGGAGGATTTTTGTGTGTAGTTTGGAAGATTTTTATGCCATATATATGAAGATATATGATGAATTTTGGGCCAATTGTTGTGTAATTTTGGGCGTCTTGAGCGAAGTATTTTCCCGCTGATTGTATTGTTCTTGTTCTTTGAAAGTTATTCATATGAAGATACTGTTAAAATTTAACAAAAGTGTTAAATAATTTGAGATAAAGATTTTGAATGGAGGTTACCGTCACAAATATTAATAATTATTATTAAACCTTATTAAACCTGAATTTGACAGTTAAATATAACTAACCTTCATTGGTCGATTATATCACCACGATTTAAGTAATTATCAACCGGATAAACGGGTGGTTTAATGTATTTCTTGTATAAATAATATAAACAATTAACATTGTAAAATAATTTTGTAAATATCTTTGATAATAATTTGAAATGATAGTGATTAATACAGGCGTGTATAAAATTTTCAATTGTCATTTGATATTGTTATAAACAATTTATTATTGTTATAAATAATTAATGAACTTTTGTTATTAACATTTACAGTTTTGTTTTTATACTCTAAACAACGCTAATTAAACAAGTGGTTTAAACAATTAATCATGCTTTGGGATTATTGGAGGAATCCACTGGTGTTTGAATGAAGCATGTAAGACATTTGCGTGATAATATTTCAGTTGAGATGTGAACATTTACGTGTTTCAAAAAGGAGAGCCAAGCTCTGAGGTAACACGCTTATGCTAGGGTTGAACGAACGGGAGTCCGCTTTGACGATACAGGTGCATTGCAGCTGGCCCGGACAACTGTGTTACAGAGGCCAAGGACGTTCCATAATAGCCTTGTGGCTATAAATAAAATGTGAAGTATATAAACACGCAAAACAATTGATATATGTGTCTCATCCCAAATCCCGTTTCCATTCCAAGTACATTATTATTTTACGTTGCTATGAGCTTGAGAAAGCTGAAACATTATATGTAGAGAATACAGGTCCTACAGGAGGACATGGTTATGTGGTCGATGGCTTCTGATTGCCACGTGGATTTTGTTGTTTCATTTTTGTTAAATCATTCTTTATGTGAAATAAATTATTGTGCAGTTTAAAGTTTCTCGTCTTCGTTATGGTTCATTTTAAATATCATGGTGGAGGTTATTGTGTGGGCATACTTTTATGTGATCCAGTTGACAACCCAGTCCCCGAGATAAATTTAGAGGTAAGTAAAGGTAAGTATGAACCCCCGTATATTTTGGTGTGTTCCACAATAATTTTCTTGTTAACTATTGTGCTCTAATCTCGATAGTATGTGTCAGTGCCATTTTCATTGATGTAGCTGTGCCGGTGCGTTTGATTATTGGCAATCCGATTGAGGGGGCGGATATCTGACAGCCTACTATCCGGATATCGGGTACAGTAGGATTGGCGACCCTAAAACGTGGGGCTTGTTCTACAAAACTGGATTACCAAGTAGGATTGGCAATCAACGTGTGGGGCACGATTGTCTCGATTGGCACGATCAGCAAAACATTGGATTACCAAGTTATTGCAGTAGAATTGACACCGCAATTTTTGTGGAGTGTTCGAATAACATTGGATTACCAAGTTATCGATGTCAAAGGGATTGTGAAGACTCAAATAAAGAGGTTGATTCTTTGTTAGATGTCTTAGCCAATTGTAGAATTTGAGAGTGTGATTATATAGGGATTAAATGTTGTGTTGTATTAGGAAAATTACACTCAGAAAAGATCAGATCTTATACAACTTGAGAGAGGTTAAATAGGCTGGAAACTTAGAAAAATCGCCTATGATCTGGAATCTTATTTTATTTGACCGGCTTATGACATGTATAGTCATATTAAAGATAAAATTAAACTATTTGGATTATAAATGTAAATTATTTGTGTTAAGATATTTTAAAATGAACCAAAGAAACTTGAACATGTGCTTGAGTTTATTTCAACATGAAGTGTCTACGAAGGTTAATTATAAGGTAATTATCAGTTAGATTTAAGACAGAAAATTGCTCAAATTTATATATGGTGAAAAATGTTGCTCAGATGTTGTTATTTTGCTCTGTTTGATGTATGTCCCTAAAGCAGTTTATTATTGAAATATTATTGAAATGGCAGATGAAAGTCTGAGAATGATGTTAGAGGAGATGTCTGCTAACTTGAAAGCTAGCATGAATAGCAGTATGAAGCATATGATGGAGGAGAATTCTAGTAATATGTCTATTAGGCTGGATGAAAGTGCGAGGGAGATGAAAGCTAGCATGAATGAAAGTTTGAAAGTTATTCAGACCAGTTCTACAAACTTAGAAAATAATATGTCGCGTTTACAGATCAATACCCAGTGAATCGAGAATGCTGTAACTGACATTCGCACAGACGTGTCCAATGTGCATAAAGATGTGTCTGTTGTTAAAAATGATGTGTCTAAGGTACAAAAAGATCTTACTATGTTGAATCTTGATGTTGCTAATGTCCGGGGTGATATTTCATGTGCTAGAGCTGAAGTAATTGTTGTAAGGAATGATGTTGCTACTGTACAAGACAAAGTAGAAGAAGTTCAAAGAGAGGTTAGTAATGTTCGAACTGATGTGTCAAATGTTCAAGTTGACATCAATAATATTCATTCAGATGTTAACGATATGCAAAGCGATATCAATAAAATACAAGTAGAAGTCAATACTGTTTTTGTAGACATTGCTAAAGTTCAGACTGATGTTAACAAAGTTAGGGAGGAAATTGAAACTTCAAAAACACTTTGTACTCGTAACATTAGTGCATTAACAACTCGGTTAGTTGACGAGTCTGTTAGGACAACGGCTTCTTTAGCTGGTTTAAAATACGATGTAGAGGTCATGAGAACCCAAGTATTAGATCACAATCGTTTACTTAAGGAGGACATCGAAGTAGATATCGCAGAAATATTAACTGCAAATGTAACAGTGTGGAAAGGTGAAACAAGTCAGTCAAGTGGGAAACACGTAGATCAGATTCAGGAGCGAATTGAAAGAAAACTTGCCAGTACACAAGTAGACATTAATAACGAAGTAGTTCAGATTAGGAAAGACTTGAATGTAAGGATGGATTCGCTATCCGAAAAGCAGGTAGAGGATAGAACACAGATAGGTCAGGACGTGCAAACATTAAAGGAACAAATTCATAAGGTTGTCTCTGATGTTAACGAAACTACGAGCAAACTGCAGAATTTGAAACTAGGAGAAGCTAGCATGATGGAAACCTATAAGGAAGAGTTGATTAGGAAAGTCATCACGGAAATCACAGACAAGGATACCGAAGGATTGACTGGTGAAGAGGAGAGAAATTACGTGAGAAGAGGTAACCTTAATACAGAAGAGAGAGATATTAGTCCGGAGGAACGTATATCCAGATTCAGGGAAGAAGAAGAGGATCGGAATATTGAACCCGAATGGAAGTATCGTGATAGTGGGAGGAATTATATGGATTCATATCCGAGAAATGTGACAGTCATCCGGAATTTTGAAGACAAACCTCAAAAATTTAGCAACACTGATAGTCTCACACAGATCGAATATATCAGGAATCTTAAAGACTATTTCATAGAAGCCCACATTCCTAGAGAGAGAGAGATGAGAATCGTAGAAAGATTTCTAGCTGGAGGACCCCTCGAATGGTTTAGAGCATTTCGGTACACTTTCAGCAATTTTGACGAATTTGCAGAGGCACTGATTAAACGATTCTGGTCAATAGAAGCTCAGAATTCATTAAGAGCTGAGGTATACTCGAGGAAGTATTCAGGTACTCTTCCAACACGGTTCGCTGATTTCTTCACGAGTCAACTATCACGCTTGAGATTTTTGCAACCCCCATTGTCAACAGAGCAGTTGATAGATGCGATTTCACGTATGCTGCCTGTGGAGGTAAGAAGACTGATCATATCGTCAAACATTAGAGATTTGACAAGTATGGACGAATTGTTGAGAAGGCTTGACTATAGGAGTCCAATGCCAAATTTGGTACAAAAAGGTCAGAGGCACGAATTCAAAGACGTTAATACGGTCTACATGGATCAAGTGCAACAAACTGATAAGCCTGAGGAAGGAAAAACTGAAAATGTAGGTCCTCACAGGAATAATTATTTCCGCAACCACAGATCCCAAGGTTACCGTCCATATCAGCAAAGACGAGGCTGGAATAATAATAGAGGGAATTACAACAACGGAAGAGGTAGATATTACAACAATGGTTATAATAGAAATTATAACAGAAATAACCAGTACCAGAATCAGAATCAGAATTCTCAAGGTCAGGTTATGACACCCGACAAGTATCAAGAAAGAGAGAAGGAAAGTCAGCAGTATCTGAAGGAATTACGAGGAAAGGAAGCTGAAAATCAAAAGAAAAGACAGGATGTAGTGATCGATCCTGGTCCTTCTACAAGTCAGCAGGGGAACTTTGAGATTGGTAACACAAAAAAAACGCCGATTTCTCAATGACAGTGAGAAACCATGAATACATTGCCACACCACACCTGATTACCATTAACGAAATTTACGAAGTAACTGATGAGGATTTATTAGAAGAGAGGGGAATCGTCAAAGAGGAAAGACCATGTGCATTACCTATTATTTCTGTACTGATAGATGGCCAACAGTACAAAGCTCTTATGGATACTGGCGCAATTATTTCTATCATTTCTGATGAATGCTATCAAAGTCTGTTAAAAGGAGAAAACATGACAGTTTTACCAGTTTCTACCGTCAAAGTGAGAGGAATTTTCCAAGACAAGGCAGTGAAATGCAAGATCCAAGTGCTGTTGAACTTTGAAATTAATGGAAGGAATTATGAACAGATCTTCATTGTGGTTAACAAGATCCATTTCGATATTGTGCTAGGAATCGATTTTATATCGAAGGTTGGAACCATTATTGATATGAAGAATAGAAGTATTAGCTTTAATGATGGGTACATGATCACAGAAGAGATCGAAGAACAGGACGTGAAAAACAGTCTGGAGATAAACCTTAGGGAAGAAATTTTAAATACCATTATTAACGACGTAGAGAATATAACAGAAATACCCAGTAGAAAAACTGAAGGATTTGAAGAAATTCAGGGGGAATTTGAAGATTTGATAAAGGAATTCCAAGATATTTTCGATGAAAAACCTGGATTGATTAAAGACTATAAGTATAAGATAAGGCTGACCGATGAAACCCCTTACCAAAAGAGAATATACCCCATACCTGAGAAATACTATCAAGAAGTACGAGGGTTGATCAGAAAAATGGAGGTAGACGGGATTATTAAAAAACAGGCGTCGTCTTACATAAACCCCATCACTGTAGTGAAGAAAAGTAATGGTCAGATACGTCTTTGTCTCGATGCTCGGACCATCAACTTGAAGATTCTTCCAGAAAATGACCGACCACCTAAGATTAGAGATCTGCTTAGAAAGTTCAAAGGGAGAGCATGTTTCAGTGTTCTTGACTTGACATCTTCGTTTTACCAAGTTCAACTGGAGGAAGAAAGTATGCAGTACACTGGATTCCTATTTGACCAGACGTCATGGGTCTTTGTGAGAATGCCTTTTGGAATGGTCAACAGTGGACCAGCACTCATTCGAGCACTTGATAGCAAGCTCACTGACGAAGTAAAGGAGAATGTAATCTGCTACATTGACGATTTAATTGTATCTTCACTCAACGCCGCAGAACATTTAGTGCACTTGAGAAAGTTGTTTGAAAATTTAAGGGAAGCCAATATCAAGGTCAATTTTGGAAAATGTCAATTCTTGAAGAAGGAGATCAATTACTTGGGGCATACCATTGATAAAGATGGATATCATCCAAACATGCAGAAAGTAGATGCGATCACTAGATTCCCAAAGCCAACTAAGGTGAAACAAGTCAGAGAATTTGTAGGCGCTTGCCAATTCATTAGCAGCCACTGTCCGAGATACTCTGAAATCATGGCTCCTCTGTATGATTTACTCAAGAAAAATAATAGATGGAAATGGAGTACCGCAGCAGACGAGGCTTTTGAGAAAGCAAAGGAGATGCTCAGAAACAACGTCAAACTGGAGTACCCAGACTTTGAGAAGGTGTTCTATATAGAGTCTGATGCATTAAGAATAGGCATTAGTGCAGTCTTATACCAAAAAGACGAGGCAGGCAACAAGCACTACATTGCGTTCACTAGTCGGAAGTTAAAGAAACACGAGGAAAACTACTTTACGACAGAACTAGAAGCGTTAGCTTTTGTAACAGCTTTGCAAGCTTGGAAAAAAATGTTGCTGGGACATAAGGTTATCATTATTACAGATCACAAAGCACTTCAGTTTATGCTGCAAACTGACATGTCTAGTGATAGATTGACACGTTGGGCTTTGTTCACCCAACAGTTTAATGTCACTATCATCCATCAGCCTGGGAAAGATAACTTACTGGCTGATGCTTTATCACGTAACCCTATCAAAAATGTGCAGATACACCATGTACAATTGGAGCAGCAAGATCAAGAGACCGTTAGGAGGTTAGCCCGAATCGGTGTGTCACAGAAGAGACACGCTCCAATCAGGAAAATGTACAGGTTTCTTAAGGGTTACATGGACAATACTGATGTTGACTATGCAGCTACACAGAGAGATTCACGACACTTTGTCTTGAGTGGAGACATCGTATGTAAGTATGCTGACTCTGCGCATACAAAGCTTCGAATAGTCGTGCCACCTAAACTTGTTGTCAATTTAGTGTGGGTAGCTCATCACGCAACTGGACATGCGGGTTTAGATAAAACTCTTGATACTCTTAAAGAGAGGTTTATTTGGACTAACATGCGTTCCAGCATTGCTAATGTCATTCGTTCATGTGATAAATGTCAAAGAGCAAAGTATGCTTCCGCTCTATTAAAAGGAAAACCTAAGGCTATGATTCCCTCTAAACCGAATGAACTCATGGCGACAGACATATTTGGTCCTTGTCCGAAGGGATACCAGGGTAATCAGTATCTGTTGGTTACCGTGGATGTCTTCTCAAAATTTGTAACAATGAGTCCCATGCAAAAAGCTAACACGAGGAACGTTGTAAGCAGACTGGAACATGCTGTATTTCCAAAAGCTGGTAAACCAGAATATCTACTTTCGGATCATGGAGCTCAGTTTACGTCCTTAGAATTTGCTGCAGATATGGAAAGGCTTGGTATTAAGCACATATTTTCAAGCGTGCGATATCCGGAATCGAATTCTTCGGAAAGATATATGGCTGAATTTTCGAAATTCTGTCGAATTTTCTGTCCGAATGATCATTCTGGTTGGGTGAGATTTGTACCCCTTATTGAGGAATGTCTAAATTCTACAGTGCAGGAGAGCACAGGAGAGGTGCCAATGAGACTTCATCTAGGAAGAAACCCAGAAAGGCCATGGGATAATCTTTTCAACCACGTTCCTAGAGATCCCGACCTAGGAAGGCAGCAGAGAATAGACAGAGCGAAAGAACAACTCCAGAAAGCAGCACAAAAACGACTAAAAAGAGTAGCTGGAAAACGTTTTGGTGCTCCCTTAGAAATTGGAAATCTGGTATTATTACGCAGACCTGTCAAGGCTCACGTAGGTAAGAAAATCTATCCCAAGTTTGGAATAGTATTCATGGGTCCGTTCAGAATTACGAATGCCTATGGAAACAACTGTTATGAACTTTACGATGATGAGAATAATGTCGTTTATGGCAAGTTCAATGCCGGGAACTTGAAGAAATATTATCCATGAGTAAGCCAATAATAATTCAATTTCGTGTTCAAGTGAATTGAGATATTTATAACACAGAGTTTAAAAACAATTTGCAACTAATTTTAAAACGTGGTGAAGGGAAAATGCCCCCGTAAATTGAATTATATTGAGACCACGATGGCTGTATTGGCAAATATGAGTAAAGTTATGAATGTCATAGTTATGACGTGGATATTCATGACGTAGGCACGGATGACGTAGATGTCATGCCAGTAGGCTGATTGAGCTGAGATTCTTGGTGACGTCATGATTTTGTTCGAGAAAGATCTTAGATTTACGACGCAGTCGCAGGAAACAAGGTATTGTGCTAAGGAAGAAGCTACGCTATTGGAGGAGAGACTCGAACCAATGAACGATAGTTTGGAAGGAAGACGGAGATTGCTGAAACTACGATATTTGATTACTTTTGGCATGCAGATTTGTGGAAAACTATTTTCAGTTATGGCATTGATTCGGAATTTTGAAGAAATTAATTTTGAGTTTTTGAAATTTGAAAATCCGGCAAGTATAGCCAAAGTTAAAACTTCTAGCAATGACGCAGCAACAGGCTATGGAAGGGATGGATACGCCCCTTAAGAAGTTGATAAAAGGTCGTGCACAGAAGAGAGGAGCTCTCAGAACTCATACTCAGATCTCATATGTCAGATCGCATATATATTTCTGGTGATATATAGTTATTTTCAAGTGATTCAGTGAAGTAAGTTGTCTTTAGCGTGGTTAAAGCCCGGCGCATCGAACGAACTCGGAGCAGTTCCATTTTACGCTGCTCGAAACTAGGTGAAGTTGAAACGCTCACATTAACGTTTCCACCAGTCAAGATATCAAGCGCTAACTTCAGCCTGTATTATAGTTCTATTGGGCAGTATAACATTGAGGTGTGTAGAAGATTTGAACAATTTCACAGTTATACTTCGAAAGATATTGGAACTTTAAGGCTGCCAACAAAAGTGATTTTCTCGCCACATGAGAAACACGTTTAAAATTCCACATTATACACTACGGCTGACACGTGGAGTGCAACAGTGATATTGGAGAATACGTTTGGTATTACAACGATACATTCGACTATGGAACATTATAATCTTGCAGTGCTTTCAATGATTATAACAGTAGTTGAGATGGAAGGCTAAGGCTTTAATGCAATTGGGACATATATCGTTGGAGTAAAGTAACAGCATGGAACTTCGTTAATCGTCTTTCTACAAAAGCGAGCATGTAGTGAACATCCAACTACACTCATGCATCGTGAATCCATCGCTGAATTATACCAGATAACAGTGGAAATATTTTCATACTCCACAACTATGAATATTTCTGCGGAAATAACTACAATAAACTTCATGGCGAATTCCTGCAAGAACTTCAGGGAACTTTCAAGAGAGGCCAGGGTTGTCCCGGCGCACAAAGAAGAGTTTTGCCAGAGGGATGTTTTTCGTATCCACGGAGCAGTGCAATTTCGGAGGAGGAAGCAGTTCGATTCTCCGAGGACGCTGATTCCAGGTTCGAGGACGGAGCACATCTTTACGCTGGTGAAATGGAACCAACAGCAGTTTTCTTTGAAAACTTTCCTCTGGAATTTCAATCAACAGATAAGGTAGTCGTGAACGTTTCTTGTATTATTTGAGTCTTGTAGCGATATCTGAGCAACCATTCTTCCCATATTTTCTGTCCTATCTTTTGCCCCATTTTCTTGATTGATATTTCTGTACTCAGTACACTTCGATGATTTATGCCTTTTTCTTCGTTTTGTTGAGACATTGCTATGTCATTGGCATACTTAATAATTTTGGATCAGTTGAGACTGATATTAGATTCTTTCAGTAATTTGCATATTTTTGTAGTCACGATTTGACTGTAAAGTTAACGATTTGCTATGGCAGATTTGAATTCAGACAGCGTGTCATTTTATTAAAGTAATTCTATTCAGTAAATTACTTTGGCCAATTTTCTGTCATCCTCAAGAAAGAAGAATAATTAAATGATTTTAGAGCGTTAAAATCTATTACGATATCGACGATCTTTGAAATACTAGTCGTCTTATGAACATGATTGCAACATAGACATTTACCATTGCATTATAGACAATTTTATGAAATATGAAATTTGATTACAATTTATTGAATACACTATAGTAATGAACATTTGATAGGAGTTTTTCTCAATTATAGATTGGAATAATAATGTTTGCATTCCACAATCTAATTGTATTCTATTCGACTATTCTTGCAGTTTAGATGAACTTTGTTTGAAGATAGTATTTTTATACTGCGTTACTTTGAAGATATTAATCTCAATTTTGATAGACCAGGCAGGAGTGTCTAATCGTATTTTCTATTAAATTTATTTGTGATTGGCAAATTTTTACTTCATATCGATTCATGAATGAAACCCACGAAGGTTAAATAATAACAGTCATTATTACCATTGATGAATATAGGAATTTTTAAGGAGGAACAATGGATGTATAATCGTTAGTTCAGTGGACGTGTAAAAGTCGCTGTTGAATAATGCCCTTGAATAATGAAGGAGGTTCCCACAATAATTAATGAAGTTGATGAATTTATAAGTGGAGGATTTTTGTGTGTAGTTTGGAAGATTTTTATGCCATATATATGAAGATATATGATGAATTTTGGGCCAATTGTTGTGTAATTTTGTGCGTCTTGAGCGAAGTATTTTCCCGCTGATTGTATTGTTCTTGTTCTTTGAAAGTTATTCATATGAAGATACTGTTAAAATTTAACAAAAGTGTTAAATAATTTGAGATAAAGATTTTGAATGGAGGTTACCGTCACAAATATTAATAATTATTATTAAACCTTATTAAACCTGAATTTGACAGTTAAATATAACTAACCTTCATTGGTCGATTATATCACCACGATTTAAGTAATTATCAACCGGATAAACGGGTGGTTTAATGTATTTCTTGTATAAATAATATAAACAATTAACATTGTAAAATAATTTTGTAAATATCTTTGATAATAATTTGAAATGATAGTGATTAATACAGGCGTGTATGAAATTTTCAATTGTCATTTGACATTGTTATAAACAATTTATTATTGTTATAAATAATTAACGAACTTTTGTTATTAACATTTAGAGTTTTGTTTTTATACTCTAAACAACGCTAATTAATCAAGTGGTTTAAACAATTAATCATGATTTGGGATTATTGGAGAAATCCACTGATGTTTGAATGAAGCATGTAAGACATTTGCGTGATAATATTTCAGTTGAGATGTGAACATTTACGTGTTTCAAAAAGGAGAGCCAAGCTCTGAGGTAACACGCTTATGCTAGGGTTGAACGAACGGGAGTCCGCTTTGACGATACAGGTGCATTGCAGCTGGCCCGGACAACTGTGTTACAGAGGCCAAGGACGTTCCATAATAGCCTTGTGGCTATAAATAAAATGTGAAGTATATAAACACGCAAAACAATTGATATATGTGTCTCATCCCAAATCCCGTTTCCATTCCAAGTACATTATTATTTTACGTTGCTATGAGCTTGAGAAAGCTGAAACATTATATGTAGAGAATACAGGTCCTACAGGAGGACATGGTTATGTGGTCGATGGCTTCTGATTGCCACGTGGATTTTGTTGTTTCATTTTTGTTAAATCATTCTTTATGTGAAATAAATTATTGTGCAGTTTAAAGTTTCTCGTCTTCGTTATGGTTCATTTTAAATATCATGGTGGAGGTTATTGTGTGGGCATACTTTTAAGTGATCCAGTTGACAACCCAGTCCCCGAGATAAATTTAGAGGTAAGTAAAGGTAAGTATGAACCCCCGTATATTTTGGTGTGTTCCACAATAAATTTCTTGTTAACTATTGTGCTCTAATCTCGATAGTATCTGTCAGTGCCATTTTCATTGATGTAGCTGTGCCGGTGCGTTTGATTATTGGCAATCCGATTGAGGGGGCGGATATCTGACAGCCTACTATCCGGATATCGGGTACAGCATATGCTTCAGCACAACTCCCCAACTTGAGTAGTTTCGGGGTAGCGCCCCGAAAACCAGCCCATTTTCGAAAACCGCAAATTGAATTTTGCGAAAAACGCTGCAGGACTTGTCGCAGGTTGCCAAAACAGTCGAAAATGAACTTGACTATCAACCCCTTCTTCCAGTCGGTTGGTATTTTCTTCTCCTTCCATATCTTCTCCAACAGCGGGTGCAGCAGATCGATCGTAATATTCAGGTCTGCTTTCAGTATAAGTGTAGTAAATCCAATTTACAATAGATGGCGCGCGAATAGCTTCAACAAAATGGCGTGCGTTTGTATCAAGAATGTCCCACATGCGTTCATATACCATTAATCCCATTGTGATGAAACTTGGGTGAGATGTTCTGTACACTTTAGGTAAGGTTTCTGGCTTAGTAAATCCACTTAACAATAGGTAGCACCCGAGTAGATTCAACAAATGAGCGACGACGGGTGAAGCGTTTCAACCAAGTCCTGTATGGGTTCTCATACCATTCGTCCGATAGCGATGAAACTTGGGTGAGAGGTTGTGTACACTACAGGCAAGGTTTCTGGCTTAGTAATCCATGTTATAATAGGTAGCGAACGAGTATATACAACAAATGAGCAACGACGCGAAGAATTAAAACTCAGCAATTCTAGAAGAATTCTAGAAGAATTGCTGAGTTTTAATTCACCGGCCGTGAAAGCCAATATACCATCTTTTTGGAAGCCTTCATAGGGAGGTTAAGGCTGCTTGATCTTTTAGTTCTCGCAGTCAAGTGGTGCAGTTGCACCTTAAAAAAAAAAGGGAGGTGGCGCGCAGTTCGTCACTCCTGTGGGGGTCCTAGGCGAATCCCCACACAAGACACGGCACAAACCTAGAAGAATTGCTGAGTTTGAATTCACCGGCCGTGAAAGCCAATATATAATCTAAATATTGTATGCATATTTGTGCATTAGTGTAATTCATAAATATCCTACATTAACTAAACCTGGGTGTGCAGGATCTAATGATGATCGCTTGACGATCGAATCATGTCATTCATTTTAAAGACCCCCATTTTTGTAAAATAAAAGCCTGTTAATTTCTGATAAATATATTATGTAATATTTCTTTCTGGTTAGAACAAGCAAATACTTGCTTCCCGCCTAATGTAATTGGGCACAATTTTTGTTGACCGATTGGAAAGCATTCTTTAACCCTTTATAGGGCAGAATATTGAAGATATTTTATTTGTATTTTTAAAAGTGTAATTTTAAACTAGCGGACCCCTGCGAGAAATCTCGCATGTTCTTAAGTTATACTCTCCCCAATAGGTTTATAATGAGTGACTTAAGGAGAAAGGTTGTTATGTTTTTATGTCAACCAAATAATTATAGAACACTATTTACATTTCAGTTAGAATTCAAAGCTCTACGTTCTCTAACTTAAGATGGCAATCACTAAAAATTGGATCATCATAACACCCACCAGTTATTCGATATTTATGAAAGCATCTTGGTCAAAATTTCCTGCTTTATCTTGTTGGCTGAGGAACCTCTTTCCCCCGTTATCAGGGCAGCCCTCGTTGGAAAACTTCTTCACGGTCCGCTTACAGTGAGGCTTCCTCGATCCTAAGTGCAACGATCAGCGTTAAACTCCTTCGCACACTGCCTGCTGGGCAGCTTTCCCTGTTCTGTGTTCAGCGCTCAGCGCAAAACTCCTTTGCACGATACCTACAGGAGTGCTTTCGCTTTCTTGAGTGGAGCGTCAGCATGAGAGCGTGCCGTGGCTGGTTTCTTTCTGTGAGCATTGTAAACTGCTTTTTTGATCTGATTTTCCTTGTTTTCCTGAAGTCGGGTTTTGATGTATTGTGTTAGGCCCTCGACCTTTTCGGCAAGGGCGGCTATTACCACCCTACAGGATTTATTCATGCCCAGTGCCTCCGGTTTACATATTTCACACAGCCATATCAGTTTCCTGTTCTTTCTTTCAAGGTCTTTGACTTCCTGACCAATGAGGCCAGTACAGTTCTTGCGGGTATTTTCTCTGCACCTATCGCATTCGATTGTCCTGTCCTCATTAGTGCATTGCCTGTGACATATCGGGCAAAAGTCCTTTTTGTTGCTTCTGGGTGCACTCCGGGCAGATAACATCTTTGTCAAGATTTCCTGCTTTATCTTGTTGGCTGAGGAGCCTCTTTCTCCCATATCAGGACAGCCCTCGTTGGAAAACTTCTTCACGTCCCTCTGAGAGCGAGGCTTCCTTGTTCCTAACTGCAACGATCAGCGTTAAACTCCTTCGCACACTGCCTGCATAGCAGCTTTCCTAGTCCTGTGTGTAGCGCTCAGTGCTAAACTCCTTTGCACGTTACCTACAGGGGTGCTTTCGCTTTCCCGAGTGGAGCATCAGCATGAGAGCGTGCTATATTTATGAAATTAGAATGCAATTCGTCACTGTTAATGCCATTTGTGTGCTGAGTCCAATGATTGACAGCGTAGCCGAAACACTAACTGGTTATTCGATACATTAACTTTCAGTCAGAATTCCAAGTAGTACGTTCCCTAACTTAAGAAGGCAATCAATGAAAATTGGATCATCGTAACACTCACCCGTTATTCGATATTTATGAAATTATACGATTTGAGTACCCAATCCATTGATTTCCTGATTCTGAAAACCCTGGGAAATGATAGAAGAAAAACCTGTAAAAGAATTAATGTTTAATGGTTCTAAGGTTTTAGACGCCGTAACACTGACCGGTTATACGATTTAGAGTACTGAATCCATTGGTTTACTGTTTCGGAAAACCATGCGAAATGATCGATATTTATGAAATTAGAATGCAGAAGAAAAACCTGTAAAATAATTAACGTTTAATAGTTTTAAGGGTTTAGACAACAATTCATAATTGCAGCATGTTAGAGCAACAGTATTTGCAAAAAGCACAATTCTTACAAAAATCGATATTTATGGAATTAGAATGCGTAAGAAAATCCTGTATCGCGGCTTATTAACAAACCTGGAAATTAATAAATCCATTGTTAATTCGGATGAGCTTAAATCATGTGTGTGCTGATTCCATTGATTGAAAGCTTAGCAGTAACACCCGCCTATTATACGATTTGAGTACCCAATCCATTGCTTTAGCCTACTGATTCTGAAAACCATGGGAAATGATAGAAGGAACTGTAAATGAATTAACGTTTAATAGTTCTAAGGTTTTAGACGACGTAATACTCACCGGTTATACAATTAGAGTACTGAATCCATTGATTTACTGTTTCTGAACACCATGCGAAATGATAGAAGAAAACCCGTAAGAGAATTAACGTTCAATAGTTTTAAGGGTTTAGACGACAACTCATAATTGCAGCATGTTACAGCAACATTATTTGCAAATACTTCTTACAAAAATCGAGTTTTAAGAAATTAGAATGCAGAAGAAACTTTATCGCGGCATATTAACAAACCTGAACTTCCATAAATCCATTGTTTGGACGAATGAGTTTAAATCATGTGTGTGCTGAGCCCATTGAAGCTTAGCAGTAACACTCGCCGGTTATACGATTTGAGTACTCAATCCATTGATTTACTGATTCTGAAAACCATGGGAATTGATAGAAGAAAAACCTGTGAAAGAATTAACTTAATATTTAATAGATCTAAGGTTTTAGACGACGTAACACTCACCGGTTATACGATTAGAGTACTCAATCCATTGATTTACAGTTTCTGAAAACCATTCGAAATGATCGATATTACTTTATGAAATTAGAATGTAGAAGAAACACCTGTAAATTTTGTAAAACAATTAACTTTTACCCTAATAGTTTTAAGGGTTTAGACGACAACTCATAATTGCAACATGTCAGAGCATCAGTATTTGCAAATCGCACACTTCTTACAAAATTATTATTTATGAAATTAAAATGCAATTCGTCACTGCTAATTTATGGAATTATACGATTTGAGCACACATTCCTTTGATTTACTGTTTCTGAAATCCGTGCACATTGATAAAGCAAAGACCCCATAATGTCAAAATGACATGAAACGGGCGTCACAGCGACCAAAATGTGAAGTGGATAGCAATTATGGAGCATATTTTCATACATCAACAGTACCGTATCTGCAAATCGCACATTTCGTACATTTTTTAAAAGTTATTTTTTTAAAGAAATTATTGATATTTATGAAATTAGAATGGAATTCGTCACTGCTAATGTCTATTCTCTTTCATTTGAATGCTTATTTTCACGATCGGTCGCTTGTGAGTGCCGCAGGAGGGATCTATACTACTGAAATAATATTTATGATAATTTAGCCCAGTATTTATTATTACTAGAAGACCCGTGCTGCTCCGCAGCATTCACTTCAACAATC
Source organism: Meconema thalassinum (assembly GCA_946902985.2). NCBI lineage: Eukaryota > Metazoa > Arthropoda > Insecta > Orthoptera > Tettigoniidae > Meconema > Meconema thalassinum. The sequence goes on from OX336398.1 coordinate 103,852,769, forward strand.
CTACAGCACTTCTGTCCATATGACATTTGCATGTCTTCATGCTAGTGACCTGAACATACATGTACGGTACCGTCGCTTTTGGGTAAATGATGAAGTAGACTTATGAGATCAAATGTGTGGGTGTCTGCCTGTCCTCTGTGTGTGTGTCCCACTATTTACCCAGCGTAAGCTTAAAAGGCGCACGGACGTCAGGTTCCAGACGCAATTCTGAAAAGCCGAGGTTAACAGCTAACACCAAACACATAAGCTATACTCTTCTCTGAAGTATTAACTCGACACGACTCGGCAGTTTGATGCTGGCTGAAGCTAGGGTGATAGGTCGCTCGCAAGCTCGTAAACTCACTCTGAAGGTAGTAATTTAAATTTCCACGGAATGGTGATTGCTTGAAGAAATGAAAACGTAAAAACACTTACAGTGGTCGATGTGGGAGCTGTCGCGGACTTTCTTGCAGAACTTTTCATGCTGAACAATTCTCAGAGTATATCGATATTTTTAACGGTTTACCCAGCGTAAGCTTAAAAGACACATAGACGTTAGGTTTTTCTTCAACTCGATTCACTGAAATCGTAACTGCTCGGCTTCTTTTGGTCATATATAAATGTTTTTCTACCTAATCCTTCATCGAGAAATCCGCATCAAAATCCATCAAGTTGCTCTCGATATTACCCGTTACATCCAAGAATTGGGAACTTTGGTTTATACTAAGTAGATAGAGATATCCACACAAATTAAGGCTACAGCGGTACAATTTGGTGTTCTGTCTACTTATGATATCAATAGCATAAATTTAAAATAAAATATGGGTCGGTTTTATTTGAATTTAGAGATGTAACTCTTGGGTAACATATAGAGGTGTGCAAATTAAGAGAATTAAATTAATTAATTTTATTTAGTCATAATTTTTTTATTCAAAATCTTTTTATTGACCACCCTCTTTTGTTATCCTACTTAGTAGCGTTTCCTCTCCCGTGGAATTAAACCTTTTCCCATAAGGTCTGGAAACTTTCAGATGATTGGATTCCGAGGGTTATCTGAGCTGGGTCCGTTTTCAATTCTTCATTGACTTTAGAATTTAAGTCAGGTGATTTCAATACATAGTTCATGAATCTTTGAATAGTTCAATAGCGTTCATCAGTTAAAAGACCCCAAATCCCTCTGCTCTAAATTTACACGTAAAGTAAAGTGAAGTAATAAAAACGCAACGCGTGGCATTTTGCATTTGCAGGCTGTTCAAAAAGTGAACTTTCAGGCTCTTCAAACATCCTAAATTTTTAAATTTCTTTAACACTTGAAATATATTCTGGATATTTTTTCATTTCCCAAGAACTTGGTAACGACTTGCTTGAATGATACCCAAGCTTCTATCTCATTTAAGGTCATTGTGGATTCAAAGTTTACGTTAAAAATAATTTTCCTAATGTTAGTTAGTTAGTTATTGTTGTTTTATGTGGCGGAACTACGAGGTCATCTGCCCCTCTTAACACAGATCAAAGAATACAAATTTGGAAATGAATTTAAAATTTTGAGGTAGACAGCTAAATTTGAAAAGACCTAAAATTAATAAAAGAAAAAATATATAAAAACAAGATGTTCAGTAAAGAACATATAGCCTACTTTCTCCTAAATGCATGGGTATTGTTATAACTCTTTGTCCTTTTCAAGGAGTATAATTGAATGTTGGTTGTAGTAGATTGTTGAAATACAACGTGCTATAGGGATATTAATCATGAATAGGAGGTGCCCTTTGCTAGTGCTACCTCTGTAAAAATATTCATTCAATTCGGTTTCACCGTGTTTGAATTGATCTGGGGAATGGATTTGCACACATACATGGCCGCTATTTGCAAACTATTGGGCTGATGAAATTGTAGTCAGTCATACGATGCTTTCCACAAAAAGGCATGTTGTTGCAAAATCCGGTAGAGATCAAATTATTAGGATGGTCGAAATTTGATTTAAGCTTTTAACATTTGGGTGGCCGTCATTCCGTTTCCGTCAAGATGCCGGCGATATAAAACATGACACTGAGGTGCCTTTGCTAGTGCTACCTCTGTACCAAATTTCGTTCAATTCGGTTTCACCGTGTTTGAATTGATAGGGGGAATCGATTTGCACACATACTTGGCCACCATCTGCAAACTATTGGGCTGATGATCTAGCAGTTTGGTCAGAATATGCTTCCCACATAAAGATTTGTTGTTGAAAAATTTGGTAGAGACTAGATTATTAGGTTGGTCGTAATTACATTTTAGCCTTTAACATTTGGGTGGCCACGATTACGTTTCCGTCAAGATGCGGTGATATGAAACATGACACTGAGGTGGCCTTTTCTAGTGCTACCTCTGTACCAAATTTCGTTCTATTCGGTTTCACCGTGTTCGAATTGATAGAGGGAATCGATTTTCACACAAAGATGGCCGCCATCCACAAAATATTAGGCTAATGACCTATTAGTTTGGTCAAAGGATGCTCCCTCCATAATGGTATGTTGATGCAACATTTGGTAGAGATCGGATGATTAGGTTAATCGTAATTTGATTTAAGCTTTGAATATTTGTGTGGCCGCCATTACGTTTCCGTCAAGATGGCGGCGATATAAAACAAGACACTGAGGTGCCCTCTGCTAGTGCTACCTCTGTACCAAATTTCACTCCATTCGGTTTCACCGTGTTCGAATTAATAGGGGTAATCGATTTTGACACAAAGATGGCCGCCATCGGCAAACTATTAGGCTAATGACCTATTACATTTGTCAAAGGATGCTTCCTCCATAAAGGTATGTTGTTGCAAAATTTGGTAGAGATCGGATGATTAGGTTAGTCATAATTTTATTTAAGCTTTGAACATTTGTGTGGCCGCCATTACGTTTCCGTCAAGACGGCGGTGATATAAAACATGACACTCAGGTGCCCTTTGCTAGTGCTACCTCTGTACCAAATTTCATTCCATTCGGTTTCACCGTGTTCGAATTAATAGGGGTAATCAATTTTGACACAAAGATGACCGCCATCCGCAAACTATTAGGCTAATGACCTATTAGATTTGTCAAAGGATGCTCCCTTCATAAAGGTATGTTGTTGAAAAATTTGGTAGAGATCGGATGATTAGGTTAGTCGTAATTTGATTTAAGTTTTGAACATTTGGGTGGCCGCCATTACGTTTCCGTCAAGATGGCGGCGTTATAAAACATGACACTGGGGTGCCCTTTGCTAGTGCTACCTCTGTACCAAATTTCATTCCATTCGGTTTCACCGTGTTCGAATTAATGGGGGTAATCGATTTTGACACAAAGATGGCCGCCATCCGCAAACTATTAGGCTAATGACCTATTAGATTTGTCAAAGGATGCTCCCTCCATAAAGGTATGCTGTTGCAAAATTTGGTAGAGATCTGATGATAAGGCTAGTCGTAATTTGATTTAAGCTTTGAACATTTGTTTGGCCGCCATTACGTTTCCGTCAAGATGGCTGCGATATAAAACATGACACTGGGGTGCCCTTTGCTTGTACTACCTCTGTACCAAATTTCGTCCCATTTGGTGTCACTGTGTTCGAATTAATAGGGGCAATCGATTTTCACACAAAGATGGCCGCCATCCGCAAACTATTAGGCTAATGACCTATTAGATTTGTCAATGGATGCTCCCTTCATAAAGGTATGTTGTTGCAAAATTTGGTAGAGATCTGATGATAAGGCTAGTCGTAATTTGATTTAAGCTTTGAACATTTGTTTGGCCGCCATTACGTTTCCGTCAAGATGGCTGCGATATAAAACATGACACTGGGTGCCCTTTGCTTGTACTACCTCTGTACCAAATTTCGTCCCATTTGGTGTCACTGTGTTCGAATTAATAGGGGCAATCGATTTTCACACAAAGATGGCCGCCATCCGCAAACTATTAGGCTGATGACCTACTAGTTTGGTCAAAGGATGCTGCCCCCATAAAGGTATGTTGTTGCAAAATTTGGTAGAGATCGGATGATTAAGTTAGTCGTAATTTGATTTAAGCTTTGAACATCTGTGTGGCCGCCATTTCGTTTCCGTCAAGACGGCGGCGATATAAAACATGACACTGAGGTGTCCTTTGCTAGTGCTACCTTTGAACCAAATTTTGTTCAATTTGCGCTCACCGTGTTCGAATTGATAGGGGGGGGGGGACAGACATTCAGAGTACACACACTCACACACACACACACACACACACACAGACTCACACACACACATACACACACACAGACAGACACACTTTTTTCGTCCTGTAGTGATCTCATAAGTCTACTTTCATTTTTTGCAAAAATCGAAAGTAGGCTAATAATAATTATAAAAATAAACAAAAATTACGGAAAAAACAAAAAAAATATATCATTCAAAAACGAACAAGTCTTTGGGTTAATGTTCACTGGAAAATTTAGATTGCTGGCCCTAACCCACTCTCACTTATAAAGCGGATAACGCGATCAGCAGCCACCGCGTCATCGGCTAATATAAGTTGGTGAGTCATCTGCAAACCAAGGTTTCTTCGTATGTCAGCAAGATCCACACACTTGGTTAAAATGTGGGCCACGGTGAATACGGCTCCACAGGTACAAAGTGGGGGTCTTCCCTTCTCATTAGATACGAGTGGGTGGATCATGTATGACCTATCCTTAGCATACACAAAATGATGGACTCACTCCGTGACCGGAAAGAGCTCCGCCACACGCGAGTAGTTCCCTTGATCGCTCTCAGTTTACTGGGCAGTGGGTCAGCTAGCCATTGACTCTCCTAAAATGCCACAACTTGTAGGCGTAACTGAGAGCGAATATCTCTAGCGGGTACCTCCATTGGTCGAGGTGGTAGTGATACCGCCTCTTTTGCAGCTTGATCCGCTAACTCATTTCCCGCAATTCCCATGTGGCTTGGAAGCCACAGAAAGGTGATTAGATTGTCAGCGTGGCACAGCCCGGCTAGTAGGTCGTGAATTCGCTGCACTAGAGGGATGTCAGGTCCGACAAAGACACCTTTTAATTTAGCTTCTGAAAGATGAGGAAATTGTTTGCAGAGATATTTGAAAAACGGTCCTTCTTTAGGTAAGGCCTTTACAAACTGTTTCACGAGGCGTAACTTTATATGTAGAGGAGGTACGAGCACGTTTGTTGGATTTAAAAGGTTTTTGCGCAGAATGTTCTCCTCACCAGGTTTTAAAGATGTCCTCACAGGCCAGTTCTTTCTGCATCAATGTTGATCTCTCGCCCTACTGTTTCATTCACACAAGAAACATGGACATTTTGTAAAACCACCTTGCTGACCAAGAATTAGGAAGGGTGGTGTAGGCAACCAGTGAAGCGACACAAGAAAAAACACCCGAGTCTCCGAGGCAGCCACATACCATGCAGATGACAGACAGTTGCTACCAACCTCATATACACTCATTACAGCTACTTTTTAAATAAATGAACTATATAAAAGTTGGTATATTGGCTTTCACGGCCGGTGAATTAAAACTCACAAAACACGGCACAAACCTAGAAGAATTGCTGAGTTTTTTATATAAAAGTTGTTAAATTCTTTAAAAATCGCTTAATTTATGAAATTGAACTGTAAAATATAAAGAAATGTTGGGTGATACAGCTTTTTAAATCATATTTGGATTCAGCACTCTAAAATACATAAAAATAAGGTATTTTCAGTAGGAAAGATTTTTCATCGTTGGCCTGTGAAATGTAAACCAAGAGAAGTAAATGACAAGCTGTTGATTATATGGTGCATATTACCCAGACTCGTTCAATAGCCAGTACTGTGCTGCTGGCCAGTAGAATCCAAAGACAGACAACCTTCATGATGGGAACTACTGTATGACAGGGGTACCAGTACTCGGGTTTTATAGGGTCTGTGTTTGTTATCAAGAAGTGGAACGACACTTTACTGTACGTTAAGTGTTGCATGTTAAGGAGTTAATGGACCTCTTGCGTGCACTTTTTACAAGGTGAATATCATTGCGACATGGAGGCCTACCTTGAAACAGTCTGGACACGATTCCAACAAACTAATTTTTCAAGTCTTCAATGACTCAATGATGTACTGAATATTTTGTAATTTGTAATTTTTGGTTTATTACACTTATTAGTTTCTCATATTTAGGTGTCCACCTATACACGTTGAATTCAATTCTAAATTTGTATACATTAATCTATGTTGAGAGGGGCAGTTGACTTAACTGCTTCGCCCCTTAAAACCTCAATAACTAACTAAACGATCCCAAAAACTTTTTATTAAAATCGATTTTACCCTCCAGGTTGGTGGTTCCCACGGACTCAGCGAGGGAACTCACCACTACCGCCTCTGCGGGCAGTGTCTTAGAGCTGGGAACATCTGGTCGGAGTGGATACAACTGAGGTGTGATCAGCTTTTCGCCCAGGCGGCCTCACCTGCAAAGCGAACAGGGGCCTCATGAGGGATGGGAAGGGAGGGGAAGATTGGGATGGATAGGCGAGGATGAGAGAAGGAGGTGGCCGTGGCCTTACAGTAAGTACCATCCAGGCATTTGCCCGAAGACGAAGTGGGAAACCACGGAAAACCACTTCGAGGATGGCTGAGGTGGGAATCGCACCCCCTCTACTCATTTGGACCACCCGAGGCTGAACAGACCCCGTTCCAGTCCTCATACCACTTTTCAAATTTCGTGGCAGAGCCGGGAATCGAACCCAGGACCTCCGGGGTGGCAGCTAACCATGCTGACCGCTACGCTACGGAGGCGACTCAAGACCTTATTAAAGTTCAAAATTTCAGAGAAAATCAGTGAAATCTTTATCCAAAAATTTGCTGCATATTAATGATCTTTATTAAAACAGATTAGTTCTATGCACGAAAATTGTCCCTCCGTACCCAAATGTAGGAGAAAAGTGTACCGAAACACAGCAGCGTACCAAAAACGTTAATGACGATAACTCCCTGATAAGTTACAAAGAAACTCTCAAAAACTACAAAGAGATGCCTCAAGGAATTTTTAATATGTGTGCTAAATTTCAGTGAGATGTGATAAAAATTGTACGAATAACACGTATGTGCATTTCGTACTGTAAAACTGCTTGGTCTCGCTGCGAAACTTCTTGCACTATTGGACGTCTATGATGTACAATCAATGTGTAAGTCGATTTGGAATTGCATACCAATTAAAAGCTTACAAGATACTTTATTTCTTCTTACCTTCTCTTAACTTGATTACAAGAATAGCGGCTTCGGTGGAGTAGTTGAACTGCTGTGCCCAAGATAGCGGGTTCAAACCTGGCCGAAGTTGTCGGGATTTTTAAGAGCGTTAAAATCCCGTCAGTATGCCTTCGGAGGGGAAGTAAAGCCAGCGGTCCCATGTCATAGATTTATGGAATGTAAAAGATCCTACCACAGACTAAACTTGTGTGAAACTAAATTGTTAGGTTAGATTTTGTCGGAACGCTCTATCACAGTTCCAACGTTCACTACTAGGTATCATTGATATCTGGTAGCGAAAGTTAGAACTAATTGAATTAGAACGGAAATTGTAGCTCACCCTAAGGGTGCAGCTACAGACTCAGGCGAGCCGAGCATGTCCTCGGACACTCCCGGCACTAAAAGCCATACGATAAATAAACAAGAAGTTCCGTGACGAACTAAAGAGCCTACTTTTCTTATAATTTAAGATTCATGCTAATGATTAATCTATATGGACCTATCTAGAATAATGACGAAATTAAGTTGGTAATATCGAAATTTCTAATTAGTTCGAAATATACCTGGCATAATGTAGCCTAATAGAGCACTACAGTTGGAAGCCCTGGTGACTGAATATATTCTTAGTTCCATCTCTTAAGCTACAGAATACAAAATTTGGTTGAAGTCCAATGGATAGCATGGACGTTACATGCAGTTAGACATTGGATCTATCAGTGCGCGTAAAATCATGTTGGCAACAATGTCATGCATGTGTTGGTCAGAAATAATCAGAAATATCATTATCTCTTGTTGTGCCAATTTTGGATGAAATCCATTTGCTAACAAAAAAGTTACTGGTATTTTAAAATTGGACCTATCAGCAGGCTTAGTAATATGTTGGCAGCACTGACATATATTAGTTACTCCAAATTAATCTAGAATGTCAGATACTATAGGTGCGCAAAGTGTAGAGCTGTTGGCTTGCATACTTTCTGATATATTGATATTAGGGTAAAAATATAAACAGCATTTATTAACAGTAGGCAGCCCTGATTGCTCTTAAGAATACGCATAGTCATATCTCTTATGGTACACATACGAAATTTGGTTGAAATCCAATTGATAGTATAGAAGTTAGTTACATGTATTTAAAAATTTGTCCTATCAGCAGGCTTAGAATCATGTTGGTAGCACTGACATACATTAGTTGCTCCAAATTATTCTAGAATGTCAGGCACTATACGTGTGCAAAGTTTAAAGCTGTTGGCTCGCATACTTTCTGATATATTGGTATTTGGATGAAAAATAGAGATAGCATTTATTGACAGTTGGAAGCCCTGGTGGCTCTTAAGAATACGCTCAGTCATATCTGTTTATGTGCACATACTACATACGAAATTTGGTTGAAATCCAATTGATAGCGTAGGAGTTATATGCATTTAAAAATGGACCTATGAGTAGGCTTAGAATAATTTTGGCAACACTGTCATGTATGGCCTCCTGAAAATTAAACTGAAGTATTTTTACCTATATATGTGCCAATTTTGGAAGAGTTTGCATGTATACATTCCAAGATATCCAACATGGAGCTCAAATTTCACCTGCGATTTTTCAGCAGTTGGTAGCACTGACATCATATTCAAGTATGACATTGAGATGTTCCGTTATAGATCTTTACTAATACCAAATTTGGTTTCGATTTCTGCAGCCGTTTAGGTGTTGATAGGGGACAAACACACACACACACAGAAAGATAGACAGATACATTTTCCCGGATCGATCTCATAAGTCTACTTTTTCCTCGTTTTTGCAAAATGTGAATAGTAGGCTAATAAATAAATTACTAGAATGGTTGGCCGAATATTATGAAACTGTCTTAACCCTTGAGTACTGGCGTGAAATAATATAACACGAGGACTGGCGCCTGGTCATTTTGGCCCATAGTGTGTCACTCCCCTTTTGTCGTACTCGTACGGATTTTAATGAAGTGATTTTACACTTGGTGTCTTCCTATAGGCCTAAACTATCCACTATAATATATATATATAAGAATGAATGTTTGTTTGTTCGTCCCTTATGCGTACATATACCATTCATGCAATTGCAATCAAATTTTGGTGAGTTGTTGTGTACACTCCCGGGGTAGCTATAGGCATAGTAAATCCAATTTTCAATAGATAGCAAACGATCAGCTTAAAAAAAAAGGGCGCGCAATCCGTTTCAACAAAGTCCCACATGCGTTCATTTGCCATTCATTCTATTGCGAAGAAAGTTTGGTCCTGCGAAGGTTTCTGACTGAGTAAAACCATTTTAAAATTGTAGCGCACGAGTAGATTCAAGAAATGAGTGACATCGTGCGATTCGTTTCAACAAACACCCGGATGCCTTCATATACCATTCATCCGATTGCTAAGAAAGTTTGGTGTGTTGTAGTATATACTCCCGCAAAGGTTTCTGACGTAGAAAATCAATTTTACAATAGGTGGTGTACGAGTAGATTCAACAAATCAGTGACGGCGCGTGAATCGTTTCAACAAAGTCCCGTATGTGTTCATATACCATTCAGCCGATTGCGATGAAACTATAATGAGTTATTGTGTACATTGCCGTTAAGGTTTAAGATTTAGTAAATCCATTTCACAGTAGATAGCGCACGAGTAGATTCAACAAATGAGTGACAGCGTGCGAATAGTTTCCAAAAACTCCCGTATGCGTTCATATACCATTCATCCGATTGTAATAAAACTTTGGTGAGTTGTTGTGTACCCTCCTGCGAAGGTTTATGACTTAGTAAATCTAGTGTATGTTACAATAGGTAGCGCACGAGTAGATTTAACAAATAGGTGATGGCACGGGAATCGTTTAAACAAAGTCCCGTATGCGGTCATATACCATTCATCCGAATGCGATGAAACTTTGGTGAGTTGTTGAGCACGCTCCCACAAATGTTTCTGAGATAGTAAATCCATTTTACAATAGTTTAGAGGTAGTTAACGGAAAAAGAAAAAAATGTTGTGTATCCAAAAGCACTTCAAGGAACTTAAGTTAGAACGCTAACACTTTCTTTTATTGGCATTGCAACGCATGCCAGGTACAGCTAGTTCTCAATATAAAATGAGATTTATTTATATATTTCAAATTTAAAATGCAGAGAAATGAGACTAATTTTTGTAACAGTAGCCAATAATTGGCTGTGATAGTGGCGGCAAAGCAGATATTTCAATATTTTTGAACAAAGGAGCTGATGACCAAGGTGTCCCTAGATCATAGATCAACAAGAACGTGAGCTATGTTATTGTGCTGCAGCAAAACAGGTGGATTTTCCCCCTTATTAGCCTACTTTTCACATTTTGCAAAAATTAGGAAAAAGTAGACTTATGAGATCGGGCAAATGAGTTTCTGTCTGTCTGTCCATCTGTCTGTCTGTCCTTCTGTCTGTCTGTCAGGCTGTGTGTGTGTCACCCCCCTATCAACTCCTAAACGGCTGCAGCAATCGAAACAAAATTTGGTAGGAGTAAAGATCTATACCTGAATATCTCACGGCCATACTTGAAAATAATGTCAGTGCTACCAACTGCTGAAAAATCGCAATTGATATTTGAGCTCCATGTTGGATATCTTGGAGGGTATGAATGGGAGCTATTTCAAAAATGGCACACGTATAGATAATGATATTGCAGTTTAATTTCCAGGAGGCCATACATGGCAGTGTTGCCAAAATGATTTTAAGCTTGCAGATAGGTCCAAATTTTAAATGCATATAACTTCTACACTATCAATTGGATTTCAACCAAATTTCGTATGTGCTATGTGTACATGAACAGATATGACTGAGCGTATTCTTAAGAGCCACATTCATTAAGTACTCACAATTTTCCAGGATAGTCAGCCCCCTCCCACCGAAAGTTTTTTTATATACGCCCCTGTCATTGATACATTATATTCAACATCAATTTGAACTTTCTATTAATATATCTCTGTTGTTTTAACCTTTAGGTTAATTATTATAACTTCTTGTATTTATATATTATTAATATGAATTATCATTTATATGTGTTTATTATTATTATTAATATTATTATTATTATTATTATTATTATTATTTCTATTACCGTCATCACAATTTATAGGGTTTCCTCTCATTTCCTGGCTAATATGGCTATGCAATTAAGCCAAGCTCATACGTCAATATGTCTAAATCTTGATAATAGGTTAAGAGAATTAACAAATAATAGTTTAAAAACACCTAACTAACTTCTTCCGCCAACACTCTACTATCATGCCTACTATAAGTCATTCAAAAATACTGATAGCATAATCTTACACTCTTCATACAATACCATTGTTCTAAAAAGCATTGCACCTCTCCATAGTACGTATTAGAGCCTCAATATCATAACTTTGCTAAAAAAAAGAACACTACTACTTATTCCAAATAAAATTCCAATCCTCCATAATACAGGGTCATCAATTTAATTCTCGCATCCGATACCGATCACGGCGCGGCCAGCTCTCGCGCTGACACCCGCTCGCTGGCCGGTAAAAAGCGCGCGACTTCTCCCCACTACTTCGCGTCAACATTCAGTCATTTAATAGCAATTTCTAGTGAAAATAATTATCTATAAACTTACCTGGTTTTACAAGAAATGTTCAAAGTGTTGTCCGTCAGCTCGCAAGCATGCCTGGCACCTCGTAAACAAGTTTCTAGACACACGGCGAATTTCTTCCTGGGTGACGTTCGTTATAACTTGGCGAATATTATGCGGAGGACGGATACCAGGATATTTCCGAATGAATCGAAAACGGCACTCTCTAACAGAAGAATACTTCGCATAAGAAAGCACAATGAATACACGTTGTTCTATAGAAAACATCACTTCGCAGAACAAAGCACAATGAATACACGTTGTTGTATAGAAAACATCAACACATAAATTGTAAAATTGCCCCGAGACTGCACTGTATGTTAGGTCAAATCAACTAGCACTTCACAAGCTTGAATACGCCGGAGATACTGACAGCTTATTGCAACATTGCCGTTCGCAGCGCACGTGTTCATTGCGGGGAGAACGCCAAAGCCACCTTGACCGGCCTAGCGGCCGCATCTGCCAAGGCCACCTTCACCGGCCTAGCGGCGCGTACTTGCGGGATATAAAATGCTGACCCGCTACGTATTAGAGCTTAATAACATCGCTGATACTCTCTTATTACAATTACGCACGGCATTTCCTTCTCATAACACCAAACACTTGAATGTCGCCATAAACTTGACATCTGAACTTTCACAATAGTTCTATACTTGAATATTTCATTACAAATCCTTCACAATAAATTCAGTTTCCTCGTGCTTTAATACTTTCTTTAATAATGACCTTATCAATGCATTAACTTCCATTGGTTTATTATCGTTGTTACTATGTTTATAACAATAGTTGTTAACCCCTCCCTATATTATTCTGCTAAGGTCCCATTCCAGTTTTTTACCGAAAATAAGGTCCCATTAACACCAACCTACACATATGGGGTACCTACAGGTTCAGCATAACCCAATGCGTAAGCGAAATGCACTCACTCCTTAAATTCCTCACAATTAAATAAATACCTTAAAACATGTATATTTACAATGAAATAATGAAAGAATGCAACACGGTAACCATGGTAACAGAATCTCACAGGTCCAGCTATTTCTGTAAGACGCAATGAAATTCCAATTATTACATTACTGTGAAATTTTCCAGACGGTTATAAGGTTATCACTGAACCAAATTAAGCTGTAAAATTCATCAATACTTACAGTATAATGCGCTTAAGGGGGTCAAGAGGCGCTCTAGAATTTTTGCACGCAATTTTCACGAAAGGTCGTTTTCACCCGACTATAAAGGGTCTCAGAAAACCACATTTAAAGGCCCTTAAATTAACAGTGTCTGTGATATTCCCAGAAAACTAACTTCGCTCTGATATACCTATGAAGGAATGACAAACCCCTAACCACTGCACCAGTAGCTGAATTGATAAAGTCTGATTATTCATACCAAGGATAAATCAGTCATAGCATTTATGATTGAGATGTTGCTAAGTGTACTCTTTGGTCGATATGGGTGCAACGTTAAGTCATATTTCATGTGTTTGCGCAGAGTTGACCGGGGTATACCCAGTTCCGCAGATCGTTTACGAGTTGACTTCGTTGGTGATCTTTCCACTGACTCCGCGACTTCTCGACATTGTTCCTGTCTTGTTGATGGTCGACCACTTCTTGGTTTGTCCTTCACGCTGCCTGTAGCGAACAGTTTCTTTTCCCAACGTAAAAGTGTTGTCTTTTGAGGAGGCTGTCGTCCGAATCACTGCTCTAAGTCAGTACGCACCTGTTCCAACGTTTTCCCTGTTCTTGGTCTCTCATGAACCCAAGTGCTTTTGACAATGCGTTCTTCAATGCTATAGTCACTAGTATCAGCCATTGATTATATCTGAAACAGAAAATGTTAAAAAAATCAATGTATTTCCTGAAATGTATAGGGGTAACGGGACTTTGTGCCCAGGGTGTATAACCCTAATATGCTAAGCAAAAAAGGGTTCCTTCTATGTTCTGGAAACTCAATAAATAAATACTTTTCTGAGAGAACACACATCCCAAGTACTTAAAATGTTCCATCTGCTCCAATTAAGTTCCTCCTCCTGGTATTCTCTCTTCTTTCGTTTCTTCACTACCGAGACAGGGGCGTATATAATGGGGGTGCTGAGGGGGCTCCAGCCCCCCACCCCTCCCGAAAAAAAGCCAATAAAAATTAAGAAAATGTTTCTTTGGTAAGCACATAAAATAACTGTAAATTTGGTTGTATCCTGATCTTAACTTATCGGCTAATTTATAAACAATATCAAAAATTGAAAGTATACTAACTTGTGGTATAGTGGGTAGCATTCTTCGCTGCCACTCCAGAGATCCGAATTCGATTCCCGGCTCTGCTAAGAAATTTTAACTTAATTCTAGTCTGAGGGCTGGAACGGAGTGCACTCAGCCTTGTGAGGTAAAACTGTGAATTCCACAGTATGTTTTTGAGAAATACGTGTAAAAAAACTGTTTACCTTTCTGCTAAGTAAATTGACAAATATTTAGATACTAGTAGGTACCCGCGGCTTCGCTCGCGATCAAGACAATGGGGACGATGCATTATTGCTGATAATTGGTTTATTCTATTACAGCAATCGCGGCTACAGGTGGGTCGATTCTAATTCTGAAAATTCTGATACATACAGTATATTGATATGAGCAGCAAAAGTGGGAATTTTATAGAGTTGTGAAAGTCTGCAGGGTACGATATTACATTATGTGAACACATTTGAAAATTTTGGTTTTGGTTTTGCCATCTTCTGCTGAGACGTAACGATTTTGTTGTCCGGATAATCGCGAGCACGCCACATACAGTTGCGCGTGGGAAAAAATAGTTTTGTCTAAACGTACAGTACACCTGGAATGGCAAATCTATCAGAATATGGGGAATTAAAAGTATTTTTCCTTAAACTATTCTGGGTATAATTTTGCCACACTTATTGATGATTTGAACGTCAACATGTCGCTATTAATAGACCTATAGTAAAATATCTCTCATCTTGGCCGCTGATGTACATTATGCAGTCTCTTCCCGTGTTACATCCCAGGGATTGAAATTCTCCAACAACCCTTTTGCCTCACATGCCTGTCTAAGTAATTAAAATTCCCGATTGTTGTTGTTTGAGTCTTCAGTTTTTTGACTGGTTTGATGCAGCCCTCCATGCCTCACTCTCCTGAGCTAATCGTTTCAACTCTACATAGCTACCGCACCCTATATCTGAGGCAATCTGTATAACCCTGGTCTTCCCCTACAGTTCTTGTCCTTGACCCTTCCATCCATAACTAAGCTTGCTATTCCTGGGTGTCTTAATATGTGTCGTACCAACCTATCTCTTATCTTCATTATCAGTCACCAGAAACATCTCTCCTCTCCCACTCGTCTTAATAGCTCTTCATTTGTTACCCTATCTACCCATCTGATCTTCATCATTCTCCCGTAACACCACATTTCATACGCTTCAATTCTCCTCTCTTCTGCAGCACCATTAGTCCAAGTTTCACTTCCTTATAGTGTCACGCTCCAGACAAAAGCTTTCAAAAATGACATCCTAATACCTAAATGTATATTCAATGTCAACAGATTCCTTTTCTGTAGAAATACTTTCCTTGCCTGAACCAACCTGCTTTTTATATCCTCTTTGCTTCGTCCATTACTGGTTATTTTGCTTCCTAAGTACCGCTAACAGAGGTCTCCTACTTCCCATAGCGTTTCACCTGCCAATTTGATGTCCATAGAGGTTTCTGATTTATTTCGGCTGCATTCCAATAATTTTGTTTTACATTTATTGATTTCCATCATGAATTCATTCGTCAAGACGGAGTCCATACCATTCAAAAACTCGTTCAAATCTTCTGGCGTATTGGCCAAGATGACGATGTCATCAGCAAATCTCAGAGATGAAATTTTTTCTCCTTGAATCATCACTCCGACTTTAAATTGTTCTCCAATTTCCTGATTATTGTGTTTTTAGAGATCTTTGAAATGCGTTGCCCTCGCACATGGTGCAGATGCATTGTCAAAGGAAAACATTCCATGTTACGAACATGGGCCGCATAACCTGTACCGAAAGCCTATTCTGGACAGCAGTTCCTTGAACTCAGATTTGCCAACATTTTATTGTATCTTTCCATTTGGTATGTCTCTGTACCTCAACACCCAGAAGAGTGCTTTAAAAATCATGTCTTGTGCAAATTTTGGAAAAGGTAGTGAGTGTGGTCTTTGCCGGAGTGGATACTCGCTAGTAGAAATTCTTTTCAGTAAAATAGACTGGTTCACAATTTGGTAAGTGCACATTGAGGTATATGACGGCGGGATGCCTTAAGTGTTAAGGAAACGGCAGTAGCCGCCTCAGAGCTTCGTTGCTACTGAAATAATGACCAGACTGATATTTTGTACTTACCTATACGGGATTTGTGAGCCCAGTGTTTATGAAATTGAACGTAGCTATATCGCTACCTTTATTTAATAGCCGCTACTGTAGTGTTTAAAAATTAAAGGTGGTATTAGAAGGCGCTTCCCCTATTTTTTTTACCCCTGGCACTACAGCCCATGAAGGGCCTAGGCCTGTCATGCGACCACTTCCCAGCCATTTGGCCTGCAGATATTGAGGTGACGCGTGGTCAGTGCATAGTGTCCCCTCAGCCGTTAATCTAGTTCTTCGTGACCGGGGCGCCACCTCACAGCTACTCAATTGTCCTCACGAATCTGAGTGCAGCCCGTTGCAGCCCTCACTTCAGTGTCCAAAATCTCTGACGGAGTCGGGAATCGAACCCGGGGCCTCCGGACGAGAGGCAGGTGCGCTACACTGTTCTTATTGTGTTTATATATATCTTGAAAAAGATAATAAATGGATTGGCATTGCCTCCTATGTAGAAAATCGGATGTCATACCTTGAGGTAGTGTTGCCATGGAAACCGACTTGCGATTTGTTCATCAGTCAGAGCGAAGATAGTTTTCTGCGAATATCTTTGAAACTGTTGGTTTTAGGGCCTTAAAATGTAGCTATCGGTGTCCCATAGGGACACACCGAGTATTGTTTCTTGCATCGAGGGGAGTAAAATGAGCTTTGTCCGGTCTTTATGCGACTACTTCGATATTTTGTCCTGGTTGAGTATTTTTGGTGACTTTTCAGTTATGTTGCCCGTTCCATGGGAATAATTATTTATTACCGGACGAAAGGCAGCCTATATGTTATCCCATGGTATAAGCTGTCTCCATTTCAAATTTCATCCAAATCCGTCCAGCCGTTTTAGTGTCAAGAGGTAACAAACTAACACACACACACGGACACACAGATTTTCACAATTATAATATATATAGGGATATAGAGATTTGCCATTCATACTCCATGGATCATAATAGAAAGTTCATTAAGTATAACATTGTATTTGTGTGTTGTGTTGTATTATACAACTTTGTTGTATCGCCAGTAATAATAGTAGGCTATATAAACTTTGAATCTTATCTAAAATAATTACACAAAGTTATATGCTCTAAGGTATTGGTTGATATTTCTGGGTATTTTGCGGTAACAATCCCCTGAGAATACTCAAAATTTTCCAGGAAAGTCAGCCCCCCCCCCATTTTTTTCTTTATACGCCCCTGTACCGAGATAACACTCGTCTTCTGATATTTTTTAACGAATGACATAGTACGTATAACCAATTTTGGTATGTTTTATTCCTTAGCCAAGCCTACCTTATTTCGCAACCACTTAGTCACCACGATAAGAGCTAGTGCACGGTTAGTTGATAACAAGAAGTGGTGAAGGAAACAGTGATTGGCAATTAGCCTACACGCACGATGTTTGTTCACATGCAAGCTTGTTTCCAAAGTGGTTGTAGTAATGGATTGCAAAATACTTCGGAAACCAAGGCTAACAAACGAAACTCTACTGTATGTAGACAGGGCCGTATTTCTAAATAGGCTAAGTAGGCTTAAAAATATGTTTTAGTCCTTCTACATAGCCTACTTTCTAAAACTGTAACATAATTCAAATTCACAAATACAACAACAAAAACACTTTCATATGAGTACATTATTAACGAGTTTGCCGTTACGAAATCTATGTAAGTTATATTTGAACATCAAGATTACGTGGGGTGAGTTGTTTTAGAGAAGCTTGTATATTTTTCAACAAATAAACCAGTAATTAACTGCATTTTGTGTAATTTCATTTCACCATGTAGGACAACTTAATTAAAATTGAACACAGGTCAACAAAAAGATAGTCATTAGTATTAAAAATAAAAAATATGTGTAAAATAGTGATCACTGATCTTCAAGAACAAATTAATTAATGAATCTTGAAAAACATTTCATTTTTTAACGAATTTTAAAAGAAGGAAAAAGAACAAGCAGATAACTAATTTTATTATAATTTATTATGTAAAGCATTAAAATTGTAGTTTTATATAAACTAAATCAACTTTATATTTAAAAAAGTTGAAAACGTCAATGAACTCAATCCCTTTGTTGTATAAAACAAATGTATTAAGCAAATATCAACTAAGAGGGGGCGGCAAATGGACTTAAGCCTATAAGCGGCATACTCTTAAATCCGGCCCTGTATGTAGAAACCACCAATTCTGTTGCGCATGCAAATGGTTCGAGAATTAGAGAATAATGTCGAAAATCCACAGTTCAGGCAAACAGCAATCATGCCACAGGCTAGACCAGGGGTTCCCAATCTGGGGGGTGGGGGCGTTAATTGATTTCCGATTTTTTTAAAACTCCAATATTACAATTTTGTATAATAAACATTATTCGAATCTCTCCAAGTGATTGTCGCGCCAAGTCAATCGTTCAAAAGCACTGGTAATTGGCAACTGTCGGCACAAACTTCTACGGAGCCGCGAGGTGGGAGGTAAAATAAGGAATTTGCTGTGTTGTAAGCAGCAAAATCCAGCCTGAGAGATGATTCCAAAATATTAGGACTGGATTACTTTTGGGTAAACTGTCTTGCAGTGTATCCTGAAGTAGCCAAAGTTGCTTTGCGTGTCGTTGTCCTATTTTCAACGACATAGGCCTATTTATTTTGAGTCAGGATTTTCAACGCTGAGTGTCATAAAAACGAAGCAGCGCTGTCGGCTTGATGTTGCAGGTGATCTCCGCTATGCTCTGTCCAATATCAAACCAAACATACCGAATCTTACCAAGAGAAAACAGTGTCAACCCTCTCACTGACATTTGTTGACTAATTCAAGGATATATTGTAAAAATGTGTTCTTTGTATTGTGCTAAAATGAAGTTAGTATGTAATAGATATAAAGCGCGTACTTCATATTATTTTATCAGAAATAATTATTCCATTATGTAGTGTTATTACGATAGGTCTATCCTCCGTGTCAGTTTATCGAAGAGGTCATAGAAGCGACGAGTGGAGAGAAAGGGGTGCGGGGAGGGGTGTGCGCTATCCTCCGTGTCAGTTTATCGAAGAGGTCATAGAAGCGACGAGTGGAGAGAAAGGGGTGCGGGGAGGGGTGGGCGCTATCCTCCGTGTCAGTTTATCGAAGAGGTTATAGAAGCGACGAGTGGAGAGAAAGGGGTGCGGGGAGGGGTGCGCGCTATCCTCCGTGTCAGTTTATCGAAGAGGTTATAGAAGCGACGAGTGGAGAGAAAGGAGTGCGGGGAGGGGTGGGCGCTATCCTCCGTGTCAGTTTATCGAAGAGGTTATAGAAGCGACGAGTGGAGAGAAAGGAGTGCGGGGAGGGGTGGGCGCTATTCTCCGTGTCAGTTTATCGAAGAGGTTATAGAAGCAACGAGTGGAGAGAAAGGGGTGCGGGGAGGGGGTGCGCTATCCTCCGTGTCAGTTTACCGAAGAGTTTATAGTAGCGACGAGTGGAGAGAAAGGAGTGCGGGGAGGGGGGTGCGCTATCCTCCGTGTCAGTTTATCGAAGAGGTTATAGTAGCGACGAGTGGAGAGAAAGGGGTGCGGGGAGGGTTGTACGCTATCATCCGTGTCTGTTTATCGAAGAGGTTATAGAAGCGACGAGTGGAGAGAAAGGGGTGCGGGGAGGGTTGTACGCTATCCTCCGTGTCTGTTTATCGAAGAGGTTATAGTAGCGACGAGTGGAGAGAAAGGGGTGCGGGGAGGGTTGTACGCTATCATCCGTGTCTGTTTATCGAAGAGGTTATAGAAGCGACGAGTGGAGAGAAAGGGGTGCGGGGAGGGGTGCGCGCTATCCTCCGTGTCAGTTTATCGAAGAGGTTATAGAAGTGACGAGTGGAGAGAAAGGGGTGCGGGGAGGGGGGTGCGCTATCCTCCGTGTCAGTTTATCGAAGAGGTTATAGAAGCGACGAGTGCAGAGAAAGGGGTGCGGGGAGGGGGGTGCGCTATCCTCCGTGTCAGTTTATCGAAGAGGTTATAGAAGCAACGAGTGGAGAGAAAGGACTGCGGGGAGGGGGTGCGCTATTCTCCGTGTCAGTTTATCGAAGAGGTTATAGAAGCAACGAGTGGAGAGAAAGGGGTGCGGGGAGGGGGTGCGCTATCCTCCGTGTCAGTTTATCGAAGAGGTTATAGTAGCGACGAGCTTAGAGAAAGGAGTGCGGGGAGGGGGGTGCGCTATCCTCCGTGTCAGTTTATCGAAGAGATTATAGAAGCGACGAGTGGAGAGAAAGGGGCGCGGGGCGGGGGGGGGGGGAGGGGCGGGAGGGGAGCGCGATGACTGCCCGTATCTGAAAAGGGGGACGTCAGCTGGCAAAGGTTTGGGACCACTGGGCTAGACCTTCAATGAACACTATTCCTTCAGCGGATATGAACTTGGGAATTTACGTATAGTGGGAGATAATAGACTTGGTAATGGTCCGATTGCTGACTCAAACCCGATTAATCACTGATTCTTATTGTTGGAGCATTTGTAATTCATTTTTGTTGTTTTCTCCACCTTTCCACAACGTTAAGGACACACTAAACGTTTCTTACGAGGTGCCGACATGATGACACGCGGTAGAGCGATGTTTATTCACCGGAAACTCAACCATATCCGGTCGATTAAATTAGCAATTTGCCTTTTCTACCACTAAAGGACCGTTTTCACCAACTCTTCACCAACGATTAGTTAGTTAATTCCTATTTAACTTAAATACGATATTTAATGCGTGATTATCTTCGATGCATTTCACGAGGCTATTCGGGTTCGCAATTTCCACTGTCGGCTGGATCTCAACACTCCTGGTTGCTTTAAACTGCCTGCCCATTCGACGATTACAGCATTGGTTTGAGCGTACAACCTCGTTTCCAAATAAAGGCGCTAGGAAGCAGCACTAAGGCTCTGTGGCAGACATAAGTTTTGCATTGATGTTAATGGCGAAGTTGTGTTCAGTATGTATTCTGAATGATTTTATAATGCTGTACTGCTGCGTGCCCTTTTGTAAATCAGAACAGGGCAAGTTAGAATACCGGGGAATCTCATTTCATGAGATACCATCGGACAATTCACTGCGTGGGATGTGGTTACGTGCAATTTCCGGAGAAGGTGACGCAGGGGATGCAAATAAATAAATAAATACATACCGGTACATGAATGAATGACTGAGTAAATACGTGAGTAAATAAATATGTAAGTAAATAAATATGTAAGTAAGTAAATATGTAAGTAGTAAATAAATAATTTTAGAAATATGTAAGTGAATAAATAAGCAAATAAATAAGTAAATAAATAATTAAATAAATAAGTAAAGAAATAAGTAAACAAATAAATAAGAAAATAAATAAGTAAACGAATAAATAAGAAAATAAATAATTAAATAAATAAATGTGTAAGTAAATAAGTAAATAAATAAGTGAATAAATAAGCAAATAAGTAAACAAATAAATAAGAAAATACATAATTAAATAAATAAACATGTAAGTAAATAAACAAATAAGTAAATAAATACGTAAATAAATACATAAATAAATAAGCAAATAAATAAGTAAATAAATAAGAAAATAAATAAATAAATTTGTAAGTAAATAAATAAGTAAAAAATAAACAATCTGTCCAAAAATCTGTAAAAATGTATAAGTTAATACAGCCAGCACAATAAGACGGGTTATCAGACAAATTCACCTCACACCCAAGTACATGGGGCTACATGACCACGATGTCGCAAAGCCCCAAAATAAATCATCATCCCATTTTTCGGGGGCCGGAGGCATCTCTTTTCCCTGTCTTTTGTTGTCCTTATTCTTTTCTTTTCATCTCGCCATGTATGTAATTTAGATTTAAGTCAGTTAGAAGTAGTTATATTTTTATTATCATCTGCATAATTACGGGAAAATGAGCTAGACATTTCGCCCCTTAAAAACAATCGCCTCCACGACATGTATTTTTGCTTTCCTTTATACTGAAAATTTGCCCGTAAGTATGTGTCTGAATACTTTTAGATGTTAGAATAACAAAGGAACTAACTTAGTGTAATGTTTTCACGTCCGTCAATCTCGATATTAAGCCTCCAAACATAACAATACTTCGTTTCAGGTATCTTCCCCTTTAAAAAGCCGCGACAATCTCACTGCCTTGGTGCTGCACCTAGCGGTGAATTAATGCATATATCTTGTACGCCTGTGAGTGTCGAATGGGCAGGCAGTTTAAAGCAACCAGGAGTGTTGCGATCCAGCCGGCAGTGGCAATTACTTAAATAAGATTTATGACTCTCGCGCATGCGTGGACTAGGTTTCATCTTGGAGAGCATGGCGGACAGAACAAGAAGCGTCAAGCACTCATTGTTCTTTGCGATGCTTCCTTGAGGCTTTCTGGAACATAATTATCAAAGGGAGGGAAGTACAGAAAACCTTATACGTGGCAAAAGCTTAAAATGATATGAACGAAGTATTTAGGAGAACTGGCAGTTGTGTGATTAGATAGCTTCATAGGACGTGCTCACCCTGGTTGTCCTCGTAGCGTAAGCGGTAGAGGTGCAGATATCCAATTTATAACGCAGCGCTGGAAGCAGTTCGGAAACCCCCTTCGTTTATTTTTCTTTTTTAAAATGTCCGTATTCGTCTTTCTTGGTATTAATACTTAGTAGCGTGTGTGTTTTTTAATAATTTCATTGTCATAAACATCTTTTATATTCATATGGATGAAAGTAACCTACGTGTGAAACTCGGAAACAAACCTTCATTGTGGAATGCGCAAGGCACAGTTCAACTGTTTCCCGCCACTTTAAAGATGCTTTAGGGAGTTGAGTGGCCAGATTTGGCCATTTAAAGAGCGCTAATGTGAGTCAAAAGAAACTCAACCATAAATCGATTGCTCAACTAGCCAAATAATAGATTTATCGGCTAACTGAAGAATCGATTAATTGATTAGTAGACACGAGATAAGAAGAGATGTTTCAATGAGAGGTCATCGCTTAAGTTGAATTACGCTTATTTTCGAAATGTTATTGTTGTTTGAGTCTTCAGTCTTTTGAATGGTTTGATGCAGCGCTCCATTTCTCCCTGTCCTGAGCTAATCGTTTCATCTCTACATAGCTACCACACCCTACATCCGAGGCAATCTGTTGAACAGATTCTAACCTTGGTCTACCCCTTCAGTTCTTGTCCTCGACCCTTCCGTCCATAACTAAGCTTGCTATTCCTGGGTGTCTTAGTATGTGTCCTACCAACCTATCTCTTCTCTTCAGTAGCATTCCCCAGAAACATCTCTCCTCTCCCACTCGTCTTAATACCTCTTCGTTTGTAACCCTATCTACCCATCTGATCTTCATCATTCTCCTGTCCCACCACAGTTCTAACGCTTCAATTCTCCTCTTTTCTGGTGCACCAATAGTCCAAGTTTCACTTCCATAGAGTGATGATGTACAGAAATTTATAAAAGTTACTTTTTTACTAGTCGCCTCCGTAGCGTAGCGGTCAGCATGGTTAGCTGCCGCCACGGAGGTCCTGGGTTCGATTCCCGGCTCTGCCACGAAATTTGAAAAGTGGTATGAGGACTGGAATGGGGTCTACTCAGCCTGGGGTGGCCCAAATGAGTAGAGGGCGTTCGATTCCCCCTCAGCCATCCTCGAAGTGGTTTTCCGTGGTTTCCCACTTCGTCTTCGGGCAAATGCCGGGATGGTACATTCTTCAAGGCCACGGCCGCCTCCTTCCCTCTTCCTTCTCCATCCATCCTAACCATCCCTTACCTTCCCTCATGAGGCCCCTGTTCGCTTTGCAGGTGAGGCTGCCTGGGCGAGGTGCCAATCCCACCTCACCAGTTGTATCCCTTCCGATTCGGTGTTCCCAGCTCTAGGACACTGCCCGTAGAGGCGGTAGTGGTGAGTTCCCTCGCTGAGTGCGTGGGTTCCACCAACCAGGAGGGTAAACTACTAAAAATAAAAATAAACTTTTTGACTAAATATACAAAGTGTCCTCCCTTGTTTATATTAACAGTAACCAAATAAGAGTCGGTGAAAGTGGAACAACAAACATCAATCAAATTGGGAAGGGTTTTGAGAAAGGAAAACGAAAACATTTCAGCAAAGATTTTGAATTCTTGTTCAATGTTTACAATTTAGGACAGGAACATTATTGTTTTACTTTGTTTTAGCCTAGTTTTCCTAAAGAAGGTAGGTAAACAAGATGTTCAGTAAAGAACATATAGCCTACTTTCTCCTAAATGCATGGGTATTGTTATAACTCTTTGTCCTTTTCAAGGAGTATAATTGAATGTTGGTTGTAGTAGCTTGTTGAAATACAACGTGCTATAAGGATATTAAACATGAATATGAGGTGCCCTTTGCTCGTGCTACCTCTGTAAAAAAAATTCATTCAATTCGGTTTCAACGTGTTTGAATTGATCTGGGGAATGGATTTGCACACATACATGGCCGCTATTTGCAAACTATTGGGCTGATGACCTTGTAGTCAGTCATAAGATGCTTTCCACAAAAAGGCATGTTGTTGCAAAATCCGGTAGAGATCAAATTATTAGGATGGTCGAAATTTGATTTAAGCTTTTAACATTTGGGTGGCCGTCATTCCGTTTCCGTCAAGATGGCGGCGATATAAAACATGACACTGAGGTGACTTTTGCTAGTGCTACCTCTGTACCAAATTTCGTTCAATTCGGTTTCACCGTGTTTGAATTGATAGGGGGAATCGATTTGCACACATACTTGGCCACCATCTGCAAACTATTGGGCTGATGATCTAGCAGTTTGGTCAGAATATGCTTCCCACATAAAGATTTGTTGTTGCGAAATTTGGTAGAGACTAGATTATTAGGTTGGTCGTAATTACATTTTAGTCTTTAACATTTGGGTGGCCGCGATTACGTTTCCGTCAAGATGGTGGTGATATAAAACATGACACTGAGGTGGCCTTTTCTAGTGCTACCTTTGTACCAAATTTCGTTCCATTCGGATTCACCGTGTTCGAATTAATAGGGGGAATCGATTTTCACACAAAGATGGCCGCCATCCGCAAAATATTAGGCTAATGACCTATTAGTTTGGTCAAAGGATGCTCCCTTCATAATGGTATGTTGATGCAAAATTTGGTAGAGATCGGATGATTAGGTTAATCGTAATTTGATTTAAGCTCTGAACATTTGTGTGGCCGCCATTACGTTTCCGTCAAGATGGCGGCGATATAAAACATGACACTAAGGTGTCCTTTGCTAGTACTACCTCTGTACCAAATTTCGTTCCATTCGGTATCACCGTGTTCGAATTAATAGGGGCAAACGATTTTCACACAAAGATGGCCACCATCCGCAAACTATTAGGCTGATGACCTATTAGTTTGGTCAAAGGATGCTGCCCCCATAAAGGTATGTTGTTGCAAAATTTGATAGAGATCGGATGATTAGGTTAGTCGTAATTTGATTTAAGCTTTGAACATTTGTGTGGCCGCCATTACGTTTCCGTCAAGATGGCGGCGATATAAAACATGACACTGAGGTGTCCTTTGCTAGTGCTACCTTTGTACCAAATTTCGTTCAATTTGCGCTCACCGTGTTCGAATTGATAGGGGGGACAGACATTCAGATTACACACACAGCCTCACACACACACACACACACACACACACAGACAGACACACTTTTTTTCGCCCTGTAGTGATCTCATAAGTCTACTTTCATTTTTTGCAAAAATCGATACAATATAAATATTCAGTAAGTCAAAAAATATGTCAATAAATAGTTCTAAATTTGTAAATCCTGTATATATTTTTCTTGTCTTCCGAAAGTGATGTGTAAATGCAATACGATTAATAATAATGTACTTAAACACAGCACTGGCTTCGGCCTCATTGTGACTCTGTTCAGCGTTATATAAAATACGAGAAGAAGCAAGACTTACAAACCAAACTTTCCTGATCAAAAGTTGTTATTTAGGGGCAGATGACCTCGTAGTTCCGCCCCTTAAAACAACAATAACTAACTAACTAACTAACTAAAAGTTGTTATCAAAATAATTACTTTGAACGCTATACTAGGCCCAAAACATCTGTGAACATGGGCTCGTCCAGTAACGAGCGGTGTTGCCGCGGAGATTTTAGCGGAAGAATGCACGGCTCGCAGTATGAACACAACCTTCACCCTGGACACAGGCGCTCCGAATTTAAATGTATGTACGAGATGGAGAGCCTATCGTAGGAATATCCATGCTTCCAACGAAGTTCGCGTATTCATACAATTGTGATATGAGGCAGATACCCTACAAATATAAGTTGTCACACAAAAGTTAATCATGAACGCAGTATTCAGTCCATGTGAGGCTGTGCATTATTATTATTATTATTATTATTATAAATATTATTAACATTATTATTGTTATTTTTACATGACGTAAATTATACCGCATGTTATTCTGTGTAACATTGGTTGTACTCTTTATAAGGTAAAAGAATGGGGTCGTTTATCGGGGACCACCATGTGGTGTAGTGGCTAGCATACTTAGCTGTCACCCATCAGGTCCGGATTCGATTCCAGGCTGTCAATAAATTTAGTTTTAGTTTGAGGCTTAGAACGGGTTACACTATGCCTGACAAGGTAAAACTGAGAAGAAATGGGTTTCCTCGGCTCAATTACAAATACACACACAATTGCAGACAACACAACAACAACATCAACAAAGGTTATCGGACAAATATTTTTCCTCTCTTTATAAATAAATAGACTATATATTATATATGTATGTCTGATTTACGAGAATTTGTATTGATTGATTTGTCCATCACTTTAGAATGGTAACTAGCATTATCCATTATTATAATAGATCCATCCTCCAAGTAATTCAAAAAGTGATGAACAAACCAGTTTTTGAATGAGTCAGCGTTCATTTCTGAATGATAATCTGAATCTCTGCTTTGAGTACGGGAACGAAAACCCCACTTACTGTCGCGTATGAACCCCGTTTTCGCCGACCCTACTTGGCATATTATCAGCCTGCTAACTTTTCCTACAGGTACTCGAAGGCCCCCTCTTCCAGACGAATCTTGCCATATATCCTTCCTTGAGTGATTCTGGTTAACCCATGTTTCATCCAGATAAAAGAAAGGTCTGTTATGACCAGAAGTCCTTAGAATATGCACGGTACGCAAAAAATTTAGTCTGGCAGCAACAATGTCGCTTCGTTCTAAAAGGAATTTCCTGCCGTCATTGGTTCGCTTGTATTTGAAACCGAGGGATTTCAGCAGCGTGTGCATGGAAGGTACAGAGTATGTATAATTAATTTTCTCCTTCATTAAGCACACCATGTTTTAGCCGTCGGAAATTCACCTTGATCGTATAAATCGAATATTGTTCGACGCAAAACACACTTGTCAAAGTCGTCCAAATTCGTTGCACGTTTCGGAACTATGCGATGTTTGCCCGGAGATCTAAACATGGGAACATTCCTTATTTCATCATTATTTCTACTCCCAGAAAGAATATTGGACACGGTATGTGCACTTACACCGCAAGCTTGAGCCCTCAGTTCCCGGCCCAGTGAGAAATTAGTGTTATCACGTACCTCTGTATTCGAAAGCTTCTTGAAAAAGCTGTACAAACTGAAAATTATATTTCTCGCCTGACTGTGTAAAACTTTACGAGCACTACCCCTGTCACGTGCTCGACTAACACTCGGCTTGCTAAGAGACATTGATAGCAATATAAAACTTCAGCTCACAGCACGTCTTAAAGCTCCACTACTGTTCACTGAATTGATACTGCAATACTGTCACTCTATAAATATTGTAGTTAGTATTTCCCCCAGAACACTTCGTTATCTTCCCCAGCGAACTTAAATATTTTAACACCTACATCATTCTCTCTCTAATTAGCCCTTCAGTTCAAGGCCAGTTGTTATCTTCCGAACGGCTGGTCGTATCGCGACCAGGTTTGGACAGTCGGCTTCAAAATTTTTAGCTCTGTAACATAGGATCATTAAAATAATTGAAGAATTGATTATTTTCGTGCGCGCAGAGAAATAACGATTCCGTACGGCACAGCGGGCCTTGAGAGATGAGTTAACTAGGCAACGCCGCGCTATGCTATTGGCTGGCGCGGTCGAGCAACTGAATCGGGCTCCTCCCTCATGTTCACAGTTGTTTTGGGTCTGGTATAGTAGTCTAAGGGCTGAAAGTCACTTAAAAATTTTAAAAATCTGATCTGTTACAATAGGTTAAGAAAATGAAATAGGCCTACTGAATTATACGTCTTGATTTAAAAAAGCAGCTTGACGTTAAAACAGTGATCTAAAAATACGAATAAGACAGAAATGAGAAACAAACTATAAGAAGTCAGAAAGAAGTGGGAAATATAAACATTAGAAACACATACGTGGTTATTAGGCTATATATGCATGGCAAATTTGTAGGTTATACGACTGACGCGAACATGCATGTCAGCAAATACTGTATATATATATAGTAAATATAATTTTACCTGTGCGAAGAGAATAAACAATATAATAAGTACCGGTATGTAGTAATATAATGTTCTTGAACATTAAAATATATGTAAGTTGGAAAATACTTACTGTGAAATTAATATAGAAGAAAATAATTGAGTTATCCAATGTATATTTACGGCAAGGAATAGATTGTTTGAAGTTACTATGGTACTAAGAAAAGGATGATTGTAGATGGTATATAAGGCTTAGTAAGAATGGTTATTAAAGACAGATATGTTCATTATGTCGATAGGAAACTAGTGTATGGCGATCTTTTATAGAGAGCATGGAATCGAATAAAACTTGTCCAATGCCCCGTAATTATGGTGGCGTTGCTAATCTAAGAAAAAGTTGTGGTTAGTTTCGTGCCTTGAAATACTCGTAATAGGAAGTTTCCGAAAAAATAAAACCTTGATGAGAAGAGTAAGAACCAGCAAACTCCGTGCCTACAAGGTTATTTATAAGGCTGTAGCTGGAAGAACGACATGTGTGCTATGGTATGTAAGAAACGTAAAATACCATATATCATATGTTTATGCTGGTGTTATTTCAGGTCCAAAAATAAAGGAGAGGATCCATCAGTAAATAGTAAGTGTAAAAAAGAAAGTTAAAATTTGATATTCAGCAGAAATGTTATTCACCGAACTAATTTTTATTTTCTAAATTTGGATAATATGTAAAATAGCGGGTTGTCTGACCTCGCAAACCTGGACCCATTATCGGGGAGCCAGGCTCTGTCTGTCACAAGCCAGAACAAAGTAGGGAGTGATAGAGGAGTAACAACTCTTTAAGAAACCTAGGTCCAGCTGACCCGGCTGGTAGTACCTTGTAAGGGTCCCTTGCCTAGGTTACGATGAACTCCCCAAGGGTATCTGCAGTGGAAGAGGTGGACTCTGGAACAGTGTAGATTGCGGACGAGGCAACCTAGTGCTCAGGTTAATAAGGGCAAAAGGTATATGGTTGCCATATATCAATTTTACGGGCACGAAGGTCCCACATGTTAGTGGCGGTACCCCACAGCGTCTGTTCACATGTTACTGGCGGCTGACATACCAATACTCAGAAGTGGAACTTTGAGTTTAACTCGACTAAAAACTCAGTCAATTATGCAAGTTAATCAACATTAATAGTGCACCTATACAAACATATTACCCCAGTGAGTCAAATCCCACGGTTTAGCAACCGCTTGTGGTCTATTCGGATTGTGGGGAGACCACAGTAGTGTGCCATGAAGTAAATCGGAGCGCCTCAAAACCCCGTAAAGACAAAATCAGACCAATTTCAAGACTCTGGTTAATGACTATTAAAGTCAACTCCCTCTTGAAAATGGGGAAACTTAAGTATATTCTTGACAAATCTCGAGAACGGAAAATTCAAACCAATGCTTTTCAAGAATCAAGGTATACTGATGAGCACCCTTTCGACTCGGAAGGGTACATAATATTATAAGGGAAAGTCTGGTGTTTACAGCTATGCCAAATTGTCCTCAATTCGGTTCTGGATTTATAGTAGACAAGACAGTACTTGATTGTATTGTGGACTTCATATCCATCTCAGGTCGACTTTCCACTATGACAGTTAAATCAGCTAATAAGATCTATACGCTAGTCAATGAACATGCACCAACCAATATTACCAATAGGCAGGACGTTCATAAAGTAGACGAATTCTGGAACTTGTTAGACGATGCTCTTCCGAGAATCCCAATAAACCATGTTAAGATCTTAATGGGTGATTTCAATGCCCAGATTGGCGAAGAAAAGGAGTATAAATACTGGGTTGGTAAATGGTCAGGTCATAAGCAAACTAACAGGAATGGCATGGGACTAATAGAGATATGCAGGATCCATGATTTATTTTTTAAATCAACTTTTTCCAAAAAAAAAAATCCTCAAAAACTAAGACTTGGATTTCGCCAAATCTACTATTGGTTGAATTTCAGTTGGACCACGTACTGATCTCTCGTTCCAACACGGCGGAAATCATGAAACTCAAAGGATTAGATCTGGACTCTGACCGTTACCCCACAAAATTCTCTTTGGACATTATCCCGGAAAGGAGGAAATTCGCTCCAAAATTACCACCCCGTCGATATGATGTCCATCTTATACAAAGTAGTGTTATACCCTGGGGTTCTCACAGGGTATGGCCACCCCCTAACGCCCCTTTTTGTCACCCTTCACCCCATTTCACGCCACAACCCCTAAGAGGAACCAACAACAGCAAACATCTAGCCATTGCAAGTATACTTGGCCAGGCAGGCCAACCACACACATATCTGGTAACTCTTACAACATAAGTCTAAACAGTTAGCTTCCTGCTATGTAGGGCAGGAATCTGCTGACTAAATTACACAAACATGGGCAATTCACTTAAATACAAGCCACATTAGGAACCGATCATCTTTCGTCCACCGAGTTGCTGTCTGACGCCCGTTCGACCCCTCTGCAGTCCGGTAAGTGTACTCAAAAGTTGTCCTTAGTAAATCCTCTCTTTTCCAAACCTAATACTTGTATTCATCTCATTCATTCTTTGCACACTTC
The DNA here is from genome assembly GCA_946902985.2 of Meconema thalassinum. Taxonomy (NCBI): domain Eukaryota; kingdom Metazoa; phylum Arthropoda; class Insecta; order Orthoptera; family Tettigoniidae; genus Meconema; species Meconema thalassinum. The sequence continues at coordinate 103,883,938 of OX336398.1, forward strand.
AAACTTACAATAATTAAAACCATTCTCACTCTCTTAAACTGCCTTCTTGTATTTCTTGGATCCTCTGTTCGAACACTGGTCCTCAGCCAGCAAGCTCTACTCAGCTGCTCCACGCCGGCTGTATTACTTGTCTGGTATTTAACCTTGTGAACACGAGTCAGCATTCGCTCAGTAAGCACGGCCCGCCTTCCGCTTGCCTGTTCCATTCATTCTCTGCCCCCTCACCTCACAACACTCACGTCATTGTCTTGCACCCAAGTTAGATTGTCTTTTAGACAACACCACCCTAACTCGAGCTATCATCCCCCCAGAGCAACACAATTAGGTGAGGGCGCTGGCCCAGCACAATAAGATTGACCAATACAACTGGCCAAGCTCTGGGTAGATTAAGCCGAGATAGGACGGTTTAATACTAGTCCAGTGCAATTAGACAAAATTGACCTCTGACTCGCACAAAATTAATAACAAACTAAAAATTGGTGGAAATGTTATGAACAATGTCCTAAACGAAATCCCAAAAGTCCTAAAAAATACGAGCTGGGGAAAAGCCGCAATCTTGAAAAAACCGCCGCCATCTTGGATTTTTCGGTTCTTGGCCATATATTTCGAACTAGTGGTCCTAGCGAGGTCAGACTGGTATCAAATTGACCAGATTTTACTGTCGAAGTCTCGGAAACATTAATAAGATATGCTAGACGCATTCTTACAGCTTTTCAAATTATTTTAGTACTGTTAATCATATAAATAGTGTGTTCAAAGTTGGATGTTGACCTGTTTTACGCACTAACTTAGTCAAGTTACCTGAATTGGTGGAATAAGAGTAATTCTAAAGATAAAATGAATATACAAACTTATCGCCTTCAAATCCGTCGACGATTCACACTTGCCTCCTTTATGCAGCAGAGCAGAGCGAAGCGAGAAACCAGTCCTGTGTGGTAACGTTTGAACAACCGCTCTATGCAAAAGCTTTGGATATCGTGCTCTCGGCCGAAGAAAATAGCCCCTTATCAAATAATACTTTGCGGCTTGGAGGTTTCCACCTCTTGATGTCCTTTATGGGGGCTGTAGGAACATTAATGGCTGGAAGAGGCTTAGAGGACTTTTGGGTGGAAATTTATGCAAAAATTCGGTAATTCACATGATGTCTGGACACGCGTATTCTCAAGAAATCCGTGCCCACTTTCTGACTCAAGTTGCTCTCGCCAGTGTCCTCATCGACGACATAAAAGGAGATACGATTTTAACCGAAGAACTTAAACCAGTTCACCGAAAGGTACTTTTAGGGGAAGAAACAGTTGCAAGCATCCGCAACACTGCATGACTCGCTGACGCCTCCAGTCGGTTTTACACCAAGTTAGACGAAGTCGCCAAATCAGGTCGCACAGCGATATTGTGGACTGAGTATTTCAAAATGGTAACCATCAAGCGTCTTTTCGTGAGAGCCGAACGTTCCGGGGACTGGAATCTTCACCTGTATTGTGTGCAGAGCATGATTCCATACTTACATGCTGCAGGGCATTTTAATTATGCCAAATACGCTCACATTTACCTCCAGCAAATGTTGAGGATAAATGAAACCATGACTGCGTCCGAAATCGAACAATTTGTGACGATAGGCTTCTTCACCGTCCAAAGATCCGACAAATTCTGGTGTGGAGTTTGGACGGATATGGCAATCGAACAGGTGCTGATGCGTACTATGAAGTCAGCGGGAGGACTGACACACGGCCGCGGAACGTCTGAAGAGGTGATAGCTCGTTGGGTGACCGCCATGCCAGCAACGTCTGGTATTGTCGATGCAATTGAACGCTTCAGTGGTGTTTTCTCTGAATTTTACGATCAACACGTCGAACTTGGAGAGACACGACGAGGCAGAGACAAAGGGGATGTTGACAAGATGACAGAGTGGCTGCGTTCTCACAACCCTTTCGTGGAACTTCCTCTTTTGTCTCTGCGTACACGTGTGGTTGCCGACGACATCGTGAACAGCGACGAATACCACGCCCTTGGTTTGCAAGCCATGAAGTCAATCGTAACTCAATGCCTCAGCGACGTCCACTTGAGGAGGAAGGACAAATTTCGTTCCCTTGGAAGTATGGCCAAGATCATTAAAATTAAGGACACCACAGTGGAAATACACCCGAACCTACTGTTTCATCGCCTCCTTTGCAAAATATAAAGTAAAGAAGAGCTTTCAACGTACTTGACTTACGAGTTGGCCGCAAGACCACCAGCTCTATTTGATGGCACACTTCTGCGGAAAGGCACAAAGTCCAAGAAGAGTTTTCAAGCTGCAAAGGAGCTTTGCCATCAAAATCTGTGTTCACGGTCGACGGAGGTTTCCTTCTGCATCGAGTTGCTTGGGCCTGTCCTGCAACCTACTTTCAAATTTGCCAGCAAAACGTCAATTATATTGAACTACATTTTGGCAAAAAGACAACCGTTGTGTTTGATGGCTATGGTGCCCAGACAAACAAAGATGCAGAACATGCCAGGAGTACTGGTAAGAAGGCAACAGACGCTGTCGAAGATTTCACGCCAACTACTGTTCCACAAGGAGTGTTTTTTATCAAACGAGAACAACACGACGCGTTTCATTGCTCTCCTATCAAAACACCTTACAACAGCAGGCATTGAGGTTATTCAAGCTGAAGACGACGCTGATACCCTGATTGTTTCAACGGCAGCCGAAACTTCAAGGAAAACAGAAGTCAGTTCTGTGATTGTGGGAGAAGATACTGATCTGCTCGTCTTGATGGCTTCTGTTCCTGATGTTCACGAAGACATTTCCATGTCTATGCCGGAAAGATGAATGGAAAAGACAAGATTTTCAAAAGCGGAATACTCAAGTCTGGTCTTAGAAGCTTGCTTCCAATTCTCCCTTTCTTCCACGCTGCTACTGGTTGTGACACCACATCCGCCCCCTTTAGAAAGGAAAACCTCAGGTCCTTCAAGCAGCTTAAAGAAAACGCTAAATTACGCAGTAAGGTCCATGTTTTCAACAAGCCAGATGCATCGCACAAAGAAATCGCTGCAGCAGGAGAGGCTTTCTTTCTTTCCTTATATGGATGCCCCATAACTAGCCGATTGGACACCACAACTGCAGATCCGGATGTGAGCGCAAATGCGCTTGCCTACTGAGTGGCCTACGCTGCACAACAATGTGCGGATACTGCGCTGGTCACGGATGTGCGAACCCCCCAGAGGAGAGCATCGACGCTGACGACCCTGACGATCTTGTGCTTTAATACGAGGGCAAGTTATTTCGAAATATATATAGACATTATCTGCACAAAAGATAAGATTCTCACTGTTCCTATTTTTACAGATCTCATGGAACCACCAAACGACGGGAGCCGCTGAGCATTACAAGTCAAAGTTTACATCTCTCATAGTGTCTCTGTATTTAATATTGACAATAATTTAAGCATTTTAGATGTGATACTCACAATTTCAAGAATATGATTTATAATTTTAAGTTTAAATACATTATTTGCATTGGCAGTTTTAGCTATTGTGACAAGAACGGTCAAAATCGAACTTTAAACACTCTATTTATGTTAATACTACTTAATTGAATAAAACAGCTGTAAGAACGCGTCTAACATATTTTATTAATGTTCCTGAGCCTTTGGCAGTAAAATCCAGTCAATTTGACACCAGTTTGACCTCGCTAGGACCACTTGTTTGAAAGATATTGCCAAAGACGGAAAAATCCAAGATGGCGGCAGTTTTTCCAAGATGGTGGCTTTTCCCCAGTTCGGATTTTTTGGGACTTTTGGGATTTCGTTTCGGACATGGTTCTTAACGTTTCCACCAATTTTCAGCTTGTTATTAATTTTGTCCAGGTTTAAAACTAATTTCACTGGACTATACGGTACCCACCCTCTCGCAGCCAAGCAAGTAGAGAAAACCCCTCCCAAGGTAAACCATTCACTCACAATTACACACCTCATTCACCCACTTAAGGAAGAACATGGTCAGCGAGAAAACAAGGCAATTTGCTTGCACATAAACAGGAAAGCCTACCCCTAACACTACACGCAAATTGGCAAAAAGAGGTCCACCAAACACAATTTGGTGGAGGCGTCCGGTCGGTTCTGTCACACAGGTCGAACTGGTGATAGTACAGTTCAGCTCGGTCCCGACGAACTTCTAGCTACCACTAGCCAAGTGAGTAAAGAAAAATTAACCCCGTACCACCTCTAGGTATCGCAAGCCAAGCAAGTAGAGAAATTAAATACCCTCCCACTCTCCCACCCTCCCACCCTCCCTTAACACAAATTGGCAAAAAGGGGACCACCAAATACAAATTTGGAGCAAGCGCTGCCATAACAAATTTGGCAACCGTGCGGAGTTAAAACCGAAGACAGGACAGGTATAGCTCAGGTCCTGACGACCCTCCCGCTGCCAAGCAGGTAAACAAGCAGACCTACCCCACCACTAAATCATAATTGGCAAAAGGCGGCACCGAATACAAATTTGGTGAGACGCAATCTCGTCACAACTTGCCCAGCGATGGGGTTAAACCTATAGATAGGTCAGGTTAAACTCAAACCCGTACCGCCTTACGCTAAAGCCAAACTAGTAAGGAAACTACCCTCCCGCCCACCCCCTAGATACAGCATAATTCACACTGAAGCACTAACACATTACTCATAGATAAACTAGTTACTCACGATCACACAGTTACTAGCTACTCTCTAGAGCTACACATTCATAGACCAGCACTTACATCCATACAGGGATCATGGCAACACATTCGGCACAGGCATTCTCCCACAGTGGCATAAATACGGGCATCAGTACGGAAGAATACAGGAGATTGTACGCATGGCACAAGAATTTAAGCACTGATCAAACACGATTGCAAAGGGCACACGAATTATTAAACAACACATACACGCAATTCCAAGGGGTATACACACGATTAGATGCAAAACACGCGGGGGATAGCACTGAAATTACACAATTAAGGAATCAATGCATGCAGTTAGATACAGCGCATAAGGAACTACACAGGGAACACACCGGCCTAATTAAGGAACATATTGTACTCAACAGGGTACTTATACTTGAGCGCACACCTAACATGCCACTAAGGGATGAAGCCACACAATTGAGGATACAACACATGCGATTAAAGAAACAATACATGCAATTACCTGCTGCACATACACAATTGCGAATGGCAATCATGCAGGGTCCACTTAACCCTCCGCCCCTGATCAAGCCAAAAATCACACTGCTACCCACCCCGAACATGAGATACGGCCCCAGCAACCCAAGAATCACACTACTACAAACACCGGATGCTAGGTACACAGGGCTGCCAAGATGGCTGCGCGATAATTTAAAAATCTCTTTATATAAAACTCAATGTTGGTTTGTCTGTTTGTTTGTTTGTTTGTTTGTCTGTTGTTTATACAAATCTACACCGTTTCACCGATCTGAGCCAAACTTTGTATACTTATCCTTTGGAACCCAGCGGGTAACACTGTCTACTTTAAATTTTGGACAGACCACTCCATTCCCTGCATAGGCCCGTTTGCACAAATCTGCACCGTTTCACCGATCTAATAACTTGAAGGACATATTGTCGCTAGGCGACAACGATTTACTCTGTATCATGATAGTCCGGTAAAATGTTCTAAAGGACACATGAGAAAACTGACCGATTGACATCTCCTTGCTATCGTATGCACAGTAAATCAGCATATTAGCAAAATGTAATGTAATGCTATCCTGTCAGAGAAACATAGTGGCAAACATTCCTACATTCTCCTATCACCATTTTGTAGTTTTCATGTGTAGACAGTTGTTATTTCATTTGCGGGGTTTAGACATCGTTGTAATGTTTCCCCGTGTACATGGGTGTGTGTGTAGAATGTTTGCGATATCCTGCGTTATTGTGATTGTTGCGCTAGCATGTGTAAATTGGAGATAGGATATGGTATTTGAAGCCATTTTTCAGTGTTGATCAAGGATTTATTGGATTGTAGTATTCTCTATGATATCGTATCCACGGTTAATATTTCATTTGCGGGGCTTAGACATCGTGGTCATGTTGCCCCGTGTACATGGGTGTGTGTGTAGAATTTTCGTGATAACCTGCTTTATTGTGATTGTTGCACTAGCATGTGTAAATCTCTTTATATATAAAGCTCAATGTCGGTTTGTCTGTTTGTCTGTTAATTATACAAATCTCCACCGTTTCACCCATCTAAACCAAAATTTGTATACTTGACCTTTGGAACCCTGCGGGTAACACTGTCCACTTTAAATTTCGGACAGACCACTTCATTCCCAGGATTTAGGCCCTTTGTCACAGCTTCAACAAAATGGCGTGCGATTCGCTTCAACTAAATCCCATATGCGTTCATATACCATTCATCCTATTGCAATGAAACTTGGGTGAGATGTTGTGTGCACTTCAGGGAATGTTCATGGCTTTTAAAATCCCCTTTGCAATAGGTGGCGCACGGGAAGATTCAACAAATGAGTGACGACGCGCAAAGCGTTTCCACAAAGTCCCGTATGCGTTCATATGCCATTCGTCCGGTAGCTATGAAACTTGGGTGAGATGTTTTGTACCCTCCAGGGAAGGTTTCTGGCTTAGTACAGTACATGTATTTTACAATAGGTAGCGCACGAGTTGATTCAACCAATGAGCGACGGCACGCGAATCATTTCAACAAAGTCCCGTATGCGTTCATATAGTCTACCATTCATCGATTGCGATGCTACTTTGATGAGTGGTTGTGTACACTTACGTGAAGGTTCCTAACTTAGTAAATCCATTTCACAGTCGGTAGCGCACGAGTTGACTCAACAAATGAGTGACAGCGTACGAATCGTTTAAACAAAATTCCATATGCGTTCATATGCCATTCATCCGGTTGCGATGAAACTTTGGTGGGTTGTTGTGTACATTACGTGAAGGTTCCTAACTTAGTAAATCCATAACACAGTCGGTAGCGCGCGAGTAGACTCAACAAATGAGTGACAGCGTAAGAACAAAATTCCGTATGCATTCATATGCCATTCATCGGATTGCGACGAACCATTGGTGAGTTGTTGTGCACGCTCCCACGAATGTTTCTAAATTAGTTAAACCATTTTACGATAGTTTAGAGGCACTTAACGGAAATTGAAAAACGTATTGTGTATCCAAAAGCACTTCAAGAAACAAAATTACAACGCCAACACTTTCTTTGATTGTCATTGCAACGCATGACGGTACAGCTACATATATTATAATAACAACAACAAAAACACATAATATAGGCCTATACATTACTAATTCAGATGATATAAAAGACATGGCGTTATTATTAACAACGCAATAACATAATATATAACTAAAATCATATCCCCATGAAACATAATAGTAAAACGACACCTTTTCTAATTCTAAGTTCAAAATTAACACTGTTAATATTTATTTTAATTAATCGAGCACATAAAAATTTATCCATAATATACTCCCCAAACGTCACTTTATACTCAGTATCACACCCTTTCCTAAAGAACCACATGGAAAACAAAGTTCTAATAGCATACTTTATATTTAGCACATACGCATGTAGGCTACAGCAATAAATCAAATTCTAAGTTCGTAGGGCGCAACACGACACAAAACAGCGCAACATTGGTTATCCTAACAACTATTATGCAATTCTCCTTGGAACATGCATCCGCATAACATCTTTGACCATTTTGAAGCAAATTCTAAGTACGTAGGACGCAACACGACACACAACAGCGCAACAACGGTTATAATTACAACTATATGCAATTCTCCTTGGAACAAGCATCCAACATCTTTGATTATTTTGAAGCCCCATCATAATTATTATCCTTTGGCATACTCATTATTGTCATGAAATTATAACAAACTTATATGGACCCTATACTGTTTGTCAGAAAGCAAATATATTGAATTGGGAGTATCTCAATATTGGACGGATTGAATATTTTACCTGTTACATCTACATAATTAAACCAACCTATGTATTTGTAAATATAGATATTGGGTGTCAGAAGTACACCATGCATGGCATGCCTCCAAGAACAGCTGATTCACTAGATGCAAAGAGTGCAGGCCAAAGCCAGCAAATACGATTGCGACTTTGGAATATATTGAAGGTACAAGTCTCAATCTATTATAAATCGTTTTAAAATTGCACCATGTTCGTATAGTAGTTGTTTCCTTTTAGCCTATTATTATCATTAGCGGCAAATAACCTAGATGATACGTCCTTTATACTACTAATCACCACCATACAACATCTTCCTCCACTGTATTTTTAGCCTACTTTTCACAATTTGCGAAAATGAGGGAAAAGTAGACTTATGAGATCGATCCGGGAAAATGTGTGTCTGTCTGTCTGGCTGTGTGTGTGTGTGTGTGTGTGTGTCCCTTATGAACTTCTAAACGGCTGCAGAAATCGAAACCAAATTTAGTATGAGTAAAGATATATACTGGAATATCTCACGTCCATATTTGAAAATGATGTCAGTGCTACCAACTGGTGAAAAATGCACTAGAAATTTGAGCTCCATGTTGGATATCTTGGAAGGTATGCATGGGAGCTATTCCAAAATTGGCACACATGTAGATAACACTATTTCAGTTTAATTTCCAGGAGGCCATACATGACAGTGTTGCAAAAATAATTGTAAGTCTTCTGATAAGTCCAATTTTTAAATGCCTGTAACTTCTACACTACCAATTGGATTTCAACCAAATTTTGTATATAATATGCGTACATAAACAGACATGACTGAGCATATTCTTTAGAGCCATCAGGGCTGCCAACTGTTAATAATTGCTCTCTCTATTCTTTTATCCAAATACCAATATATCAGAAAGTATGCAAGCCGACAGCTTTAAACTATGCACACGTATAGTACCCGACATTCCAGATTAATTTTGGAGTAACTTATATACTTCAGTTCTACCAACATGTTTTAAGCCTGCTGATAGGGCTAATTTTTAAATACATGTAACGTCTATACTATCAGTTGGATTTCAACCAAATTTCGTATGTGCTATGTGTAACATAACAGATATGACTGTAAGTATTCTTAAGAGCAATCAGGGCTGCCATCTGTTAATAAATGCTGTCTATATTTTTTTACCCTAATATGAATATATCAGGAAGTATGCAAGCCAACAGCCCTGTATATTGCACACGTATAGCACCTGACATTCTAGATTAATTTTCGAATAATTAATATAAGTCAGTGCTGCCAACATCATTCTATGCCTGATGATAGGACCAATTTTAAAATACATGTAACTTCTATACTAACAAATGGATTTCATCCAAAATTGGCACGACAAGATATCATAATATTTCCGATTATTTCTAACCAGCACACAGATGACATTGTTGCCAACATGCTTTTACGCGTGCTCATAGATACAATGTCTAAGTGCATGTAACGTCCATTGGACTTCAACCAAATTTTGTATTCTGTACCTTAAGGGATGGAACCAAGAATATATTCAGTCACCAGGGCTGCCAACTGTAGTGCTCTATTAGGCTACATTTTACCAGGAATATTTCGAACTAATTAGACATTTCGATATTACCAACTTAATTTCGTCATTATTCTAGATAGGTTCATATACTGTAGATTAATCATCGGCATGAAAAGTAGCCTCTTTAGTTCGTCACGGAACTTCTTGTTTATCTATTCTTTCTGTTACAGTAGTTTGTAAGTTTGTCGTGTCAATTCAATAGTAGATTTCATTACCATCCTTATCATAAGGGAAAATGACCTACATGTTACGTCCATTATACTGCTAATCAACACCACATAGTCAGTCTTCCTCGCCTGTGATTTTTACAATATTTATTTATATTAGTTTGTAAGTTTGATGTGCCAGTTGAGCAGTAGTCTGCATTATCATCTTTATCATTAGAGCAAATGACCCAGATGTTACGCCCATTGCTATAGTAATTGAGCCGTGCAAAGCTGTCTCAAACATTTTCCTGCATCGTTCGACATGTAATCCCTCCCCTCCCCTACCATTTAAAGTGCCCGCTAAGATGTTTTGCTTTGGGTAATGAACTCAAGATGGCAGCACCTTCTGAGGCACTGTTCGGACGATGAGGTTGAAACTCTACCCACCAGAGCGCAGCTTCGTCTGTATGAAAAGTGAAATGTTCAATTAAATCTTCGTCATTAAAACAAAGGACTATATATAAAATATTCCGCCAAATTGATTATATAATAGGCACATTGTTACATGATGTGTCAATCTGTGATTGGACAATTGCGATTAATATTAATGCACTGCGGCCTATAACTGTGGTCTCCGCCATGTTGGATCTTAAAACGGGCTGTCGTCTGGACTGTTTGAACTAAGAGGTGGTGCAAAAACTGTGTCTCCGTGAGGCTGGGGGCTTAGCCCCCAGTCTCCACGAAATATGGATGTATTCTATAAAATGGAAATACCTGTGCTCCTAAGGCTATCATTTCGTCATTTCGCCTTGAAGATGAAGTGAGGTCTATTTATTTTTACTGGCTACAAGGAGAAACTTCGTGGGTGATCGAAGCGGTGTGTGTGCTCGCGTAGCCATTTAGAGGCAGTTTATGTCTTTAAAAATTATTTAAAATGTGTTAGTTTTTTGTTACTTTGTGTCTCCACAAAGGAAGGATTTTAAGGTACGATTAATTATATAATATATATATTTATCGTTATTCGAGCTCCGATATTGGCCTTATATGGATGTTTTAATAAGGTATTTTATTTCGCATTATAGGCCTAATGTTTCTGTTTTGTTAATATTACCTGATATGTAAATTTTGTTGTTTTCTTTCGCACCTTCCGGAGACACGTTTCAAGTTTATCTTACATTGTAATTTATTATTTATGTATTTTATTGAGCGGTAAATTTCTTCTCGTAATGAGGGGTTGACATATTTTTTTGGTCTTTAGTTTTTTGATTCCGTCGCTTCCTTTTTCTATTTTTATTGTTCGTATTTTGTTGGAAGATAATATTTATCTCCTTTTTGTCATTTCTCTCTGGCCGAATGTTAATTCTTTAAATCTTTTTGGCGTAATGGGGCAGGATATTCAGTCATCTGTTTCGCGGCCATTGTAGTTTCGTTTTTTCATGATGCATTGTGGTCTTAGGTAGGAGTCTTTCGGCGTCTGGCGCTGCGTTCAAACGTGATGTCGTAGTTCTTGATTTTTTATGTTCCTGTTTTTTTAATCATGCTGATTTATGGTCTAGTGCTAACTTCTGTTTTAAGTTTCCCTGCGTGTGCCGCAGTAATTTTAATTTGTTTTTGTTATTTTGGTCCCTTTATTTTATATAGCTCCTTGATTTTTGGCATGGTACGGTTGACTGAATATCGAGCCTAATTTTCAGTGTTTGTGGTTCATTAAATCGCTTCATTTAGTAAGTGCTACTCTAATCCTTGTGGGCTCCAATTTTTCTTGAATTTTGTTAATTTAAATTTTCCTTTTTTTTCTCCTCATCTTCATGTAATTTTTCTTTTACTTCACCTGTGGGTGATTGTTTATTTGGCCCGAGCCATAAGATTTTTAAGAACCTTTGTAAGAATTTAGGTTTGTTTAAGCGTATAAATGTTATGTCTGTTAATGTTGACCAAATCCCTTATCTTTTCATGTTAACATGGTTTTTTGCTTCACCTTTTGGATTAAATGTTTTTCTTAATCTAAGCTAATTATCGTGGCATTATTTCGTCGGTGGCATTTCTGTGGGTTGTTGGGAGGGTATCTGTGGACTGGCCTGTTGGATCCTTCCATCCCCCTCCTTCCTTCATCTGTAGGTGTTAGTCGGCTGGGGTATGTCATCTGACGGTGTGTTGAAGTGTTGCGAGCGGACCTCTGAGAAAAAGGTAAGTAGGCCCATCCCGTCCCCGGTGGTGGTCGGTCGGTGGTGTGGCAGTGGTAGCAGATCGAGCTCGTTTATCGTTTCTGCAGCTATCCCCTCCCCCTTACCCGCAGGGTTGTTTATGGATCTTTCTGATGCTTGTAGGGCGGTCACTGGTGGAATGCTTCATGTCAGTGTGCTTAATGATATTTTATGTTAATCCTTGTCGTTTTGTTTGGTTTCATGTATGCCTCTAAAAATCCATGTGGAGATATATGGAAGTGAACTGTTCCAAGCTAGGTTTCGGTGGTGACCTTTGTCCTATTAATGATGCAACATTCCTAATGAAGAAGAAGTTTGGTAAGTGAGTGGCATGGATTCTTGGCATAGGAAATGTGGATTTTTGATATACTGATAGCTTTCATGCTGCGAGTGAAGCCGTCGAGGAGCCCTGTCTGAAGCTGTTCAACATGTGATTTGTAACGTCTATATTGTAGCAATTTGTTGTATTTTAACTTCCTGTTCTGGAGTCAAGCAAAGGATGAGGTCTGCAATCCGGAGCAACGTTGTGCATGATTTTATTTGTTGAAATTTCAGGTGTCGAGGCAGTGTTGGCGTTTAAGGAGACTGTTGTGTTCCTATATGTTTCCTTTGCATGGTATTCTGTTGTGATATGCTGCCCTCGTGATATATTTATTATGGAACTGTCCGGCCTACTGGTGTCATTGCGAAATGAGTCCGATTAAAAGGGCTAAACTATGGAAATCAGCACTCCCTATGTCCCTACTGTGGTACCAGAAGGCACATTTAACGTGCATATCACTATTAATTTGCTAGAAATTCCTCCCTAACTTATTCAAGGTAAGTGTTTGTATTGAGATGTTTTTATTGTAGTGTGCGGTTTGTAAATTTTTGTTCGTATACTTATATTATGCTGCAATCGTGCTGGGATAAGTGTGTATTTTGTGCAAATCGTGTCTGTGTGTATGTGTTGACGTTATATTTGTGATTTAGCCTTGTAGGGTGGGGTAATTCAGGTTTTGTTGTTGTTCCAAGCAAGTCTAGGATCGGATTTTTATCAGTTGCTTTCCTTGTAATTCTGAACTAAGTTAAACCTAATATGTAGGTGTGTTTTACGTGGAGATATCTACTGTCAGGGGTTAGCTAGGTTAGAAGTATGGGAGACTTTCTTGGTTTGATCCCTGGGCAGGTTGTATATAGGACTTGCACGATCCGAATAGCCTTGGTATGGGACTAGTCTGTTCGATGACATGCGAGCATATGTCATGTAATGTAATAGTATGGGTATTGTGTTTGTATTTGTTTTGTTTATGTCATGATGTTACTACGACTACATAACTTGCATATTTGAGTAGTAATGGGAATTATTTTTCGGGTGGTTAAAAACTTATGTATCGCTGCTATTTGAGTAACGTAGATAGATAGATAGATTTTTATTAATTCCATTTGATCAAATACATGCATTCAATACATTTTTGATATAGGACACGTCAGAATTTACATGCATAAAATAAAAGAACTAACAGGTATATATTACTAAGATTAAAACTATTTATAACTTATTATAATAGCAAATCTTAATAGATACAATCTTATTGCACAACTATTTACACCTCACTCTATTATCATAATATGAAAACTTAATTCTATAAATACAACAACATACAGCTAGGTATTAAAATTAAATTAAAAAAGTAAAATATAGTTATAGATTCCATCACTCCTATACGCTAAAATATTCAACTACTGAGTAAAAACAATGGCACTGCAGATAAGCTTTCAACATTCTATCAAAGGTTTTTATTTTTGGGGCCAGTTTTATATACTGGGGTAGTTTATTGTATAATTTAACTCCAGTGTGAAAAGTTCCTTTTTGATATATGCTTGTGTGTGTGTGTGAAATATGAATGTTTTGATTTTGTCTTGTGTTATGCCTATGAACATCATTGTTTGTTTTAAGAAAAACATCTTTATTCATTAAATTCTTTTTAAAAAACATAATACTTTCAAAGATATATATGCAGGGCAGTGGGAGAATGTTTAAATCTTTAAACAGAGGTCTACATGATTCTCTAGAGTGTACATTTGCCATAATTCTAATCGCTCTCTTTTGTATCCTAAACGTGCTTAGTACATCTGGCGACATACCCCAAAATATGATCCCATATCTTAAGTATGAATGGAAATAAGCAAAATAAGTATTTCTTAATGTGTGCATGCTAGTGCAGGTTTTCAAAATACGTAACGCAAAGCACATCGAGTTCAGTTTAGTATTCAGATATTGTATATGTTTATTCCATTTCAAGTCTTGTTGTATCCATAGTCCTAAAAACTTTGTTTCTGATTTATTTTCTATTTGATGACCATTTAATGTTATATTGGGCATCGCAGGATTCCTATTCTGTATAGTGTGGAAATTTAGACATACTGTCTTTTTATAGTTTATTATGAGGCGATTATCTTGTGACCATTTGGTTAACTCTCCTGTAACGGAGTCAGCAGACTGCTGTATGACCTGTTTAGTTTCACCTTTTATTACGAGTGTTGTATCGTCCGCAAACAAAATTTCCTTATGTGAATGAACGTTCTGTGTTATATCATTGATATATAGAAGAAAGAGTAGTGGGCCCAAAACCGATCCCTGGGGTACTCCAAATTCAATAATTCCCTCATTGGACAATGTTTCATTAAGTAATTTGGTTCCATCATCCTTGTGTCTCAAGCTTACTATTTGTTTACGCCTTTTTAAGTAAGACTCTATCCATTTATTAGCTAGACCTTAAACACCATATTGATTTAGTTTGGTAAGGAGGATTTTATGGTCAACTACATCAAATGCTTTCGATAAATCCAAGAATAGGCCAGTTACATGTTCCTTATTGTCAATTAATTTCAGTATACTATTACTACATTCGTAAATTGCTGTCTGTGTAGATTTTTCCGTTCTAAATCCATGTTGTGAGTTTGATAATATTTTATTTTTTTCTATGAAACTTATCAGTCTCTTATACATAATTTTTTCCACAATTTTTGCAATACCAGTTGGTAAGGTAATAGGACGATAGTTATCTAATTCATCTTTTGAACCATTTTTGTGCACTGGAATTACTTTTGATAACTTCAAAATATCCGGGTAAGTTCCTGAGAGAATTGAACTGTTTATTAAGTGCGTAAGTGGATTTATTATATTTTCTGCACATTTCTTTAAAATTGCATCAGGGATGCCATCAATGCCAGCACAGAATTTATTTTTTAGCTCTTTTATAACTATTCTTACCTCTTCACTTGTGACATGATTTATAAATAAAGAATCACTGCATATATTTATTTTATTATTAGAATTTAGTGTATTTACCTGTGATTTATTTAATAATTTTTGCGGAATTTCCAGAAAATAGTCATTAAAAGTGTTTGCTATTTCCTCTGGATTATTAATCACTTTATTATTTCTGGTCAGTGTAATGTTCCTTTGTATTTTAGAAGATTTTCCAGTTTCTTTCTTTATTACAGACCACATAGCCCTGTTTTTATTAGATGATTGGGAAATAAAATTATCATTATGCATTTTCTTTGCTAGTCTTATTACCTTATTTAATATGCTAGTGTATTTTTTGTAGTATAAATTGAATTCAGGTGTTGTGTGGTATTGTTTATATAATTTGTGTAGAAATTTCTTTCTTTGACATGAATTTATAATCCCTGTTGTTATCCAATTGCTAGTTTTGTTATTTTGAACAGTTCTTCGTTTAAAGGGGAATGCTATTTCAAAATAGTGTTTTAGGGTACTGTTAAATGCATTAAATTTATCATTTACATTTTCTAGTTCATAAATTTCTGACCATGTTTCCTTATTTAATAAGTCATTGAAATATGTAACATTTGATTCAGTGAATGACCTGCACTTTGATTTTACTCCATTATCATTATTATTGATTACTTCGGATACTTCAAAACTCAGTATTTGTCCATGGTGGTCACTAAAACCCGGACAATAGACTTCTATTGAATGGTGATATTTATCTGTATTTATAAAAATTTGATCAGGAGTGGTTTTACTAAATTTTGTTATTCTTGTTGGTGTATTTACTGTAGGTTTCAGTCCATAGGAAATTAGTAACTGGTTTAATAATTCACAATTTCTATCAAGTTTTAAGAAATCCACATTTACATCCCCACAAATTATTATATCGAAATTTACTTTGCTCATGTTATTGAGTAACAATTCTAGTTTATCTATAAATAGAGGAAACTTTCCTGACGGAGAACGGTATACGCATACAATTATTAACTTAAACTGCTGAATTTTTACGGCAGAGAATTCAAAATCCTGTTCCATAATTAGATAATCATAAGCTGTTATCTGTTCATGATCTAAATTATTTCTTAAGAAGATGCAAGTACCACCATGGCTAATATTAGATCTAGAGTATTTACTAGCTTGTATAAACCCTGGGAATTGAATTAATTCGAGTTGTTCCTCTTTCAGCCAATGTTCTGAAATACATAGTGCTGAGATGTCTTTAAGTTCATTTTTAAGCATTAGATTTATGTAATCAATTTTATTATAAAGAGACTGGACATTCTGGTGGTAAATTTTAAATTTGTTACTTTTGCAAGCTTGTGTTGGTGATTTATTTACATTATTATTATCATAATTGTTATTATTATTGTTGCTAGACAAATCCGAAATACCATTGTTGCACTCCGTTAAATTTGACTTCAAAAGATGTGAATGCCAAACCTCACGTTTGGCTTCTTCTACCAGTTTCCCTGCTTCCACTCTAATGATATTACTGTTGAATTATTCTTACCATTTGAATTTACAATATTTTGTTGTAAATATGAGATCTCAGTTCGTGAACAGCCATAATGTAATGTGCTTTTCTGCTTAGTTAATTAATATAGGGTCTTCAAAATTAACTAGGGTAAAATTTCTTTTGAAATTGTTGGTCATCAGCTTCTGTAAGTCAGCTTGTTTTGCGTTTAAAGCTCGTAATCTGTTGTTGCTGGAAATTAGGGTCATCAGTTTCCTCATGTTAACTGTAAATTACATAGGCCTTATGTTTTAGTTAATGCTATGGCAATCACGGTCATCAGCCACTTAAACTTGAGTAAAATTTTCTGCTTTTGACTGGTAATTCTAAATTTTTATGATTCTATCTTTAGGAATGGTGCGTAAGTGTTCTCTGTTAGCCTCGTCTTTCGACAAGAGCGGCTTGTTTTCTCATCTAACCGTATTTTCGGACCTTGTTAGGCATCCTTTGGTTGTACGTGTTCGTATCTTAAACCTGAACGAGGAAACCTCATTTGTACCTCTTGTACTGTTGAACTTAGTTCTTTTATGTTGGATTTTTCTCACCCTGGCGGATTTCGGCTGTATTGTCATCTGGAGTCGAACCTCAAAGTCGTTCCTTGTGTTAGTGTACTGGTGTTTTGTTTTCTGCACTGCCATTTCCTCTTCGTTTTGGTCGTTGCTGTAACTGCGTTTGTATTTCTCTTTGTCCCCATGCCAAGCAATTAGTTCGATCACGAACCAACAAACGTAGACGCATACATGTCAACTTAATTAATTTTCTTATTCGAAACCCTAAGGCCAATAAAATATCCAGAGTGCATCTGTCGCACATAAAACGAGGTGGAGAGATTTGTAATGAAGAAATGGCACCATAAATTTGTAAACTGATATTTTGTATAATGTAGAGTATCCCAAACATTCATTGAAGCCTACAGGCATCTGTTCCTTCTGGAATTATGAATTGTATTTGCACACTCTGCTGGGATACAGCTTGTAACTGTTAGGTAATTCTCATTTAATGGTAAAATTTTAACATCGTGTAATAGCATACCCTTTGTAAAATTGTAACTCATTTTGATGTTCACGTAGAAGATGCTTGCATGTAAGTAAGACCTAACTCATGGTGATCTTGTATACCTGTTTCCTTGGGAATTTGAGTGGTCATTCCTCTACCGTAGCTCCATCTGAATGTATGTTCGTTCAACTCGTGTACTCTAGAAAAGTCTAACTAGTCTGTAAAAACTTAACCTTGGTAATGAACTTTACTTCTGTAAATCTTGTTTGTTTAATGAACTATTGTGAGTACGAATCTAGGGCATAGTCAGGATTTTCTTCATATAAATTCAAACTTGTTTCTCATATGTAAAATGTATTATGAATTAGTAATTTCTGTAAACTTTTATTTTTGAAATAAGATTAACGACTGTATTGTAAATGGCTACCACTCGTCGCATGGTATTGAGCACATTGCATCCACCTACTCCTTCGAAGGTTAACAACATTGGACTTAGTGAAAAATTTACTTAACGCGTCTCGGATTCTGTAAGCACTGCAAGTGATTGTGTAAGGCATTTCTGTAGAATTGTGGACACAGTGAACCTGTTAACTAAGTGGTTTTCGAGGTGATCAATTATCCCTTCACTGATAATCTGACCCTGCACTCTCCTAACCAAAACGATGCGATTTAATCCATCAATTGGAGTTAACTGGTGAACATTATCTTCTGAAAACATTGGACATACCATTATTTGTGAATCGACTGGTTATGGAGTACTACCTGTGCCTAGGCATGTTCATGAACTGTGTTTATGTTGAGGTGGAACATTTTGGGAATATTTGTGGGTAGTAACTGTTTTCTTGGATGAATTTAGATGTTATGCAGTGATGTGTGTGTGAATGCGTTGTGGTTTTATTAGGTCTGCACGTGTGGTCAGTTGATACTTCGTTATTGTTGTTTTCTTGCTCCTTCTTGCATTTTGAACCTGTTTGTGGATTTCTTGGGTCAAATTTTTCCTGGTTGTTGCCTAAATGAGTTGTGACAGATGTGTGATGTGGGACTTGTGCCAATGTTCATTTGGGATATTTTGTTTTGGGAGTAGTTATGTATTATGTTTTCTTTTCTTCTTGGATTAATATCTTTCTCTATGGAAAATAAATATGTTTGGCTTAAAGAATTCTTTTTTCATTTGGGGCGGTTATTATTTCACTATTTTTAATCTTTTGTTTGTCAATCCATGTTTTCTTTCTTTTCTAACGAACTTCATGTTTACATGCTATTGTACTTACAAGTTATGTCAATTTAAGGTTTATTGTAAAAAGGTGTGGATTTTATTTGGGATAGGTTCTGCGTTTGTAAAACTGATTGCCTTATTTGTTTAAAAATTATGTCAACTATTGTCATGTATGATTTCGTTGTATACCTTTAATTGTAAGCTATTCCATTGCGTTTTTTTCTGGCCTAGTACTTTGTGATTGCAGTGTACTCATTCTGGACTTGTCTGCGTGGAAGATTCTAGTTGTAAGTGTAAATATCCAAGAGCCCGGATTATGGACACCTACATCAAGTAACTGGAAACGGATCCGTACTCGTCTTGATAAGATGCCTTTACTTTGTATCATTTTGTTACATTTTGTACCTTTATTATGAAAGGACTGTACCCCATGTAAGATGCATGTTTACCTTTGGCATGTATGGTATATTGGAAAGGATTTTCTGTAACATCTACTATGGATCTAGATGCTAGACGTCTATATGGTGTGGATTTGAATGAACTTTGGCAACGAAGAGTTTGATATTCTATCTATTAGATTTTATGCATGTGATGTGAGGAAAAAAACTTGTTTTTCGACAAAATTGTGGAACAAGAAAGGTACATATTTTCTGGATTACAGTGTTACGTCGGCTTGGTTCTTAACCATCGCCAAGGTTGAGGGGCGGGAGTCTGATGCAATTTTATTAGCCTATTTTCAATTTAAAAAAAATAGGCTTATGAGATCACCTCTTGTCCGTGTGTGTGTGCGTGTGTGTGTGTGTGTGTGCGGTGTGTGTGTGTGTCCCCTAATAAAATCTAAACGACTGGAGCGATTTTAATGAAACTCGGTAAGTTCATAGCATTATTCCCGGCGACCTCGAACGTGCCTTCAAATTTTGTTACGTCTCACCAATCCAACATGGCGGCTGGGCGAAATATTTCACTAGCATTCAATATCTCCAAAACTATTACCGATATCGCCCTGAAATTGTGTACGGTGATAAAGGGCACTACTAGAAGTTAACCTATGAGACTTTCAAAAACCTGGTGACTGCAAAACAAACATGGCGGCCAAGCGAAGTTGAGACTTTTAAATAGACTTTTCTCGCGATTTAACTATCCAAACGTAATGAAACTTGGTACAGCAAATGTTTATACACATTGTAATGCACTGAAGTCTAATTTAGTTTAATTGTTTACATAACCTCAAAATGGTGGCTGTGCGAAATATTTCACTGACATTCAATATCTCCGAAACTATTGCAGATATCACCCTGCAATTTTGTACGGTGATAAAGTGTACTGATACAAGTTTACCTATGTATATTTCATAAACCTGTAAAGTACAAAACGAACATAGCGACCAAGCGAATTTGAAATATTTTAATAGAGTTTTCTCGCGATTTAACTCTCTGAGCGCTGTGAAATGTGGTACAGTAAATGATTTTGCAGATTGTAATGAACTGTCATCTAATTTAATTCGATTTTTTACATAACCTCAAGATGGCGGCTGTGCGAAATTTTAAAATTAAGTTTTTATTTCTTGTGTCGTAATCATGCGATCGAAGTGAAAGTTTGAATAATGAACCTAGGCAATAATTGTCCTTGAATGGTACATAACTCTATGGCCTATACATATAACAATCCTAAATGGCGAGCATCCGAAATATTTAGACGATTCTCAATATCTATGAATCTTTTACAGCAACCAAACTGAATTTTTTATGTTCATAGAGACTATGAACATATGTTCACCTATAGGACTTTCAGTAACATGGTGAGCACTAATCCAACATGGCGGCGACGCGAAGTATAAATATTTAAATGGACGTTTCTCGCGAATTAACTATCCGAGTGCCATGAAACGTTGCACGATAAATGCTTATACAAATGTTGATCCACTGGCATCTAATTTATTTCAATTGTTTGCATAATCACAAGATGGCTGCTGTGCGTAATTTTAGAATCTCGATTTTACTTCTTGTGTTCTAATCATGCGATTGCAGTTTGAATACCACACGTACACAATAATCTTAATGTAATAATACAAAAATAAAAATCCAACCTGGCGACCATCTGAAATATTTAGACGGTTCTCAATATCTGCGAATCTGTTACAGCAATTAAACTGAAATTTTGTATGTTGATAGAGGCAATTAACATGAGCGGGATATATGAAAATAGGCTGTATAGTTCTTCACGGAACTACTTGTTTTTGCGTCTCTAGTATGTACTCTGGTGAATGTCTGTTGGACGTGCATGAGAGCGCTGATGTAATGGTTCATAGTTTCACCACTAGAGGACACCTGTGTAGGGTCTCTGCTGTGGTGACCGATCGAAGCGCGCCCTAGTAGTGACTGGTAAAAGCTGTCTCCTCGAGCTTGAATCTTGCGTTTTTTTTTTGAGATGTAAGATGGTGTTTGTACGGCATGAAAATGAATGTCGTTAATTATTAATTGTATAAACGAGACTTGGTGTTGGACTTTCACAGAGACAAGACGTGTAATGTAACGACAGGGCAGCTCGTCGGAAAACCAATAGACTGGGGGATATTTGGTACTTCCAATTCTTACTTCAGAAATATGGCCTACACGACTAAAATACGTTTGGAATAGCTTTGAAATACTAAGATACGTTTTGGTTCGTAAAAGGCAAGTCAGTGTTTATTTTAACTTCGTGTGCTCTGAAATAAAAGAGGGCTAGTGACCAAGAAATATGCGGTTTGTCTGGGATGTTTGTGATCGTCGGTATTGGAGCTCCTTTATTATTAAATTTAATATGTAGCCCATGCTACTTAAAGGAACCTCTGATTAGTCGTTATGATTATGTTAGGCTTGCTTCGAATATTGTGAGATTGAGCGAGTATGTATTTTGCTCGGTATTGGTCAAGGTAAAGTACTATGCCCTTGTTTTATTTATGTACACATGTGGTAGTAAGATCTTAAATATTTTTATTTTGGTTCAACTCGTGATTTTTCGCGCAAGGTTGCCATTCACGTTGTCTTGGTGAAAAGGGTTTTTTAAATGAATGATTTGTTTGTAATTATTTCTTGGTACCTTTTCAATGTAGTATGCTTTCGGGCCTGTAAATCTTTATTTTATTCATATGGGAGATTTTGTGATGTAATGATTTTTGCTTTGGGTTCGTCTTTTGTCTCTTTGAGGACGGTTTGTTGTTGCTTACAAGACTGAGTGCCTGTCAGCTGTTACGAATACAAGAGAAGGTGTGCCTGCCATGACAGTGGAGAGAGGTTTGATTTGATATCGGTCGACTTCTGGATTCTGATTTAAAGGGAATAATTAAGAAATGATGAGTATTTTGTCCTCTAGGACATTATCACAATAATTGTGGATATTGTACGACATCGTGAAGAATTTATTCTACTGAATAATTGTATTAAGGATCAGATCTACGAAAACTATAATTGAGGGGTCCCTTCTAATATCGAGCTTCTTGTTGGCAACTATCTTGAAGGGTAAATGATATTGGAGAAAAGTAGAAGTACCGAAGCTAAGGAAAGTTAATCACGACATTTCTGGAAACTTATTAAAGGTTAAAGCTGGAAACCCCACGTAAGAAGTAAGTAATTATATGTCTTGTCATATCCACACCTTTGCATGTTAATTTTATGTTGTGTTTTGAAATGTTTATGACTTGTAAGTGTTATACATGATTAAAAGAGGTTATTTGTCATTCTTATACAGTGTATTATTTCTGGGCTCTGGGTTTCTCAATAGTTCCGTGGTAGCAAACCTCTGGGGGTATAAATAAGTGGCCTAGCCGTACACAGTACAGTAGAGTCAATTAAAAAGTTGCGCAGTTGTATCAGTAGCGTGGTTAGGCTTATTACTTTTGTTAGTTTTGGAACTATTGAAGGCCTAGGCTTAAGAGAGAGTACGATGTTCTTAAACATGAGATTTTTAATAGGGTTTTATTTTGGTGAATGTTTTTAATTTGTGTATTCTTTGTGTTTCATGTACCTAATTGTGCCTAAAATGGAAAAACGAGTTCTTCCAAACATATATTATCTGAGGAAAGATGAATTGGGTTTTGAAATTTAATTCGTGGAAGGATTCCACAGGGAAACAGAGAGGCTGACTTGGCTGTGTTGAGGTCTTTACGCGATGCTCCTGTAAATATCCCGCCTATTAACAGCGAATATTGGAAAATGGGTAAGTATGGTGTCATTACATCTGTTTCAAACGTGTTAAGTGCCTGTGCTTCGTAGGAAGGTGTTATCGATTCGTTTGAATATCAGAGAAATAAATTAAATTGGCGTGTTCTACATTGGTTATTGAGATTAGCTGATTTGATTAATGTCCGGTCAAAAGTTGATGACGGTATTTCATTTGCAAATGAATTGTCAAGTTTGCGTGATAGGTTGGCTGTTGTTTACGAACGTATGTTTTCTGGTGTAACCGGTGATTATAAAAGTGAATCTTGGGCGTCGTCAATCAGTGGAGGTTCTCAGAATGTTAATCGGTGTGAAGTGAATGTTGATAATAATTTGGTTGAAGATGTAGAATCTCTGTTGTCAATAAATGATTTACGAATTAGTAATCCTGCTGTTATGCAGAATCAGAATGGGTCGTCTAGTCAGCCTTCGAGAAATATGTCATGTTTAGCTAGGCCTAATATTATTGACCCTGCTAATTTAAATAATGGATGCAACTTGTCATCTGGGTCCTTTTTGAGAGAAAATAGTGCGAATGCCTCTATTAATCTAACTTCTGGAATTTCTCGTTGTGTGAAGTCTGTACAAACCAGTGAAAGTTTAATTAATGTAACTGATGTTGTCGAGCATCATTTAATGAAGCATAATTTGAATTTAGGCGATTCTTCTCAAGAGTGTGACCCTGGAAATGTCATGTCAGATATCAATGTTAGATTTTCTACGTTACCCAATCCTGTAGCCTTGATTTTAAAGAATTTTCACATCTGTAATGGTACGGAATATGATTTATTAGTGCAATTCCTAAGGAAATTTGTAGAATTAAAAGACAGTGCTGTGGTGTTTGGACTGTCCGAACGTCAAACATTTAGAATGGTGTTTCCTTGCACTTCGGGTATGCTTAGACAGATCTTAATTAATAACATGTCAGCTGGAAATCCCCTAATTAATTTTCAAATGGAAGTTTTAAATTATTTTATTATCCCGCACACCTTGTCAGATCTTCATCGAAGCTATTTGTTCAGAGGACAGAGAATGGATGAAACACTGAACGATTATTTTGTGGATGTTAGGTATTATGCTAAAGTATTTGCTGTTCAGTTGTCGGAGGAACAAATCGTTGCTTCATTACTCGAAGGAATTAACCCCATTTATAGATTGTGTCTAACCATGTGTGCTGGGCCTAAGACTTATAAGGAGTTTTATGATATTGTTCTTACTGCTGAGAAGTTTAAAAAGGCAGAAGCTGTTTGCATGGCAAATTCATCGCAACCATGTTCTTCTATTCAGGGTACCTTTGGGCAAATTGGTTCTCAGCCTGTTTTTCAGTGTACGAGTGCTGTTCAGTCTGGAGGAAGACAACTTGTTCAGGGTTTTAATAATGCTTTATTTCAGGGAGAGGTATGTCAGGATGTTGTTCCTGTTTCTGGTCCATACCATAATTTTCAGGGGCGTTCCAACCGGAGATATGGTGAGAGAGATACATATCGAGGTAAGCGGTGCGACTTATGTGGGTCATATAATCACCTTAGACGTTGGTGTGATGCCAGAATGAATCATAACTCCTGAAGATGTTGTGGTGATCTTGTATGTACAGTATTGTATTTTCAAAATTGTGTTTGATCTTTGGAAACCACACACATGTATGTATGTATGTATGTATCTTCTGTGTGAATTGTATGTTTGATGTTGTGGTGGTTGTCACAATTTATTTTCAAAATTGTGTTTGATCTTTGGAAACCACACACATGTATGTATGAATGTATGTATCTTCTGTGTGAATTGTATGTTTGATGTTGTGGTGGTTGTCACAATTCATTTTCAAAATTGTGTTTGATCTTTGGAAACCACACACATGTATGTATGTATGTATTTTCTGTATGAATTGTATGTTTGATGAGCGACGGATGGATTTGTGTGTATTGTGTATAAATGTCTCTATTTGGAATCATCTGCGTTGTGTATGACCAGAGTGACCCATTGTTTTGCGTCAAGTTGGTGTGTAGGCAAAAGGATAGAATTTTCTAAATGGCTCTTGACATTTTGTTGGTACGGAGAGGAATCTAATTTTGTGTTATGGTTATAATTTTGAATTTTCTAGATTGTGTATGATCTACACGATGTTTTGGTGCGTGTTTGTAGTAATGCGATCTTTATTTGAATCTTCAAAATTCTATACTGTTTCTGGAGGAAGGTGGTATAATTGCATGTAAGTGTATTGTGTTGGTATGAATGTGAATCACTAATTTATCTTTTAATTTGGGGAGGGATTTTGTTCTTGTTTCTTGTTTTTATGGGTAAAGTTATGTTTCATTTTAAAACTTTTCAATGGTAGCCGAGTATATAAATAGGGTAGTTAAAATATCCTTGTTAAGCTTACGATCCTAACGTATATGGAGTTATGGGACTCAAATATTAGGTGGCATAAACTGAATATGTATTTAATGGTAAGTATTTACTAACCATTCCGAAATAATTTCTCCGAGTAGTGACCTTGTGCACTTATTATTGCTTGTTGAACTGAGGAAGTAGGTACTTACAGGTGAGTTGTGTGTGTCATGAGGTTAATGTGGTAATGGTTGTTGTTTCGTTGAAGTGAATTTGTTGAAATTCTCATCCAAGACAGCATAAAGGTAATTGTTTATTAAAAGGGTATTTGGTGTAATGTGTCACGGTTTTAACGAACTCCTATTTATATTGAGGTGGAACATTTTGGGAATATTTATGGGTAGTAACTGTTTTCTTGGATGAATTTAGATGTTATGCAATGATGTGTGTGTGAATGTGTTGTGGTTTTATTAGGTATGCACGTGTGGTCAGTTGATACTTCGTTATTGTTGTATTCTTGCTCCTTCTTGCATTTTGAACCTGTTTGTGGATTTCTGGGGTCAAATTTTTCCTGGTTGTTGCCTAAATGAGTTGTGACAGACGTGTGATTTGGGACTTGTGCCAATGTTCATTTGGGATATTTTGTTTTGGGAGTAATTATGTATTATGTTTTCTTTTCTTCTTGGATTTGGTATCTTCCCTCGGGAATTAAATATGTTTGGCTTAAAGAATTCTTTTTTCATTTGGGGCGGTTATTATTTCACTATTTTTAATCTTTTGTTTGTCAATCCATGTTTTCTTTCTTTTCTAACGAACTTCATGTTTACATGCTATTGTACTAACAAGTTATGTCAATTTAAGGTTTATTGTAAAAAGGTGTGGATTTTATTTGGGATAGGTTCTGCGTTTGTAAAACTGATTGCCTTATTGTTTAAAAATTATGTCAACTATTGTCATGTATGGTTTCGTTGTATACCTTTAATTGTAAGCTATTTCATTACGTTTTTTCTGGCCTAGTACTTTGTGATTGCAGTGTACTTATTCTGGACTTGTCTGCGTGGAAGATTCTTGTTGTAAGTGTAAATATCCAAGAGCCCGGATTATGGACACCTACATCAAGTAACTGGAAACGGATCCGTACTCGTCTTAAGAAGATGCCTTTACTCTGTATCATTTTGTTACATTTTGTACCTGTATTATGAAAGGACTGTACGCCATGTAAGATGCATGTTTACCTTTGGCATGTATGGTATATTGGAAAGGATTTTCTGTAACATCTACTATGGATCTAGATGCTAGACGTCTATATGGTGTGGATTTGAATGAACTTTGGCAACGAAGAGTTTGCTATTCTACCTATTAGATTTTATGCATGTGATGTGAGGGAAAAAAATGTTTTTCGACAAAATTGTGGAACAAGAAAGGTACATATTTTCTGGATTACAGTGTGACGTCGGCTTGGTTCTTATCCATTGCCAAGGTTGAGGGGCGGGAATCTGACGCAATTCTATTTTTGTGTCTCAAGTAAGTACTCTGGTGAATGTCTGTTGGACGTGCATGAGATCGCTGATGTAATGGTTCTTAGTTTCACCGCTAGAGGACACCTGTGTACGGTCTCTGCTGTGGTGACCGATCGAAGCGCGCCCTAGTAGTGACTGGTAAAAGCTGTCTCCTCGAGCTTGAATCTTGCGTTTTTTGAGATGTAAGATTGTGTTTGTACGGCATGAAAATGAACGTCGTTAATTATTAATTGTATAAAAGAGACTTGGTGTTGGACTTTCACAGAGACAATACGTGTAATGTAACGACAGGGCAGCTCGTCGGAAAACCAATAGTCTGGGGGCTATTTGGTACTTCCAATTCTTACTTCAGAAATATGGCCTACTCGACTAAAATACGTTTGGATTAGCTTTGAAATATTAACATATCTTTTGGTTTGTAAAAGGCAAGTCAGTGTTTACTTTAACTTCGTGTGCTCTGAAATGAAAGAGGGCTAGTGACCAAGAAATATGTGGTTTGTCCGGGATGTTTGTGATCGTCGGTATTGGAGCTCCTTTATTATTAAATTTAATATGTAGCCCATGCTACTTAAAGGAACCTCTGATTAGTCGTCATGATTATGTTAGGCTTGCTTCGAATATTGTGAGATTGAGCGAGTAAGTATTTTGCTCGGTATTGGTCAAGGTAAAGTACTATGCCCTTGTTTTATTTATGTACACATGTGGTAGTAAGATCTTAAATATTTTTATTTTGGTTCAACTCGTGATTTTTCGCGCAAGGTTGCCATTCACGTTGCCTTGGTGAAAAGGGGTTTTTAAATGAATGTTTTGTTTGTAATTATTTCTTGGTACCTTTTCAATGTAGTATGCTTTCGGGCCTGTAAATCTTTATTTTATTCATATGGGAGGTTTTGTGTTGTAATGATTTTTGCTTTGGGTTCGTCTTTTGTCTCTTTGAGGACGGTTTGTTGTTGCTTACAGGACTGAGTGCCTGTCAGCTGTTACGAAGACAAGAGAAGGTGTGCCTGCCATGACAGTGGAGAGAGGTTTGATTTGATATCGGTCGACTTCTGGATTCTGATTTAAAGGGAATAATTAAGAAATGATGAGTAGTTTGTCCTCTAGGACATTATCACAATAATTGTGGATATTGTACGACATCGTGAAGAATTTATTCTACTGATTCTACTGTATTGTGGATCAGATCTCCGAAAACTGTAATTGAGGGGTCCCTTCTAATATCGAGCTTCTTGTTGGACACTCTCTTGAAGGGTAAATGATATTGGAGAAAAATAGAAGTACCGAAGCTAAGGAATGTTAATCACGATATTTCTGAAAACGTATTAAAGGTTAAAGCTGGAAAACCCACGTAAGAAGTAAGTAATTATATGGCTTGTCATATCCACACCTTTGCATGTAAATTTTATGTCGTGTTTTGAAATGCTTATGACTTGTAAGTGTTATTCATGATTAATAGAGGTTATTTAGCATTCTTATACAGTGTATTAGTTCTGGGCACTGGGTTTCTCAATAGTTGCGTGGTAGCAAACCTCTGGGGGTATAAATAAGTGGCCTAGCCGTACACAGTACAGTAGAGTCAATTAAAAGTTTGCGAAATATGGATGTTTTAATAAGGTATTTTATTTCGCATTATAGGCCTAATATTTCTGTTTTGTTAATATTATCTGATATGTAAATTTTGTTGTTTTCTTTCGCACCTTCCGGAGACACGTTTCAAGTTTAACTTACATTGTAATTTATTATTTATTATTTTATTTTATTGAGGGGTAAATTTCTTCTCGTAATGTGGGGTTGACATATTTTCTTTGGTCTTTAGTTTTTTGATCCGTCGCTTCCTTTTTCTATTTTTACTGTTCGTATTTTGTTAGAAGATAGTATTTATCTCCTTTTTGTCATTTCTCTCTGGCCGAATGTTAATTCTTTAAATCTTTTTTGGCGTAATGGGGCAGGATATTCAGTCATCTGTTTCGCGGCCATTGTAGTTTTGATTTTTTTCATGATGCAGTCTTAGGCAGGTGTCTTTCGGCGTCCGGCGCTGCGTTCAAACGTTATGTCGTAGTTCTTGATTTTTATGTTCCTGTTTTTTTAATCATGCTGATTTATGGTCTAGTGCTAACTTCTGTTTTAAGTTTCCCTGCGTGTGGCGCAGTAATTTTAATTTGTTTTTGTTATTTTGGTCTCTTTATTTTATATAGCTCCTTGATTTTTGGCATGGTACGGTTGACTGAATATTGAGCCTAATTTTCAGTGTTTGTGGTTCATTAAATCGCTTCATTTAGTAAGTGCTACTCTAATCCTTCTGGACTCCAATTTTTCTTGAATTTTGTTAATTTAAATTTTTCTTTTTTGCTCCTCAAGCTTCATGTAATTTTTCTTCTACTTCACCTGTGGGTGATTGTTTATTTGGCCCGAGCCGTAAGATTTTTAAGAACCTTTGTAAGAATTTAGGTTTGTTTAAGCGTATAAATGTTATGTCTGTTAATGTTGACCAAATCCCTTATCTTTTCATGTTAACATGGTTTTTTGCTTCACCTTTTGGATTAAATGTTTTTCTTAATCTAAGCTAATTATCGTGGCATTATTTCGTCGGTGGCATTTCTGTGGGTTGTTGGGAGGGTATCTGTGGACTGGCCTGTGGGAACCTTCCATCCCCCTCCTTCCTTCATCTGTAGGTGTTAGTCTGCTGGGGTATGTCATCAGACGGTGTGTTGCAGTGCTGCGAGCGGACTTCTGAGAAAAAGGTAGGTAGGATCATCCCGTCCCCGGTGAAGGTCGGTCGGTGGTGGCAGTAATAATCAACAACACATACAGTAGTCTTGCACGAACGACAGTATGGTTTTTAAGTTTCATGTGTCAATTCGACAATAGTCATTAGGGACCAATGACCAAGATGTTCCGTTCATAATACTTCCAATCAGCACCACATAAAGTCTCCCTCGACTGTGATTTTTAAAATATTTATTTCTATTATTTTGTAAGTTCGATGTGTCTGTTCAGGTAGTTGTCTTCATTATCATCTGTACAATTAAGGCAAATGACATACTGGCACGCCCTTTGGTATAGTAACAATCATCAACACCTTTCAACCTCAAATTGTAATTGTTTAAAGGAATATTTCTAATTGCCTCCCAAAAAGCGACAATCTCTAGGGAAAATCAGCCAACAATCCAAGGAAGTTAGATAATTAAGAGCTGCAGAAACACTTGAGCTGCGTCAATATCGTCTTGAACAGGACGAAATAAGGCAGTCTCAGACTAGGGTTGCTGAAACAGCTCATCACCGTCAAGACCAGCTTGAAGATCAGCAAATAAGGCAGTCTCAGACTAGGGTTGCTGTAACAGCTCAGCAGCGTCAATATCGGCTTGATCAGGACGAAGGAAGGCATGCTGAGTTCAGGGCTACTGAAACACCTCACAACCGTCAAGATCGGCTTGAAGATCAGCAAATAAGGCAGTCTCAGACTAGGGTTGCTGAAACATCAGAGCAGGATGTAGGGTTATGGAAGGAAGGGTCGAGGACAAGGTTAGAATATGTTAAACAGATTGTATTGGATGTAGGGTGTGGTAGCTACGTAGAGATTAAACGATTAGCTCAGGACAGGGAGGCATGAAGTGCTGCATGAAATCAGTCAAAAGACTGAAGACTCAAACAACAACAATTTATCATGTTCAGTGTTAAGGGGACTTAGGGACATTATCATCATTCCACCGAGCGAAGCCGGGTATTACTGCTAGTATAAAATGAAATAGGAAACAGAACCGAACATACAGTGATATTCATATATATTTAAAATTAACGCACAAGAACATCCCTTTCCTTAGGAGTGCAGAGAGGATGTTACAGGAACTATATAATTGTGCAGTGCATTAATTTATAATACAATGTTGTTTATTGAGCCCGCCTGAGCTCATAGCTCGGTGATATTTCTGTGAATGTACTGTACATGCCATGCTTCATCGCCGAACAAACCCTGGAACCAGCACATGGCTTGACACGAGAAAGGATGTTGTCTTGACTTTCATCCTAGAATTTTTTCGGAGCAACTATTATTCCACTTATTGATTTTAAAAGTCTCAGAACTTACCACATCGTCATGCAGTATTAATTAACCCTTGTGATGTTTATGATATTATTTTTGGTAAAGGTAATTTACGCCGCAGATAAGCGGTGAGGAAGTCATTAGACTCTCAACGACTCGAGTATACGCTTGGACCCAGCAGGCGAAGCGAAGCTACACAACCAAGTTTGGAGTCGTCCATACTGGTCGTGTTGACAAGTCCGTCCGTTGAGACGAAGAATTCAAGTCCACCCACGAGGTGAAGTGAAGAGAAATTATAATCGACAATTGTGAAGTATTATTTAGCACCGTGTATTGTGCAGTGCTACACAACCAAGTTTGGAGTCGTCCTTACTGGACGTGTTGTCAAGTCCGTCCGTTGAGACGACGAATTAGTCCACCCACAAGGTGATGTGAATTGTAATCTGAAGACATCGAGTATAATTACGCACCGTGTAGTGTGCAGTGAAGTGAAATCAACGATATTGTTCATGTTGTAAAGACCATATGTGAAATTTGTAAAACTGTGAAATATTTTCGACATATTAGACCGCGTGGAGACACCACCACCACGAGGGTCAGTCATAATTGAAGTTCACGAGGGACACGAAATATCCCACAATATCTGTCAAAGAACGTATAACGTGGACGAGAAACACACCACTGTTAGAAGTAATATTGCCGCTTGTAGCGTGACCATTTTTCAACGTCGGATTGCGACGATACAAAGTATAAGAATCAGTGAGATGACACCAAGTGTGTCTTATAAATTCAGTGAATGCAGACAGTGAAGGCCATTTTTGCATTAAAGTATGCTGCATTGCTGTGTAAAGCCTGTGAAAGAATTTACATAATTGCTTCGACCCTAATGCTAAATTCTGTGCTAACCCACGTGTGGAAATTATTGTTGAAAATGTGCAATCACGATTATAACCACGTGTGCAACGACATTCTACTAGAGTTTCCCATGAGTGATATGGAGTAGACACTCATGATGTAAAGGTGATGTTCGAAGAGGAGACTTCCTCATGCCAGAGGGACCATTCAACCACGTAGGACATGGACATGTGATGCCCATCAACCAGAAGACTGACCGCATGGAGGAGATACTGGGCGTGAGACGAACACGAGGACGCAGTAGAAGCCTGGAAAAGGAAAGGCTTGATCTGAGAAGCCTACCTTTGGAGTCACCCTGTGAACCGTCCTGATGCATTATTACCCCTCAGTTCTGATGAGAATGAGGTGAGGTGATAGTACTGTGAGTCTGTATCTCTTTCTTGTACGGGTCTTTGCTGTGGTAGATTAATGTAGTTTATTTAACCGAACTCCTTGATGACCAGCCTAGGTAGGTATTTTATAGATAGCACTCATCTTTTGTGGTTAATTTTCAGTGTGAGTTAGACACCGTTTGGTGCAGTTTTTTGACTGTGAGTAGAACGTGATGTTCTTACTGCTTGCTAGACACGACCAGGGGCGCACCCAGGGGGGGGCTTTGGGGGCTTAAGCCCCCCCTAAAATCCTGGGAACACTTTAAAAACATTGATAATATCTTTCAAGAAAATTGATTGCATAACGGGCTCCAGAATGTTTAGTGTTGGAACGTTGGAACATTTTGCGATTTTCTACTGGTTTAAAACAGAATTATGTTAGGCCTATATTTATGCAACACTTGAGTGATAATAATATATATTGTAAACACAACACGATCGGATATTTCCGGGCGTTGTCGTAACTATGCTCGGAGCAAGATGCGCGTGGGACAGCGGTGAAAATTTCTCTCCCCAATGTATTGTGCTGTGCTCTGTGTCAGGCGTCAAGTCAGTGTTGGTGTTTATAAAAGTTGATTCGTTGATTGTTGTTGTGTTTGTATTTTCTATTGGCTATTGGTGTTCGTAGTGTGTCCAATTGGACTAGTAGTAATGTGAGACAAAAAAAGTCAAACATGCAAAACTACTTTAAACCGTTAAAAATCAATAAATATGATGTGGTTAGTGTTAGTGAATGTGGCAATCCTTCAACGAGTAAGGAACTGTTAACAAGGACTGCAAGCATAGAAATACAGCCAAGTTGTTCGTCAGAGGAGGGCTCAGAGACAAATGTGAGCAGGCCTAAGGCCGTTGTAAGTAAACATAACATGGATTTGGACATTGGTTTATTTAAAAACAAAGTGTTGATGGACAATGAAAAGTTCAAAGTTTTGAATGACAAATGGGTTCCTCAGAGCAACTTAACTTTCCTTTTAGATCGCATGGGAACCAACAACGAAAATTTTCATTTTCATGGCTAAAGAAATATACCTGGCTTTCGTATTCTGGAATTGAAGACTCTGCATACTGTGTCCATTGTATGCCTTTTTCAAAAAAAAAAAAGTAGGTAAGAGTAACGCTCAACATACTGGACAACTTGTTGAAGAAGGTTTTTGTAACTGGAAAAAAGCACTAGAAAAGTTTGAAAAACATGCAAACTCGCAGTATCATAAAGACTCATGTGTAAGCCCAGCTAACTTTAAAAGAGTTATGGACTGCCGAATGAAACCGATTGACAAATCTCTTGATAAAGGAAAAGATGTCCAAGCCCAAAATAATGTGAAAAGAATAATTCCAATAATAGAAACTATAATTTTGTGTGGCAGGCAAAATATCGCCCTTAGGGCCATAGAGATTATGGTCAGTTTCATATCGACAGCAAACCATTTGAAAATGAGGGGAACTTAAGAGCTTTGCTCAGAGCTAGAATTGAAGCAGGTGACAACAATTTGAAAGATCACTTTGGGTCATGTGGCAAAAATGCGACCTATATAAGTTGGAATTTTCAAAATCAAGTCATCGATGCTTGTAACCAAATAATAACTGAAAAAATAGCAAGTAAAGTAAAAGAAGCTAAGTTTTTTAGTGTTCTCGCAGATGAAACATCTGATATTTCAACTGTTGAACCGTTTTCTTTGTGTTTACGTTATGTAACGCCAAATACTTTAAATGGTTATGAAATGTGAGCAATTTTTGAAGTTCATGCCTCTAACCTCTACTACGGGTAGCGTGTTGGCAAAAACATTGATTAAAGGTCTTGAAGACAGTAATATAGACATAAATAACCTACGTGGCCAGGGGTACGATGGGGCGGCTGCCATGAGTGCAAAGTTTAAAGGGGCTCAAGCGTGCATCCAAAAAGCTCACCCCACAGCAATATACGTGCATTGCGCTTCTCATAGCCTTAACCTGGCATTGTCGACCGCGTCTGAGGTTGTATCAATCAGGAACTGCTTTGGAATAGTGGAGAAGTTGTGGGATTTTTTTAACACTCCTAAAAGACAAGCAGTTTTAAAACAGTGCATTGAATCTGAGGTAAATCTTGAAACCAACAAGAAAAAACTCCTGCAGCTTTGTCCAACAAGATGGGAGCAAAGGCACGATGCTATTTTTGTTACGAAAGAACTGCTGCAACCTCTTGAAGGAGGAGATTAAAAACTGGAATGATAGGGAATCTTCTTCAGGTGCTCAAATACTACTAAACTCCTTAAGTCAAGGTGAATTTATAATTTCTCTCATGGCATCAGAAAAACTGCTAGGTTACACAGTAAACCTAAGCAAAAAGCTTCAGGGAATTGATTTAGATTTATCGTCTGCAATTACACATGCTGAAACTGTGATTGAAAGCTTAAAATCTCTAAGAAAAAATGCAGATCAAGAATTTCACTCGTTGTTTGAAGAAGCTACCAAAATTGCCAATAACTGCGGTTCAATAATTTCGATGCCTCGAACAGTTGGAAGACAACTGAACAGAAGCAACATTCCAGCAGAAACTCCAGAATTATACTATAAAAGATCTGTTTTCATCCCTTGGATTGACTCTTTCATTATTTCATTGGAATCTCGATTCATCAAGCATAAATACTTATTAAAGAGTTTTGAGTGCTTACTGCCATCAGCCAATGCATCACATACACATAAAGAAACCTTCCAAGAAAAAATGCAACTTGATTTCTTACATCTGTGTAATTTTTATAAGAATGACATAAATGAAAGTGGAGGAAACAACAAAGGCCTGCCTATGGCTGAGTTTGAACTGTGGCACAAGAGCTTCAAGACCCACGCTAATATCCCTAAAAACGCAATCGATATGTTGAATCTATGTGACAAGGACTTGTTTCCTAATATCCACACATTGTTGAGAATTTTGTGTACCATCCCTGTGACTACAATCACTGCTGAGAGGTCATTTTCTACACTACGTCGGCTGAAAACATATCTTAGGAATATCATGGGTGCAGACAGGCTGACTGGACTAGCAGCACTGAATATTCACCGGGAAATTGAAGTCACCAGTGGAGGTAGTTTCCGTTTTGGATTTTGTTCTGTGAAATTCGAGTTTCCACTTTATTCAAACAACGTTAATGTTAATTCATTAATACATGATTTGTATCCAACTATTTGTTTAAACTTGCCTTCAGCCTGTGTGATTAAGTTCAACTTGAAATTCTAGAAATGTTTAAGATTTTTTATTATAATGTTAGTTATTAAGGAAAATTAAAATAACTTATATATTTTCACGTACATTACTTACAATATTTGTTACAATCCATAACACTATGATATACAATTACATCTCGTAATTTTTAAAATGTAATTTTTAGTTCCAATTAAATTTACATATTCAAAATCAAAATGATATTATTAATTTCCTAAAACCTATACTAGTTCTTGGTATAAACAACTCAAAACTTAGTAAATGATTGCAGATAATTGATGTTACACATCAATCTGACGATCCTGGTAGCTGGATATATAGCTATGAAAATAGTGAGTAGAGCAATCCAGTCGTTATCACTCTGATCGTGATCAAAAGTTAATTCTTGATAAAAATCATACAGTTCCTTTTTATTACTTGTATAAACTTAGCTCAAAGGTACTGTAACTAAAATTTGTATAAAACCAATGCACATTTTGTTTAAATAATCTCCAGTCCAATAGCATCTTTTGTATTGGTTTTAACAGAACATTCTACAGTATGTTTGATCTTATAGAATATATTTTTATGCATATGATCTCAAATATACATATTTACATACAAGACTAATAATGGACACATTCTCTTTCCATAGCTGAAATCATGTTATTGAGGAAAGCCCCCTCCAAACCAAAAGTCTGGGTGCGCCCCTGGACACGACCATGGTTTTTGAGCTATTTTTGGTCAACCCTTAGCATGGGTTAATTGTAGGAATGATGGACAGCCATTCCTTATTTAATTTTGTCCGTGACCCCTCATTGTAATTTTCTTGTCACACCACTGCTCTTTTAAGATGGTCGTATCATTGGATGATCGACTGATATCATCACATTTATGTATTTTTGTTATAACAGTTTATGTGAAGCTATGAAGTCACATTTTTTCTGTGGACAGAACGTACAGGTATTCTAGTTAAACATGCTAACATAGCATCGAACCCTGGTACCCCATGTATCATTTTGTACATCTCAGCAGAAGTGAGATTGACGTCAATATTTTTCATTTATTTGTGTCAAGTGTGGAACACAGGAAGTTTTGTCTTAAGGAATGTAAATAGCTGAGTGGCATGTCTTTATCAACCAAAGCACTCCAAGAGAGTGACATATCCATCTGTTATTGCTATTTGGAATGTTACACATGACATATCATCGTACGCCGTATTTTTACGTGGTACAACTACTATTAGTTATTATCTGTTATAGTTGGTATCGGCACAATTCACATCAGGATTTAATTTAGTGAATTGCTGCCTGCATAATGTGATTATAAGCTGCCTGACGCAGCGGGAGCTAGCGTGTTGCAATTACAAGTGAGAACAGGTTACTGTTACACATGAAGCACCACGCTGCATTGTAAGACTAACTTTGAGCTACTTTAGACAGATGCTTCAGCATCGTAATATTTACCGTTTGAGATCGTATCATTCTCTAGGTGAAGCCCAGTGGCCATGTTGTGGAAATTACATGTTTTGCTTACGTCATGAAGACGAACCCATTATAAGTTTTGATCGCCGTTGGAAAGCGATATCATTTAGACACTATTTCTAATAGTGTGTTTCTATGTGAAGCTAGATTTTATCCTTTGTTATTGGCTATGCTGACACCCTGTTAAGAGGCTATTGTTGCTATATTTGTGTGCCTGTAAAGCACCGCCGTATAGATTTATATCTGCGACCATTTATTTTTCAGGGAGTAGCCCGAGACTATCAGAAAAGCTGTGTGCCTCTGACAGTTGTTATGCTGTGTCCAAGTTTGTCAACTCGTGTTATTGTCCCGACTAAAGAGTCGATGTTTGCAAGTGATTGATCTTACTGAAGACTTCACTTTGTTCAGCCTTGGCGTCATGGATTCATCAGTCAATCGTCATAAACCATCGATAAACCTAATCTACACTTCTAATAATCATGAAGCATAATTATTATAAATAATTTACTAATTAATTAATTGTTTGGGACCTAAACTTGATTTCCCAATATTGTGCCAGCTGACTGATGCCATGAAGATATTTCCATTTCCATTCGGAAATGACATTACACAGAGTACAATATTTTGAGGTGACGGAGCAGCGTACCAACCAGTAGTTTGCACCTGGTGGTGCGCGGGGCTCCTGTGACCTATGTCGTTTTTTTCTACCGCGTAGTTGCCATCGTAATGAACACATTGTCAGATGACTTTTGGAGACAAAGAGTATTCCAGAATGTGCAGGCAGGGTTTAATAAGATATTGAGTGAATGCTGTGTTTTATTTATTCATGTGTATTTATTTATTTAGCGTATGGCAATAACAAAACTGAATTACAACATAATAAATATACAAAATTTATTTAACTATGTCATTAAATTTATAATTTAATATCTATCCATTGAAGGGCTGCCATTGTAACTTCATAGAAATCGTCAAGTTTTCCAGGTTACGCTCGACGGCTGCAACTTGATATAATGTGTTGGATGGTCTGATGTTCACAGCCACAATCACATTGGGGAGATGGGACCTTTCTCCAGCGGTGAATAATCTGCGCAGATGCCATGGCTGTTCGAATGCTGTTAATTGACTTCCATGCATGTCGCAGGAGTTCCATGCCTGGTGGCTTTGTGGAGGTTCTTATTAGAGTCTGATGTTCGACGTTATTAGTTCTACTCCACATTTCCGACTACTTCTTGTTCATGTTAAAGCCCATTTCTTGTAATGATTCTGCCAATATTATGCATGGCCGCCTAGATTTTAATCTACTCCTTTTAAACATGGGAACGTCAGAGTGAATTGGGAGCTGTGGATTTTTAATCAATTTTTCATATTCCTTGAGAAGGGCATTCTGTCTTAACAAATCTGGTGGAGCAATATGACTTAAAGGTGGCAGCCATTGTAGAAGAGTAGATCTAATGCATCCTGTTATTGTCCCCATTGCTGTATGTAGTTGAACATCAATTTTCCTCACATGAGTGCTATTAAGCCATAATGGGGCGCAATATTCATCAGCAGAGTAGACAAGAACTAAGGAAGAGCATCTCAAAGATGTAGCTGTTGCACCACATGAACTTGCACTCAACTTCTCTATGATGTTATTACGTGAGCTCAACTTTGCAGCGATGTTTTCTATTTGTTTCTTGAAGGATAAAGTTCTATCAAGAGTAACAACTAGATATTTTGGGTAGACTTGATAGTGGAGGACTTGACCATTGAAGGTTACGTTGAGCTTTGCATTAGCCAGTCTATTGCTAAGATGAAAACAGCTAACTTCGGTCTTCGTTGGATTTGGTGTCAATTTCCATTTCTTGAAGTAAGCATGCATAGTATTTAGATCTGCAGTAAGTATCTCTTCACCAGCTTCAAGGCTTCTATGTTGTGTTAATAAAGCCAGATCGTCTGCATATGTGAATTTCCTTGACTCTGTTGCAGGTATGTCAGATGTATATACGTTGAATAGAACTGGGGCCAAAACTGAACCCTGAGGAAGACCATTGTTAAGTTTTTCTGTCTGCTTAATTGATTGCCAAGAACCACTTGAAAATATCTCTCAGATTACATTTTGTATAGAAGCCATAAAATGGTTTGATAAAGAATAATACTTGCGAATTTGTACAATAGCCCTTTTTTCATGTGTAAATACTATGTTATCCTCATGTACCTGTAGTGTTGATGAACCCATTCTAGTCTAAGGAGAAAATCTAATGTTTTTTGTGCTGGTTATCATGTAGCTTTTGATGTAATGTTTGTGATTACGGACGTAATTCGCCGTAAATGTGTGTAATACTGTCAGGACTTAGCTTAATTCAGTAAATGTAATTGGAAACACGGGGGTGGTACCACCCTAACTTTCACTTGCTTGTTGCTTTGTTAAACTCAATTACTCAATTTACATGACCTGAGAAGCCGTCTACAATTTACTGACCTGTGTTTCCTACATAAAATTATGAATGGTTACACAAAATGTAACATGCTCTTAAGCTACTTCCATGTTCCCTCCCGTTCAACACGCCAGAACCATTTACACCACATACCTCGCCCACGTCTTGAAGTACAGAAGCGCTCTATTTTCCACCGTCTACCTACCCTTAGCAACTCCCTTCCAAATATTGATATATTCTCTCCCTATCGAACATTCAAACATAACAGTAGAAGATCCCTTTCACCCTCAATTCCTAACCCCTCACCCTCCCTATCACTCACTACCGCAGTCACTCCCTGCGTCCTTCCCGAGATTTATCCCTTCTGCCATCACTGCCAATTGTTACCTGTTGTTGTTGTGTTTGTTAATATTATTTGAAATTGTTAAAATATTAGTGTAAAATGACCTTTTCATGGTTGTATCTAAAAATTATTAAATAAATAAATAAAAACTTATTTTCTGCTTTTAGAGTAACCCATTTCTGATAGTGTAGGGTTCACTTTTCCGTGCCACTACCCAAGCTTTGTTGTTGTTGTTGTGGTTTTCATTTGTGTGTTAGATCTTTCAAGAGGGTTTTTTCAGTGTAGGATTCATAAACCTTTTATCTTATTTTTTATTAGCTTGCGGATTAGCCGAGACAAACCCTCCGAACTAGGATAGGTGTTTGTTGCCTTTTAAATAAACTAATCACGAGTTTAATTAAGTCTGGATCTTATTATTCTGTAGTTTAAGTGTTTCTGCGATGTACTTCTTGGGTTGTCTATGACAAACACCATGTCTGCCCGGATCCCCCGTGATCACGCTCCTCGTGCGTTGGACCTATAAGAAGTGAATCCAATCCTCTTCGGCTTTTGTGTTCGACAGGTGAGTTGTCTGGTAAGTCATTTTGGTTAGTGGCAACGCTGACAGATCCTCTGGCGGGCACAATATATATGCTGGCACCCTACCCAGTGATTAATTAAACATCATAATTGTGTACCAACAGACAACATTAATCAGCATTTTTATTCCCAATCATTCGGGGGAAAATTCCACAAATACACAGGGAGACACTTTAGGATCAATAATAGGAAGACCAGTGAACACATGATACACAGGGCACATACGCGAAAGTATATAAGTAGGGGAGCTATGGGGATACGCAGCCAAATACCGTTATTTATGCAAATTAGGGGGTGTGGCAGGATCAATGAGCTTGAGGTCATTCACCCCAAGGTTGACCACCACCCTCAAGGTTATCAGGACTCCGGAAGGTAAACAAACATGGAAGGTCAAGGTTTGGGACGTGAGTGGAGAGGCTGTGGGTTAGGGAGGAAGTGAGGGGGATGGGAGGGTGTAGGCGGAAGGTGCGAGGGGGTGGTGGTTCAGTGAACGGGAAGGTATACAAAGGGGTGAGGGAGGGGATGAGGGGGTGTTGAAGAGTTTCTGCTTGAGAGACCCTCCCCGGTCCCGTCAGTCTGATGGACTGAACGAGTGCTCTGGCGGTGCCTTGTTCTATATAGCTTTGCTTTGTAGCCGATATGTTCCGAGTGCAGCCGAAGGATTCTGATTCTCCATTTGTGCCGACCCGGGAGATTTGAAAGGCTTACAATCATGGGTTATGGAGCTGAGACTTACCCTGGGTGTGGTTTAATTGATGCGCTGCGTGTGAATGGGATTGGGAGGTGAATGAACTGGAGGTTGAATGTACCTAATGGTAAACAAATATGAATGCTTCTTGTGTAGTATTTCTTGTAAACGGGCTGGGGGTACAGAGGTATCTAAACACCTGGCATGTTGGGTCGACCAGCTTGACATGAAATAAAAACAAGATGGTGTATACCAGATCTGATTTATTAATCTTTTAAAATTTTAATTTCTCTATCTACTTCTTCATCGTCCTCTTCTTATTCTTCTTCATCTTCTTCTTCCTCTACATTTTCTTATCGTTCTATTGCTGCCATTATAGCAGCAAATAAATTGATGAGTAATGGATCATGACCAAAGCTATAAAAAGAACAAAAAATCGTATTAAAGACATCGCAACACTGTGTTTTAGAGTTCTTGTTTGTAAAACCATATAACTGAGGTTTTTGAATTAAAAAATTTATAAGTTTAAGGTT
Source organism: Meconema thalassinum (assembly GCA_946902985.2). Lineage (NCBI taxonomy): Eukaryota > Metazoa > Arthropoda > Insecta > Orthoptera > Tettigoniidae > Meconema > Meconema thalassinum. Next base: position 103,925,431 of record OX336398.1, read on the forward strand.
AAGTCTTGTGTGGCGAGATTTCACAGAAATCATACTACAATTACACAGGTTATTGATTTAAAAATGGAACAACAGAGAAAGACACAATCTCACAGGTTATTAAAAATGAAAGAGGAGGAAGAGAATCCCTGTTTACCTTCAATGTGCTGGCCCAGAGATGTTTAGATGTCAATCAATTGATGAATGTCTGCTTTTTGGATTACAATAAACCTTTTGATAAAGTTCATTATGAATGTCATATCCAAATGCTCCAGAAGAAGAACTTGGATGTGAAACACAATAGAATCATCAACAATATTTTTTACAAACAGACTGTGGTTATAAAGGTAGGTAGGGAGCTATCTGAAGAGGTGGAAATAAAACGTGGTGTTAGACAAAAATGTGTCTTGCCTCCTATGCTGTTTAATCGATACTCAGAAAAAATATTACAAGCAGCTTTAGAGGAAGAAACAGCAGGAATTAATGTTAATGGAAGAATAATAAACAACTTAAGATTTTCACAAGACACAGAACATCAAGTGACAAAGTACAAATATTTATGAACAAATATGACTGCTACATTAGACTTCTGAGATGCTATGTTTTCTCCACCTTGTTCTATAGAGTTGAGATCTGGACCATAAAGAAAAGAGAAATGAACAGATTGGAGGTATTTGAGCTAAGGACGTATAGAAGGATACTGACGATGAGGCCACAATTGTTGTTAGTGGAATGTTCTTTTGCAAGCCATAAATCTATGACATGAGCCCTTCAGCTTTTCACCTGCTAGTTTGATGATGATGATGATGATGATAATTATTAAAACTCAGTAATATTTGCAGAAAGTCTACAAGAGTTACAGCGACTGAATAACAAAGGCGTGAAGGCAGGTGAACTATGGTGATTAACACTTAATATCAGTAAGACATGTTTTATGGTAGTATCACAAACACAACATCAAGAGAGCTTGATAATCAATGGGGAGACAGAACATCAAGTGACAAAGTACAAGTATTTAGGAACAAATGTGACTGCTACATTAGACTTCTGAGATGCTATGTTTTCTCCACCTTTTTATATAGAGTTGAGACCTGGACCATAAAGAAAAGAGAAATGAACAGATTGGAGGTATTTGAGCTTAGGACGTATAGAAGGATACTGACGATGAGGCCACAATTGTAGTTAGTATAAGGTTCTTTCACATGCCATATATCTATGACATGAGTCCGCTGGCTTTACATCCCTTCTGAAAGAAGACATACTGAGGGATTTTTAATGTTATGGTAGGTCTTGTAGACAGTAATTTTTGGACTGACATTATTGAATAGAAAAAAAGTATAATGGTTGGCAACCTGTCTAGAGGAAATAGCACACGAAAAAGGACAAATGCATTGTCTGGTTGCACATGAGCCAAGGCATGTATCTTATACTAAGTAGCTTGATCTGTATACATTGCATTAACTCGACCTGTTAACTATAAAACAAGCCAAGTATGTATACGTTCCAAGTATGGAAACGTGCCTAGCATGCATCTGATTAAGAATGCATAGCCTGAACTGTGAGACGGAGAAAACATAACACGTACGCATCGTCTGGCAGCGAACGTGCAAAGTACAAATACGAATTAGTTTGAACTGTACAGATTTTATTAACTTGCTGGCTCCTCTGTGTAGAAGGGCGCTGTGGCAACACGGTTATGTAACCCTGTGTACTTTGGGTGTGTGTAGAATCTGTCTGATAAACAGTGTTGATTGTGATGGCTGTATTGGTTTTTAATTCTGGTAAGGAGTGCAGACAATCAATTTTAAGTACTTTCTACTTTTGCTTCCTAATACTGCTGTCAACGACACCTAGATGTGAACTTGGATACTAGATGCTATTGCAGCCCGCACATGGCGGCGACTGTTGGAACATGAAGAGTGTTAATCAAATTTTTCTTCACCTGCCATTTCTATCATTGTTCCTGTGGCAGTCTTGCGGTTTTGATGGCTGATAGTAAGACAGCCTTTTTACTTCTAGTGTTTTCTGACACTTGACACTGACTCATACATAATTATCAATTTTGAAGAGCTCAGCGAGCCCTACAGGGTGTTATTGAATTTTGCTGCCGCTGATGATGATGATGATGATGATGATGGTGTTGTTGGAATCTTCAGTATTTTGACCGGTTTGATGCAGCGCTCCATGCCTCCCTGTCCTGAGCTAATTGTTTCATTTCTACATAGCTATCACACCCTACATCCAGGGCAATCTGTTTAACACATTCTAACCTTGGTGTACCCAAGAGTTCTTGTCCTCGACTCTTCATTCCATAAATATGCCTGCTATTCCTGGGTGTCTTAGTATGTATCGTACCAACCTATCTCTTCTCTTCATTAGCAGTCGCCAGAAACATCTCTTTTCGCTTGTCTTAATACCCCTTTGACTGTAACCCTATCTAGCCATCCGCGCCTCGTCATTCTTCCGTAACACCACATTTCAAACGCTTCAATTCTCCTCATTTCTGCTACACCAATAGTCCAAGTTTCACACCCATAAAGTGCCACGCTCCAGACAAAGGCTTTCAAAAATGACTTCCTAATACCTAAATCTATATTTGATGTCAACAGATCCTTTTTTGTAGAACTGCGTTCCTTGTCTGAGCCAACCTACTTTTATATCCCCTCTGCTTTGTCCATCAATGGTTAATTTGCTTCCTAAGTAACTGAAGTCTGCTACTTCCTTCAGCTTTTCACCTGCTAATTTGATGCTGATGATAATTTTTAAAACTCAGTAATATTTCTATGTTTCTGCTGTGATTTGTTAGGGGTTTTGCCTTGGACACAAAGCTGGCTCATCAGCGGGCTCTTGGTGTAGGTTTTGGAGTCCAGGCGATGTGAAACGTGAAGATATGTCAATATTTTTCTGTATGTCAAAGCATGATACCTATTGTAACAGTTAGCCTTTTAATGAAATCTACCTACAGTAAAATGGAATAATACTTAAATTAAAGCGTCGAATGATGAGCTCACTTCTTCTTGATCTTGATGGTCCTCTGTATTATTAGATGTCATGGGGGTAAATGATGATTTTATTGAAAGATAACAAGATTTTATATACTCTGTCGCGAAAGTTAGTAAAAGGTCAACTATTATTATGTGACATACTTTCTACACGGTGACACATGTTCCTTGCGAACAAGTCTACATCCTAATAATTGCAAACAGGATGTTACCCTACCTCTAAATGGTATATAAACCCATATAGTAGTGGGAAGACTCAGATCATTCCACGATTCCATATACTTTACATCGTGTCGCTCCTGAAACTTCTAACCGGTGAGTAATATTCCACACATTTTTTTGTATTCAACTGTTGTTGCTTAAGCAGTTAACCTTAAAGATTATGAAAGTGGATATATTTGACTATTTGCAACTAGATGCCTAGCGGCCTGACGATACAATATAGAATTTATGGCACCGCGCCTTATCTGTGTAGTCACAACGAACTGAGCCATCTAGAAGGGCTATGCGCTAGCAAATGGGTCTTGTATAAACACCTGATGTATCAGTCTAGAGGCCGGATTTGAGTTGTTTATTTGTTCTTGGCATGCTAATAAATAGAGGTTGTGGTGTGGTTACCTTAACATTTTTAAATTTTTCATAGTTTACCTATATGCATAATATTAACTTTCAGAAACAAAATGACATCTATATCAATTCAAAATTTTATCGGAAGCGCTATCGGGCCAGAGACAAAACGTCTACCGGACCTAGTGGTAAATGAGACGTATTTGGTGACTGCTGTCCGCCGGGTGAAAACAGAATTTGGCGAATGAATCGTGTGTGAACTTGAAGATTTTGCTGTTTTCCTTCCGGCGAGGTTTAAGGACCTCAGCGAGGGAGTTATATTTGACATCAACCAAGGGACAATCTATTTAAAATATTTAGGACTTGAAAATAAAAGATGTCTACTTTAATTTATAGAGGAAAAAGTAAAATTTTAAATTTGTTTCTGTAAAAACATAATTTGCAGTGAAAATAAACCCATCTCACTCTCTCTGCAGACTGTTCAGTTTTTTGGGTGCTGTAAGTACTATTTAACATCATGTCGGCATGAGAACAGACTCGGCAAGAGGTGGATAGTTGTTTTCTTAACAAGATATGTAGCTCTCAAATCAATAATGATGCTAACAATTGTGATCCAAATGAATATTTATACACTAGTTACAACATTTTTAACAATATAATACAAGGCTGTTTAAGGCAACATGTGGCGTTGATGGATAACGCTGAAATTTTATGTGATTTTGTTTTTTTTAAACAAGGTGTGGACACAAAATAGCACATCTATTTACACACAAAAATGACTGAAAACACCGCACTGTTTATATACACAGTTGGTATAGTGAAATCCATGTTGATAAGCTAATGACACGCTTTGTTGAGTTTCAAGAATTAGAAATTAGCAAATCGCTGGAGGCTATCAATCACCTCAAAATTAACATAAGCACATTTGATCCCATGAACAGTGGATCAAGCCATGTAGATTTACCTGAGCAGTTGGAAAAAAGTCAAGCAGATATTAACGTAAGCAATATTGACCGTGTATTGTTTTGTTCGGGCACTTGCTGCCAGGCTAAGTCCTGAAAATGATGATACTTACAGAATGGGTAAATATCACCAGAAATGTATGGAATTAATGATCAGTCTAAGTTTAACAGACACAGAATTTCCATGGACCTCAACGCCATCTTGTTTTGAATTAAAAATCCGCATTACTCCATTAATATATATGGAGTTGAAAATGACAATGTTATAGGTCCACTGTCTGTGACAAAGACGAAAACATATACATTTTAATTTATTGTAGATTGAAGGTGAATCATGTAACCATTATTGTTTTATGAAAGATCATTCCAGACTAGTTCGTTCACAAGTTAAAAGAATAAAAATAGGATACTTATATGCGATCACTGTCTACTATATTTCACCAGCACTCAAAAGTTGACAGCACATACTATTGATTGCGCCACACAACCAGCTGTACAAATTACGTTTCCTGGAAAGAATAAAGCCAGTATGAAATTTCAAAATTGTGTCGTCAAGATCCGCTTCCATGTACATTATATGCAGATTTTGAATGTTTAACCGCACCCATTGACACGTGTAACACAGACCCGTCGCGACCGTACACTCAACAAGTACAGCAACACGTGCCATTTAATTGTGCCCTAAACGTGATTTCTTCACACGGTCCTTTGCTGTCATGCCTCAAATCTTATCGCATTGCAGATGCTGTTGCTTGGTTTTTAAATAAATTGGATGACTTGGCAGATCGGGTGTACAGTATCCTGGAAAATCCAATTCCGCTTCAAATGTTGGATGCAGGCGAGGTGGCCTTTTCAACGGCAAACACTTGTCACATTTGTCAAAAACCAATATAACCTTGTGACACACCTGTAAGAGACCATAATCGGTACACTGGCAAATTTAGAGGAGCGGCTCATAGTGCATGTAATTTGGCCTATAAATGAGACCTCTATATTCCTTGTTTCTTACACAATATGTCTCGATATGATGCACATAAAATTATTCAGGAATTTTCCAACGTTGATAACCAAAATTATAGTTTAATTCCGCAAAATCATGAAAATTCTATTTCGTTTTCAAAATGGCGGAAGGGAATCAGTATACGATATTTAGATTCGTACAGATTCCTCGCATCGTCATTGGATGCACCTGTTCAAGGTCTTCACCCGAACAATTTGCATTCTGTACGTCAACACTTTACCAATGACAAACAATTAGAATTATGCATTTGAAAAGGGGTGTTTCCATATAATTATGTAAATTGAAATAGAACTGGAACTATTAACAGATATTGACATGTTGCTCTTTTTTGAACGTGGGATACGTGGCGGGCTTGTATCGCTTGTGCAAAAACATGCCAAAGCAGATAATCCATATATGGATTTATACAAACCAAATCTGCCTACAACATACCTCACCTACCTGGATTGTAACAATTTATACGGATATGCTATGGGAAAACCACTTCCGTATCAAAATTTTCAGTGGCTGACTTCAGACAAGGTCTCAAATTTTAATTTACAAGACGCGTTGAGCAATGACGATCGTGGCTATGAGCTAGAAGTCAACTTTTTATACCATCGCGAGATACAAAATGGTCATTCTGATCTGCCATTTTGTGTTGAAAAACTGCAACCTCCCAGATCACGTTCAAACAATAAAAGTTGCTGACAACGTTAAATTCAGAATATCGGTACGTCATACACATTGACAATTAAATAGAATATTTGAAACATGGTTTGAAACTAGAATCCATTCATCGCATTATTTGTTTTGATCAAAAACCATGGTTAACAACCGTACATGCAATTAAATTCTCATCATCGCCAGCAGGTCAAGACTACATTCGAGTAAAATTTTTATAAATTAATGAACAATGCATGCTACGGTAAATCCATGGAAAATATTAGAAAACATAGAACTATCCATTTGGTGAACCACTGGGACGGTCGATATGGTAAACGAAAATATATTGCAAAGCCCAATTTCCATTCTGTACGGGTGATTGAAACTGATTTAGTAACCAATGAGACCGAAATCTTGTATAACAAACCAATTTACTTGGGAATGGTAATACTTGATTTTTCTAAATTTGTAATGTATGGTATCAATTTCATTATGAGTTTGCCAAACAAAAGTTTGGTGATATAAAATTATTGTATATAGATACAGACAGTCTTATTATCAAACCAAAAAGACAGATGTTTTCTCTGTGATGAGACAACATCCAAGCTATTTTGATACCTCAAACTATGACGTAAACAATATGTTTGGCATAATTCCCATTTATAAAAAGCGCGTTGGTTTATTTAAGGATGAATGTGCTGGAGATGTAATGACAGAATTTGTAAGTTTGGCGCCAAAAATGTATGCATTTCCAACACAAAAGAATAAAGGTCATTGCCTGGCGAAGGGTGTTCTTCGTAGCGTCACACAATTCCTCAATGTTGATGAATATCGATGTGTACTCTAAACAAACACCTCTCGCTTGTGTCAGCCAACACGCATCCTTTCAAAGAACCATAATGTGTATATAGTTAATCAAAATAAAACATCGCTGTCAACTTATGACGATAAACGTCTGTGGGCTGGTGTAAATAGCTTGCCTTTTGGTCATTTCCACACCTCATAAATAAGAAAGCACTATCATTTTTGAATTGTTTTTCATTAAAATTGTATGTTTTTTACAATTATATATAAGGAAACTGAACATCTTGTGTGAAGTCTATGAACTGGTGGATTGACTCTCAATAAATAATAAACACTATTTGATTTATGTTTATTTCATTGTCCTTTTCCTCACTGATCCATCACCTATCATTAGCTTTGACTTCATTGCTCCTGCCACGATCAAGGCTGCAATCTTCTCACCAATAGAAGCAGTAGATGACGTCACACGCTGCATGGCCTTTTGTATAAAAATGTGGTCTGCAACTCGACGTACTTCAGCATTCTTGCACTGTAAGCAGCTACACGCAGCATCCAATGTGTTGATTCCGGAATCCCCTTGTGCTAGACGTTGGTCTAATTTAGTTCAAGGCCCACAAAATTGATTGCCAGGAATATGCATTTCAGTGGGAAGTGCATAAATGGTCTTGTTAACGAGACCATGTCCAGCAAAGTTCTGATATATCTTTTTCAAGCGTTTTCTTAATTTCTGGCGCTGGCCATACTGCTGCTGCCGCCTCTTCTTCCTCCTCTTCATCGCAACCATGGAATGACGAAACAAAGTCTTTACATGACTTTCTATTTGCATGTCCGTGGTATAATTTGATGAGCTGAACGTTCCACACTGTATAATGGACGGCATTTTAGTAATACACACTTGCTGGTGATGACTAAAGTCAGTGCATGGTTGTAGTTCGCGCAGACGAGGGTCTCTAGCCCATTCACTCGGCACTCTGTGCCAAATATATTTCACCGCGTTTGAAGCAACATAAAAGAAGAACGCCTTGGGCAAAGCATTCAATTCCTTGTTACTGAAACTATCAAGCTTCTTTTTGATAATAGCTCGCTCCGTGGGGTTGGAGTCCAAACCTTCAGTTGCAGCCATAATACTACACGTCCACACTGAACACTGTTATGTCTCACACTCTAGCCGATGTTACAGCGCTTTACACTCAACATGGAAGTTTTGATAAGCTTTGCAAGCTAGCCAATCAAAAGGCTTCCAAACATTTTGAAGTTCTTTATTTTGTACAGGTTCATCAGGCTCGGAGAGGTTGTGCAGTGCAGGACATCCCAGTTCATGAAGGTCAACTAGTTGACATTTGTATTAACATACTAACGCCACCATTCCCTTTTTTCGCTTCCCTTTACAAAGACAAGGTCAGTGCCAAACAAGTGAGCTTTCTTTCCAGACTAGACCCAATTTATGTTGCAACCACTCTGCTTGGCTTCTATCCTCGTCTGACCTGCAAATGCAATTGAAACGGTGGTTCAAAGGAAATCCTGGTTACTCTTGGTGCCCACATGGTTGTACAGTCAATCATTCCAACTTCCTTAAATACGAACTTGTTTCCGTTCACCTTGAAACCCTGCACGTCAACAATCAATGTTCTCGGCATGGCGACAGATAACACACACCTTCCCCTACCACTGCATCTTAACAACTAACCGATTGGCTAGGTGCAGGAAAATAAAATACCATAAAAATCAATTACACACAATTTTATTCATAAAGTTATCAGTACATCTTTTACAATTTTTTTTATCACAGGATTTGGACCTTCCCAATCGCAATGAGAATATTCTCGATGCATAAAGTGTCTACGACAGGGACGGCAGGCTGTAACATCCGCTGACATACGAAGGTGTAATGGTAGTTTATCCCAATTGAGATCAATGTCGTGTGCACCATACGCGGTCAGATATCCAGCTGGTAAATAGGCAATCAGATGCTGAGACATTTCACGAAGAAATTGTGCTTAATGGTAGGCGCGTATTGCTAAACTCACCAGGGTGCGATAAATCTCAAATGCTGCATCAGCGTCTCGACTTCTTGAGCAACGATCGCATTTGCAGTGCATGCAAACATTGGCAACGCCAACGCTGTTGAGCTTGTTGTACCCCCTGTCGTGAATGCCAAACATAGACATAAATACATCTAGTAAATAGGGAGCCAGATTCGTCAGCATTCTAAGCACAGTATGATTCTTGTGATAAGCGGTTATAGCTTCACCCAATAGGCCGCGATAAATGGTAAACCTTGAATCCTTATCAAACTTTGCGAGTAGCTTTCACATTTGCAGTCCCGCCTAGCAGCCGGGGTGTTGATTTCATCGTATCTTTCCATGACTGTGAAGGGCAATGCGGGAAGCCGTGCTATTTATACTCTGGTCACCTTGATGGACAACGGTTGATAAAACACCTATACCTCGTGAAAAATAAGGCAATAGGCTGTTGTTTTTTCTGGAATAACTGCAAATGTTTCAAATTCTAGTCTAATATCAATAGTTGTCTCCTTCATTGACTCCTCCAAATATGAACAGGCCATCATAAGCAGAGGCGCCTTGGATTTAAAGTCTTGCGGTGATAATAGCGGACAAGGTTCTTTCTGATAATAGGATGACTGAAAGTTTACAAGCATGTCATAGAGCTTACCATATTTGTTCTTGGTAAAGTTTATATCCATTCCCTCATTAGGAAAGGTAACACCGTTCAGAAAGAGTCGTATATTTCGTAACTGGATGTGGTCACATTTTGATGCATCTTTATTCTGTTGATATTTGCGATCTGTTTGAAATCCAACAATGACGAAGAGAGACCGCTCTGTGTACCGCGAGGTTTTTATAGACCAAGTATGTGTATCGGAGAGTGGTAATACTGGGTATTCATGCAAATCCCAGTTTCAAAATTGAATGGGTAAAGCAATATCCTTCTCCACAATCTTGAGCAGACTCACTTTTTTCTGATCCGATCGAGTAACGTGCGGTACTTTTCATAGAATTCGTTGCAGTAGAATTTTTGAATCTATTACCGCTGCATCAACACCCTTTAGCGCATTATTATCGCTCCTATCTCGTACAAGAATCAAATCCTCTCTTGCGTTCACAACAATGAGCTTATGATCCTCTGCCAAGCCTAGTATTAATTTTAGAGGTAGATGACCAGTAAATGTGCCATCAGTGTTAATCATCCAGTCGTTGGTCGCGTCGGGACACCAACCGGCCATACGAAAAGCTTTACTTTCTTCACTTCCGTACGAGGGGTAAAGTTTCATGACGCTTGTTATGCCAACATTTCGAGTAGTATCCACTCCAATACTGTTGATCACGTAGCAAACCTCTGAAAACAAAAAGGCCAAATTATTGTTGGCCAACTTTGACGTTGTTGGGATGGTGCCATCCAATTTAGTGAGTTGGCCTTCAATCTGGATGTAAATTTCATGTAGTAGCGTGTATATATCTTGTTGATTAATAGTAATGCGAATCTCATCATTGTTATTTAGTCCCTGAGTATACGGTTGGTAGGAATGGTGTTAAATTCTTACAATACCCTCCTGTACTTCGACCAGGTTTGTCACGTCGAGAATCGAATTCATGGCGTAAGGTGTAACCAAGTTGTTATAGGAACGGCTTGTTGACACGTGTTAACCTGTACACGTGTTGAGCACAACTAACACCTGCTCTCAACAGCGTTGCCGCTTTATACACTTGTTTCATGCCGGCTTCAGATACAGTTTGTAGGTCACAGGTGTACGACAGTCTAACTGGATGAGACGTTGGTTTCTATTCACCAGTCGTCATTTAATATTCCTGCTGTTGGTCCCACTCACAGGATGATAGAGCACCACCGACGGGTTTTCGCGGATGATGTAGCCACCAGGTGAAGTGATAATAAAATCGTAGAGCGAATGTGATGGATCTTGATTGGTATAGACGTCTGTGATAATATACCACGTCACAGATACGTGATGATCTTCAATAACTTTCACCGCTTAGTCAGACTTGTGTAGCACGTTTGGTACTAACACTTGTGGCGAATAGCCCAACAATGGCCCAATCGATTCCGGTTCGGATTGAAAATCAATCTTAAAAGAAGAAAGAATACTGCAACGATGTGTCACGTTGTTGGCTACGAGTTCAAACTTGCGTGTCACGTCCAGAAATGCTTTTAGACTAAATTCCTTGATGAGAGTTGTGTAGATGCGATCGTGAATATCATGTACGGTGTAGCTGCCAGATGGCAGAGTTAACTCATTGTCATCATAGTAGAACTGTCATTGACACCTTCAATTATGTTGTAGATTCTATTATAGCCTTCAAACGAAACAAGTCCCAGCACGTAAGGTCGTTGTCCCAATTCAATAGGAGGATAAACGTCGACGGTTATTTCCGCACCTTGTCCGTGCACTGTAAACGTTCTACTTTCTGTTGTCATAATGAACACATAACCCTCCGTGCTGGGTCTTATATAGAAAGGTCAAGCATAGACGACCCCATTGTTGTGTGTTAAAATTTTGCACTCGTTTCACATTATAGTGTATTGTTGCACTGCTTCCAAAATAGAGAACAAGCTCTATTGGAGGAGGAAGGTTTCCAAAACTGTCAAAGTGCCCCACAGTGTGTCCATCCTGTACATAGGCCACATAATGCCTTCCCGGTCCATGACTGTCATCCAAATTGACAACTGCACTTTCATGAATCCGTGGTCAAGGCGATAGTTGGTTGCGCATATACACACCTCGAAAGTGTTTTGCATATTTTATAACTTCCTCATGCGTCATGACTCGTCATGGCAGTGCATCTATTAATCGTTTTTTGGCGACATGTAAATACCGAGCCCTATCTTGTAGGGTGCTAACTTCATGTTCACACCTTTACCACGCAGTGCTATGGCTTCCATAGTTTTATTATGCCTTTCCCTTTCCTTCAACTGTTGCTTCGCCTCCTCAACAGCTTTCACCGTTCGTGCTACCGCACTTGCTCCTCCAAGAAGTGAACCCAGGGCTGCTGGTCCAGCAAAAAGGGCAGGTAAAAATCCACCACGTTTTGATACAAGAATAACTCGGGCACGCTTTCTAAAACATAGTTTACTTTTGGGATTCGCATGCAATCGTGCTGCTCGTAGTGGTTTTTTTATGGCCAACTCACTATTTGTTTCTCCGCGCGAAGCTTGACCTGCCACATTAAGAATAGCTTTAAAGCCTCCCATTCTTGAAGACTTCTTCCTCTTCTTCACCACATATCTCTGTTTCACCACCGTGACCAAGGAACAATACAACTTCACGCCGCAAATTAAGAACACAACTAACGCTCCTCAGGAAGGGAACTTGCAATTATTTACTCGATGGGGGCAGTATATTCAAGTTCTACATACAGCAGAAAGGCATTTATTGTTTTTCCCGTCTCTTTTCCTTCAGACAAGAGTTTCAATTGAAAGGATAATTTGTCCTCAGCTTTCACCGCCAGATCAATGAGTGATGATTTAACACAACTGTTTAATAGTACCTCTAAATGTTTATAATCTGGCGCATACTCAAGAACACGAATGGCACCATCATACGGTAAACGGTACTTGTTATGCCCCGAACGTAGTATATAGGTAAGGTTATTGAGGTCTTTTACAGGTTGTTGGTTTACAATGTGAAGCAAAATTATAGAAGGGATTGTTTTAATAAAAAGCGATAACCGTTGCTCCAAAAATCGCTTTGTTGTCACGTCGTGAGTATGCACAGGATCAGCAACATTGGCTATTCATCTTCGCTTCATCTGCAAAGCGTTCTCCCTAATTTCCCACACCTTTTCCGTTTCAGATGTTAAAAACCGTTTTGAACAAACATCTTGATCATCCTCGGGATTGGCCCCGTGTACAAGGCGTGTATTATTTGCAGTATAACCATCTACGTTTAGGGTTGGCACAATACGGTGTAGCTCTCTCACCTTCTTATCTACATAGTCCTTTCTAGCAGCGTCCGTGTCGTTTGTTGGAAGAGCCAGCTGAGTTATCCGAAGTTGGTGCACATCATAGTCTTTTTCTTTTGTTAACACCAAAGCATTTGTTAACATGGCTTTGGTGCTCATGTCTTGATCATTCACTGGGTCTGCAAAGTTCATGATACATTTATTCTGAACCTCATAATCTCCCTTGACACGTCGTAAGCGATAATAATCAACATACATTTTTGGACAAGCGTCCGAGGCTAATTGAGGTTCTTTCATATTGGTTAATCGCTTTCCATTAAAGTCGTTATTGCAATACGTTGTGCTTGGCAGTACATTTGCATCAACATATCGTTTAGTAGCCGGATCTGTGTCATGTTTTGGATCGTTTGTCAAAGCAAATTGTTCATTTGTTTTCTTTGTTTTAAGTGTTCTTCCAAAGGCATCCATGGTTACACTGGAACTTAAACACCCACTTGCTTCACGTATATAGAGACCGCCTCTTCACCTTTCACGTTTAGTTGATATGCAGATTATTAAGCAACAACATTCACTTCCGGTGGGGGACTTGGTTTCACACCTTTCCTCAACATCGTGCGAACAACGTCATGGATCACTCTTCCCATCTTCCATTCGCTGTCTCATCGCCAGACCATCAGGATGTGGAAAAACTAATCTTCTGCTTACCCTCATCACCTCCTTGAACGGAGTGCATTTCAAAATATCTATATCTTCGCCAAATTGCTGTATCAACCACTGTACGTGTTCTTGGAACAGGTCATGTCAGGTCTGCGCAACATGGGCTACTTCACATTCGCTGCGCACGAAGACATCTTTTCTCCAGACAATGTGCGCCCCCATTCGGTCATGTTTTTTTTCGATGTGGCCACAGAACGACAGGCCTTCATTCAGGCTTACTTTAGCATGGGACGTCATAAATATATCGACTGTTTTATCTCGCACAAACCTATTCACTAATACCAAAACAGTTAATTCGTGACAATGCCAACGTGATTGTTCCCTTTTGACAGAATGAGCGCAACATGCGTCACGTCTACGATGATCACGTGAACCCAGACATGACCTTTCAAGCCTTTACACAGTTGTGTGCCACGTGTTGGAACGGTCATCAGCACGGTTGTCTTGTTATCGATAAGCATAGTAACATCAACAACGGACGATACCACATGGGGTTTGATCATTTCATTTGTATTTAAGTAGCTGCATCGATTCTCTGACCATCATTTGTTCAGATATCATGGCAACAACAGGGAGTCAATTAAGAAAGCACATTATCCGGGCGCGAAATAGCAATTGGTAAAAGTTTCGCTATCTAAAACGTGCACATGCCGATAGTGAACTGTTTGTCGAAAACCATTTGAAGTCACCTCTGGAAGCTGTGTTGAAAGGAACATCAAAGCCCAGCACACACTCAAAAGAAACACAAACAATTGAAGAGGAAGAGGAGGAAGAAGATGATGAAGAACCTGAGGATGTCTTTTTCTCCATTGCTTCCGTCTTCTAGCTCCAAAGAATCACCGCTGCCCCAGTTTTTGAAAACATCAATAATTGCTGAAACACCCACTAGACTCAAAGAAAAGCAGCCTACTCTTAAGGAAATATTGAATAAGCCCGAACAATATGTGCGGTTAAAATCCATTTTACTACAAAATTATGATGCGTTGGTTACGCCCTTCCTTGAAGATCTTTTTACTAAGAAAACTGATACTACCTATGGCGTTCGCTATGAAAACAATAGATTTCGAATTGGCGATTCACCAATCAAGATAAGTGACAATGTTTTGATTGTTAAAACAGTTCGTTATAAATTAACACCAGGTCTTCTAGAACTTTTATTTTCACGTACACCTTCTAACGACGACTATGTTAAAGATGATCTTGAAAAGTATAAAGACATCTTGATGGCTAAAGATCGTTTTAGACGTAATTATAAACGTTCTGAAGCGATAAATGCTAATAAGGGTTTCGAATACAAAACCATCATATCAAAATTGTTTCCCACCTATGCAAGTGTTCGCCGTGCAAATTCAGCGTCCGGTATCACATATACTACTTTGAAACCATTCATCGATTTCACCTATTGGAACAATCCCAATAAGTTGGTTTAAAGTCTGCACCTGTTGCGTGCATCGGAACAGGCCTGTCATACCGGACACGAGGTGGAAGTTTTAGAAATAGAAGAGGAGCTTCGTCATGCCGGCATTATTGTCCAATGAGTCAACGTGTTCATACACCCTCACCTGTTAAAGCAGGCATTGCTCACGAGTTGCATAGACCGGCTCGTCGTCTCTACCATGGTCGTCATGTCATCACACGTGGTGTTGACGATCTTTGGCTAGCTGATTTTGGTTGAAATGATTCCCTATGCCAAAGCTAACTAAAGGGCCAACTATCTGCTCACCGTCATCGTCATTTATTCCAAAATGGCCTTTGTTGAACCTGTACGGAATAAATCTGCAAGACTGGTCACCGCTGCATTTAAGAGCATCATTCGGCGGTCAAAACGACAACCTCGTTTGCTACAAACAGATCAAGGCAAATAATTTTTCAACAAGACTTTTTCCGCTTAACTCAAATCACTCCACATATATCACTATTCCACCTATAGCAATCTAAAGGCAAGTGTTGTAGAACGTTTCAACCGCACACTCAAGACGCGCATGTGGGAACAATTTACAGCAAGAGGATCCTATCGCAGGCTTGAACTTGTAAGCGACCTTGTGACACGTTACAACAACACCAAACATAGAACCATCAGAATGAAACCACGCCTTGTAGCCAAGAACATTTCACAATCGGATCGCATTCATCACAAAAACAAAACAGTAGATCCACGTCGTCATCGATTACGTGTCGGTGATTATGTGCGCATCAGTAAACATAAGTCAATCTTTGCCAAGGGATACATACCAAACTGGACCACAGAGATATTTCGCATTCGCAAGGTGAAACTTACTAATCCAGTCGTCTATTTACTTGATAACCTCAACAAGCAGCCAATCAAAGGTGGATTCTACATTGAGGAACTGCAAAAGACAAAATATCCCAAGCATTATCTTGTTGAAAAATTTTACAATATCGTGGTAATAAACTTTTTGTAAAGTGGCTAGATTTTAATGTCACATATAATTCATGGATTAATATATCAGATCTGGTGTACACCATCTTTTTTTATTTCATGTCGAGCTGGCCGACCCAACATGCCAGGTGTTTAGATACCTCTGTACCCCCACCCCGTTTACAAGAAATACTACTACAGATTCATTCATGTTTGTTTGCCATCAAGTACATTCAACCTCCAGTTCATTCACCTCCCAATCCCATTCACACCCAGCGCATCAATCAAACCACAACCAGGGTAATTCTCAGCTCCATGACACATGATTGTAAGCAATTCAAATATCCCGGGTTGGCACAAATGGATAATCAGAATTTCTCGGCTGCACTCGGAACCTATCGGCTACAAAGCAAAGCTATATAGAACAAGGCACCGCCAGAGCTCTCGTTCAGTCCATCAGACTGATTGGACCAGGGAGGGTCTCTCAAGCAGAACCTCTCCAATGGCCCCCCCTTTCCCCCCTCACCCCTTTGTTTACCATCCTGTTCATTGAACCAGCACCCCCCGGCACCTTCCTCCTACACCCTCCCATCCCCCTCACACCTTCCCTAACCCACAGCCTCTCCATTCAGTCCCTAACCAATACCTTGTTCTTCCAGGTTTGTTTACCTTCCAGGGTCCTGATGACCTTTAGAGGAGTGGTCGACCTTGGGGTGAAGGACCTCAAGCTCATTGAACCTGCCACAATCTCCTAATTTTCATAAATAACGGTATTTGGCTGCGTATCCCCAGAGCTCCCCTACTTATATATGGGTTAAAAAATATCGAACCGGGAACCAGGGATGATATTCATATTTAGACTTACTAAACATAACGCGCCCAAGTTCAACACTGCGAAATGCTTGTACATACATAGCAGGTAAGTATTTCAACAGATATACAGTACACTGGCCGACACTAGTTATGTAACCACAGGCGGAAGGAGCAAAACAATGCTTAACCCGAGTCAGCGATAACGCCAACCAGGCACGCGCTAAGCAGTTCCACACACACTGATGTTGTAGTACTTCAGAGCTACAACAGCAGGGTCGACAAAACACGAGGCCACATGCGACGGTCAACATCCGTACAAGATAGGATCGCTTAAAGGCAAACACAAAACACCGCCGAAATACATTATACAAATCATGTACACAATAACGCAGACATTCATACGTTGTGTTATACATGCGGATGAGTGTTTAGCCATTCCCAAGATGTCGACACGCATCCAAAGGTATACACACATTAACAAAGGCATTTGTACACGAATCTATATAAACGAAGCCGTGTTTAGGCATCCGAAAAGATGGCGACACGACCCAACGTATAGAGGCAATGTTTAATAGTCACAGATAGCCTACAACAGAAACAAAAAAAAAACAAGAAAGGAACAGTGAAATAGTACTTGTCGTATGGTGGAACGCCAATCCAGGTATCCATCCAAACACCCATCAGTCTACGACAGCTGAGGCCCTTCCACTAAGACGGAGTGAGCTGAATCATTATTCATTACTCAGCATTAGGAGAATAGCACGGGACCCTCCTGAATCTCAGGAGTGAGTTAGGCCATTGCCTATGATCCGAGATATAGTTTAGCCTACGAAGACGCCTATGTACCTCGTGCATATGGATAGAGGAATACTCCAGAGTTCTGATAGTTCAACTTAGCTAAGAATCCACAACCCTACCCAAGCATGGACAGTAAGAGCTCATCCAATAACGCATATACTATATCTCACACTGCAAAACATGAATTTAAAAGGCTTCACACAACAGAAACAGATTCACGCAATTCAAAGCACTGGAGCACGAAAGCCAAACAACGGATCTACCCACCGATACAGGGAGCGCAAAACTAAATACAGAGGGTCATCAGCGGAAACACAATTGCACACATCAAAGGGACATGCTCAATAGTGTAAGGAAGCATCGCGAGCCACCCTTCCATTATTGACACCCCTAAGAATAAATACAAAAATAAAGGGGCAACAATAGGCCCAACAATAGGCAATACGAAAAACGCACATTCAAATAAGCCATAAATAACAAATGCACACTACACCCGAACATATAAACAATATGAAATACCATGCAGATGCGAGCACAGTACAAGGGATACGAAAAACAGAATATGGGGTTGAATACACACACCCCAGTACACGGAACATACCGCCAGCACAAGGGATACCAAACACAAGGAGAACACTTAAGCACAACACGGCATTTTCCAGCACTTCCAGGCTGTAATACAGCCAAAAATAAGCGAATTCATTTGCCTGGAGTACATATGCGAAACCACGGAAATACCCAAAATATTATAAACAGCGAGAGCTATGAACGGAACACTTTGACGTATTCTGTGACATTTTTGAATTTATTTAGTATTGTAGGATCAGACATGGCTTCCCAGTTTAGATAGGGAATCGCTACATATAAAACCTGCTTTATGCAGACATTTCTAACACCAGCATACCATTCTATTTGGAATAAGAATCAGTTTCAACAGTGAGTCAAATGTATTATATAATGTGTTCATACGCTACATGTAAATGACTGCTTGCACTCAGCTGTTTTATGGCATACAGTATGTTCTAGTCCTTGCTAGTACGCAAGCTAAACCTATTTTGAACACCAAGTACTCAGTACAGGTAAGGAGTCTGATCGTGAGTAATAAATGTGAATATGAGTTCTTCCTTCCAAACATGATGTGCGTTCTTTACGTAGTACAATTCTCCCAAGCCAAGTAGAGACAATTGCTTATCACTTGCCAAGCCATTACTATATATTTAGCAGTTATCGCAGATATATACGTTCAAGGAGATACATATCATGCTATATAACCACATGAAGATAAACAACCTGAGATATGCAGATGATACAATCCTGATGGCTGAATCTGAAGAAGATTTAAAACATCTCTTACTGAAAGTGAAAGAGGAAAGTTCAAAGGCTGGACTAATTTTGAATGTCAAGAAAACAAACATTATGACAACTACAGCTGTCAATTCATGGCAAGTAGTAGGAGAAAAATGGACATAGTCTCTGTTTTTAACTATCTTGGCTCACAGATTTCTGCCGATGGTGACTGCTGTCATGAGATCAAAAGACGATTGCTACTTGGTAGACAGGCATTTTCACATCTGGACAATATCTTAAGGAGTAGAGGCCTAACCTTAACAACAGTGATCCTTATAATAAGGGCTATGGTTTTTCCAGTTGTAATGTACGGATGTGAGAGCTGGACCATAAGAAAAGCTGAACGCCGTAGAATAGATTCCTTCGAATTATGGTGTTGGAGAAAAGTTCTTAGAGTTTCATGGACGGCGAAGAGAACCAATAAGTCAGTTTTACAGCAAATTAAACCACTGTGTTCCTTGGAGGGCTTAATCCTGAAACAAAAACTGAGCTACTTTGGACACATCATGAGAAGACATAATTCATTAGAGAAGACGTTAATGTTGGGGAAGATAGAAGGCACAAGAAGAAGAGGGAGGCAAAGAATGAGATGGATGGATGGCATCATAAAAGCACTAAATTCCAGCTTGGAAAATCTTCGAGAGGCAGTGCAGGACAGAAGAAATTGGCGTAGTCTAGTACATGGGGTCACGGAGAGTCGGAATCGACTAAACGAATAGAGAGAGAGAGATACAGTCCACTAAATCCACCTTTACCATCCCTTTCCAATCCCGTGAGGTACCAGAACAGTAGCATCATGATCTTGGTCCACCAGGCCTGGATCAATTCGCATTCCTACATGATGTTGGTCCCCAGCGAGCAGATCCCCTACATTTGGTCCTTGTTGGGCCGGATATGTAAGTACATCAAGTCATGAGAGACGATACATTTTTTGATCCTCACGGGCCGGATATAAACGTCAACATACATTTTTGGTCATCTCCGGACCTGGATATGAATTAGCTACCTAAGGATCGTGCGGTTTATTGGTGTATATGTAGGTATATCATTTAGTCAGTGTAAAGTTCAAGCAAAGTTATAATAGTATTACTGCAGTGTCCTCAACACGGAGCAGACAGAACGTAACCTACTATTAAAAAAGAGAGCTTCAGCGAAGGATAGCCTCAAACGAATACAGAACTTTGTAAAAGACTTTAACAGTGAACAAATTCTGGAACACATACGTTGCAGACTAGATCAGTTAATAGTGGTATGGGAAAAGTACGACAGTGTCCAGTCAGAACTGGAATGTTGTGACGATAGTCAAGATTACACTAAAGACAGAGAGGAGTTTGAAAGTGTATTCTCTGCTCTCAAGGTACTGATGCCTGCTCTTGTCAAGCCAGCAGCATCTGAGGTAAGCGGAATCAATGACAATCATTCAATTCATGGTTGCGCTAGTTGACATTCAAATACAATACGTCTACCAGCCATAAATCTACCAGAATTTGATGGTGACTCTAGGACTGGGGTTCAATTCCGCGATACATTCGACAGTTTAGTAATCGCGAATGAGTCCTTATCAGAAGTACAAAGGCTGCATTACTTATTAGCGTCACTAAATGGTGAACCGTAGCAGCTATTGCAAAATCTTGCTATTTCAAATGGCAATTTCTCCATAGCTAGGGGCTTATTAAACCAACGCTATATCAATACTAGGTTAATAGTGGCTCAACATGCAACAGAACTATTAAGACCTCCTCGTGTTAGCAAAGACAGTGCCTCAGAATTACGTTACCTTATCAATCACATGAGACGTTACATTAACGCAGTGGAAACGTTCTGTACGAAGATTCAACTGCATGTAGTACTGCTAGCTCAAATCACGCTAGACAGTTTAGATCCTGCTACAAGGAAATCATGGGAACTAGGAACGAGGTCACAAGACATTCCTATAATTGATGAGCTTCTATCATTTCTGGAAAGTAGATGCCAGGCACTAGAACTCAGTCAAACAAATCACTCAAATCAGCCACACTATGGTGTCAATCATACGTCTGGTACGGCCAGGACGTCAAGGTATAATAAGGTGAACAAGCATGGTCGTGCATTTGTTGCTAGAAGTGACCATACATGCTTCTATTGTCAACAAGGTCACACGATATGGAGGTGTCCGTCATTCATTCAATTAAGTGTACATGAAAGATACAAGTTTGTGAAGCACAACAAACTCTGTTTTAATTGCTTAAAGGCTTCACATGAGCACAAAGCTTGCATATCGGGGAACTGTAGAAAGTGTGGAAACAGGCACCACACACTAATCCATCAGGGTTACTAAGAACGTAGAAGCACTAGTCCGCTCATTCATATTGTATCGACACCACAACAATTAGAACACACTAGTCGTGTTTCTGTTCCTTCTCATAACAACCAATTGCCTACTAACAGCTATTGTGCACTGAATATGAATCCAAACACTCAGGTTAATCTTTCAACTGCCATAATAAAGGTGAAAGATCACAAGGGCATGTTACATCATTGTCGAGCCTTGTTAGACAGTGAGTTGCAAACGAACTTCATCACAGATTCCATGGCACGGATCCTTAATCTAGAGAGAAGTAGAGATGCCATTTCAATCCATGGCATAAACAACGTAGAGCCTCAAACTACCCACAGTGTTATGGTTGAAATACACTCCAACGTGTCCATCTTCAAGGCAAATATCAGTTGTTCGGTATTACAAAGAATAAATGGGGATATTCCGTCTACAGTCATTAGCACCGACGGTTAGAATCTATCTATTGACGTTGAATTTGCAGGTGATAGATTCTATCAACCTGGCAGGATATATCTACTCATTTGTGCAGAACTATTTGGGTGTCTGTTGAGAGCATACAAACGTACAAGACCAGGTCATTATCTAGTTCTACAAGACACAGGGCTCGGATATATTCTCTCAGGTCGAGTACAGATGCAAAACACAGACAAATATCCACGGCAACCCCAAAGAACTTTTTTGGTTAGGAATACGGAAAACCTAGACAAGCAATTGCAGAAGTTTTGGGAAGTTGAAGAACTAAATCATTCTCCGTCTACAATAGAGGAACGACAATGTGAACAACATTTTCAGCAGAATGTTACAAGAGATGAGACAGGGAGATATATAGTTCGCCTACCAATTCAGAAGAATGACAGGCAACTAGGAGATTCATATGGCCATGCCAGTGGTCGACTATTCCAACTAGAGAAACGGTTAGATAGACAGCCTACCCTGCGTGCTGCATACAATGAATTTCTACAGGAGTACGAAGATCTAGGACACATGAAGAAAGTAGAGAGAGGTCAGGACAAGGCTGGACATATCTACTATCTACCTCATCATGCAATCCTTCAAGTTCCACTACAAATATGAGAGTAGTATTTGATGCATCAGCAAAGACAACTACTGGTTTATCCCTCAATGATAAACTCGTCGTGGGATCAACAGTGCAACAAGACTTGCAATCGATTATTCTACGTTTCAGAACGCACGAAGTAGTATTCACTGCTGACATAACAAAGATGTACAGATAAGTATGAGTACATTCAGAGGATACTGGACCCCAAAGAATCTTGTGGAGGAATTCAACTCAACAGCCAATCACTACGTACGAACTGACGACAGTTACGTATGGGACGGCATCAGCACCATATCTGGCAACTATGTGTCTTCAACAATTAGCGGATGACGAAGGTCATAGGTTTCCACAAGCTGCAGAAACATTAAGAAGAGATTTCTATGTGGATGAAGTGCTTAGTGGATCAAGCACTATAACTGAGGATCAACATCTACTACACGAGCTCAGTGAATTTCTCAAGAGCTGTGGATTTCCACTGGCAAAGTTTTCTTCAATCTATCTGGCCATGCTAGACGCCATTCCTTCGGAATTAAAACAAACTGGATAACCTCTTCAGCTAGACACTTCAACAGAATTGAAGACATAGGGATTACTGTGGCATCCCACAGAAGACACATTCATGATTGGTATCAAACCAACATCATCTTCTTGTAGTAGTGATGGGAATATTAGGGAATCGCCAGTCACTAAAAGAGATGTGACATCAACGGTCGCACCTAACTTTGATCCATTGGGACTTGTCAGTCCAGTGGTCATAACTTACGAAATGTTCCTTCAACAGCTATGGTTACACAACATAGGCTGGGCCAGTAACTTAAATGCAGAACTCAATGCACGTTGGCATCAACTTAATTCACAGTTGTCAATACTCAGAGCAATTAATGTTGATCGACATGTATTAATAAAGGGAACATACAGCTTCACGGCTTCTGTGATGCGAGTGAGAAGGCATATGGAGCCTGCCTCTACCTTCGATTTATTTCACAACAAGGAGAAACTCAAACGAGATTGCTGTGTTCAAAATCTCGTGTAGCCCCAATAAAACCAGTAACATTACCAAGATTAGAACTTTGTAGAGCCTTGTTACTCGCAAGACTGGTACATAAGACAGTACCTGTCTTAAATTTGGATCTAGCGGAAGTCAGGTTGTGGACTGATTCAACCAATGTGCTGGCATGGTTATCATCACCACCTACTCGTTGGAAAACATTTGTCGCAAATAGAGTAGCTGAAATCCAAGAGCTACCGTATCATCGTGTATCATTGCAAGATAATCCTGCAGACTTAATATCACGAGGAACTACTCCTGTGACATTGCAAACTCTTCAACTATGGTGGACTGGGCCATCATGGCTAACTGTTCCTTCTTCAAACTGGTCTACATTCATTCCAAGTGTGACAGGCACAGAACTTGCAGAACAACGATCATATCGCATTGTTGCATTATCTTTGCTTTGTAATGATGAAAGCATCTTAACAAAATATTCATCTTTAACTCGTCTACTAAGGGTAGACAGTTACTGCTTGAGATTCATTCACAATACACGGCATCAAGCTAATAAGAGGTGTGGTGAACTAACTGCACAAGACATTCAAAATTCGCAGCATTGGTGCTTAAAGATGACACAGCAGGAAGTCTACACAAAAGAAATTACATTACTTCAGGAGCGGAAAGAGATTGCTACAAAGAGCAAACTTCTGGATCTTCATCCGTTTCTTGACGAAAATGGTTC
This sequence comes from Meconema thalassinum, assembly GCA_946902985.2. NCBI lineage: Eukaryota > Metazoa > Arthropoda > Insecta > Orthoptera > Tettigoniidae > Meconema > Meconema thalassinum. Next base: position 103,949,512 of record OX336398.1, read on the forward strand.
TCTTCGTGTTGGTGGATAATTTTGCAACTCTCAGCTAGCCCATGATACTAAATATCAACAAATCTTATCCCAATTCATCATTTTACAAAACTCATCAAAATGGATGAGCACATTCGTCTCTTGCATGCAGGATCTCAATTACTTATTGCATCATTACGACAAAGGTTTTGGATACCTCGCATCAGACAAATAGTCAGAGGAGTCATTCACAATTGTCTGCCTTGCTACAAATTGAAAATAGCTACGACGCAACAACTCATGGGCCAATTACCAATGGCAAGAGTTACACCTTGTCGAGCATTTCTCCATACAGAGGTGGATTATGCTGGGCCAATGCAAATCAAGGTATGTTCTTCTAGAAGCCGGACCACAATAGAATGTTACATAGCAGTATTTGTTTGTCTTTCAACAAAGGCAATTCACCTGGAGATAGTCAGTTCACTAACTTCAGACGCATCCATTGTTGCACTTAAACGCTTCATTGCCAGAATAGGTAAGGTTAGTGACTTGTATAGCGACAACGGCACTAACTTCATTGGAGCAAACAGAGAGTTACAAGAACTCAGAAAATTGGTTCTGAAAGAGGCAACCAATAATCAAATTCTATAATTTGTAACTGCAGAAGGGATAAAGTGGCGCTTCATTCCACCCAACTCTCCTCATTTTGGCGGACTACGGGAAGCTGGAGTAAAGTCAATGAAGTATCGCCTCCGAAGAGTGGCTGGAAATTCATCATTGCCATTCGAAAAATTATCCACACTTTTAATTCAGATCGAGGCTTGTCTAAATTCTAGACCGCTTACCATCTTGTCAAATAATCGCAGTGACCCCAGTTACCTGCGTCCTGGTTATTTTCTTATTGGCAGTCCACTGATGACATTTCCGTAGCCTGATCTAGCAGATTGTACCATGAAAACTCTGAATAGATGGCAACGAATCCAGCAATTAAGCCAACAACTTTGGCAACGATGGTCAAAGGATTACTCGAATTCTCTGCAACAGCGCAAGAAGTGGAACAGAACTTGCACTACTCCTCAGCCAGGAGAAGTAATCTTGTTAAAGGAGGACAATCAGCCACCTCTCAATTGGAAACTTGCAACTATCTGCGAAGTCTACCCCAGAAACGATGCCCTGGTGCGGGTAGTTACTGTGTGAACTCCCACATGACGCATACTGAGTGTAAGGACGCACAGGACGCGGCGCGGCGCGGGGCGGGGCGGACCGGGCCGGGGCGGCGCGTCGTCTGCGCGGGTATTGCACACACAGGACGCGACATCGTACGGGCGGCAGTCGACAATATGGCGCTGTCTAAACCAGCACGAACAAGTATCCTCTGTGAAAATAACTTTTTTAAATTTATATTTTTGAAACGACGGCGGAGGATCGAGTGGGTGAATGAAGTGTATTTGGAGAGAGCTGATTATGGGGAGTATCATCACTTTTTCCAGTTTTAAGAAGGCACGAGCATCACTTTGTACGTTGTTACAGATGTAAATCTCAACATTTGGTTATATCCATAACAATAAAAATGTGTACTTGTATTCTCCACAATGTTGTGAGGGAAATAGATGGTGAAAATGACCCCGCATTCAGAGAAGTGCGTTTTAAAGCACCTCCAGCTACGACTCTACACAGACATAGGAGAAATAACAGATACACATCTCGAGCACAGGAGATTCGTGATAAATTTTCCAACTATTTAAAAACACAAATACTTTTAAAGGGAGTCTATAGTGTCTGAAAGTATGGTTAAATGATTGTATCATATTTTATAATTATTGCATAAACCATAGTAGTTGGAATTGAAAATGATTTCTTTATAAATATTCCAACAAAAACATATATAACCATTCCAGTATTCTGTGTTGCTTTACAAAATATACGAATTATACTTTCTTGTTGTATTCATTGCTCTTCCTATTTCATCCCACAGCTTCTCAATCACACCTCTGTTGCGATAATGCTTGTAACTAGACTGCCAAATCGGTGGTCTAGCAAATACTTCATTAATACAGTAAGTAAATCACCGTCCATGTTGAAACGTGCAGCCCGCGTCTACCCGCCTCAAGAAAAGAAACTAGACTGTTCCAATTTGGCCCGCGCCGCGCCGCTTCCTGTGTGCCCTTACACTCATGAAACGTGCACTTCATAAACTGGTAGTGCTACATAAAGAAGAGCAGTGAACAAGTTGGCTGTGAATTAACTTACAAATTACATTCTTTATTACCCTTTCACGGATTAATTGCCGGCGGTCGAGATGGGAACTATTCCTTGTTTATTTCTGTCACCTGTCAGCCTGCTTCGTTGAGAGGTTCAGTGGCGCGAGTAGGATTTGACTCAGCTCCAATAGCCTCAGCGGGCCATACACGCCGAGATCTGTATCGAGAGACTGTCCCTGTTGACATGAGCTCTTGTGACGTGCAATGCTGCTTGTCTTATGTGCAGAATGAACTCTTGTCATCACTGTGTTCCCCACTTCGTCCCACGAGACAGCTGCTACAATCAACAAAAAACACTGGCACAGCCACGCACAGCGGCAATCAAATGTTAAACGGGTACTACTATGTGATTTTCAGTGTTAGTTTTAAATTGAAATATTGTACCATGTGTATTTAGGGCTTAGGTTAAGTTCTATTTGTGTCTATATCTTGAAACACCTACTGTTTCAACGGGGGGAGTCTATGTTACAACTTTAAAGTAGAGATGGGCAGCAGTCGACTGAAAACAGTCGAATTAGTCGATAGTTAAAACAATCGACTTATTCGACTGCTTTTAAAAAACAGTCGAATGAATTCAACGACTACTCACCGTATCATAAACAAGTCGTTTGCAAACGACTGATCCCAAAGCTATCGTTGGAAATCATTCGAATGAAACAAGTCGATGGCAAACGACTACTTCCAAGCGAATGGAATCATTCGAATAAAAGTAGTCGTTGTAAACGACTGATCCCAAAGCAATCGTGGGAAATCATTCGAATGAAACAAGTCGTTGGCAAACGACTAATTCCAAGCTAATGGAATCATTCGAATTTAAGTAGTCGTTCTAATAATAATAATAATAATAATAATGTTATTGGTTTTACGTCCCTTTTAACTGCCCTGGCTTTTAGAGACGCCGGGGTGCCGGAATTTTGCCCCGAAGGGGATCTTTAACGTGCCAGTAAATGTACTGACACGGCTCCCTCGCATTTGCGCACCCTCAAATGCCAGCTGACTGCGCCAGGTTTCGAACCTGCAACCTTGGGCTCAGCAAGCGAGAACGTTACCCCTGAGCCACGCAGCCAGACCGTTCTAATCAAACGACTTCTTCAGGATAACTTCACGCTACAATTCATTGTGTTGTATGTTTATTGTAGAGCTTTAATTAATAAGTTAAGTATTCCTGTAGGTGCCTATAGTTTTATACAGTTCGTTGATTCTTTCAATGAAATAGCCTAAATCCAATTGTCCAAGTTATTGGACAATTCAATATTGTCATTCAATATTTAGGTTATGTTTGAACTCCAGATACCGGTTTTGTGGCACATCATCCCAGGCAAGCCGGTAAATACCTTTGCCTCCCAGCCAGATGGATCATTTAGCCGTAATTTTGAATTAGAGTAAGGTTGTAGTATGCGTGGTCAGATTTAGACAATAGCCTACTCCATGAAGGGGTCATGGCTACGCCTTCTATGTTTGTTTAATGAATAGAGTAACTGAAATGAGGGATGTATACTGATTTTAAGATTTGTGGAATGAGTTTATGATTTTTTAATAGAATTTAATGAAGTCTTCAGTAAAGTTGAAGGAGACATGATCGTGTTTAGACAATAGCCTACTCCATGAAGGGGTCATAACTATATGCCTTCTATGTCTGTTTAAGGAGTAGTGTGGCTGAAATGAGGGAGGTTTACTGATTTTGGTGTTTGTGGAGTAGTCTTTTCGTTTATAATTTAGGTTTTTGTGAAGCTTGTTGCGGAGTTGTTTTATGGATTTTATTTCTCTGCAAATGAAGTGTATTAGGGGGTTCTGGGTTTGGTTTAGCTGTAGTTTACAGGGTTATGGCTGAGAGTTGTTGTAGCAGGCCTAACAACTGTGTCAGAGCAGTGGCGTGCTGTGTGGAGGGGGGAAGGGGTTAGTGGCAAAGACATGAGGGCAGGGATGGAAGAGTTGTAGCGTTGTCTGTGGTTAAACTGCCGCTGCCTTATGGCTGATTTTATGTACAATGTACTGACATTCATCATAAGATAGAGTGGTGATGTGAATCTCTACATCTATTGCAGCGGGTACTGTGAGGACAGCTTGACCGTACGCACACATTGATTCTGGTCGTCAATTGTTTGGAGATGGGCAGCACCGCAGCAGTCGACTGAAAAATGTTAAATCCATCGACTTGTTTGACTGCTTTTAAAAAACAGTCGAATGAATTCAACGACTACTCACCGTAACATAAACAAGTCGTTTGCAAACGACATATCCCAATTGTGTTTTAACTTTTAACATGTAGAACGCGCTCGGATAGTTTTACGTTCTGGTCGTCAATTGTTTCAGCACATGGATAGCGCGCGCATTAAAAAAAAAACTTAGTATTTACATTGTTGCCAACATCTCCACTGAAAGTTCGCCCTCGTTGCTGTTCTAAAGTGTTCTATTTTCGTGTGTATTTACTGAAGGCCGTAATTTTCTTGTTCAAGTCGTATTTCAGCTCTACGTTCTTAGTACTTCAGAGAGGATTAAATTAGTGAACTCATAGCCTAACTTGTTTATGACTCTATGGACATATTTTACATTTACTATTTTTTGGCATTAAAATATGAAGTGTGATTATTTCAATGTTGGCTATGGAATTGTTCCCGATACTTAAGAACTCCCTCTCAGTAATAGTGATTTAATTTACTCTTAGGTTAATTATGTATTGGTCTATTCCTTCACTTATCCACAGTACATACAGGTAATGTGCCCTGTATCAATACCGGTATCAGGGAACATTTACTCACACATTTTGCATTAAATGAAATGTGCAACATTGCAAATAATGGCTGCACTACGTAAACCACCATTTCGAAGCACAATAAAAATAAATAAATAACTTTGAGCAATTGCATGTTGCCGAGCGTTGAGTAGTCCAAACTAACGTCTGCAAAAATAGGTGGGTTAAGGAGAAGTTTGATTTTCATCTGTTGGCACGACTCAACTCAGCCGGTAACGGCTTGCAGTGCTTTGTACGCTGCCTAGAAGCGACTACTTTCAGTCGAATACATGAAACAACACGGTTAGGACAAGACCAACTACAATCCTCAGACCTTAATGTAGAAAAAACATGGCGGCAATGGTTGCCCTACCAATAGCTAAGATCATGTCATCAGGGTTGTCACAGTTCGTGTAAATTATTATTTTTACTCACCTAAGAGCATAATAGATATCACAAGATGGGACTAGGTTCCGAAGAAATATGCATCAATAATTGAGACTTGTCTCAGTCTCACTCATGGCTGTGATTATATGGAAGCTACTGAGGTATGGGTGGTGCTTAGTAATGGCATTCGGAGCACAGTCAGTGCCTGTGAATGCTGTGAAAGGTTCTACTCATAGGGTTAGGACTACTGTTCTGACTCATTGAGGAAAGCAATGGCAAACTACATCACTCCTCTTCTTGCCTAGAACGCCTCAAAATAGCGCTGCCTTGGGTTTCTGTGGGTATTTACTCGCATAACGTAACGGCGGTACTTTTTGAGGATCCAACCAGCCTTTGGGCTGACTACCTAACAGGAAAACACACCTGAATTAATTTATCTACACAGTGCTGACCTCGAATTATAGGTTTCTTCGTCTTCATCCAAGGGGCAGCTACAATAGTCTCACTGTTTCTGTGGTTGAATAAGAAGCTTTTTAGCGAGTTATCACGATTTGTATTTAAGATTTATAGATTAATATTATTAGCATAAAATCAAACAGATTCTGAAGTAGAAGAGAAGAAAGTATCCGGTTACTGAAGTGCTGTGCCAGCACATGTAGAGTATTTGTGTACACAATCGGAATGAGAATAGTTGCCTGAAATAATCGAACCAACGCTATAGAGATACAATTCAATCGAGACCTCTCGCAGAATTGTCTAAAATCTCTGCTAAAAGATCACACCGAATTAGTTGATTGAAATGTGCAAAGAAGTCGTCGTGTGGATCTGAACATAATTATGGAGATAACCACACACAAAGGACACGATAATATGTTACCACATAACCTATTAAGCATTCGCTGTTACCGTTTGGAATAGTTGTACGCTGGAAATAGTAGATTTTGTAAAGTAATATAGGTAGGAAAGCACCATCTCCCTCTTACGTAATTATCGCGGCACACCATCTCGCAATATAAGTACATAATTGGCAAGTTACTTACAACACTTTATTACACACATCATAATGAAAAATAACTTGCAAGCTGTAAGAATCACAAAAGTATGAGTAATGACGGAACACAATAAGTTCACTATTTGGCACAGGGGAAACATCTTCCTTAACCAATAAAACGGAAGTTCACTGTAATATTTGGCGTGTATACAAGGCAGTGTAGAATATCTTCTGCTAGACTGGTAGGGATTTACGGAGGCACATGAAGCTGAGCGTTCAAGACAACGTCAACGGTTTGGTCTTGCCGTAGATGCTCATTGCGGTTTCCCTTTACGTACTTAAGTTCGAAACTACCGGTACTGAAGTGTACTAAGCTATTATTATATTGTCACTAACTAGCAAATCATTGCGGTGTATATTCTTGAGACACTTCTATTAATGCTTTAGTCTTAGGTACTTCAACATCTGCAGTATATGACACAATGCCATCGGTCGACTGAACAATCATCACACAATCAAACTAGTCCATAATAAGCGTATTATCACATATTTACACACGATTGCAGTATATTACCGCCAACTGGACTTCACAGACATACTGAAGACACTAAAAATTACAGGTGAGCAATAGTTTATCCCAACTTTCATCAAACGAAGCTAATCAAAGCTAATATTGTATCCCAGCAACGAATGTAAACAAACATTATCTCGGGCTTCCGCAAACGCTATTTTCACAATTTCGATACCTGCATTAAGGTCTGAGTATTGTAGTTGGTCTTGGTTAGGAGCTATGCGAATTCAGGTAACCATTCGACTGAAAGTAGTCGACTATCTAGTCGATAGTTTCTTCCAATGAATGACTAGTCAGTCGATGGTTAAAAGTAGTCGATAGTCCCATCTCTACTTTAAAGCATAGCTCTGCCCTCAGATTGATGTGTAACCAAGTGGCACACATGACAAATCAGCTGTGCATGACTTTTGAGAGTAAGTATCAAACAATGCACAGGCCTGAAGGTTAAATGGTATAAGCCACAAGAAGGCAGCACTCCTGTTTCACGTATAGGCCGGCGCGCAAAGATTCGGCAGGCTATGAACGGAACAATTTGACGTATTCTGTGACATTTATGAATTTATTAAGCATTGTTGTAGGATCAGACATGGCTTCCCAGTTCATGTAGGGAATCGCTACATATAAAACCTGCTTTATGCAGTCATTTCTCACACCAGCATACCATTCTATGTGGAATAAGGATCAACTCCAACAGTGAGTCAAATGTATTATATAATGTGTTCATACGCTACATGTAAATGACTGCCAGCACTCAGCTATTGTATGATATATGTTCTAGTCCTTGTTAGTACGCAAGCTAAACCTATTTTCAACCACAAGTACTCAGGACAGATGAGGAGTCTGATCGTGAGTAATAAATATGAATATGAGTTCTTCCTTTCCCAAACATGATGTACGTTCTTTACGTAGTACAATGCTCCCAAGCCGAGTAGAGACAATTGCTTCTCACTTGCCAAGCCATTACTATATATTTAGCAGCTATCGCAGATATATACGTTCAAGGAGATACATAACTTATCATGCTATACAGTATAACCACATGTAAATACAGTCCACTGAATCCACCTTTACCATCCCTTTCCAATCCGGTGAGATACCAGAACAGTAGCATCATGATCTTGGTCCACCAGACCTGGATCACTTCGCATTGCTACATGATGTTGGTCTTCAGCGAGCAGATCCCCTACATTTGGTCCTTGTCTGGCCAGATATGTAAGTACATCAAATCAGGACAGACGATATATGTTTTGGTCCTCACGGGCAGGATACAATCGTCAACAGATAGGGTTGGCAGATATGAGCATTCCACGTGCTTACAAGGCCCCTTTATCTTTCAGTAGTTTTGCTAATGGTCACTGGCTGTCGCTGTGCATCCAAACACATAATAACGACCTCCATGATTCCAATGAATATTTGTAAGGCCTGCTTGATGAGGGCAGTGCAAGTCACCATATAGCTGCGATCATTGCAGACACGTGCTCTCCGGAGTCGTGAAATTTGAGACTAATTAGAATTAAAAGCCATGAAAGTGACCATATTATCCCCGTTCCTTATTGACTATGTAATTATAATATATAAAACCATAAGCCAATATATTTTGTACGTTAATGTGGTATTGGTTTCAGTCATATTGTGAACTTCATCAGTGCAAATTAAGACATCATAAGGTGCAAGGATATATTGTTACATCCCCAGCTAATTTAGCTGTCACACCCTCATAAACCGCTCTACACCCCATAAAGTGTGCAGGAGCCCAGTACACAAGCAGCCAGAACATGAAGCAATATTGAGCAACAATCATAACAGACGAGAGTTACACACCTACAAGGAAATAATACTGCTTACCACTACTCGAATTCCGCTGACACAGAACAACAAGCGAGAAGAATCACTTAAATAAGGAAGGAACAGGGACGTCGAGGACAGTCGCCTACGGGGATGCTGCCGGCGACGGCCGGGGGCTTCGCCCGTACTCTCATCTACACCACTGCACTTAAAGATTACATCAACTGGTAAGTTGTGCTTACATTAATCCTATACCTTCCCTCGCCAACCCTACATAACGCTGTTCCATCTCATAATAATAATAATAATAATAATAATAATAATAATAATAATAATAATAATAATATATTTAATGCAGTCAAATAGCCATAACTTAAAATATAGGTTACATTGGTGGGTTACATATTTGCATAATCACTTGTGGACATTGTTCTCCTTGTACAGAATTCTATGTGGTACCGTTCACACATTTTTCCACATAGTCTATACTTGTGTCATGGAAGTGTTTTGATTTGCAGAGTAGGTGGTGAAAACCCTGAACTGCCAACCTCGTAATGACACGTCTTAGTTTGAAATTAGCTTTTGTCCACGAGCGGTCTATCATGGCTCCTGTGCCATAGAAGTCTGGTTGTAATTCTTCTCTCTTCTCCGTCAACGTTGCCAGAAGTCTCTCTGATGCACTGGTGCTCGGTAGGGGTATGCTTGTCTTGAGGTCATCTACGAGGAAAGATTCCTTTGCCAGGATATAAACAAGTCTAGATCGTGTCGTTTTTGATACTCCTATCACCTTCTTTATGTAGTTGGCTTCCACCCTTTCCAAGGTGGATAGGTTCCTCGTAGTTAAATGTGTCCAGATGATTTCAATGCCATAGGTCATTATTGGAAGAATACTTACTCTGAATAGCAACATTGCTGTCTCCATACTGAGTGATCTGATGTCTTTTATTTCGTGCATTGCCATCATTGTTTGTGTTACCTTCTCTGTGACATGTTTTGTGAAACAATATGCATTCGATTGCAGTGTGATGCCTAAATATTTAAAGTCTGGAACTATCTTTAATTTTATATCTCTGCTGAGGCGGGTATTCTTCCTCCTTTTCGGAAGATCATGGTGTCTGTTTTTGAGATATTGATGTCCAGCTTGTGTTCGGAGCACCACTTTTGCACGTCGTTTATAGTTTCCTGGAGTTTTGTTAAATCTCTGGAGCCAATTACAATGTCATCAGCATATGTGCAAGAGAATACTCCCTCCTTTTGGGTTATTTTTAGGATATCTGTGGTTGATATTATAAACATCAAGGGGCTCAGCGGGTCTCCCTGTAGGACTCCGTTTGATTGGGCAATCGGTTCTGATAGAGTGAGGTTGTCCGAAATTCGTACTTCGTTCCATTGCAGTATTGATGTGATGACATTGGCCAATATGTTGTTCATGCCTAGCATCTCCTTTAGCTTTTCTGTCACTAGCTTCCTATTTATCAGAACTAAACCTTTGTGAAATCTATAAAAACGGTGTAATATTTTCCGTTGTCATCTAAGGCATCTCTTATTTGGTTTAGCAGGAGTTCAATAGCGTTTTGGGTACATCGTCCATTTCTAAATCCAAACTGGTTCTCTGGCAGAACCTCGTTTAATTCCTCAGTTATTTTTCCTGTTATAATTTTGGTGAAGAATTTGAAGGGACAGTTTTCCAGTGCTATGCCTTTGTACTTATTGGGATCTCTTGGATCTCTTTCCCTTTATATAGAACTTTTACAATTGACTTTCTCCACTGGTCAGGTATGGAAGCTGTTTCTATATACTTGTTATATAATTATGTCCATATTGGGGCTAGCAGGAGTGCAGTGTCTTTTACATATTCATGAATATGTACCATCTCATAACATTCCAGTTATTCATGGAACATAAACATCGGTACGAACCATCAATTTCTGCCTCCATTATTTCGCGCATCGCTGTATCCAGCCTTGCGCAACACTTAGCTTCACTCACCACGTTCCCTGCAAGGCCATGAGCCCCGCTCAGCCAAATAGGTCGGCTGGCTAGCTCCTTCGCCACAGGCAGAATCTCTATCCCCACCTCCCTCAGCTTACGTCCCCAGTCGGATCCTCTACGTCTCTTAGATTACCTCCCCTAACCCAAGCCAAGCGAGTTAAGCCTTTCATAAGAGACGCACGTATGGAATGCAACAATATTCTTAATATAAATTCGCCATAACATAGGATGTTATCAAACATTCTTAAAATATTCTTCGTCCAAAAGCACACACATTAGAATTTAAAATCCAGATCTATAACAAAATGTATTAAGTAAGAAAAATATTAACCGGTTCTTTTAAATTTTAATGTGTGTTGCTATTGGACGAAGAATATTTTTAGAATTTTTGATAATATCCTATGTTATGCGAATTTATGTTGACTTCACAGTTGGCAGTCAAAGTGAAAGGTCGTGTTTTTCCCGAGCTCTCAGGTGTGCTGAAATGGGTTGTTCTCTGGAGTGTTATCGCGTGAGGATCGGACTGTGGTATGCGAAGGGTAGTCGGGATTTCCGGCGTTTGTGTGTGCGTAAGGGACCTAGTAACTTGTGGGTCATAGCCCTAGTGATAGCTGCATTGCTAGTTATCAGGGGCGTATATACAATTATTTTTCGGGGGGGGGGGGGGGGGGAGGGCTGACGATCCTGGAAAATTGTGAGTACTTAATGAATGTTCTATTATAGCCTGTGGAGTATGAATGGCAAGTATCTAAATGGATACCTTGTTAATTTATTTAGCAAATTTTACAAATTGATAAGCATTTCTTAAAAGTACTGTGAAATACATTGTATTTTGTACCCAAGTTGGCTTTTCGGGGGGGGGGGGGTTGGAGCCCCCTCAGCACCCCCCTTATATACGCCCCTGCTAGTTATTGGTGGAGTGGAAGTGAATTCAGGCCCTGTTACTCCAAATGTAAATCAGGCAAATGATCCAGTGGCAGCATTAAAGTGTTCGACGTGCAGTAAAATATTGAAGAACGGTGTTCAGCGTGGACTATGTGAGAAATGGTTTCACATCGGCTGTACTAAGGTCAAGAAGGAGGATTGTGATGTCGGGAATTGGTTGTGTTAAGTATGTGATACGCCGGACTGTTTGAGGGTGCAAATCAAAGCAAGGGATAAAATAATACAGGAACTTAGAACAAAGCTTCGTGAATCAGAGGAAACGGTGAAGGATGTGACTGAACGGCTTTCTACTGGGATCAGTGTGGAAGAGGGCGTGCAGGAGCAAACTGAGGATGACGTTATCATAATGGGTGATTCTATGATACGATGGAGTGCGAATATCTCGAGGAAATCAGGTGCGAAAGTGCGGTGTTATCCGGGGATTAAAATTGACCAGCTTGCCCAACAAGTGGAAGAAGCAAATGTAGAGGACTGTGACAAAGTTAAAGTGTTGCTGCTCCATGTTGGGACGAACGATTTGAAGAAGAGGGCTACAGCTGATTACATCATGGGGGAGCTCTACGAACTAGGCAGAAAAGCTAAAAGCAAGTTTAGAAACGCAAAAATTATAATGAGTGGGATTGTTCGGCCGGGAGATGTTCCGTTAAGGCGAGTTAAGACTGTAAATGACCGCTTGGACTGGGTTTGTGCACAACTGGGATTAGTGTACGTAGATGCTGACTGCTGGATTGGTGGCCGTGACTTCGCAAGAGACGGGCTGCATTTAAATCGACGGGGTGCTTTCAACCTAGGAAGCCTACATGACAGGGTCATCGGTTCGCGCCGGCCTTTGTGAGGAGGAGCAGGTCCAGAGGTTTCCAGCCGACGGGAACAGAAGGAGCTACTTCGGAATGTTTGCTGCGGAGGTAAGACTGTAAGATTACTGCAGGTTAATTGTCAGAGTTTAGGAAATAAATTAATTGAAAATTTGCAATCTTGTAGAGACGTATTCTCCGGACATTGTCATTGCTAAAGAATCTTGATTATATGAGGATATAAATAGTAATGAAATAATTCAAGGGACCTACGAAATATACAGAAGGGATCGGGGGAAGCGAGGTGGTGGGCTATTTATTTGTGTGCGCAAAAATATAGCTAGTTTCTTAAAGTGGGTTGATACGGATCATGAAATGTTATGTGTACAAATTTCGGATAAAGGGAATAAATACCCTCTTCACGTGATAGGGGCGTATATAGCACCGAAAGATAACTTTTTGCTTCTCGACACACTGTATGATAAAACTTGTACGGGTAATGCTATGAAAAAGAGCATAATAATTGCCGGAGATTTAAACTTCCCCAAAGTAGACAGGTCTGGTGAGTCAACTAGCTCTGGTCAAGCTCAGTGCACTGTAAACAAATTCTTAAGGGAGGGTGGATTTTCCCAAGTAGTTGACATCCCAACTAGAGGCAATTATACCCTAGATGTTTATCTCGTAAGGCCTGTAGAGCTGTATATTAACTGTCTGAAAGTACCAGGAATTAGTGACCATTCTGGGGTTGAATTAAATATTAGATACGGTGACATTACAAAATTAGACTCTGATGTAGCAAATAAGATCATATTCCAGTATCGCAGGGCGGATCAGGGCAAATTTCAGGGGTATTTGATTGAGCTATTTGTAGGATGGGCATCGGAAGGAAATCACATTAATATCCTGTGGACTAACTTTTTGAAAATTTTAAATAGCGCTATTGATAAATTTGTTCCATTTAAATTGCTGAAACAAAACCCAGATCCTGAGTATTACACACGGGAAATCAGGAGTCTTAAACGGAAAATTAGGAAACTATACAATAAAAGACATGATAGTGACAAGTATTGTAACCTTTATGCATCTGTGATTGCATAAATTCTACATATTTTTTTCAACAAGATTTTATTCATGTTTCAAAGCTGGTGTGAGAAAAGACATTGCCTGTAGACCAGAGCACAACAAAGGGAGGCCCGTACGTGCTTTTCAGTAACTTTCACCTAGCGCGGACAATGGAGATAGGAAGAGAAAGCCAACATCTGGTAGCCACATGCGCTCAGACAACGCGAAACGGTATTTCAACCAAGCGGGTAAATACGAAAATTTCAACGAGCACTCACCAGATAATCCCCGCCCATTTGAGATAAATTGGAGCAGTTTTTAAAATGAAGAAACAGGAATTACACCATCGTATAGGGGACAATCCCAGACTCTCAGATGTATCTTAAAAATTTAAATTGGATCATTCTGTGATTTTTGCCAGAATTAAAATGAAATCAGGGGGTGGATTTGAAACTACCAATAGCGAGATGCGACCATATCCCGCCGAAATTAAGGAACAATGAAGGGAATTACGGAGCTCATTATATAAGGATCCAACGATCGGATTTTGGATAAAGGGAAGCCATTGAGACATTAGAAATGAGGACGTCCAAAGGAGCTAATTTGCATATTCATGCGAGTGTTATTATGGAATTAAATTCTAAAAGCTCCCCACTCCAAGTACTTCTACGGGAAATCATATAAATAATAGCTGGACACGCAGCGAAAGCAGTTCGTATCCGGGCGCTGCATGAGGCGTAAGCCCAGGCCCGTGGCATTAAGAATATTAATAATTTTACAAGTTTTATAAGTTCGTATCCGGGCGCTGCATGAGGCGTAAGCCCAAGCCCGTGGCATTAAGAAAAGTAACAATTTTTTACAAGTTTTATAAGTAGAGGCAGTTCTATCTTTGGACTTTTGAATATCGCTAAGTATTCGCGAGTGCGAATTGGAACAGTATCGTGAGTGTGCATACCGTGACAGTACGACACAGTTATATGATAGAGATAGCCGTACGAGCTATTAGTAACTAAGCCAGTGATCTAGGAAGCAATTGAACTATCAGCTGAATTGAGTAGGTTGATGATAGCTGTAGGAGGTAGGAGCTACATACGCGAGAACCGTGCATTGTGATGATAATAATAATAATTCACAGTGGACCTTTGCTTTGGTGAATTTTGGAAACCGTGTGTAAATTATCCTCCTTGTAAGATGAACCAATTGATCCAGAAGACTGATATCAAGGACCAGAGCATCGTCATCAGAATGTATACGAGATAAGTAGATATTGCATGGGGCATGTTTGCCACAGCGTATCCCATCATGGGAATCGGATAAGTTTATCTCGATCATAAGCAATTATGATAAAATATATATTTTGGGCATAGCATGCATGTTTTGTGTGGATTTGTGTATATTTGTCAGTTATGATTATTTTGTGTGTGTTTTATAACGTAAATTAGTATATGAGCATCAAATCTTGTTTAAATGTGTTTTGTTTGAGGGTGTCAGTAACTTTGCTGAATGCACAATTAAGGGAATAATTGGGTTGATAGTGCTTACGCACGATATTAACGTAAAAGCTAATGTGGGGAAGACAGCTCGATATTGTGACAAAGACCAGTAGTGACACTGAAAGTATGTGAACAATAAGTATGGTAATTGATAATCACACCAAGGTAAAGGAAGGTAAGACAAAAAGGCTGAATGATAATATAATATTCAGAAAAGTTTGCGAGTTGGTCCTGGGTTGAGCTGAAATTAATAACGGAGTTGGTATTCCCGAGTTCTTCGATGATATAAATGGTATGTGAATTTGAGGCGGAGGCGAAATTCCCGCAAGTCTACGATGATATAATTGGTTAGTGAAATGATTGAATTCATTGTCTGATGAGAGTGCGCTATAGCTCCGTCGGAAAGGTAGCTGTACAGCTCGAACCAAAGGCAGTCATAGGGAGCAGGTATAAGACTGTGGCCAGCCGTCTGAATTCTGAAAGTAGCAGTGTAGGTTATTGCCCGACCAGCTGGTTATTATGGTGTGAGAATGTCTGTCACAAGGTCGAAGACTACGTTGGATGGTATTGTTTTCTTTTGAGGGAGGTAGTCTAGCTTCCCAGGTTTTTTTGTTGTATCGCTTCAGGAAGTGACGTCTTGTAATATCATTTTGAGTGCATTCATTATAGTTGTTTGTTTATCAAGAGTAACGGGGCATCGGCCACCGAAGTGTGTTTATTTGATGCTTCATGTATTTTGACTTGTTTGTTTTACCGTAATTAACAGAGTCATGGCTCTGAGTGAATGAATTGTTTATAAGCTAGAACGTGCACACATTCCTGTGGCCTAGAATAAGTCTATTGCCTTCATTGTCTGACTCTTGTGAGGAAGGATTATGATTGTACGAGAGAACATGTCCGAACCCCAGAAACCAATTTTGCAAGTTATAAACATGACTGCGCATATTTTTTTGATAGAATGGCTGCGTTATTCAGGCCATAGTTTTGATGAATTAAGTCTGTTGACGTTTTTATTTTTGAACTTGAAGCAGTGGACTGCAGTGAAATAGATTATTATTCTTTTCCTGGTTTCAGCCAGTGTGATTAATTTACCTTTGCATTTTGATTTTGTTGATTAGAATAATTTAAGGGAGTATATTTTGTTGTTTTATTGTCTATGCATTGGAGTAAATGGGAGATGATGTTTTGTGAATAAAATTATTTTATATTAGGAGTTCTCTGACATACTGATTTTAAGTTAAGCCTCCTGTGATCCTTGACGATATTCCTAGGATGTTTAGAATAAGTTAGAGCCACCCCGAACTGACCACTACCCGAGCTAGAGTCGGCATCCTAGAAAACATTGAAGGGTACATATGGATTGGGTGATAACACTGTAGTTATTCAAGTCCATATTAGTTTTCTTTTATTAATTAATGGATCACAGTGATGGAGATTGTCAGAGAGTAGCTAGCCGGAGCCTACTGAAGTATACATGCCGCGTCGAGGTTGTGATAAAACATGGTGGCCCACGTCGGTCTTTATCCAAGAGGGTGAGCATTGAGCTTGCATGATCAAACCTTGAGGACGTGTAAACAGATGTAGGGTGTCCCATATCATGACGCCCTGTAGTGGTGGCCAAATTAACAGTAATTCAGGGGAAAGTAAAGCCAGGAGTTTGTTTAAAATAAATAGTCGAAAATGCTGAGTTTATTTTGCATATTTAGGTAGAAGCAGTGTTTTCGTGGCGCCCTTATAATTGATTAATTAGTAGCAAACTCCAAATGTATGTTGTAGGATGGCGTGAACCGTGAAAAGTCAAGTCAATACTTTATTGACAGGACTGGGAAGTTAAAATTAACGCAGAAGGGTAAACTGAAAATTTATTCATGAAAGCAGACATCAAGCAAATAAAAGTATTTAATGGGAATATCGTAGATTGGGATTAAGCGACTCATTTTATAATTGCAAAAGGTGGGTACGTGAGGCTGCATACCCCAGTATTCTCAAATAAATGTTTATATTTTGTGCTATGGCTTCAGTAGAGGAAATTCGAGCGATAATTGAAGGTTCGGTAGCTAGAACAATGGAGCAGTTTGAACAATTTAAGACGGAGTGTAGAGAACAGAACGAAATAAACAATGCACGTATCTCAGAACAGATAGCGGAACAGAGTGAAATAAACAATGCACGTATCTCAGAACAGATAGCGGAACAGAGCGAAATAAACAATGCACGTATCTCAGAACAGATAGCGGAGCAAAGTAGGATAAATAATGCACTACTCGTGGAGCAAAGTACAATTAACAATACACAGCTAACGGATAAACTAGCAGAGCAGATAGCTAAGATCACACTTGAGACTACCGCACAGTTAGGACAGATGGAGATGGACCTAAGACAATCAATAGCATTCAGTGAAGAAAAGACGGCAGCGAAACTCATACAACTGGAAGAAATATGTAATGCTAATACGGAAGGGATAAATATAGAACAGTTAGCAATCCAGGCTACAATAAAAGGGGTGGACAATGAGGTTAAGTCTGCGGCAAAGCAATTACACAGCTTAGAAGAGGAGATGACAGAGATCAGAACAGAGATAGACAAGGCAGCTTTGACTTCAGCAGAACGGTGGAGTATTCAAGAGAATGAGAATGATGCACTTAAAGAGAGCATTCGCGAAAGTAATGAACTGATAGGAGGCAGGCTCGATCAGCTGGAAAGCGATAAGGAGGATGGAAAGAGAAAAGAGGAAGATAGATATGAGGCAATAAGAGCAGAAATAAATAAGACATGCCGACAGATTGGAATTGACGGGAAAGAGGATAGAAAGAAACTCATGGAACAAATGGAAGAGAACCAGAAAAGGATAAAGGAGGTCGAACTGCAGTTACTAGGAAAAATAGAGGGACAAGAACGGAAGATCCTTAAGACGGAAATACAATCTTTACAACAGCAAGACATGCTTCTCGAACTAAGAGCTCATAATAGCAGTAAGGGGACAAACGGGATGGCTAATAATTTCAACACAAGCCAGACTCAGGTAGAAGGAATGAATGGACATAGTCCGGGCCGCGCAACTACAGGTAGCGAAAATGATGATGGGTTTCAAACGATTAAAGGACACGCCTCGACACCTCAACAGCCGACTGACAATAATAATAATAATAATAACCCAACTACCCAGTATGTACAAATAACCAGAATGCAGGAGGACCGCCCACGCAAATTCAATAATGATGGGTCACAAACGCCAAAAGCTTTCTTAAAAGATTTAGAACACTACCTTACAGACAGTAACATTCCTGAGACTAAGAAACTCAGAGTAACAGAGAAATTACTTGCGGATAGCGTCTTGACTTGGTTCAGAAGTTTTCGCTACACTTTTGAGGACATGGACAGTTTCAAACATGCATTTCTACGCCGTTATTGGAGCATGTCAATACAACATAGTCTGAGAATGGAGTTGTATAGCAGGAAATATCACGCTTCACAGCCACGCGCTACTCAGAATAATTTTCGGCTCAGCTACTCAGGTTGAAAGACATGGATATTTTACCACCGGAGTCAGAACTGGTGATGACAATTGGTAAACAGCTTCCATTACCAGTAGAACAGTTCTTAATTGCAGCAAACGTCTCGAGCGCACTACAAGCAGAGGAGGTTTTACGCCAACTGGATGAAACTTCATTAAACACTCAGAATAGGCACGTCAGAGCAAGTGACAGCGCAGCGCTGGTACACAAGGCCGAACTAGTCAAAACTAGGGAGCAGAGCACCAATACGAATATTAGCCATAAGAGCGGAAACAACAATGGAAGGTCAGACTTGCCAAGAGAAGAGCAAAGGAGATATGAACCAAGGAACGAAAGGAACTGGCAGCCGCAACAGTACAGGAGAGATGAATGGAAAGGGCATGGTCACGAAGGTCCATATCATCATCGCAGATATGACAGAAGGGAGTATAGAACGCGGAACCGAGGACGAGATGAGAGCCGAGGATACACGGAGGACAGTCGACGGGAATGGCAGAACAGACACGAGGCATCCCAACAGTACCTAAACGAGTTGCATCGCAGCCAAGAGACGGAAAAGGATCGCTGGCGAAGGACGATGGAAAATCGCGAGAATCCAGATGTGGAGATAACCGGAGCAGAATGTAAATTAGCGCAACAGCATCGCGAGAGTCATAACGATAAGAGGCAGACGGGGGCCATTAGCAAAAAACAATTACTAGAGGAAGAACAAGAGAAAAATCAAGCAGATGAAGAGGACTCGAACACAGGACTCCTGGAGAAAAAGCAAGAGTTGGAAGATGAGATGTGGTCCATGGCAGTAGAAGAAGATGGCAACAAAGACAGTTTTGAGGCACTTTTGAAGGAAAAATTAAAAGAGGCAAAGCTAAATGATGAAGAAAGAAATTGCTTGGCACAAATGCTATGTAAACATTCAGCAGCATTCAATACACTACCGTGAAAAATATTAAATTTCAAGTACGCTATGCAGGTGGATGACTGGACTCCATTCAAGAGCCGACTCTACCCAATCCCAGAAAAACAGCGTGCAGCAGTTAGAAAAATTATAGACGAAATGCTAAGAGGGGGCATAATTAAGAAGGCTCCAACTCCATATTTGAACGCCATATTAGCGGTGGCGAAACCCTATGGTTCTGTGAGACTATGTCTCGATGCTCGCACACTCAATTCCAGATTAATTGATGAAACCGACCGTGCACCACTAATTAAGGATGTACTAAAAAAGTTCCATAAGAAAAAAATATATTCGTCTGTCGATCTTGCAAATAGCTACTGGCATATCGAGTTAGAAGAGAAATCACAGCTGTTAACTGGATTTCTATTCGATAATCAAAGTTTCGCCTGGTGTCGCTTACCTTTTGGAGTTAAGACAGCCGGATCTGCACTAATCCGAGCATTGGATCGCAATTTGACAGAAGAGGTGAAAGACATGACTGTCAGATATGTCGACGATATCTTATTAGCATCAGAAAGCATTGAAGAACACATGCAACATTTAAGCAAGTTGTTAGAGAACCTAGAAAGGGCAAATTTCAAGATCAATCTAAAAAAATCGCACTTCTTTCAGCACGAAATTTTATATTTAGGACATATTATTGATGGAGAGGGGGTCAAACCCAACCCAGTGAAGATTGAAGCCATTAGAAATTTTCCTCGACCAACCAGAGTCAAGCACATAAGGATGTTCCTGTGAGCAACAAATTTCTTTCGTGAAAACTGTCCAGGATACACCGAAGTAGTAGCACCATTACAGGAGATGCTAAAAAAGAATAACCGCTGGTTTTGGAACGAAGAGTGTGAGAGGTCATTTGTAGCTACGAAAGAATTACTCTCAAATAGCATAAAACTGGGTTACCCAGATTTTTCGAAGAGATTCATAATTCAAGCAGATGCATCTTTAGTGGGCATCGGTGCAATGCTTTTCCAAGAAGACGCAGAGAGAACAGCAGGCCGTTCATACCTAGCATTTATCAGCAGGAAGTAAGGAAAACATGAGAAAAGTTATACCATCTCAGAGCTGGAGCTTCTGGCTATCATACACGCGTTACAACAATGGCGTCGTATTATTTATGGTTTCCCCATAACAATCCGCACTGATCACAAGGCGCTGACTTTCTTATTTAAGACCACCATGGTAAGTGAACGCATCAACAGATGGGCCATCTATGCGCAGCAGTTTGATCTACAAATTGAGCATATATCAGGAAAATTAAATGTAATCCCAGATATTTTGAGCCGAAATCCAGAAGAGGAGGCACAGAAGGATGAGGTGTTGGTGCAACACATTGAGCTGACAAACGAAGATCAAGACTTCTTACAAGAACTGAAGAGGTTACCGCAGGAACAGGAAAAGGAGCCATGGATGATGCAGATGATTAAGTTCCTCAAGAGAGAGATAACACCTGATATCCCAGCATACCGAGAGATTGAAGATCAAGCGAGAAATTATTCATACTTCAATAATATGCTCCATAAATTTATAGATGAGGATCACGTCAAGTTACGGATATTGTTACCAGCTTCTTTACAGAGGAAATTAGTGTGGCATACTCATTATACACTTGGTCACATAGGATTCGCCAAGACACAAGCAACGATAGGTGAAGCTTTCACTTGGCCACGGATGAGGATCACAATACGCGATGTCTTGAAGACATGCGATATTTGCCAGCGTGCAAAACCCAACAACTTCCTCATGAGACAATACCCAAAGCAACTTTTGCCACAGAAACCATTAGAGCTCATTGCGACAGATTGCCTGGGACCACTGCCGAAAGGACGTAGAGGAGTGCGACATGTCCTTGTGTGCGTGGACGTCTTCTCCAAGTTTGTTGTTATATGTGCTATCCAGAAGACAACATCGACACAGGTCCTAAGCCGAATCAAGAATCGTGTTATACCTACAATGGGAAAGCCAGAATTTATAAATTCCGACCATGGGAGCTACTTCACATCAGCAGAATTTAAGCGTGGATTAAATGAGCTAGGCATCGAACATATATTATCTAGCATACGCCATCCACAGAGCAATCCTAGCGAGAGAGTCTTACGAGAGGTCTCTAAGCATATCCGCATGTTCATACCTACAGAGCATCTTCGTTGGGCTGATACCTTGAAAAACATTGAAATTTGCATTAACATGACACGTCATGAGTCAACTGGACAAATTCCATACACGTTACATTTGAACCAGCAACCACTGAGATCTTGGACAACAGTACTAGATTGCCCAAGGGATCCGCAGCCAGCACCACAGCTGAGAATCGAACGAACGGTCACGTATATGAGAGAACAAGCTGACAGGAGATTAAGAAGGCTAAAAGGGAAACGCTTTCACAGGGAATTGAACGCCGGTGAATTAGTTTTATTGAAGAGACCACCTATCTCTGATCCTGCAAACAAAGTGTTTCATAAATGGTGTTTCCCGTACATAGGACCTTACCAAATCATAAGAAATTTGGGAAACAATGCGTATAAGATACAGGACATAAACGGCGGAAGCACATCAGTAGTAAATTGTTCAAACCTCAAAATATATCATGAAAGGGAACCGTTTGATCAACCATGGAATACCGCGGGTGTCAACATTATGGAAATCGAATAAAGATGAGCCAAAAGCACGTGGAACGAGGAAGTAGACAGTCATAAACAGACCCGGTGTTTACAGTGAACGACCGTGAAGTGAGAGTACTTGGCGAGACAAGCAGACAATAGCTACCTGCACCAGACGGCCGAGACACTAATCCTACCAAGAATGTGGAAAGGGAGACACAAGAATAGTAGCAAGGGAATCCCTGCGTGCGACCAACAGTGACGAACCAAGTAAACAGAATAAGGAGTGACGGCGGAACCTTACAGCATCCGTGAGGCGGATCGGTATTGAGAAAAAAATCATACGTTCCATATCGATTTTTTTCCTTTGCATCTGTGATTGCATAAATTCTACATATTTATTTCAACAAGATTTTATTCATGTTTCAAAGCTGGTGTGAGAAAAGACATTGCCTGTAGACCAGAGCACAACAAAGGGAGGCCCGTACGTGCTTTTCAGCAACTTTCACCTAGCGCGGACAATGGAGATAGGAAGAGAAAGCCAACATCTGGTAGCCACATGCGCTCAGACAACGCGAAACGGTATTTCAACCAAGCCGGTAAATACGAAAATTTCAATGAGCACTCACCAGATAAACCCCGCCCATTTGAGAGAAATTGGAGCAGTAATTAAAATGCAGAAACAGGAATTACACCATCGTATAGGGGACAATCCCAGCCTCTCAGATGTATCTTCAAAATTTAAATTGGATCATTCTGTGATTTTTGCCAGAATTAAAATGATCAGGGGGTGGATTTAAAACTACCAATAGCAGCGAGGGACGCGAGATGCGACCAAATCCCGCCAAAATTAAGGAACAATAAGGGAATTACGGAGCTCATTATATAAGGATCCAACGATCGGATTTTGGATAAAGGGAAGCCATTGAGACATTAGAAATGAGGACGTTCAAATGAGCTAACTTGCATATTCATGCGAGTGTTATTATGGAAATAAATTCTAAAAGCTCCCCACTCCAAGTACTTCTACGGGAAATCATATAAATAATAGCTGGAGACGCAGCGAAAACAGTTCGTATCCGGGCGCTGCATGAGGCGTAAGCCCAGGCCCGTGGCATTAAGAATATTAATAATTTTACAAGTTTTATAAGTTCGTATCCGGGCACTGCATGAGGCGTAAGCCCAAGCCCGTGGCATTAAGAAAAGTAACAATTTTTTACAAGTTTTATAAGTAGAGGCAGTTCTATCTTTGGACATTTGAATATCGCTAAGTATTCGCGAGTGCGAATTGGAATAGTATCGTGAGTGTGCATACCGTGACAGTACGACACAGTTATATGATGGAGGTAGCCGTACGAGCTATTAGTAGCTAAGTCAGTGATCTAGGAAGCTATTGAACTATCAGCTGAATTGAGTAGGTTGATGATAGCTGTAGGAGGTAGGAGGTAGGAGCTACTTACGCGAGAACCGTGCATTGTGATGATAATAATAATAATTCACAGTGGACCTTTGCTTCGGTGAATTTTGGAAACCGTGTGTAAATTATCCTTCTTGCAAGATGAACCAATTGATCCAGAAGACTGATATGAAGGACCAGAGCATCGTCATCAGAATGTATACGAGATAAGTAGATATTGCATGGGGCATGTTTGCTATAGCGTATCCCATCATGGGAATCGGATAAGTTTATCTCGATCATAAGCAATTATGATAAAATATATATTTTGGGCATAGCAGGCATGTTTTGTGTGGATTTGTGTATGTCAGTTATGATTATTTTGTGTGTGTTTTATAACGTAAATTAGTATATGAGCATCAAATCTTGTTTAAATGTGTTTTGCTTGAGGGTATCAGTAACTTTGCCGAATGCACAATTAAGGGAATAATTGGGCTGATAGTGCTTACGCACGATATTAACGTAAAAGCTAATATGGGGAAGACAGCTCGATATTGTGACAAAGAC
Source organism: Meconema thalassinum (assembly GCA_946902985.2). NCBI lineage: Eukaryota > Metazoa > Arthropoda > Insecta > Orthoptera > Tettigoniidae > Meconema > Meconema thalassinum. The sequence goes on from OX336398.1 coordinate 103,973,512, forward strand.
CAGTAGTGACACTGAAAGTATGTGAACAGTAAGTATGGTAATTGATAATCACACCAAGGTAAAGGAGGGTAAGACAAAAAGGCTGGATGATAATATAATATTCAGAAAAGGTTGAGAGTCGGTCCTGGGATGAGCTGAAATTAATAACGGTATTCCCGTGTTCGATGATATAAATGGTAAGTGAATTTGAGGCGGAGGCGAAATTCCCGCAAGTCTACGATGATATAATTGGTAAGTGAAATGATTGAATTCATTGTCTGATGAGAGTGCGCTATAGCTCCGTCGGAAAGGTAACTGTACAGCTCGAACCCAAGGCAGTCATAGGGAGCAGGTATAAGACTGTGGCCAGCCGTCTGAATTCTGAAAGTAGCAGTGAAGGTTATTGCCCGACCAGCTGGTTATTACGGTGTGAGAATGTCTGTCCCAAGGTCGAGGACTACGTTGGATGGTATTGTTTTCTTTTGAGGGAGGTAGTCTAGCTTCCCAGGTTTTTTTTGTTGTACCGCTGCAGGAAGCGACGTCTTGAAGTATCACTTTGAGTGCATTCATTATAGTTGTTTGTTTATCAAGAGTAACGAGGCATCGGCGACCGAAGTGTGTTTATTTGATGCTTCATTTATTTCGACTTTTTGTTTTACCGTAATTAACAGAGTCATGGCTCTGAGTGAATGAATTGTTTATAAGCTAGAACGTGCACACATGCCTGCGGCCTAGAATAAGTCTATTGCCTTCATTGTCTGACTCTTGTGAGGAAGGATGATGATTGTACGAGAGAACATGTCCGAACCCCAGAAACCAATTTTGCAAGTTATAAACATGAGTGCGCATATTTTTTTTTTTTTTGATAGAATGGCTGGGTTATTCAGGCCATATATTTGATGAATTAAGTCTGTTGACGTTTTTATTTTCGAACATGAAGCAGTGGACTGCAGTGAAATAGATTATAATTCTTTTCCTGGTTTCAGCCAGTGTGATTAATTTACCTTTGCATTTTGATTTTGTTGATTAGAATAATTTAAGGGAGTATATTTTGTTTTGTTTTATTGTCTATGGATGGGAGTAAATGGGAGATGATGTTTTGTGAATGAAATTATTTTATATTAGGAGTTCTCTGACTTACTGATTTCAAGTTAAGCCTCCTGTGATCCTTGACGATATTCCTAGGATGTTTAGAATAAGTCAGAGCCACCCCGAACAGACCACTACCCGAGCTAGAGTCGGCATCCTAGAAAACATTGAAGGGTACAGTATATGTTGAAGTTTAAGTCCTTATCAAGAGAGCTCGTCTTAAAAAAGAGGGCTGCTCATGACAATTATATGCAAGGTTTACTTGGTTCGGAAGGCGATGGGAGGAAATTTTTTTACAGTTTTGTTAGGAGAAGAAATGGAAATTCAAATAATTTGTCGATGATAATATCCGGTGACGGTAAATTAATTACTGAGAAGCAGGCCATTGCTAATGAATTAAATGTATTTTAAGGTAGTGTGTTCAAAAAATCCAATAGCTGTGTGTTGGACCTTAACGGTGAATCAAGGGCTCCACTTCTCCAAATAAACCAGTCAGCAATTGTAAAGCTAATACAAAAAATACGTTACAATATATCGAAGGGTCCTGATAATATTGTTAGTGAAGTACTTAAACTAGGAGGTAGGGCCGTGGCATGATACTTAGAGGTGATGTTTAATGTGTCCATAAACAATGCGCAAATCCCGGATGACTGGAAAAGAGCTACGGTAGTCCCAATATTTAAGGGAGGGAGCAGACTTGAATTGGGCAACTACAGGCCGGTTAGTCTTACGTCCATCGTTTGTAAACAGATGGAGCATCACATTTGCGACTACTTGAGGGAACAGTGGGAAACATTATCATGGTTTAATGATAGGCAACATGGATTTCGGAAAGGTTACTCATGCGAGAGTCAGACGCTATCACCTTTTCAAGATATTAGCGAATCGTTAGACGATGTCGTTTCAGTCGACGCCGTAGTTATAGATTTTGCGAAGGCATTTGATGTCGTGCTGCATGACATTCTACTCCATAAATTAGCCTCGACGAACATTGATAGAAGAGTAATTTTATGGGTCCAAGAATTTTTGACGGGTCGTTCCCAGAAAATGAAAGTTGAAAGCCGATTCTCGGATGAAATTACCGTAACGTCGGGTATCCCTCAGGGCAGCGTAATCGGAACTTTGTTATTTTTGGCGTTTATAAATGACTTACCAAATGGGATTCGCAGTGACTGTCGATTGTTTGCGGATGATTGTGTAATATATCGAAAGATACATGACTCACAAGACAATGCAGTACTTCAAGATGACCTGAACCTGGTCTATATGTGGGCGATTGAAAATAAAATGAAAATAAACAAAAGAAAATATAGTCTAATAAAAATAGGGAAAGTACGAAGGCAAGATTTTCAATATAACATTGGCTCGGAAATACTTGTAGAAGAAGATTCTTGCAAATATTTGGGCATTCACGTAAGAAATGATATGAAATGGAGTGGTCATATAGGATGTGTAGTTTCTAAAGCTTACAAATCCCTGCACTTTGTAATGAGGGTATTAAAAGGAAGTAGTACCTCTGCTAATGAATTAGGATATTTGTCACTTGTAAGACCTATTCTGGAATACGCCTCGGCGGTTTGGGATCCATATCAAGTAGGGCTCATAAATGAGTTGGAAATGGTACAAAGAAAGGCCGCTAGATTTGTGCTCAGTGACTTTAATCCCAGGAGCAGTGTGTGCGGTATGTTAAGGAAACTTGTGTGGGAATCACTTGAGGCTTGGAGGATGAAACCTAGAATCTGCGCTATGTACAACACATATACAAATCAACCAGCATGGGGTGAGCTTAGCAAACGTATGGAAAAGCCTACTTACATGGGTAGGAGCGATCATCCTTTCAAAGTTAAGGGCCGACCACAGCGAACAAATTATGGTAAATATTCTTTCGTAAAACGTGCAATTGATAATTGGAACTCTCTACCTGCCGCAGTCTTAGAGCCTTTTCCCAAACATTTAGGTGTGTTTATGAAAAGACTGACTATTTCTGTAAATACTCCAATTTAATTGTTAGTGAATTGTTATGTACAATTATATATTTGTTATGTATATCTAATTTGCCACCGGGGGACACACCCCCAATTGCAAATAAACGAATGAATGAATGTATGAATATGTACTTGCACCTTTTTCATGTCATAATTTGCGCTCAGGAAGGTCACAATGGGTCTGCACACGGTACGATATTAAAGTACAATATATATTGACTTATGGTCTTATATATCTTATTATAACTAAATAGAATGTTAATTCAGATACTAGTTTGCAGTCGTGAGTTTAGAGACTCGTGAGTTTTGAGACGTAACCCTGGGATATTTATTGCATTAATACGTCGTAGTTCTTCCAGAGTCATTTGGTCCTATCAGAATCCCTTCTACGTCTATGACAATAAACCTATGGCATTATTATTCGACTTCAATGACATTCCTCAGCGCTAAGATTTTTCTGTGTTTAAATACTGGTATATTTGTTCTCCATCCATCATTTCATGTCTCTCCCACAATCTTCATCTATCTGATATCACCCAACATAAATACAATCATCATGGCCAACATTACATACTTCTCAACAAAAGAAAACACAAGAAAATCCAAAATGGTCATCATTTCTACTGCCTTCTTCACTCACACAGCAGGGGGATGGAACACACCGACGATCGCAATGGCCACAAACGCTATTATCTACTTATGGGAAAAGGATCGGATTGATTCTCTTGGAGGGAAAGTTGATCGCGATAATGTAATCCTGTTGCATTTAGACGTCCCAACTTAATCTGGATCGGAGCCTGATCAGGATCATGACTAGGACGTCTAAATGGGGTATAAACCTCTGTAGTTTTATAAGCCTTGACGCAGAAACACTTGTGGTATATGGCGGTCAAGTTTGAACTACCAGAAAAACCGTAATGGCTTTGGTAACCAATGGTAACCAGTGCTTTATGATACCAGAAATTGAGGCCATTTATGGTTATAATGATATGAAGAGTGTAACAGTAGGTGTTTTGTTGTAAAATCATGGTCAAGAGCTATTGACGTTTATTCAGTAATTTCCAAAATTCATTTGATCTAACGCCTATTATATTCTTCTTTCTCCAGACGGTAATCTTCGTACTCTTCTGTAATGCGCCTTCTGTATAGGGAATCGTCGAATTCGAGCCAGAGGCCAATATACAATACATCGCGCGTGTAGCTCGTCATTCGGATATCGAACCGCCATTCGCTGCCGCCTGGTATCATTAGCTCTAACTCTTGGCTGTCCATGACGAAGTTCAGCAAGTCGTATCTTCCCTGGAACAAGAACAAGCAAAACTCAATGCTGTATTCTACTACGACACTCACAGAGGCTCACAGCTGGCGACCACGGGACCCCAGTTTTCAGTTACTTGTGCTGGGCTGCCATCCTCCATCATTGGCGTCTCTCTCCCTTAAATAATGAGTTTTACCATCGCCGTCTACAATTCTGAAGCCATGTCATAAGGTTTGGCAACACCGCCCATCTGTCATCTGGGAGGCCTAGAACTTGCACACAGATTTTGACGCCAAATGGTTCCGGAAATACAACAGAACATAACGTCCGCTAAATCTAAACACAAATATCACAAATAAAGGATACATATTATCATGCTAAGTACTGTCGATTCCCGTTAAGGTATTATAAAAGGCTGTACTGTACCTCAATAACCAAATGTCTGAAGTTTCCTTTTATTGCTACTATGTTCACTGCAGTCATTGACGCGCTCAGAAAAAAACATTTAAGATTATTCTTAGGAACTTAGAGACTGCCTTTGATAATAAATTCTTCACCTTTTGTCCACACATGCACTCATCATAGTCACAATAGGGCCCCAAGCTTAGAGCTGACTGTCTAGCAATAATGCTACACCGGTCACCTGATTTAAAAATAGGTAGCTTTCTAAAGGCATTTGCCAACTGAGTACAGTTCATAATGTACTGGAATATAGAGGCCTCATGAAGATATATACCAAGACTAAATTATTAGGCACTGAAAGTCCACCTCGCTGTAGTAATAATAATAATATCGTATGGCCTTGGGTGCCGGGTGCAAGCTTTGTTATTTGACACCCAGAGGGCATCTTGTATGTCGAATTTTGTTGTTCCTTGAAACACTATGATAGTCAAGGAGGTTAGATATCTAAGCTCCTTGACACTACAGCGCTTTCTAGTAGAGAAGTGAGGAACTTAGTGTTGGCGGAAAATCCCGAGATTAATTTTGCCATTATGAACACGGACTACTGAATTCAAATGGGTTCTTTAACATGCCAACATCGTATGACATGCGTATCGTGATTTTTGCCGCCTTTCAAAAATCACTTACCACGGCCAGGAAAGAACCTCCAAGCTTGGGGTTAGTAATCCGACACGATAACAACTCACCCACCGTGGCAAGCCTCGCTGTAGTGATCAATTCGTAGTGATGTAACCAGTTATTTTAATAGTGCTGCCATTATTTGACTTTCAGTCAGGCATCTGAAAGATTTGTAGAAATATTCGTTAAGAATTTGCTGGTTAAATTTATTAGTAGACTACGTATTGGTTACACATGCAATTTAATACGGGAAATACTCACTTCTACCACTTTCTGCAGATCTGATTTCCCACGACAAATGTCACGGGTGTTGAAATAGTTAATACGAACCGCTTTTAGATGCTGTCATATCAAAATAAACGATATTTATGAATAATACTTAGCATGTGGTACGTGTTTATAGAACTTACAGACTCTACTAAACGTTGCCAATTCCACCAACAGCACGGTTTGAGAATTATAGACGGCGAATGTTTTACTCATTGTTCGAATACAAAATGAGTAAATGCAAAGTATATTGTCGACTGCGTTGCAAGCCAAGCCAATGTATAAGTGGACTACGGATATACGATGTCATTATATTCAAAAACAAACAAGGAACAAACCCCGTGGCTCTACAGCCAATGAAGAGCTTAGGCCTACCAGGCAGATTATTTATTTATTTATTGAGCAATATGAAGGAACACAGGCACCAGCCCAAATAATTTCCTTCCTGACATTATCTGATTAAACAACAACATGTATCAGTGAAAAATAGAGAAAACAGATTACACAAATTACACAAATTACACAAATGAAGAACAGAAGATAAATACTACAAAGGAGATCGTGAAAATATAAACCATGAAATGAAAACAAAACTGAACAAAGTAGAAAAAAATATATACAAAAACAATATGTTCAGTGAAGAACATATATCCTACTTTCTCCTAAATGCATGGGTATTGTTATAGCTGTTTGTCCTTTTCAAGGAGTATAATTGAATGTTGGTTGTAGTAGCTTGTTGAAATACAACCCGTTATACGGATATTAAACATGAATATGAGGTGCCCTTTGCTACTGCTACCTCTGTAAAAAATTTCATTCAATCAGTTTCACAGTGTTTGAATTGATATGGGGAATGGATTTGCACACATACATGGCCGCTATTTGCAAACTATTGGGCTGATGACCTTGTAGTCAGTCATAAGATGCTTTCCACAAAAAGGCATGTTGTTGCAAAATCTGGTAGAGATAAAATTATTAGGATGGTCGTAATTTGATTTAAGCTTTTAACATTTGGGTGGCCGTCATTCGGTTTCCGTCAAGATGGCGGTGATATAAAACATGACACTGAGGTGCCTTTTGCTAGTGCTACCTCTGTACCAAATTTCATTCCATTCGGTTTCACCGTGTTCGAATTAATAGGGGTAATCGATTTTGACACAAAGATGGCCGCCATCCGCAAACTATCAGGCTAATGACATATTAGATTAGTCAAAGGATGATTCCTCCATACAGGTATGTTGTTGCAAAATTTGGTAGAGATCGGACGATTAGGTTAGTCGTAATTTGATTTAAGCTTTGAACATTTGGGTGGCCGCCATTACGTTTCCGTTAAGATGGCGGTGATATAAAACATGACACTGGGGTGCCCTTTGCTAGTGCTACCTCTGTACCAAATTTCGTTCCATTCGGTTTCACCGTGTTCGAATTAATAGGGGCAATCGATTTTCACACAAAGATGGCCGCCATCCGCAAACTATTAAGCTGATGACTATTAGTTTGGTCAAAGGATGCTGCCCCCACAAAGGTATGTTGTTGCAAAATTTGGTAGATATCGGATGATTAGGTTAGTCGTAATTTGATTTAAGCTTTTAACATTTGTGTGGCCGCCATTACGTTTCCGTCAAGATGGCGGCAATATAAAACATGACACTGAGGTGTCCTTTGCTAGTGCTACCTTTGTACCAAATTTCGTTCAATTTGCGCTCACCGTGTTCGAATTGATAGGGGGGGGACAGACATTCAGAGTACACACACTCACACACACACACACAGAGACTCACACACACACATACACACACACAGACAGACACACTTTTTTTCACCCTGTAGTGATCTCATAAGTCTACTTTCATTTTTTGCAAAAATCGATAGTAGGCTAATAAAGGAGAAAAGAGTACCCAGTATACAAGGAACAGCTGCTTTTACTTGTTTATTGAATAAGTTAGCGCCAGCGAATAAATCTACTTGAACATCAATTGACTTATAATATGATAATATTTTAACTAAAGGCGAATTAGAATGGTGAACACTTTTAGATCTTGGGATGTGACGCGTGGTTAATCTTGGTCTCCGTGGCCGGGGCGTATTAAAATCACTGTCTGACAGCTACCTAATTGTCCTCACGAGGCTGAGTACACCCCGTTCCGGCCCTCACGTCAGCTTCCAAAATCCATAACGGAGCTGGGGCCTGTAGAATACTCACATATTTGTAAATAATTTCTCCTCTTCTGTGCTCGGAAGAAGAAAATTTATCTGTCACCTTGCTTGACAAGGACCTAATAATGTAAGTTTTTACTTTGTGTACAGAGGATCAAAATGGATTTGTGAATAAAAATTCCGCTTCATTCATTTCCCTACGTCGCGCTAAATTAGCATATTAAATAACTTCCACATTGATATATAGAAATGACAGAAACTTGTACTTGGAACACCAAACAACTGAAAATGTACAAATATACTTTTGTGTAAAGTCAGCAAGTTGTGAACAATGGCTAAGTACCTGTCTAAGAGCGCGAGTTGACCCATCTCTCGTAACCCGATTTGACCTTCAAAAGGAGACGGAAGCAGGAAGTGAAATGGAGAGATATTCTACGTATTGAAAAGACATTCATCACTTTCATATATTTGTCCGAATTGACGTATAAATTATTGTTCATACCTATGAATAGGAAAACTGAATTATCAAAAAAAACTCAGCAATTTTTCTAGGTTTATGACGTGCTTCATCAAAGGGCTCTTGGTGTCCATGCAAAACCCCACACAAGACACGTTATAAACCTAGAAAAATTGCTGAGTTGTAATTCACTGGCCGTGAAAGCCAATATACCATATTTTTGAATGATCCACCTTAATAGTCAACAGTTACATTACAACAATACCAGTTTCGGTTGTCTAGCACTTCCTATCAAAAGTCTTACTATTTGGCTTGGCAATGTACCTCCGGGCACCCCACTGCCCTCCTAGACATTGACTAATTTAATGTCGCGGTATTTGCGTACATTGTCCATTGACTTGCAATAAATGCAGTTGTTCAACTATTTTAAAAAAATGATTTCAAACTGCTGTGTCGCCATTTGTCGGTGCTGAGGGCTTAGTCGCATGTATGGCTCAAGCCATGCTTCTTGGGCAAAGGAAATACCCCTGTGTATTTTCTTTAACACTAAGCCTTGGGCTAGGCATTGCACCAACGTTTGGATATGTAGCACATACCGATTTTTGTTTTAAAGTGTGCCCATCAATTTTTCAATTTTCACTTTACTCTCAGGGGAACAATATACTCTAGGCAGAATGGAAAATCGGCATGCTGGTCATACAAGGATGAGGGATATTCAACATCGACCTCTAAAACATATCCGCGGCATGTTTCTTGGCTGGCAGTGTTCATATCAAATTGTGACACTCGTTTCTCTGTGAGCCAGGCAAAATCCTTAAATTGTAAAGTCTGGTTCATGGCATAGCCATACAAATTATTAACTTCGTAGTAGGCTACATTATGTACGATTCTGGTTTGTCTTGTGAATAAGAGGGCATGTATGGATTATTCGCTTCGGCATGGTGCTGGTTAAGCGACACAAACCCGCTGCGAATGCCTTTCTCAAAGAATGAGACCATATCTACATCCGTGAGTAAATCCAATTACACTGGGGTGTATTTTAAATCTGCATGAAAGGAAAGCACAGGGCTGGAAAAATAGTGAGCCGGATCAAGTCCATAGATGTGCTGACACAACTCACGGAATTTTTCAAACACATCGGTGAGCAGCAATACATCGAGTTTTAGGTAATGCATAGCATAATCCCCTAAACTCACTAAACTTGAAATGCATGTGCATAGTCTTCATCGGAAACAATACAACGTGTAAGCTTAGAGTACAATTTATCTTGCGGTGGAAGAGTTTTTTGCTTCAACACGTCCGAACTTGCGCAGAAATCATACGGGAAAATAATTTTCCGAATGCACAATTTAAAATGCTCAGGATTTTCAAAATGTATTCTGATGCATTTCAATTGCTTTTCATCCAAGCCATTGACTAGACTGTCTTGGGATGACGCCATAAACTTAAATAATACAAAAATCGAATGCAAAATTTGCCCCACCACAATGTCAATGCTGTAAATCGATCATGGTTTTGAGATAAATTGAAAACGACCCCTTGCTGACATGACCCAATTAACGAATCAAAAACTGTATAACGTAATTTGCCAAATTGTGGAAAAAACACACTAATAAATCTTGGAGTAGGGTACTTTACATTATATACCCTGTGGGCGGCTCATCGAAAGTCCCCCGTAAAGTGTGAGTGATCACGAACCGTGTCTTCAGCACTGACCAGCGGCTTTTCACAAATATGGCAGGTGGTTGCATGCTCATACTGCTGCTGCTGTTCACGAGTTAGGCTCATGGGTACTGGGTCGCCCAGTAACTTCCGTACATGGTCAGCCAACTCAACAAGTTGGTTCAAACTCCATTTCGCAAATCTTCTCCCTCATAAGATTTAAAATAGGATTTTGTGTGGTCATAGGCAGACACCACGTTAAATCCTATAGCAAAGTTTTCATGCTTTTGAATGAGTGTGGTTGAGCTGGTGGTGGGATCTGGTTCACATCCCGCCATGGGTGTAGTGAGAGCCTCAAAATCCATATAGACCACAAAGGGGACTGTATCATGCTTGTGGATATTCTTAAATTTCAACACAGCATCGTCCCCTTGTAGCAATACTAGTCTCACCGCTTCCTGAGATACACAATCTACCCTATGTCGTTCTAAAAGCATAGGGGTCCAAATGTATTGTAAACAATGTAACAAATATGTATCTTATGTTGATCTTTGGACAATTGTCTGCCTACCAATCTACTAAAGCTTTTAATCAGGCAATAGTGATTCACCTCTCCGTCAGACAGATATAAAGGATTAATGTGGTGTCGTTGTGGTTCTTTCGTGGCATAAAGAGGACCCATAATTTCATCACCGCCAAGGCCATACACCATAAATGAATAAAAGAAAGTCCATAGGAAACGTCACGTGAGTTATTTTTAAATTTTGTTTCAATTGTTCAAACATGGCCTTGTACTTTCCTGGCCAACAACTATTCTGTTGTGCTGACTGCAAATACGCAGCCACAGACCAATGAAAGCATTTATCGTCCATGTCCTTTATATTTGGGGGCTGCGTGGCGCAGTCGGTAAAGGCGCTGAGCTTCTAACAAAAAGGGAGTGGGTTCGATCCCCACCCAGGTAGTGGATTTTAGAAACATAACTACCACTTTCGGAAACGCAAATGACCCTGGGGTTCACTCAGCCTACACCAGAAATGAATACCAGGGTAATTCCGGGGAACAAAGACGGCCGGGCGTGGAGCTGACAACTCCAACCCATCTAGTGCCGATGTCACAAAACGTGGAAGCCTCTACCTTCCACTACTCCCAGGGCCTCCACGACCTGTATGGAGTTGGCTTTGCTTTTTGTTCTTTATATTTTCCACGGCTTCTTTCGATGCTATTGCCTGTTGTGTAGGGATGTAACTAGACCCTGCATTAAAAGGGTAGAATTTGCAAATGTTAATTAGCAGGTGATTTTTTTAAATTTATTTTATTTACCGCATGCCCCATTACAATGTACATGCTTAATTATTACTTATTAATCATTTCAGATTAAAACTATACAATTTATATTATAATTATTTTATATCTATGGCCTGTTAATTGAAATTTGTGACATTAAAATGATTAACAGTTAAGAAAATATAAATACAAATTATCTATTTAGTATTTCAAATGAGATAGAGTTTACAAAAGTAAAGAATTCCCTAAGGTAGTTTCTAACAAGTTCATCTTTCTTTACAGGCCAGTTGCCTGATTTTAAAACATGTGCTATTAATATACCTCTTTCTTTTCCTAATAACTTACACTCATATAGTAAGTGATCTACAGTCTGGTGACCGTTATTGCATATACATGTTGGACTATCTATAATTTTAAATCTGAATAAGTATGATTTAATATTGCCGTGTCCTGTTGTCATAACTGTAAAATTGGGCGTTATGTTCATTTTCAATTTTAGTCTGTCCTGTACACTGGGGAAAAATGATTTTGTAATTTCGCCCTTGGATGTATTGTCCCATTCATTCTGCCACTTTCTCAAACTAAACACACTTAATTCTTTTAGGATATTACTTTTTTGAATTCTATTATAGCACTCACTTAAACCGCTTTGTGCTGCTTCTTTATCCAGCTGGTCCACTAATTCATTTCCCTCATTTCCGTTATGCGCCTTAACCCAACTGAATACAATCACCCAATTCTGTTTCTCCATTTCAATTGCCTTTCTTCTAATTTTCTCTATGAGAAATGTATGGTTTTTGTAGTTTTTAAGTGCATCTATTGTAATTTGGCTGTCTGTGAAAATGAGTGCGGTTTCTGCTCCGTGTCCATGGATTCTAGATGGTGCAATGCCTTAACGATAGCTAGCTGTTCTGCTTGATTATTAGAACATCGTTTGTCTAGTTTATATTGCAGCTGTTGAATGAACTCGTTTCCATTGTATATGGCAATTCCTGATCCTACTCCATCCTCACTTTTACTTCCATCAGTGTAAACATTGAAAGAATGCATCTGTTCTTAATTTACGTCAATAATTTTAACAATGTCAGCAGGGTGAGACCATTGATGTACTTCCGTGTCCATGTCAATTGAGCGATCTTCTTTACTATTAACTTTAATAAGATCGTAGTATGCTACCGTCTCCTCAATTTGATTATTAATTGGAATTAATCCTATTATCACACAGAGAGCTTCATTAGATACAGTGCGATAAGCTTTAGCTATTCTGTTATTTATCAGCCTTTGGACTCTTATCAATTTTACTTTATAGCAAGTTTTCTCCAGAACCTTTCTCCAACCGGTGCTCCATACAAAATGAGAGGTAAGATTCCACCTTTGTATATTACCTTCAGAGCTGTATGCTTTAAACCCCAGTTTAGCTTTGCAAATCTTGAGAGACTAAATATCAGTTTCCTACATTTTTCAGTCATATAGTTAATGTGCTCTCTAAATGTAAGTTTGTGGTCGAAAATAATTCCAAGATATTTAACGGTGCCACCTGATCTAAGCTTTTGTAATTAAGATAAATTTTAATCTCTTTTTCTTATTTTCTTTTTCTTCTCGACAAGACCATAACTTTTTATTTCTGTTCGTTAAATCTGATCTTATTGAGTTTAGCCAAAATTGAAATTTTGTCCATTTCTATATTAGTATAATTTTCTGCCTCTTTAATAGATGTTGCTTTAACAAGCAGTAATACGTCATCTGCAAATGCAACAACTCTCGTGCGATTTGTATACTGCAATGTAAGAAGAGAATTATATTTTATATTCCAGAAACCAGGACCACAGCATGAACCTTGCGGACAACCTTTAGGAAGTCTTCTCTGAGTGTTGTTGTTATTAATGGCCATGAAAGCTGTTCTTCCTTGGAAATAGTCTTGAGAGAGTTTGTATGGATTTCTAGGGCATTCCATAACTTTTAGTCCTTTTAGAATAGCAGGCCACCAAGCGGCGTCAAAAGCACCTTTAACGTCCAAGCTGGTCATAATTATTACGTTCCCTTTTTCTAATTCCGGTTCTATAAATTGCTTCACTTCCATTGATGCGTCGGTTGTGCTCTTCTGTGGTGTAAATCCAAATTGATTATTATTCATTAATTTATTTTTGTACATATGATGCCTTATTCTACTAATCAATAACCTCTCCAGTACCTTGCCCGCTAGATTCAACAAGCTAATTGGTCTCAATTTCGATGGATCTGTACTCTTTTCTTTTCCTGGTTTAAGTATGAGAATTATTTTTGCTCTCTTCCAAATTTTAAGGAAGCATCCTCTTTTGAGACATTCATTATATATTGACGTTAAAAACTTAGGAAAATTATTGAAAGTTCGTAGGAGTATTTCCATAGAAATTCCGTCTTCGCAGGTGATGAATTTTATCTAACGCAAGACCACTGGGTCTTTCTTGCAGTTTATCGAATTTTGTTAGCAAGGCATTCACCACATGGGTTCCACACCAATCTTCCAAATTGTGTGCTATGAAAAGCTCTTGCATTCGACTGCAAATATAACATTTTTATTTATGCTCAACGTCCTTCTCTTTGTATACAAAATAGCACACGAGTTCTGTATTCACCTTTAAAGCCGTGTGCAACCCTTGCGCTGTAAAAATTGTATCCCTAAAAATGTCTAAAAATGATGTTTATCCCAAAATCCGTTTCACACATGTTCACCACAGGTATCCTCACCCAGTGGACCAAAACCGTAAAATGCAACACCAAACACGCCCTCCTAGTTTTATTGGTTCGCCAGATATCACGAAAAATGTAAAAACACGTTTTCCAACCAAAATCCATTTCCAATAGTCAACCTATTAAAACGATAACCTCGCCGTCTGATAGAGCGGAAAAAATACCAATAAAACGACAACTTGCAGGCCCCTATACGACTATTCCTTCACCAATTATCACCACATAATCGTAATTCTCAGAGACTCACCACTTGCCTTACCCCGTAACTTTCCTACTGCCCCACTACTACTACCACTACTACTACTTTATGTCCTAGAGACCTGAAACTTATTTTGGGGGTAAAGACCTTTCATTTACGTCAAACAAACATTTTTGTCAAATTCCTAATTTCAGAAATATAAATAATTATAAAAATTGAACAATTTTGGAAAAAAAAATCAAGTTTTGGTCTAATGATAAAGGGCATAGAGACCATTCGTTTGAACCATTGTACAACGTTCTATAATAATTAGTTTTAAAATATCACCTATTTGAAACATTTTTTTAAATACGAGTGGTCCATAGGAAAGGGGGCGTCACCACGATTAATTTTACTCCTCATAATTATGTCCAAATCCCACCATGGGTTCGCGAGATATCGGATTGCCTACCACCACAGGCTGACCACTAGTCACGTTCTCGCGGAGGCCATGACACTATTTAGAATCGGTAGCTCTTATCTACTAACGGACTGTAAAATTGAAAGACAATCTTTATATTAATCATGAGGCAAAACGGTAAGGGAAGGAGATTTACAGCTAGGGCGTCCCCCTCAAGCGACGGAAATGCTAGGACGTTCCCCGTAAGTGACGAAACATTAAAGCGGAAGGACACTCTGTAACGATTCGATCCCATAGCTGTTATATTTAAAGGGTTATTCATTTATTATCATATTATTATTATTATTATTATTAACTAGTACATCCATGAGATGATTTTTATATCAGATAATTGTAAGCGGTTTTGATTATTATATTCAATTAGATTTTTATTAACAATTACTTGTAAAGAGACGAAGTATTATATATTGCAACAAGACTGGCGATATGGACTAACCCTGTGCGTCACAAACTGAACGACGTAGTAAGAATTTCACCACGGCAAACTGCGTCATTTTCCTGAGATGTTAAGAAACACACTATGGTGTAACCAACACGCCATTTTCTACGGTATATACGCGTCAATATATATTGCAAGTTATGAGTCAAGAATGGAGAAGGCTAATAGAGAGGGAAGCTGTGACACCACGTGACAAGGAAGTCATTAGTATTTGTACCTGCAACATCGGACAAGAATGGCATTGATCTACAGCTCTTAATGAAGGAAGAAAGTTGTAACCTTGCTTTCTGGGTCCTAATGGACTGAGCACCGAGAGTCGACACTGAACGATGTCTTGCCGACATCTATATCAATACATAATGGGTTATATCCCTGATCAAGAGTCTTTCTACAGATGGCAACGTACTTAATGAGGATATTTCATAGTAAATGAGATATCACATCATTTTTTTAAACATAAGCGACGTAACAACGAGATCATCGATCATTTCTTAAATATGACGAGTCTTCGACTGGGTGAGCCAACAATTCAATAAAACTATCGTCTCTATTATAATTTAACTTCATTTAACTTTCAATTCATTTTAATATTCATTTTCTTTTAAATAATTAATTGCCGCATTGAGTAATTTTAAATTCAATTGTGTGACTATCACTATTCTGTTTTATTAATATTTTGTTTTTGCATTTAATAAATTCATTCTCTTCAACGTAATGCCTATTTCTTTCATTGTAGTTGGTACTTTAAGGCAATCATACTCCTTGATTAAATACGGATTGGTTAGATGACTTTGTCTCACTACGGCCCGGGTAAGTGGTTCTCGACTCTACTGCTGATAGCCGAGGTTAAATCAATAAATTTCGATTCACTATCTTAAATAGGAATCTGGCGCTCAACAACTTATTATATTACACTATCACAGGTAAGGTCACACCACAGTGTATATTATTTATTCATATCATGTTTGTTTTATTGAACCACAATAGTCATCACCACGTTTTGTTAACTCATTAAAAATGTTACATTTGGCGCCACAAAGTAGGACACGAAAACCATTCGGTATTTAGTCAGAGGAGTGTATAATTTCAGTGCAAATTGTCAGTGCTTTTGGGGGACAGTGAAGTGAAGTGAAATTTTGGAAGGGCAATTGTTATACGGTGTACTTCGAGATGTCGGAGGAGGAACAGAGGCAGTTGAGAAGTAGGAATAACGTCGAGAAAGTTAATTATAAGGAGGTTGATACCGGTAGCGATGTTGAAAGCGTAGAGAATAATACCAAGATGTCGGAGGTAAATCTTGAGAATAATCCTGAGGTTAACCCTGACAAGAATGCAGAGGTACATCCTGAGACTAGTGGTAGTCTAGAGAAAGAAAAGTCTATAGAGATTCCTGAAGATCCATTAACTGTGTTTATGAGGGAGATGAGAATTAATAGTAGGGAGATGAAAGAAGATATTGGTAGGCTAAATCAAAATATGGAAGAGAATAAGAAAGATAATTTAGAAAGTAGGAAGGAATTCAATGATAAATTTGAGAAATTAGATAAAGATATGAATAAAAATATGGAAGAGAATAAGAAAGATAATTTAGAAAGTAGGAAGGAATTCAATGATAAATTTGAGAAATTAGATAAAGATATGAATAAAAATATGGAAGAGAGTAAGAAAGATAATTTGGAAAGTAGGAAGGAATTGAGTAGAGATTTAGGTGAGAAATTAGATAAGAGTAATCAAAAGATGAGAGAGGATATGAGTAAAATAAATCAGAAATTGGAAGAGAATAATGTAAAACTAGATATTGTGGAAACGATGAATAGAGAATTAAGCATGAAGTATGATATGCTACAGGAGAGTATTCAGGGGGTGAAACAGGAAATCAGAGGTGAAATTAAGGAGGAGGTAGAGATGAAGGCTAAAGATATTATTAAGACAGTAGATAAGAAATTAGAAGCAGCAGAAAGTAGGATTCAGGAAAGAATAGTAACTGTGATTGAAGAGAAAATAGCAACTCAAGGTGAAAGTTTTAGCAAATTGGTAGAAGTGGAAACTAGGCAGGTGGTAGAGACTTTAGGGGAAACTGCAGTAGAATCAGTAAAGACAGCCTGTAAGGAGACTATAATTGAAAGTAGAATGGAGTCAGACGAGATTTTAGGTGAAAGCAAATTGGAATTAGCGGAGATTTTAGGTGAAATCAGATTAGAGTCAGACGAGATTTTAGGTGAAAGCAAATTGGAATTAGTGGAGACTGTAATTGAAAGTAGATTAGAGTCATTGGAGATTGTAGGTGAAAGCAGATTGGAATCGGAGGAGATCTTAGGTGAGGAACGGCAAATAGCGGAGATTTTAGGTGAAATCAGATTAGAGTCAGACGAGATTTTAGGTGAAAATAGATTAGCGTCAGAGGAGATAGTAGGAGAAAGCATAGTAGAGTTAAAGGAGATTTTAGATGAACGCAGGATAGCTGTAGAAGAGACTATAGA
This sequence comes from Meconema thalassinum, assembly GCA_946902985.2. Classification (NCBI taxonomy): domain Eukaryota; kingdom Metazoa; phylum Arthropoda; class Insecta; order Orthoptera; family Tettigoniidae; genus Meconema; species Meconema thalassinum. The sequence goes on from OX336398.1 coordinate 103,991,038, forward strand.
ATGTAGCGAAAAAGAAGTGAAGAAGATGAGAGAAAAGATAGGGATAGAAGTAGGTAAGATAAAGAAAGTACTAAGCACCCAAGAGATTAAGATGCAGACAATCATAGATAAGTTAGATAGGCAAACTAGGGAAGAATTTAGTCCTGTGATAGAGGAAGTTAATATGAAATTATTAGTGGCAGAGAAGCGTGCGTTAAGTCATAGTCAGAAGAACATAATTAGTAAACAGGTTAAGAGGAGGAGAGAGATAGATAAGAGGAGAAGCAATGGGCAACGGCTAAAGAGAAAATTAAATATTAGTAGTGGAGAAGTGAAGGGAAGACATGTAGGTAGATATTTTAGAAGTAAAATGAAAGAGAAGAGAATTAAGTTGTTAGTGGAAAAAGAAATCAGAATGAAAGAGAGAAAGAAAGCATATGATGTGCAGTGGCGTAATGAATTAGCCAGACTTGGGGAAATGATAGGAGGAAAGCCGAAGTATAATGTTACTGTTGATGAGTGTAGTCCGAAAGAGGTAGAAAGTAATGTTATAAGAAAAGAGGAAAATGGAACCCTAGAAAGAGATAGAATTGAAGATGAAGATGGTAAGAACGGTGAAATGCCAGAGAAAGTAGTGATGTAAATTTATATTACCGATAGTTACTCTTCCGTATGACTTAAATATTAAGTAATGAAGTTTAATATGACTTAAAAGAGGTAGATAAGAAACCTGCTGTGTGTAATTTTAATTCAGTCGTGAAGTTAGGATGGTAAGGGGCGCGTAGTGCCTACGCTTATTGATTTAGATTGACTAAAATCATTTAATTTTGAAGACAGAGGTTGTCGTGCTATTGAGCAATGCAGGTAAGTTGAATGTAGGTCCTTAAACTGCAGGTAAGTTGGATGAAGTGAGAATTAAATTTTAAAAATAGGAAGGTTATTACATAGGTAAGTAATCGAAAGAAAGTAATAATTATTATGGCAACCATAATTAAGAATATAATGGTAATAAAGATTTAATTCAAAAGTGAGTGAAGATAAGATGATACAGTGGTAATAAAACGAATGAGTTGAAGAATTAGGTATTGATTTTTAAAGAAGTTTCAGTTGAGGACAGCGAGGTTATCAGTGGATATATTTTGAGAAATTTATAAGTGGTTTAGAATAGTTAATGGTAATGCGTTGTATGAATTAACCAACATCGGGTTGAAATGAGGAAGTAGTAACTAATTAGGACATCTGATACTTGTTGACAGATATGTGTGTGTGTATGTGTGTATTTTCACGTAAATGGACGTGAGTTTGAAGAAGTAAGCCAACGAAGGTAATGCCATTGAGCAATGTGGTTTTTAAAGTTTTGGTAAGATGCCAAATGAAGTTGTTTTTTGAGGAAGTTTTTGGTAAGATGCCAAATGAAGTTTTTTAAGGAGGAAGTTTTGGTAAGATGCCAAATGAAGTTGTTTTTTGAGGAAGTTTTTGGTAAGATGCCAAATGAAGTAGGTTGGAGGAAGTTTTTGGTAAGATGAAGTAGGTCAGCGAGGTATATTCCGTTAAGCAATAATTATTTTTTATGGTATCTACGGGACTACGTGAAGTTAATAAGGGAGTTTTTTTTAAGTATATATGGATGTATGCACACAAGGTAATAAGAGATTACAAAGGTAAGATTGTCCAAGTTTTAGTTACAGTTACGCACGTTTTAAAGATATTACAAGGCTTGTTATCGAGCTAAACCACTTTTAGTAAAAAGTTACTGATGAATAATAACGAATTAATGATGTGGTAGATTGTTGTCCTACACACAGGTTAAAGTAAAGATAATAATTATAATTAAAAGGTTGACATAATATTTACTAATATTGAAAGGAATTTGTTATAATTCGACGTTTGAGGATTTAAAGATAATCATTTTTTTTAGTAGACGAGAAATTAAAGTTTTATTTATGTCATACGGAGTTAGTAAAGATAAGTTTAATATTTTGAAGACAAGAATAAGTTAGTAATGTAAGGTGAGTATACCTAAGGGGTAATAATGAAGTTTCAATTAAAGGCAGGTGTAATTTACGCAGTTAATTTGGTAGAGCAGAAAGTATCTGAACTGTGTTAGAACTCAGAACTTGCTTTATGAAGTGATTATGGGAGAATATTTGCTAATTAAGAGTGTCGGTGTTATTGACTATCAACAGGAACACTGTCATTATTTTAGGAAGACAATAATTAGGAAAGCTAAGTGTGATGTTATTATTCCAAGGAGTTAGTCGAAGCATGTAAGATTTTTTTTAGCTGAAATTTAATGTGTTATTGGTCAGTAAGAGGTGACCTGTAACAGTAAGAAGAAGTGGGATTATACCACGAATAGGGGAGGTTTTTGTATGTGACGTGTGATGTCACGATGAGTTTTGAGAGATTCTGGTATAGCAAGAGTGAGCTATAGTCCAGGCGGTCAGAACAAGTAGGAAGTGGTGTTTGGAGGACACGGTACTTAATTAAGAGTTTTGAGAGAAAACTAAGGGGGGTTTTTAGGTATTCAGCAAAAAGTCAAATCATAATTAGACTAAGTTCAAAGTATAAGAGCATTAATATTTTGTGGAACGAAATATTTATTCCGAGGAGTTTGTCATGTGTTTTTGTGAAATAGTTTAGTGATATACGTAATTCAGGTTTATTGAGTAGTATTTTGTCCGAGTCTTAATCATTTTGTTGTTGTAGGTATGAATGACGATAGAGTAAAGATATCTCGACACTAAGTTAAATTTTATAAGATGAACGAGAAGTCAGATTGTATGTTTATTTGTGATTTTGAAAAATCCAAGTTATTGTTTTCGAGAAGTAGTAAAGAGGAATTATGGTTTTATGACAAGTTAAGAAGTCGTGGAGACTTAGGAAGTATTAATTTGGAAGGAGGCGGCCGTGGCCTAAGAAAGAATTAAGCCACGAAGGCAGGTGAGTAGTAACTTGGATATTTAAATGAACTGTTTAATAACTGCTTTGAGGTATTTCGATGTCATTATGTATTTGGGGAAATATTTACATGTATGACATATGCACTGAAATTGGAATTGCCTTGAATATCTTGCTAAGTTATTTTTTTCTTCAATTATTGAAATTTTACTGCATTTGAGTAATCCCTTTATAAAGACGAAAGGAATATTGTATTGTTTGCATCCTATTATCGTGTGCTGTAATAGTTATTATGGGTTAATCAGCTGGTATTACAACAATGTACTTCTACGCCAGACTGATATACAAAAACTACGTTCAAAAGAGATGAAGCCAAAATTGTATGTCATGCATACGATCACCGAAATATAAACGAGTGCAGCGTTGACATATATGTCAAAAATAAAAGTGAAGGGCATTTTATATGTATATTTTTTACAGCTCGTTTAATACATAAAGAAGAATGAACATTATGAACATTTGGAAGAATGAGAAATGATAGTACAAATATGTAAAGTGAAAAGAGTATGTTCTTGTATATTTTTATGTATTGTTGAAGGGTATTATTTGTATGTTGTCGTTATGGGGGTATTAATATTTAAATTTGTATTCATTTGTGTAGGATGTGTAGTGATATAAATAATGTTACATTTTATTTTAAATTATTTATATCAGGGGCGATTGTAACGATTCGATCCCATAGCTGTTATATTTAAAGGGTTATTCATTTATTATCATATTATTATTATTATTATTATTAACTAGTACATCCATGAGATGATTTTTATATCAGATAATTGTAAGCGGTTTTGATTATTATATTCAATTAGATTTTTATTAACAATTACTTGTAAAGAGACGAAGTATTATATATTGCAACAAGACTGGCGATATGGACTAACCCTGTGCGTCACAAACTGAACGACGTAGTAAGAATTTCACCACGGCAAACTGCGTCATTTTCCTGAGATGTTAAGAAACACACTATGGTGTAACCAACACGCCATTTTCTACGGTATATACGCGTCAATATATATTGCAAGTTATGAGTCAAGAATGGAGAAGGCTAATAGAGAGGGAAGCTGTGACACCACGTGACAAGGAAGTCATTAGTATTTGTACCTGCAACATCGGACAAGAATGGCATTGATCTACAGCTCTTAATGAAGGAAGGAAGTTGTAACCTTGCTTTCTGGGTCCTAATGGACTGAGCACCGAGAGTCGACACTGAACGATGTCTTGCCGACATCTATATCAATACATAATGGGTTATATCCCTGATCAAGAGTCTTTCTACAGATGGCAACGTACTTAATGAGGATATTTCATAGTAAATGAGATATCACATCATTTTTTTAAACATAAGCGACGTAACAACGAGATCATCGATCATTTCTTAAATATGACGAGTCTTCGACTGGGTGAGCCAACAATTCAATAAAACTATCGTCTCTATTATAATTTAACTTCATTTAACTTTCAATTCATTTTAATATTCATTTTCTTTTAAATAATTAATTGCCGCATTGAGTAATTTTAAATTCAATTGTGTGACTATCACTATTCTGTTTTATTAATATTTTGTTTTTGCATTTAATAAATTCATTCTCTTCAACGTAATGCCTATTTCTTTCATTGTAGTTGGTACTTTAAGGCAATCATACTCCTTGATTAAATACGGATTGGTTAGATGACTTTGTCTCACTACGGCCCGGGTAAGTGGTTCTCGACTCTACTGCTGATAGCCGAGGTTAAATCAATAAATTTCGATTCACTATCTTAAATAGGAATCTGGCGCTCAACAACTTATTATATTACACTATCACAGGTAAGGTCACACCACAGTGTATATTATTTATTCATATCATGTTTGTTTTATTGAACCACAATAGTCATCACCACGTTTTGTTAACTCATTAAAAATGTTACAACTCTGCCAGTGTTTGAACTGCGGATAGGTACTTGGAACATTGGTACAATGACCAGACGAAGTGCCGAACTCAGCGTAGTTCTAGACAGACGCCATATAAACATTTGCTGTGTGCAGGATACAAAGTGGAAAGGTGCCAAATCATGCCAAATTTGGAAATGATTCATGCTCATTTACAGTGGGGAGGAGAACACCAGAATTGGCATTGGAATAATATTAGATCATCACCTTAGTAACAACGTTGTCGAGATCAGCAGAATCAATGATCGCATCATGTCGGTAATACACTCCTTTGATAAACAACCATGTCTTAACGTCTTACCCCAAACGGAACAAAAATATATGTGGGGACCTCAGTGGTCATGTAGGAGTGAACAGGGGCGGCTTTGAAGGTTACCCTTGTGGCTTTGGATTTGGAGAACAAAATAAACAAGGGGAGACGATTCTTGAATTTGTAGCCTCCCATAACCTTGCAATAGTAAAACACGTTCTTTCAAAGAAGTATGAACACCTTATAACTTATAAGAGTGGTGATTTCAAGACGCAGATACACTTAACCTGATAGATAAAATGGATTTGGGACAAATTAATGATTGTAAGGTTATTCCGGGAGAACCACTTACTTCCCAACATAGGCTTCTACTTACAGCCCTAGGGCTGAGAAAACATATAAAGATAAAAATTCCGAAAATTTGAAAGATTAAATGGTATGTATTGAATAGTGAAAAAGGTAGTGTTCTGAAAAATTGTATAGTGGATTATTTAGGCAAAACCCCATCTCAGGAAAACAACCAAACAGTACTATGGTCAGGCATTGAAACATTTTGTGTCGCTTCAGCGAAACGTGGTATTAGGAAGGGTGCCCTACATAATGCAATGGTTTCCATATGGTGGAACAACCAAGCCAAAAACAGCGTAGCTGAAAAGAAACGTTTGTTAAGAATTTGGCAGAATGCTGGTGCTGAGGAAGATTAAGAGAACTACAAACAGGCAAAGAAAGCTGCAAGAAAAACAGTCGCAAATAAAAAAGAAAAGCTGATTTTGATTTCTACCAGCGTTTATAATTAGCCAATAACAACGACCTATATAGATTAGCCAAGCGCAAGCATAATGACTGCAAAGGCTTTAAAACCCCAAAACACGTTAAAAATAAAGAAGGCAATTCATTAACGACAAGCCATGATGAGTATTATTATGATTTATAAAATGAAGAAAAAATTCCCAGGCGAAAAGAAGTGGAACTACCTATGACGCTAGGACCTATTAATGGAATCACAGAGGTGGAAGTTAGGAAAGTCATCTCTAAAATGAAGAATCAGAAAGCAACGGGTCCAGATGAATTACCTGCTGAACTCTGGAAATCTCTTGAAGCGGATAGAGCTGTACGGCTTTAAAGGTTATTCAATGACATATTAGTTCACGATCAGATGCCAGATGCCTGGAGAAAGAGTAGGTTGGTCTCGTTCTACAAAAATAAAGGAGATGTTCGATCTTGTGGAAACTTCCGCGGTATAAAACTTACATCACACACACTCAAGATCTGAGAACGAGTCCTTAGTGAGAGCCTTCAAAATTTGATTAAGTTAACGAATAATCAGTTTGGCTTCGCTGCTGGAAAAGGAACCATTGATGCAATCCATGCGATAAGGCTGGTGATTGAAGAAACTCGTGAAAAAAGCAGAGTTTATGTATGGTTTTATAGATCTCGAGAAAGCCTTCGATCGTTTGCCAAGACCGTTAATGTAGCAAGCATTAAGGTCGCAAATCGTTCCTGAACTATACAGAAAACTCATAATAGATATGTATAATAATATACAGACATGTGTCAGAAGCAAAGCAGGTTTGTCCAAAAGCTTTGATATCAAAGTGGGGGTTCATCAGGGAAGTGCTCTAAGTCCACTGTTATTCAATATTACTATAAAGTACCTAACAAAACAAATTCATAAACCTTTACTGTGGAATCATTATTCGCGGACGATGTGGCACTAATATCTGACAGTATTTGTGACCTACAGGAGAGTTTAGACCACTGGAGAAGTGCTCTCGAGTCGAATTGACTGCACGTTAGTAGAACCAAGACTGAATGTATGGTAGGCCTATGCGACTCCCACCACAATAACCCAGTATGACAAATATGGAACTCAAACTACAGTAGATGGTGAAACGTTACCAAGAGTAACAAAATTTAAATATCTAGGTTCTGTCAATGCTGAAGATGGCACGATAACCACTGATATAATCCATGGGGCCACGTCTGGGTGGAACGAATGGGGCGAACTAACGGGAGTTATATGTGATCCGAAAATACCCATAGGAACCAAGGGTAAAGTTTACAAATCTGCCGTCAGACCAATCCTACACTATAGTAGTGAAGCATGGGCTACAACAAAGGCACATGAACTAAAGTTACATACAGGGGCGGCGCGAGATATAAGCAAACTACGCAGCCGCGGGTGGCGCCGTGAGACGGGAGACGCCGCGGCGCGCCGAATTATCAAGTTAGGGGCGCCCGGAGCTAGTTTGTAATTTTGTAAACATTACGAATTCTAATTTTTACGACATTAACAAACTGTAATCTTTACTTTATAAACAACGTAATCAGATAACATAACCATTCTGTTTATGTTTCGTCGTTTCAGTTTTACTTTATTATTTCACTAACAAACAAAATGAAATAATATTTGAAAAATTCAGCATAACCATTTTAAAGGGTCGTCGCTTTACGGGTGATGCTACTTATGAAACAAACTTAGAACTATTACGGAGTGCCTGGAGTAGTTCGGTCGAAGTATGACCGTTCGCCATTCACGAAAGGGAGAACACCCCTTCCTCTAATGACTTCGACTCGTCCGCGTGACTCCATTTCTTTATCCGCTCAAACTAGCGCTTAGAGACAGTCCAGCGGGGCTAACGAAGTGACCCGAATGCTCACGAATATAACCGATCAGCCAACCTCTTCCTGACAGACCAAGCGGGGCATGATCCTTGGGCAGCCATTTTTCTTTCGTTTATCGGCGGGCTATTTCTTCTGTGAATATCGCTTGATTTGTTGTTCTGTGCGTTAATTCTTAGAGTCTCAGGCACTCACTGGACAACTGAAATAAACTAAAGTCCATCCGCTGAGTCTCCGGTCGGGTGTCCATCCCCTTATCTCCACTAATATCTTCCCTGGCCCTTTCTCAACAGCTTATGAATTGCTTGGAGAATCCGTTTCATGTACCTGAGTTTCTAGTGAATAAATATATTTCACTTTCGAAAACATATTTTTCTTTTACAGTATCAGTAAGAGACAGAATATGTAATTTTAAATAAATCAAGTTAAGTTATGTTAAACAATGTCATTTTGAACAAATATGTAACAATAAAATGTAATTAGAAGATAGCTAAGGTTCTAATTCATGGACGTTCATCGTTTTTGTTATGTGTAAACAAAGGGAAGGAATGTGTATTTATATAAAAATCCTAGCCCCTATGATCGGTCTAGGTTGTGAAGTTCCAGGTACGTTCGGTTTGCCCCGCTGCGCTGATCAAAGATCATATAAGTATAAGAGATTCGTCACTTTTGGTTATAGAATTTCCGAGAGAGAACACCGCCTGAGGCTATGGATTGTACTGGCAAGTCTGGCAACATAAAAAGTAAAAAGCCATATGAATGTAGCCTTTATTACACGTAATTGAATAGTATGCTCTGCGATGAGTTATTGATTATTGATGAAAATAACACAAACATAACTGCGCCTTTCGCTAGGCGCTGAAATATACGTCCAGATAAGAAAATAATACATTTTCACGAAGGACACAGTTATGCCGTTCTAGAGCTTAATTCACCTCTAGGCTAATTAAAAATGCTCTCATACTCTACAGAATTGTTGGGATATTCGATGAATATAAAGAAACTGTCCAAATGCACACACTATATTGCCATAACCTCACTTTTGCCTCGCATGCCGGCTGCCACCCACCCCTCCCCGTAACCCTAAACCAAAATTTTTATTGCAATGCAAAGGAGAATGGGCAAGAAAACAAATAACAGATGAAATGCACACATTTATTCTCTATATATTTTTATTCGAGAGTAGTCCATATTGCCCACTAGTTTTACACATGGTCAACACCAGGAAGATGAAAATTGCCGTATTGTTCTTACTATCATTATAATTCTTACATCCTGGTGCTTGGCAATTTTTCCTCCCTTGCAGTGGCATGATTGACTCTCAATTCAATTCAAATAAACAATCAAAATACTGAACAAATCAAAATAACCAACAACACCACAAGGAAAATCAATCAAAACAGACTATTCCTGCTTCCGCCAGTCAGTTTGATGTGAACGTTCATGAGTACCAACTACGGAACCGTAGTGCTAAAATTAATTCTTCATTGGTTGGCAGAACATCCAGTACAGGGCCTTACCCCGACCCACGCGCTCCCTATGATCTGTCATCCCCTTAGATCATAAATCCAATAGATGGCTGATGACGTCACGTTGTTGAAACCAACATCTCGATCAGCTGACTAAAGGGAACTACTGCGGGTAGTTTATAGCACTGAAATACTACACGTGATGATAGAATTGGGTTATTTAAAGTGCGTTCTATTCATTACTAAGTCAGAATGGTGGATTACTGTGTCGCGTACGGATGTAAGGAGACGTTTATAAAAGGATCGGGCATTTATTTCCATACGTATGTTAATTCATTGCTAAATAACCCTAAAATTCGTGACTTAATTACTTGAATTTCTTTATCCTACGTTTTCTCTTAACTCCGAAACATGAAGGAAAAATAATTAAAAATGGAAATGCTGGAATTTATTATAAACTAGCTGAAGTACCCGTGCTTCGCTACGGGTCGTAAATAAATTAAAATGTGAAGGTGACAGTTAAAACAGGGGATAGGCGAGGTGCTGCGCAGAGGGAGATTAAGGATGGAACATTTTGTCCAACTACACTGCTCTGCCTTGACCGTGTTTTATAGCACACATTTAGGTTTTACTCGCTAACGGTTGGAGATACATTTCGGATAGAAAATGCAATTTTTAACCTCGTACATGCCATCAAAAGTTTGCTATTTCTTAGCGTTCTCTTTTTATTTGAAATGGAAATATGAAAGTTTAAAACCAAAGGGTTGAGTGACGTCACTAAAAATGGTCGCCATCTTTAATTAGTGCAAAGTATTGAAATCAAAAGTAACCTGTATGTTAACCAGGTAAATCTGCTACTTCCATGTAAAATTCATGTAAATCGGGCCAGTGGTACTTGCGTGATTGAGTAATACACAGACACACACCATCTCATTTTTAGTCTCGCTTCGCTCGCGTCATAGTCGTGTCATATTGTTATTCATTGAAATGCAGGTTTAACCCCATTAACACCCCTTTAGAACCTGAATATCCAAAAATCCCTCCTTAGTAGATGTTTTCGACACACGACAAACATATCCTCAAAATATCATACTTCTAACATTAATAGTTTTGGTTGGTCGATGAGAGTGAACATCCAAAAATCCTTCCTTAGTGGACGTTTTACTTCCAGAATTTCACTCCTCCCCATAGGCCCCTTTAAATTGGATTTATGAAAAGACGGTCGAACACCCATTTATTTTATTTATTTATTTATTTATTTATTTATTTTAAGCTGATTGATTTCCTCCGAGTTTCAAACTCCTCGCCTATGTCGTTTAAGAGATACACGCTCCGTTAAGAATCTTTCAACCCCCACTTTTCATCCCTTTCACCTCATAATATACACTATATCGAAAAACCATTAGACATGTGTCAGCTTATTTTTAATGATTAGTATATATGCCAAGTATCAATTCCCAAATGAAACCACTCGTGAGATATTGTTATTCAATGAAATGCACGTTTACCCCCTTAACACCTATTTAGAACCTGAATATTCAAAACTCTTACCTTAGTGGACGTTTTCGACATAAAACGAACATATCCCCAAAATTTCATGTTTCCAACTTCAATAATTTGGCTGGGCGATGATGAGTGAGTGAGTCAGTCAGGACATTTTCTTTCATTTATATTTGATAATTTCACCCCTCCCCATGAACCCCTTAAATTGGATTTATGAAACAAACGGTCGAACACGTATTTACTTATTTAAAGCTGATTTCCCCCTGATTTTGATGAGTGAGTAAGTGAGTCAATCAGTTAGGACACTTTCTTTCCTGTTTTATCCCCTCAGAATTTCACCCCTCTCCAAGGGCCCCTTAAATTGGATTTATGAAAAAACGGTCGAACACATATTTTCTTGTATTTTAAGCAGTTTTATCCCGCCGAATTTCAAACTTCTCGCCTGTGTCGTTAAGAGATACACGCTCCGTTAAGAATCCCTCAATCCCCAATTTTCACCCCTTTCACCTCATAATATACACGACATCGATAAACCTTTAGATACATGTCTGATTATTTTTAATGATTAGTTTATATACCGAATATCACATCCCCAAAGAAACAACTCATGAGATATCGTTATTCAATGAAATGCACGTTTACCCCCTTAACATCTCTTTAAAACCCGAATAAAGAAAAATCATTCCTTAGTTGACGTTTTGACATACAGCGAACATATTCCCAAAATTTCATTTTTCCAACATTAATAGTTTTCGCTGGGCGTGATGAGTGAGTGAGTCAGACAGGACATTTTCTTTCAATTATTTTTACCAGAATTTCACCCCTCCCCATGGGCCCCTTAAATTGGATTGATGAAAAAACGCTTGAACACCTATTAACTTATTTTTAGCTGTCTTTTTCCCCTGAGTTTGATGAGTGAGTGAGTTAGTCAGTCAGTTAGGACACTTTCTCTCCTTCCCCCCCCCCCCAGAATTTCACCCCACCCCATTGGCCCCTTAAATTAATTTATGAAAAAACGGTCGAACACCGATTTACTTAATTTTTTAGCTGATTTTTTTCGCTGAGTTTCAAATTTCTCGCCTATGTCGTTTAAGAGATAGGCCTACACGCTCCGTTAGGAATCCTTCAACCCCCAATTTTCACCCCTTTCAACTCATAATAATACACCACATCGAAAAACCCTTAGACACATGTCTGCTTATTTTTAATGATTAGTTTATATGCCGAGTATCACCTCCACAAATGAAACCACTCGTGAGATATTGTTATTCAATGAAATGCAGGTTTAACCCCCTTAAGACCCCTTTAGAGCCTGAATATCAAAAAATCCTCACTTAGTGTACGGTTTTGAGATACAACGAACATATCCCCAGAATGCCATGGTTCCAACTTCAATATTTTTGACTGGGCGATCATGAGTGAATGAGTCAGGACATTTTCTTTCATTTTTTCCTTCAGAATTTCATCCCTCCCGATGATCCCCTTCAATATGATTGATCAAAAAAACTGTCGAACAGCTATTAACTTACTTTAAAGCAGTTCCCCCCCCCTGAGTTTGATGAGTGAGTCAGTCTGTCAATCAGTTAGGACACTTTATTTCCTGTTTCCCCCCACCCCCCCAGAATTTCACCCCTCCCCATGGGCCCCTTAAATTGGATTTATGAAAAAACGCTCAAACACATATTTACTTATTTTTTATGCTGATTTTTTCCGCTGAGTTTCAAACTCCTCGCCTATGTCGTTTAAGAGATATACGCTCCGTTAGGAATCTTTCAATTCTTTCTTTTCACCCCTTTCACCTCATAATATACACCACATCGAAAACCCCTCAGAGACGTGTCTTCTTCCTTTTTAATGATGAGTTTATATGTCGTGTATCATATCCCCCAATGAAACCAATCGGGAGATATTGTTATTCAATGGAATGCAGGTTTAACCCCCTTAAGACCACTTCAGAACCTGAATATCCGAAAATCCTCCCTTAGTAGACGGTTTTGACATACAATGAACATATCCCCAAACTGTCATGTTTTTAACTTCAATAATTTTGGCTGGGCGATGATGAGTGTGTGAGTGAGTGAGTGAGTCAGGACATTATATTTCAATTTTCTTTTTTCAGAATTTCACCCCTCCCCATGAACCCCTTAAATTTGATTTAATAAAAAATTGTCGAACAGCTAGTTACTTACTTTAAAGCAGTTTTTTCCCCCTGAGTTTGATGAGTGAGTGAGTCAGTCAATCAGTTAGGACACTTTCTTCCTGTCCCCCCCCCCCCAGAATTTCACCCCTCCCCATGGGCCCCTTAAATTGGATTTATGAATAAACGGTCAAACACATATTTACGTATTTTGTATGCTGATTGTTTTCCGCTGAGTTTCAAACTCCTCACCTATGTCGTTTAAGAGATACACGCTCCGTTAGGAATCTTTCAATCCCCACTTTTCACCCCTTTCACCTCATAATATACACCACATCCAAAAACCCTCAGACTCGTGTCTTCTTATTTTTAATGATGAGTTTACGTGCCGAGTATCACATCCCCCAATGAAACCAATCGGGAGATATTGAAATTCAATGAAATGCAGGTCAACCCCCTTAACACCCCTTTAGAACCTGAATATCCAAAAATCCTATCTTACGGGGCATTTGCGGCCCTTTGGGAAGCTGCATACCAAATTTCATTCCAATCCGTCGGTGGTTTCTGAGATTTCGTGATGAATGAATGAGTGAGTGGTATTTCACAAATATATATAGTAGATGATAGTGTCAAGTCTTTGTTATGCTAAACTCGGTTGACAGTGCTGTGTGAGTAGTTGAGTAACTAACGGGATTTCAAGTAAAGATCCTCTTTTTCTATACCGGTAGTGCAGAGCAGAACTGGCATCCAGTCGGCCGTGTCTTGACTTTAGCTATGTTGCCATGGAAACTATCTGGCTTGCCATTCCTTCATGAGTATATTTTATGATTTGATTAGCCTGTGCTTGAGTGCAAAAGGGCCGAAATCAGAAGAATGAGAAAGACTATCGAAAATTCATGTAGCCAGCGGTTCCTTCTGGATCCTAAACTATATGTATGCAAAATTTTGTTGAGATTGGCGGAACGGTGTAGATTTGTATACGGAACAGACCCACATACCCACATACCCACATACATACAGACTTTCACTTTTATATATAAGATTATTATAATTTACCCTATCCTTTACTCCACTGAACAGGCCTGTATTTATGCTCGAAGGTATCAAGTATTTACATGTCCATAGGCTAGACGTTTTTCTTGGTGTTTTGTTGAGACTGCTAGTAAATGCATCTCGGAACATAAAAATGCGTTACGGTATGTCCTTATGCTGGATTAAATGTAGTGTGGACTACACAATGCAGTCGTCGATCATATTCAGTGTCAAATTACAGGTTATGCTACAGATGTGACGGCGTAGTCTTCGATAATAAATATTAAACGTAAGTTATGGACAGTGCGTTTGGTTGAGGGAATTTTGAGATTCTTCTAGGATAGGCTACATTGCATCCCTAAATTAGTCAATTCTTCGTAGAATTTCAAAATTCTGGGTATTTTTTGCGAAGGTTTCTCTGATTCATGGAAAATGGAATTTGAAAACAGTTCATTGATTAAAATATTTTCCTATGTAGCAAATGTAATGCATAGTTGTTAAAAACCAACGCTTACTAAATCGATAGACTTCCTTATTTCCATTTGCCCATGTTGTTTTGTTCACTTTCATAAAATACTGAAGTGGAAGGGTAACGCTGAATGAGAGCTCATCGTGCGATAAAATGTTCTTACGTACCGGTACTGAAATTAGCCAAAATACATTTTCTAATGATGAAAAATAATTTGGGAAACGATGTGGTAAGTTATTAGATTGAGCTTGTTTGGAGCTTCCGGGCGTACAATCAAAAATGACCAGCTAGACAAACACAATTCTGTTCAAAAATCAGCAGGCCAGAGTTGGATTTGTTATTAAGTATTTACAAGAGGGGATCCTGAATGTATGAGTATTACTGAACACGACAGCCACTTTTTATACAAACACAATTCTGTTCAAAAATCAGTAGGCCTGATTCTGAGAGTTGGATTTGTTATTAATTATTTACAAGATGGGATCCTGGATGTATGAGTATTACGGAACACGACAGTCACTTTTAACATCAAATATGCTACATTCTTAAGCTTTGCTACATTCCGGTTCGTAAAGAAACATGCGATGCTTTTCCCAATGCCGTTTAAATTACGAAAATGTGTGTTTAAACTCTCATTAAAATCATTTTCCCACATACTCCTATAACCTTCCATTACGAGGTCCTCTGTATACCCTTTAATCAGCTGATCGAGATGTTGGTTTCACGTCACAGTACAGGCGCAGTGTGGCAATGCGCACTCTATTGTATTTGTGCTCGAAGGTCATCCCCCTGGCGCTGATCTGTCTCGGTGCGTGTCAAAAGATCGTGAAGGGGGATGGATGATCGGTTGCGGTCGTGAGTATTCGGGTCGCTTCGTTAGCCCCGCTGGGCTGTCACTAAGCGCTTGTCCGCTCAGTGGCTCAGTATTGCCAGCTCTTGCCAGCTAGCTGACAGCCTTCACTCATCGTTGTAGTTTGTAGTGTGTTGATGTGTTGACGTAAGCTGCACTGTGTTATTGCCCCTTCTTACATGAGGAGATGATTTTTTAGACACACGAAATGTCCAGTAATAAAAAGCCATCAGGTTCATTTCACCGTAAAAGAAAGTTGCAGCATTCTAAAGAAGATGAAAAGCAACATAAAGCGCTGAAAAGGTTTTTGCGCCTTCGGCTTCATCGCCATGTGCAAAAATGATCGACGAAACAACTAGGATAACTGAGGCTGTGTCCCAATAGTACAATTTCAGCCGTAGTGAACTAGATAGTCGACTACTTTACCGGATGTGACGTCAGAAGTCGTGATCCAATACTGCTTAGCACATAGCAATCAAGTCTGTAGTAGCTAGTGAACGAAAGAGCTTGCTAGATTGTCGACTACGTCCAGGAAGTTATAGAAATTGTAGCTTATCGGAATTGTAGGTTAGCGTATGTAAATTGTAGATTGTCTTTGACTTAAGCCAAACACAAACAATAATTAGGGCTCGACTAAAAAGTGATCTTCTTGGCGCATCCATGATCGTATCGTTCAGGTATTGTTTATTTAAAACAGCTGATGAAAGCGCAAAGAGCTTACAAGGAGTAGCATATCACCGCCATCTTGAGTGTTGGTTTGGTACCAGCATGTAAGTCCAGTGCGTTTCGGAACACAAGTCTATGAAGGAGGCTGTGATCAAGCAGACAACATGTCCCAAATCTCCGTAGTGCATAGCACATAGCACATATTAGCTAGCAGCTAGTCAATAGCAGACAACTTGAGTATTGGGACACAGTCTGAATCCGTTCATAACGATGAGGATGTCGACAAGTTACCAATATCAGAGCTGCCTGGACCATCAATGAGTGAAGAATCCCTCAAAAAGTAAGTGTCTGTAAATATATTGCTAATGACTCTAAATGCCTAAATTAATTTAATCTAAATTGATGAGCATTTGTATAAACAATTTACCCTTATAACGTAAATTAGAATAATATTATTGATTTAATAGCATTACTTTACTGAATACTGTCGTAATTTATTTAAAGTATTATAGCACTAAACCTTAAGTAGTATTAATTTATACTTAAGTTGTATATTTAGAAAATAAATTTAGGAATTGAGGGTAGCTTTATAAGATATACTGGTGCATAAGTATACTTGGCCAACAGCTATTTTTATTGCAGGATGAGGATCTGACACTGACTACAGGAACACCATTGGCACTACCAATTGGATATGACATAACCGGGACCGAAGGTGTTGACAAGGATTCATCAGAACTTACAGACCTGGCGTCTACAAGTCAACAAGCCATTGAAACTGAAACTGTAATTATATGTTGATACAATACAACGGGTTATTTATTAGGTATTTCTTTAAGAATTACAATTTACAATGGTGTAAATTGAATCTTAGTTAACGGAGTACAGGTTTTCTTAAAATATAACTAGGCCTAGTAGTCCATAGTTAGTTTAGCCTCTGTTAGGTTGAGGGAGGAAAGATGGCAGAGAAGGAAAAGGGGCACCTTACATTTTTTTGTATTAAGGGGAGACTGTATCTTTTCCAATTCAATGATTTTTAATGAAGGTTTCTTCAAAGTTTAAGTAGGGGAAGGTGGGCCACAGTGAGACAGAAAAAATACATTTTAGTATACTGTCTTACTTTTTGATATATGAGAATGTCTTTATATACTGAAATATAAGTTGATTGTTGCTCATCAATTTCATACCCTTAGAATTTCCAAAACATCCACACGTTTCTTTAAAAATAATAAATTGTGAACATGTTGCAGCCGTCTCACTGTAGCCCACCCGTGGGCCACACTGAGACAGATGATGGTCCACACTGAGACTCAATGAAAAGAATTTATTTTGACTGGTTAAATACATAGATAAACACTAAAACAAATAATTAATGCCAGAAAACACTACAGCACATTCAGATTCCCAAAATTTACAGAAAATTTGAGATATGACTTTTGTCTATTTGTTTTGCCATATGCACAGGAAACCGGCCACAGTGATCTGTTGCCTTTCGCGGGGACTGAAGCAATATCTGCACCCTATGGGTAAAAAAAGAACTGCCAATCATTTTTGCTCTTTTTCTTAAGAATTTTACTTAATAATTTTCATCATCTAAATCTCATTTCACTTCCCCGATGCAAAATCTTGAGTGTTTCCCTGAAAATTCAACCAGAACGAAGTCACCTTCCTTAGGTTTGCGAGCAAGTTGATGAAATGTTAGAAGCTCGATGTCTTCATTATATGATGAGCTGTCTGAATTAGAAGAATCATCAACATCATCATCCAAGGAAATGTCTGTAGCTAGGGCTGCATTTGGCTGAACAAATTCTTCTTGCAGTTCTTTAGATTTTTTAATTTTTATTTGTAGACTTAAAATCAAGTTTTTATTTCTTTCTGGGGTGTGAGTTGGAATGAAAGATCTCCCCTTTTCTCTCCTAGAAGTTGACTCTGCCCTCTCCTCAGCTTTGGGGTAACTCCGTATATCGTTCTCATTGTCTCACTGTAGCCCACCCTACTGTGTCTCACTGTGGCCCACTTGCGACATGTAAAACAATTATGTCTACTATCTCACCTACAATACTGAACAAGCTGACAATTCCAATAATTATTTAGTAATATGTATGTATTTCGACCATATTATATTCATTAATGTACAATGATACACATAACTATAAAAAAGGAAGAAAATTTTACTTTTCTTACCTCAAAAACGAAGATGTTGTTTATCTCCTACATAACATGCTTCTCTCAAAGAGTAAACAGGATCAAAATGTCTGCTACCAGGAGAGCCAACCTCTAAGAAATATTAAACAAGTAGTTCCGAGAAGAACCATAAAGCCTATTTTCATATATCCTACTTATGTTAATTGCCACTATCAACATACACAATTTCAGTTTGATTGCTGTAATAGATTCGTAAATATTGAGAACCGACAATATATTTCGGATGGTCGCCATGTTGGATTTTATATATGTAGGTCCTGGGGTTATGTACTGTTACATGAAGATTATTGTGCCCGTGTAGCATTCAAACTTCAATCGCTTGATTAGGACACAAGAAGTAACGAGGAGATTTTAAAATTTCACACAGCTGCCATCTTGTGGTTATGGAAACAATTGAAATAAATTAGATGCCAGTGGATTAACATTCGTATAAGGATTCACTGTACCAAATTTCATTGCACTCGGATGGTTAAATTGCGAGAAACGTCCATGTGAATATTTATAATTCGCGTCGCCGCCATGTTGGATTTGTGATCACCAGGTTATTTAAAGTCTTATACGTGAATTTAAGTTATTGGCTCCTATGAATATAAAAAAATCAGTTTGATTGCTATAATCGATTCGTAGATATTCAGAGCCGTCTAAATATTTCGGATGGTCGACATGTTGGATTGTTATATGTATAGGCCATAGAGCTATGTACCATTCAAGGACAATTATTGCGTAGGTTCATTATTCAATCTTTCACTTCGATCACATGATTACGACACAAGAAATAAAAACTTAATTTTAAAATTCGCACAGCCGCCATCTTGAAGTTATGTAAACAATTGAACTAAATTAGATACCAGTGCATTACAATGTGTATAAATATTTGCTGTACCAAGTTTTATTGCGTTTGGAGCATTAAATCGCGAGAAAGGTCTATTTAAAATTTTCAAATTCGCTTGGCCACCATATTCGTTTTGTAGTTAACCAATTTTTGAAAGTCTTATATATGAACATCCAGTAGAGCCCTTTATCTCTGTACAAAATTTCAGGGTCATACCGCTAATAGTTTAAGAGATATAGATTGACAGTGAAATATTTCGCACATCCGCCATCTTGTGGTTATTAAACAATTGAACAAAGTTAGATGTCGGTGCATTACAATGTGTATAAACATATACTGTACCAAGTTTTATTGCGTTTGGTTGGTTAAATCGCGAGAAACGTCCATATAAAAGTCGCAAATTCGCGCGGCCGCCATGTTGGTTTTGTAGTTACCAGTTTTTCAAAAGTCACATGGGTGAACTTCTAGTAGTTCCCTTTATCACTGTAAAAAATTCAGGGTGATATCGGGAACAGTTTCGGAGATATGGAATGCTGGTGAAATATTTCGCACAGCCGCCATGTTGGATTTGTGCGACGTAACCAAATTTGAAGGGCACAGTCGGGGTTGCCCGGAACAGTGCTATGAACTTACCGAGTTTCATTGAAATCGCTCCAGCCGTTTAGAATTTATTAGGGGGACACACACACACACCACACACACACACACACACACGCACACACACACGGACAAAAGGTGATCTCATAAGCCTATTTTTTCAAAATTGAAAATAGGCTAAAAATGTCCCTATTTAAAAAAAAGGGGATTTAATGAGCTTGTCTCACTGTGGCCCATGTTTCACTGAGGCCCACCTTCCCATACATATCAAATAAAACCACTGAACCTACTATTCCAAAATTTCATATTGTAACCGAAGGGCAAAATTTGAATGTAATTTTGAAGCATTTAAGACAGAAAGTTATGAATATATTATTTCGCTACTGGTAGGTTGCCAGCTCAGAGCACAGTGTAGAGAATGAAGGCACACCCACCCCCAGGACAATAGAGCCCAGGTACGGACTAGCCCCTTTCCGAGAAGACTTGGCCACCCCATGTCATTGTTTGTGCTGGAGACTTATTGTATGCTAGTCACTGGAAATTTATAAGGAAAGAAGAGCTGTGTGCTGGAAGAGAAACTGTTTTCTTTGGTGCAAGAAATACCTTTAACTTTTGGTATTGGTGGATTTTTAAGTTCGCAGGCGGAGTGATCTCCGAATCGGCGCGAAACTCAGCCTGGTGGGGGTGTACATGACGCTACTTGGGACTATTTGTTAGCGTCATGATGCAATGACATATGTAGAGTCTCCCCACGATCGAATCCTAATCAGAACTGGATATTCGGTGCCTGCCCATTTAACGTGACAATATGAGCTATCGCTCGTGAATCTACGGCCATTTCCTGAGGAGCGGATTCTTTGGCGGTAATATGTCCATTGTGTACCAACGGCCTGTCATGATAAGCCCCAAGCACGAGGAGCGGGGGTTCAGTTTTCTTGTACAGACTTCATGGGACGGACTCTCTAAGTTAACACCTACGAAACTGTGGTTCGGTCCAGGTTAATCTTGTTTCAAATCCTGAGGGAATGCCGAACAAAACAGTACGGATCCACCAACGCGAGACCAAGTGAACGAGGTTCGGAGCCCGATAGGACAAGTTCCACCAGCAAGAAGTGATAGGGGAGAATATTTTACTAGTGACTTCCGAGGTGTAAAATAGGTGTTATAAAACCAGTGTAATTTCAGTACATTTCAGTGAAATTCCAGTGTATGTGGAAAATACCAGTGCTGCCTATGGTTGAGGCAGATATCCGTGTGTGTGAATCCCAGAGCGTAACCATGGGCAGGATTATTAAGTCCCATTGGCGACTCTGCACCATGGGCTAAGGCGGCCATTGTGGATCTGAGTGAACCCAGGACACCATGCAGACCACCTCACCTGGACAGCAGAAATGATGAGTATTGACTTTCAAATTATGGGTATATAACTTACGAAAGGGGGGGCGGACCGTAAAGTAGATTCAGTAGCTTGCGTGACGATGTTAGTCACAGTCATTATAGATGCGGGAGGCAAGTTATTTAACGGTCAGCATGTTCTAGTTAGGAGTTGTGTGTGTACTCGCCATTATTAGTTTAATGCATGTCTTTGGGCTCAAATGGTACGAGTATGTCCATGTAGGTAAGATTGATTTGTGAGCCAGGGCACGTAAGATAAATTCACGTGAAGTTTTGATGTTTTGTTCGTGTGGCATTTAATGTAATGATGTTAATGACTTTGACCATAGTTGGTTTATATTTGCTTATCGTGAGATTAATAAATTCCAGTGAGGATAGTTTTTCGCCACATATTGAGGTATATTGAGTGACCCTTTGCCACTTTTATTTTCCGTGAGACCGGCGAGGTCGAACCAGTGTCCGGCGAGAGGTTACGAGTGAGTTATGGTGAGTTATTCCCACAGGAGCGTGTGTGATATTTATGTGTGATGGGGATATAGGTTGCCGGCGAAGTTAGCCGAGGTTCGTACCACGTGCGGTAGACGTATGTTGATACGAAAGGCGTCGTGATGCACGTGATGGTACATTTGTTGTTGTTGTTTTGTATGAGAGGGTCTATGCCTCATACCAGAGAAAGTTCAGTCACACACGCATGGGAAAATATATATGTGTTTTTCTGGAACACCATGAAGAAACACTGGTTCAATCCCCTCGCCGACGTACACCGGCATATTATAAATTTACCATTTGTATTTCGCATAATGTAAGCACAGCAGAGGTTTGGTTTGTTTCGTCAGCTGGTCAGGTAGGGAGCTATTTATAGTTACGGCCGGCCCGCGCGAGCCATTGTGTATGCAGGGGGAGCCTTTCTGTCTCGTCTTGGTCAAAGCTGTAATTACCTCATACCGTTAGCTAATTAATTTAAGGGGTGCATGTCGTTTTGCCATGCTGATTCGTATTTCTTTGCTTGTACTACTGTTCGTGAATAGTAGTAACTTTTGTTCATCCGGGTTCGGCCCGTGTTTATTTTGTAGTAATTTTGTCTTGTGCCTAGCCCCGTATATTTGGATATGATCCGCCCGCCCTAAATGTCGTAGTTATATTAGCCCGACGTAGGTTGGGCCCATGTGGTTCGAAGCCCGTCTATGAAAGGTACTCGTCATTATCTGTGTAAAAATTGTCCTTGTTCCCTGCTAGAGTGTATATTTGTGTGACATAAAAATCAGAATAACACTATTTGTTTATAATAAAATCAGTAAGCGCAACTGCAGTTCGTTTTGACCCAAATTCGTGTTAGAGGCAGTTGACAGTCCATTTAAAGTAGTTTTTGACCACCTCGCACAGCTGAGTAACGTGATGTAATGATATAATGTAAACTCAATGGTTGATCTCAGCTGTTAGTATGGTTTCATCCTGTGGGGTGAGGTTTGTTCTAGTTTTTTTTAAGAGGGGCGCACTGGGATATCACATATTCTTTGTTTTTTTATATAAATTTTGAAGGTGTTGGTTTTTTCTTTGTTGATGTCAGTTGGGTTTTTATTTGTTGTTTTTGTTCTGTAATTTCTTTCTGCAAGTTTTTTTTTGTTGGAAATAAATTACGGACTCAGTAAGATGTGAGTGTACGCCATTTCTGTAATTGTTAGTCACCTGTTTCCTTCACTTTAGGCCTTTAAGTCAGTTACTATAACGAACGCACCACCCCCGAGATCAATTTATTTTATCCAGGCCTAAAGGATTGCCCTATCGGGTACATAAAGGATGCTTGTACCACTTTCTTTTATCTAAGGAAACAGTAGTTATTCTGGCGTACACTCGTTGTTGTTATTGTGGGACGAGAGTCTGGCATTGGCTCAGTAACGTAATCGTAAGCTAAAGCCCCCCATTCCCCTCCATTAATTTTTCTATGTGCCTAGTGAACGCATGCCGGGAGAGTCGATTACAAGGAAGACCTCTCGTATACCCGGTGGTGATGCACGCACACTTTGCGCAATACACACATCCTCGCACCGGGAAGGGTGCCAGCATGTATATAAAATAGTAACAAATACACGTAGCTATCCTAAGATAGTCGGAAACACCCACCATGGCGCACAACGTAGGAGGCGATAGATCTATGATCTAGGAGTGTGAGAGATGTGTGATATTTGAAAATTGTGGAGTTATATATTAGACGAGAATGCCAACCAAGGACTCAAAATTTACTTGACCCTGGGCTTAATAACGTAAAATCACGTGTAGGCAATATTAAAATTAATATCGGGAAGCCCATGCAAACATTTCCTTATTGTGTCGTTAGAAAAGAGTCAAAGGGAAAGAAGTGTATAGGTAGCCCACGCTTGTGAGAGCTAGCTTAGCAGTCATTGGTCCTCTGCTAGTGGCATGCGGATTTTAACGTACCTGAACTGGTTAAGCACCCTATAGTAGGAATGGTATCCCAGTTGGTAGAGATTTGCAATTTAGAAAATCTGCATAATTTGAGGCTGTGTTTCTGAGGCCATTTTCTTGTGTTTTGGTAGCGTAATTATGGTGTCTGGTTTATTTAATTTATTCTGATTTTTATCGTCAGTAGGGGACACTGCATGGCATGACTGTGGGGAGCTCAGACCCCGTTTGCTCATTTGTGTTTTTTATATCTTTGTATTTGTCGTGATGGCGAGCGCCGAGGAAATGCAGGTGATGTTTGATACTTTGAGTAGGAAATTGGAGGAGAGTTCAGAGACCCTAAATAAAAAACTTGGGGAAACAAATGCCAGGACCGAACAGTTAGGTCAAACTTGTATTTCGCAAGGGGAAGCTATGAGAGTCGCGCTCGAACAGCACGCTAGGGAGATAAACGGAAAAATAGAAGAACTCGCACAGAAAACTAGCAAGGGTTTTGAAGAGGTAGAAACGAAATGCGAGACGAAAATGCAGATGTTAATGCAGGAAATAGGCACGGTTAAGGATACTGTCAAGGGCATGAATGAAAGCTTAGAGGAAATGACTAACAAAATGGGACCTATGGACATTAGGCTCACCACGCGTATAGATGACGTGAGAGGAGAGGTCAGCGCCGCAGCTAGCCAAGTCACCGCTCTAGAAGAACGAAGCGATAGGTTGGCACAACAGATCCAGGAGGTGAAGGAGAATGCAACCATGGTTCACGAGCATATAGGGGCTAGCATAGCAGAGGTCAAGAGCGAGGTTGCCACACACCGGAGTAGCATGCGGGACCAAAGAATGGCGGAGCACAAGGAGGTAAAGAGCGTAATCGAGACCGCCCACGCGAAGATGAGGGAGGAAATACTTAACAATAAAGAAGAAAGTAAGGTCGAGATGGCAGAAAACCTTAACAGGCTCAGAAGGATGGAGCAAGAAATGGCGGGACGCATGAAGAGACAGGAAGCCAAACTGATTAAAATGGACCTCAGAGGACAGATCCAAGACGAGGCAATATTGGAATTGCAACGGGAAGCTGTCCGAACACTGGACGAGCCGAAGGGGTGTTCAAAGGTGGCGTACCAGATGCAGGCCGCTCCAGAGCAAACATTCGGGGAATATAAGGATGAGCCGATTAGCCGCACATTTGAACCCCTTACGCGGAGAGCCTCTACGCCGCAAGGCGCCGCGACGCCACCACCCATAATCCACGTGATACGGACAGGGGATGACCGCCCTCGAAAGTACAATGGCCGGGGAAATATGACCCCTAAACAATTTCTCCGTGAGGTGGGAGAATTCTTTATCGAGCACCGCGTGGCCCCAGATCGCCAGCTCAGAGCAGTAGAGAAGCTACTTGACGAGGCACCACTGGAATGGTTCCAGAGTTTCCGGTACACCTTCCAAAACATGGAAGAATTCAGGGAAGCCTTCCTGAAGACGTACTGGAGTTTGGAACAGCAGCAGAACCTGAGGTTGGAACTGTATTCCAGGAAGTTCCAAACCCAAGGCCCAACGAAGTATGCAGAATATTTCATTTCGCAGTTCGCGAAAATGCGTGAACTGGACCAGGCACCTTCGGAGCTAGCTTTAGTGTCTGCAATTGGAAAACAATTGCCAATTAAGGTGCAGGAGACACTGATTGCGGCGAATGCAAGAACTGCCGTGCAGACCGAAGGAATCTTGAGGCAGTTAGACCACATCACTACGCATATCCAGCGGATGAGGCCAGTAGAACAGGTTCATGCCACTGAGATAGAACGGGCGCCACGAACACGCGAGCAAGGGACGAGCACGGGAATTGCGCCAAGACAAGCTTGGAGGAGGCAAGAGTACCAACCGCCGCGTGAATTCGAAGCCAGGTACTACGGCAGGCGAGAGGAAGACCGAGGTTACCCAATGCAGCAGCGCGGCCGACACGGACGCTGGGAGCAAGACAGGCGAGCAGGGAGACCGTACCAGCCGAGACAAGCAAGGCGAGGGCAGTTCAGGCCACGGCCGGCCCAACAAGGAAGTGTTGAGCCAGGGGGACAGGCAAGGCGAGATTTGGACGATCGCTACATCGAGTCGCAGCAATACTTACGTGAGCTCCACGAGAAGAATAGCGACGAGCAGGGGCGTACTGAGGCTGACAAATGGGGGGCAGCCATGAGGTTCAGGGAAAATCCGGACCGAGAATATGAAGGGGCGCAGAGTCTTGAACTGCAGCGAGCAAGGGAAGGAGCCGGTAACCAGGACATGGGTACCGGGAGCAACAAAAAAAAAGACCAAATTTAAATGAGGGAGACAGCCTCACATATGGCCAGGATGACTGCCATCAGGAATGGATAGTAGCGAAGATAGAATCCTGGATAGCACAGTCCGATGACCTTATTGAGGATGCCAATAAGGAAATGAAAATAATCACAAGGGAATTACCGGTGATTTACGTGCGAGTCGGGGGGTTGTGGTTTCGAAGCCTCGTAGACACGGGCGCAAGCATTTCAGTGGCCAGCCAAGCGCTGATTAAGGAGCTGGAGCGTGGGAATAGAATCCCCATAATCCCCATAGCAAATGTAAAAATAAAGGGCATTATTCCAGACCGCACCACGGACTGCAAATATCAGGCATATTTGGACCTGGAGATAAATAAATTAAGCATGGCACATACATTCCTGATAATGAGCAGAATCAGCTACAACCTCATTCTTGGAGCTGACTTCATGCGGGCAAAGGGGGCAGTCATCGACCTCCGTGAGAACGAGATAAGGTTCCAAGCGGAAGGTACCGGCCGAACTGACGTAACGATGAATCCGGTGGAGCCGAAAAATCAAGGACAGATTTGGATGGCGGAAGCAAGGGGCGTAGACACGGGGGAAGACTGGTTATCACTAACAAAGACTGGCGATGAGATAATAAGTCGGGAGATAGAAATTTATCTCACTGGACCGGAATTCACCACGGCGCTTAGCGATAAGACGGGCGAAGCAAAGATAAAGCCAGAAGAAAGAGAGGAGCTTGCAAAAATTTTGGTCCGTCATCAGGACGTATTCGACTCAAAACCAGGAAAAATTTTGAATTTCACGTATGCCCTCCAAGTGAACGATTGGAGCCCCTACAAGAGGAAAGTCTACCCTATAGCAGAAAGACATCACGAAGAGGTGAGAAAAACCATTAAAGCCATGGAAGAGGCCGGTGTAATTGCCAAGATGTCCACACCTTTCGTCAACCCAGTTGTAGTTGTGGAAAAACAAGATGGCAGCGTGCGTCTATGCCTAGATGCACGGGCAATCAATTTGAGACTACTCCCAGAGTTCGATCAGGCTCCGGCGATAAAGGAAGTGCTAAAAAGATTTAGGGGGAAGACATATTTTACCAGTATCGACCTGACCAGTAGTTTCCACCATATCGAACTGGAAGAGAAATCCCAACTTTTGACCGGATTTATATTTGACCAGCAAACATACATCCACCGGAGGCTACCATTTGGGCTGCGTACCGCCAGTAGCGCACTCATAAGGGCACTTGACCGTAACTTGACGGAGGAAGTCAAGAAATGCACAGTACGCTATGTGGACGACATATTACTGGCATCAGAGACCCTAGAGGAGCATTTCACAAACTTAAAGAAGCTTTTACTCAATCTTCAGTCGGCCAATTTTAAAATAAACTTCGGAAAATCTCATTTCTGCCAGAAGGAGATTCTCTATCTGGGACACATTGTGGACGGGGATGGCATAAGGCCAAATCCCTCAAAAATTAATGCCATTCAGAATTTCCCACGCCCAAGTCGGATAAAGCATATTCGCCAGTTCCTCGGTTTATGTGGTTTCTTCGAGGATCATTGTCCGAATTACACTGACACGGTAGCGCCTCTTCAAGACCTATTAAAGCAAAACAACCATTGGCAGTGGAATAGCAGAGCCGAGGCGGCATTCTGTGAAACTAAAGAGCTGCTTCGCACATTTGTGAAGCTGGGATATCCGAACTTCGAGCAAAGATTCATACTACAGACGGACGCATCAAAAGTAGGAGTAGGGGCCATGCTTTACCAGGAGGACCCCGAACTCCAAGGGAAAAGGAATTATTTGGCGTTCTTAAGCAGAAAGCTCCGGCAGCATGAATTAAATTACACCGTCACCGAGATTGAGATGTTAGCCGTCGTCCATGCATTGCAACACTGGCGAAAGATTGTATATGGTTTTCCTATACTCCTAAGGACAGACCATAAGGCTCTGACGTTCATGCTCACGGTTAGTTTAGCGAGCGAACGCGTGAATAGGTGGGCATTATACGTCCAGCAGTACGACATAGCGATAGAGCACTGCCCCGGTAAGCTAAATGTGATACCAGATGCCTTGTCAAGAAACCCGGAAGAAGAGGAAGGAATAGACGTCCTTCACGCCGAGCTACAACAAGCAGACCGAGATTTCCTTGCCGAATTACCACGAATGGGAGAAGAGCAAGAAGCGGACCCATGGGCCAGGCTGATGATCAGCTATCTGCGAGGTCGCCTGCCAGCTGATACGCCGGCGCACGCCGAAATGGAGAGGCTCGCTCCGAGATATAATTATGTGAATGAGTTGCTGCACCAGTACATCGACGAAGAGCACACCAAGCTACGCATAGTAGTACCCACAACCTTTCAGCGTGGTTTAACGTGGCATGTCCACAGAGTATACGGTCATCCCGGGGTGGATAAGACTTATGCACTAATACGTGAGACTTTCGCTTGGCCCCGCCTCCGTAACACGATTCGGGATGTTATTAGGACATGCGACACTTGCCAACGCATCAAGCACAACACTTTCCTTATGCGACAGCCGCCACGACCTATTCTGCCGTCAAAGCCACGAGAGATCTTTGCAGTGGACCTATATGGGCCTTTGCCTGCCGCAAGGAGAGGGATGAAACACATCCTTGTATGCTTAGATGTGTTCACCAAAGCCGTGAAGTTGTGCCCAATTCAGAAGGCCACCACAAAGCAAGTGATCAGTCGGCTAAAGCTAAAAATCATACCGGAACTAGGGAAACCAAAATTCATCCTGTCCGACCACGGCACATGTTTTACCAGCGCTTTATTCAAGAGGGAGCTAGAGAGGCTAGAGATAAGACACCTCCTGTCAGCAATTCGCCACCCTGAAAGCAACCCCAGCGAACGCGTGATGAGGGAGATATCTAAGTACTGCAGGATCTATTGCGCAGACGCCCATTGGCGATGGATTGACGTATTAGACACCATTGAGTCATGTATTAATAGTACCATACACGAGTCGACTGGGCAGGTGCCATCCGTCGTCCATTTTGATAGATATCCGGAGAGACCGTGGGCCAGAATCCTGAACTGCCCAATGGATGTAAGACCCGCGCTACAGCTCACAATAGAGAAAACTGCTGAACATCTACGAGAGCAAGCCGAGAAGAGGATGAAGCGAGTGAGAAATAAAAGATTCCACCGAGCACTGAGAGTCGGGGAGTTGGTACTGATAAAACGACCCGCTATCTCGAATCCACCTGCGCGTTTCTACGCCAAGTTCGCCCCTATCTACAGTGGCCCGTACGAAATTGTACACAGCCTTGGAAATAATTCGTACAAGGTACGAGAAGTCGGAGGAGATACGCAAGCGATCCACAATGCTGCCAACTTAAAATTATACTATCCAGCGAACGAGATAGACGATCCACCACTACACCTTGTGAACTTCAATGAAGAGGTCCGATCCGAACCCAGGACGGACGAGCAGCAGCGACGAAGGGAAGACATCAGGGACGGAGAGCAGCAACATGACTGAGAGTTGACAGTACTGCAGGAATATCGTAAACTTCACGATAACAGCTGAGACTATTGGGATGAGAAACAAAATCCGTAGCGACCTGTGAAGCAACCAAGCAAGGGAGCACACATTTTTCCTTTTGACATCCAAATTTTATTGGCTTTGAAAAATCGCACTTATTACACTCGCGCAATTTTTCAAAAGTGACTGAGGGGAAAATGTAACCGAAGGGCAAAATTTGAATGTAATTTTGAAGCATTTAAGACAGAAAGTTATGAATATATTATTTCGCTACTGGTAGGTTGCCAGCTCAGAGCACAGTGTAGAGAATGAAGGCACACCCACCCCAGGACAATAGAGCCCAGGTACGGACTAGCCCCTTTCCGAGAAGACTTGGCCAGCCCCATGTCATTGTTTGTGCTGGAGACTTATTGTATGCTAGTCACTGGAAATTTATAAGGAAAGAAGAGCTGTGTGCTGGAAGAGAAACTGTTTTCTTTGGTGCAAGAAATACCTTTAACTTTTGGTATTGGTGGATTTTTAAGTTCGCAGGCGGAGTGATCTCCGAATCGGCGCGAAAGTCAGCCTGGTGGGGGTGTACATGACGCTACTTGGGACTATTTGCTAGCGTCATGATGCAATGACATATGTAGAGTCTCCCCACGATCGAATCCTAATCAGAACTGGATATTCGGTGCCTGCCCATTTAACGTGACAATATGAGCTATCGCTCGTGAATCTACGACCATTTCCTGAGGAGCGGATTCTTTGGCGGTAATATGTCCATTGTGTACCAACGGCCTGTCATGATAAGCCCCAAGCACGAGGAGCGGGGGTTCAGTTTTCTTGTACAGACTTCATGGGACGGACTCTCTAAGTTAACACCTACGAAACTGTGGTTCGGTCCAGGTTAATCTTGTTTCAAATCCTGAGGGAATGCCGAACAAAACAGTACGGGTCCACCAACGCGAGACCAAGTGAACGAGGTTCGGAGCCCGATAGGACAAGTTCCACCAGCAAGAAGTGATAGGGGAGAATATTTTACTAGTGACTTCCGAGGTGTAAAATAGGTGTTATAAAACCAGTGTAATTTCAGTACATTTCAGTGAAATTCCAGTGTATGTGGAAAATACCAGTGCTGCCTATGGTTGAGGCAGATATCCGTGTGTGTGAATCCCAGAGCGTAACCATGGGCAGGATTATTAAGTCCCATTGGCGACTCTGCACCATGGGCTAAGGCGGCCTTTGTGGATCTGAGCGAACCCAGGACACCATGCAGACCACCTCACCTGGACAGCAGAAATGATGAGTATTGACTTTCAAATTATGGGTATATAACTTACGAAAGGGGGGCGGACCGTAAAGTAGATTCAGTAGCTTGCGTGACGATGTTAGTCACAGTCATTATAGATGCGGGAGGCAAGTTATTTAACGGTCAGCATGTTCTAGTTAGGAGTTGTGTGTGTACTCGCCATTATTAGTTTAATGCATGTCTTTGGGCTCAAATGGTACGAGTATGTCCATGTAGGTAAGATTGATTTGTGAGCCAGGGCACGTAAGATAAATTCGCGTGAAGTTTTGATGTTTTGTTCGTGTGGCATTTAATGTAATGATGTTAATGACTTTGACCATAGTTGGTTTATATTTGCTTATCGTGAGATTAATAAATTCCAGTGAGGATAGTTTTTCGCCACATATTGAGGTATATTGAGTGACCCTTTGCCACTTTTATTTTCCGTGAGACCGGCGAGGTCGAACCAGTGTCCGGCGAGAGGTTACGAGTGAGTTATGGTGAGTTATTCCCACAGGAGCGTGTGTGATATTTATGTGTGATGGGGATATAGGTTGCCGGCGAAGTTAGCCGAGGTTCGTACCACGTGCGGTAGACGTATGTTGATACGAAAGGCGTCGTGATGCACGTGATGGTACATTTGTTGTTGTTGTTTTGTATGAGAGGGTCTATGCCTCATACCAGAGAAAGTTCAGTCACACACGCATGGGAAAATATATATGTTTTTTTCAGGAACACCATGAAGAAACACTGGTTCAATCCCCTCGCCGACGTA
Source organism: Meconema thalassinum (assembly GCA_946902985.2). Classification (NCBI taxonomy): domain Eukaryota; kingdom Metazoa; phylum Arthropoda; class Insecta; order Orthoptera; family Tettigoniidae; genus Meconema; species Meconema thalassinum. The sequence continues at coordinate 104,022,211 of OX336398.1, forward strand.
CACCGGCATATTATAAATTTACCATTTGTATTTCGCATAATGTAAGCACAGTAGAGGTTTGGTTTGTTTCGTCAGCTGGTCAGGTAGGGAGCTATTTATAGTTACGGCCGGCCCGCGCGAGCCATTGTGTATGCAGGGGAGCCTTTCTGTCTCGTCTTGGTCAAAGCTGTAATTACCTCATACCGTTAGCTAATTAATTTAAGGGGTGCATGTCGTTTTGCCATGCTGATTCGTATTTCTTTGCTTGTACTACTGTTCGTGAATAGTAGTAACTTTTGTTCATCCGGGTTCGGCCCGTGTTTATTTTGTAGTAATTTTGTCTTGTGCCTAGCCCCGTATATTTGGATATGATCCGCCCGCCCTAAATGTCGTAGTTATATTAGCCCGACGTAGGTTGGGCCCATGTGGTTCGAAGCCCGTCTATGAAAGGTACTCGTCATTATCTGTGTAAAAATTGTCCTTGTTCCCTGCTAGAGTGTATATTTGTGTGACATAAAAATCAGAATAACACTATTTGTTTATAATAAAATCAGTAAGCGCAACTGCAGTTCGTTTTGACCCAAATTCGTGTTAGAGGCAGTTGACAGTCCATTTAAAGTAGTTTTTGACCACCTCGCACAGCTGAGTAACGTGATGTAATGATTTAATGTAAACTCAATGGTTGATCTCAGCTGTTAGTATGGTTTCATCCTGTGGGGTGAGGTTTGTTCTAGTTTTTTTTAAGAGGGGCGCACTGGGATATCACATATTCTTTGTTTTTTTATATAAATTTTGAAGGTGTTGGTTTTTTCTTTGTTGATGTCAGTTGGGTTTTTATTTGTTGTTTTTGTTCTGTAATTTCTTTCTGCAAGTTTTTTTTTGTTGGAAATAAATTACGAACTCAGTAAGATGTGAGTGTACGCCATTTCTGTAATTGTTAGTCACCTGTTTCCTTCACTTTAGGCCTTTAAGTCAGTTACTATAACGAACGCACCACCCCCGAGATCAATTTATTTTATCCAGGCCTAAAGGATTGCCCTATCGGGTACAATATACTTATTAAGTTACATCCATATTTTCCTAATAAACGAAAATTGTTATAAAAGTTATACATACTACTTATTTTTAACAGTTTGAAAATGTTCAATTTTTTTCTTACCGTTTTTTAGAAATAAAAATATTTTTTGAAAATAGAAATATTTATTAACATTAATAACATGTTGGTTTAATGTACTCATCAAGTACCCATAATTATGAATGCAAAGTTTAAGGTCTCTATGTATTACGGCTTTTAAACTATGTATAGCTAAAGATAAAGGTTTTAAGGACGGTGGTTTATTTGCAGAAACTGAGCGCAGATACGTCATCAGGTTTTTCAAATGACTGAGGAGAATGGCCACCTAAAATAAACGATGATGTACGAAAAATTCTTGTTGAGCGAGGACCACAGCAGGTCACATACCAAGAATTTCCCGTGGACCTTAAAGGTAGTCGATTTTCCTCAAAGCATTACACAAGGAAGCTTTGCAACGGAGAGCAAGTCCGCAGGATTTGGTTAATATATTCCATATTGAAAAACGCAGCTTTTTGTTTTGCTTGCAAACTTTTTGGAAATTATAATTCTCTTCTTGCTGGTGGCCAAGGGTATTCTGACTGGCAAAACTTGAGCAAAACTTTGACCAGTCATGAGAAATCCCCTATTCATATTCAAAACTGCAAATGTTGGCGCGAACTCTCTTTACGTTTACGTTTAAAAAAAACTATTGACGAGGAAAATGAAAGTCGTGCTGAAATTGAACATTGGAATCAAGTTCTAAAACGCCTACTATGTACTGTACAATTTTTGGGAACTCAAGGATTGGCCTTTAGAGGGAAAAAAGACACCCTATTTGAACGTAATAAGGGAAATTTCATAATGCTGGTAGAACACATAGCTAAATTTGATGGTTTTATGGCTGAACATGTGAGAAGAATAAGTTCAAAAGAAACACACGTACACTACTTCAGTAAGTGTATCTAAAATGAGTTTGTTAGTTTCTTGTCGGCCAAGATTCAAGCTAACATGTTACAACAGATACAGCAAGCAACGTACTATTCTATTATATTAGCCTGTACTCCAGGCATTAGCCACACCGAGCAAATGACTCTTGTGGTAAGATTTGTAAAAAATTTAGCAAATGAGGATATTTCAATTAAGGAACAATTTTTGGACTTTGTTCCCATTACAGATTCTTCAGGTGAATTGGTCAATACAGAGGTATTGGTCAAACAGTTATAAGCACGAGCCATGAGATGCCAGGGGTACGACAATGGTTCCGCAATGAAGGGATAAACATGTTGGAGTCCAGAAAAGAATCCTTGATTTAAATCCTCGAGCTTTTTATGTACCGTGTGGGAACCACTCCTTGAACTTGAGTCATTAATGATGCAGCGCTGTCGTGCAACATTGCTGTGGACTGTTTCAGCACTATATAAGAAATATTTAATTTTTGTTCGAGTTCTACTCAAAGATGGAATATTTTGCTGAAACATGTTTCAAGTCTGACAGTAAAACCACTCTGCAATACTAGATGACAAAGTGGAATTGAGGCATTGTTGCCTTTGAGGTACCTCATTGAAGAAGTGTATGATGCCTTATATGAAGCTTCTCAAGATCAGAAACTTGATGCATTTGGTAGGAACACTGCCGTAGGACTAAAAAAAACAACTGCAAAACTTCAAGTTTCTATGCTGCTTAGTGACATGGCATGAGATCCTGCATAAAACCAGTATGGTTAGTAAACTGTTGCAAAAAGTCACAAATGACCTACAAAGTTCAATGGATCTCATTAAAAGTGTAAAATCATTTCTGGAGAATATGAGATCAGATCAAGGACTAAACAGCGTTATTACAGATGCAAAAGAACTTGCAGAAAATATCGAGGTTGATGCTAACTTTGAAAAAGAAACCCTACTTCGGCTAAGAAAAGTAAAAAAACAAGTCTCTTATGAGAGTGAAGATGAAGCTGTACGTTCTGGAAAAAATGCATTTAAAGTTAACTTCTTCTTTGTCGTACTTGACACAACAATAGCCTCATTAAGGGAGAGATTAGAGCTAATGGAACACCATAGTGAAAGTTTCAAATTTCATTATGAAATTGCTAGCTTCGAGAAGAATTTGAACGAACAAGAGTTGAAGAAAGCCTGTAAGCACCTTCAAACCGTTTTGTGTGATGGAGGTGACTGTGATGTGAACTGAGATGATCTGTTCGAAGAACTGCAATTTTTTCACCAGCTGTAGCCTTGTCTTTTATAACCAAACGTGTTTATGTGGACATTTTCCAAATGTTTTTGTTGCGTTGAGGATTCTGCTAACGCTCCCGGTATCAGTGGCCAGCGGAGAAAGAAGGTTTTCGAAGTTAAAACTTACAAAAACATACTTGCGTTCAACTTTCAGCCAAGAGCACTTGAGCGAACTAGCTACTTTGGCCATTGAAAATGATTTGTTAAATGAAATGCAAACAGATTTGCTGCTGAACGAGTTTTCTAAAGTGAAAGCCAGGAAAATCTCGTTTTATTTTTAAAAGATTTCAACAGTGTGCAAAAAAATCAACAGTAATTGTCATTCTATGTAATAATAATGATCTGTAAATACATGTTTGGTTTAAAGATTTTTTTGGTGTACCCCTTTGCTTTTTACCTCTTGGCCATATAGCACGGTTAGTAAAAATAGTAAAGGTACTCTGATGAGTATAGGGGGGGAGGGGGGCGCCAAAATGTTCTTTGCTTACACTACAAAAAGACCTAGGGCCGGCACTGGTTACATACCACTGAAATGCGTATGTTACGTTGAGCGGGTGGGGTTACTCTCAAAGATAAAATCCATAATGAACATGTGCGAGGCAGTTTCAAAGTAGCGCCTATAACTGAGAATATTTTAGCGTCCAGGCTAAGGTGGTATGGACATGTTATGCGAAGACCGGAAAATCATGTAGTGAAGAAGTGCTTTACCATGGCTACACAAAAAAGAGGGAGCAGCAGACCTGAAACAACAAGGAAGATGAATGTCCAAAGGGACATAAGAGTATTGCGCCTATCTGCTGATGATGCTTTACAACGAAACGACTGGCGCCTCAGGATTAAGAAAGCCGACCCCGCGTAACGTAAAAAGGTGAGGAAGAAGTAGTAGAAGAAGAAGAAAATCAATTGGTTGTTGTGACTTTGAGTGAGCTGCACTCTCCCCGGAAATTTCAAAATGGATTTGCTTGTGGTAACACAATGCCACTAAAAGTTACCCTCAGAATAATTGGTCTCCTTGCCAATCATGACTTGTACCTTCCTTCACCGAGATCGAATATGGAGAGGTAATGTGGGAATGCGTTTGAAAATCGCTTCTGTGTTTTCAAATATATTCATTTCTTATTGTGCGTGTTATATGGATGAATATTTGGAACTTAAGTTGTCAGGAATTTAAGTTAGGGTTGATTTATAATAAAATAATAATAATAATATTGGTTTACGTCCATTTTAACTACTCTGGCTTTTAGAGACACCCGAAGGGGATCTTTAACGAGCCAGTAAATCTACTGACACGGCTCCCTTGAATTTGCGCACCCTCAAATGGCAGATGGCTGCGGGATGATTTATGTACCGTATACTGAATTCACTTTAGAGATTCAAGAAAAGCAAAGGATATCTGTAATTTAAAGTAATTTTAAAGACCGTGTGGCTGCAGTAACACAGTTTGCCACCAGATACCGCCAAGGTATCCAAAGACATTAAAATTGACTAAGGCTGTCGGTTGCCATGACTACAGTTTGGTTGTTCACAAACGATTTCAGTTCTTTGTACGTGTAACTGATCTGTTGGTTCTTGACAAAAAAATGTGTTCCTCACACAACATTAATAGGGTGCCTTTGGTGGCGTCGTTGGTAGCATGCTGAGATTCTATGCCCAAGGTCACGGGTTTAAACCTGGCCGAAGTCGTTGGATATTTTAAGAGCGTTAAAAATCCCTTAGAATCCCTTCCTTCGGAGGGGAAGTAAAGCCGGCGGTTCCATGCCATAGATGTATGGCATGTGACCCGTTATAACCCTGATCTGGAATTATTAACTGACTTATATGAAATGAGGTCAGGATTAACTTAAAAAGAATTCGGAAATTCATCCTCATGTCATCTGTTGGTAAGGAATTCTATTCTATTCATCTGACGTCTATACCGTACGATACTCCACCTTGTGGGGACGGTTCGTACTTCAACTTACTTGGTATCCGCTAGGTAGCGTACAATGCTCTGGTTGTCGTGGCGACTTTTAGACCTGTATGTCGGAGACTAGTTGATATGTATCGAAGTTGTAACCAATGACAACGTTTGTTGATCATAATAATCAGTTGTGAATTCATAGAGCGAAAAGATGTGAAATCATTAGAGCTGATAGAAAACGGGCTTTTCAGCTAGCCATTGGCTAGGCTAAATGACTCCACGTCATTTGTATTATTATTACAATATTATCTCATTGTTCAGTGCAAAATATTTATTGTCCAATTTGAGCATTAATCAAATTATTTAAATTATTTAAAAATCATCATGACTTTCCAATCAAATATCCGATCATGTAATCACATGGTTATTTCAACTAATTTCATTCCTGGTAAAAGTAATATTTTATCGTTATTAAAGTATGATTTTTAAGGATTTAATGGATCAGAAATTATTTAATTAATCATCGGAATAGTACTGTATTTCCAGGTTTCACAAACATATAGATTTCAGGAAAATAAATGCATCCCATTATGCAATTATTTCAATCAGGACACGGCAAGGTTTTTAGCAAAGCTAATAAATCTCGGCCATGAAATACCAACTCATTCTTAAAGTGGTTACTGAAATGTCGGTAACTGTACTGCAATATCAGAGTATAGAATTCTGCTGATGATAGGCATTACTGGTATTATATGTGAGCGGCTTCACCGTCCTCACCCTTACTTTACCTGAGCATGGAGCAATAATCCAACCCTCAAAACTCGGATTTAAACATTTTTACCATTTCATTTATGCACATTATTAATCAATTAATAATTCAATAATGACCTCTCAGCTATACAGGCTGGACTTCATGGCTTATCACAACACCATCATATGGGACTATGTCACACGCATGCAACCCCATCTAAATACTGTACCTTTATATCATACTAGCATTACCCGTCGCGGCTTCACCCGCGAATATTGTACTGGTAGTTGTAAAGAGTACACTTAGCAAGGGCTTAAACGTGAATGTTATGAGTTAGTTATAATTTAATTTTGAAAAATTTTGATAATAATTTGGTAAAGACCGTAAACAATCAGACAATAAAGGCAATACAACTCAACAATGGCATATGAATATCAAGTTATCACGAACCCTCGCATCGCATGTAAAAAATTCGACTCAAAATCACAACATGGTTTCAGACCTCAAACGTAAATATAAAATAAATGAGATATATTATGAAAAAAGTACACATCATAAAATTACACAAATCGAAATCTTCTACACCCTCATTTCTCCCCATTCACCTCATAATATACACCACATCGAAAAACCCTTAGACACGTGTCTGTTTTTTTCAGCTGCAGGTCCCCATCCTCGTGATGGCACACACGTATGGAGGGAAATCTAAAGTTGTGCAGCGGTTCTCCTTCTTTAGTGGACGTTTTTTTTTTCAGAACTTTACCCCTCCCCATGGGCCCCTTAAATTGGATTTATGAAAAAACGGCAGAACACCTATTTACTTATTTTTTAAGCTTATTTTTCCCCCTCAAGTTTCATATTTTTCTCCTATATTGTTTAAGAGATACATGCTCCGTTAGGAATCCTTCATCCCCCACTTTTCACCCCTTTCACTTCATAATGTACACCACATCGAAAAACCCTACACACGTGTCTGCTTATTTTTAATGATTAGTTTAAATTTTTAATGATGAGTTTATATGCCGAGTATCAAATCCCCCATTGAAAGCAATCCGGAGATATTGTTATTCAATGAAATGCAGGTGTACCCCCTTAACACCCCTTTAGAAACTGAATATCCAAAAACTCTTCCTTAGTGGGCGTTTTCGACTTACAACGAACATATTCCCAAAATTTCATGTTTCTAACTTTAATAGTTTTGGCTGGGCGATGATGAGTCAGTCAGTCAGTCAGGACACTTGTTTTTATATAAGAGATAACCAGGCCCATCACATAGGTGAAATTCAAATAAGTGTTTCCTCTGTTACACTCCGGCAGTATTACCTCAACACACATGGTTCCCCTACGTTATACAAATTCGATTTTAAGAACAACCTTCCGTTCCCAAAATTATTATTCCTCATGACAATCATGCTTCTAGCATTCCATTATATTCAAAAGTCCGACGTTCTGAATAAGAATCCATTAGTAAATCTTTACTGTTTTCAATTAATTATCACCAGGAATTATTATTATCTTCTGAATTACCAATAACGATCGCTGACAGCTGTCAAAGCTAGCACGTGGGGAAATGCTGCGTTGCCACTGAGGCAGATCATGACTCATAACATTCCAAGAGGCTTGCAGGAAGACACAATACTGGGGAAGTTAGCCCCCCTGCCTGGCGGTCTAATGACCGTGACGAGTCAAGGCACAGTAGAACACAGAGTCAAACCATGTGCTCAGAGCTGTGTCGGCATACATTGCAACATTGCTGACTGTTGCTATGGAGACCGTTACCCCGCTCGTCTCCACTCCTCACCACCCTTCAAGCGGATGACAGCTTTCACCGAGCATCTATTGTAAATCAGAGTATACAGTATTATCTGAACAAATCCCAACCATATCATCATTGATAGTTAGTTAATTAATTCGACAGTCAGTCGTAATGCATTCGCGTATCAATTCATTATGTTCATTTTACAAAGTTATATTACAATGTCTGATTCATATCCGATGATATTTATTTACATTAAGATTGTAAATCACAGAAAATCGCGTTCCTGTCATCTGATTATTCCTCCGGAAAATGTTGATCAAACTTAGAATGGATGTGCGACTTCATCCTCACCAAACCTAACTAAACATGAAAATCACAGTCTGTCATGTCGAAATAATGACATCTACATTTAATCCAAACAATTTACATTTATTATTTAAAGATCTCCAACATTCAGGCATAGAATGGTTCAAATACCATCTACATATCCGTCCAATATCATGACTGTGCTTGTCCGGTTGAATTCTAAACGAAGCTTTTCCATCAGAAAGCTCCGAAAATAACTTGCCTCTGAAAAATCCAGAAATGTGCCTATGGTTTCCCAAAATAAATTAAATCCGTAGTATCCTAAATGGTTGTCAGTATAGCCTAAATTGCGAATCAAATACACTAGCTACTATAGTAAATATGACGCTTAAATTTTGATGATTTGGGGGCGAGGTTCCTTCTTCCGTAGAACTCCAGCTATCGCATGTTCCCAAGCGTGCATGCCTGCGATCACGTGTTCGTGCTGCACCCCACTTGCTTGTTTCTCTCATCGTAGAAACGTTTCCGAACATCTTCCGACATCTCACCTCCGTTGCGTTTAACAACACATAATGACGGTTCGATTCATTGTGTTATTACTATTATAATGCGTATCTTGCACCATAATGTTATCGTTCGAGTAACAATTAACACTTGTAGCTTTTGCTACTGCAAAATCACCTATTTCGACTATGCACTGTCCGTGTTCTAAATACATTCACTCCGTGATTTCAGAATAAAATTTGAATGCCTCGGCCGTTGGTTCAAATGTTGCCGTAACTTGCTTAAGACACTCAATATCTGGAGCTCTTGAGAGCGTTTTTTCCAATGTACTCCAGTACAACTGCTATTCACTAATCTATGAAAAAGGCCACGTTGCCTACTCGAGATTGGAATATTCTTTCCCACAGACTTGCACACACAAAGTTTGGGCCCACCTTCGATGCCTAACATGGTCATTGGATTATGCGTCCAAAACCACAATCGTTGGCTACGTTTTCCAGCTCTTAGATTGGTACCCTCATATGTGATTAGTCAAGCTGACCAGATCGTATGCGTCTGAGATCCAGAATCAAGGATGATGTAAGAGATTCGCCTGAGGCTATGTACCGCTATACCAAGTCTGGCAACATAAAAAGTAAAAAGCCATATGAATGTAGCCTTTATTACACGTAATTGAACAGTATGTTCTGCGATGAGTTATTGATTATTGATGAAAATAACACAAACATAACTGCGCCTTTCGCTAGGCGTAGAAATGTACGTCCAGATAGGAAAATAGTACTCTTTGATATATATCAATGTTGGCAATAGATTTGTCACGAAGGACAGAATTATGCTGTTCTAGATCTTAATTCACCTTTAGGCTAATTAAACATTAACTCCTACTCTACAGAATTGTTGGGATATTCGATGAATATAATGAAAACTGTCCAAATGCACACACTATTGCCATAACCTCACTTTTGCCTAGCATGCCGGCTGCCACCCACCCCTCCCCGTAGCCCTAAACCATAAATTTTATTGCAATGCAAAGGAGAATGGGTCAGAAAACAAACAAGAGATGAAATGCACTCATTTATTCTCTATATATTTTTATTCGGGAGTAGTCCATATTGTCCACTAGTTTTACACATGGTCAACTCCAGGAAGATGAAAATTGCTGTATTGTTCTTACTATCATAATTCTTACATCCCGGTGCTTGGCAATATTTCCTCCTTTGCAGTGGCATGATTGACTCTCAATTCAATTCAAATAAATAATCAAAATACCGAACAAATCAAAACAACCAACACCACCACGAGGAAAATCAATCAAAACAGGCTATTCCCGCCTCCGCCAGTCTGTTTGGTGTGAGCGTTGGGGGAGGGCCAACTACGCAAACATACTACTGAAATTAATTCTTCATTGGCTGGCAGAACATCTATAGCGGAGCTTTATCGAAACCCACGCGCTTCCTATGATCTGTCATCCCACTGTCCAGAATAATTGTGTCAGCTCCAAACACCTGCTGCTCGTCGCTTCCCTGTCCACGTGGCGGAAAATTGTCCGTGCGCATGCTACTCACGCATCTGCTAATATCATCGGACTCCATTAACGGATTTTCTTGATCTCTTCGACATAATCCCTAGATATACATTCTGCATATTCCCACGATTCTTCGGTGGTTCTACCTCTTCATTTTATTTACATACTGATATTTCTTCCTTTATCCGTCATGACAATACTCTCTCCCTCTGTTGTCAACTGGACGAAATATCCCAAGCTCTGACTAGCGCGCTTTTCAATTCTCGTAGCTTATAAAAACGACATGTGCCCTTAATCAAAATGGGCACAGTACCAAAGGTTTGTGAAAATATGTTAAGGGTTTTGGAACTATTTTAATGAATTTGGTTATGTTGTGAGTATATTGGTTGTATGAAGGTGACGTGGTGATGATGTTATCTCTTAAGATGTTATATTTTGCAGTTTCGTAGGTTGAGTAATGATCACATGACATGTGCTGTGGCTTGTCGAAAATGGAGGTGATGTATGTAACGATGGTATCAAAATAGGTCCAATAACCAACAATATTACTGATGTTGTATTTATATTTTGGGCATTTTCTTGTTTAATTTATCTCACCTACCGAACTGTGTATGGATCAGATTTCACTTTGATCGAGCAAGGATTTTTATTAACCTAAATAACCTTTAATATGTAAATTCTTTTCTCTTTTCTTCTTGCCTCGTGTAGTACAGCCTCTTATAGACACTGTGCTTTGTATCACGGATTAAGATACATATTTTATTTTATGTAATGTCGGTTGCACTGGGGACGATCTCAGCATTGTTAATGTCGTTCTTTTTTTTCGTAAAACAATTAAATTTTGTTTCCATGTAATATAAGCAGTAGAAATCTTAGTTTTATTCAGATCAAACGTGTTTTGACTGCATTCTTCAATATTTGATGCTTTAAAGTATTTTAATTTGATTTTGAAAATTGATTAAACTTAACGGTTTAACGGTTATGGTGCTATATGCACGATAGAGGTAATACTTTGAATTACTTGATTTTTCATTTTGATTTGGGATAATTTTCTTTTGGTTTTGTCTTAGTTATCTAGTTCACGATATTTTGCCTTTCTTTAATTTTCCTTTCGCGATTGGAATCCTAGCTTGGATTTATTTTTATTTATTGAGTTAGGTATTATTGATTTGTTTATGTATTATCAAAATTTACTTATGCATGTAATGTTATTTGTGGTTATTTTATACTGCCTTGAAGTGTGTTCTGTGTTCTTATTCAATTCAATTTCTCTCTCAAATTAGATTAAACCTTTAGTATGATAGAAATTATGTTCAGCACCCTCCACCCTCTTGTTAAGCTGCATTTTTAATTATTACATCATTAATTAAGTGGGCATCCACAGCATGAAATAGAAACTTCCACTAACTAGGCTTGTGTGAAGTCAAAATTTGTAGGTTAGAATTGATAACGCTCTATTAGTTCCAACGTTCGCCACCGAGTGATGACTGCGATGCCACCTAGTAGGCAAGTCCGCAAGCAAGGTGACGTGGACGGTAGCATTTGGAGACAAAAGTAGGAACTAGTTGAAATTATCGTCTACAGTCCTTACTTGAATTGAAACAGATAATACACACTAACACAGCCATCACAATTAACACCAGTTATCAGACAGATTCTACACACACCTAAAATACACGGGACTACATGACCGCGTTGTCGCAGCCCTTAAACTAAGGAACCAACCAACATTAATAAAACACATTTTGTGCAACACGGCCCTTAAAGACCCTGAGTGCAAATAACTCTTAAGAATACATTTCAAAGTCGATAACAGCCGTGTGGGTCTGTTCCTTACCTTGGTTATCGGACATTTCGCCGGCAGGTTGCTTCTCTCCACCATGAGAGGGTACACCACTCGGTCGTATGCCATCAGATCACAGCAACTAGTGGGGGGGATGTTGATAAAGCTCCGGCCGTAAGTTATATGGTCCTTCTCAAACCCTTCCACACTGCACTGAAACACACATAGTACCGTCTTGTTGTTAGAAACCAGCAATTTCCGACATTCCGTTTCCACTGCCATTTGGCAGTGAAAAACGGTAGGCCTATTCTACTGAGCGAACTAACGAGGGACTAGATGCAGAGCTGACCCACTCCGTGATGGGCTGTTTTAAAAAATGTTCTAAGTGATAAAATCTCTTAAGTGACGCATGCGCACAACATATTGTTTGTCCGTTCAATTTCCTGCGTACTTGTTCCTGATTTTAAAGAACCAAGAATTCCTTTTTCCGTATTATTCGAGACAACGAAGACACATAGAACATCTTTGTAATTTATTTTACTGTGAATCATCTGTATTATCTTCTTGTTTTTAACATCTTATCCTCCCAATTGGGGTTCACGCACAGACTCTGCGTGGGATCATTCCTCTACCACCACAAGGACTGTGTATTGGAAGCTGAACACACTTTGTCAGCAGATACAACTGGGAATGGTGACAACTTGGATCTAATGAAGGAAGGGTCAGGGTAATATCATTCATTTCTGTTTCCGGTCAACATTTCCGCAACGTAGCAACTCCGATAGCCTTATTATAGTGCTGCGTTGTGCAAGGTTGTTCCAGTTGAGGACATATGAGCAAGAAGGCCGGATGTTGTGTTGCTCCGCACTCGCAGGATACGTCTCCATCAGCTGGAATGATGCCCCATTTTTGCATGTTGGTCTTGTAACGGGGGACGCCCACCCGTAAGACAATTGAGCGACCTCCATACAGGGTAGGGAACACTGTTTCCTGGTGTTAGCTCTTCCTTTGCGGGGATTTCCAGCGGCTGCTTACTCTTCCATCTGGTGATGCGGTTAGACTCCGGTTTTCCCTCCAGAGGCTGAGTTCTAGCGATGAAGCTCTTTCTGGATTTCAGACGACAAGCTACAGCTTGATGATCATACAATGGGTGACGGGGATCATTGGTCTACTTCGCACTCTCCGCCTCGGCAGGAATGGCCCTTCTGACAGTGGTAGGAGCTATTCCAACAATTGGGTAGATTTTGTCGACTGGAGTTGGCTTCATGCATCCTAAGAACAAAGTTCCAACTGGTTCCGCCTCGTCAATACTGTTTATTAAAATGTCGTGATACAATCACCTGTCTTTTATCACATCACATGGTACATGTTTCAACGTCTAACACGTATTGACGCCTTCATCAGCCTAAATAATTGTGCAGCACTTAAAACATTCCCTTTATCTACTGGGTGTAGTTAAAAATTGTACATAAAAACACTGTCTTGCTTGTTGCTTCCATGTTGACACACCGTTTCAGTACAGCACTGTCTCCGTCCGACTCAGCACGGCCCTGTTAGCTCATTGCCGCATTACATCTTGGGAATGGTCACCCCTTGCTTGGGCTTTTGGAAGCCAACATTAGATATAAGCCAAGAAAGACTGCCAAGCCCGGCTGCGGATTTTTATTAAGCTTTTAACATAAGAAAATGTTTTAACAACTTTTAATGTGTTACAGTGATCCATGTGTGTTTTTATGTACAATTTTTAACTACACCCAGTAGATAAAGGGAATGTTTTAAGTGCTGCACAATTATTTAGGCTGATGAAGGCGTCAATACGTGTTAGACGTTGAAACATGTACCATGTGATGTGATAAAAGACAGGTGATTGTATCACAACATTTTAATAAACAGTATTGACGAGGCGGAACCAGTTGGAACTTTGTTCTTAGTATATTTCAGTCAATACGGGAAAAAATGTGCGACTCTCAGAGTCAAAAAGTTCATGCATCCTGGCAAGTCTCAGACAGTCTCATTGACCGCAGTGTCAACCTTCTTGATGTGCACAGATCCACTCCACACTGATGAAGCGTACTCAGCAGCTGACACACAGCGATGTTCGGTTAATCGATTAATAGTTAATCGAATATTAAGAATCAATCAAAATCGATTAATCGACTAACACTATCGATTAATACGCTAACCGAATAATCGATTAATTGTTTAACAGACGAGATAAGAAAATAAGTTTAATTCGGGGTACGTTTATTTTCGGATGATACATAGAAATCTACAAAAGCTACTTTTGTGTCCAAATATACGAAGTGTCCTTCCTTGCTTATGTTAACAACTAGCAACCCGTCCCGGCTTCGCCCGCTATCATTAACGTTTTACCCAGCGTAAGTTTAAAAGACGTATTTTTTTCGATTTCAATGAGCTACGCACCGTTTTCCGTCTCGGCGTGTTGGGTTAAAATCACAGAACGGCACGGTGGGTAAGTGGTTATCGTGTCGGATTACTAACCCCAAGCTTGCAGGTTCGCTCCTGGCCGTGGTGAATTTTGAAAGACGGCAAAAATTACGACACGCTTGTCACACGATGTTGGCATGTCAAAGAACCCATTTGAATTCAGTAGGCCGTGTTTATCATGGCAAATTTAATCTTGGGATTTCCCGCCAACATAAAATTCCTCATTTCTGTACTAGAAAGCGCTATAGTGTCAAGGAGCTTAGATATCTAACCTCTTTGACATAAGTGCTTCAAGGAACAACAAAATTCGACATGCGAGTTGCCCTCTGGGTGACAAATATCAAAGCTTGCAACCGGCATCCGAGGCCATACGATATTATTATTATTATTATTATTATTATTATTATTACTGACTGGACTATTAATTATATTTTCATGGAATAGTATGTGCAAGCAATTCTTATCAGACGAAATTCAGAAATGGCGAGGTGCATGAAACACAAATCTCCCATCCGTCCAATCTAAACTTGACTGTGTATTCTGCGGAACGAAAGGTTCACAGGCGAAACGAAGAAAAACCGAGATGCACTTGCAGGGAAACTCCAAACACAACTACTCATCTCTGAAGTCTCGACACGACTCGACAGTTTGCTAGGCCCACTGGCTGTAACTGGGGTGAAAGGCTCGCTCGTTACCTAGCTCGCAAACTGTCGCGGAAGCTAGTAATTGAATGGAGATTGTTGAAAGAAATAAAAACGCAAAAATACCCCCAGGGGCGACATAGTGAAGATAGAGATATGCTGTCACAGATTATATTGTAGAACTTTTCATGCTGGACAATTCTTACGCTCATAGTAAATATATATATTTTTAACTGTTTTTTTATTTGCGCACAACAGGATTTTCATCCCAATTACAGTGGCATAAAGATTACACAGTATGTTATCTTAAAACGTATACTAACTTAAACTAAACAGTAATATTAATTTAAAAAAACTAATAAAAATTACACAGTATGTTATCTTACAACATACAGTATACTGACTTAAACTAAACAGTAACTAAATAAATCTAATTAAAATAACTAGGTGTACAATTAAAACAGTATAGTACAAATTATACATGACGTGTAATACAAGGTTAGCTAGGAAGAATGACACAGTGGTATGAATTCATGATTTACAATTTGCAAGGTTTGAGTCATTATTTCTGGAGATTGGTTAGGAATTCCATCAAAAATACTGTCAAGGAAGTACTAAATTCTATGAAATTATTTCTTTGAGCAACATTGTTGAAAATATAACATAGCCTGTTCAGCGGTGAATTTTTGTGGCCAGATGTCCTGGTTCTTTTAATTTCAAATGTGATATTGTCCTAGAATTGATGCGTGTTACATGGAAATTTAACAGAGAGAGGAATTCGGAATCATCAATTGAATTGTTTATAATTTTGAAAAGGAATTTCATAGCATCTATTTTTCTTCGTATTTCTAAACTGTCCACATCAAAATTTATTAGCAGTTCCTGGTATGGTATCAAGTGAGGATAGTTGGCTGTTCTTTTAAAATGTAGATATTTTAGGAATTTCTTTTGTGTGTTTTCAATCATTGAGGTATATATCTTGCATCTAGGACTCCATATTATGCTAGCATATTCTAGTTTTTGTCTGACTAGTGTGTTGTACAGGTGGATACACGTACTTATGTTTTGAATGGTTTTGTATTCCTGATAACAAATCCAAGTGTCTTGTTTGAGTCAGGTATCATTTTCCGTATATGGGGGTAAACGTTAGTTCTCGATCTAGCAACTCACCGAGATCTTTGTTCTCATGAACCTATTTCAGGACACTGCAACCTAACTTGTATTTTAAAACGATAGGGTTTATATTCCGGGTGACCGAC
Source organism: Meconema thalassinum (assembly GCA_946902985.2). Taxonomy (NCBI): domain Eukaryota; kingdom Metazoa; phylum Arthropoda; class Insecta; order Orthoptera; family Tettigoniidae; genus Meconema; species Meconema thalassinum. The sequence continues at coordinate 104,038,348 of OX336398.1, forward strand.
ATTGAGATACATTTTTCTACGTTTAATCCTAATACATTTTCTGTAGCCCATTCCATAGTACTCTTCAGGTCATTTTGAAGCAAGTGGCAGTCGGTAGAAACAGATATTTTCCTATATACCTTGAAGTCATCAGCATACAATAGACAATTAGAATGCTTTATTCTTTGAGGTAGATCGTTTATGAAGATTAGAAAAACTAGAGGTCCAAGGTTCACCCCTGAACTATTCCCGAATTAGCTTCAAATTCTCGAGAGTTCATTCTATGAAATGACACATATTGCTTCCTGTCATTAAGGTAAGAACCAAAGAGGCATATAAGTAAATCAGAAAATCCTAAGATGTTGAGTTTTTTCAGGAGGACATCGTGGTTAATTTTGTCAAATGCCTTCTGAAAGTCTGTGAATACAACATCCATTTGTCCTCCTGCGTCTAATGTTCTGGACATTGATTCAGTAAAGTTGACCATATTTGTGATAGTCGAACGTCGGGCGAGGAAACCTTGCTGCTTTTCTGATATTAATGGTCTGACATAAATAGAAATTCTTTGGTACAAAATGAATCTAAGAATCATTGCTACCGCTGACAATATACATATCGGACGATAGTTAATAATTAGCATTGGATTTCAAGATTTTAAGATTGGACATACTCGGCTTTTTTTTTTCAATTAGATGGAAATGTGGCGGTTTTAATAATTAAGTTATATATGAAAAGGAAAGTGTGCTTAAGAACATCTGCACAGCCCTAATTACATATGGCGGGATATGATCTGGTCCAGTTGAGGATTTAGGCTTCAGTTTTCTTATAGCTACATCCTCCTCACGTAAGGTGACTTTGTCAATGTGCAGAGTGTCGGAAGTGATTGATGTATCGCTAGGCATGCAGTATTGTGCGTTATTAGTTGAGTAAACCGATTTGAAATACGACGCAAAAACTTCACCTATGTCTTGATCATTATCGTATGTTTTACTGTCGTGGCAAAATGTATCACAACTATTAATATGCTTCGTTTTTTTTTGACATACGCCCAGAAGGATTTTGTATTTTCAGTGATATTCTGTTCAATAGATTTAATGTGCCTTTCATATGCTGATTCAATTGTTGTTTTTATTTCGGATCGTATTGTTTAAAACTGAATGTTGAAGTAATCCGACAATCTTCTTCGTTTCCTATAAAATTCCTTCTGATGTAATTTCTTAATTATGGCATCTGTAAACCATATAGGATATTTTCTTTTGTTCTGAAATTTTATTTGAGGGACCGATTCATTAATTACCACGTATAGGTTCGAGTAAAAGCAGTCTACTGCAATATCGACATTAGTGCGTTTGTATAAACGGTCCCAATTCGAGTCCCTTAGACCCGTGAATAGATTTTCAATCTTTGCGTTTTTAAAACTGTATGATGTTTGATAATCACTTTTGCATTTTTTTTATCTGTAGAAGTGGCCTGCATTTCTATATTCAAAGCGGGGTGGTGGACATCCTCAGGCAGTGGGGGTTCAGCGTATCTTGTACATTTTACATTAGTTATATTCTGACTGGCTAAAACTAAGTCTAACGTTTTACCGTGGTTGTTTTGGACTTAATTATATGAGATCATATTACATAGATTTATAAAAATGTTTAGTCCTCGACTTTGCTGAGTTGTGCTTAAATCATTATTGTTATCGCTTATTGCTGGTATATTGAAATCCCCAACAATTAGTACATGATTTTCATGAGCCTCGTAGTGTGATTCTAGCCATTGGAATACTTCTGAATACACTTCCAGCTTTGAGGTCGGAGGAATATAAAAGTTAACAATAAACCACGTCTTTCCTTGAAAGTTTAATTTTAGAAGTAAGCCTTCGTAAGTGCTTGAAATCGGCTCTACTTGTAGTAGAGTTATTCCTTCCATGACAGCTGTTAGCACACCCCCTCCCCTCCCGGTGTTACCACGACTTCGGTCCGCACGGTATACTCTGTACTTCTCATTACAGACCTCGGCACCATAAACACTCGAATCTAGCCATGTTTCACTTAGAGCTATAACTAAGAAGTCGTCATTGACTAAAACGTTTGAGTTCAGTTTGTCCAATTTGGTGTTCAGACCACGCACATTCTGATAGTAAATAGGAAATATAGAAGTAGATAACATATTTACAGTTTAGCTAAGCCTTCTACACTATTAATAATTATTGCATCAGAACCTTGATTCTTACGCATTTTAATGATGCCATTTCTTACCCAAATGAATGCGTAGCCTTTTTCATTGCGTGTGTTTCGTGCCTGGGCCAGGAGCTTTCTTCTCTGGGGGGACAAGCTCTCGTTTATGTACACTGTGTTGTCACCAGGAAGATTTGCATGTCTAATAGAGAGGTTCCTCTTGATTCTCCGTCACTCCATGAAGTGTTCCTTGTCGGTTCTCCTCACGAATTTCACTATAATTCCCCTGCGCGTTTGGTTCAGGAATTTTGGAAGGCGGTGACCGGCATCTATCATTTCTGGATTTACTTGTAAATTCAGAGCCTGTCCGATTTTCATCACAGTGTCCTGGACGGATTTATTTGGAACTCCATGTATTTCGATGGTATTCCTTCGTGAATATTGCTCCACGTCTCCAACACGGTTTTCTAACATCTTGACTTTTTCCTTTAGACTGCAATTTCCTTGTGTTAGTTTGTCAATCTGATCGGTACATTTAATTAAGTCTTTCTGCTGGTTTGCAATTAATAGTGCTGTGTCGTCCAATTTTTTGTGGCAGAATTCAAGAGAATTCCATAAATCAGTTTCTCACACTTTCTGTTCTTCCTTCATTCTTCGTACTTCCTCTGTCAGTTCGTGTAGTAGGGAGAATATTGACACGAGCGCTGGGTTGCTTCGCTGCCTCGCACATAACTCCAGCTCGCCGCGGGCTACCCCTTTACTCTTGTGTAACCCAGCAGTTTACGCAACGAACAGCGAGGACAAAAGACCCCTGTCTCGAAGGTTCGTGGCCCGTCCCGTATAGGAAAGCTCGCGAAGGTGTGAACCCTGGTCTAGTCTAGAAACATCTGTTGAGTCTCAGACCCGCTATATAAGAGCGACGTGGCCAGCGAGGCACTGAATGTGTTTTTGAGCTAGGGCGTGTTTTTACCTGAGCGACAGTAGTGTGGCGACGTGACGTGCGAAGTTACGAAACCCAAGTGAGGCTGATTCTCCAGACAACGAGGCAGTGTGAATCATACGGAGGGACTGAGTTTTGAGGAGTGTGTACTTACCTAGTGCGACAGAGATATTGTGGTGAATTGCGAAACGCCGTGGGCTGTTCCCTAGCCAGCGGACAGCGAAGCAGTGAGTAGTGGTGAGTGACTGGCTATCGTGAATAACTGTAGTTTGTGTATAAGGCAGAGTTGCAGGTAGTGTGAAAGTAGGAATTGTGGAAGCTATAGTGACTAGTAGTGTCTAATGAAGTGAGATTCAGTGCTTACTGTGTGGTGTATTTTCCTGACCTGCAATAAAGCTAATATTTCGTTAAAGGAACAATTGTGTTGTGCTTTCACCCACCATTATCCAGTTAACGATCTTGCCACTAGGGGCAACACGTAACAACTGGTGTCAGAACTGGGATTATGAACTCAAACACAAGCACAACACCTGAAGGTCCTGGTTTCAAAACCCGAGCCGGTCATTTTACCAACGTTCTCTAATTTTCCTGTGAGTGAATGCCCTTCACAAGACAAACAGCTAAAATGGATGCACAATTACAACTACTGCTAGAAAGGTTAAGTGGCATGGAAACCAAGGTTAAGGACGGCCCAATGTATTTAGCCGAGGACCTAACCTCCAAACTAGAAGACAGCCAGAAGAAGATGGAAGACGGTCAAAATAGGCTAGCGGAGGACCTGAAGAAGATAGAGGATGGCCAGAAGAAGATGAAAGACGGTCAGAATAAGTTAGCACATGACCTGAATAAATTAGAAATGGGTCTGCGTGAGGAAGTCACGGCAGTGGAAAAGAAGTTCAACGCCTTACAAGAAGAAGTTGCCGAGCTACGCCGACGCCCGCTGACGGGGTTGGAACAGAGATTAAACGCTCTACAAAAAGAATTTGATGAGTTGCGCCGACGCCGGCCGACGGGGGTGGATGAGAGGATCAAAGATCTACAAGAGGAAGTTGCACAGCTGCGCCAAAGCCCGCCGACGGAGGTGGATGAGAGAATCAAAGCTCCACAAGAGGAAGTTGACGAGCTGCGCCACCGCCTGCCCACAGTTACACCGGGAATATCAGGGACGGAACAGAGCAGAGTGATGCCCCCAACCTTCGACGGAAAGGTCGCGTGGAGCACCTACTTACGTCAGTTCGAGGCAGCCTGCTCCATAAACAAACGGAACAGCACGGAAAAGGCTACAGCTATAATTGTAGCACTTAGAGGGGACGCCCTTAAAGTCCTTCAGGCCATCCCGACTGGATCACACGACTACGCTTCACTAATCACCCATATAGAGTCCCGATATGGAGAGAGCCATCTTCAGAAGGCCCACCAGATGCAGCTACGGACCCGGGTACAAAAGAACGCGGAAACCCTGCAGGAGTTCGAGACGGACATCGCACGCCCCGTAAGGCTCTCATATCCATCAGCGCCGGCCGACTTTCTGGAACAGATTGCGACGCAGACCTTCACCGACGGGCTATGGGACTCGGACACTCAACAGGCGCTGCGACTCACGCGCAGTAACACCCTGGCAGATGCGCTGAGCCACGCACGTGAGTTCGAAACGGCAAAGCAGGTATCTAGAATGCACGCACGGGTGCGTCAAGTGGACGTCGACGAACCAGCCAAAGCCAACGGGACCAAGCCCTTGGCCGATGAATTGATTGAGGCGCTAGGCCGGTTCTTCACGAGTCGCAGCACCACCAACATCGACGTAGTCGAAAGACACACGGAGAGGCGGCCCGGAAGAGGACTACCGACCTGCTGGACCTGCCGTAAGAGAGGCCACCTGAGCAAGGACTGCGGTGTTCGCCGCCGCCAAGGGTTTCCGTCGGGAAAGTCAGTCACAGGGAAACCGTGCAGCCCAGACAAACGAGTACCAGACAGCCTTGGAGGCAAAGGTCGGCTTGTCACATTCGTCAAGCCCCGGCAATCCAAGTTCGTGTGACAAAGATACGGAGGGACGATAGCAGCCTGATGGTCGACGGAGTCGTCAACGGAGTTTGCGAGCCCCTTTACCTGGATTGCCCGCATCACAGACACGACGGACGGACACCTGCAGACGGATAAACGAAGAAGACGAGCCCTGCCAGAAGACCTACAGAAGCTGTACCAAGGATCCTAGGACCAGCTAGACGAGGAGCAATCACGCCAACTTCAGAACCTGCTTCGCGAAATCCAGGATGTCTTCTCCGTGGGGAGCAAAGACTTCGGCAGGACAAGCTTGGTCCAGCACGGATACGACGTTGGGGACAGCGCACCGATTAGGGCCCCATTCCGACGTGTCCCGCTCTCCAAGCAAGCTGAAGTCGACCGGATGGTGGAAGAAATGAAAAAGCAGGGGGTGATCGAGCCATCACATAGTCCTTGGAGCTCTCCGGTCGTGATAGTGTAGAAGAAGGACGGCTCCACCAGCTTCTGCGTGGACTACAGGCGGGTGAACGACGTCACGAAGAAGGGCAGCTACCCTCTACCCCAGATCGACGACTCGCTGGACACCATATCAGGATCAAGATGGTTCTCCACCTTGGATTTGAAGAGTGGCTACTGGCAGGTGGAGGTCCACCCTAATGACCAACTTTCTCCGTGGGCACCGGGCTGTGGCAGTTCACCGTCATGCCATTTGGTCTGTGCAACGACCCTGCGACCTTGGAAAGGCTAATGGATTCCATTCTGAGGGGACTACACTGGACGACCTGCCTGGTCTACCTAGACGACGTCATCGTTCTGGGGAGAAGCTTCGAGGAGCACTACAGCAACCTGAAGGAGATCTTGATGAAGCTACGGGCTGCCCAGCTGAAGTTGAGCCCCAAGAAGTGTCAGCTCTTCCAGAAGCAGGTCCAGTACCTTGGGCATATCGTCTCCGAGGAAGGGGTGCGCACCGACCCAGAGAAGACCGCAGCTGTGAGGGAGTGGCCAGTTCCGAAGGACAAATCCCAACTACGAAGCTTTATGGGACTCTACACCTATTACCGTCGCTTGGTGAGAGGATTTGCCGACATCCCCAAACCACTGCATTTTTTTCCGAATGGCTTTTAGTGCCTGGAGTGTCCGAGGACATGTTTGGCTCGCCTGTTTGGTAGCTGCTTTGAGACGGACACCCAATGGGTGATCTACAAGTACCGTTGGGAAGGAAAGTTGGAAGGTAAGGACGAGGAGTTGGAAGGCAGCGGCTGTGGCCTATAGTTAGGGACCAACCCCGGCATTTGCCAGGAAGGAAGATGAGAAACCAGAGAAGACCATCTTCAAGGTTGCCGGAGGGGGGATTCGAACCTCCCCGCCACCCGGATGGGAGCGACTGCCGTCAGTCATGCCGTAACCACCACTGCTAACTCACCCGGTACCACTGCATTAACAGACTGAGAAGGACCAACTCTACATGTGGACAGCAGAATGCCACAGTGCCTTCGAAGAACTCAAGCAGGCTCTGTGCACCGCACCTATTCTGGCCTACCCCAGACCTGGAACATGGTTCATCGTCGATACCGATGCCAGCGACTTTGGATAGGAGGAATCCGGGCGCAAATAGTGGACGGCGAGGAGAGAGTAGTGGTCTACTTCAGCAAAGCCTTGTCAAAGCCAGAGAGGAACTACTGCGTCACCAGGAAGGAACTTCTCGCCATCGTGAAGACCATTGAACACTTCCACAAGTACCTGTAGTGGCAAAAATTTCTCTTCAGAACCGACCATGCATCCCTGCGGTGGCTCCTGAACTTCAAGCAGCCCGAGGGTCAACTCGCGCGGTGGTTAGAAAGACTTCAATAGTACAACTTTGATATCCAGCACAGGAAAGGCCAATTGCATTCTACCACCGACGCCCTGTCACGAAGACCGTGCCCTGAAGACTGCGCCTTCTGTGCCAGAAGGGAGGAGAACACCGGGATACAGTGCCGAAGGACTACCGTGGAACTTCAAGGGAGCTGGAGCCGTGAATCTTTCACGCGGGCACAAGCGGAAGATGATGACCTGGGACTGATAGCCGAATGGAAGAGGGCCAGTGTCCTCAGACCCGGGTGGATCATTGTGAGTGACTGCAGCGCAAAGTTTTGTCTTACTGGGCGCAGTGGGACTGGCTGGTTGTAAGGGATGACCTCATCTGCGGTTCCTGGGAGAGCACCGACGGGAAGACATCAGGGGAACAAGTCGTCGTTCCAAAGGCTATGACGGAGGAAGTCCTGAAGGAAGTCCATGGAGGATCATCTGGTGGACACCTAGGGATAAAGAAGACCCTGGAGAAGCTGAGAGAGCGGTTCTACTGGATCGGATGCCGAACTGACGTGGAGAACCAATGCGTGAGGTGCCACGATTGCGCAGCCAGCAAAGGCCCAGGAGGAAGACGACGGGGTCCACTGAAGACCTACAACGTGGGCGGCCCCATGGAGAGAGTGGCCATCGATGTTGCTGGACCATTCCCGTTGAGCTATGCAGGGAACCGTTACATATTGGTCGTCAGCGACTACTTCATCAATTGGCCAGAGGCGTATGCACTCCCTAACCAAGAAGCCGCGACGATCGCAGAGACCCTGGTGAAGGAATTCATCAGCCGGTACGGATTACCCTTGGAGCTGCACTCCGACCAAGGAGGAACTTCGAGTCGCAGGTGTTCCAGAACCTATGCCAGCTGCTGGGAATCCGGAAGAAGGGGACGACGCCGCTACACCCTCAACCGACGGGATGGTAGAGCGATTCAATCGCACCATCGAGAACCATCTCCGAATAGTCGTCAGCGAGCACCAGAAGGATTGGGACAAACATCTTCCACTATTTCTCCTGGCCTACCGCGCCACCGTGCATGAAGCCACCGGGCGCACACTAGGCCGGGCCATGTTTGGGAGGGAACTCCGTCTACCTGTCGATCTTGCCTTCGGCCGACCTGGGAATGATGCGGTCCCGGTAAGCAAGTATTGTCAAGAACTGGTCGACCGACTGGTGGACGTGCACGCGTTCGCATGTCGGAGACTGCCGATCGAGACCGACCGAATGAAGACCCAATACGACCAGCAGACTGATGCCGACGGATTCCACGAGGACGACCTGGTCTGGCTCTTTGACCCATTACGGAAGAAAGGCCTGTCACCCAAACTGTAGAAGCCCTGGGAGGGTCGTACCAAGTCGTGAAACGGATCAACGATGTCGTCTACAGGATCCAGGAGCCCGAGGGCGAAGATGAAGATCGCGCATCGAGATCGCCTGGCAGCCTACGGAGGTACACACACTGACCAATGACTGATCGGGGCGATCAACTTTTAGGAAAGAGGTGGTGTTACGAGCGCTGGGTTGCTTCACTGCCTCGCACATAACTCCAGCTCGCCACGGGCTACCCCTTAACTCTTGTGTTACCCAGCAGTTAACGCAACGAACAGCGAGGACAAAAGACCCCTGTCTCGAAGGTTCGTGGCCCGTCCCGTATAGGAAAGCTCGCGAAGGTGTGAACCCTGGTCTAGTCCAGAAACATCTGTTGAGTCTCAGACCCGCTATATAAGAGCGACGTGGCCAGCGAGGCACTGAATGTGTTTTTGAGCTAGGGCGTGTTTTTAGCTGAGCGATAGTAGTGTGGCGACGTGACGTGCGAAGTTACGAAACCCAAGTGAGGCTGATTCTCCAGACAGCGAGGCAGTGTGAATCATACGGAGAGACTGAGTTTTGAGGAGTGTGTACTTACCTAGTGCGACAGAGATATTGTGGTGAATTGCGAAACGCCGTGGGCTGTTCCCTAGGCAGCGGACAGTGATGCAGTGTGTAGTGGTGAGTGACTGGCTATCGTGAATTACTGTAGTTTGTGTACACGGCAGAGTTGCAGGTATTAGTAGCGAGGACAGTAGTGTGAACGTAGGCTAAGCGTGGAAGCTATAGTGACTAGCAGTGTCTTATGATGAGATTCAGTGCTTATTGTGTGGTGTATTTTCCCGGACTGCAATAAAGCTAATATTTCGTTAAAGGAACAATTGTGTTGTGCTTTTACCCATCGTTATCCAGTTAACGAACTTGCCACTAGGGGCAACACGTAACAATATGTTGTCCTGTGATGGGGTAGTTTTATTAATAGGGCCTGATTTCCGTGTACTTTAGTTATTCACACACTTTTGGCAGTTCCACTCTGTAAACCTATTAACACTTTTAGAACATTTCTTGTGGTACCATTTTTCACAAGTTATACACTGTACCTTGAGAGCCTTCCCTAGCACTTCCCTGCATTCTTCACAAGGGCTCATAGTAAAGCTTGGTGACCCACTCCTTCGTTTTCTATAAACACGGGATGACTAAGTAAGTAGTTGTCAGTAGATTCAATAGTATCAGTTACTAATGAGTTTTAAACTTGACAATCTCACACTAGATACACATGGATATCCCACTAGAAACGCTGGTAATTACAAAAACTGATGGAGCTGGTCACGTCTGCTCTATTCACTCAGTCGCCATCTTGCATCCTAAGCTTACTACAGCTTTCCACAGAAACCTTATTCGAGAAATCCTTTGCAGAATGGTGAAAACTGCATCAAAATCCATCCAGCGGTTGAGATTACCCGGAACATCCGAGAATTGGGAACTCTGTTTTACACAAGTAGAGAAGTATTATCTGTATTATCTTCTTGATTTTGATCTCTTTTCACCCCAGTTCGGTTTCTCATATGAACTCTGCGAGGGATCATTCCTCTGCCGCCACAAGGACTGTGTATGGAAACTGAACACACTTTGTCATAAGATACAACAGGCGACCGCTAACTTGGATCTAATGAAGGAGGAGTCAGGGAACGGATTTTGGAAGGAAGTCGTCCATGGACTGTTGAAAGCAGAGCTGGTAATAAATGATGTTTGATTAATCGGTTAATAATTAATCGAATAATATGAAATCAATCGAAAACGATTAATCGACTTACCGTTTTATCGATTAATAGCCTAACCGAAGAATCGCTTAAGAACACCACGTACCTTTGGGCAGACGTATTGTGCGCATTAGCTGGCATCATTATACTATGCATATTCTGAGTTTCTGGTAATGGTTCATTCTTGTAAGAAGTAAAAAGTGGTATATTCTGTGCTGATTATGGCCATGAAATGGTACTTTGCTTCTATAGAATGTATGAAATGACTACGAATTTAGACTTAGAAATTTTCAGATAAAAGTTACTTCAGGTACACATTTCTCAGTTGTTTACCGTTCAAATACTCTCAAATTTTGTTCACAAACTGGGAAGGGATAATGGCAGACAAGTAACCACTTATTTAAATTATTAATGGGGTAGAATGTAAGAAACAAATTCCAAGAGACATTTTTTTTTTAAATTTGAACTATGTTTGTTGGCATTTGTTTTCCCACATTAAAGCAATTACATTATATTGAATTGGCAAAATAGGCATTTATGACTAAGAAGAACATTTTATGCTGCAAACACATGAATATAGATGTAAGAAATTCCTTTGCAAAATCTTTTGTATGGAGTCTATGGAAGTGAAAGTTGGACTCTGTGTAAATTGGAAAAGAATCGACTTGAAGCTGCTGAAATGTGGAAATGGCGGAAAATGATATGAACGAGCGGTATGGGAAGAAAAACCAACCTGGAAGTCTTAAGGGAAATTAAAGAAGAGAGAAGATTAATGAAGGAAATGGGAAAGAGAAAAATATTATTTATTGGACATGTCATCAGACACAACACTTTCATCGTTAACGTTCTTGAAGAGAAAATGCTGGGAAAGAATGGAGAAAGACGGCCTAGGACGAAGTATTTGGAAGACATCAAGAATAGAATGGGATGTGACAATTACATGGAAATGAAACGAACCGCCAATGGCAGAAAAGTGTGGTTGCATCGACAAGGCATTAGCCTTTAGGATATGAATGAATGAACTGATTTATGGAATTGTTACTCACCTCGGCATCGTCGTATATGTCACTAGTAACTATTGCAGAAAAATTAGCGATTATGAGAGTTCTGTTGTAACGAGCTATCTGAAGCTGGAGCACTTTGACCTCAGATTCATCTGGTTCCAAGTAGTTCTCCAGTTTTTTGAAATTCATCTTGACGAAGGGCTGCAACAAAAAAAACTTCCTTCAGACAAACAACTCAACGTTAAAAGCATCCTTTAACTAGTTCATCGGAAACTCAACCGTATTCGGTCGATTAGATTAACAGTTTGCCTTTTCTACCTCTTCAAGCGCTGGTTTGAATCAGTGAAGCTCTACCATATCCTGATAAATAGATTAGCAGTTTGCCTTTTCTACCACTATGAGCGCTAGTGTGAGTCAATGAATCTCTACCATCTATATATTTAAAACCCAAGGCGTTTTCTTTTGTAAATCACCAACAACTCCCCACTGGACCGATTTTTATGAAATGTGATTTTGACGAAACAATTATTAATATTTTATTTCATGAAATTAACTTGCACGTAATGCTATTCGCTCATATACGACAATTATGCATTCTATCTACAATCCGCCAGCAACTTCTACAGGACGGATTTTCAGGCTGTTTGCTTTAAATTACAGATATATATTTTTACATTCCCCATCAATACGTTTTATTTCCGTTTTACGATTGCATTACAGCATGTGATCAAAAGAGCTAACTGTTGTCCCCAATACGCTGTTTGAATATCTGCAATCAGTTCCAGTAACAGTCAACAGATGGCAGTACCTCCCCCATACAGTTCAAGTAACTGACAACAGATGGCAGCACCATTGCATCGATATATTTAAAATACAAGGCATGGCGCGTTTCCACGTGATAGTAATTTATGAGAATTATAAAGGAGGGGAATATTTTCTATGATGTTTCCACGATATGTATACTGGAATAGAGTTATAAAAGAAGGGAGTTGTTGAAGAACATTAACTGACAGTTGAATGTGTATGTTCATTATGTACCTTAATATTGCAATTTCTTCACAATGCTTCGGTGGTCAAGTTGGTATCGTCCTAGACTAAAAGTTATAATTATGCATCGACGAAGGAGTTCGAATCCCACATACGATACATATTTTATTTTATTTCCGTATTCTTCTTTCTTACTATTGGTATCACATTGTCAAAACATATTATACTTTTAGCATTCCGTAAACTAAGGAATTCTCCGTGATTTACGTTGCCATACAGCCTGCTCTTAAATTATTAAAGAAGAAAAGTAGTTTTCCAGGCACTCGCGCGTGTCCACAATTGCTTTCGCCATGAGAGACACTTGGCAAACATAATTCGTTTGAAGGGCTCCAACATCGTGGTCACTCAGCCCCGTGTACTTTGGTGTGTATGTGTAAAATTTCCTCTGATAACCTGTGTTATTGTGATGGCTGCATTAATGTGTATATTTGTAATTAAGGTGGGGAATGGCAAGGAGACGGCCGTGGCCTTAAGTTAGGAATCATCCCGGTGTTTGCCTTGAGTGGAGGTGGGAAACCATTGAAAACCTCATCCAAGATTGTTGGGGTGGGAATCGAACCTTCCTCCTCTTAGTTATACCTCAAGAGACTGAGTGTGCCCCGTTTTTGTCCTCAAACCAGAATTAAATTTCTTGTCAGAACAGGGAATGTAACCCGGGTCTCCGGGACGATAGCCAAGAATGGGTGGGCTTCTATGTGTTAATACGATTTTTGACATGCACGGGACATAGAATTCTAAAACTACTTCCATTAGTGTGACTGCTGAAGTGAGTATTGAGTATAGGCCTATGCTCATTCCAGTAGTTGGCGAAGTGATTCTATGTTCCCCTGCAAAATGTACTGCCATAACCTATAGCAGGTGATGGAAATTCCTTATTTAGAGCAGTTTCATACTGTTTATATCAAAATGAAGGACGTCATTTGGAGCTGCGCATTCAAGCTATTGCAAAAAATGTCGCTGGCAGGAATAATTATAAGGATTTTATTATAGGCGATCAGTCTCATCGCATTCTCCTCAGCAACCAACTTGAGTATGCAAGTCTCTGGACGGTGAATACACTGGTCATGTTGAATTTCATTGTATAAGACAATTGTTTAATGATGATTTGTTTAGAGTTCTGAGTCTAACTACGCTGTTGATTTCGGCAAAGGAAGTATTATTTGCCATTTAATATTTAGCGGCTCCGTTGATGCAGGACACTATAGTGTTATCGAATAAAACGAAGCCACTTTTAAAATCCAATATAACTAGGCCATTTCAGAAACAATTACAGATATTATGCAGTACAGAGTAAGGTCCTTGAAGATTAAACGTAAACATTGTTCTACATTGTATTTCTCTTCCGTAAAATCTACGCGTGGTTACTTTGGCCTTTACTGTTGTGATGGTAAAATTGATCTGCTGGAATATAAAATATTTGACAGGCTGCAACAATGTAATGATATTAATTTAAAAGTCATTGAACTTTTATCCAATAGTTCAAACACGTACATGAGCGTTAACAGATTAGATACTGAAGATGAAAGCCAGCTACTTCAATTTCCTACTATAGCGTTCTTCAATTCCTTGGAATTAAGTGATTCGCCTCCACATACTCCAAAAGTTTGAGCCACAGTAATGCTCCTTAGAAATCTGAACGTTTCCCAAGGACTCCTAGATGGAAACATATTAATTGTAAGAAATATATAAGAAATTGCTTGTATTCGGATATAATTGGTGCACTGGGGGCGGTGGGTGGGGGTGGTAGAATAACACCCTCGGTAACCTCTGCCTGTCGTAAGAGGCGACTAAAAGGGGACCAAGTATCCACCGGTATAAGTGGCCCCACTCAATGTCGCCAACACCCTCTTCTGATGGTGGATGAGCGAATTGAGAGGTCAGGGCACTCTCTTGTCCTTGGGGTGAGAAATCGCCCCTAAAGGTGGATGAACCAATGCATCTTGGTCAACGGCATGGAATGGAGAAGGCAACGAAAAACCACTCCATTAAAGATCTTGAGAAATATCCCCGGGAAAGCCCATCATGGCTGGTTTCAAAGTAAAATATTCCGGAGTTTCAATTCCCTCATTCGGATCTCCGGGAGGGAATACGACGAAAAGAGCTATGAGAATTACATCAATGAATATAGGTACGTGGAATGTGAAATCATTATATCAGTCTGGAAAGTTGCAGAACGTGATCCAAGAAATGCAGTGACTCAAGATAAACATATTGGGAGTAATTGAAACAAGATGGCCTAGCTCAGGTGAAATGCATAGCAACAAAATGAAGATATATTACTCTGGCAATGATGATAATTATCACTGGAATGGAGTTGCTATTATTGTTGCAAAATCACGAGTCAGTGTGTGACAAGTCTTTTACCAATCCCAGACAGGGTAATCGCTTTACAACTACAAACAAAAAGAGCAAAAGTTAACATAATACAAGTCTATGCTCCAACTGCTGACAAGAGTGAAGCAGAGTTGCAGCAGTTCTATAAATAAATTGAGCGAGTATTGAGTACCACAAAATCTAGAGACTTCACAATCATCATGGGCGATTGCAACGCAAAAATTGGCAAGGAATGTGAAGGTGACTTAATAGGAGATTTTGGTCTGGGAACACGAAATGAACGGGGAGAAATCCTGGCAGAAAACTTGAGAGAAGGAAGGAATACATAGAAGAACTGTTTGAAGATGATAGGGAAGAACCTTATGCTAGTGAAGATATAGATGTGGAAAATGGACCAGATATAACAAAAGAAGTAATACATGCTATAAAGTAGTCAAAAAATAACAAAGCCCCTGGTCCTGATCTCATAACAGCTGACATACTGAAACTCATTATTGAAGAAAATTTAGATGTCTTAGTAGACTTGTATAATTCAATATACAACACAGGAGTCATTCCTCATGAATGACTACAGTCTATATTTGTTACATTGCCGAAAAAGGCAAATGCCCGTCAATGCAGCGATCATAGAACAATCAGTCTCATGAGCCTTACTCTAAAAATATTCCTAAAAATTATCCATCTAAGGATCTTCAAAAAATTGGAACAGGATATCAGTGAAACGCAATTTGGTTACAGAAATGCACTAGGAACAAGGGAAGCCATGTTTACCTTCAATGTGCTGGCCCAGAGATGTTTAGATGTCAATTAATCGATGTATGTCTGCTTTTTGGATTATAATAAAGCTTTCGACAAAGTTCGTCATGATTGCCTCATCCAAATGTTCCAGAAGAAGAATTTGGATGTGAAGGACATTAGAATCATCAGCAATATTTATTTCAAACAGACTGCGGTCATAAAGGAAGGTAGGGAGCTATCTGAAGAGGTGGAAATAAAACGTGGTGTTAGACAAGGTTGTGTCTTGTCTCCTATGATGTTTAATCAATACTCAGAAGAAATATTACGAGCAGCTTTAGAGGAAGAAACAGCAGGAATTAAAGTTCATGGAAAAATAATAAGCAAATTAAGATTTTCAGATGACACGTTGTTATTCGCAGAAAGTCTACAAGATTTACAGCGACTGACTAACACAGTCGTGGAGGCAAGTGAACAATGGGAATTAACTCTGAAAGTCAGTAAGACACGTTTTATGGTAGTATCATGAACACAACATCAAGAGAGCTTGATAATCAATGGGGAGAGAGTACAGCAAGTGACAATTAGGAACAAATGTGAACTGCTATATTGACTGTACTGAGGAGATAGAGTCCAGGATCGGTCAAGCCAGAAATGCATTCAATAAAATGAGGAGATTGTTCTGTAGCCGAGACCTTAATTTACATCTAAAAATTAGACTTCTGAGATGTTATATCTTCTCCACCTTGTTCTATGGAGTTGAGACCTGGACCATAAAGAAAGAAGAAATGGACAGATTGGAGGCATTGGAGCTATGGACGTACAGAAGGATACTGAGGCTAGGTTGGGAAGACAAGGTCACCAACGATGAGGTGATAATGCGGATGGGAAAGAGAAAGGACATATTATATACTGTCTAATTACTGTAAAAATTAGAAAACTGCAGTATCTGGGTCATGCGTTGAGAGGAGAGAAATATCATTTGCTGCAGCTGGTCATTCAAGGAAAGTTACAAGGCAAAAGGAGACCAGGATGAAGACGGATGTCTTGGTTCGATAATCTGAAAACTTGGTTCAATTGTTCCACCATTGAGCTGTTTCGTGCTGCATCATCTAAAGCAAGAGTCTCTATGATGGTTGCCAACCTCCTGAGAGGAGATGGCACATAAAGAAGAAGAATATTAGGCAGAGAGCTCAAATCCTGATTTAACACCTTCCGATAAATTACTTACAGGTACAGTTCATTTCCTTTTAATAGGCAACAATTTCCTATTCGCTCGGCATACATTATCACAATCAATAAAGCTCAAGGAGAAACTCTGAAACGTATTGGCCTATTTACCTTATCATGTTTTCAGTCATGACCAGCAATATGTTGCATTGTCGAGAGTGCTCTTGACGCCCTTAAAGTTGCAATAGTGCCAAAGAGTAATCGTACAAAGAATGTAACTTATATAAGAAGCTTCTTCAGTAAATATTTTTTCCGTTGTTCGTCATGTTTTTACGGGTTTCAACTAGTTAGTATTTATTTCATGAAATCAACTTTCTCATAATGCTATTCGCCTATATACGACAATTATAGATTTTATCTACAATCCGCCAGCGACTACTACCGGCCCGATTTACACGCTGTTTGCTTTAAATTAAAGATATATATTTCTACATTCCCCATCAATACGTTCTATTTCCGTTTTACCATTGCATTACAGCATGTGATAAAAAGAGCTAACTGTTGTCCCCAATACGCCGTTTCAATATCTGCAATCAGTTCCAGTAACTGACAACAGATGGTCATACTTCGCCCATATAGTTCCGGTAACTGACAACAGATGACAGTACCTCGCCCATATACGAAAATTTTATAATCCACCAGCTACCCTCACAATGATAGAAACCCTTCCTATGGGAAGTTATCCTATTTCTACATTCTGCATCATTACGTTTTATTTCTGTTTTACCATTCCATTCCAACATGTGATCAAAGGAGCTTCCTGTTGTCTCCACAACGCAGTTTGAATACCCGCAGTCAGTTACAGAACCTGACAACAGATGGCAGTACCATTGCGTTATATTCTGCCTTTGGAGTTCGCCTTCAACAAACGTGTAGAGCCATCACTTCGCACTCTGTAGGGGATTCTACGTGCTTATGTTTACATCTGCATCTGCTAGCCTGATTATCTGGGAGAATACCAGTTTGGTATCGCATAAAGAACTAGGCAAAATAGATATCACGCTAATAAGGAAGCATGGCCGTCTATAATTCTCAAGCCGTGCTGTTGGTAGAATTGGCAACGTTTAGGCGAGTACGTAAATTCTATAAACACGTAAGACCATATGCTAAGTTTTATTCATAAATATCGTTTATTTTGATATGACAGCGTCTAAAGGCAGTTCGTACTAACTATTACAACACCCGTGAAATTCCTCGAGGGTAAATCGGACGTACTGAAATTTGTAGAACTGAGTATTTCCCGTATTAAGTTGTTTGTTTAACCGATGTCTTGTAATGAATTTAACCAACAAATTCTTCACTAATATTTCATTAAACTATTTAAGATATCTAGGTAGTGCTGTGTTACTGGCTGTAAGTCAAATTAAGGCAGCACTATTAAAATAACTGCTTATATTACAACGTTTTGATCACTACAGCGAGGTGGACTTTCTGTGTCTAGTAGGCCTAATTTAGTTTTGGTATATATATCTGCATGTGCCCTCTATTTTCCAGTTCATTATGATCTGTACTCAGTTGGCAAGTGATTTTTGGTAGATTTCATTAGAAAGCTACCTATTTTTAAATGAAGTGACCAGTGGAACATTATTGTTAGACTGTCAACATTAAGCTGGGAGGCCTATTGTGACTATGATGAGTGTATCTGTGGACAAAAACTGTAGGATTCTTTATCAAGTAGCCTAGTAAGTTAGTAAGAATAGTCTTTAAAAAAAATCTGAGCACGTCAATGACGGCAGTGAACATAGCAGCAAGAAAAGAAATCTTCATACTTTGGGACATTGAGGTATAGTACTGACATCGCGCCAGGAGTTGGCAGTCGGGTTTGAACTGCAGATGTCTTCCCGCTCACTGCGTATCGCGCATTCCAAAAACATTCAGTTTGTCACTACTTGCTTCACTCACTCAGCACATTCCTTCTTTCAGTAGCTGCGTGTCGTCTGCTGCAATAATAACCATTGGCATGCGGGTAGCCGATATATTTAAGTTAGGAATAGGTGGACCGCGCATGCGTACTGTACGCCCCCCGCACCCCGTCGCAGCGTGTTCAACTGCCATCTCCTGCCGCGATGACAGTACAGCCTTTTATTATTACCTTACCGGGAATCGACAGTACATACCATGATAATATGCATCCTTTATTTGTGATATTTGTGTGTAGATTCAATGGACGTTATGTTCTGTTGTATTTTCGGTAACATTTTGCATCAAAATCTATGTGTTAACGCAGTGTTAGCA
Source organism: Meconema thalassinum (assembly GCA_946902985.2). NCBI lineage: Eukaryota > Metazoa > Arthropoda > Insecta > Orthoptera > Tettigoniidae > Meconema > Meconema thalassinum. The sequence continues at coordinate 104,056,931 of OX336398.1, forward strand.
TTTACCATGTGCTTGCGCTAGGCCTCCCTTATGACACGGCTTGAGAGTTGTAAACGGCGATGTAAGGAAAGCATTTGCATTTGCCGCAGCTTTCCAGAGCCAGCCAATGTGGCAGACCGCCATCTCTACAAGACGCTAACCGCTAAGCGGCGACAGAGGTCACTCTGAGCATTGTTTTAGCGTGCCTGGTTTGAATCTGACGATCAGGGTAGAGGAGTAGGTTTTTCTTGGTCTAACTTTCCTAGCTGGTTACTTGCAGTAGTACATTGTCGCTATTATTGTTCACTCACCTTCGTTGTGATTATTTCTCCATATTAGGATACATCGTTCTGTATATGATCATTAAAAGGGTTTCATTTTGAGTTTGTCGTCGTGTTATAACCATAGAACGCCGAATTATTCCAATAGTCGCTGATGGAAACAGTTTATTTCGGTCTGTATCATACTGTTCGTACAATACTCAGGAACTGCATCGTGAAATACGCTTACAGGTTGTTCAGTCAATTAAACCTGCATGGAAATATTATGAAGGTTTTGTTGTAGGTTACCACTGCCATCGTAATGTACAGGCCGTAAGGCTCCTACTGTGACGTCACGCCTAGGGTCGTTATAGACGCAGCAGCAAGTCAGATAGGTCGCTTCACACGCAGTCTCTTCAAACCTAATATAAATTACCCTCGCGCTTCATGACGTAGAAAAATAGCAATGCTATTTAGGCCTGATTGGCACTTCAATCCGTTACCCCTACATACGCCTAATTATCGCTCCGCTTGTTCGAATCCGGCCGATGTAGGTGGCATTTTGAGAGTGAACAAAATGCCACATTGTCGGTACATTTACTAGGACTTTGAAACAAACAAACAGGGCTAAATTGCAGTATTTTGACGTTGGGAATAAGATCTATTCTTGGCCATTTTCTCGTTGTTCACCGCTTTGAAAAGGTTTATGGTAGATGCCTGAGAAAACTCCACATTACTCTTGGCTATTCAACAGATTACGTCCTAATCTGCTCGTGGATGACAAAGCACAATGTAACCTATCTCTAACAGTAATCAATGCACAGGCCACCCTCAAGGTGACTTAAACAGGGCCTATCCTAACAGCACTTATTTTCTATGACTCAATCTAAGTTGTTTCTTGCATCAGGAATTTACAATGGGTTGTAATCTTGAAATCAGGTATCAAGAACCTACAGTACATACACCTGGTGCTAACAATCCCATTAATGTAAATACAGTACCGGTAGCCTATACAAATGCTGACACGAAAACATTACCATATTCACTTGAGCTTGATCGAGAGACCATTCTCACAATTAATGTAACTTGGACTGACTTCAGTAGATACTGAATGCTGGATATCGCTTCTCTGAATTACATACGGAAAGTAACTTAACCTCAGCATTATCATATTAGACATGTTGCAGTCCTAGCATGGGCTGAAGTTTGGGACCTTCATACAATAATTGAAACCATATTAACTAACAACGTACCATCAAGGCGATTAGCTCTTCTCTCCCAAAGAATGGTATCTTACTTTCAGGGAAATGTTAACACACACTCTTGTATTCCCCGTAATGTACAAATTATTTCTAGGAATGTTGTGTATGCATTGCTTTCTTAAATTGTCGTGGTGGGGAAGGAGAAGCAAGCCACATTATCATTTCTTTCATAATACCGGTAGTTGCTATAAACAAACTTTTGACACACCTGTGACCTGGGAAGGAGGTTTCCTGAACTAACAACATTTTATTACCATCCAAAAAGCCTTGTATGAGTCGAAATAATAAGTGATATAGAGGTCCTAACTAAAACATAACCTTCTGTGTGATGACAAACATACAACGCAAAATTAGCGTAGATACAATAACCTACCTACAAAAAGAACTTTTGTTACAGATAATAAATAATCCTCATTCTAGATGACGTATGTAGAAGCGTTATCAAGGATCACTTTTCACGCGAATACTCATTCATAAAATATATAAACAACACAGCACAAAGCAAAATGGTCGCCATCTCTACCTCCCTACCGATCAGCTGATCAATCGTTAGAGTCGCTGCATGATGGCCTGTACATTACGATGGCAGTGAGGTGACCCATCCTACAGACTGGCCGTTAGTAATTCAACTGAATACAAAAATATGTTATCTCTGGACGGGGAATATGCTGGCCATGTTGAATTACATTGTTTTGGTCAGTTATTCCTTGATTATTTAATCAGGGTTTACAGGGATGGTAGTAACGTAAGTTTTGACTATGGTACCGGAAACAATATTTGCAACTTTCTTCTTTCTGGTAGTGTCGATGCTGGCCATTACAGTGTTTTGGAGTTCTATTCCAATATTTTACAACGTTCTCCACCAATCGCAGTGAATGAGGAATGCCGAATTATTCCAATAGTCGCTGATTGAAACTGTTTATTTGGGTCTGTATCATATTGTTTGTACAATACTCAGGAACGGCATCGTGAAATACGCTTACAGGTTGTTCAGTCAATTAAACCTGCATGAAAATATTATAAAGGTTTTGTTGTTGGTGACCCATCCTACAGACTGGCCGTTAGTAATTCAACTGACTACTAAAATTTGTTATCACTGGACGCGAAATATGCTGGCCATGTTGAAATACATTATTTTGGTCAGTTATTCCCTGATTATTTAATCACGGTTTACAGAGATGGTAGTAACGTAAGTTTTAACTACAGTATGATACTGGAAACAAAATTGCAACCTTCTTCTTTCTGGTAGTGTTGATGCTGGCCATTAGGCCTACAGTGTTTTGGAGTTCAATTCCAATATTTTACAACGTTCTCCACCAATCTCAGTGAATGAGGAATGCCGAATTATTCCAATAGTCGCTGATGGAAACTGTTTATTTCGGTCTGTATCATACAGTTTGTACAATACTCAGAAACGGCATCGTGTAATACGCTTACAGGTTGTTCAGTCAATTAAAACTGCATGGAAAAATTATAAAGATTTTGTTGAAGGTGACCCATCCTACAGACTGGCCGTTATTAATTCAACTGAATACGTAAAGGTGTTATCTCTGGACGGGGAATATGCTGGCCATGTTGATTATGGCCAGCATTATTTAATCACGGTTTACAGAGATGGTAGTAACTTAAGTTTTAACTATAGTACTGGAAACAATATTTGCAAACTTCTTTTTCTGGCCATCAGGCCAACAGTGTTTTGGAGTTCTATTCCAATATTTTACAACATTCACCACCAATCGCAGTGAATGATACTGTTAAAAAAACACGCAAGAGGAGAAAGACACTGACTGGCCGTAGGGAAAGTGCAGCGCGACGTCTAGCATTCAAAAGGCGACAGAATTCTCCCATTTTACGTGAGTCTTCCAAAACTATGCAAAGGTCTAATGCTGTGCAAGTCATAGCGCCCACAGAAGTGGAGGGTGATACCATGCACAGGTCTAATGTTGTGGAAGACACAGCGCCCACGGGAGTGGACGATGATTATGAAAAACTGAAAAAGGGAAAAAAGCCTTTGACAGGGCGGAGGGAAAGGAAAGTTAGGCATACAGGTATTCATCACCGAAGTCGACAGCCTTTTCAAATTCAATATAAATGTGCTTTTTCAAATACAACAACGGAGATAAATTGCTTCTATATGAGGTAGTTAAGTAGTAATAAATGCAGTTACCGCTCCGCACTGTATTTCTCAGCTGAAATAACTTCAGCTGGCTATTTCGGTCTATGCTGTTCAAATAAAAATTGAAATTGCCTGACAGTTGTATGCCTGAAGACTTAAAAGATTTATTCACAAGTAATAACGAACAGTCCAACAATTTCAGGGATAACATTCGACAGTATAACAACGCAGAGTCGTTAGTATCATTTGGAGCAAATATTAAACTACCTTCATGTCATGTACCTTATTGTTTTAATATCCAAGGCGTAGTACATCATTATATCTCATCTTTATACCCTCACAATGATTTAAAAAAAACCTTCCTATGGTCAGTTATATGTTTTAGAATTTTCCGAAGCTAACCAATTCCGTCTTGGAAATTCAACAAATAGCTCCTTCAGGGAAGATCTTCTTGAAGGAATACACCTGAGCTTAAGTCACTGCAACCCTTACATATGGTCTTACAAAACTATGCATAAAAGATACGTGAGGAACAAGAAACAGCTTCCAGACAAAATATTGCACATGCAAATTTAGTGATGCGCTTCTATCATGAACCTCAGTCAGATCCCCTGAGATATAACTATCCAACAAGTTCTGACGTAGCGGCTGTTTTCGAGTCAACCGATGGTGCCCCCCACTCTCACAAACACATTGTCGTTTATGCTAAGCAGAATGGTCTTACAAATGTAGATTTTGACAGTATGCATTGCGATCCTATGACCTACGTACTTATTTAGCCATGTGGAGAGACAGCATGGCATATTTCATTGGCAGGTTCAGGAGAGCGGAGTATCACTATGAGAGAATATATTTCACACAGACTTCAAGTCAGGGGTCATTCACCAACAGGGGACTTTAATCCTGTTATTAATGCTGGGAAATTAACTCAACAATTGATTATTGATTGGTATTGTCGCATCGAAGGTGACAGGCTAAACTTTTTCCGTAACCAACAGACCCGATTGCGAGTAGACACATACGCAGGTTTAAATAATAATGTTATTGGTTTTACGTCCCTTTTAACTACACTGGCTTTAGAGACGCCGGGGTGCCGGAATTTTGCCCCGAAGGGGATCTTTAACCTGCCAGTAAATGTACTGACACGGCTCCCTCGCATTTGCGCACCTCAAATGCCAGCTGACTGCGATACGCAGGTTTAGCAGACGCACTGCATGTAAGAGCTATAAACGGGAGTTTAAGGGTTGGGCGTATGGTTATATTACCCTCTTCTTTTGCGGGAAGCCCTCAAAATATGATGCAAAATTACCAGGATACAAAGGCAATGATAAGAACATTTGGAAAGCCAGATATTTTCGTAACGTTCACTTGCAATCCATTATGGCCTAAAATCACGTACAGTATAAACTCATATTAAACTCCCAACAAAAGGCCCGGTATCATCGTTCGTGTATTCCATACAAGAGTGAAGGAACTGTTACGTTTAATAAACCGAACACATATATTTGGTGAAGTACAAACTTTTTTGTATACTGTTGAATTTCAAAAGAGAGGTTTGCCCCATGTCCATTTGTTGATGTGCCTAAAGGAAAATTCTAAGCTCAGGGACATCTCAGATATTGACAAACTCATTTCTGCGGAAATACCCGATCCCAGTGATACTACCTTATACAATGTAGTGAAGTCACATATGGTGCATGGGCCTTGGGGTAATCTCAAACCCAAATCTATTTGTATGGTAGACGGAAAGTGTAGAAAGGACTTCCCAAAGGATTTAATTGCCGAAACATAGGATAATGTGAACGGCTATCCTATTTATCGAAGGCGGGACAATGGCAGAACAATTATCAAACTCGTTCAAGGTTATGACGTGAAAGTTGACAATCGTTTCGTAGTGCCTTATAATCCTTTCCTGTTATTGTACTTTCAAGCTCATCATAATTCAGAGATTTGTGCAAGCGTTAAAAGTATAAAATAAATATCCACAAATATGTTGACAAAGGACATGACTGCGCCTATCTTCAAATAACAACCAAAGAGGGTTTACTTCACCATGATGAAATATCTTCCTTTCTGAACACCTGATATGTAAGTCTGAGTGAAGCTGCTTATAGAATATTTTCCTATCCTATGAACGAACAATCTATGGTGTAGTTCGCTTACCTGTGCATTTTTAAGTACAAGATGAACAGCAGATGTATTTTTATATTGACAATGCCGCTGAAGCTCTACTTCGAGCGGAATTGAAAAGCACAGAACTGATTGCACGGTTTAGTTTAAATAAGAATCCGGTGACAAAAAAGTCCTTACATATACCAGAAAACGCCAGTTCATTATGTTTGGGAAAGTAATAAACGCTTCTGGAAAAAAGTAGTAAAATCTGGAAAAATAATAGGTAGAATGTTTAACGTTTCCCCAGTGGAATCAGAAAAATATCATATTCGATTGCTGTTACTTCACGTAGTAGGTGCCACCTGTTTTCAAGATGTAAAGACAGTAAACAATGTTTGCTGTTCCTCATTCAAAGAAGCAGCAATGGAACGTAGGTTAATTCAGGACGATGCAGAATGGCATCGCTGTCTACTTGAAGCGTCAGTTCTGCAAATGCCATTTCAATTGAGACAATTATTTTCCTTTATTTGTATATTTCAACAACCATCGACTTTAGTTGAATTGTGGGATACTTTTAAGGATTATCTAAGTGAGGATTACTTACGTCCTTACAACCAGCAAACAGCTCCGCGATATCAGTAAGATGACAAAATTACATGGTTTTCCTCTTTCAACTTTTGGGTGGCCAGTTATCGGTGACTTACCACGTACTGAAAGGAATGAATCTTCGATGCTACCTGATACTGATTATGACTCAAATATTCAGAAAACGAATGATGAACAAAGATTCATCATAAATGAAATTATTGACGATATGCAACAGAACAAAACGAATAAAATTAATGCATATTTCATAGATGATCCTGGTGGTGTAAAGGGTTCTGTCCCACTTGGGCGCACATGTGTAATGGGTTCCTGAGACAGTTCACACTATAGGGTGACAAAAGTATTTTAACTTCTACGTATGAGATTGATTTGATAATTGGGCGCCAAGGAGCCAACATCAAGTTGAATCCTAATATTTATATTTATATCAACCACTAGCTTGCGTAGAACACATGAGATACTCTTTGAAACCAGGCCGTGGTATGATTGCCTCATTAACCCTGATAACATTTGCATTGGGAGAATATTTTGTCTTATATATAAAGCTAACTACTGAAATTAAAGATTGCATGTCTAATAAAATTAGTTTAATAGTCAAAAACAATGATGTGGTAAATTTAATCTCAATAAAGGCAGCTTTAAAAGATTTTACTATACCACATGAAAATTACGTGAAATTGGAGGTCAGATGATTTTAAGATTATTACAAAGCTATGAATTAACTGAATTTACGACCATAAAATAATGAAAAAGAGAGAGATTGCGTCGATATGCTTCATTTCGGCTCACCATTGGAGAACATTTCTCCCTCGTACTTCTCCCTTCAAGGGAGATTGCAGTAGCTTCTCGTTCGGCGTCATCTTCTTCTTTTCTTGACGGCGTAGCGAATTCATATTGAAAGTTTGTATACTGTTAGTGGTATATCCAAGTCCAAGAGCCACTTATACGGTCTGCCAATACACAACAGAGCGTATGATATCCATGACGAATAGGTCAGTGGAATATCCCACTTAGATATTGTTCACCATGGAACACAATGTAAAACAAGTCCGAAGACTAGTGCGTAGATTATAATGTTCACTCGATATCACGGAAGCAAAGTTATTGGCCATTCCCTCACGGAACAAAAGTTATAAGTCAGTCAGTCCCCTCTTCACGTCACGCGCTAACTATATACATTGAGCACGCTCCCCTTCCATCGTCCAACAAGCCGGCCTTCCGCCTAGCCTGATGACTATTCACAGTGCGTCTTCATGCTACTCAGCACTGCTGGATATCAGCCGCTCTCCTTCCGATTGGCTGAGACTCCCCACGTGCTCATTCCTGTCTTAGAGTTTATTGCACTAGCAAAGACGCCTCGTTGTACACTTTCCGTTTTACAAAACACATCTCGTTTTCTTGATTGAAGAAGTTCCCTCTGGTTGCGAAATCTTGTTGTACTCATCGACTATTCCTGGACTCGTACTTCCCGATGGCGTAAATCTCTCAACTAGGCCCTAACTGAATATAAAATCCGTACTCTCCGTGATCAAATAATTTACCTGTATAATGGTTATCGGAATATTAAGATTGTTATCGTTTTCTATTAGATAGAAAACCTATCTGTATTGGATTAAAATTTAAAAGCTCGAAAATGAAATATGTAATTAATAATATTAATAATTCTAAATTAAATTCACTTGGCTTAATAATTTGCAACGTTCGATCATACATTAATTAGATCCCATCTGACTTATGTCAGTGGCGTAAATACCGTCCGTAAAACAGGTTACATTCGCCTCGGATTATCATGTGATTTACCGTGAACACGATACTTCACGTGATTATCCCAGACACGTTCATAAAATCCCCAACCAAAAGTACAAGTTACACAAATTAAATCACCCTACATACATATATAAAACACTCATAATTTTCTTCGCGCGGTTTGCGTTGAAGTCAGTTTTGATACTGAATTGCCCTATGCAATCCGTTCAATGTTTTTCATTTTGGTAAATGTTCTGCGGATATTTCCGCCTCCCAATAATCTCTGTGTAGGAAAGATGTACATATATAAGTGTCAGCCCTGTGTACATTCACGATATCACCTCACACGCATTAAAGATGTTCAGTTTAATGCCACAACAGAACTACCTCATTTTAAGTGGTTGTGACTTTCTTTTTGTGTAAATTTTTCACACGTTACACACGAGGACACGATCACACTATCGTGGTTACGCTTCGTGACCATAATACTCAACCTGTTTGTAGATTACACAAAAAATTATTTTTACTTCAGAAAAAAAAACAGCAAGCTCGCATTACATATAACACCAAATATTTCTGTGCCGTAAATATGTCCTTATCCGTCTGAGATACTATAGACCTACGTCTGCCTAAAATTAGTTCTGCATCTCTCTTATCTCGTTCAGTCAGCAGTGTACAACACAGACCTATCACCTGCTCACGAACATGACCTAGTTTACACCACTCTTAAATAACACTTATATACTACTAACTTTGAGGTCAACTACCTCGTACAAAAATAGCTCAAATTCACACTCATAGATTTCACTTGGCTAGGTCGTAAACAGAAGTCACGTGTGCTGTAGCGTATGCATTTCATGAAGGACAGTCTCGCCTTCTGATGGCCCATCTTTTATCCCGTGGTCGCGTATACAAAAGTGCCCTGTACAAGCGCTGCCCCATCTCTTGGAGATAAATGGGACTCCACCAGCACTGCCAAACCTTGGCTTTGGTGCATCGAGACCTTTTAGTGCCGAAAAGCATCCTCCAATCCCGACATCTTTCCCTGTCCCCCAATGTGACTCCTAATACGGCTGCCTGGAAGAACAGAACACCCCACACTCCTAATACAACACTTACTCAGTTGAAAGGCTGGCTCGCCAGCTACACCCTTACTTCATGAAACATACTTACGAAGACTATTGATATTATACGTCCCGTATAATCGGTTTGCCTTACCATCCTCCAGCACATATGCTGTTTTGACAATACTTTAGGAAACCAAAAAAGGTCCCTTGTAGAGATAGAAGAATTTGCTCATTACCATTTCTAGCCTATTCGACTGTTTCGGCACCAGAAGCAAGACGGTTTCCCGGCTCGAATTGGTCGATTTAGTTTCTTTTTGTTTTTGAATTCTCTTTTGTGCTGACTTACATAAATTCTGCTTCGACAATTGGACAATGTAATCCATCCCAGGTTGTTTTCCCAAATGTAATCCCAATACTCTCGATAGTTCATTTTGTGGTATCTTTCATATGCTGGTCAGAATTCAGCCAAGTCTCGACTTTGGGAAGATGTCCAACCCAAGCCGAATGTTTGTCATGCACTAGAGTGCGAAAAAGACGAGCCACTTCCCTTAATGGTCGCTCTGCAGAATTACCCAGAGTGTACCTCACAGAGGAATGAATGTGTGTAATACCAGCTTCCTGCATGCTGGTTCTCCATTTCTTTGCAGTAAACTTTGGGCCACTGTCAGATAATATCCTGAGCGGAGTGCTAAACACAGGTATATATTTATTAATGATCAGACGACTACACGCAAGTCCCGTGGCTTTCCTTAGCGGATATAGCTTGATATACTTACAAAAACCGTCAATAACTATGAATATATATTCGTAGCCGTACTGTCCTTTAACGATCGGGCCAAATAAATCCACACACAGTAGTTCACCGGGAGTACTGGTGAGAACTGCAGATCTTGCTCCCACTAAATACTTAACTGGATACTTGCTCCTCTGACAGGTGTTACAGTTAGCTATCCTTTACCTAACATCCCTACCCATTTTATTCCAAATGAAGTTATGAGCAATTTCATAGAAAACGTTGCTGAATCAAAGTGTCCAAGTTCTCTATATACGAACCAAATCTGTTACTCCCGTAAAGTGGCAGGAACACATATTGCCCAGCGATTCTTCTTACATTTCCGTGCAAGAAGGCCGTCCTTCATCTTGTACGTGAACCTTCCAACCTTTACACACTCTTCGTCACCTGCTTCCAATATAGCAAGTGGCTCCCTTAAAGTAACGTCATCACGTTGCTCTACTAACATTTTACTAAGTGTCTGTAACGATGCCCTGTTGCTACTGTCCACAAACGCACAAAATAAAATACCTTCTTCTGCTTTTACTACAGGATTATCTCTACATATATTAGTGTCCCTAGATAACATATCTGCCAGTATATTATCTTTGCCTTTGATATATTTAACTGTGAATTCATATTCCTTCAGTGCAAGAATCCACCTACTAACTCTGTTAGAACTGAGTTTATAAGTTCCCATATACAGTAACTAGCAGAAATACCCATTCTTCGAACGGTCTTCGGTATTAATAACCAGACGTAATCAATTGAGCTACTGTTGCAATGGTTAGAGACTTGGAACCTGTTTCTCGACAAAGAAAAGTGATTAGTTAAAATATGCTCTGAAACTAAATTTACCTAACGTGTACTTCCGGACGGAAAAAAATAAATAAAAATGAAAACCTCGTAGACGAAACGCAATACACGTCAAATAAAACTGACCTTCACTGTTGTGTCAAGTCCCCATCCAGAGGAAGACCCCTTTAATAATTTATAAAGGTGTGTGGTGCATGCAAATTCAGGTTTTTTAGACTCCAATGGCCCAAATTCCTAAAAGAAAAAAAGAAAAAAAACTACTGTATATCAATTCAGGAATTTTTGAAAATAATGTTTCTGTTTGGAGATATAATAGACCTTCTGTATGACATAACGCACATTTAAGTCGTGTGAAAAAAAATCTAGGGTACCCCTTGACCCCCTTAAACGAAGTGATGAATTTTACAGTTTTAGTTGGTTCCGTAATAACCTTATAGCCATTTGCAAACATTCACAGAAATGTAATAAATGGAGTGGCTTTACTACTTGCAGAAATAGATGGAAAGTTGGATGTCACCTTTTCAGATATTGTTGTCATGGTTACTGGCTTGCATTCCTTCATTAGTTTATTAAATGAAATTAGTTTTCTGGGAATATCTCAGAAACTGTTGGTTTTAGAGTCTTAAAATGTCTTTTCGGGGACCCTTTACTGCTATTTAGGGGCACCGAGTTTTGTTTCTGACACCAAGGGGCTGAAAATAAGCTTTGTCTCGTCGTTGTAGGCCGTAGTATAATAATAATAATAATAATTATAATAATAATATGAAAATATATGGATAGGGATATAACAGACCTTCCGTACCACATCCGCCCGTGTAAATCGCGTGAAAAAATCTAGAGTGCACCTTGACCCCCTTAAGCGCATTATATGACATTGATGAATTTTACAGCTTAATTTGGTTCCGTTATAACCTTATAGCCGTTTGCAAACAATCTCAGTAATGTAATAAATGGAATTGTATTGCGTCTTACAGCAATAGATGGACCTGTGAGATTCCGTTGCCATGGCAACCGGCTTGCATTCTTTCGTTATTGTATTAAATGAAATTAGTTTTCTGGAAATATCTCAAAAACTGTTGGTTTTAGGGCCTTAAAATGTGGTTTTCGGGGTCCCTTTAGGGCCCCCGAGTTTCGTTTCTCACATTGAGAGGCTGAAAATGAGCTTTGTCTCGCCCGTCTACGCCTATTTCAGCAAGTGTTTTAAGAGGGTAGGCCCCCTTTTATTGGAGCTACAGAGAAGAGTTATATCAATGATTAGTGTCGTGCCTCTGAAGGATATCTGTACCAAATTTTACGTTGATCCACCCAGCCGTTCTCGAGTTATAAGGGAACATACTTGTCCACAGACAAACAGACAGACAGACAGGCATTCAGACAGACAGACAGACAGACAGACAAAAATTTTATTTTCGCGCGCATCCGTCATAAAACTGTCTGAAACGCGTAAATAACGCAAATTTCCGTAGAAAATCAGAAAAAACAGACAAACTTTCATTCTTATATATAGAGAGATTCATGGTGATCTATATGGATCTCAAATTTCCCCCCTACCAAGAACATTCTCAATTTCCCTAAACTGAAAACAATACCTAGAAGCTCAAACTCAGTTATAGTGTATCTCTTATCTGCTGATGTAAGTCCTCGCGAGGCTAAAGATACAATGCGCAGGTTACCCTCTTGATCTTTCTGACACAATACTCCAGCAATACCTATGTGTGAAGCATTCCTTATTTTTCAAAAGATATTTCAGCACTACAGCCTTCTCGAAACCTTCTGTCAGCGCTCGAAATGCCTCGTAATGCTTGGGCTCCCATATCCACCGATTTCCCTTTTATAAGCAAATCCCCGAATGGTTCTACTAACCCAGAGTATTTAAGAACGAATCTGCGAAAGAAGTTGCAAATTCCAAGGTACATCTTTAACTGTTTTACATTCGGTGGCACCTCTGCGTTAAGTATTTTATTAACCCTACTTTCCTCTGGCGTCATACCTCTACTAAACACTCTATGACCTAAAGATGTCACTTCTGATTGACAGAATGACGACTTAGACAGTTTCAAAGTGAACCCTGCCCGATCTAACTTCTGAAACACAATATCTAAATGACGTAGATGCTTCTCAAAACTGCGTGAACTAATTACCATATCATCAATGTAAATGGTTTCAAACTCTCCTGTGTCATCACCTAATGCGATGTTTAATGCTCTAATTAAAGCTGCTGAACTACTCTTTAAACCATAAGGTGCCATACAAAATTGATAAAGGTTATACTAATAACTGATTGCCGTAAACGGTCTGTCCTCATATTTAAGTGGCACTAGGCAGAAACTGGAACTCAAATCTACACATGTGAAATACTTTTTACCCTGAAATGTTTTTATCAGTTCCTCTTTTGACATGGACTACAGCTGGTCTGAACTAATTCTAGTGTTAACTAAGCGTGCATCTAAACAAATACGGACCTTACCATGAGTTTTAGGTACCGTTGTCAAAGAATTAACATATTTTCAACCCTGCGTAATGTCACTGTGACCGTTGGAAGAAATATCCTGAACACCGACCATAGCTCAATAGAAGCCACTCTCCCCGTCCCAGCCAGCAGACATAAAAATAGCCCCACCACCGATAAGAAAGCTTTCCCTCTTTGGAGAAAGGTCGACTGGCAAGCTGTCAATCAGGATTTATCATCTCTACCCTGGTGCCTGCTAACAGCTAAGAGGACGTAAACAGCGCAGTGGCCTTGTTTGAGGATTTACTTTACTCGGCCATTAAACAACACGTTCCTTTCTCCGTACCCAAATCCAACAAATACCCGCACTGGCTAAGTAAAAACACCAAACTCCTTCTCCAAAACAAAACTCGAGCGTGGTCACTGTGGAAATCAGTTCCTAATCCTCATACACGCAATTTATTTATTCACCTACGGAAAATTTCAAGAGTTCATATGACAGAAGATTACAACCGCTACATTTCTTCCATAACAGGAAATCTCAAGAATAACCCTAAGAAGTTCTGGACACTTATATCATCCCGTAGAAAGACTCCCAGAATTCCACTTAACCTAAACCTCCATAATGAAGAAATCCCATTCGAATTGAGGTCCACACATTTCAATGAATATTTCCATTCAACCTTTTCAGTTCCCGTGCCAATCCCCAGTCCCCCTCAACTTATTAGCGTCTGTTCTGATTCACTGTCTCAAATTTCAACGACCCCCGATGAAATCCAAAATATTTTAAAAAGTCTGCCCGCAAACAGATCTGCCGGACCATCAGACATAAGCCCTATATTCCTGAAAAACACCTCTGCATCTCTCAGCATCCTCTTATCCATGATACTCAACTGGTGCATGACTTCCGGCACTTTTCCTGAGTCATGGAAAAGAGCTGATGTCACACCTGTCTTTAAATCAGGCAGCAAGCATGAAATTTCCTCATACAGACCTATATCTATCGTCCCTATACTCTCTTCAGTCTTCGAAAGGATAATACATTGCCGTCTCCTCACTTTCACCAAACCACACCTCTCAGAAGAACAACAAGGCTTCGTCCCTGGAAAATCATGTTTAACAAATCTGACTGTTCTGAACTATCACATAATTTCTGCAATAGATCAAAAATCTCAGCTAGATGTAATCTATGTCGACCTGGCCAAAGCATTTGATTCCGTGAACCATTTCCTTCTCCTCCACAAGCTTGCTTCACGATACAACGTACATGGATCCTTCCTATCCCTAATACAGAGCTTCCTGTCCAATAGGCAGCAACGGGTAGTGCTTCCAGGGTCTGTATCGTCCTGGCTCCCAGTCTTATCAGGAGTAACTCAGGGCAGTATCCTGGGACCCCTTCTCTTCGTGCTGTATATGGACGATATAAACACATGTGTGCAAAATTCTCCGTGTTCCCTTCTTCTATACGCTGATGACCTCAAGATATTCAGAAAAATTTCCAATTCTGACGACCACGCTGACCTCCAGGAAGCAGTGAATACATGTACTGATTGGTTCAACAAAGGGAAGTTATCTCCTAATCCGAAAAAGTGCTTCAAAGTGTATTTCTCACTACTGAAATCTGGAAATCAGGCGGACTATAAAATATGTGGAAATAAATTGGTTACGGTTTCTCAGGTGAGAGATTTAGGTATTATTCACGATGATAAACTGACATTCTCTCCCCACATTGACCATATCAAATCTCGCGCAATGCGCAGTCTCGGCATTCTATACAGATTCACAGAAATTAAAGACCTCACTGCACTTAAATTATACTTCACCACATATGTTCTCCCTATCCTAGATTTCTCTTCTCCAATTTGGTCTACTTCGGCTATAACCAATATTTCTAAATTGAACAGTGTCTTTAATTTCTTCATATCAATTGTCAAAGCTCGCAATCCTTCACTAAGGCACTTTGCCAAATCCGACATACTAAATCAGCTCAATTTACTCGACCTGAGAAGCCGTCTACAATTTACTGACCTGTGTTTCCTACATAAAATTATGAATGGTTACACAAAATGTAACATGCTCTTAAGCAACTTCCCACTGCATGTTCCCTCCCGTTCAACACGCCAGAACCATTTACACCACATACCTCGCCCACGTCTTGAAGTACAGAAGCGCTCTATTTTCCACCGTCTACCAACCCTTGGCAACTCCCTTCCAAACATTGACATATTCTCTCCCTATCGAACATTCAAACATAACATTAGAAGATCCCTTTCACCCTCTTTTCCTAACCCCTCGCCCTCCTAATCACTCACTACCCTAATCAATCCTTGCGTCCTTCCCGAGATTTATCCCTTCTGCCATCACTGCCAATTGTTACCTGTTATTGTTGTTGTTGTTGTTGTTTTTGTTAATATTATTTGAAATTGTTAAAATATTAGTGTAAAATGACCTTTCATGGTTGTATCTAATAATTATTAAATAAATAAATAAATAAATAAATAAAAAATATGGACTGTTAGAATGCTCAATAATGTCATCTTCAAGCATCTGGTTAATTTGTGCCTCAACTGCACTCTGATAAGCGAAAGGCACAGCATATCCGTGTCCTGTGAATACTGATCTACCATTAACGTTCAACGAGTATAGCAATTGTCCCTACCAATGCGATTTTTAAAAACTCTCCTATTATTCAATAACACATCATAGAGCAGAACGCACTGTTCTTCCTCTATATTTCCCTGAAATGCAGCCCCACGTAACGAGTCCTCAAGACTACCGTTCGTGATCAAACTGCCCCCTAAATTACCAGATTC
Organism: Meconema thalassinum; assembly: GCA_946902985.2. Classification (NCBI taxonomy): domain Eukaryota; kingdom Metazoa; phylum Arthropoda; class Insecta; order Orthoptera; family Tettigoniidae; genus Meconema; species Meconema thalassinum. The sequence continues at coordinate 104,072,929 of OX336398.1, forward strand.
CTGCTCTACGGCCTGAAATATCTCATTTAAAGTACAAATCACACCTACAACACTACCTCTCTCACCTTTGTCGTTGAACGCCAATTCTAATTCAGAATCATCGCATTTAAATTTCAAACTTCCTACCACATTACATATGTTACCATACACTCTGCTCAGCCAATCTGAACCGAAAATTACATTGAATATTAAATTTGGAATAACTAGACAAATTTGCTTTTCTACATGATCATTAATTTTAATGTCCATTAAAACTTGCTTAGATATTATTTTAGACCTCTTCCCAACAGCTGTGATAACAAAAGTGCATTTAATTGTCATTTCTTCAAAATTTACTCCAGTTCCCTTCATTTTATCACAAAATGCACTACTTATGCAACTCTTCATGCAACCACTATCAATTAAAACATCCGTGTACTCCTCGGACACGTTAAGTTTAGTAAAGGGGCTCTTACTAGCCACCTCCGGAATAATGCCTTCATCATAAATTCACGTAATAATTCACCTCTTACATTTAGGTCATAGGGTTCCTGTATAAGCGTATGGACAGGGCATGTTACAGACTGAGATTCTGACCTTACATCGCAGTCTGGTTCGCGTTTAAATTACTGTTACAGCTTGGTGGAGCACTACTCACTACGGCACTGGTCTGGTTGTTCTGGGTTGTATTGTCATTGTTATGCTGTTCATTACTACGACTAGGCTGTCCTCTTCCCGGACCCCTATTCTGGTTGTAATTACCATTATTTCCATAATTCCTCCCTTGATTTCCCCTGAAATCGTTGTTCCTACCTTGGTACTGTGTACCATATCCATTTCCCCTATTCTGATTTTTATTATTATTATTACGATTATTCCCCCTATTTTGGACATTTGGCCCCTCGCCACTGTTCCCTTGAACCTCCTGTTTTCTCGATCATTAGGCCTATTATTATTATTATTATTCTGGTTCCTATTGAAATTTTCCTCGTATCCACCTCGGTCTAGTGCATCGAATGTGCTTAGTAAATTCTCAACTTGAGAAATAGTTCTGATACTTTGGATATATGCTGCCTCCTGGATCCTATATGGAAAGTGCCTTAGTAAAAGCCTGACCACATCACTCTCCTCTTTCAAACCATCTAGTTATTTACATATCAGCACTTGCCCTAAAAAGTATTCTGTCATACTGTAATTACCTCTCGGGTTATATTTCCCACAAACAACTCCCTCACGATGCTGCGACTGTATCACCTCATTCCAGAATTTCTCACAGAATTTAACTTTAAAGTCTGAAATGTCTTCAAAATTATCCCTATATACAGCAAATCAGTTTTTCGTTTCCCCCCACAAATGCTTGCTCTAAAATGTCAACTACCTGACACCATTCAATACTTCCTTCCTCCAAACTCTCCTTAAATCTGAGTTCAATGAATTAACACTCAACGGTACTAAAACTGTGAAAATGACATTCAGAAAAGGAGGTAAACTTTCAACAAATGACTTCATTACGTATAAGAATGTTCCGCTACAGAATGTATCACACTTCAAGTACTTGGGAATCACTTTTCAGACAAGAGGGGATGTCTATAGCCTACACGTCAAGGAAAGAGTCGCCGCGGCAAAGATTGCAATTCACACTATACGGAATCTGAGACAGCTATCTTTAGCCACAGCTATCACCCTGTTTCGTCTCAAAATTACCCCTTCCATAACTTATGGACTAGAGAAAATTTGGCTACATCTGTTGTCGTTAGAGTCTTCAGTCTTTTGACTGTTTTGATGCAGCACTCCTTGCCTCCCTGTCCTGAGCTAATCGTTTCATCTCTACATATCTACCACACCCTACATCCGAGGCAATCTGTTTAACATATTCTAACCTTGGTCTACCCCTACAGTTCTTGTCCTCGACCCTTCCTTCCATAACTGAGCTTGCTATTCCTGGGTGTCTTAGTATGTTTCCTACTAACCTACCTCTTCTCTTCATTAGCAGTCGCCAGAAACATCTCTCCTCTCCCACTAGTCTTAATACCTCTTCGTTTGTAACCCTATCTACCCATCTGATCATCATTCTCCTGTAACACCACATTTCAAATGCTTCAATTCTCCTCTTTTCTGCTGCACCAATAGTCCAAGTTTCACTTCCATAGAGCGCCACGCTCCAGACAAAGGTTTTCAAAAATGACTTCCTAATACCTAAATCTATATTCGATGTCAACAGATTCCTTTTTTGTAGAAATGGTTTCCTTGCCTGAGCCAACCTACTTTTTATATCCTCTTTGCTTCGTCCATCACTGGTTATTTTGCTTCCTAAGTAACAGAAGTCTCCTACTTCCTTCAGCTTTTCACCTGCCAATTCTGATTTATTTCTGCTGCATTCTAGTATTTTTATTTTACAATTATTAATTTTCATCATTTATTCTTTCCGTAAGACGGAGTCCATATCATTCAAAAACTGATTCAAATCCTCAGGCTTGTCGGCCAAGATGACGATGTCATCAGCAAATCTCAGAGTTGAAATTATTTCTCCTTGAATCTTCACTCCCACTTTAAATTTTTCTCTAATTTCCTTCTTTCCTTGTTCAATGTAAAGATTGAAAAGTATGGGTGATAAATTGCAGCCTTGCCTAACACCCTTCTGAATATCAGCTTCTCTCTCATGTCCTTCAGCTCGAATGACTGCTGTCTGGTTTCAGTACAGATTGTATATCACCCTCCTATCCCTGTTTTTTATTCCAATCGATTTCAAAATGTCAAACAATTTAGTCCAATCAACGTTATCGAAAGCCTTTTCTAAGTCTACAAATGCCATGAACGTTCTCTTATCTTTCCTTATTCTACCTTCCTAAATCAGCCTAAGACTTAGTACAGCTTCCCTTGTTCCAGCATTTCTCCTGAAACCAAACTGGTCTTCACCCAACTCCCTTTCTATCTGGCTTTCAATCCTCTTGTAAATTATTCTAGACAGGATCTTTGAAGCATGAGTAACCAAGCTGATTTTACGGTAATCTTCACATCTGTCAGCTCCCACTTTCTTTGGTATAGGGATGATTACATTTTTCTTGAAATCTGGGGGTAGCTCACCTGTCTCATAAATCCTACACACCAAGTGAAATAACCTGATCAGACCTTCATCTCCTATGCAGCGTAGCAACTCAATCGGTATATCATCTATGCCTGGTGCTTTGTTCCTGCTTAAGTCTTCCAAAGCTCTATCAAATTCTGATCTCAATATTAAATCTCCTTTCGCATCCTCATCAATTTCCTCCTCCCTTTCCATTACATGATTCCCAATCTCCTTTCCCTTATACAAACTCTCTATGTAAGCTCTCCATCTCTCAACCTTTTCTTCCCTATCTGTTAGAGGCTTTCCGTTTGTGTCCTTAATATTACAGCACTTAGTCTTCTTTTCCCCAAATGTATTCTTAATCCTTCGATAAGCTGTGTCTACTTTTCCTAATTTCAGACAATTTTCTATACCTGCATATTTCTCTTTCAACCAATCTCCTTTCGCTTCCTTGCACTTCTTGTTGACCTCATTTCTCAGACGTTTGTATTCTGCTTTCCCTTTTTCATCTCTTACATTCTTGTGTTTCCGCCTTTCAGCCATCAATTCTAGTATATCCTGAGTGATCCACTGTTTTCTACCTATTCTTTCTTTCCTACCAATGTTTTCTTCTGCGGATTTTGTTATTTCATTCTTCAAAAGTGCCCATTCGTCTGCAATTGAATTTTCTTTAGGGTTTTTCATTAGCCCTTCTTTTATACTCTTCTTGAATCTTTCGTTTACATCCTTTACATTCAGTCTGTCTATTGCCCACCTTTTTGGCTTTTAACTTTTCTTCAGTTTCTTCAACTTTAATCTGCATTTCATTACAACCGGATTGTGGTCAGAGTTTATGTCAGCACCAGGATATGTTTTGCAATCCAAAATCTGGTTTCGAAACCTCTGCTTGACCATAATGAAGTCGATTTGGTAACGCCTTGTATCTCCTGGTCTCATCCATGTGTATAGTCTTCTATTGTGGTTATTGAATAAGGTGTTAGCTATGACCAACTCATGCTCGGTGCAGAATTCCATCAGCCTGCTTCCTCCATCATTCCTTTCACCTAATCCGAAATCTCCTACTATCTTCCCTTCTCTCCCTTTTCCTACCACAGCATTCCAATCTCCCATTACTATTACATTTTCATCACCCTTGATATACCTCAGAATTTCGTCTATTTCTTCGTAGACCTTTTCAACATCCTCATCATCAGCTTGACTGGTAGGCATATAGACTTGTACCACTGTGGTGCACGTAGGTTTAGTATTGATTTTTGCTACAATAATCCGTTCACTATATTGCTCATAATATTCCACCCGCTGTCCAAGTTTCCTACTCAATATGAGACCAACCCCTGCTTGGCCATTGTTTGATTTAGTGCTAATGACCCTATAGTCTCCTGACCAAAAGTCCTGTTCTTCCTGCCAGCGCATTTCACTAATCCCAACCAAATCCAACCTTAACCTATCCATTTCCCTTTCTAAGTTTTCTAACCTTCCAATTCCTAGCAGACTTCTAACATTCCACGCTCCGATCCGTAGAATGTCAGATTTCCTCTTTGTCACTTTTGTGATGTTAACCCCCTCTCGAGTAGTCCCCACCCGGAGATCCGAACGGGGGACTAGTTTACCTCCGGATTGAAATTTTACAAGGGAGGAGGCCATCATCACATGTAATTATGCATAGAGAGGTGCATATCCTCGGGAATAGCATTACGGCTGTAGTTTCCCGTTGCTTTCAGCCGTGCAGCAGGACGCAGTGTAGCCATTATTTGGCTTATATTATCAATATCTTCACCGTCTATAAGACTAGTAAAGAATTGATTTATTCTGAAAGCCTGCTACTCCCTTTCAGGCTACATCTGACGAAGAGAAATTTGGAAGAAATAGAAAGAGTCAAAGCCACTTTCCTGAAAAGAACATTGTGCCTGTCGAAATTCACACGGTCTTGCCTCACCTACGTGCTAGCAAGAGAGCAAGTTTTCATCGAAGATCTTCGCCTTAACCTATTGCTACCATCAACCGCCGCCTACATAGAACTTGTACAAGAACTCAATACAAAACGGCAAGAGATATGGCCAACGTTCTTTTCAACAGATGCCATGATTTACAGAGAATGGACTCAAGTTGGATATGAACTACGGCATGTAGTGACGCGATACGCCGTGCATGGTTTCCACCACCGGATATGCCAGACTGAGAATTTGCACGACCTGGACGATAACTGCAGATGTAACCTTGTGGGACAACCTGTGACCGTTATCACCTGCTTTTGAGCCCCAAAAGGAAAGTCTCGTTGACAGATTTCTGCAATTACTGAATGTGTGGTCTTAGTATGGTTGTTGTATGCACGGTCGTGTATGTATTTCTTTTGGCAGTTAGCTGCACTTATTAAATGATTAAATCTGTTTTCCATAGCATTAATTAATTCCATGGGACAACCCTGTCGTTTGCTAAACTTTCCCAATTCTATTTCACGGTGTGCGCTATTAACATATACGGGCCTATTCTGACTAGTTTCTTGCCTAATCTTAGATTTCAACTTATGTTCCAATTCTGCAATTTTCTCTTCAGCTTTTCTCTCAATGTTAGTTACTGTTAATCTAATACTTCCTTCGGATGCTTCAAATTTATCACTTAATTTAGCTTGTTTCTCCTGCATTTTACGAATGCTTTCTTTATTATGCTGCCTTAAATCATTAACTTCTGCAACTATTTCTGCGTGAAATTTCTCAATTCTTCCCCCCAGCTGTTCTTTAACCGCTCTAGTTGCTACCTGAATATTATTAATTTCTCCCCCAATTGCTTTTTAACCTGCTTTGTTTCAAGTTGAACTAATTCTTTCAAATCCACAGCCAGTGTACTGATTCTACTCTCCAGCTCATCCTGCACTTTTCCTAATTTTCTATCTACATCCGCTATACTTTCTTTAGCCTTCACTTCCATCACCCCTCTGATCTCACCTCTAATTTGCTCAAATTTCTTCTCTAATTTTTCATTGTTCTCTTCAAATTAAAATTTAATTGATCGCTCATTTCCGTGCTGTTTTTTTTTTCTAATTGTTTATTGGTTTGTTCTAATTTAGCGTTTAAAGCTTCTGTTCTCTCTTTATTTTCCCTACTGTTTTGTTCTAATTTAGCATTGTTTTGTTCTAATTTACCATTTCAAGCTTCTGTAGCCTACTCTCTTTATTTTGTTGCATAAACTGGAGAAGCAAACTTTCCAAACCCGTTTGACTGTTTTCATTCCCCCCCCTCCCCCCCCCCCCCTCAGTATCGAGATTTACCTCCGGCATACCTGTACTGCTTCCGGTTTCAAGACTAGTCATTCTACTCGCTTCTTCACTTGCCAACTGATCACCACTACGCAACTTCATATCCTTCTGATCAGCCATACTGATACACACTGATATATTAAAAAAAATATACTGGCACAGAAATATATATCCTTCTCCTTCCACAAATGCTATAAGGTTTTCGGTCCTACTTTGCCGGCGACAAGTGTAACGGGTTCTCTCCCACTTGGGCGCACATGTATTACGGGTTCCTGAGACAGTTCACCTATAGGGTGACAAATATATTTTAACTTCTACGTATTAGATTGATTTGATAATTGGGCACCAAGGAGCCAACATCAAGTTGAATCCTAATATTTATATTTATATCAACCACTAGCTTGCGTAGAACACTTGAGATACTCTTTGAAACCAGGCCATGGTAAGGTTGCAGCATTAGCCCTGATAACATTTGCATTGGGAGAATGTTTTGTCTTATATAAAGCTAACAACTGGAATTAAAGATTGCATGTCTAATAAAAGTAGTTTAATGGTCAAAAACAATGATGTGGTAAATTTATTATTAATAAAAGGAGCTTTAAAGATTTTACTATTATCACATGAAAATTACGTGAAATTGGAGGTCGGATGTATTTAAGATTATTACCAAGCTATGAATTTACTGAATTTACGACGATAAAATATTGAAAAAGATAAGAGATTGCGTAGATATGCGTCATTTCGTCTCACCATTGGAGAATCTTTCTCCCTAGTACATCTCCCTTCAAGAGAGATTGCTGTAGCTTATCGTTCGGCTTCATCTTCTTCTTTTCTTGACGGCGTAGCGAATTAATATTGAAAGTTTGTATACTCTTAGTGGTGGATCTAAGTCCAAGAGCCACTTATGTGGTCTGCTTATACACAACAGAGCGTATGATATCCACGACGAAAAGGTCAGTGGAATATCCCAGTTAGATATTGTTCATCATGGAACACAATGTAAAACAAGTCCGAAGACTAGTACGTAGATTATAATGTTCACTCGATATCACGGAAACAAAGTTAATGGCCATTCCCTCACGGAACAAAAGTTATAAGTCAGTCAGTTCCCTCTTCCCGTCGCGCGCTAAATATATACACTGTGCACGCTCCCCTTCCATCGTCCAACTAGCTGGCCTTCCGCCTAGCCTGAAGACCATTCACCGTCCGTTTTCATGCTACTCAGCACTGCTGGATATCAGCCGCTGTCCTTCTGATTGACTGAGACTCCCCACGTGCTCGTTCCCACCTTAGATTTCATTGCACTAGCAATGACGCCTCGTTGTACACTTTTCGATTTACAAAGCACATCACGTTTTCTTGATTGAAGAAGTTCCCTCTGATTGCGAAAAGATGTTGTTGTACTCATCGGCTATTCCTGGATTCGTACTGCCCCCGAAAATTGAATTATTTCAGGACAAAATGAGAGTATTTTCCGTCCCCATTATAAAATTTAACCAGTAAATATAAATCCTGTAAGTGTGACACACGAGAGTCGTGTTACAAGTTCGAGGCAGTGGGAGAGCCCGATCGCGTGACGTATTGCACAATAGACGCTTCTAGAAAGTTGAAGTCGGCATAGCAACAGTGATTTAGCCATGACATATTGTAAATATCGTTATAAATTATGCTATTGGATCCCAGCCCAGAGCCAATGAGAAGAGGTCTTATTGAAGACGGGATTAACTTCAACTACTTAATTTGGTGAAATTATGCATTTAGGCCCTTAGAAGGAGATTTTCATAATTGGTAATGGAGAGAACATTAAAGAAAATATGTCTGATACTTTAAAAACCGCAGATCGGTTAATCTACGCAGTAATGAAAATGAAAATCCACAGCCTGCTTCCAGTCTCCGACCGGGTCAGGAATGGAATGAATGAAGCCCCCATCTAGCGGCGAGGATATGAACTGTGCCGGCTGCCGAGGCCTGACGCACTCCTCTGGGGCAATGATTAAATGCATGACAGATGAAATGAAATGATAGTGGAGAGTGTTGCTGGAATGAAATTGTGACAGGGAAAACCGGAGGACCCGGAGAAAAACCTGTCTGCCTCCGTTTTGTCAAGCACAGATCTCACATGGAGTGACCGGGATTTGAACCACGGACCCAGCGGTGAGAGGCCGGCGTGCTGCCGCCTAAGCCACGGAGGCTCCTCCTACGCAGTAATAAGCAGCAGTAATCTACGCGCTAAAATTATGGTGGAAGATTGATATGGCCGCCAAAATTTCGACTTGGAGTGGGAGATCCAAGGATCGAGGTTCTTATTCCCGCAGACTTTGAAGAGTGAGGAAGTGTTTTTATTGGGTTAACGGAGATCCCAAAGCTTTGTCCGAGTGCGGCGTTTGTCGACTCGTGGAGACGCTAGGTTAGCAGGGTAGAACATTGGATTTTACCGCACTAGCATTCTAAGCGAAGTTGAGAGGAATATTGAAAGTAGAATATCGCATATATATTTGAGACTAGACTTCAGCCATGTGATTATATAGAAAGTACAGGTCGAATACTACATTCTGTTGAAAGTCGAGAGTTCTAAGTCACAACATTTCGACGAAATAAGCCTGTTAAGACAGTTTCTCAAAAGTGCTGGAAATAAAAGCTGAATATCCTTTTAGTTGCAACGTGAAATTGGCGAACGCAGTCCAAGTGAACAGTAGTGGAGAACTTTAACATTGGCGCAGCAAACAAACATTATCATCATGACTATCACTATTCATCGATTAGTTTCATTCGACATAATTAATATTGTTGAAATGATGAACTTAATAGTGATGTGCCAGAGACATATTTAATACAGAGTTAAGATACAACAATGGAGCTTCGATAGACAACGTATTGCAGAATACAGACGTAGTGTACGTTCCACCTTGTACATTTTTGTCAGTCTACGAACACTAATGTAACATCAATAAGTGATAGAAATAATTAATTCACCATCTACATGAATATTTCTATACATTATTATTCAACGTTGATGCTGATATAGTTGCGACGGAGAATGAAGGTTCTACAGAAGATGATTTTCACGATGCTAGGATATCCCAGCAACAACAGTGCCAGAACGATGTCGTTCGAGCCCAGACGGAGGTTAGTGAATTCCGGAGAGGGAACGTTTTCCTATCTCTGAGGTCGCAGGTCCGAGGTTCGAATGGAGATCCATCTCAGTATCTTAAACTGAGGAAAAACCTACAGTATTGTGTAAATACTTACCCAGATCTTCAAGATATCGACCAAATTAAGGTAGTTGTGTCTTTTACTTATAGTATAGAGCTTGATTAGTGACATTCTGAGCCGACGTTCTTACTCCATATTTCAGCATTTTATGTACTTCAGTGTTCTCATGTATTTTACACTTCAGACGTGTGTTAAGATTTTTATGCTTCAAGATTATTCGAGAGGATTGCCTTTCATCTATTTTTCAATTTTATTCTACGGATCAGTTGTTGAACTGACATTAAAACTTTTGTTTGAGGAATCATATTGCCTCAGAGAAGACTAGTCGACTATCGAATTTTAATAACTTTATTTGAACCTAGAATTCAGACATTGTGTCATAGTTGCAAATTAAATTCTTTTAAATTTAATTTGAGCACTTTAATGTAACAACTTCAACTTCAAGAGCAGAAGAAACATCGAATCATATTGTCATATCATTATTGTACATAAACGTTCGGCGATCTAGGAAATACTAATTGTTTGATAAGACCGAAGTCTTAATCCCTATAAACATTCTTTGTTTAGAGTGGAAAAAAATTACGACATTGACAAACCTTTTCATTATTTCAAATCTGAGAGCTTTGTTCATTTAATATGTTAGAGGAAATATCTTTTGATAGGAGATTATTCAAATCTTAGACTAGGAATTCAAAGCTAGTTTATCCCGGTCAAGATTGAATTCTATTTGACATTATAAATAACATGTGTGTTATTTTACACTGTTTGCGTAATATCACGTCATAATGTAAACCTGATATTGCAACGACGTGCAATTTAAAGCTTGATAAGTGAGGTGAGACAGAAGTATTATTTTTATTACATGTATTTGTGACAGACGAGTTAACAGTTAATTATCTTTTTGTGTAGTAAACTTCGGGAGGTCAATCACGACAGTCTAATATCGTTCATTATTATTGGAAGTTTCGTTTGAAGAACTTAAGGATGTATAATAGTAGATCAGTAGTCATGTGTAACGAAACGACACTGAGAGTCATGCTGTTATTTGAGAGAAGTTCCTACAGAAGAAAAGTTAATAACAATTTATCCGTTTTTTGTTATTGTTTAACATAATGGATGATAATTGTTTATGCCATATATACTCTTATATGAGGATTTGTAGATATATGGAGAGCTAGGGCGAAGGAAGTTCCGCGTTTTAAGGGAAGTCAATGAAATATTGTTCTTTGATAAGAAAAGGCATGGGTCATGATAAGGGTCGTTGTATACAAGAAGTCCAGTTCATGTGAAGAAACGTTTTAGCTGTGTTGACAGAAGGGTTTAAACGGAAAGCAATTAGAGAATGATTGTCTACTCATGTCATTGATACTATTATTCAACTACACTGACCGGCAAAAAAAGTGGAACAGTTAAAAAAGTAATATAAATAGTATAAATCTAGCCTTGAAAATGATTTAATCACATTTTAAAAGCTTTTCATACATTAGAAAAAACATCTGAAACATCCGTGAATAGAAATTGATAATATGACATTTCTTAGGTTGGTTTATTACCACCAATTACCCCCAATCCTCGATGATCCAATCTTAATGGTTTTATGGCGGGAAGCGCACTTTAAGCGTTTAAGATTTATGAGTGTTGCCGCTCACTTATTGTTGTTCTAGGGATAACAACTGGCACTTGTTGAACACGTGTGAACCATTGTCACACATTTTAGCAAGTTATCCATTTGCAGTTCACACTAAAACATGCCTCTTAGCCGTGAAGAAGCTGCACAGGCAGTTGCATTGGTGGAGGATGGCCGCAGCTTCCGTTATGTTGCTGAGGTCATTGGATCATATCTCGGTAGCATACATCGTGCAGTGCAACGTTACAGAGAGCTCCGAACATACCATAGGAGACGAGGGTCAGGCCGTAGAAGAAGCACAAGTGCCACCCTCCAAGTTCTGCGTGATCGGCATACCACAGCAGTTCAGGCACGAAATCAACTGGAAAATGTCAGAAATGTGAGAGTGAGTGAGCGAACAGTAAGAAAAAGGTTTGAAGAAGCTCATCTTTCGGCCAGGAGACCTGCACGTGGACCCGCACTCGAACGGCATCACAGAGAGGCGCGTCTTCGCTTCGCAAGGCAGCATCTGGGATGGACCCACGAGCAGTGGGCCTCTGTTCTCTTCACTGACGAGAGTCGCTTTAAACTTAGATCTCCTGATGGAAGAGAAAGAGTGTGAAGAAGGCGCGGGGAGAGGTACAGCCCTGTTGCTTTCTCCTCCAGGACTCAATTTGGTGGTGGCTAGGTTATGGTGTGGGGTGGCATCAACGTTATGGCCCGCACTGAGTTTGTGTGCATCGATCGCGGGACGCTCAATTCCCAAAGGTACATCGAAGAGATCCTGATGAACCATGAGATGCCCTTTGCGCCTTTCATTGGTCAGAATTTCATGCTGATGCAGGATAATGCCCGCCCTCATACTGCTCGCTGTGTTGTACAATATCTGCAGGAAGTGGAGATTCAAACCCTGGACTGGCCAGCTCGTAGTCCTGACTTGAACCCCATCGAACATGTATGGGATACGCTTGGAAGGAACGTCAGACAGCATGACCACACCACCTTGGCACAACTGGGAACATCGCTGCTGGAGGAATGGGATCGCATCCCGGCAGATGCCATTCGAAGAGTTGTGAACAGTATGCCTGAGCGTTTACAAGCTGTCATAGACGCTAAAGGAGGAAACACTCGTTTTTAGTGATCAGTGTTCTCTTGCAGTGCAGTGCAAACATTAATACTGTTTTGTTTGGCTATACGTTTGATAAACACCAGCCCAAAAGAGCATTACTAAAAAATAGAAAATTGAAAGATTTGCAAAATATAACGAAATTTGTGAGTTAAAGCGTGTTGTAAAACATGATTCGGTATTTTCGGTTGCCAACCATCTAAATTTACATGAATAATGCAAATATTGGAAAACCGATACATTTTAGTGGAATAAATTAAGAAATTACATAAAAAATTAAAGTGTTCCACTTTTCTTGCCGGTCAGTCAGTTGTGATATTGTCTACATTATTTTGTTAATTCTGAGATTCAGTTGCCATGGTTACCGGCATGCATTCTTTCATTAATTTATTAAGTGAAATTAGTTTTCTGGGAATATCTCAAAAACTGTTGGATTTAGGGCCTTAAAATGTGGTTTTCCAGGGTCCCCGAGTTTCATTTCTGACATTGAGGGGCTGAAAATGAGCTTTGTTTCACCCTTATACGCCTATTTCAGCATGTATTTTAAGGGGATTAAACCAGGATTTGTGTAAACACGTACAGTTAACCTTTATCAGTCGACTGTATTAGATCGACAATGTAATGAAACCTATATAAGACGATGCGTGAGCAGTATATAAAAGCTAACGAGTATTAGCAAATGTTTATATGGAGAAACATTGTAAATAACTAATTGCAAGTTGTATAGTAACAGAGAATCCAGAATCTCGAAGGTAACGTTTCAGCAACGTTAAATATTGTCTATTTTATTCTTCCGAATTTGACCGCCTGTGGACCGCATGGAACCCAAGGCTTTCTGGTTAATCTCCTCTTCTCTTCCCAAAACCTCTTCATTCTTTCACTTCTGATCTTTCGCTCCTCCTCGGATATTACCAGTTTGGCTCTAATTTTAGGTGTTTCTCTTCGAACATCTTGATGTTGTCAATTCGGTTTCTAAACTCTTTTCTGTTGTGGATCACTTCCACTGTGAGTCCACTTTCCTTGGCGTCTCTTTTAACCTCTTCTACCCACTTAGTTGTAGCCTTCAGCTCTGTAATATACTTGAATATCCTCTTAGTCAATCGGTTCTCGTCCATTCTCACCAAATGTCCGTAGAATTTCAACCTTCGCTTCCGTATTGTGACAGTAATTTCTTCAGTGTGTTTATAGAGGTCATCATTCTTTCTGTTCTTCCATGTCCCGTCAGCAGTTTTCTGTGGTCCTAAAATTTTCCGCAAAATTTTCCTCTCCTTTTTTTTTCAGTTCTTGAAGATCCCCTTTTATATTCAGTGTCAAGCACTCCGAGGCGTACAGACCCTCTGGCTTTACTACTGTGCTATAGTGTCTTAGTTTTGCCTTGTAGGTTATTGCTCGTTTGTTGTATCTGTTCTGAGTTAACCTATAAGCCAAATCCAATTTTCTAGCTCTTGCCCTATTTGCTTCTTTATCCAGCCCATTGGGTTCTATCCATTCACCTAGACCTAGATATTTAAACTTCTCAGTTATTTTGACAGTCACATGATTCACTTTTATGTTTCTCTCTCCAAGGTGTCTGTATTCCATGTATTTTGTCTTTCATAGGAGACTTTATGACCCGTTTTCTCAGCGATTTCGTGCAGAATATCCAGCATTTTTGGGCATCATCTCGGCTTTGGGCTAAGAGGGCAAGGTCATCAGCAAAAGCCAAACATTTAATTTCCAGGTTCTGTCCTTTCCTTCCCAGATGTATCCTCCTTACTCCTTTCATGTCTAAAGCTTCCTCCCAGGTTCTCATGATTTTCTCCAGAACAATGTTGAAGAGGATAGGTGATAAGCCATCTGGTGTATTCTTGGAATACACGGTATGAGAGAATATCAATTTTAATGCTCTTTTCTTGTTCATTTCTTCCTTTTTTATCAAACACCAACAGTGATCTTCTATTTTCTCTTTGTTGGTCATGTCTCTTATGTTCTTTGGGAGTCTGTTCTAGATATATATCTTCCATGACCCACCTAGCGTCATCTAGCAGCGAATATCAGAAGCTCCTCAATTCTTCCTGGTGCAAGAGGACATCCTTATTCATCTGGCCACCAGTTCTCGTTGCCATCGCCAGCTATTATCTCCGTGATCAAGAGAACTTCGTCTACTCTTTCACCCACCAGGCTGTGCTAGTATCGCCTGCTATCAACTCATTGAAGACCATTTCCTCAAGAGAATTTAAGTTTACAATATTGGTCATGCTTATATGTATTTCTTTTGTTTCCTACCCCCACTCTTTTCCCTTCCTTGGACCCTCCGCGCTTCGCTGAGTGGGTCTCACTTGTAAGTCGGCAGTTGACTTGGTCAGTCAAGGCTCAACCAGAGCCAGTCTCCTCAAACCAAGAGGCACTCTCTACATTCTACGCCATGTTGGCACATTAGGTATCCGTCGAAGGGAACTTCATCTTCGCCATGCAACAAAGATAAGTACAGACTTAAGGTTTTAACCTCATCTTCATCGGTTTTAATTCTACATACTTCAATGATCATTTTATAGGCAGTGTGAGATTATTTATTTGGGGCAAAAATCATCCTTCGCGGGATTTGCTATGTTGGGCATTTGTCTGTCTAAGCCAACCTTAATAAAAAGTAGCTTTTCTTAAGCTATTTAAATGAGAAATCTTCTCACCACGTGGGATATTATCTAATACCCGCTGTCTATAAAATACCAAGCTAGTTCCTCCGCTGGATTAACTTTGGCTCCATTCTTCTATTAGGATTGTTCTGGAACCTTCCTGATTCTGTACTCTATCTACAAGTCTTGCCGTCATGTATTTTTCACTCACTTGTGGGAATACTATTTAAAATGAGGAATCTTCCTTATGAATGACTGCAATAGCTAAATTTTCTTCCACCGTTGGAATGTTCTATGGCGCATTTAATTGTAATTCACAACTTTCTCAAGCAATAGACTCTCGCCTACCTAGTGCAACCAGTTATTTTTCATCATTGCAATAACTTTCTTTCCCATAAACTTTCGTGTTACTACAGTGAACTTTTCATCCATTCAACAGACTATAGTGATAACTAGTGCTTGTTCAACTTTTCTACCGCGTCGCGATCGTCCGATTACCAAAAATAAGGCCATGAACATTTATCCTAAATCCCAATTGATCTTTCCTAAACCTTCTACTAACAAACCATGTTAATAAAATCGTTACTTTAAGGCCTATTGCAATGAGGTGTCACTCTAAAGACGTGCCCTCCCACCTTAGCTTATATCTCATTAATTAATTTCTGCGTAACCACGTGTTTCATACACGGTTCAAGCTTACATTGTTTCTCCCTTATAATCAGGGAAAACAATTCTTTCAACTCATGAGTGAGTTATTTCTAGGTTTCACGAAAGGGAAACTTGCCCCATTAGTCTCGTGATTCCTAATTAAACATAGGAAGTCTAGAACCTTCCTTTTAACTTTCTCTTCAGGTTTCACAGTAAGTGACCTGCCCTCTTTTGTATAATTGTAATAAAAGTAATTCTGCACAAATATAAGAAGTTATAGGAACTTCTATCCTATTCTTCATGTTTTTCTTATTGTTATTTTCGAAGTGGTTACTTTCTCTAGAATGTTTTCTCAGAAATTTCTTATAGTTCACACCTCGTACTCTATTTATTGTTAAACTTTAATCACCTTAATTGTCTTTAAATTTTGAATTTTTGTCTTCGCTATTTTAAATCCTTGCTAGGATTTTATAAAGGTTTGAAACCTAATAAATTGTTAATTGCCTGGCGCAAACGTTTAATGTTTTCTGAGGTCTGTGACCCCAAAATTGTTAACCAAATTGAAAATATATACTTGTCAAATTCATTAAACTTCTTTTGCCTTGTTAAATAAATGAAATATTTGTTTTTGGATTTATCATTTCTCTAATACAACGATTAGGCAAGATCCTGTCTTCCTTGGCTCTTCCTACTCAATGCCATTAAATCTATTTATAGGGCTTTCACCACTCGTTGCATTTGATCAAGAACTCTTAGTGGTAATCTCGTTAAAGTTTCTCTTAGCTTTAATAGCTAATTCTAATCGGCCAGTAAGACAAGTACAGCTCGCTACGCCAGCTACCTGCTTGTGGAGATCCTCTCCGAAAACTTATGGTTGGTTTTCCAAAAGATAAGTGTTTCTCTTTGTCGAAACTTTTAGCCGGCTCCTTGCTGAGTAAAAGCTTAGCCATTTCCAAATGCAACTATTGGTTCACGTACCAAAATTACTCCCCAAGGTATAATTTTTTTTAATCACAATCCTTCTTGGAAGCACTTGGTCGCTTTTTAGGAACTCCACAACTTCGAAAACTGGAAATATCAAAATCGATGCAAATTATTGGCATTCTTCGAATTACTTGGTCAAAAAAGAATTCCTTTGAACAGATCTACAATAAGTCTGTTACTATCTGTCTTGCCAGACCATCACCCTTCCCCATAGTACGTATATGCATGCTTGAGAGGGAATACTCTAAAGCCATTCTCTTGCAAACCGCCCAAGTCCTAGCTGCGGTTCCCGGTAGCTTCGACCAGGTCCTTACCCATTTTGGGTATCAGAGAGCGGATTTGCGGTGGCAACCGCCCTTGAGTGTATTTAAGGTTGAATTTACAACTTTTGTGGGACTCTCCTCCTATCTTTCTATCCTTTTTCTCCAGTCCGAAACCCACCTCCTTTTCTTTATCATCTTCCCTTGGTGGTTAGGTTATTTCTCAGCCAATAATCTACCCAAAATTTGGTACCAGAAACCCAGGAGAGTCCATTTGTCATTTTTTTTGTTTAAAAGATTATTTGACAATACCTTGCAAATTATTAATACCTGCTTTGATTCTTTCAGCTATAACTACATCGTGCAAAGCCTGTGAAGGGGAAAGAGGCCGCTCCTGTCTTCTTTGGTGTGTCCCTTTCTTTCAACTTATTCGCTGCTGCCAGCTTGACAACATTTCCAAGGTTCCACAGTTTCGTGAGTTACATTTTAATCTACTTACTTTTTCATGGCTCCTACTGAAAAAGATGAAACTCTCATTGCCAGACGTTCTTCCTATAAAGGGCAACTCACCAGATTCAGAAAATTCATCAACAAAATAAACCCCGCCGAGTGTGATTTAGACATCTTGACACAACGCCTTAAGTTGTACGAACGGTCCTATGATTATTACTATCAAATTCAAACCGAGATGGAATCCGCTTGCCCAGAACTTCAATCGAATCGGGACGAGGTCGAACCCTTGTACTTTGAAGGGATTGCCAAGGCCCACCAACTGATCCGCAGTATCTCAGAACCGGACACTAGGGTCATCAATCCGGCCCAGTTCGCACCCGCTTCAGTTCACAAGGATAAACCGAAACCGTTACTTCCAAGGATAAGCCTACCTCACTTCTCAGGCCAGGAAGATGAATGGTATTCTTTTTATGAACTTTACTGCTCCCTAATTCATGAAAATACTGACATTCTCGACATTCATAAATTCTACTTCTTGCGTACGTCCTTGGAAGGCGAGGCCTTGGCCTTGGTGGAGTCACTTCCTTTAAGCGCAGATAACTACCGCATCGCCTTTAATCTCCTTAAAGATAGATATGGCAATTTACGTTTGTGTGTGGCTCGCCACATCCGCTGTCTGTTCAACCTGCCAGTCGTCAAACCTAATGACGTCACCTCTTTAAGAGACCTGTTAGACTCTATTCAATTGCACGTGAGAGCATTATATCAACTCAAGCAACCAGTCCAAACTTGGGATACTATTCTTATTCATCTAGCTACATCAAGATTCGATTTTTCGACATTAAAGGATTGGGAGATCGAACTCACTCGCAACGAGGAACATTCGTTTGAACACCTCATCTCGTTTCTCAACAGCCGGTGCCAAGTCCTTACAGCACTCTCATTTCAGTGCGAAAATGTCGAAACGAGTCATAAGTGTCACATTTTTTAGAAAAAAAAACTTGTCTCTTCAAATGGTCATCAGCCCCCATCTGTCGAGAACAAGCAAACTCGTTATGCTTCTTTCAACCATCCAAGAGAACATATCAGGCCCCTCAACAAATCTTTAAAATGCATGCTCTGCAAAAAGTTGCACATTTTGTACTTGTGCAAATCTTTTAAAGAATTGTCTGTCGAAGATCGAAGGAAGTTTGTCTTCAATAGTAAACATTGCTTCAACTGCCTGTCACCTAAGCATTCTTCTTCAAACTGTACGTCCTCCAACCTCTGTTTCCATTGCAAAAAAACGCACCATTCTTTATTGCACGTTCATGATAAATCGAGGTCACCAGTACCCGCTTCTTCAAACTCCATGCAGAGCAGCTCCGAACAAACTAATGCTTCTTCCTGCATTTCTAACGCCGAAACTTCTCACAGTGCGCAAGTCCTTTTGTCCACTGTACAATTCGAAATCCAAGATAAATTTGGAAATTGGTTTCGAACCCGCGGTCTTCTCGATTCCGCTTCAACTCACAACTTTGTTTCGCGATCGTTAATTAAAAAACTAGGTCTTTCGTCATCGCCTACTCCCATCAATGTATCCGGCATTGACAAATTGAAAACTCAAGCCTTGCAGTCTTCAAAATTGAAAATCAGAGACGTTTGCCAAAGAAACACCAATCTTAACTTAAACTGTCTCATTCTTACCAGTATTGGCAAGGACACTCCTAGCAGCTCTATTAATACTTCCGGTTTAAAGATTCCTTCGCACTTAAGGTTAGCTGATCCTCAGTTTAATGCTCAAGGTCCCATTGATGTACTTTTCAGTGCCAATGTTTTTTGGAATTGCCTCCGTAAACAGGTTCGCAAGTTATCCTCAAACGTGGTCGCCAGAGACACCGATTTTGGTTGGGTTATTACTGGTGAAATCCAACATCCCAGTCTTCAAACCAAATCGCATTGTCATTTCGTTACTGCTGATATAAATCCCCTTTCTGAAAAAGAGAACGCTCATGTTTTCGATCTCGATACTTTTGAAAAACACTTGCCGAAACGATGTCTCATTGTAAACAACTACGCCATCTTTGTAAGTTATTTAAATGATTTTGCTTTCTTCCCTCACAAGATGGCAATTCAAGTTCGCCTCGCCTTGTGTCACTTAGTTTACTTTCTCATGTCATTTTTATAGCAGGTAATTGCTTAAACTCTCTATTGAAAACTATCTTCCCCTTGTGTAAATCCATGGCTATCAGTCACCATCATTTCGCTGTAAGCTATGCTTCACTTCTTTCGCTATTTAGTAGGATGTCCACGGCCGGCTCCTTCCCCCTTCCTCACAATTGGAAGCCGCTTTTGAAACCGCTTGAAAATCTGAATTCTCTAGCATATAGAATAACTATTCTTACGCATAAACTCCTTCTCAATGTCCCAGCTTCTCTTCCTTTTTCGGAAGAATTAAGCTTTTTTCTGTTGAAAATTGTCGGATTCCGTAATCCTCAAAATTATGCGAAATTGATTTCTTACTTTATTTCATATGTCCCTAAATGGGTTTTTCACGTCCAAGCCACGAATGACTGCATGCCGTCTTACCTGAATATCCGCTTTAAGTCTCAGCTGATTTCACTTGTGTTGTTTGTTTATTTCGAACTGCTTGTTTTTCAATCTTGTTAGTATACAAGCTCGGATAACGCCAAGCTGTCGTTTATTTCCTGTATGCTTGCCAAAGGTCAGAGCAAGTTTCCCTTATCTCAACTCTGGCTGACTGCCAACCACTGTCTCAAGAGTTACTCCCGAAAGTTCAGAAGCCGCTCACCTCATTACCAAAATAAACTTGTTCGCTCAAGGACTCTCTCAGCTATTTATATTCCTTATCTCGGTGTTCTATGTGGGTCCAGGTCGTTCATGCTTATGTCTCCCACTTACTCACGCTCGTATCCTACAACTGCTTCGATTCTTGTTTCATAACATCGTTGCGTATTTTTTACGCGCTCATGTATTGCTCCTTGCTTACATATTTTGCAATCGTATTGTTCATTGATGAACAAACTTGTTTTTTCTTGTCGTTACATTCGATGTATTTTTGTATTTATGCTTTTCACGTCACGTTTCTCGCTGACTTAAGTATTTTTCTGATTAACCCCTTTGATACTTATTATAACTTAAGGTCATTGTTTATGGCTACTAGATTGTTGTTACCTACGGCGTTCTTGCTTTCTACTCGCATAGTTCCTTTGTTTATTTGGTATATTCTTATCCTTAATAGATGTACTTGTTTCTATACGCTTGGTTTAATCTTGTTAATTCTTCTTTCGCATCTTATCGCAATCTTTACTAGACCTATACTTCTCGCAGCTTCTAGCTATTTTGTGATTGAAGGTGTTGTTAAATCTCGTTCTTTAACTCCTCTTTCCAATGACCCTGATGACCTTCTTCCACTCACACCTGGTCACTTCCTTATAGGCACTTCTCTTTCTGCCCCTCCTCCCCTTTCCAATTCTTTCCGGGATTCTAATCTACCCATAGTTTGGCGTAAACTTGAAGCCCTCCGCAATTCCTTTTGGAAGAGGTGGAAATTGGAATATTTAACTTCCCTGCAACGGAGACAGAAGTGGTTTCTTTCCAGTCCCGAAATTAAAGTGGGGGACTTGGTCTTGGTTAGGGATGTTTCTCCTCCCTTGGTCTGGATTTCTGGTAGAGTGACCGAGTGTTATCCTGGATGAGATGGGAGAGTCAGGCTGGTCAGAGTCTTGACCACTAATGGTCCGATAACAAGAATACTGTCTTTGATCGCTCCATTACCTTAAAATTTTTAACTGCTTATTTGTTCTCAGTTGGTGTTTACCCTCCCAGTATGGTGTATTCTTGAAATACACGGTACGAGAGAATAAAAATTTTAATGCTCTTTTCTTGTTCATTTCTTCCATTTTTTTTTATCAAACACCAACAGTGATCTTCTATTTTCTCTTTTATGGTCATGTCTCTTATGTTCTTTGTGAGTCTGTTCTAGATATATATCTTCCATGACCCACCTAGCGTCATCTAGCAGCGAATCTCAGAAGCTCCTCAATTCTTCCTGGTGCAAGAGGACTTCCTTATCCATCTGGCCACCAGTTCTCGTTGCCATCGCCAGCTATTATCTCCGTGATCAAGAGAACTTCATCTACTCTTTCACCCACCAGGCTGTGCTAGTATCGCCTGCTATCAACTCTTTGAAGACCATTTCCTCAAGAGAATTTAAGTTTACAATATTGGTCATGCTTATATGTATTCCTTTTGTTTCCTACCCCCACTCTTTTCCCTTCCATGGACCCTCCGCGCTTCGCTGAGTGGGTCTCACTTGTAAGTCGGCAGTTGACTTGGTCAGTCAAGGCTCAACCAGAGCCAGTCTCCTCAAACCAAGAGGCACTCTCTACATTCTACGCCATGTTGGCACATTAGGTATCCGTCGAAGGGAACTTCATCTTCGCCATGCAACAAAGATAAGTACAGACTGAAGGTTTTAACCTCATCTTCATCGGTTTTAATTCTACATACTTCAATGATCATTTTATAGGCAGTGTGAGATTACTTATTTGGGGCAAAAATCATCCTTCGCGGGATTTGCTACGTTGGGCTTTTGTCTGTCTAAGCCAACCTTAATAAAAAGTAGCTTTTCTTAAGCTATTTAAATGAGAAAACCTTCTCACCACGTGGGATATTATCTAATACCCGCTGTCTATAAAATAACAAGCTAGTTCCTCCGCTGGATTAACTTTGGCTCCATTCTTCTATTAGGATTGTTCTGGAACCTTTCAGATTCTGTACTCTATCTACAAGTCTTGCCGACATGTATTTTTCACTCACTTGTGGGAATACTATTTAAAATGAGGAATCTTCCTTATAAATTACTGCAATAGCTAAATTTTCTTCCACCGTTGGAATGTTCTATGACGCATTTAATTGTAATTCACAACTTTCTCAAGCAATAGACTCTCGCCTACCTAGTGCAACCAGTTATTTTTCATCATTGCAATAACTTTCTTTCCCATAAACTTTCGTGTTACTACAGTGAACTTTTCATCCATTCAACAGGCTATAGTGATAACTAGTACTTGTTCAACTTTTCTACCGCGTCGCGATCGTCCGATTACCATAAATAAGGCCATGAACATTTATCCTAAATCCCAATTGATCTTTCCTAAACCTTCTACTAACAAACCATGTTAATAAAATCGTTACTTTAAGGCCTATTGCAATGAGGTGTCACTCTAAAGACGTGCCCTCCCACCTTAGCTTATATCTCATTAATTAATTTCTGCATAACCACGTGTTTCATACACGGTTCAAGCTTACATTGTTTCTCCCTTATAATCAGGGAAAACAATTCTTTCAACTCATGAGTGAGTTATTTCTAGGTTTCACGAAAGGGAAACTTGCCCCATTAGTCTCGTGATTCCTAATTAAACATAGGAAGTTTCCTTTTAACTTTCTCTTCAGGTTTCACAGTAAGTGACCTGCCCTCTTTTGTATAATTGTAATAAATATAATTCTGCACAAATATAAGAAGTTATAGGAACTTCTATCTTATTCTTCATGTTTTTCTTATTGTTATTTTCGAAGTGGTTACTTTCTCTAGAATGTTTTCTCAGAAATTTCTTATAGTACACACCTCGTACTCTATTTATTGTTAAACTTTAATCACCTTAATTGTCTTTAAATTTTGAATTTTTATCTTCGCTATTTTAAATCCTTGCTAGGATTTTATAAAGGTTTGAAACCTAATAAATTGTTAATTGCCTGGCGCAAACGTTTAATGTTTTCTGAGGTCTGTGACCCCAAAATTGTTAACCAAATTGGAAATATATACTTGTCAAATTCATTAAACTTCTTTTGCCTTGTTAAATAAATGAAATATTTGTTTTTGGATTTATCATTTCTCTAATACAACGATTAGGCAAGATCCTGTCTTCCTTGGCTCTTCCTACTCAATGCCATTAAATCTATTGATAGGGCTTTCACCACTCGTTGCATTTGAGCAAGAACTCTTAGTGGTAATCTCGTTAAAGTTTCTCTTAGCTTTAATAGCTAATTCTAATCGGCCAGTAAGACAAGTACAGCTCGCTACGCCAGCTACCTGCTTGTGGAGATCCTCTCCGAAAACTTATGGTTGGTTTTCCAAAAGATAAGTGTTTCTCTTTGTCGAAACTTTTAGCCGGCTCCTTGCTGAGTAAAAGCTTAGCCATTTCCAAATGCAACTATTGGTTCACGTACCAAAATTACTCCCCAAGGTATATTTTTTTTATCACAATCCTTCTTGGAAGCACTTGGTCGCTTTTTAGGAACTCCACAACTTCGAAAACTGGAAATATCAAAATCGATGCAAATTATTGGCATTCTTCGAATTACTTGGTCAAAAAAGAATTCCTTTGAACAGATCTACAATAAGTCTGTTACTATCTGTCTTGCCAGACCATCACCCTTCCCCATAGTACGTATATGCATGCTTGAGAGGGAATACTCTAAAGCCATTCTCTTGCAAACCGCCCAAGTCCTTGCTGCGGTTCCCGTTAGCTTCGACCAGGTCCTTACCCATTTTGGGTATCAGAGAGCGGATTTGCGGTGGCAACCGCCCTTGAGTGTATTTAAGGTTGAATTTACAACTTTTGTGGGACTCTCCTCCTATCTTTCTATCCTTTTTCTCCAGTCCGAAACCCACCTCCTTTTCTTTATCATCTTCCCTTGGTGGTTAGGTTATTTCTCAGCCAATAATCTACCCAAAATTTGGTACCAGAAACCCAGGAGAGTCCATTTGTCATTTTTTTTGTTTAAAAGATTATTTGACAATACCTTGCAAATTATTAATACCTGCTTTGATTCTTTCAGCTATAACTACATCGTGCAAAGCCTGTGAAGGGGAAAGAGGCCGCTCCTGTCTTCTTTGGTGTGTCCCTTTCTTTCAACTTATTCGCTGCTGCCAGCTTGACAACATTTCCAAGGTTCCACAGTTTCGTGAGTTACATTTTAATCTACTTACTTTTTCATGGCTCCTACTGAAAAAGATGAAACTCTCATTGCCAGACGTTCTTCCTATAAAGGGCAACTCACCAGATTCAGAAAATTCATCAACAAAATAAACCCCGCCGAGTGTGATTTAGACATCTTGACACAACGCCTTAAGTTGTACGAACGGTCCTATGATTATTACTATCAAATTCAAACCGAGATGGAATCCGCTTGCCCAGAACTTCAATCGAATCGGGACGAGGTCGAACCCTTGTACTTTGAAGGGATTGCCAAGGCCCACCAACTGATCCGCAGTATCTCAGAACCGGACACTAGGGTCATCAATCCGGCCCAGTTCGCACCCGCTTCAGTTCACAAGGATAAACCGAAACCGTTACTTCCAAAGATAAGCCTACCTCACTTCTCAGGCCAGGAAGATGAATGGTATTCTTTTTATGAACTTTACTGCTCCCTAATTCATGAAAATACTGACATTCTCGACATTCATAAATTCTACTTCTTGCGTACGTCCTTGGAAGGCGAGGCCTTGGCCTTGGTGGAGTCACTTCCTTTAAGCGCAGATAACTACCGCATCGCCTTTAATCTCCTTAAAGATAGATATGGCAATTTACGTTTGTGTGTGGCTCGCCACATCCGCTGTCTGTTCAACCTGCCAGTCGTCAAACCTAATGACGTCACCTCTTTAAGAGACCTGTTAGACTCTATTCAATTGCACGTGAGAGCATTATATCAACTCAAGCAACCAGTCCAAACTTGGGATACTATTCTTATTCATCTAGCTACATCAAGATTCGATTTTTCGACATTAAAGGATTGGGAGATCGAACTCACTCGCAACGAGGAACATTCGTTTGAACACCTCATCTCGTTTCTCAACAGCCGGTGCCAAGTCCTTACAGCACTCTCATTTCAGTGCGAAAATGTCGAAACGAGTCATAAGTGTCACATTTTTTAGAAAAAAAAACTTGTCTCTTCAAATGGTCATCAGCCCCCATCTGTCGAGAACAAGCAAACTCGTTCTGCTTCTTTCAACCATCCAAGAGAACATATCAGGCCCCTCAACAAATCTTTAAAATGCATGCTCTGCAAAAAGTTGCACATTTTGTACTTGTGCAAATCTTTTAAAGAATTGTCTGTCGAAGATCGAAGGAAGTTTGTCTTCAATAGTAAACATTGCTTCAACTGCCTGTCACCTAAGCATTCTTCTTCAAACTGTACGTCCTCCAACCTCTGTTTCCATTGCAAAAAAAAACGCACCATTCTTTATTGCACGTTCATGATAAATCGAGGTCACCAGTACCCGCTTCTTCAAACTCCATGCAGAGCAGCTCCGAACAAACTAATGCTTCTTCCTGCATTTCTAACGCCGAAACTTCTCACAGTGCGCAAGTCCTTTTGTCCACTGTACAATTCGAAATCCAAGATAAATTTGGAAATTGGTTTCGAACCCGCGGTCTTCTCGATTCCGCTTCAACTCACAACTTTGTTTCGCGATCGTTAATTAAAAAACTAGGTCTTTCGTCATCGCCTACTCCCATCAATGTATCCGGCATTGACAAATTGAAAACTCAAGCCTTGCAGTCTTCAAAATTGAAAATCAGAGACGTTTGCCAAAGAAACACCAATCTTAACTTAAACTGTCTCATTCTTACCAGTATTGGCAAGGACACTCCTAGCAGCTCTATTAATACTTCCGGTTTAAAGATTCCTTCGCACTTAAGGTTAGCTGATCCTCAGTTTAATGCTCAAGGTCCCATTGATGTACTTTTCAGTGCCAATGTTTTTTGGAATTGCCTCCGTAAACAGGTTCGCAAGTTATCCTCAAACGTGGTCGCCAGAGACACCGATTTTGGTTGGGTTATTACTGGTGAAATCCAACATCCCAGTCTTCAAACCAAATCGCATTGTCATTTCGTTACTGCTGATATAAATCCCCTTTCTGAAAAAGAGAACGCTCATGTTTTCGATCTCGATACTTTTGAAAAACACTTGCCGAAACGATGTCTCATTGTAAACAACTACGCCATCTTTGTAAGTTATTTAAATGATTTTGCTTTCTTCCCGCACAAGATGGCAATTCAAGTTCGCCTCGCCTTGTGTCACTTAGTTTACTTTCTCATGTCATTTTTTATAGCAGGTAATTGCTTAAACTCTCTATTGAAAACTATCTTCCCCTTGTGTAAATCCATGGCTATCAGTCACCATCATTTCGCTGTAAGCTATGCTTCACTTCTTTCGCTATTTAGTAGGATGGCCACGGCCGGCTCCTTCCCCCTTCCTCACAATTGGAAGCCGCTTTTGAAACCGCTTGAAAATCTGAATTCTCTAGCATATAGAATAACTATTCTTACGCATAAACTCCTTCTCAATGTCCCAGCTTCTCTTCCTTTTTCGGAAGAATTAAGCTTTTTTCTGTTGAAAATTGTCGGATTCCGTAATCCTCAAAATTATGCGAAATTGATTTCTTACTTTATTTCATATGTCCCTAAATGGGTTTTTCACGTCCAAGCCACGAATGACTGCATGCCGTCTTACCTGAATATCCGCTTTAAGTCTCAGCTGATTTCACTTGTGTTGTTTGTTTATTTCGAACTGCTTGTTTTTCAATCTTGTTAGTATACAAGCTCGGATAACGCCAAGCTGTCGTTTATTTCCTGTATGCTTGCCAAAGGTCAGAGCAAGTTTCCCTTATCTCAACTCTGGCTGACTGCCAACCACTGTCTCAAGAGTTACTCCCGAAAGTTCAGAAGCCGCTCACCTCATTACCAAAATAAACTTGTTCGCTCAAGGACTCTCTCAGCTATTTATATTCCTTATCTCGGTGTTCTATGTGGGTCCAGGTCGTTCATGCTTATGTCTCCCACTTACTCACGCTCGTATCCTACAACTGCTTCGATTCTTGTTTCATAACATCGTTGCGTATTTTTTACGCGCTCATGTATTGCTCCTTGCTTACATATTTTGCAATCGTATTGTTCATTGATGAACAAACTTGTTTTTTCTTGTCGTTACATTCGATGTATTTTTGTATTTATGCTTTTCACGTCACGTTTCTCGCTGACTTAAGTATTTTTCTGATTAACCCCTTTGATACTTATTATAACTTAAGGTCATTGTTTATGGCTACTAGATTGTTGTTACCTACGGCGTTCTTGCTTTCTACTCGCATAGTTCCTTTGTTTATTTGGTATATTCTTATCCTTAATAGATGTACTTGTTTCTATACGCTTGGTTTAATCTTGTTAATTCTTCTTTCGCATCTTATCGCAATCTTTACTAGACCTATACTTCTCGCAGCTTCTAGCTATTTTGTGATTGAAGGTGTTGTTAAATCTCGTTCTTTAACTCCTCTTTCCAATGACCCTGATGACCTTCTTCCACTCACACCTGGTCACTTCCTTATAGGCACTTCTCTTTCTGCCCCTCCTCCCCTTTCCAATTCTTTCCGGGATTCTAATCTACCCATAGTTTGGCGTAAACTTGAAGCCCTCCGCAATTCCTTTTGGAAGAGGTGGAAATTGGAATATTTAACTTCCCTGCAACGGAGACAGAAGTGGTTTCTTTCCAGTCCCGAAATTAAAGTGGGGGACTTGGTCTTGGTTAGGGATGTTTCTCCTCCCTTGGTCTGGATTTCTGGTAGAGTGACCGAGTGTTATCCTGGAAGAGATGGGAGAGTCAGGCTGGTCAGAGTCTTGACCACTAATGGTCCGATCACAAGACTACTGTCTTTGATCGCTCCATTACCTTTAAATTTTTAACTGCTTATTTGTTCTCAGTTGGTGTTTACCCTCCCAGTATGGTGTATTCTTGAAATACACGGTACGAGAGAATAAAAATTTTAATGCTCTTTTCTTGTTCATTTCTTCCATTTTTTTTATCAAACACCAACAGTGATCTTCTATTTTCTCTTTTATGGTCATGTCTCTTATGTTCTTTGTGAGTCTGTTCTAGATATATATCTTCCATGACCCACCTAGCGTCATCTAGCAGCGAATCTCAGAAGCTCCTCAATTCTTCCTGGTGCAAGAGGACTTCCTTATCCATCTGGCCACCAGTTCTCGTTGCCATCGCCAGCTATTATCTCCGTGATCAAGAGAACTTCATCTACTCTTTCACCCACCAGGCTGTGCTAGTATCGCCTGCTATCAACTCTTTGAAGACCATTTCCTCAAGAGAATTTAAGTTTACAATATTGGTCATGCTTATATGTATTCCTTTTGTTTCCTACCCCCACTCTTTTCCCTTCCATGGACCCTCCGCGCTTCGCTGAGTGGGTCTCACTTGTAAGTCGGCAGTTGACTTGGTCAGTCAAGGCTCAACCAGAGCCAGTCTCCTCAAACCAAGAGGCACTCTCTACATTCTACGCCATGTTGGCACATTAGGTATCCGTCGAAGGGAACTTCATCTTCGCCATGCAACAAAGATAAGTACAGACTTAAGGTTTTAACCTCATCTTCATCGGTTTTAATTCTACATACTTCAATGATCATTTTATAGGCAGTGTGAGATTACTTATTTGGGGCAAAAATCATCCTTCGCGGGATTTGCTACGTTGGGCTTTTGTCTGTCTAAGCCAACCTTAATAAAAAGTAGCTTTTCTTAAGCTATTTAAATGATAAAACCTTCTCACCACGTGGGATATTATCTAATACCCGCTGTCTATAAAATAACAAGCTAGTTCCTCCGCTGGATTAACTTTGGCTCCATTCTTCTATTAGGATTGTTCTGGAACCTTTCAGATTCTGTACTCTATCTACAAGTCTTGCCGACATGTATTTTTCACTCACTTGTGGGAATACTATTTAAAATGAGGAATCTTCCTTATAAATTACTGCAATAGCTAAATTTTCTTCCACCGTTGGAATGTTCTATGACGCATTTAATTGTAATTCACAACTTTCTCAAGCAATAGACTCTCGCCTACCTAGTGCAACCAGTTATTTTTCATCATTGCAATAACTTTCTTTCCCATAAACTTTCGTGTTACTACAGTGAACTTTTCATCCATTCAACAGGCTATAGTGATAACTAGTGCTTGTTCAACTTTTCTACCGCGTCGCGATCGTCCGATTACCATAAATAAGGCCATGAACATTTATCCTAAATCCCAATTGATCTTTCCTAAACCTTCTACTAACAAACCATGTTAATAAAATCGTTACTTTAAGGCCTATTGCAATGAGGTGTCACTCTAAAGACGTGCCCTCCCACCTTAGCTTATATCTCATTAATTAATTTCTGCATAACCACGTGTTTCATACACGGTTCAAGCTTACATTGTTTCTCCCTTATAATCAGGGAAAACAATTCTTTCAACTCATGAGTGAGTTATTTCTAGGTTTCACGAAAGGGAAACTTGCCCCATTAGTCTCGTGATTCCTAATTAAACATAGGAAGTTTCCTTTTAACTTTCTCTTCAGGTTTCACAGTAAGTGACCTGCCCTCTTTTGTATAATTGTAATAAATATAATTCTGCACAAATATAAGAAGTCTAGCTGTATGCCTCTCACCAAGGCGGTCCGGGTTCGATTCCCGGTCAATGCATGTGAGATTTTCGAAGTGAAATGCCATGTCCTGTGGTTCGGATTCCACGTAAAAAGGAGGTCCCGTGGCTCATGATCTCAAGATTAACGGTCACGTTAAACTACAAGCTTCCTTCCTTATTCTTCATGTTTTTCTTATTGTTATTTTCGAAGTGGTTACTTTCTCTAGAATGTTTTCTCAGAAATTTCTTATAGTACACACCTCGTACTCTATTTATTGTTAAACTTTAATCACCTTAATTGTCTTTAAATTTTGAATTTTTATCTTCGCTATTTTAAATCCTTGCTAGGATTTTATAAAGGTTTGAAACCTAATAAATTGTTAATTGCCTGGCGCAAACGTTTAATGTTTTCTGAGGTCTGTGACCCCAAAATTGTTAACCAAATTGGAAATATATACTTGTCAAATTCATTAAACTTCTTTTGCCTTGTTAAAAAAATGAAATATTTGTTTTTGGATTTATCATTTCTCTAATACAACGATTAGGCAAGATCCTGTCTTCCTTGGCTCTTCCTACTCAATGCCATTAAATCTATTGATAGGGCTTTCACCACTCGTTGCATTTGAGCAAGAACTCTTAGTGGTAATCTCGTTAAAGTTTCTCTTAGCTTTAATAGCTAATTCTAATTGGCCAGTAAGGCAAGTACAGCTCGCTACGCCAGCTACCTGCTTGTGGAGATCCTCTCCGAAAACTTATGGTTGGTTTTCCAAAAGATAAGTGTTTCTCTTTGTCGAAACTTTTAGCCGGCTCCTTGCTGAGTAAAAGCTTAGCCATTTCCAAATGCAACTATTGGTTCACGTACCAAAATTACTCCCCAAGGTATATTTTTTTTATCACAATCCTTCTTGGAAGCACTTGGTCGCTTTTTAGGAACTCCACAACTTCGAAAACTGGAAATATCAAAATCGATGCAAATTATTGGCATTCTTCGAATTACTTGGTCAAAAAAGAATTCCTTTGAACAGATCTACAATAAGTCTGTTACTATCTGTCTTGCCAGACCATCACCCTTCCCCATAGTACGTATATGCATGCTTGAGAGGGAATACTCTAAAGCCATTCTCTTGCAAACCGCCCAAGTCCTAGCTGCGGTTCCCGTTAGCTTCGACCAGGTCCTTACCCATTTTAGGTATCAGAGAGCGGATTTGCGGTGGCAACCGCCCTTGAGTGTATTTAAGGTTAAATTTACAACTTTTGTGGGACTCTCCTCCTATCCTTCTATCCTTTTTCTCCAGTTCGAAACCCACCTCCTTTTCTTTATCATCTTCCCTTGGTGGTTTAGGTTATTTCTCAGCCAATAATCTACCCACCATCTCCTTGTCTGACTCCTGTTTTTATTTCAAAAGGATCAGAGATTTCTCCGAAGAACTTCACTTTTGACATGGTATCCGTTAGAGTTTGTTTGATTATTTCTCTCGTCTTCCTGTCAATTCCAAACTCCTCTAGGGTATTAAATAAAGTCTGCCTGTCAATTGAGTCGTACGCCTTCTTGAAGTCAACGAATATTACTACAGTGTTCTGGCTTCTCAAAGCTCTTGATCTGAGGATGCTCTTGAGGTTGAATATTTGTTCTGCGCATGATCTCCCCTTTCTAAATCCAGCTTGGTATTCACCTACGAGGTGGTCTGCTTGTTATTCAACTCTGTTCACCAGTACATTGGAGAGTATCTTGTATGCGACTGGAAGTAGAGAGATTCTTCTGTAGTTGTCGATGTTCGCCCGATGCCCTTTCTTGTGAAGTGGGTGTATAAGGGCACATTTCCAGTCTTTCGGGATCATATCAGTTTTCCAGATTTCTTCTATGATGCCGTGTATTTTTTCTGCTGCCATTTCTCCTCCGAACTTCCACATTTCTGCAGCGATGCCATCTTCGCCTGGTGCTTTGTTGTTTTTAAGCACGTTTATTATGCGATTTACCTCATCTAAACTTGGTGGGTTGGAAACCGGGTTCTCATAGAATGGATTCTTATTCAATCTTTCCACAGGTTCTCCACAGTTCAGCAGCACTTCGAAATAGTCGGCCAAAAGTTGACAGTTTTCCTTGTCGTTCGTCGCTATACTACCATCTTTCCGTTTGAAGCACAGACTTTGTGACTGATATCCCTGTAGTTCCTCTTTGAAGGTTCTGTAAAACTCTCGCGTGTTGTTTTTTCGAAAATCTTCTTCTAAATTTTCCATCCTACTTCTGTCGTATTTCCTCTTCTCTGATCTTATGATCTTAGCAGTTCCCTTCCTCACCTCCCTGAAATCTTCCCACCTCTCCTCGGTGTTGTTGGAGTGCCATCTCTTCCAGGCTTGTAGCCTTTTGTCAAGAGCTTCGTCACACTTTTCAGTCCACCACCTATGTTTTCGTTTCCTCGCTGGATTTCCAAAACCATCAGCTGCTTTGGTCATTGCTTCTCTGATCTCTTCCCAGCTGTTCATGTTCAGCTTTGATATGTTTTCGCAGTATTTTTCCTTGTTCTGTTTCAGAGTCTCTGTATTAATTCTGGGCTTCCTGTTGGTTCTCAGTTTGGGTTTGTTTGATTGGAATTTTACTTTAATCTCCGAGAGGTAGTGATCCGAGTCGATGTTTAGGCTTTTCCTTACTTTAACATTCAGGATTTCCTTTCGGTTTTTGGTCGTTATTGCGACATGGTCGATCTGGAACTCTCCCAGCATCGTGTTAGGAGATACTCAGGTTTTCTTCTTGCTCGGGAGTGCCTTGAAGTATGTGGACATGAGTTTCAGGTTGAAATGTCTGCAAAACCCGATTATTCGTTCCCCATTTCTGTTCGTTCTTTTATGTGCTGGATAGTCCCCCACAATTTTTCTATATCTTCTCTCTTTGCCTATCTGGGCATTGAAATCGCCAACCAAAACTTTTACGTGATGTTGTGGAATTTTGGAGGTTGTGTCTTCGAGAGTTTGCCAAATGTTATCCACCTTCTCAGGATTTTTCTTGTTATCTTCATTAATAGGGGCGAGTGCGTTGATAATTGTATATGCTTTATTTCCAGATCTAAAGGAGAGAAGAGAGATTCTCTCGGATGGTGAGGTGAAGTTGATGATGGACTCAGTGATGTTCCTCTTAACTACGAAGGCCGTACCTAAGATCGTTACATTTGATTGGTTTTTTATCGCAGGTTTTCCCTTGTAGATTCTGTAACCCACTGATTCCTCAGATTCCATGGGATTTTCGTCTAGATATCTTGTCTCTTGTAGTGCCAGTAAGCGGATGTCTTTTTCCTTCAAAACGTTGATCAGTTGTTTTAGTTTGCCAACTTTCAGGAGCTTGTTGATGTTCAGCGTTCTCAGCAGATGTTCTCGCTAGGTTCGTATCTTCTGTGATGAGGTTCTGGGAAGCTCCGACTCTTCCCTGCTTGACGTTCCAGGCTCTCCAGAATCCAAAGGTCTGGTTGCACCGCTTTTGGCGGTGGGGAATTTCCGTTGCTGGCTGCCCCCTGGAGTAGTCTTTCCTGAAGGTGTTTCCATCATGCCCTACGTTGAAGTTAGTTGAGAAGGCAGGTGTTGCCTGTTCCACCAGAATTAAAACTGAGGTTGTAAGCCTCAGAGTTTTGGTGATGGTTCTTCCGCCCTCCAAACCGTTGGGAGTCTTCCTCTTCCGCCTTGGAGACCGTTGACCGTTTACTTTTTTGCCTCAGTTGATCCGCGGATGCTTATTTGGCCATGCCTTATTCGCACCTGTCCTGCATATCTACAGGACGTCCCCTATCAGCCATTGGGACGCGCCATGTCGGGGTTGAGGCCCCCTACCCCAGTGTCTCGCACAGGGTTGTGTTTAGCCCTTACTCAGTTCATAGCTAAACCCCCATACAAGCTGACCGGGTAATAATGCCATATGCTGTCCAGTAGAGAAGCCTCACATTGTCGGTCTTAAAGACGGCTGACAAAATAGGCCGGCTGAGTGACATAGGCAACGCCAAGAATATTAAGTAGAGTGCATATCTTTTTCATATTGTCTATTATTATGAACAAATTACTTGTAAATATTTTTCGGAAATGATTTAATAATTTATATAATTTTCATTAGGATTAATTAACAGAATGTTTTTGGACTAGAGTGTTTTTGTGAGCGGATGTTTTTGTATGGATGATTGCCACTTGTTAAGAGTGACTGTTCCACCTATTTGGTCTAGAACAACTACGGAGTATGAATGAATGTGTGTATTAAAATTTCAGTATGATTGGTAGGGAATTGTTTATGTTATGGACGTTTTTGTTATGGCAAAATGTAACTTTTATTTGAGGTTTTTAGACGCGAGCCAGACAGCAATTGATACAAGAAAATGTTGACAGAAAGATGAACCGTTAGCAGGCGAGGTCATGATTGTTATATAATGTGAAGCCAGATGGCCAGCCACTGCCTTATAAATGGAACAATTTTAGAGCGTAGCACTTTGCTAGCGTTCATTGAGGAATCAGGCCAATGCAGGTGCATGTCCAGACGCGTGCCGGAAGAGGTAACCAGTTGTAAGGAATGTTATGAATGCAGGAGCCTCTGTTAAACGTTTTCTTCACCTAGTGTAGGCCTAGTTATGCCATGTTTTTTATGCTTGTAATTTATACACAGTAATTGCAGTAGGATGTGTAGCGGAAGAGAAGAGTGTATGGTTGTATGGTTATTTTTATTTGTTATTTTGAATAGTTATTTGTTATTTATTTTTTATATTAGATTAGTTTACACTTGTTAAATAAATTTGCAGAGTTCGTTATCTTTCGTCGTTGACGTGTGATTCATTTTAAATATAAGGATTAGAGTATTGTGGATGTATTGTAGGTGAACCTGAGTCCCCATTCCCCGAGACACGTCAGTAAAGGTAAGTGTGCCCCGTGTAGTTTGTTGTTTTTCCACAATATTCTAGTAAATGCTGTATGTAAATCCCTAAAGACTATGTTGGAGCGATTTCTAATGAAGTAATTTGCTGGTGCTGTTAGAAATAGGCAATCCAGCTGGGGCTATGGATATTCCAACAGGTTACTTTCCGGATTTACGGGTACAGTACTTCCCGATGACGCAAATCTCTCAACTAGGCCCAAACTGAATATAAAATCCGTACTCTCCGTAATCAGATAATTTACTTGTATAATGGTTATAGGAATAATCCGATTGATAGCGTTTTCTATTAGATAGAAAACCTATCGGTATTGGTTTAAAATTTAAAAGCTCGAAAATGAAATATGTAATTAATATTAATAATAATAATTCTAAATTAAATTCACTTGGCCTAACAATTTTCCGCGTTCAATCATACATTAATTAGAACCCATCTGACTTATGTCAGTGGCGCAAATAACCTCCGTAAAACAGGTTACAGTGGTACTGGCAAGACATTCGTGTACCCATGTCTCATAAAAAGTGCACTGATTTGGGTGTCGAAGTGATACCAGTGGCGTGGACTGGAATTGCTGCCATGCTATTACCCAATGGCCGTACGGTACACAGCAGATTTAAATTACCGCTGAAATTACACGAAGCTCCTGTTTCATCTTTAAAAATGAACAGTAAAGGAGCACATGATATCAGGTCAACAAGACTGATTATATGGGATGAAGCACCAATGGCTAACTTGCATGCCCTGATATGCGTTAATAGACTTTTATGTCGAAATGTAAACATTATGTGTCAGAAAACTGTATCATAATGAGGCTCATTATAACATTATGTTTCATTATGAAACAGTTTTTCCCATCACTCAGAGCTCAATAAACAGTTGTGTGATAAATTAGGTAAGGATACCTTCGCGCATGCGCTCAAAATCCAACATGTCTATATAAATTATCGACATGGAAAATGGTCCATAAACTGGCGAATACGAGACAAGAAATATCACTGTACCTTAATATCTCCAAATCCAATTTCTACACAGCGCATTGCTTTCAAACGACTTCGGTGACAATATTAGTGAATGCTAGAGCTGGACGGCAGGCTGTAAACAATAGGTGTTCTGTGTTGTCAAACAAAGTGAACGGTCTCTGCTTTCGGAGTGCCTTGACCCTCGCATGCGCTCTGTTCAGTCATCAAAGCCAGCGCCATGTTCACTATCTGAATTGACTGAATCCCACAGATATTTATGAATATTTATGTTAAAACATATAATAAAGTTATAATTATCGTCGAACATAAACAGTCGTATGCAACTCGCTAAGACACTCGTATGAAAATTATAAAACTCGCCTACGCTCGTTTTATAAACATACTCGTGTCTTAATTATTGCCATTATAGGCTCGTTGCATAATGTACTATTGCAAGACATCATGGGTAATTCCATCTCTTTTGAAGGGAAAGTTTTTGTACTAGGTGGAGATTTTAGACAAGTTTTGCCTGTTGTTCCGCATGCTTCCAAACAAGCTGTTATTCAGAACTGCATTAAATTTTCTCCTCTTTGGTCAGAATTTAAAATAATTCATCTGTTTAAAAATATGCGAGCAGGACCAGAAGAATTAGACTTCGCTGACTTTTGCTGAAAATTGGTAATGGAGATTACTCTTCCGTAAATCAGGAATTGGCAGAGCAATCTGTTATTGATTTACCACCCTCTGTTATCGTGAAACAAGACATCGTCTCTGAAATTTACGGGAATAAATCTCAGTCAACAGATGATGCTATAAGTTTCTCCAAAATTGCCATTCTTGCCCCTAAAAACGAACACTGTGATCAAATCAATTCTAAAGCTATAGATCTTCTACCCAGAACGGCCAGAAGGTACATCAGTGTAAATAACTTAATTACTGTAGATGAAAATGAAACTCTCCAATTTCCCATAGAGCTTCTGAACAGCTTAGAAATAAGTGGCTTGCCTCCTCATGTCCTTAACTCAAAACCTGGAGCGATTGTAATGTTATTAAGAAACTTGAATGCTACACAGGGGCTTCTAGATGGAACAAGATTAATTGTGCGTAAAGTGCATGACAGTTGTTTAGATCTTGAAATCATTACAGGGTTAAGTATTGGACAAAGAGTTCTGAATCCTAGAATTGATTTAACACCATCCGACACAACTCTTCCATTTAATGTTAAAAGACGCCGGTTTCCTATTCACCTTGCAATCAGTATGACAATTAACAAAGAACAAGGACAGACTTTAGACAGTGTTGGTGTATATTTACCATAGCCTGTATTTAGCTATGGCCTGCTGTACGTAGTAATGTCTCGAGTTCGATCATTTGACATTGAAATTTTCACAGTATATTTATATGCATGTGTACAATAATCTGATCTAGAATAATGGCTGCAGTATTTATGCTTTTGCTTGAAAAACAAAGCTCTTTTTAAACTTATCGAAGAAACGTTTACAAACAATAAGGTTGAAAAACTAGAACAATGATTCTAAGTTGGATTTTATGTCATGAAATTTCTTCAAATGTTTTATTTAGTTTCAAATCCATAACTTCTATAGTGATTAATTGTAATGTTGGTAACAGTGAATAAACTAGCCTTATCAGTGACTTAAGTACGGTAATTTGTCTTATAAAGGTAAATGTTAATACATTTTCATAACAATTGATTTAGTAGTTTGTGTGGTTGGATCATATTAAGGGGAAACTAGCAGATTCGTGCTGTGACATTTCAATCATAGTAGCGCTTCGGTGGTAAGATCATGAACTCTGCATATTTGAGTGCTAATCTGTGGAATCCATGGAGGAGGATCTAGCGGTAGAGGAAGTGGCTTATCTTAGAAAAGGGAAGAAGATGAGATATATGAACACTGGATGTGAGAGGATTTTTAAAATCATTATTGTATGTTTGGAGATTATGATATGTGTATGTGCTTGTATAAGTGAACTGGAAGATTTTGTTACACTGAATGAACGTGTCTGGATTGTTTATCATTGCTGGTCCCGTGATGCTTCTAGTAGAGAAGATTGCATTTATTAAAGAAAGATCTAGGAAATCATATCCTTTTACTGGAGCAAAACAAATATATTATATATGATATGCATATTTATCCTCCAACCGTAAGTAACATTCCCTGTAATTGATTGTATATTGCAGTAGATATCTAAACTTGCTTTCCTCACTGATGGTATCTTGGTTGGTATTCAGAAATACCCTACCCCTTGAGATTGTAGAGGACTTGTGTTTCTATTTCATTGAACAAGAGATTGATTACTCATAGATTAAATTTGTATATGAGTTGGCGCCCACCCGGGTTTTTCTTCTTATCCATAAAACTTTTTAGGTGTTACTTTAATGGTGGGATTGGTTGTTGGTTCTTATATTTACCCTTTCAGTAATAATCTTAACATTCCTTTTAATAACAACAACTTAGGGGAACCTTTAGTAAAAACATTACATTTGGCACCTTAACTTGGGACACGAGAACCAGGATACATCAGTGTGGGAGTAGGAGAGTGTGACTTGTGCAAGTGTTATCTGAGGGATAGGTTATTGTGTACGTATTTACATGGAGGATGAACGAATGAGAATAATGAATGGGAATGGAGTGAGTTATAGCAGGATGTAGATGAATGGAGAAAATGTGGTGGTGTGCATGTTGGAGAGTGATGGAAATGAGACTGGCAGTAGTGTGATGGAAGGAGAGATGACTGATGTACTAGTACAGGATGTTGTAAGGCCAGTACGGGATGTGTTAATGCCAGTGCAGGATACCCTAAATATGTTAAGGGAAATGAATGAAAAATTTGATAAGAATAATCAGGAGTTGAGTAAGAAATTTGATAAAGTAATGCATGTTAATGAGGAGTTAGATAGGAAGTATGGATTGTTACAGCATAGTATTGAGGGGGTAAAACAGGAAATTAGAGGTGAGGTAAGGTGTATGGTGGAGGAAAAGGCGGAAGCAATTATAAAAGAAGTAGATCAGAAAATGATGAAAATGGAAACGAAAATACCAGAGAAATTAAATGATATGACTAGAGAAGCAGATAATAAATTGGAAAGGGTACAGGAACATACTCTAGAGAAAATTGAGAAGGTTGAAAAGGTGACTGGTGAGAGGATATTAGATATGGAAGTGAGATTAAAGTCTCAAATAAAACACGAGAATGGTCAAGTTAGAGTGGGTTTATTAGGAGTGAATAATCTGAAAGAACTAATTACCGAAATTTAACAATAAACAGGGTTGCCCTATGGAATTTATGGAAATTATAGAGAATAGATTTAAAGATAAACTTAATGAAGGAAGTATAGAGTGGAGTCAAGTTTTAGAACTATTAGATCAAACTTTTGTAGGTGAAACTCGGAACTGGTTCCTAGTATATAGGAATTCTTTGGATAGTTATAGTAGTTTTAGGAAGAAATTTTGTGATAAATATTGGAACGAATCAATACAAGCACAATTAAGAGAAAGAGTGATATTTGGACAATACGATAGTAGAGATGGTATGAGTATGACTGAATATTTTCTGAGCCAAGTGTTAATATGTAAATATTTAGATGGGATGGCTAAGGATGATGATGCAGTAAGGCTGTTGCTTATGCATTTTCCTTATAAAGGAGGCGTCATGTATGCAAAAAGTTACTAATACATCGGAATTAGAGAACTTATTGGGGAGCTTCGATGCATTGGGGGGAAGAAGTGAGAATCAAGCAAGTGGTTATGGGAGCCGCATAAATCAGGACCAGAGAGGTCGAGATAATTATAATTATAGGGATAATAATCAACAACTAAATTCCTCTAATAATCAAGCGAATCATAGACAAGGTAATCCTCATCAAAATCATAATAATAGAAATAATAGATGGCGGAATGATAATAATTATCAAAGGAATAATCCCCGTAATAGACAAGAAAATGTAGAGGATAGAAGAGACGAGAGGAGACAAGAGAGTAACAATGATAGGAGTCGAAATGTGGAAACAGTGGATGAGTCTAGGGGAGATTTAAACTAGAATCAGACGGTAATGACAGGTCAGATTATCAGTCTGATATTATATCCGCTAATACTATATTGTCCGGAACTTATGACCTAGATATAAAGAGTGATCTCTTAGAAGATTTAGTAGAGGAAAAGGTACAATCCGCAAAGGTTAATGGGATTTCTATTGTGGAATTAAATGTGTTGGGGGCGCAGGTTGATACTTGGTTAGATAGTGATGGTGAGAGTGGTAGGGCAAAGTGTACAAGGGTGGCTGTGGTAAACCCTGGTACAAGTATTAAGGAGAAGGATAGTCTGGAAGGTGTTCTAAGTTTACGTTTTCAACTTAGGGAGGAGATGAGGAGAGATTATAAGGAGAAGATTAGATTAATTCGCCAGTGGGGTAGAGGAATAAAGAACGATAATCAGGAGATAAATAGGAATGTTTGCCAGAAATTAGATGAGGAGCAGCAGGTAGAGGTTATTGATAAAGCAGTGGAAGAGGAGAAGAAACCACAGTTAGAGGTGATGTTAGGTGAAATTGGAGAGGAAATTGTAGGTGAAATTAGAATAGAAGTTGAGGAAAGGCTGGAAATAGATGATGGTAGAATAGATGTGCAGCAATT
This sequence comes from Meconema thalassinum, assembly GCA_946902985.2. Taxonomy (NCBI): domain Eukaryota; kingdom Metazoa; phylum Arthropoda; class Insecta; order Orthoptera; family Tettigoniidae; genus Meconema; species Meconema thalassinum. Next base: position 104,113,105 of record OX336398.1, read on the forward strand.
AACGGAATTGGTAGGTGATAGTAGCTTAGATGAGAATGACCAGCAGTTAAAGGAGATGTTACGTGAATGTAGAGTAGAGGATGAGGAAAGGCTGGAAGTAGGAAATAGTAGATTTGATGAGTGTAACCAGATGATCAGGGGTGGAAATCTGCAGGGAGATCCCAGTAGACTGGGAACACAGGAGGTGGAAGTAAGAAATTATAAGCGTAGAAAAAAAGGATAGGTCCATGTGCATATGTACTCGAAGACGAAGGAAGAATTCTGTATGGTACATATAATGTACAGTTATTACGGAAGTATATGTACATCTATGCCTGGCATTTAGAGATAGGTATTTTGAATACAGAGTTTATGATTTAGTTAATTTTATTCATGTATATTCTTATGTGTGTAAGAAGTGTGTATGTGATGGATGTATATTTGGAATTAAATGTGTAGGGGGCGTGTTACGCGACTTCGTTATTATTATGATCCATGTTTTGAGGCATATTATGTCTATCTTGTGATCTATCTTAGGATATATTTGCACAGGGTACATTTGTTGGTTTGCTGTAATGAACATATCTTTTAGTGAGAATGTTATTTAATTTTCTTTCTTATCTTTAGTCAATCCATTAATTCTGTCTTTTTTTAAATATCTTTTGACCATAATTTACCTTGGTTTTTTCATCTGTTAATTTGATTTGGTACAGTAATTTTGTATAATTGAAATATGATTTCTAAGTTTTCGTATTCACGAAGTCTAAATATGGTAATTATATGGAGATATGAAGACTGGTTATGATAAACCCTACATAATGATGCAGTAACCACAGTAACTCGTGCAGTTTTAGTTAATGGAATATACTTCATTAGCAAATGGACAAAGTAAATCAACTCGAGAGACACAAGATCTGAGCAGTTTCATACGTCATGCAATGATATGACAAATATGGATATGGTGCATACAACAGATAGCTATATGTATGGTAACTTCCTTGACTACCAAGCAATTCAGCTGGACTACCAGGGAGATAAACTCCTCATGTTGATTCTCTTGCCACAAGGTTGTGGAGATAGCAGAGAACTGGATGAACTCTCTCGGACTGTGAACCTCACTGCTGTTCAAAATGGACTGAGGCGAACAAAAGTTGATGTGACTCTCCCTAAGTTCAAGATGGAACAGACTATTCACATGAATGAAGATATGCAAAAGATGAATATGCTGCCAAGGATCTTCCCAGTGGAGGGTTTGGTGGAACTATGTATGAAAGAATGCCTGACTGGATATTACATCTCAGCACCCTTGTCGACAAAAATGGAAAAATCCTGGTGAAGGGTCTTCATGAAGATGTTGCTCCAATTACTGAAGACGTAAATGGTCTTGGACTACGTGTCTAACGTACTTACGGATATTTGGGTTAAATGTGTATCAGAAATCCCTCCAAAATGACTTTGTTGTCAAGATTTCTGGGGGCGAATATGACATTTGTATCATAGTACCGCTTCGGTCCAATCTTATCTTATATCTTATTCGTATATCTTATATCTTATCTTATCTAATATATAAAAGTGAAAGTCTGTATGTATGTATGTAAGTGGGTGGGTTTGTTCCGTATACAAATCTACACCGTTCCACCAATCTCAACCAAATTTTGCATACACATAGTTTAGGACCCAGAAGGAGGGGCTGCCTACATGAATTTTCTATAGACTTTCTCATTCTTCTGATTTCGGCCCTTTTGCACTCGAGCAAAGGCTAATAAATTCATAAAATATACTCATGAAGAAATGACGAGGCAGATAGTTTCCATGGCAACATAGCTCAAGTCGAGACACAGCCGAATGGATGCCAGTTGCGGTCTGCACTACCGGAATTCAAAATGAGGTTCTTTACATGAAATCCCGTTAGTTCATCAACTGCTCACACAGCACTGTCAACCCAGTATAGTATAACAAAGACTTGACACTATTTGTAAATATAATTTCCCCAATATCAAAATGCAAATTATATCACAAAATAATATAATAATAATAACCCCTGGCACTACAGCCCATGAAGGGCCTAGGCCTACTAAGCGACTGCTGCCCAGCTATTTAGCCTTGAGATATTGGGGTGATGCGTTGTCAGCGCATCGGGTCCCCTCGGCCGTTAATCTTGGTTTTCGTGATTGGGGCGTTGCCTCACTGTCAGACAACTACTCAATTGTCCTCACGAGGCTGAGTGCACCCCATTCCAGCCCTCACGTCGGTTTCTAAAATCCTTGACAGAGCCGGGAATCGAACCCGGGGCCTCTGGGTGAGAGATAGGCACGCTACCCCATCACCACGTGGCCGGCCACAAATTACAATAGCGAGATAATAAATGACAGAAACTAAACATACCTTTGCACCTTTTTAAAATAGAATTCCATTAGGTTCACTCGATTTATATAAAACTTAATGAACTTTCCTGCTGAGTGGTTAGTACAGAAGTCATTTGGAAGCAACCGATATATCGGCTTCCGCAATAGTATTCGTAATCGGTGAGACTAATTTCTCTGCAATGACGGTGGGAAGACCGCTGCTGCGGTCTGGTTAATGAGTGGAGAGGATTACAGTTCTGAGAAATGCAATCCAAACATTTCATACAATAAATTCTTTCCACTGTGAATACAACTTAAACCAGACATTCAATTTTCAGTGTCGTAAAAGATATTGCTGAAATTGTAATTTGATGATGATAGTTAATGTTAAAGGGCCTAAAATGGAGGCTATAGGCCTCTTAATTCGTTGGGATGAAAATGAAGAATGATGATAAAATGAACACTAGAACTAAAAATAACTAAAACTTACAACCAAATTACGGATTAGGAGAACTAAAGGACAAAAAGGAAGGAATAAGGGAAATAAAATGCGGGTAAATGAAATGCTCTTAACCTCAAAAATGAGAATTGACGGATTTGGTAAGGTGTGCCATGGAAGGCAGATAGGAAGGGAAAAAGGAGAGTGAGACCGCCCCAGAATCACTGGAAAAAGGATAAAAAGCAGATCCAGCTTAGGTATTATCCCACACTCAACAGCCGTGAGCCCTGAGAGGTGTAGCATCTCCAGTGGTGGGGCTACACACACCCTGCCTCCTTTATGACCTCGTGCAGAAGGGAGGAGATATGATGAAAATAAAAACCAAGAGATCTGACCCTTCGAAGAATGAGGGTATTAGAAAAGATGAAACAAGGTCCAATTAAGGCGGGAATTTGAAAGACTCCTTAGACCTCGGATATCCTAATACCGTCAGGGTCGGAAGAGAACAAGAGTTGACCAAGGTAGGCCGACAGAAAATATGCCAGAGAGGTCCCCGGCACAATTAAGTGTAAGCAATCGCGAAGTCAGCTGGGGTCCCCTGTTCGCTAACCAGCGTCCCATAATTTGTAAGCCCATGAAGGAGGGGGAGTGTATTATGTCGTAAGTGAACGAGAGGTGACCAAGGGTGGTCAACAGGAAATATGGCAGAAGGAAGCCCGGCACAAGTAAAACATTATGATACCCATTTGTCAAAATATAACTTATGGATATGCACCGGACGATTGATTCCGTAGTTAATTGGATATCATCGTAGGCATCAGAGGCAAAGAAGTCCCTATCATGTGCGTTACTAGCATTGGTCAAGTACACTCCCGGCATTTGCCTGGACAGAGTGTAGAAAAACCACACTCAGGATAGGTTCGAACCTACGATGACTGGACTTGCTACAGCTGCCCTCGCAACCGTGGTGCACGATTAAACGATCACAATTACGGTGCGGGACTCTCAAATTGACGACTACACACAGCAGACGAAGGAGTGTTTGTGTCCGGAACAAAGATATCGCCGGAAATCACGTAAGACAATCATCTCACCTAACTCTGTCTCACGTAAACTCGGGAAATGAAAGTACACCTCATGTGGGGGACCAAGAGTAGTGTTGAATGCGACATCTATCATCGATACTTGCAACTGGCATATGTAATGCCATTGCAGATATGTTTTGTTCTCTTTGATAATAGCTTTAAACTGCCTGTTCATTTAACACAAGACAAGATAGGTTGCAGTACCATTTTCACTGCCAGCTGGATCGCATGCCTCCTGGCTGCTTTAAATTGCCTGCCCATTCAACACACAGACGCGTACTGGATCTTTTCACAGTAGCTCTCCATTCGTATTTACGTATTTCATATCTTACTACCATCTATATGAGTTTTTGGACATTGCTACACCCATAAAATATTAAACAATAGACAAATCATTTTCTAAATGAAACATTGCATTAACCTGAAGTAAGTTATCGTATTTAATAAATTTATATTCATTCAATGTCATTTAAATTAAAATTGCATAATGATTTTAATACATTTTTTAATCTTAGTCACATTTATAATTTTATTTGTTTTTTCCATTGCTTTATTTTTAGACACTATATACTTTGAGCTAACCTCTTTACTTTGCACCATGTCGTGATACTTGAAGCCGCTTTGATTAGGAAAGGCTTATGGATCTTCGTTAATTATACACGGATTGGTGAAGTATTGATATTCCATGTCTGCCATTACAAGCTTTTGACCTATCTTACGAAATACTTTAGGGGCTAAAGAAGAAGTCCAATGTGTTCTCAATCAATGCATCTCATTTGACACTATACTGGGATTATACTTTGCAGCATTTACTTTTGCAAGGTGAGGTAGATTAGTTGGTTCCTCAGTTTAGGGGCTGCGACATCGCGGTCACGCAGCCCCGTGTACTTTGTATGTGTGTAGAATCTGCCTGATAACCGGTGTTAATTGTGATTACTGTGTTATTGTGTGGTATATGTAATTCAGGTAAGGACTACAGACAGTCAGTGTTAAGTAGTTCCTACTTTTTCTACCAAATCCTACCGTCAACGACACCTAGCTGCAAACTTGGCTAATAGATACTCCCGCAACCAGACGGTGACCGTTGGAACTTAATAGCGTTACTCAAATTTTACTTTCACACGAGTGTAGTTAGTGGAAAATTATTTTACATCACATAAATCTATGTCGTATGACATGGGACCACCGGCTTTACTTCTCCTCCGAAGGAAGGCATACTGAGGGATTTTTAACGCTCTTGAAAACTCCTATGACTTCGGCAGGGTTGAACCCACGACCTTGGGCATAGAAGCTCAGCATGCTACCAAATACGCCACCAAAGCCGCCCAATATGAGATAATAAGCATGTAAATACAACAATACTATTCCCTAATATGCAGCTATAGTAGACTACACACTGCCTTATGTACATGTATAAGCCATTTCTCATTAATCACACCATTTGTGCGGGGTTAAAAATCGTAACTTTATTTGACTCCAGAATGATGACTTTATATTCCAAAAATTGAATAATTTAAATATTGTTTCCTTTCAAAAACGAACAATTAAAAAATGACGGAGAACTATGTGAACAAGACGTCTAAATTACACCCATTACAAAAAAAGTCTATCAGGAAAGTACTGTAATTGTGAGACTAGGCCCTTGAGAAATGTGCATATTCAGCCCTTTTTGTTATTGATGCATTCTCTACTACGTTATTGTACTCCACAGTACCTTTCGCCTAGATTTACAGTGAGTTATATTGCACTTGATTAACTTCAGAGCCCAGGAGAACTATGTTTTAAACTCACTTTGGGGCAAAGTGAATAAACCTTGCGTAATTTATTGGCATGCATATTTCTATAACATGTAAATACACCTCTCGAGCAACGCCGGGTAAAATAGCTAGTATATATATATAAAAAAAGGATGTTCGTTTGTTCGTCTTTTATGCGTTCATAAACCATTCATCCGATTGAGATCAAATTTTGGTGAGTTTTTGTGCATACTTCCGAAATCATTATAGGCATAGTTAATCCAATGTACAATAGACAGCGCGCGAGTAGTTTAAACAAATGCGTGTTGGCGATGCGTTCATATACAATTCATCCGATTGCGATCAAATTTTGGTGAGTTGTTGTGAACAGTCCCGGAAAAGTTATAGGCGTAGTAAATCCAATGTACAATAGATGGCGCGCGAATAGCTTCAACAAAATGGCGTGCGTTTGTTTCAAGAAAGTCCCACATGCGTTCATATACCATTAATCCCATTGCGATGAAACTTGGGTGAGATGTTCTGTACACTTCAGGTAAGGTCCTGGCTTAGTATTCCACTTAACAATAGGTAGCGCACGAGTAGATTCAACAAAAGAGCGACGACGGGCGAAGCGTTTCAACAAAGTCCGTATGCGTTCATATACCATTCGTCCGATAGCGATGAAACTTGGGTGAGATGTTGTGTACACTTCAGGGAAGGTTTCTGACTTAGTAAATCCACTTTACAATAGGTATCGCACAAGTAGATTCAACAAATGGGCGACGGCATGCGAATCGTTTAAACAAAGTCCCGTGTGCGTTCATATACCATTCATCCGATTGCTCTGAATTGTGGTGAATTGTTGTGCACACTCTAGGAAAGGTTTCTGACTTAGTAAATCATTTTTACAATAGGTACCGCACGAGTAGATTCAACAAATGAGTAACGGCGCGCGTATCGTTTAAAAAAATACCTTTTGCGTCCATATACATTCATGCGATTGCAATGATATTTGGTGAAATGTTGTTTCCAATCCCGCGAAGATTTCTTATTTAGTAAATTCATTTTACAATTGGTAGCGCAAGAGTAGATTAAACAAATGAGCGACAGCGCGTGAATCGTTTCAACCAAGCCCCGTAAGCGTTCATATACCATTCATCCGATTGTGATAAAACTTTGGTGAGTTTAGTACAGTCCTGTGAAAGTTTGAGAATTAGTAAATCCGCTTTTTCAATGGATGGCGCACAAGTAGATTCAACAAATGAGTGAAGGCGCACGAATCGTTTAAAAATAATCCCGTATGCGTCCCTATGCCATTCATCCGATTGCGATGAAACTTTGATGAGTTGTTCTGTACATGCCAGGGAAGGTTTTCGAATTAGTAAATCCATTTTACAATGGGTAGCGCACGAGTATATTCAACAAATGTGTGACGGCGCTTGAATCGTTTCAACAAAGTCCCGTAAGCGTTCATATGCCATTCAATTCATTGCGATGAAAATTTGTGGCATTGTTGAGCACACTCCCATGATTGTCTTGAGATAGTAAATCAATTTTACAATAGTTTAGAGGTGGTTAACGGAAAAAGAAAAAAAATATTGGGAATCCAAGAGCACTTCAACAAACAAAGTTACAAAGCCAACACTTTCTTAGATTGGCATTGCAACACATGCCGGGTACAGCTAGTATATAGGCTATATAAAGAGGAATGCCTGTTCGTATTTTATGTGTTCATAAACCATTCATCCGATTGCGATCAAATTTTGGTGAGTTGTTGTACACATTTCCGGGAAGTTTATATCGGGATTTCCGGTGTTTGTGTGGGCGTACGGGACCTAGTAACCTGTGGTTTGTAGCCCTAGTGATAGCTGCGTTGTTAGTTATTGGTGGAGTGGAAGTGAATCCAGGCCCTGTTACTCCAAATGTGAATCAGGCAAATGATCCAGTGGCAGCATTAAAGTGTTCGACGTGCAGTAAAACATTGAAGAACGGTGTTCAGTGTGGACTATGTGAGAAATGGTTTCAATTCGGCTGTATTAAGGTCAAGTAGGAGGATTGTAATGTCGGGAAGTGGTTTCGTTAAGTATGTGATACGCCGGACTGTTTGAGGGTGCAAATCAAAGCAAGGGATCAAATAATACAGGAACTTAGAACAAAGCTTCGTGAATCAGAGGAAACGGTGAAGGATGTGACTGAACGTCTTTCTACTGGGATCAGTGAGGAAGAGGGCGTGCAGGAGCAAACTAAGGATGACGTTATCATAATGGGTGATTCTATGATACGATGGAGTGCGAATATCTCGAGGAAATCAGGTGCGAAAGTGCGGTGTTATCCGGGGATTAAAATTGACCAGCTTGCCCAACAAGTGGAAGAAGCAAATGTAGAGGACTGTGACAAAGTTAAAGTGTTGTTGCTCCATGTTGGGACGAACGATTTGAAGAAGAGGGCTACAGCTGATTACATCATGGGGGAGCTCTACGAACTAGGCAGAAAAGCTAAAAGCAAGTTTAGAAATGCAAAAATTATAATGAGTGGCATTGTTCGGCGGGGAGATGTTCCGTTAAGGCGAGTTAAGTCTGTAAATGACCGCATGGACTGGGTTTGTGCACAACTGGGATTAGTGTACGTAGATGCTGACTGCTGGATCGGTGGCCGTGAATTCGCCCGAGACGGGCTGCATTTAAACCGACGGGGCGCTTTCAACCTAGGGAGCCTACATGACAGGGTCATCGGTTCGAACCGGCCATTGTGAGGAGGAGCAGGTCCAGAGGTTGCCAGCCGACGGGAACAGAAGGAGCTACTTCGGGATATTTGCTGCGGAGGTAAGACTCTAAGATTACTGCAGGTTAATTGTCAGAGTTTAGGAAATAAATTAATTGAGTTTTGGAATCTTGTAGAGACGTATTCTCCGGACATTGTCATTGGTACTGAATCTTGGTTATATCAGGATATAAATAGTAATGAAATAATTCAAGGGACCTATGAAATGTACAGAAGGGATCGGGGGAAGCGAGGTGGTGGGCTATTTATTTGTGTGCGCAAAAATATAGCTAGTTTCTTAAAGTGGGCTGATACTGATCATGAAATGTTATGTGTGCAAATTTCGGATAAAGGGAATAAATTCCCTCTTCAGGTGATAGGGGCGTATAGAGCACCGAAAGATAACTTTTCGCTTCTTGACACACTGTATGATAAAACTTGTACGGGTAATGCTATGAAAAAGAGCATAATAATAGCCGGAGATTTAATCCTCCCCAAAGTAGACCGGTCTGGTGAGTCAACTAGCTGTGGTCAAGCTCAGAGCGCTGAGAAAAATTCTTAAGGGAAGGGGGATTTCCCAAGTAGTTGACTTCCCAACTAGAGGCAATAATAGTACCTTAGATGTTTATCTCGTAAGGCCTGTAGAGCTGCATACTAACAGTCTGAAAGTACCAGGAATTAGTGACCATTCTGGGGTTGAATTAAATATTAGATACGGTGACATTACAAAATTAGACTCTGATGTAGCAAATAAGATCATATTCCAGTATCGCAGGGCGGATCAGGGCAAATTTCAGGGGTATTTGAATGAGCTATTTGTAGGATGGGCATCGGAAGGAAATCACATTAATATCCTGCGGACTAACTTTTTGAAAATTTTAAATAGCGCTATTGACAAATTTGTTCCATTTAAATTACTGAAACAAAACCCAGATCCTGAGTATTACACTCGGTAAATCAGCAGTCTTAAACGAAAAATTAGGAAATTATACAGTAAAAGACATGATAGTGACAAGTATATGTTGAAATTTAAGTCCTCATCAAGAGAGCTCGTCTTAAAAAAGAGGGCTGCTCGTGACAATTATATGCAAGGTTTACTTGGTTCGGGAGGCGATTGGTGGAAAAAATTATTGTTATGTTATAGTTATAATTTGTCAATGATAATGTCCGGTGACGGTAAATTAATTACTGAGAAGCAGGCCATTGCTAGTGAATTAAATGTCTTTTATGGTAGTGTGTTCAATACATCCAATAGCTGTGTGTTGGACCTTCACGGTGAATCAGGGGCTCCACTTCTCCAAATAAACCAGTCAGCAATTGTAAAGCTAATACAAAATTACGTTACAATATATCGAAGGGTCCTGATAATATTGTTAGTGAAGTACTTCAACTAGGAGGTAAGGCCGTGGCACGATACTTAGAGGTGATGTTTAATGTGTCCATAAACAATGCGAAATCCCGGATGACTGGAAAAGAGCTATGGTAGTCCCAATATTTAAGGGAGGGAGCAGACTTGAATTGGGCAACTACAGGCCGGTTAGTCTTACGTCCATCGTTTGTAAACAGATGGGGCATCTCATTTGCGACTACTTGAGGGAACAGTGCGAAACGTTATCATGGTTTAATGATAGGTAACATGGATTTCGGAAAGGTTACTCATGCGTGAGTCAGATGCTATCACTTTTTCAAGATATTAGCGAATCGTTAGACGATGGAGTTTCAGTCGACGCCGTAGTTATAGATTTTGCGAAGGCGTTTGATGTCTTGCCGCATGGCATGCTACTCCACAAATTAGCTTCGACGAAGATTGATAGAAGAGTAATTTTATGGATCCAAGAATTTTTGACGGGTCGTTCCCAGAAAGTGAAAGTTGAAGTCCGATTCTCGGATGAAATTACCGTAACGTCGGGTATCCCTCAGGGTAGTGTAATCGGAACTCGGTTATTTTTGGCGTTTATAAATGACTTACCAAATGGGATTCGCAGTGACTGTCGATTGTTTGCGGATGATTGTGTAATATATCGAAAGATACATGACTCACAAGACAATGCAGTACTTCACGATGACCTGAACCTGGTCTATAAGTGGGCGATTGAAAATAAAATGAAAATAAACACAAGAAAATGTAGTCTAATAAAAATAGGGAAAGTGCGAAGGCAGGTTTTTAATATAACATTGGCTCGAAAATACTTGTAGAAGAAGATTCTTGCAAATATTTGGGCCTTCACGTAAGAAATGATATATGGAGTAGTCATATAGGATGTGTAGTTTCTAAAGCTTACAAATCCCTGCACTTTGTAATGAGGGTATTAAAAGGAAGTAGTACCTCTGCTAAAGAATTAGGATATTTGTCACTAGTAAGACCTATTCTGGAATACACCTCGGTGGTTTGGGATCCATATCAAGTAGGGCTCATAAATGAATTGGAAATGGTACAAAGAAATGCCGCTAGATTTGTGCTCAGTGTCTTTAATCCCAGGAGCAGTGTGAGCCGTATGTTAAAGAAACTTGGGTGGGAATCACTTGAGGCTAGGAGGATGAAATCTAGACTCTGCGCTATGTACAACACGTATACAAATCAACCAGCATGGGGTGAGCTTAGCAAACGTATGGAAAAGCCTACTTACATGGGTAGGAGCGATCATCCTTTCAAAGCCAGAGCGAACAAATTATGGTAAATATTCTTTCGTAAACCGTGCCATTGATAATTGGAACTCTCTACCTGCCGCAGTCTTAGAGCCTTTTCCCAATCATATTGTGCCCAATTCTAGGAATGGGTATTCCAAGTTTCAGACACCTAGATATCAAGGGAAAGGCTGTAGCCGCTTTTGAAAGTTCAGATATTTGAATATCGCGCTACATTGCTTCGAGAAGCATTTCGAAGATTTTTACCGATAGTTGGATGTCAAGTGACGTAGCGAGTAATAGCAGAGGTGGAGGCTATTTATTGATTAAATAGTTAACTATGGAGTAGAGACTTGAGACTGGGATCAGATTACTGGCACGGCCAAATGAAAGAGAATGCAATTAGTATCAAGTAAATCAGACCAGGGATTCAAGAGATATGAGGATTTCTAGATATCAGGCGATGACGCGTGACCCTGACCGTTTTGAATAAAAGCCAGCTGGAGGAGGCATGGTTAGCTCATTCTAACACAAGCACTTGGCAAGCAAGTTGCGTCTACGCTGAGCCAAGGCACATGGTTGCCGTATCTACGCAGAAGTTCTTTTCAAATCGTGATAGTCACGAGAAGTGCTGCGCAAACGAGTTGGAACTTAGTAAGTTTCTGGTGAGGAGAATCACTGAGGTGATTGATTTCTACAGACATTGGTGGAAATATTTATATTTCCAAAAGGACATATGCTAGACTTTGTCTAGAAAATAGTATTTTGTCACAGTCCAGTAGTAACTTAATACTTGGATGTTTAAATCCATTTCAAGTCAGTTTTCATATTTGTAACTAGTTAACCACTTCGATCTGTCAGTACACTGAAGACTAGTCTATAACGGTGGCGTTCATTAGTCTACGCAAGGGAAACTGCAGGTTGCTTAGCGCATGGCAGATGGTGATATTAATAAACCATGCCCAGGGAACGATCTTCAGAACAGCCGTTAATTGCTTAGACTGTCAATGTTTTTCTTGTACTGATGAGATTACAGTGAGTTATGTTACAACTGACATATTTAAGAAGAGATCACTTAGATCTGACCCTATTTAAACAAACTGTTATGGCTTTGATAGAAGCTCATATTAAAATGGAACCACAGTTTATTCAAACGTCGAAAGATACTACCACTATGTCTGACTAGACGATTTGTGGGTCTACAATGGCGGCCGATACAAGGATTATACGTGCTTGTCCGATAGGGCATGTCTACGGATAAATCTGGTACAGACCAGGTTTACTACGCTTCAAGACCATCAAGAAATGTAAGCCACATTTGAATTATATTATGCCTAGCTAATTGGAACAAACTATTTTTTTCTGCAGATGACCAACACATTTTTTTCGTCGTATTTAAAGCTTGCAATGATTTACGCAAGACTTATTAGAGTTATTCTGAGCATTTTCAGCACTCAGAACAGTTTAGGATCGATGACCGAGCATTTCGAGCATTTATTTGAATTTTTCATATTTTAAGGAAACCACGGAAAACCCCGTTGTAACTGTAAAAGTTAAAATTATTTTTGTTGAGGAATGGATATTTTTTTCCATATTCGAAGGTTCGAACATGTGGATTCTCACATAATGAGATGATAATTAAACATATTTGAAATAATACAAATAATAATAATAATAATAATCCACTAATAATAATAATAATAATTTTCATAATTTTTCTAAATAATTCTTGGATATTATATTTTATAATAATCATATGTATTGAGAAAGAGCCTATGAAGTACTTTAAACATTTCTAGTTTGGAACAGGAGATTTTCCGAAGGAGAGTGGTTAGCGCAAGCCCGCATTCAACCAACATTTCAGTTCTGGTTGAACAGTTGATATTTGCCATGAGCAAAGTATATGTTTCAGATAACACGGAGAGGCATGAAACGGGAAGCAAATGATATTTGTATCAAATAGGATATTTTTGTATTTATATAAAATCATGACGTAAATACACTCGAAAGTGAAATGAAGATTTTCATAAGTATGGTAAATTCACGGGTTGAACTGAATGGTAAAATAAAATAAACTTGTAAGTTTATTAATCTTCCAGTGTTGATAACAAGCAGAGGCTTGATTTATTGTATAAATTTTGGGAAGAAAATTTATGTGTGTGGAGTAGTTGAAATGCCATTCCCAGGTGCGCATGTTAAGTCGCAGGAATGAAGGTTTTTTTCGAGCATCAATCAAATAGCAGGTTCGATGGCTCAGGTTTATAGTAGGAGTATTGGAGCCACACATTTCGTCGTATGAATAACCCGAAGGTTATTTCTTTGAAACCATCAGTTCTTATTTCAACCTTGTTTACAAATTCCATTTAGACTTTGATTTTGCTAGAACCCGGATTTGTCATGATAGTAGTTTATTCTTCTTCAGAGGAAGACCTTTGCCGTTGTTGTTGTAATATTGTGTTCTTACACAAATAAATATAATGGGCCACTGCCAATTAAAAATAATTCTTTAACCACGAATAATTTGAAGGATATTTTCAATCCTAGTGCCATGAACTAAATGAATTCATTATAAAACTACAATTCTAATTTCAGCATTCTGTCGAAGAATTGCAAGTTGTAAAAGTTGCTAAAAATGGCCATGAATATAAATATTTTTATAATAATGATTCCCAAGTGGAAAATTGAATAGTTGAATGGTTCAACCATTTATTGATCAAGTTGATGATTCAGAAATCATATATTTTGTTTGGAACTTGAAGTTCATAATCGAGTCACTTCTCGAATGTTTAATGTCAGAAGAACAATTAATTGTTGTTGTGCTTCGCACAGTTCTTCGATGCTATGCTCAATGGTCAAATACTTTTCAGATGTTATAAATATGTATAAATAATGTGTGTTGCTACAATGATGATAATATTTTCGACGATATATTTTTAAAACTGGAAAACAAATGAAAGTTTAAGAATTCTATAAACATTTATTCTACGAGTGTTAATATCATGTAAATAGTCAAACAGTGATCTACGTTATTTCCAGTATAGACAATTAATTTTGAACTGGAATTAAATATTAATAATTTTGGAACACAGTCCACAGGACTATTAATCGGACTTGTGTTTCCAAAAAGATTGTCAAATGTGTTTGGAAAATTTCTGTATATTGTGTGTAAATAAGAGTGTGGATCGCCACACGTGGATGATGCTGCTTTGAGCATCTTTGCAGTCAGATTTTAACTTAAAAATAAACTGAGATAATTTTACCAGATGTGTTTCTCCCAATTAAATCTCCTTCTATCCTTATTGTTGCATTGAGCCAAAAATCAGTAAAGCATTTTTTTAAATTTGGTGTCGTTTTTGCGATTTGCTTTAACCCATCTGGCGCTCCGGGATATTTTGACTCTCGTGCTGACTGATTATTGGTAAAATGCATATGTGGTCGTGCGGACTCCGGTCTAAACGGGCACAATATAGGTGTGTTTAAGAAAAGACTGACTATTTGTGTAAATACTCCAGTTTAATTGTTAGTGAATTGTTATGTACAATTATTTATTTGTTATATATATTTATTTTGCCACCGGGGGACACACCCCCAATTGCAAATAAACGAATGAATGAATGAATGAGTCCATTTATTGACAGCTGAGCTGTAACACTCACCGGTTATTGGATATTTATGAAATCATACGATTTGAGTAGTCTACTCATTGCTTTGATTGACTGTTTCTGAAATCCATTAAAAATGACAAAGGAAAGACCTCAGAATGTTAAAATGACAAGAAACAGACGTCACAGTGGGCAAAATGTGAAATGCACAGCAATTATGGAGCGTATTTTCCTACAGGAACAGTATCTGCAAATCGCACACTCAGTACATTTCCTTAAAAGTCAATTTTTAAAGAAGCAATAGATATTTATGAAATTAGAGTGCAGTTCATCACTGCTAGTGCCTATTCTAATTCATTTGAAACCATTCGTGACTCCGCAACGATCCACAGCCAATATTTCGACTTATACTGTGTAATATAAACCAGTCGTGACTCCGCAAAGATCCACAGCCAATATTTCGACTTATACTGTGTAATATAAACCAGTCGTGACTCCGCAAAGATCCACAGCCAATATTTCGACTTATACTGTGTAATATAAACCAGGCGTGACTCCGCAAAGATCCACAGCTAATATTTCGACTTATACTCTGTAATATAAACCAGTTGTGACTCCGCAAAGATCCACAGCCAATATTTCGACTTATACTGTGTAATATAAACCAGTGGTGGCTCTGCAAAGATCAACAGCCAATATTTCGACTTATATTGTGTAATATAAACCAGGCGGGACTCTGCAATGATCCACAGCCATTATTTCGACTTATACTGTGTAATATAAACCAGTCGTGACTCCGCAATGATCCACAGCCAATATTTCGACTTATACTGTGTAATATAAACCAGGCGTGACTTCGCAAAGATACACAGCCAATATTTCGACTTATACTGTGTAATATAAACCAGGCGTGACTCCGCAAAGATCCACAGCCAATATTTCGACTTATACTGTGTAATATAAACCAGGCGTGACTCCGCAAAGATCCACAGCCAATATTTCGACTTATACTGTGTAATATAAACCAGGCGTGACTCCGCAAAGATCCACAGCCAATATTTCGACTTATACTGTGTAATATAAACCAGTCGTGACTCCGCCATGATCCACAGCCAATATTTCGACTTATATTGTATAATATAAACCAGTCGTGACTTCGCAATGATCCACAGCCAATATTTCGACTTATATTGTATAATATAAACCAGTCGTGACTCCGTAATGATCCACAGCCAATATTTCGACTTATATTGAATAATATAAACCAGTCGTGACTCCGCAATGATCCACAGCCAATATTTCGACTTATATTGTATAATATAAACCAGTCGAGACTCCGCATTGATCCACAGCCAATATTTCGACTTATACTGTGTAATATAAACCAGTCGTGACTCCGCAAAGATCCACAGCCAATATTTCGACTTATATTGTATAATATAAACCAGTCGTGACTCCGCATTGATCCACAGCCAATATTTCGACTTATACTGTGTTATATAAACCAGTGGTGGCTCCGCAAAGATCCACAGCCAATATTTCGACTTATACTGTGTAATATAAACCAGTCGTGAATCCGCAATGATCCACAGCCAATATTTCGACTTATACTGTGTAATATAAACCAGGCGTGACTCCGCAAAGATCCACAGCCAATATTTCGACTTATACTGTGTAATATAAACCAGGCGTGACTCCGCAATGATCCACAGCCAATATTTCGACTTATACTGTGTAATATAAACCAGTCGTGACTCCGCAATGATCCACAGCCAATATTTCGACTTATACTGTGTAATATAATCCAGGCGTGACTCCGCAAAGATCCACAGCCAATATTTCGACCCATACTGTGTAATATAAACCAGGCGTGACTCCGCAATGATCCACAGCCAATATTTCGACTTACACTGTGTAATATAAACCAGTCGTGACTCCGCAATGATCCACAGCCAATATTTCGACTTATACTGTGTGATATAAACCAGGCGTGACTCTGTAAAGATCCACAACCAATATTTCGACTTATGCTCTGTAATATAAACCAGGCGTGACTCCGCAATGATCCACAGCCAATATTCCGACTTATACTGTGTAATATAAACCAGGCGTGACTCCGCAAAGATCCACAGCCAATATTTCGACTTATACTGTGTAATATAAACCAGGCGTGACTCTGTAAAGATCCACAACCAATATTTCGACTTATGCTCTGTAATATAAACAAGGCGTGACTCCGCAATGATCCACAGCCAATATTCCGACTTATACTGTGTAATAAAAAACAGGCGTGACTCCGCAAAGATCCACAGCCAATATTTCGACTTATACTGTGTAATATAAACCAGGCGTGACTCCGCAATGATCCACAGCCAATATTTCGACTTATACTGTGTAATATAAACCAGTCGTGACTCCGCAATGATCCACAGCCAATATTTCGACTAATACTGTGTAATAGAAACCAGGCGTGACTCCACAAAGATCCACAGCCAATATTTCGACTTATACTGTGTAATATAAACCAGTCGTGACACCGCAATGATCCACAGGCAATATTTCGACTTATACTGTGTAATATAAACCAGGCGTGATTCCGCAATTATACACAGCCAATATTTCGACTTGTACTGTGTAATATATGCCAGTCGTGACTCCGCAATAATCCACAGCCAATATTTCGACTTATACTGTGTAATATAAACCAGTTTGATGAGGAGGGGAAGCAGTGTGTATGTTCAGGCAATTGCTACTACTGATATTGGACGGTATTCACGATCGTGTCTTGTTTTACACCGAATATACTTGCATGTTTTAATGTTGATAATCTTTCATAACAGACAAAGAAGGGGTCCCAATCTTAGCAAAAACGTAACATGTGGGAAGCATGGATTTTCCAAACATTGTCTGCATACTTGTACGGATTATCCCTGTGCTTTGTTGATGGTCATCGCAAAGGCGAGTCGCACTGGAAACTGAAAACAGTTGGCCACTCATAATCTGCCGTTTAACTGTATGAAATACACACAAGTTGTGTAACGTCTTATGAACCACCTATTGTACATTGGATTTACTAATTCAGATACCTTCGCGGGCTGTGCATAACAACTCACCAATAATTATTTGTTATAACGATTAGTGTGCGAAAACTCATTTTTGGAAACGACTCGCCCGCCACCGATTGTGAAATAGATTTACTAATTCTGACACCTCCGCGGGCGTTCACATAATTGACAAAAGTTTATTCTTGGAGCGACTAGCGCACCATCTATTGTTAAATATATTTTCTAATGCAGACACCTTCGCAACACATCAACTCACCAAAGCTCATTTGTCGAAACTATTACCGCGCCAACACTCTTTTGTTGAAATGACTTGCGCGCCACCTTTTGTAAAATAGATTTACTAAGTCAGAAACCATGCGGGAGTGTGCACAACAACTCACCAAAGTTTCACCTCAATAGGAGAACTGTACTATTTTGAAACGATTCGCTCGCCGTTACACATTTCTCCCATTTGTTGAATCTACTCGTGCGCTAATTATTGTAAGATGGATTTACTAATACAGAAACCTTCACTGGAGTGTGCACAACAACTCACCTAAGTTTCATCACAATTGGATGAAAGGCATAAGAACGCATACGGGACTTTGTTGAAACGATTCTAGTGCCGTCACACATTGGTCGAATCTACACATGCGCTATCTATTGTAGAATGGATTAACTAATTCAGCAACCTTCGCAGGAGTGTACTCACCAACTCACCAAAGTATAATCACAATCGGATTAATAGTGTATGAACGCATACGGGACTTTATGGAAACGATTCGCGCTCCGCCATTCGTTTGTTGAATCTTCTCGTGTGCTATCTATTCTAACATAGATTTACTATTCAGAAACCTTTGCAGCAGTGTGGACAACAACTCACTACATTTTTATCGCAATCAGCGAAATGGTATATGAGCGCAAACGGGACTTTTGTAAAACGATTCGCGCGTCGTCACTCATTTGTTGAATGTGCTACTTATTGTTGAATGATGGTATATTGGCTTTCACGGCCAAGGGTAGAAAATATGGTTCAATTAACATTAAAGTATTAACAGACGTCTGTCTGTAAACAATTTTAAGACAAGAAGCTAATTCAAATTCAATTTCAAAAATAATATAGTTTGATAATGTAAGCCACGAAAATTGGTTGATTGGTGGTTGGTTGGTTCCTTAGTTTTGGGGCTGCGACAACGCGGTCATACAACCCCGTGTACTTTGTGTGTGTGTAGAATCTGTCTGATAACCGGTGTTAATAATTGTGATGGCTGTATTAGTCTGTGTTATCTGTGATTCAGGTAGGACTGCAGACGATTAATTTTTTCAAGTAGTTCCCACTTTTGCTACCAAATGCTACCGTCCAAGACACCTAGCTGCGGACGTGGCTACGCTATCGCAATCACCACTTGGTGGCGAACGTTGGAACTAATATAGCGTTATGAAACTAATCTACACATTTTAGCATCCTCAAGTGTAGTTTGTGGAAGGTTCTTATTAATGCTATAAATCTATGACATGGGACCGCCGGCTTTACTTCCTCTCCGAAGGAAGGCATACTGAGGGATTATAAAAGCTCTTAAAAATCGACGACTTCGGCCGAGTTTGAACCCGCGATCTTGGGCATAGAAGCTCAGCATGCTAGCAACTACGCCACCGTAGCCGTTGCCACGAAAATTAAGGGCAAACTATTGATTTTGAGGTGCATCTTACCCAAACCCGTTCAACAGCCAATACTGAGCTGCCGGCCAGTAGAATCCAGAGACAGACAAACTGCATGATGGGAACAAGTGCGCTGTATAACAAGGACACCAGTACCGGGGTTTTATAGGGTGTGTGTTTATTATCAAGAAGTGGGACGATAAATGACATGATACTGTCATGCGCTGACATAATTACCGAACATAATAATGGTTATAACTCAACCACGTCCACGTATTGCATAAACATAATACTTCATGAATATCTCTATTGCATGGAGGTCTATCTGTAATGAGCATGGACACGCTTCCAAGTGCACGCGATCCTTATTCCGACTCACTGAAGGGTGTTGCAGTGACAAATATCCTTCTTTTGTCCAAGGACAACTTCACCTGTGGAAATCAAACGTTGGAAATAGTAAACACGTTCAAATACCTAGGAGTGACTCAACAGGTCTCCGGACTGACTTTCACCAGACACATAGAGGACAAAACCGTCACCGCGATAAAGGCCACAATGGAGATCCGAAATTTGAAAACCCTCCCCCTTAGAACCGCAATGGCACTATTTAAGCTAAAAGTCGCCCCAGTGGTGTCATATGCTATCGAGATGATATGGCCACACCTAAGCCACAAAAACCTACAGTCTCTCGACAGAGCCAAGGCCCGATACGTAAAGCGAGCTCTCTGTATTTCCAAATTCACGCCAACCCGACTTGCGTACCAGCTAGCAGGTACTAGATCTTTAATTGAAGATGTAATGATTACCCACAACCTGGCATCAACCCCAGCCTCCACAAAATTCCTTGAGGAACAACTCCTGAAAACGGAAGAAATAAACCCGGAGTTCTATCAAACCCCGGCCATGATCAACCAAGAATGGAAAGAAGCAAACTTCGAGCTACTCCACATCTACACGAGAGGTTGCTTACATGGGTTTCATCAACGAATCTGTAACAGGAAGGGCTTTCATGAACCATCCATAGACCGTGTGTGTGTAATCTGCGGTCTACACTGCCCACGGTATCACCTGATTGAGTGCACACAAAGAACATTACCTCTGTCCCACTATGCAAAAGACTGACCGGTTGCTATATTGTGTAACATGATCCTACTTATTGTATGGCCTTTGGCTGCAATAAATTATATTATTACAGTAGTTAACATGGCTACGAGTCGAAATATAATGATTTTCAGTCTGTCAACAAGATTGTACCGAATTGTAACCGACAGCAGTGGCTACGCTCGCTAAATTGCAGCGTTGGGTCATGGGGTCAAGCTCTCGGTGGACGTGAGGGTCCGAGCCTCACGGTTGTCCGCCCTTGAAATGGTTTTCCGTGGTTTCCCATTTCCAACACCAAACAAATGCTGGGACGGTACATTTTGACAGGCCACGGTCGCTTTCTTCCAAATTCTTGCCAAGTTTCATTCATCTTCAGTAGGGGGGAGCGACGGGGTTTAAATGCACACATTTTATTTGTACCCGACTGTACATGTTAAAATAATTAATATCTCTCGAACGCATGGTCCGATTTTGACAAATGAGGTGTCGTTGTACTCGAGCTGACGTCCTCTATCCTATGGACTACTCGTCATATTTTTGAATGTTTTTTTTTGAACATTTTTGTTTTTGAAAGTAGGCGATAGTTTGAAAGCCAAACATGATAGAACGTTGTGCCATAGTTGAAACGAATGGTCTCTGTAACCTTTATTTTTTATAGTAAAACTTTTTTGAGATTTTTTGAAAACACTTAAATTTTGAAATTTCAATATTTTGGAAACTAAAGAGTCTACAAAAATTTTTGTTTGACGTAAATGAATGGCCCTGAAACCCTCTACTCCCAAAATAAATTCCAAGTCTCTAGGACTAAAACTGTGCAGTAGTGTGGTACGGGGGTTTCTGAGCCACCTCCTACTTTCATATAAACTTTGTCGATATCTCTCGAACGCGTGGTCGAATTTTAACGAACAAAGTATTGTTGGCGTAGGGATGACGTTCTCTTGGCTAAGCATGTGTGTTGGTATTTTTTATTTTTTTTTGAAAATTCTTGTTTTTTGATTGGCGCTGTTTTGGAAACGGTGAATTTTGGGAAAACGTTTGTTTGACGTTAATGAAAGGTGGGTATGCTCTCTAGGAGGGCAGCAAGTTTCAAGGGTGTAGGAGGAAAACAAAAATGATAGCCTACTTTCTCGCGAACATTGGTGATCATTGGCGAAGGGATGGTCGGATTTTAACAAATGAGGTGTTGTTGGACTCGAGCTGACGTCCTCTTTCCTATAGACCACACGTTCTATTAAAAAAAATAAAAATTGTTTTCGAAAGTAGGTGATAGTTTGAAAACCAAACACGATAGAACGTTGTGCCATAGTTGAAACGAATGGACTCTATGACCTTTATTTTTTATAAAACTTTTTTATATTTTGAGATTTTTTGAAAACACTCAAATTTTGAATTTTTTACATTTTGGAAACTAACGCGTTGACAAAACATTTTGTTTGACATAAATAAAAGATCACTATCCCCTCTACCAGGAAAATAAATGTCAAGTCTCTTGGACAAAAAAATACTAGACATTTTCATTTTTTTTTTTTTTTTTTTTTTTTAATAAAAGCGTGTTTGTAGACAGAGAGCCGGTAGCGCTTGACGTATGTTACAACGAGGCTATGATTGGCCATGGTGGATGTGGGAAATGACTATTTCGATGGGGGCGATGTAGGGCAAAACGAGGGGTTGCTTTTCGATATTTTTTCCTATGACGAATGAATGAAGGCGAATATTTTGAAATGTGACAAGCATACTAAGATTTTCACCCCTGAAGGGGATCTTTAACGTTTTAGTTAACGGTGATGAGCGAGATCGCTCTCTGACACAACAGACGGTTGTAGGATATGACCAAGTGATTCTTAGACGTTGGCGATCTCGGTGACCGTGCCTGGATGGCAGGGCAGCTTATGACGGTTGATTTTGTGACATTTCCTATGACAGATAGAGGCGAATATTTGAAAATGTATTAAGTGTGCTAGGATTTTTTTTACCCCTGAAGGGGATCTTTAACATGCTAGTAAACGGTGATAAGCGAGACTGCTGTCTGGCACAGTAAATGGTTTTAGAATATGGAAACCTGTAACATTTGCTCGACCAAGTCATGTGCATGTACGCAAAGAGCCAAAACGGTAAGGTCATTGGCCTGAAATGTTATAAACTAAATATTGAACTGGGTAAAGTCTAGTGTTTTAGGATGAAAGTATGTGGTTAACATCATCATGTGTTGAGGATGGCCGCTTGCTAGTAATTATTATTACAGTAAAAATGTTTAATAATAATAATAATAATAATAATAATAATAATAATAATAATAAGACACACACATGTTTTGAATGCTAACACGCACACAGTCCAGCTCACTGGTGACTGAATATTGTACCTAGCTAGAGGACTCGTGAGAGCTGTTGCTGGTGCTGACGAGGCAGGAATGTCAGCAGGAAGTGTGATATCAGCTTACTTGCCTCGTGGTGGCTAGCAGGTGTGCTGTTTAAGCAGAGACCGCCATTTTCTTTCTGAGAAAGTAGGACTACCGATGTATAAGAGGTAGCCATTTTGGTTCCTTATTAAAAACATGAAAGTAGTATAAGGTACACGAATCTTATTCAGATTGAGGAATGTGAAGAGGCGTGGGAACACGTGCGAGAGAGAGACAGAGAACCATTCAAGGTCAAAACGCTGAGAAAATACAACTTTTTCTGTTGCTAGGCTAACTGATAACGATTGCGTTAGTCATGCACTTGCCATTTTAGCACACGGACGTATACAGTAGAGCTGTGAAAGAAAAATCCTTTTATTTTTTTGGTAAGTACCTATGAATGACTATTTTAATAATGCCATGCTAATGAACCTTAAATTTGTAGTTATTGATTAGGTAATTATTGCTTTTTTTAATTTATTTGTTTGCAGATAACCGGTATACCTTACATGTCTGAGATACAAGAAACCAGTTTACTTTTGAGCCCACTAGAAGGATACAGCAAGAATCCACTACAAGTGAAGGTGGGAATATTTTTTTAAACTAACTTGTTTCATTTTTTTTTTGTTTCATATTTTATTTTATGAAATGAATGTATTAACCTGAATTAGGTATTTATAACGGTTTATTTTATTTATTTTTAGAAACTTGGAAAGAAAAGCCTTACCGCCGTAGCAGTCAATGAAAACCCGAGACGCAGTAAGTGCAACCATTGTTTCCAGGCAGTGAACTATTTAAAACTCAGGTAAGCCCAACATAAAATGCTATTCCATTTTTCCACTACTGAAAACTCGTAGACAAAAAAAAAATGCATTACCTGTACATGACTAGGACGATGATTGCTTTCTTGATTAATGACTATGTATTGGCAACCGGTACAAGACCATATTGGATATTGTAAAAAACAAAATTTTTAATTTAACTCCCATGTCGTTCCCTATAATAATAATAATAGTAATAATATTAATAATAATAATAATAATAATAATAATATCGTATGGCCTCGGGTGCCTGGTGCAAGCTTTGTTAATTGACACCCAGAGGGTAGCTTGCATGTCGAATTTCGTCGTTCCTTTGAACGCTATGAAAGTCAAGAAAGTTAGATATCTAAACTCCTTGACACTACATCGCTTTCAAGTAGAGAATGGAGGAACTTTGTGTTGGCGGAAAATCCCGAGATTAATTTTGCCATTGAACACGGCCTACTGAATTGAAATGGGTTCTTTAACATGCCAACAACGTATGACATGAGTGTAGTGTATATTGTCGCCTTCAAAAATCACTTACCATGGCCAGGGGCAATCTTGGGGTTGGTAGTCCGACACTATAACCACTCACCCACCGTGGCAAGCAATATAATAATAATGATATCGTATGGCCTCGGCTGCCGGGTGCAAGCTTTGTTATTTGACACACAGAGAGTAGCTTGCATGTCGAATTTAGTTGTTCCTTTACTATGAAAGTCAAGGAGGTTAGATGATAGATATCTAATCTCCTTAAACTCTATAGCGCTCTAGTAGAAAAATGAGGAACTTTGTACCCTATGAACTCAACGAATATTCACAGGTGTGAACATGATAATCTGAACAAAATGACATGACATAATTATTTTTTGTTTATGTATTGGTTAAAGGGGGATGTAAATGACTGCAGCTTTATATAAAGAAAATAAGTACATGGGTTACTGTTAGTGCTGACATACAGTTTATTATAATTTTTATGGTGTTTTGATATATTAATGCCAATTAACGTTAAAGTTTTATTTACAAGTATTGATTGATTGATTGATTGAGTGATTGGTTATTTTGTTTGCTTTTAGGTGTCGTCATGCGCCATTAACGTAATGAACAGACAGTGAAAAAGCATACAATGTGCTTTAAAGTACTCTGTGCAACGTTAATAACTTACAATAAGATAAGGTTTTATTATAACACATGGCGTTAGTACCAAATACAACAAGTGAGCAAGTTGGATAACCACGTGGGTTAAATTTAAAATCAGAACATGACCGTTGGTTAACATTTGAATCCTGGCCTGTAGGCTTTTTGTCGACACATGAACTTGCAAAAGCTGTTTTTTTTTTACTTGAACCGAGAAGATTTGGTGCGCTGTGTGTTTTGTCGTATTGAACTTTCACACTGGGCAGAAGGGGATGATCCCTTTAGAGACCATTTGCGATGGTCTCCTTGTTGTCTTTACAAGCTTGGAAAACAAGTGGGTAACATACCCGTGTATTCATTTTAACGAACCACAAGACCATTGGCCGCTACTTGCGTTGCTGAATCACAAATAAATAATAATAATAATAATAATGATGTATTACCAGCCAACAACGGTAGTGTCGATATATGTGGTCCATATGCCATAGACAGTGTTGAATTGGCATGTGCTTTTGAATAATTGGGAGTTTGCAAGACTAAAGCACTAGCACACCCAGAGTACATCTCTGTTGAAAAACGTTTAGAATCTTATAAAAATGTTTGGCCATTAATATTAAAACACCTTACCAAACAGCTAAGTGAAGCTGGATTTTTTATACTGGTGAAGGATATAAAACAATATGTTTTTATTGTGGAGTTGCTTTAAAGGATTGGCAAATGACTGATGACCCTTTTGTGCAACACGCTCGTTGGTTACCTAACTGTAAATACATGGTGTTGCTTAAAGGTCAGGAATTTGTGAACACTATTGGTAAAGAAAACGTGATTGCAGCACAAGACATAAAAGTGCCTTTAGAGTTAGAACATGCGGAGCAAATACATGAGGCTGAAAAAAAAAACTTGTCTCACGAACAGATACAAAAGTGTGACCAACAATTATGTAAAATTTGTTATCAAGATGTACTAGGTGTTGTATTTTTGCCTTGTGGACACATGATAGCCTGTGTCAAGTGTGCATTAGAACTCAACACTTGTGCTATACGCAGAAAAGCAGTATCTGCTACAGTTAGGGCATTTCTTGCATAAATAGTAAAATTTATCAGCCATGCATAGTGTAAAATCCCTAATTGCACAATATTATTAAAGCTGTTTTAGAGTGTAATTGATATGCTTTCTTTTGTTTATAGACTACTACAATGAATGTTTTGAATGCTGTGGGTCAAGCATGTGGCTTAGAGACAAAGAAACTCAGCGAATTGCCAACGCATATTCCATTCCGCATTATCAAGATTCGGAAATTGGAAACAGCATATGGTGATCGTGTACTTTGTGTATGTGAAAACTTTGAGACATTTCTGCCTACACGGCTTAATGATATGTCGGAGAGTGTTTTTGATGAAGTCAATAATGCTGTACAAACTGTACACTTAATTTATGATCGTTTTAAAAACAATAGGTGCATGGTTCGTTTTAATTTTAAAAAAATGACAAATAATAATTGTAGATATAAGTCATGACAATGGACTGAAAGAAAATATGTGTATAGAATAATAATGTCTTAGTGTTTAGTATTGTCTTAAAAATATTATCATGAAACAAAACAAAATGTGTATAAAGTTTGTAAATAAATGAAAGTAATGGTACAATGTTGTTTTATTTTCTATAGAAGTCAGAATATTTAACATTGCAGAGTATACATGATTATGACAATAAAAAAGCACACTTAATACAAGTCTTTGCCTTTACGATAGTATGTTATAGTTTTAAAAACAAAGCTTGTTGTAGATCTTTTTCCTTCCATGGTGAACAATAGGCATGAAAACGTTATTGTCTTGTTTTGGATCATTATCACTATCATAATCATAAGCATCTTGATCTATATCACTATTATTATAATCACTATAATTATCCTTAACGTTATCCTCAACATTACTAAAACCAGTTAAATATTCCTGTTCCTGTTCCTGATCCTGTTCCTCTTCTTCTTCCTCTTCCGTGTCCTCATGTAGAGTCTGCGTGGCTTTTGATAATGTTAAGGGTTTTTTGAACATTGAATTATTTTCAAGAGTAGTATTGTTTTTAGCACTTCCTTTTTAATATTTTCATGATTTTCTGTTGACAGCAACAGTGTTTCATGCAGTGCACTACATTGATGATCACTTACACTTAAAACCTCACTATTTTTACTTTTGAGCTCACTGCGACATTGTTTTGAACGTTGTTTTGAACAACGCCAAATAACAGTTCCATTTTTATTGGTTCGTTTCACAATATATGAATATCATTTATAGAATGCATTATGCTTACCATACCTAGTCACAGATACTTCCATATCAACTGTCAAGCATAGACTAAGCTCTAGTAAAGACAACTTGGTAATAAGAACAATAGTTTAATGTGCGAGCATATACGGGTGCAAATGTGGGAGCAAGAAAAGTGGGAGTAAAAAGTGGGAGCAAAAATTGAGAGCAAAATGTGGGAGCAAAAAAAGTAGGAGCAAGAATGGGAGCAAATGTGAAAGCGAAAGTGGGAGCAAGTATGGGAGCATATGTGAAAGCAAAAGAGGGAGCAAAAAGTGACAGAAAAAAGTGGGAGCAAAAAGTGTAAGCAAAAGTGAGAGCAAATATGAGAGCAAAAAAAGTAGGAGCAAGTATGGGAGCAAATGTGAAAGCAAAAGTGGGAGCAAAAAGTGAGAGACAGAAAGTGGGACCAAAAAGTGTAAGCAAAAGTGGGAGCAAATATGAGAGCAAAAAAAAGTGTGAGCAAATATGGGAGCAAAAATTGGGAGCAAAAAGAGGGAGTTAAAAGTGTAAGCAAAAGTGGGAGCCAAAAGTGGGAGCAGAAATTGGGAGCAAAAGTGGAATAAAAAAAAGTAGGAGCAAGTATGAGAGCAAATGTGATAGCGAAAGTGGGAGCAAGTATGGGAGCATATGTGAAAGCAAAAGAGGGAGCTAAAAGTCAGAGAAAAAAGTGGGAGCAAAAAGTGTAAGCAAACGTGAGAGCAAATATGAGAGCAAAAAAGTAGGAGCAAGTATGGGAGCAAATGTGAAAGCAAAAGTGGGAGCAAAAAGTGAGAGAAAAAAGTGGGAGCAAAAAGTGTAAGCAAAAGTGGGAGCAAATATGAGAGCAAAAAAAAGTGTGAGCAAATATGGGAGCAAAAAGAGGGAGTTAAAAGTCTAAGCAAAAGTTGGAGCAAAAAGTGGGGGCAAAATGTGGCAGTAAAAATTGGGAGGAAAAAGTGGAATAAAAAAAAGTAGGAGCAAGTTTGAGAGTAAATGTGAAAGCAAAAGTGGGAGCAAGTATGCGAGCAAATCTGAAAGCAAAAGTGGGAGCAAAATGTGAGAGAAAAAAAGTGAGAGCAAAAAGTGTAAGCAAATGTGAGAGCAAATATGAGAGCAAACAAAGTAGGAGCAAGTGTGAAAGCAAAAGTGGCAGCAAAAAGTGAGAGAGAAAAAAGTGGGAGCAAAAAGTGTAAGCAAAAGTGGGAGCAAATAAGAGAGAAAAAAATGTGAGAGCAAATATGGGAGCAAAAAGTGTAAGCAAAAGTGGGAACAAACAAGTGTGAGCTAATATGGGAGCAGAAAGTGGGAGTAAATGTGAAAGCAAAAGTGGGAGCAATATGTGAGAGCAAAGAGCGAGCAAAAGTGAGTGCACAAAGTGGGAGCAAATTGTGTGAGAAAAAGTGGGGGCAAATGTGGTGTTTTACTAAAACAATCTCCCCTAACCTAACCTAACCTAACTTCACCTAACCTAACCTTCCAACTCTCAGATCAAAAATTAAATTCTGGCCATAGTCGAGTTGGAACCCAAAACCTCTGGGATAACACCCAAGTATACTAGCCACTACACCGCGAGATGGGCAAATTATCATGCAACACAACACAAAAATAAAAGTTTCCTGTAGTGTAACTCATTGGCTGACAACCATAGTTGAGAATTCAAACCCAAGACCTCAGGACTTTTGTTTTGAACATTATCAGAAATATTATTCCATTTACATTTTGCTGTTGATTATAGTTATAAGAGTTGGCATTAATATGAGAGCAAAAGTGATAGCAAAAAGTGAGTGCTAGCATGGCTGGTTGTTGAGACTTTAATATCAACTAATACACATAAATTAAATTTTAGTAAAGTGACTTGGCTAATAATAATAATAATAATAATAATAATAATAATAATAATAATAATAACAGTTTAAAAATATTCAAAGGGGGATTGATATTTTTCAGGGTGTAATTTCCAAAGTACTGTCAAGAATAATAATTACATGAACAGATTCCAAGAACTCTAGAGTGCTTTTAAGGTTAATGATTGGTTAGGAGTGAGATAGAGCTAGCTAACCTAAGTTAACCTCAGCTCACTAAACCTAACCTTGTCACATGACATGTTCTACAAGTATAGACTTGCTTTGAGACTGGCTATGACGTCACAGATGAATGGCGGTGGGAGGCTAGACACGACTTTTTATTACACAAAAACATTTCCCTTTTGGCCAGCCTCCCACCGCCATTCATCTGTGACGTCATAGCCAGTCTCAAAGCAAGTCTATACTTGTAGAACATGTCATGTGACAAGGTTAGGTTTAGTGAGCTGAGGTTAACTTAGGTTAGCTAGCTCTATCTCACTTTTTTTTTTTGCTCTCATATTTGCTCCCACTTTTGCTTACACTTTTTGCTCCCGCTTTTTTTTCGCTCACTTTTTGCACCCACTTTTGCTTTCACATTTGCTCCCATACTTGCTCCTACTTTTTGCTCTCATATTTGCTTCCAAGTTTGCTTACACTTTTTGCTCTCACTTTTTTTTCTCTCACTTTCTGCTCCCTCTTTTGCTTTCACATTTGCTCCCATACTTGCTCCCACTTTTACTTTCACATTTGCTCTCATACTTGCTCCTACTTTTTTTATTCCACTTTTTGCTCCCAATTTTTGCTCCCACTTTTTGCTCCCACTTTTGCTTACACTTTTAACTCCCTCTTTTTGCTCCCACTTTTTGCTCCCATATTTGCTCACACTTTTTTTTGCTCTCATATTTGCTCCCACTTTTGCTTGCACTTTTTGATCCCACTTTTTCTCTCTCACTTTTTGCTCCCACTTTTGCTTTCACATTTGCTCCCATACTTGCTCCTACTTTTTTTGCTCTCATATTTGCTCTCACTTTTGCTTACACTTTTTGCTCCCACTTTTTTCTCTCACTTTATGCTCCCACTTTTGCTTTCACATATGCTCCCATACTTGCTCCCACTTTCGCTTTCGCATTTGCTCCCATACTTGCTCCTACTTTTTTTTGCTCCCACATTTTGCTCTCAATTTTTGCACCCACTCTTTGCTCCCACTTTTTGCTCCCAATTTTTGCTCCCACTTTTTGCTCCCACTTTTTTTGCTCCCACATTTACACCCATATATGCTCACACATTAATCTATTGTTCTTATTACCAAGTTGTCTTTACTAGAGCTTAGTCTATGCTTGACAGTTGATATGGAAGTATCTGTGACTAGGTATGGTAAGCCTCATGCATTCTATAAAGGATATTCATATATTGTGAAACGGACCAATAAAAATGGAACTGTTATTTGGCGTTGTTCAAAACAACGTTCAAAACAATGTCGCAGTGAGCTAAAAAGTAAAAATAGTGAGGTTTTAAGTGTCAGTGATCATCAATGTAGTGTACTGCATGAAACACTGTTGCTGTCAACAGAAAATCTTGAAAATGTTAAAAAGCAAGTGCTAAAAACAATACTATTATTGAAAATAATTCAATGTTCAAAAAACCCTTAACATTATCAAAAGCCACGCAGACTCTACATGAGGACACTGTAGAGGAAGAGGAAGAGGAAGAGGAACAAGAACAGGAACAGTAACAGGAATATTTAACTGGTTTTAGTAATGTTGATGATAATGTTGAGGATAATTATAGTGATTATAATAATAGTGATATAGATCATGCTGCTTATGATTATGATAGTGATAATGATCCAAAACAAGACAATAACGTTTTCATGCCTATTGTTCACCGTGGAAGAAAAAAGATCTACAACAAGCTTTGTTTTTAAAACTATAACACACTATCGTAAAGGCAAAGACTTGTATTAAGTGTGCTTTTTATTGCCATAATCATGTATACTCTGCAATGTTAAATATTCTGAATTCTATAGAAAATAAACAACATTGTACCATTATTTTCATTTATTTACACACTTTATATACTTTTTTTTGGTTTCATGATAATATTTTTAAGACAATACTAAACACTAAGACATTATTATTCTATACACATATTTTTCTTTCAGTCCATTGTCATGACATATCTTCCATTATATTTGACATTTTTTTATTTAATTAAAACGAACCATGCACCTATTGTTTTTAAAACCTTCACAAATTAAGTGTACAGGTTGTACAGCATTATTGACTTCATCAAAAACACTCTCCGACATATCATTAAACCGCGTAGGCAGAAATGTCTCAAAGTTTTTAAATGCACAAAGTACACGATCACCATATGCTGTTTTAATTTCCGAATCTTGATAATGCGGAATGGAATATGCGTTGGCAATTCGCTGAGCTTCTTTGTCTCTAAGCCACATGCTTGACCCACAGCATTCAAAACATTCATTGCAGTAGTCTATAAACAAAAGAAAAGCATATCTATTACACTCTAAAACAGCTTTAATAATATTGTGCAATTAGGGATTTTACACTATGCATGGCTGATAAATTTTACTATTTATGCAAGAAATGCCCTAACTGTAGCAGATACTGCTTTTCTGCGTATAGCACAAGTGTTGAGTTCTAATGCACACTTGACACAGGCTATCATGTGTCCACAAGGCAAAAATGCAACACCTAGTTCATCTTGATAACAAATTTTACATAATTGTTGGTCACACTTTTGTATCTGTTCGTGAGACAAGTCCTTTTTTTCAGCCTCATGTATTTGCTCCGCATGTTCTAACTCTAAAGGCACTTTTATGTCTTGTGCTGCAATCACGTTTTCTTTACCAATAGTGTTCACAAATTCCTGACCTTTAAGCAACACCATGTATTTACGGTTATGTAACCTACGAGCGTGTTGCACAAAAGGGTCATCAGTCATTTGCCAATCCTTTAAAGCAAATCCACAATAAAAACAAATTGTTTTATATCCTTCACCAGTATAAAAAAATCCAGCTTCACTTAGCTGTTTGGTAAGGTGTTTTAATATTAATGGCCAAACATTTTTATAAGATGCTAAACGTTTTTCAACAGAGCTGTACTCTAGGTGTCCTAGTGCTTTAGTCTTGCAAACTCCCAATTATTCAAAAGCACATGCCAATTCAACACTGTCTATGGCATATGGACCACATATATCGACACTGCCGTTGTTGGCTGGGAATACATAATTATTATTATTATTATTATTATTTATTGGTGATTCTTCAACGTAAGTAGCGGCCAATGGTCTTGTGGTTCGGTAAAATGAATACACGGGTATGTTACCCACTTGTTTTCCAAGCATGTAAGGACAACAAGGAGACCATCGCAAATGGTCTCTAAAGGGATCATCCCCTTCTTCCCAGTGTGAAAGTTCAATACGGCAAAACACACAGCGCACCACATCTTCTCGGTTCAAGTAAAAAAAACGGCTTTTGCAAGTTCATGTGTCGACAAAAAGCCTACAGGCCAGGATTCAAATGTTAACCAACGGTCATGTTCTGATTTTAAATTTAACCCACGTGGTTATCCAACTTGCTCACTTGTTGTATTTGGTACTAACGCCATGTGTTATAATAAAACGTTTCCTTATTGTCATGTGCCCAACTCTAGGAATGGGTATTCCAAGATTCAGACACCTAGATATCAAGGGAAAGGCTACAGCCGCTTTTGAAAGTTGAGATATTTGAATATCGCGCTTCATTACTTCTAGAATGGAATGGAAACTTTGTGAAGCCAAGAGCATGTTAAGTGACGTAGCGAGTAGTAGCAGAGATCGAGACTATTTGTTGATTAAATAGTTAGCCATGGAGTAGAGACTTGATCAGATTACTGGCACGGCCAAATGAAAGAGAATGCACTTAGTCTCAAGTGAATCGGACCAGAGACACCGGAGATATGAGGATTTCCAGATTTCAGCGTGATCCAGCGTGGACCCGACCGTTTTGAATAAAAGCCGACCGGCCCAAACATCATTAGCTCACTTTGAACCAAGCTCTTGCATGACAAGGTGCTGCTGCTACGTTGAGCCAAGGCACATGGTTGCCGGATCTACGCAGAAGATATCTTTAAATTGTGATAGTCACAAAAGTGCTGCGATACATGTGGAACATAGTAAGTTTCCGGCAGAGGGAATCACTAAGGTGATTGTTATTTTTCTACGGACACGGGTGAAATACTTTATTTCTATATGGACATATGCTAGACTTTGTCTAGAAAGTACTTTGTCACAGTCCAGTAATAATAATTCAATACTTGGATATTTTAATCCAATTAGTCAGTTTCATAAATTGTAACTTGATAACCACTCCGATCTTTCAGTATATTGAAGGCCAGTCTATCACGGTGTTGTTCATTAGCCGACAAAGGGAAACTATAAGTTGCTTCGCGCATGATAGATGGTGATAAACCATGCCCAGGGAACGATTTTCAGAACAGCCGTTGATTGATTTAGACTGTCAGTGTTTTCTTGTACTGAAAAGATTACCGTGAGTTATGTTACAACTGACGTATTTGAGAATAGATCATTTGGACCTGACCCCATTTAAGCGAACTGCTATGGATTTAATTGAAGCCAATATTAAAATGGATCAGCAGTTACTTCAAACTTCAAGAAATATTTCCACTATGTCGTGTTAGACAGATTGTGGGTATATAATGGCGGCCGATACAAGGATTAGACGTGCGTGTCCAATGGGGCATGTATCTGGATAAATCTGGTACAGACCAGGTTCACTACGCTTCAAGACCAACTAGAAATGTAAGCCACATTTGACTTTTATATTATGCCTAGCTAATTGGAACAAACTCATTTTCTGCAGATGACCAACATATATGTTTTTCTTCGTATTTTAATCTTGCAATGATTTACGCAAGACATATTAGAGTTATTCTGAGTATTTTCAGCACTCAGAACAGTTTAGGATCGATGACCGAGCATAACGAGCATTTATTTGAATGTTTCATATTTTTTTGATAATCACGGTAATCAGCCGAGGTAACTGTAAAAGTTAATAATTATTTTTGTTGAGAAATGGATATTTTATCCATATTCGAAGAATCGAACATGTGGATTCTCACATAATGAAATAATAATTAAACACATTTACAATAATATAACTAATAATAATAATAATAATAATTCACTAATAATAATAATAATAATAATAATAATAATAATAATAATAATAGGCTAATGATTTTCATAACTTTTCTAAATAATTCTTGGATCTTATATTTTCTAATAATCACATTCATTGAGAGAGAGCTTATGAAGTAGTTTATTCATTTCTAGTTTGGAACAGGTGATTTTCCGAAGGATAGTGGTTAGCGCAAGCCCGCATTCAACCAACATCACAGTTCTGGTTGATTAGTTAATATTTGCATTGAGCAAATTATATTTTTCAGATAACACGGAGAGGCATGAAACGGGAAGCAAATGATATTTGTATCAATTAGGATATTTTTGTATTTATATAAAATCATGACGTAGATACACATTCGAAAATGAAATAGAGAGTATCATAAGTGTGGTAACTTCACGATTTGAACTGAATGGTAAAATAAAATAAACTTGTAAGTTTATAAATCTTCCAGTGTTGATAATAAGCAGAGGCTTGATTTATTGTATAAATTTTGGGAAGAAAATGTATGTGTGTGGAGTAGTTGAAATGCCATTCCCAGGTGCGCATGTTTAAGTCGCAGGAATGAGGAGGCTTTTATTTGAGCATCAATCAAATAGCAGGTTCGATGACTCAGTATTAAAGAAGGAGTATTGGAACTACACATTGCGTCGTATGAATGACCCTAAGGTTATTTCTTAAAAACCATCAGTTCTTGTTTCAACCTTGTTTACGGATTCCATTAAGATTTTGATTTTGCTAGAACCCGGATTTGTCATGATAGTATTTTATTCTTCTTCAGAGGAAGACCTTTGCCGTTGTTGTTGGAATATTGTGTTCTTATAAAAATAATAGAATGGGCCACTGCCAATTTAAAATAATTCTATAACCACGAATAATTTGAAGGATGTTTTCAATCCTAGTGTCATGAACTAAATGAATTTATTATGAAGCTACAATTCTTATTTCCGCATTCTGTTCAAGAATTGCAAGTTGTGAAAGTTACTAAAATGGCCACAAATAAAAATATTTTTCTTAATAATGATTCCAAGTGGAAAATCGAATAGTTGAATGGTCCTACAATTTATTGATCAAGTTGATGATTCAGAAATCATATATTTTGTTAGGATCTTGAAGTTCATAATCGAGTCACTTCTCGAAACGTTTAATGTCAGAAGAACAATTAATTTTGTTGTGCTTCGCACAGTTCTTCGATGCTATGCTCAAGGGTCAAATACTTTTCAGATGTTGTTATTAATATGTGTACATAATTTGTGTTGATTCAGAGATAATAATATTTTTGACAATATTTTTTGAAACTGGAAAAATAAGTGAAAGTTAAAAATTCTATGAACAATTATTCTACGAGTGTTAATATTATGTAAAAATTCAACCAGTGAACTACAGTATTTCCAGTAAAGACAATTAAATTTGATCTGGATTTAATCATAAATAATGGATATAATTTTGGAACACAGTCTACAGGACTGATAATCAGACTTGTGTCTCCAAAGATAATTGTCCAATGTTTTGGAAAATTTCTGTACAATGTGTAAATAGTAATGTGGGTCGCCACACATGAATGATGCTGCTTTGAGCATTTTAATTTGCAGTCAATTTTAAATTCAGAATAAAATGAGATAATTGTACATGATGTGTTATGCCCAGTTGAATCTCCTTCTATCCTTATTGTTGCATTGAGCCAAAAATCAGTAAAGCATTTTTTTTCATTTGATGTCGTTTTTGCGATTAGCTTTAACCCATCTGGCGCCCCGGGATATTTTGACTCTCGTGCTGACTGATTCTTGGTAAAATGCATATGTGGTCGTGCGGACTCCGGTCTAAACGGGCACAGTAAGTTATTAACGTTGCACAGAGTTCTTTAAAGCACAATGTATGCTTTTTCACTGTCTGTTCATTACGTTAATGGCGCATGACGACACCTAAAAGCAAACAAAATAACCAATCACTCACTCAATCAATCAATCAATACTTGTAAATAAAACTTAAACGTTAATTGGCATTAATATATTAAAACACCATAAAAATTATAATAAACTGTATGTCAGCACTAACAGTAACCCATATACTTATTTTCTTTTTATAAAGCTGCAGTCATTTACATCCCCCTTTAACCAATACATAAACAAAAAATAATAATGTCATGTTATTTTGTTCAGATTATCATGTTCAAACCTGTGAATATTCGTTGAGTTCATAGGGTACAAAGTTCCTCATTTTTCTACTAGAAAGCGCTATAGAGTTTAAGGAGATTAGATATCTAACATCTAACCTCCTTGACTTTCATAGTCAAGGAACAACTAAATTCGACATGCAAGCTACCCTCTGTGTGTCAAATAACAAAGCTTGCACCCGGCACCCGAGGCCATACGATATTAATATTATTATTAATATTATATTATTATTAATATTATTATTATTATTATTATTATTATTATTATTATTATTATTATTATTATTATTATTATTATAGGGAACGACATGTGAGTTAAATTAACATTTTTGTTTTTTACAATATCCAATATGGCCTTGTACTGTCCAGGTAAACAACCAATATGGTCTTATACCGGTTGCCAATACATAGTCATTAATCAAGAAAACAATCATCGTCCTAGTCATGTACAGGTAATGCATTGTTTTTGTCTACGAGTTTTCATTAGTGGTAAAATGGAATAGCATTTTATGTTGGGCTTACCTGAGTTTTAAATAGTTCACTGCCTGGAAACAATGGTTGCACTTACTGCGTCTCGGGTTTTCAGTGACTGCTACGGAGGTAAGGCTTTCCTTTCCAAGTTTCAAAAAATAAATAAAATAAACCGTTATAAATACCTAAATTCAGGTTAATACATGCATTTCATAAAATAAAATATAAAACAAAAAAATGAAACAAGTTAGTTTAAAAAAATAATCCCACCTTCACTTGCAGTGGCTTCATGCTGTATCCTTCTAGTGGGCTCAAAAGTAAACTGGTTTCTTGTATCTCAGACATGTAATGTATACCGGTTATCTGCAAACAAATAAATTAAAAAAGCAATAATTACCTAATCAATAACTACAAATTTAAGGTTCATTAGCATGGCATTATTAAAATAGTCATTCATAGGTACTTACCAAAAAAATAAAAGGATTTTTCTTTCACAGCTCTACTGTATACGTCCGTGTGCTAAAATGGCAAGTGCATGACTAACGCAATCGTTATCAGTTAGCCTAGCAACAGAAAAAGTTGTATTTTCTCAGCGTTTTGACCTTGAATGGTTCTCTGTCTCTCTCTCGCACGTGTTCCCACGCCTCTTCACATTCCTCAATCTGAATAAGATTCGTGTACCTTATACTACTTTCATGTTTTTAATAAGGAACCAAAATGGCTACCTCTTATACATCGGTAGTCCTACTTACTCAGAACCAAAATGGCGGTCTCTGCTTAAACAGCACACCTGCTAGCCACCACGAGGCAAGTAAGCTGATATCACACTTCCTGCTGACATTCCTGCCTCGTCAGCACCAGCAACAGCTCTCACGAGTCCTCTAGCTAGGTACAATATTCAGTCACCAGTGAGCTGGACTGTGTGCGTGTTAGCATTCAAAACATGTGTGTGTCTTATTATAATTATTATTATTATTATTATTATTAAACATTTTTACTGTAATAATAATTACTAGCAAGCGGCCATCCTCAACACATGATGATGTTAACCACATACTTTCATCCTAAAACACTAGACTTTACCCAGTTCAATATTTAGTTTATAACATTTCAGGCCAATGACCTTACCGTTTTGGCTCTTTGCGTACATGCACATGACTTGGTCGAGCAAATGTTACAGGTTTCCATATTCTAAAACCATTTACTGTGCCAGACAGCAGTCTCGCTTATCACCGTTTACTAGCATGTTAAAGATCCCCTTCAGGGGTAAAAAAAATCCTAGCACACTTAATACATTTTCAAATATTCGCCTCTATCTGTCATAGGAAATGTCACAAAATCAACCGTCATAAGCTGCCCTGCAATCCAGGCACGGTCACCGAGATCGCCAACGTCTAAGAATCACTTGGTCATATCCTACAACCGTCTGTTGTGTCAGAGAGCGATCTCGCTCATCACCGTTAACTAAAACGTTAAAGATCCCCTTCAGGGGTGAAAATCTTAGTATGCTTGTCACATTTCAAAATATTCGCCTTCATTCATTCGTCATAGGAAAAAATATCGAAAAGCAACCCCTCGTTTTGCCCTACATCGCCCCCATCGAAATAGTCATTTCCCACATCCACCATGGCCAATCATAGCCTCGTTGTAACATACGTCAAGCGCTACCGGCTCTCTGTCTACAAACACGCTTTTATTTTAAAAAAATAAAAATAAAAATGAAAATGTCTAGTATTTTTTTGTCCAAGAGACTTGACATTTATTTTCCTGGTAGAGGGGATAGTGATCTTTTATTTATGTCAAACAAAATGTTTTGTCAACGTGTTAGTTTCCAAAATATAAAAATTTCAAAATTTGAGTGTTTTCAAAAATCTCAAAACACAAATGAGTTTTATTATAAAAAATAAAAGTCATAGAGACCATTCGTTTCAACTATGGCACAACGTTCTATCGTGTTTGGTTTTCAATCTATCATCTAATTTCGAAAACAAAATTTTTCAAAGAAATTTTGAAAAATATACCAAGTGGTCTATAGGAAAGAAGACGTCAGCTCGAGTCCAACAACGCCTCATTTGTTAAAATCTGACCAACCGTTCGCCAATGATCACCAATGTTCGCGAGAAAGTAGGCTTTAATTTTTTCCCTCCTACACCCTTGAAACTTGCTTCCCCCCTAGAGGGCATACCCCCCTCTCATTAACGTCAAACAAACGTTTTCCCAAAATTCACCGTTTCCAAGATAGTGCCAATCCAAGAAACAAGAATTTTCAAAAAAAAAAAAAATACCAGCACACATGCTTAGCCAAGAGAACGTTATCCCAACGGCAACACGACTTCGTTCGTTAAAATCCGACCACGCGTTCGAGAGATATCGGCCAAAGTTTATATGAAAGTAGGGGGTGGCTCAGAACCCCCCGTACCACACTACTGCACAGTTTTAGTCCTAGAGACTTGACATTTATTTTGGGGTAGAGGGGGTCAGGGCCATTCATTTACGTCAAACAAAAATTTTTGTAAACTCTTTAGTTTCCAAAATATTAAAATTTCAAAATTAAGTTTTTTCAAAAAATCTCAAAAAATAAAAAAGTTTTATTATAAAAAATAAAGGTCATAGAGACCATTCGTTTCAACTATGGCACAACGTCCTATCATGTTTGGTTTTCAGACTATCACCTACTTTCAAAAACAGAAATTTTCAATTAAAAAAACATATGACGAGTGGTCCTTAGGAGAGCGGACGTTAGCTCGAGTCCAACGACACCTCATTTGTCAAAATCGGACCATGCGTTCGAGAGATATTAATTATTTTAACATGTACAGTCGGGTACAAATAATATGGGTGCATTTAAACCCCTCGCTCCCCCCTACTATCTTCATCTATTCCATCTCTCATCACGACGCGGAGGTCACCCACGGGCGTCGACTAGAAAGATCTGCACTCGGCCTCTCATGAGGCCACACGACAAAAACAAGTAGTTCCGTGAAGAACTAAAGGCTATTTTCATATAACCTACTTATGTTAATTGCCACTATCAACAAACAAAATTTCAGTTCGATTGCTGTAATAGATTAGTAGATATTGAGAACCGACTAAATGTTGCGGATGGCGCCATGTTGGATTTTTATATATGTAGGTCTTAGAGATATGTACTGTTACATGAAGATTATTGTGTACGTGTAGTATTCAAACTTCAATCGCATGATTAGGATACAGGAAGTAACAACGAGATTTTGAAATTTCTCACAGCTGCCATCTTGTGGTTATGGAAACAATTGAAATAAATCAAA
This sequence comes from Meconema thalassinum, assembly GCA_946902985.2. NCBI lineage: Eukaryota > Metazoa > Arthropoda > Insecta > Orthoptera > Tettigoniidae > Meconema > Meconema thalassinum. Next base: position 104,153,081 of record OX336398.1, read on the forward strand.
TGCTAGGGGATTAATATTTGTATAAGGATTTACTGTACCAAGTGTCACTGCTCTCAGATGATTAAATTGCGAGACATATCCATGTGAATATTTATACTTCGCGTCGCCGCCATGTTGGATTTGTGATCACCAGGTTATTAAAGTCCTATAGGTGAACTTACGTTCATAGACCCTATGAACATTAAAAAAAAGTATGATTGCTGAAATAAATTCGTAGATATTGAGATACGTCTAAATAATTCGGATGGTCGCCATGTTGGATTGTTATATGTATAGGCCATAGAGTCATGTACCATTAAAGAAAATTATTGCGTAGGTTCTTTATTGAAACTTTCACTTCGATCACATAATTACGACACAAGAAATAAATACTTAATTTTAAAATTGGCACAGCCGCCATCTTGAGGTTATGTAAACCTTTGAACTAACTTAAATACCAGTGCATTACAATGTGTATAAACATTTGCTGTTCCAAGAGTCATTGCTTTTGGATTATTAAATCGCGAGAAAAGTCTATTTAAAACTTTCATCTTCGCTTGGCCGACATGTTCGTCTTGTAGATAACTGGTTTTTGAAAGTCTCATAGATAAAATTCCTGCAGTAACCATTACCCCGTACAAAATGTCAGGGTGATACCGGTAATAGTTTCAGAGATGTAGAATGCCGGTGAAATACTTCGCACAGCCGCCATCTTAAGGTTATGTAAACAATTGAACGAAGTTAGATGTCGGTTCATTATAATGTATATATAAACATATACTGTACCAAGTTTTATTGCGTTTGGTTGGTTGAATCGCGTGAAACGTCTATTTAGATGTCGCAACTTCGCTTGGCCGCCATGTTGGTTTTGTAGTTACCAGATTTTCAAAAGTCACATAGGTAAATTTCTAGTAGTTCCCTTTATCACCGTACAAAATTTCAGGGTGATATGGGAAATAATTTCGTAGATATTGAGTGCAAGTGAAATATTTCGCACAGCCGCCATGTTGGATTGGTGAGACGTCACAAAATTTGAAGAGCACGGTCGGGGTCATCCGGAATAGTGCAATGAACTTACCGAGTTTCATTGAAATCGATGCAGCCATTTAGAAGTGATCAGGGGACACACACACCAACTAACCACACACTCACACGCACACACTTACAGACACACGGACAAAAGGTGATCTCATCAGCCTACTTTTTCATAAATGAAAATAGGCTAAAGAAGCAAAAGAAAAAAATGAAATTTCCCTAGACCTGAATAATGAGATTAATAAGTTGATTTATTTAGTGTATGGCTTTTAGGGCCGGGAGTGTCCGAGGATATGTTGGGCTCATCAGGGCTGTAGCTGCTTCAAGCGTACATCCATGGGGTGAGCTACAAGTTCCGTTCAATTTCAAGTAGTTCCAACTTTCGCTACCAGATGTCACTGACACCTTGTTACGAACGTTGGAACGTTGATAGAGAGTTTCAACGAAATCTTACCTTATAATTTAGCTTCAAAAGTTTAGTTAGTTGAAGGATCTCTTACATGACATAAATCAATGACGTGGGACCGCAGGCCTTACTTCCCCTCCGAAGGAAGGCATAGCCTACTGAAGGATTTTAACGCTCTTAACAAATCCGATGACTTCGGCCGGGTTTTAACCCGGGATCTAGGGAAAAGCAGTTCAGCATGCTACCAACTACGTCACCGTAGCCGCAATAAGTTTTTTTTTCGATGACTATACGAGAACGGATCCCACACCGCTCAATCAGGTAAGTTATTATCCCACTCCAATACCAATGACTGGCTGCGTGACTCAGCGGTTACTTTCTCACTTGCTGGGCCCAACGTTGCAAGATCGAATTCTGGAGCAGTCAGCTGGCATTTGAGGGTTCATAAATGTGAGGGAGATTTACTGACACGTTTAAGATCTCCTTCGGGGCAAAATTCCGGCATCCTGGCGTCTCTAAAAGCCAGAGTAGTAAAAAGGGTCGTAAACCAATAACATTAGTATCCAATACAAAGAATTTCCTGACCTTTCACTAACAATCACAGATCTCACACTAAATAGTGTATAAATTGTAAATACCATGCTTGCGTGTGGCGGAGCTCTTTCCGTTCATGAAGGAAGTCCGTCATTTTGTGTAGGTTGAGGATAGGTCATGCAAAATCCACTTACTCGTACCTAATGAGAAAGGAAGACCCCCCTCTTTTGCACCTGTGGAGTCATTTTCACCGTGGCCCACATTTTAACCGAGTGTGTGGATCGTGCTTACTTACGAAGAAACTATCGCAGATGACACTCAACCTTATATTAGCCAATGACGTGGTGGCTGCTAATTTCGTCATCCACTTTATAAGAGAGAGTGGGTTAGGGCCAACAATCTAAAATATACAAGTTTACGTTGGTTCAAAAAACGTGTTTTTTTTTTGAAATTCTGACTTCTTTTTAAGAAAATTCCAGATTTTCTTTGTGAGCCGGTAATTATTCATACGGAAGATGTGCCCATCAAACAGCAATCTTCCCTTTCTAATTGTTGCTGTTATCGGTTCCATCGTGCTGCATACTTCTTTATTTTTATTTCAGTCGAACCTGTCCGTCAACCCATATGTTGCCCAAGATCTTCCGTAGTAGTCTGCGATCTCCTTTAGGTAGCTGATTGACTTGTCCTGTACGATTCAGCACAGGGTCCCCGAAGCATATAAACCTTCTGTTCTGACAACAGTGCTGCAATGCCTTAGTTTGGCTCCTATACTCAGCATCTTCTTATTGTTGACGTTTTTAGTCAGTTGGAACGGTCGCTCGCGACCATCCGAAATATGCAGACGGTTTTCAATATCTACGAATCTATTACAGCAATCAAAGTGAAATTCTGTATGTTGATAGACCTTGGAATCATCTTTTATCGACTTAAATCTTAAGAATGTAATATTGTTTGACGTTTCTTACATACTTGAATATGACGAGCAATAGCATTCTGAATCATTTTCTTTCTTGCCTATCCTGTAAGTTGATGTTTCATTTAATGTATATGTCTAGTGAGCCTAATCTGTAATAATAAATCGATAACAGTTGTATAAATTCATCAAATGGTTTTGTTTTTATAAACAGCTATGCTTAAGCAGCTTATAAATGAGTAGAAACATCCACTCCTTGAGAAATTTCTGTCATTTTGTAGGTAGCCTATAGCTTGTTGGAGGGGAAATACTGAAAAAATGCCTTGCAGGAAAAACTCTTTTTATGACGAAAAAGAGCCGCTTTAAAATCCTGAAGTGTTGAAGCGTTTGTATTTCAGCAAGTTTTCTGGAGTACTTAATCCTCCCATATCGGTCACTCGATCCGGTGACTATCTCCGTGTTCGCCCTCTGTGCCCAGCTGATTTTGATTTTGATCGAGGCTGTCTCGTGTTGCTGGGGCAATTGACAACAGTGGGGATCTGTACATTCCTTCTGAATATACTTTTACTGGTTTAGTAATTTCACCCACTTTGGGTTCTCTTTGTTTTTATTTCTTTCAATGCATTCCACTAACACACTTGTTTATGTTTTTCCTTTGTGCATCCTCTTATATTTTCTGAAAGTATTGTAACTGTTCAATTTATTTGGGGTGGTGGTTGTGTAGCACAACAAGGACAACATTTCATAACCATATATTGTCATAGTAACTCACAATAAGACATAGCCATCATATCATGTCCTCTCTCATTATTCCAATCTATTCTGAACTTATCACTATCATTAATTCCAACAAAAAACATCAGAACAACTGACTAAACATAAACCATTCCATTCTTCAAAGAACAACCCCACATCATTCGATCATCATTCTCAACAAGCAGCAGTCCAACAACTGACAATCAAAAAAGGAATATATATATTGAACACTTAATATACCGGTAATTGTCATATATTAATGTTTCATATTTTCTGTTCTGTGTGGAGACGAAAGATGATATTTGAAGGCACACCTGCCACTATGTTGAAATAAGAGTCTACCTGTGGCAAGAAAAAGGCGCCTGACATCCTGTGTGAACAACGAGGTAGGGTTGAGATTGGAATGCAGCCCGTACTGAAGAAAGAGCCAAAACCCCGTTAGCCGGAGTTCAAGAACCCAGCTTGGTGCGAAGGACAAGTGAGTCACCCCTAAGCGTCTGTTCTTTGTAAGACAAGAGGAAACTACAGAAACTTCAACGCCTACGTGGGAGGAACCACAAAATACTGCGAGTTTGGAAACAGCACCAACCAATGAGAATAGAGGACGCGGGACTTTTCGTGCTCATTTCGATGGTACGCCGTCAGAAGAAATTAAGGAGGGAAAGTGATTACGATTAATTGCACGATCAAAATGAATCCCGCATGCCAGAAATGATCGATTCACATCAAGACGAGATCCCTGATATGAGTTGTTTGTCTGTAGTTCTATGGTTAAATAGTTAGATATTTTATTCAGTCCCACCCCCACATTTTGGACTGAAATGTATAAATACTGAGTGGAGTGTTCACTCGAGGTCATTGTTAGTTCATTCTTTGGTTTAATTTGAAGGCTGACTACGCTCATTCTACGTTATTATTTTGAGGAAGTTAACTTGTCCGTTATTATACAAGTCCGTGGACTTAGAAAATTTTCGAGCCAGTGGTAGAGAGGAACTTAGCCTTTAAAGATAACATCTTTGCTCTTAGGAGATGAATTCTATCGCATCTCAAGTGTATTAACTAATGTGTTTTGCGTGTGAAATGTCTTGAGATAGCGCACTGCGATAAATTAGGGACAGTCAACGTATAATATTGCTCTCAGGACTTGTGGATGAATATAGCAATCCACAGCAATCTAATAGGGATAAATGTGTCAGGAATTATTTTAAAGCAAACTGACATTCTATTTGAAGCAGCCAGCCAACTATGGGGACCGTGGTATCAGCAGCTGAAAGAAGGATGGTACTACTGGAATCGACCACGGAAATGATGGAGGCGTGCTAACCGCATATGTTTGGGGTCATGCCCAAAAACGTTAACTACGGAGGGGGCTGAAAGGATGAGTACAGAATGATTTATTTCATTATGTAGCCTAGTTTTTGGTTATCGGGAATCCTTGTATATATTTTGTAGTTTTAGTGTTTATTTTGTGGGTTAAAAGTGTTTTTCTTGTAACCGACTAATATTTTAAATTTGTGAAAAGCATCGTGGTTATTCTTTGTATTTTATGTAAAATTTGTGCGGGACAGTAGAGTAAATTGTACTCGCGTGTACAGAGTGTGCATTATGATAGATACGGCACATGAATGAACTGGATCGCTGATGATAAATGAAGCATTTGATAGTTAACGTAATTACAGTATTGGGGGGTAAAATATGAATTTTGTTTGAGAAACATTGGATTACACAGGCTGTAATTTTATGCGATATTGCATATTTCTTAGCAGGGTGCATTCAGCTTCTGTGGTAATCATTTTATTTAGTTGAGTACTTAGGTAATCCTTTTGTGTGTTGGAGCATATTTTATGAGGTTTTGTCTGTGATCTGAAGCATTTTGATGGAGGTGGAGTGTTGTACCAAAGCATGGGTCTATTATTATTATTATTATCATCCTGCGCGGGGTTTGACCGAGGCCATTTACCTATCAGCTGCATGGCATCGAAGACAGGACTCACAAGGGTGATGTCACTTTTAAGTGTTCTACAGGTCCCAAATTGCATGCTGCAGTTTCTGGGGACGGATCTATGAGTTGATATGTGTTTTATTTCAGAGTGTGATTGCTGAATTTTCTACGGAGCTGTGAGACATTGAGACCTGCCTGGTATTGACGTAATGATAAGGGCTGGAGAGTCCAGACTGCGAGCTCAGATCTCAGATAAGGACAGAGAGGCCATTAGAGGCCGAGGTGCGTGCTCGTGAAATAACGATCAGTTTTGAAGCCTGTATAATTGGAAGCGAATTAGATGATTAAATCGGGGGAGTTCTTCATATCAGAAATACTGTTCATGATTATGTTGATGTGTGTTTTATTTTCATGTTAGCTACTGTCTCATAATTCTTGTTATATTTATCGCATATTTTGGTGCGCTTCTTGTTACTTTGTTGTGTTCGGGAAACTACCGGTTTACCCTAAGTGTTAGTTGCTGATGACCACGATTGTGTATTCCCCTTGTGTCTGTAAGACCAATTTTTAGGCAGCCTGATTTTGTGTGCATTTTGCACTAATGTAATGCTTCGCGCGGAAGTAATGTGTGTATTATAGAAAAGGGTAGATCAGTCGGTTGTCATTACATTTTGTGATAGCCATTTAAGTGTGGATCCAGATGCCAAGGCATGGTGAAACGTTCAGGGATATGCGTCCGGTGACCTGGTTCTAAGGAAGCATATCTCGTGACAAAATGTACTCATTCTAGTCTTAGTCTTGCCAGAAAACCGTCATACGCAAACACACAACAATAAGAGAAGTAAGGACGAGGTCCATGTATTTTGTTTTATTGTGACAGCATTTGTAGCTGTAATTTGGATTCAGTGTAGTTAATTATTTAATTGTTTGATTTTGTGTTTAAACATGGGTTTCTAATGGCTTTATGTTTGTTATTATGGTGTCATTTTATCGGAATATTAACATGTTTGTTTGTTAGAATATGGGTCTTCTTTCAATTATATTCTGCTTATGTCACCTTGAAATTATTGAAGCAAAGTACATATTACCCAACCTCACGACGATGAACTGTACACCCCCGAAATTAATCTCGTGTACGTTTCTCAAGGGGACAATATAGACAAGAAAATTCATAGGGCAAAGCCCCCTGCTACCTCACTGCTGGACCACCACAAAGAATCCCACAGCTCAAGGGCTAGACTCCTTGCAATGACCCACCAGCAAGAGGTGGCCATGCTACTAACCATATATCTTCCTTGAAGAAAGGAACCGTTTCAGTAAGTTCTTGATTTGCGATGCTTTCTCTTTGTGTAACATCTTTCAGCAGGGCTCCTTGCAGCTGGTCGCTGAAGCTATTGGATTCTTCTCGCCTCAATAGTTTGTTCAACACATCTCAAGCAGAGGGCATCAGTCTCGCTCTTTATATCTTCCACGAAAGCGACACCTATTTCTTGGACTCTTCCTAAGATTTGAACCATGTACATTCTTTTTTTTATGAAATTGGTATTTTCATACGTCATTCCCCCTTTTGCTCCCCTCTCCTACCTTGCCTCTCCGATCACTCTCTGCGTGTGTCCGTCTACTCGTCTGCTAGAGTTATCAGAGCCAACACGCTCTTTTAAGCCCCCCCCTCTCTCTCTCTCTCTCTCTTTCCCAGAGGTATGTGACTTCCTCCGACATCTTCTTGAAATGGTACTTCTCGCACTAAGCTGCTGCAACTCAACGTAAGAGATAAGTAATTGACATCTCTTTATCAGCTTGATGGTGTTTTAAACTTCATCGTATTTTACTCATCAAGCAAGTTACCAATTTTAGAAGAAGCACATTTTACTGATAATGCCGTACTTGTCTTGATATCATTTCAGCCGAGGGAATTTCTCTGCTAAATGCTATAACTATGTTTCGGCCATCGTGGGAATTTCATGTAATCTTTTAAACTACAAACCCAGTAAACTTCATGAGATTACCCCATATGATGTATTAACCCATTCAAATTGGGCCTCGAGGGAATCTAGCATGTTGCAACTGTAATTGAATAGCCTGGCTAATGTGAAGTATGAACTGAGCTACAATAGACTTCAAAAGCTCCATACATAAGGATCTAGTAACATCCCTTACGGTTTGAATTTTATGGTGTCACGACTAACCGTCTAACTGGGCACCTCTGGCTACAGTAAACATTACTAAACTGCAAATTTCTTCAACTATCATCGTTGAACTCTCTCCAATGAACAATTAATTCTCTAAACAGTGACAGTCAACACATGCTATTCCCTCCAAAATGTTTCGTGTTACAAACAGTGTTCATTTAACTGACTTTTAGTGTCGCGTCGTGAAGTGTAAAATGAATTTGGCCGAACTATAATCCTCCTATTTCCTCTATCTCCATTTTCCTGCTACTAACACTTTACGTTAATTCACAATTTTTGTACTTTGTTCTCCAAATGATGCTTAGTCTATTGTGACTTCCTTCCATGTTGAACGTAACACACAAGTAAATTCTGTATCATTATCTAGGTGATTATAAACCCACCTTTTAATCTCTGTTATTTCTTAACTCTTATTTTCCTGCTGTTCCCAGGAGGCTGGCAAAACATTGCTCGAAGAGCGTTCTATGTTTGGCATTTCCTTCCCCATCTTTTTCGTACTGCTTTCTGCTCTTACCGAAACAATTGCAATTATTCCATGCTAATTGCACAAAAATCCCGATCATTTGTTGGGTTCAAGGCAAAACGTCCTTTGATGCTTTGCATAAAGTTTGTTGTTATAATTCCTTTGATTTGTTAAAGGCGGGTACAGTTCACTCAGCAAACCCGAGGTAATTATTACCTGGTCATGTCAATTTACATGTTGGATTGTAGTTTTGCCAAATTTAGGTGTGTTAGTTTTCTTTTCTCCGCTAAACTTCCAATTAGCATCCTGCTGGGTAAAGGTTTAGCACACTTTGAACACAACAATTGATCTCATCTTGTATTTATGCATAATTATAACATTTTCTAAAGGCCACGGGCGCCCCTTGGCTTTTCCTCCATGCTTTTTATTCTTATTCTGATTGTTTTAAAGAATTATAGTAACTATTGGAATTATAGATGACACAGGTCATACGGTTGTTACTGCAGATGGAGAATAGAAACAGACAAGAGGAAGTATGTGGAAGTGGTAGGACTGAACAATTCCACACCCGAGGATTAATACCTTTGAGAGACTATTAACTACTAAGTCAACGGTTAAGGAAAACAATGGACATTTTTCAATGACATATACGTATATATAATAGTTTCATTTACATACACAAATATAAATTAAACGACAAATAAATATTGAAAGTACAATAAAGTATAAATTAATTAAGTGGGGAATCTTAACCAAAAAATAAATAAATTACAACCCAAACGAGGAAATGAAATCGAAGGGAACTTCTGAATATGTCGAAGTAAAATGAAAATTAATGAACACAAACGTAGTTACTTTTGGTGCATAAAACACTATCAACTAGAACAATATAAGTTTACAATTAGAACCTAAATTCTTTTAAATATTTCGGAGACTAACTTCAATTACGTCTATCTATGATCAATTCAACTTGTCTTCTCATTAAACATCGAAAAACCAAACGTTAATCGTTTGAAAGAAAAAAAATAGAAGACATGAACAATACTATCGTTACCGAGGTAACTTTAACATGCATAAAATAAGGTATCAGCACGTGGTACGAAAATATAGAACTCACAAGGAGTCATACTACATTGACACAAGAGCATGAAGGGAAAATTAGAAAAATAAGTTACGTAATACAATAAAATACTCTTGGTCAAACAACAACATCGATTGTCAGAGGCACTAGACTGCACGTCTAGGCTTGCCTTTAAAGTACATTAAACATGAAGCACAAAACTCAAGGAGCACTGAACAACCTTAAGGGGGCTCATACACCGTCAGTGGGAATTTTCGCATACAGTTACGAATCATCTGATAGCTTCACTAATATGTAACATACAGTTACGAATCATCTGATAGCTTCACTAATATGTAACATACAGTTACGAAAACTGACATATGTATAGTAAATACATAGAGCTTTCATCTAATTTAGAGAGAGGAGCAGTATATAAAGTATTTCGTGATATATTGAAAGGATAATATTCGTGATATTTTAAATTCCGTGAATCACAAAAAACACGATTTAACAAGAAATACCAGTCTGAGTGGAATGAATTTTTCTTCATGTAAAGTAAACGCATCAATAGCGAGGATGAACCACCATGAATGTTATATTGTAAATAGTATATTTTTAAAAAATATTAAATTTTCTTTCGAAAAATGAACAGTTTTATGTTTAATTTTCCAAGTATACCGTATATCAATCATTTTTAAGATAATTTCCCAAATGAGATTCATCCTCTAGGGAGCATATGTTGGAATGTATCTACCGAGTTTCATCCAGTTTCATCGCATAGTTCACGAGATATTGTGTTTTTCCTACCAAAAAAGTAACCTTTCGGGTAAACAGCTTTGAATATTAAACACTCCATTGACAGATAGGCGCATGGTCTCACGTAATACGCTATATCTCTGCCAAAACGCTGAATTTACTTATAAAACTTAACAGATATATTGAGGAAGGTATTGTCTTTCATTTAAACGTAAAGAAATGACAACTGACTGTGTATGAACACATATTAAACACTCCATTGACAGATAGGCGCATGGTCTCACGTAATACGCAATATCTCTGCCAAATCGCTGAATTTACTTATAAAACTTAACAGATATATTAAGAAAGGTATTGTCTTTCATTTAAACGTAAAAACACTTAAATTTTGACAACCGGCGGTGTATGAGTCCCCTTAAAACATTAGGCCTAACTTGTGTTTTCGATTCGATGAAAACAATAACCTCACTTCTTACCTTCCTTGCCGTTTAGACAACAGGTCCTCAAACTGTATAAATCAGCAGTTAAATTAACCAAGGACTGTATATAGGATGTTACAAAAAGGTACGGCCAAACTTTCAGGAAACATTCCTCACACACAAAGAAAGAAAATATGATATGTGGACTTGTGTCCGGAAACGCTTAATTTCCATGTTAGAGCTCATTTTATTACTTCTCTTCAAATCACATTGATCATGGAATGGAAACACACAGCAACAGAACGTACCATCGTGACTTGAAACACTTTGTTACAGGAAATGTTCAAAATGTCCTCCGTTAGCGAGGATACATGCATCCACCCTCCGTCGCATAGAATCCCCGATGCGCTGATGCAGCCCTGGAGAATGGCGTATTGTATCACAGCCGTCCACAATACGAGCACGAAGAGTCTCTACATTAGGTACCGGGGTTGCGTAGACAAGAGCTTTCAAATGCCCCCATAAATGAAAGTCAAGAGGGTTGAGGTCAGGAGAGCGTGGAGGCCATGGAATTGGTCCGCCTCTACCAATCCATCGGTCACCGAATTTGTTGTTGAGAAGCGTACGAACACTTCGACTGAAATGTGCAGGAACTCCATCGTGCATGAACCACATGTTGTGTCGTACTTGTAAAGGCACATGTTCTAGCAGCACAGGTAGAGTATCCCGTATGAAATCATGATAACGTAGGCGTAGGTGGAAGAACATGGGGCCCAATCAAGACATCACCAACAATTCCTGCCCAAACGTTCACAGAAAATCTGTGTTGATGACGTGATTGCACAATTGCGTGCGGATTTTCGTCAGCCCACACATGTTGATTGTGAAAATTTACAATTTGATCACGTTGGAATGACGCCTCATCCGTAAAGAGAACATTTGCACTGAAATGAGGATTGACACATTGTTGGATGAACCATTCGCAGAAGTGTACCCGTGGAGGCCAATCAGCTGCTGATAGTGCCTGCACACGCTGTACATGGTACGGGAACAACAGGTTCTCCCGTAGCACTCTCCATACAGTGACGTGGTCAACGTTACCTTGTACAGCAGCAACTTCTCTGACGCTAACATGAGGGTTATCGTCAACTGCACGAAGAATTGCCTCGTCCATTGCAGGTGTCCTCGTCGTTCTAGGTCTTCCCCAGTCGCGAGTCATAGGCTGGAATGTTCCGTGCTCCCTAAGACGCCGATCAATTGCTTCGAACGTCTTCCTGTCGGGACACCTTCGTTCTGGAAATCCGTCTCGATACAAACGTACGGCGCCACGGCTATTGCCTCGTGCTAATCCATACATCAAATGGGCATCTGCCAACTCCGCATTTGTAAACATTGCACTGACTGCAAAACCACGTTCGTGATGAACACTAACCAGTTGATGCTACGTACTTTTGTGCTTGATGCTCGTACTGTAGAGCAATGAGTCGCATGTCAACACAAGCACTGACGTCAACATTACCTTCCTTCAAATGGGCCAACTGGCGGTGAATCGAGGAAGTACAGTACATACTAACGAAACTAAAATGAGCGCTAACATTACGTCAACATTACCTTCCTTCAAATGGGCCAACTGGCGGTGAATCGAGGAAGTACAGTACATACTAACGAAACTAAAATGAGCTCTAACATGGAAATTAGGCGTTTCCGGACACATGTCCACATAACATATTTTATTTATTTGTGTGTGAGGAATGTTTCCTGAAAGTTTGGCCGTACCTTTTTGTAACACCCTGTATATACCATTCATATTCTTGTAAAGCCTACATATTTACTTAAAACACAGGTTATTCATAATATCTTTGTTCAGTGCTCTACGTCGTAAATGCGTTTTTCTGATGGCGAATCGTACTTTCCAAATGTAACGGTTTAGAGTAAAATAAAAATTCCCGTGGAGGATGTTATTTGGAAATACATGATGTAGTGTCCGTTGAAATGATTTAGAAGTTTTAGTTCCACCCGAAGGCCGTCCTAAAAATTCACTTTACGAGCTCTAGTAAATTTCACATGTCCTTTCCGGGTGAAGATTCCAAAACAATAATGATATCAACAACTGTTGCTCAAGCAACAGGGTCAAAACACTCATACATAGATCGCTATGACAATCAACACGTCGAATGAGACATGCCACGCTATCTTACGGTGGTACGTATAGCTCGTAGTTTGAACTTCTCCCGCTAGATAGGCAGAGTCGCAGTTACACAAAGTTCATGATATTGTCAACAGACGGCATGAAAGTTATCTTCCCGAAGAATATCATGAGATCCTTCTCAACATATTAACATATGAAGGAAAAGAAACGTATGAACCTTCCCCCCCCCCCCTCTCCACAATAGCGAACAATGGGTCACTATTGGATCGCAAATGTTCATAGTGTAGGGAAAAATTTACCAGAAGGTTCGCTAACATGAATACAAAATATAAAGTTAATTCACTTAGCGATATGAAGGTACGCCAAACTGATCGTTTGAAGAGTAGACACCCAAAATAATGTTCTTCATGCACTAGAAACTCCAAAATATGCATAAGGTTCAAACTCTTACTAGTTTTTACATAATTTTTTCTTCCTCCTTTTAAATACACATAGACGTCTTCATAGAGGATGGTGACAGCTACAATTTTCCTGACTGAAGATCGAATCCAGCAACGAAGTCCGGGCCCATGGACATCGTTACAGTATCATGTTTCAAGCAGGATGTTGAAGTCACAAATGTTTTCATCTGGAATCAAATCGAACTCTGACAGAGCATGTCCTTTTCTTTCTTCATACAACCAAAGGTAAAATATCAGTACCAGACAACTCATAGATTTTCAAGGATTTAATAAAATGAATGGCCGAAAGAATTTAACATGACATACAATATTTAACAACAACTCCAAATTGAGGATAAACCAAAAAAGATTAAAGATTCCTCCCTTTTACAATTTAAAAAAATACCTTTCTTTACATGAGATAGATGTACCTGAATACCCTTTTTCTCTGTGTATCACTCACTAACAGAGTAACCGGAGCGATAAAACTCACAATCTTGCAAGAACCATGGAATCTAGTGATCAGCTTGCCCGACTCTTTTGATCCAGGCTCTTTATGAGCGAAATTTCTAACATACACTTCATCCCCAACTTGAAGTGACGTTGGCGTTCGTCCTTCGTTATACCTTTTCAGTAATCTGTCATGCGCGACCATCATATTCTTCCTAGCTTTGTTCCAAATACTTCGAACATTTTCAGAAATGGCAAGAGTTGATTAATAGACCAAAGTTTGGAAAGAGGTGAATTAGGAACAAAAGAGAACATCAGACTGAAAGGTGTAGTACGTTGTAAATCATGTACAGTAGTGTTGAAGGAATGAGTTAACCAAGGTATACAATTATCCCACAACTTATGATCCTTGTGATGATACGCGATTAACGCCGCACGAATATTTCTGTTTACCCTTTCAGCATAAGAACCTTTAGAATAGTACGCTGTCGAAGTTACATGACATATTGAAACTTCAAATAAAAGTTTCGAAAGACATGAGACGTAAAACATTTTGCATTATCCGTAACCAGAAACTGACAAGGACCAAATGAAGCAAATATATCATTTAAACATGTTATCACTACTTGCGTCATCCCTGACCTACTTGGGAAAATCCAATTAAACCTGCTAAAGCCATTAGTACAAACTAATGCAAACCGGTTTCCTATTTTAGACAACGGCATTGGACCGATAAAGTCAATGAATAATCTCTCTATAGTATTTTGAGAAATTTCAGAAGATAACAAACACCACCTTAGTGTTGACAGAGGGTTGGGCAAGATTACAAGCCACACAATTACTTACAATCTTACGAATATCCTTGACCATCCCTTTCCAAATGAAATCCTGCCTTATTTTCTGTCTAGTTTTAAAAACATCTAAATAGCCTCCAACTGGAGACTCGTGAAAATATTGGAACAATTCAGCAATTAATACAGCAGGTAACACAATCTTCTGAGCCCTGTCATGACGAGCTAGACGACATAATACACCATTTCTCACAGAGTAATGTTTAACAATCTCCCCCTTTTCTATTTTCCTAAGAATTTCACCAAGAAGTGGATCATCGTTTTGATACTCTTTCACATCTCCGAACAACTTTGGACAGTTTGACATAATTACATAATTCATATTAAAATCCAATATTGCGTTATTGCACTCTTTCACATTTTCTTCAATTTCAGAATCATTAGAATACATTCTACTAAGACAGTCAGCGATTACGTTGTCACTCCCACTGATATAACGCACAGAAAATTTAAATGATGATTTCCGGGTAGCCCAACGTGCTATCCTACATGTTTTCCGGGGTTTGCCAAGTACCCACTCTACGCCTGATTGTCTGTTTCAAGTTCGAAAGGAACATGTTCAAGACACATTTTAAATATTTCCATCGCATCCATAACTGCCAACCCTTCAAGTTCATAAACAGAGTAATTTCTTTCGTCATCATTGAAGGTACGAGGAGAATACGCTAAAGGTAACCTACCTTCTCCATGGTCTTGAGGTAACACAGCACCAATAGCTCTATTAGAGGCATCAGTTTGAACGATGAGGGCTTTGGAGAAATCAGGTATAGCTAATATTGGTGCTTTGATCAATGCTAATTTTAAGTCCTCGAACGCTGCTTCCTGAAAAGGTCCCCAAACTAAATCTTTTTTCTCAACATATTAATTGAAGCGGCACGATGAGCAAAATTACCAATGAACTTCCTGAAATAGTTCAGTATCCCGATAAATCTGGCCACTTCTTTTACGTTCTTGGGTACTTTAAAATAGCTTCACGAATAGCTTGCGTCCTAGAATGATCTATTGAAATTCCTAACGATGACACAATATAGTTGCACTTTAAGGGCACCTAATGCCCTTAAGAGGTACATCCACATATGCCTACAAATCTTGCGACTAATCTACAACTAACTCTACACTCCAGACATCCATAATTGTCTACAAACTAATACAATCACACCCCTATTATCTACGCCACTTACGCCTATCTGTCCAACACTCAACACCATTGCACCCTTACATCCACCCCAAAGCTACAAGCAACAACAACAGCCCATAACTTATTTCTACACCAAACTAGCAGAGCCATGCCACAATTCTTGCACAAGCGCTTGCTACATCTATCAACAAATACCCAGGAATTGTTTACTAGAACCGCAATGTGGCAATTTAGCGGCAGTCAGCACTCCAAAACATTTAAATAGATCCCCTCCTCAGAGGGAAACTGTTACAACGTGGTGCTGCGCGAGCGATCTTCGACGACAACGTACTGCCCCCGTAAATTGAATTATATTGAGACCACGAGGGCTGTATTGGCATAAATGAATAAAGTTATGAATGTCATAGTTGTGACGTGTATATTCATGACGTAGGCACGGATGACGTAGAATTCATGCAAGTAGGCTGGTGGAGCTGAGATTCTTGGTGACGTCATGATTTTGTTCGAGAAAGATCTGAGATTTACGACGCAGTCGCAGGAAACAAGGTATTGTGCTAAGGAAGAAGTTACGCTATTGGAGGAGAGACTCGAACCAATGAACGATAGTTTGGAAGGAAGACGGAGATTGCTGAAACTACGATATTTGATTGCTTTTGGCATGCAGATTTGTGGAAATCTATTTTCAGTTATGGCATTGATTTGGAATTTTGAAGAAATTAATTTTGAGTTTTTGAAATTTGAAAATCCGTCAAGTATAGCCAAAGTTAAAACTTCTAGCAATGACGGAGCAACAGGCTGTGGAAGGGATGGATACGCCCCTTAAGAAGTTGATAAAAGGTCGTGCACAGGAGAGAGGAGCTCTCATATCTCTCATAATCATATATCTGATATTCTGATAACGCATATATATTTCAGATGTCATATAGTCATTGTCGAGTGAATAAGTGAAGCAAGTTGTCTTTAGCGTGTGGTTAAAGCCCGGCGCATCGAACGAACACGGAGCAGTTCCATTTTACGCTGTTCGAAACTAGGTGAAGTTAAAACGCTCACATTAACGTTTCTACCAGATAAGATATAAAGAGTTAACTTCTGCCTTTATTGTAATTCAATTGGGCAGTACAACATTGAGGTGTGTAGAAGATTTGAACAATTTCACAGTTATACTTTGAAAGATATTGACATTTTAAGGCAGCAGACAAAAGTGATTTTCTCGCCACCTGAGAAGCACTTTTAAATTTCCACATTATACACTACGGCTGACACGTGTTACAACCGTGATATTGGAGAATACGTTTGATAATACAACGATACATTCTACTATGGAACATTATAATCTTGCAGTGCTTTCAATGATTATAACAGAAGTTGAGATGGAAGGCTAAGGCTTTAATGCAATTGGGACATATATCGATGGAGTGAAGTAACAGCATGGAACTTCGTTAATCGTCATTCTACAAAAGCGAGCATGTAGTGAACATCCAACTACACTCATGCATCGTGAATCCATCGCTGAATTATATCAAATGACAGTGGAAATATTTTCATACTCCACGATTATGAATATTTCTGCGGAAATAACTGCAATAAACTTCATGGCGAATTACGACTGGATCTTCAGGGAACTTTCAAGAGAGGCCAGGGAGGACCCGGCTCACAAAGAAGAATTTTGCCAGAAGGATGTCTTTCGTATACGCGGAGCAGTGCAATTTCCGGAGAAGGAAGCAGTTCGATTCTCGGAGGACGCTGATTCCAGGTTCGAGGACGGAGCACATCTTGACGCTGGTGAAATGGAACCAACAGCAGTTTTCTTTGAAAACTTTCCTCTAGAACTTCAATCAACAGATAAGGTAGTCGTGAACGTTTCTTGTATTATTTGAGTCATGTAGCGATATTTGAGCAACCATTCTTCCCATATTTTTTTTTGTCCTATCTTTCGCCCCATTTTCTTGATTAACATTTCTGTACTCAGTACACTTCGATGATTTATGCCTTTTTCTACGATCTGTTGAGACATTGTTATGTCATTGGCATAGTTAAATAATTTTGGATCAGTTGAGACTGATAATTAGATTCTCTCAGTAATTTGCATATTTTTGTAGTCACGATTTGACTGTAAAGTTAACGATTTGCTATGGCAGATTTGAATTCAGACAGCGTGTCACTTTATTAAAGTAATTCTATTCAGTAAATTACTTTGACCAATTTTCTGTCATCCTCAAGAAAGAAGAATAATTAAATGATTTTAGAGCGTTAAAATCTAATACGTCATCGACGATCTTTGAAATACTAGTCGTCTTATGAACATGATTGCAACATAGACATTTATCATTGCATTATAGACAATTTTATGAAATATGAACTTTGATTACGATTTTTTTTGAATACACTATAGTAATGAACTTTTGATAGGAATTTTTCTCAATTCTAGATTGGAACAATAATGTTTGCATTCCACAGTCTAATTGTATTCTATTCGACTATTTATGCAGTTTAGATGAACTTTGATTGAAGATAGTATTTTTATACTGCGTTACTTTGAAGATATTAATCTCAATTTTGATAGACCAGGGAGGAGTGTCTAATCGTATTTGCTATTAAATTTATTTGTGATTGGCAAATTTTTACTTCATATCGATTCATGAATGAAACCCACGAAGGTTAAATAAAACAGACATTAATACAATTGATGAATATAAGAATTTTTGAAGAGGAACAATGGATGTATAATCGTTAGTTCAGTGGACCTGTAAAAGTCGCTGATGAGTAATGCCCTTGAATAATGAAGGAGGTTCCCACAGTAATAAATGAAGTTGTTGAATTTATGAGTGGAGGTTTTTGTATGTAATTTGGAAGATTTTGATGCCATATATATGAAGATATATGATGAATTCTGGGCCTATTGTTGAGCAATTTTGGGCGTTTTGAGCGAAGTATTTTTCCGCTGAATGTATTGTCCTGGTTCTTTGAAAGTTATTCATGTGAAGATAATGTTAAAGTTAACAAGAGTGTTAAATAATTTGAGATGAAGATTTTGAATGGAGGTTACCGTCACAAATATTAATAATAATTATTAAACCTTATTAAACCTGAATTTGACATTTAAATATAACTAACCTTCATTGGTCGATTATATCAACACAATTTGAGTAATTATCAACCGGATAAACGTGTGGTTTAATGTATTTCTTGTATAAATAATATAAACAATATTAATATTGTAAATAATTGTGTAAATATCTTTGATAACAATTTGTAATGAAAGGGATTAATAGAGGCGTGTATAAAATTTTCAATTGTCGTTTGACATTGTTATAAACAATTTATTATTGTTATAAATAATTAATGCACTTTTGTTATTAACATTTGGAGTTTTGTTTTTATACTCTAAACAACGCTAATTAAACAAGTGGATTGAACAATTAAACATGATTTAGGATTATTGGAGTATTCCACTGGTGTTTGAATGGAGCATTTAAAACATTTGCGTGATAATATTTCAGTTGAGATGTGGACATTTAACGTGTTTTGAAGGAGAGCTAAGCTCTGAGGTAACTCGCATATGCTAGGGTTGAACGGAGGGGTGAGTCCACTTTGACGATGCAGGTGTCTTGCAGCTGGCCCGGACAACTGTATGACAGAGGCCAAGGACGTCTCCATAATAGCCTTGTGGCTATAAATAAAATGTGAAGTATATAAACACGCAAAACAATTGACATGTGTGTCTCGTCCCAAATCCCGTTTCCATTCCAAGTGCATTATTATTTTTACGTTATTTTGAGCTTGAGAAAGCTGAAACATTGTATGTAGAGTATACAAGTCCTACAGGAGGACATGGTTATGTGGAAGATGGCTCCTGATTGCCACGTGGATTTTGTTGTTTTATTTTTGTTAAATTCATTCTTTATGTGAAATAAATTATTGTGCAGTTTAAAGTTCCTCGTCTTCGTTTTGGTTCATTTTAAATATCATGGTGGAGGTTATTGTGAGGGCATACTTTAAGTGATCCAGTTGACAACCCAGTCCCCGAGATAAATTTAAAAGGTAAGTAAAGGTAAGTATGAACCCCCGTATATTTTGGTGTGTTCCACAATAATTTTCTTGTTAACTATTGTGCTCTAATCTCGATAGTATCTGTCAGTGCCATTTTCATTGATGTAGCTGTGCCGGTGCGTTTGATTATTGGCAATCCGATTGAGGGGGCGGATATCTGACAGCCTACTATCCGGATAACGGGGACAGTACCTCAGGTGAGTGTATCTCTCAGGTGCCCTGAACACAATTAACTCCTTTCCCCATTACCATTCCTGTTCAAACTGTAAAACACTACATTCACATTGTTGAGCTATCCCTACATTTAGGGAAGCTAGTGCACTCATTACAAGCCTACAGTAAACAAACACATTTTATCATAATTGCCCAGTTGTTTATTAGTATTATCATTTCATTGCTCACAGCCTGATTCCCTCCTCATACATTACAAATTCACCGGCTTACCATAGGATCGCTGCGTAAGCGATATCAGCTTGTTTGTCACTATTGACATTGCCCTCTAAACAAGCACGTGTGTACACTCTGTAATACTGCGCTATCAGCAATCCGTTAACTTTGCTCGCCGCGTCTTACACCTAGTTCGCTAAACGTTACCTTTATCCCGGAAACGCATCCTTTCATTATAATCGCTAACTAGTAGAGCTTCGCCCGCTCCACCAACACCTTTCGATCCCCTATCCTCCGCAGAGAGACCGACGGTGTAAAACACCATCAACACTCCCCCTAACTGCACACCAAACTCCACACACACACCCTAGTTCTACCCTCCTAAAGGGTAGACCACTTTAAGGGATTTGAGACATCACCTAACAGCGAACACAACACCACTTAGACAAAAACTGAAGATCAAAAACGACGATTTATTTGACGAAGACACTGCACCACGCCTGCTCCAGGAACTCGAAACGAAGGAACTAGAAATCCGCGCTCAGTAACCTGAGGCAGCCGCGCAAACTGCACATTTTACAAGATCACAAGCCCGCAACATTTCTTAGGAATCCCAATCACTTGTATCGAGTGACAGCACAGGAGACAATCAATTCACCCCCCCCCCTACTGATACAGCAACTCCAAATCACACGACAAAAGAACGATAGCCTGCTCGCCCGGATCACACACATATTAGAGTCCAATACCATCACAAACGAGGGTGACACATTAGCGGCAGCCCTAGACATTCAAACCATAGCACAAACAATACAACGGGACTTAAACAGAGCAGTATCGGTAGTACAATCTACAAATTACTATAATACACCCCCAATCAGCAAGGAAATTTCAGGAGATGAGCTCCCCGCCAACCTAACACACATTTCTTACCCTGGGAGTGAGGATAACCACTTAAGAAACAACAAAGACTCAGACACTTCCTCAGGCACACACGAGGAATTACACGAACAAAACATGGCCATGCAAGCAAAGTATCCCCTAATCCAGCCCACAAAGTACTCAGGGAACAATCCTGACCCCGAAGAGTACCTTAAGGCGTACAACAGAACAGCGAACATAAACGTGTGGTCAAATGAAGACAAGTGACGTCTTATCCCCGCATAGCCCACTGGATCAGCTCTAACATGGTTTGAGCTCCAGGAGAACGTCTTAAATAACACTACGTGGGAGGGGTTCTGCATCTTACTTACACATGAATTCAACCTCACTCCAGACGAAGAGGACGTATATGACAGGATAAGAGAGAGCACCCAGGGGCCCACAGAATGTGCACAAGCATACATTAACGCCAAGCTACTGATGTGCGGCAGGTATGATATGGCAATGCCGGAGAATCAAAAAATTCGCCTAATCATGAAAGTCCTTAGACCATCATTAGCGGAAAAATTATGCACCCTGAAAAGTCCAAAAATACAACACAACACAACACAAACTAACATTAAGATAATAGAAGAAGGAAACAAAATCACTGAGAAAGCGGTAGATCACCATATTTGGGCGCACAATAATGATTTACACCAACATATACAGGAGCTCACACAACAAATGCAATTAATGCACGCAAACTAGGGAAGACACTAAGGGACGATCGAGGTGACATGCGGTGGCCACAGTACAATGATAGGCAAGATAAATACGAGCGTGGGTATACGCACGAACTAGGAAGACAAACCAACCCCCAACGCGGGAATCCATCCCCACATACGCAAGCGTACTATCCCCCACCATACAGACAAAATACCCCCCATTGGGGTAGTTCACCCCCATTCAGTCAGACACACGATCCCCACGATACAGACAAAACGAGCCCCACCGTGGCAATCCAGCCCCATGTGGACAAACATATACCCCCCACATCGTAGGCAGTATAACCCACCACAATATAGCCAGAACAATCCTTATTACGATAGAGCAGCCCCCCAGCACTCACATAACACCTCTATGCGGTATAGGCAGGAACCGGAACGATAACCACATCCGGATAACTAC
The DNA here is from genome assembly GCA_946902985.2 of Meconema thalassinum. Lineage (NCBI taxonomy): Eukaryota > Metazoa > Arthropoda > Insecta > Orthoptera > Tettigoniidae > Meconema > Meconema thalassinum. Next base: position 104,175,053 of record OX336398.1, read on the forward strand.
ACACAGGGGTCCATACAATACCCACCCTGGCAAAACAGGCCAGCCTTACCTCCTACACCAATATACCACCCCCAGGCAGAATATTGCCGAAATTATGCCCCAAGGGGACAGACCAGATACACAGAGAGACGGTAAACGGCTATCAAAAAACTACTAGATGGGGAGGATCAGCCAACGAAGAAAGCGACTGAGGTTCCTCCCCCAACTCAATTCCAAAATAATAACGAACATGGGGATGGGAACTGCTTATTCCGGGCAATCAACTTCTTCCTACATAAAATTGAGAACAAACACAAGGAATACAGGAAACAGACAGTTAAGCATATTGTGGATAACTGGGGCGATTACAAACATTTTGTAGCAGACGGACAGAACAACACATTTAGAGACAGGCAGGAATGCGAAAGATATATGATCACAAACCTTACTTACGCCGGGGCGGTAGAAGTAAAAGCTCTAGGGAAAGCAACAGAACATAACATACATGTACACAGAGACGAGCACACAGCCTATATTATCCACTGCAGGATTTAGCAGAGATCTATATGAATTATTCACAGGGAGTCCCAATGCTGGACATTATAGCCCCCTTACATCACTAAGAGCACGCAAGGCACAAAACCATAAAAACGCACACCCTAAAGATGGGGAGGAAATAAAACAGCAGACCAGAGTCGAACCCACAATATATCAGGACAAAAATACAGTCCTTATATCTAAACAAGAAGCAGAAATCGAAACCACACCCGCCGAGAATAGTAAAACAGCTCCCACATCGAGGAAAGAGACAGGAGTCGAACGCACGCCCTCCCAAAACGCTAAAGCAATCGTTGCAGCCAGACAAGAGACAGGATTCGGACCAACGCCTTTACAAAACACTAAAACAATTAATACATCAACACACCGGAAGGGATGCGAATCGACAACCCTACGAAACACTAAAACAATCACTACATCGCCACAGCGTGCAGAAATCGAATCCATACCCTCACGAAACAGTAGGGTAGTCGCGGCGTTAACACAATACTAAAAACTCGAACCGATACCCTCCAAGAACAAAGATGTGGATCCCACGGTTACACAAGGGACAAAGTGCGAACCAATGCCCTCCGGGAACAGAAAAATGATTGCCACGGAAACACAGAAACAGAAATACGAACTCACACCCGCTCAGAACAACAAAACCACTTAGACGTCAACACGGAGGCCAGAACTCGAACCCATACTATTTCAAAGCAATAGAACAGGCGTTACATTAGGACGAAAATTGTAGAGGAAATACAATGTGATTCAAATTTCACAAGGTACAACAGAGTCGCGGGGCTAGGAAATAGATTACATAGCAAAACGTGCCAGGCACAATGAGGAAGAAACGGCAAACCGACGAGTCAGCGAAAACACAAGGAAGGAAATACATACAGCAATAAATCCCAATGCAAACATTGACACACACACACTTTACAGAATAGAGAAGCAACAACCACTATATACACTCTCAACAATACACACGTCATACAAGCGGGCAATACCCTTTCGCCATTAACAATATACACTAACATAAACAAACATAGAGTACAGATGTTAGTGGACACAGGGGCGGCAATTAGCTGTGTAAGCAGTAAATACATTACCGATGGGGAAATACACAGGGTGGACAAGATCATTCAACTCATAGCGGCCAATTCACAAATCCACAAAAATTTAGGGGTAGCATACATACAGATTCAGATGGGCGAATTCAAAGTGACCCACCCCATGTTTATCATAGAGAACTTATCGGCCCCGGCCATAGTCGGAATCGATTTCATCTCAAAATATGAGGCAAGCATAACTTTCGCAGACAATGAGATACATCTCATGAACGGCCATCATATAACCTCACATCCATTAGAGTACGCTTAAAACACAGACGATATACAAACGCAACACGACACGCGTGAGCACCAGGTCTCCCCAATGGCCACAAGAGACAAACAAAGAAACCAGTAAAGACACCAAATTCCTACCAGACAAACATACCTCTACACTAAACATAACACCAGAACAGAGTAAAAGGCTGACAGGCCTATTAGAAAAACACAAAGACATATTCGCCAATTCCCTAGTGGAATTGGAGGTCACGGATTTAATCGAACACCATGTACACCTCACTAGCGATAGTCCAGTCCACCAGCCCCCTTATAGGGTCAGCAAGAAAGAAAGACATATCATTGACAGCCAGATACAGGAGATGTTAGACGCAAACATCCTCGCGCCCACCATTTCCAACTATAGCACACCGGTGTTACTCACTAGAAAGAAGGATGGAACGCACCGATTTTGTACCGATTATCGTAGACTCAACAGACTGATTAAAAATGACAATTACCCACTCCCATGCACAGACACGTATCTTGAGACACTAAGCGGCGCTAAGTATTTTAGCACGGTAGATTGTTTCCCTGGATTTTATACCATACCAATTTATAAGCCCGATAGACACAAACTAGCATTCCTTACCGAGAACGGTCTGTGTGGATATTTCGTACTGTGCCCGTTTCGACGGAAGTCTAACGAACACATTGGCCAATTCCCAAAATCAGTCTAGCACAAGAACTAAAATCTCAGGGTCCATCCGGGCAAAACTAAATTTATCGCTGGCATGACTGATTATGGCAATTAACAAGCAAGGGAGACGAGAAAGGAGAAATAAAATATCACAATTCCTTAAAATTATCTCATTTTATTAACAATTAAAATACTAAAATATTATGCAAGCGCATTCAAAAAAAACTTCACCAGAAAAATACCAACACATACCAAAACACTCCCTACTCTAAATTGTGGATAACCAGAAATTAATAGTCCATCTGGGTATCGGTCCCTACTCTAAATTGTTGTATTTACACGATAGGCGGCTCATTGTTTACAGACCCCTACCTGCACACTGTTCACTTCCACTTTGTGTTTCCACAAAAACAAAATCACTCATGGTTTTGAAAATAATTGTTCCTTCATGGCTCAGGTTGAAAATTAATTGTTTATAAACATGGTAAAAGGTATCACCTCATGTGATATCGAAATGTATCAGTGTTAGAATAATTAGAGTTCATTCGTGTAGGAACATTGGGTTGTAAGAAAATATCAATATTCGACAACATGACTTCAGAATATTAACATTGTTTATATGACCTCAATGTCCTAATTGATTCTTTTCAAAACATTTGTTTCTAGGGACTGTCGTCTTAATCCATGCTCACATATTCATAATTCAATTTAACATTGTAAAAAAATTGAATTTTCATCTTTTTTTCTTTGAATAACCATATTGCATGACTCAATGTGTTAATTGTTGTTGACATCATGTCATTTACTCATTCCTTTAAATTTTTAAATGTTATATACCATAAATTCACACAACTATTAAACTTTCAAAATTATCAGTATTATTATTATTATTAATATTCAAAAAGAACATCGGTAATTATCTTTCTTCTATAAACAATATCTAAGCTCAGGAATATCAACAGTTATCAATATTTATCACTACATAAGCATCACTCCTATTCAACTTGTAATTCGAAATTTATTTTATACACTCACATATCTGTATTTATTTTATTTCATTTGAGGATCCGGCTAGGCTTTAACAAAACTAAATAATCAGTAGGCTCCATGATTGAAAATTATAATGATTGACCCATGTATTTAGGCGATAATGTGTCTACGAAAATGGAGTTGGACAGAAATATGGGGCGGTTACACGACTCAACCCTTCTTTTCACAATTACGCAGCAAATGTTCCCACTTCACTTTAACAACATGGAAATACATATTCCAATGGACGGCCTCTAGCCTCCACATTCTTTCTTTAAATGCCGACCTTCAAGTGGCATAATTATTATTATTATTATTATTATTATTATTTATATTTATTTTTTTCAATATTTAAATCAACATATGATTTATTCTTTTATTCTGTGCACTATTCCTGCCTTTAAACAACACGCATTCGTCTTCAACTTTACCAAGATCTGATTTAAACAAACATTTTCCATAAGGAAATATTGTTAATATTTTTTTTCTGGTCATTTTCTTTCTACCTTCATTTAACAACTCCACGCCCTAATTTATGCATGTTCATCCTTAATTCACCTACCGTTCCTCTACTCTTTCTTAATATTGTGGTGCATTTCACAAATATGCCATTAACTTCTCCATTTATTTACTGACTGATATGATATTTATTCCCTACAGACAATTTCAAATAATCACTGTTATTATTATTATTACCGTTAACTATACACTCAACTCCTCAACTTCTCAATGGTTTATAATATTTACTCGAATTTATTATTATTATTAAACTATACATTCTGAAATCATCAACTGTTTATAATGTTAAATAATCTCAATTGTTATTATTATTACTGCATTAAACGAAGAGTATTTTATCACTTCCCTGAATTTGATTATAAATAAGTATTTTATAATTTGTTTATGATTATTATAGAAATATTTTATTATTATTATTATTTTCAAATGGATTTACTCATGATCGTTATGGAATTTGTCTTTAAGAGCCGGCCAGAGTTGGGACGGCCGGCCTCAAGCCCAGCTCTTGTTGTAACATGGATCAAAATTTTGTGAAACGATTTATAAAGAAACGGGAGAATGTAAAATGATTTTGTTTCTACAGCGCGTTGTAGTATTTTATACACTTTTCATCAGTGCAAAAGCATACCGAACAGGAATACAAAGATAGTTAGAAAAAATGTAGTTAAAATCACAATTCTCCATATAAAATAGAGTTCTGAACTGCGATTTTCCTAAACTCTTCTGTGCCTTCAGATGATGTTGAAAACTGAAACAAACTCCACTGCAAGACAGCTTATAGTTTTCTCTAGATCGCTACTGAAACATATTTTAAAATTAAGAACTCTGTATATGTTTAATCGTGATTTTAGAAAATGTTTGCATATTGAGTTGCTAATGCTAGCCAGTGTCGAGGTGCTGGTAGTTGAGGCAGTTACCGTCAGATACCGCATCGTCGCAAAGTCATGTCCTTGAAACAGGGTAAAGGAAGACAGCAGGCTTCTGAGAGATGGTAATCTCATGCCAGGAAGTGATGAAATCAGCTCATGTCCAGGTGCTGTCAGTCGCTTCATTACAATCGGCAATGGACACGGTGAAGGAGATTTGGGTCATGGTGGTCATGTAGCCGCGTGCACTTGGGTGTGTGTATAATGTGTCTAATAACCTGTGTTATTGTGATGGTTGTATTAGGGTGTGTATTTGTATTTGGGACGGGTATTGTATATGCGGCGGCCGTGGCCTTAAGTTAGATACCATCCCAGCATTTGCCTGAAGCGTAAGTAAGGAATCAACTTCCAGGATGGCTGAAGTAAGAATGTAACCTTTCTCTTCCCATTTCTGCCTCACAAGCCTCAATGTATCCCGTTCCAGCCCCAAGCTCCCAAACCTGGACCTCTGGGTTGACAGCTAAGTAGGCTAGCCACTACGCCACGAGGTGGATTGTAAATAAAAATTTTGCTTTGTCAGCCTAAATATGATGTAGCGACTACTGGCCTTTTGAAGTTACAGTAATTATTATATGAGTAGCAAGCAATCACTAGTTAGTAACCATCACTAAAGTGGGCCTGAATTTCATTAAACTAATTTGTTTATTTATTTATAATTATTTGTTTGTTTATTTATAGATCTTCTAACAGGTTACAACCTAATTACGAGAAATAACAATATGAATTACTCTTAATATTTTTAATATTTTTCTTACACTAATATAAAATGATACTTATAATATGTATGACTAAATATTATTCTAGGAAGTATCGTAAGTATCGTATTTGAAATTATGTTAAAAATCACTGATAAGGAGTGTATGATATTAAGTGATTTCTCTACAATACAAATGAACAAAAGGTGCTGTCTGATATATGGAAATGTGTGCATGATTTGTTTTGGTAGATATTGAATGTGTTCGATACAGGCGAATGTTTATGTTACTCTGTATTGGTTCTTGGACAGTGGGATATTATACGTTTCGGTCTTATTGACCGCGAAGGAACATATAGTTCAAATTCAGATGACAAATAAGGTCTATCAAAGATGTTATCAAATGATTTAAATGTAATAACCTGCCTAGTTTTCTCTAAAGTCTTTAAAGAAAAAGTTCCAGTAAGAAATTATGTTTAGCATTTTTAAAGAAAATGTGTAGTTTATGTTATCGTCAATCTCGCGATCAATAGCCACGGGACCTCCTTTTTACGTGGAATCCGAACCACTGGACATGACGTTTCACTTTGAAAATCTCACATGCATTGGCCGGGAACCGACCCCGGTCCGCTGTGGTGATAGCATGACGAATAGAAAGACCTAGTGTGAGGACTCCGCCATTTTAGCACGGTAGTTTCTGGTCCCGCCGCTACAAGCACTGTAAGCGATTATGTCCAACACGTGCTGTGTTTCCGTCGAGCCGGGTCGTAGAAAGTGCGCGAGAAGTTACTGTGTGAGATATTTGTGTGAATTAAATTGAATTTTTTTTTCTTTCAGTTCTTAAATTCAGTTCATTGTGTCTTGTGTACATCAGCGTTTTGTGTTTTGTCTACTTCAAGCATATTTCTTATGTGGCTTGGTTCATTTAATAGTTCAACATGCCTTATTGTTTGTACCTGGCTGTAAGTCAGGGTATGGTCGAGTAGTTGACGATATACGATTTTTTTCACCACCGAAGGATACAAATCAATTTGAAAAATGGGCCAGAGCTATTCCACGAAAGGATACGAAGTTAACGCGTAGTAGTAGAATTTGTCAAATTCATTTCTCTGATGATTTGATAGTAAAATCAGATAATTTTATAGTGAATGGTGAAGAAGTGAAAATCTCTCGTATGAGGTGGAAGTTACGTCCTGGAGCAGTGCCTCATATTTTCCCTAATTTACCGAAGTACCTGTCAAGTGAGAATAAGTCCCGTAAAGCTCCTAACAGGAAAAAGAATCTCGATACCACCAGGAAGAGAAGAAAGAAGATTGAAGATGGGAGTGAAGCAACGAATGAGGCATTAAAAGGTCAGTCTAATGTTGATAAGAATTTGGGTCATTCTAGTGTACTTACCGATGCTGAAAAGACTATAATATTGCTCAAAAGGCGCCTAAAGAATGCTAACCGTAATTTAATTCGCGTTAGATCCTGCCTCAACGCAGCAAAATCGAGAATTAATTTGCTGGAGAAGCAGGTTCGACATTCACAGGCATTTAATTACAAAGATAGCAAACACCTTAGCAAGAAGGAAAAGATGATAATAGACACTATGCTCAAGAAATGCCAGGTAAAATCTCCCAATGGTATGAGGTACAGCAATGAATTCATTTTAGAGAGTTTATTGTTGAGAATAAAATCACTGAAAGGATTTCGTCATTGTCGGCGACATAATCTCTTGCCTCTGCCCTCAGAAAGTCACTTGAGAAAACTTTGTAAAGGACTTAAGTGCCTTTATGGAGTTAATACGCATGGTATAAATGCTATTTCAGACTATTTTAAGGAAGAAAAGAATGATAATTCACGTTACGGTGTTGTAATTTTCGATGAAGTGAAGCTAAGAGAAGAAATCCAGTTTAATAGTTTTTCTCATAAAGTAGATGGATTAGTTGATTTAGGTGAACACACACCTGACCTCCAGAAGAACGTACTTGAAAATCACGCTCTAGTGTTTATGTTCGTACCATTCATGCATAATTGGGTGCAGCCAGTTGCTGTTTATGCAAGCAGAAATGCTACTCCAGGGGACATTCTCGCAAAAATTTTAATACAGGTGATTTTGCAGTTAGAAGAGGCTGGGGCGAGGGTGGTTGGCTTTACTTGTGATGGTAGTCAGACAAATAAAAAGGCCTGGAGATCGTTAGGAGGTAGTGGCAAGACAAGCTCTCTACAACCTCACATCCTTAACCCTGCAGATGTTACGAGAAAGATCTGGGCTTTCTTCGACTTCGTCCATGTATTGAAATGCATAAGAAACCACTTTCATGATAAAGTAGAACTTCTCTATAATGACAAAGTTATTAATTTCAATTTTTATAGGGAACTGTTCAAAGAAGATCTCTCAGGGTATGCTGGGCTTAGAGCATGCCCCAAGCTGACAGTTGCTCATTTAGACCCATCATCTTTCCAGAGAATGAACGCTAGGCTTGCATTCCAACTTTTCAGTGACAGTGTTGCCAAAGGTATTACATTTTATCGAGAAATGGGACTGGTAGGATTACAAGGTAGTGAGGACACTGAAACATTTACCAGTGATATAAATGTTGTTGCTGATGCACTCAATGCATTCATTCCGTCTCAGGCTCTTCGTAAAGGTTCACCTTCTCATACAGCTATTGTTAATTTTCTTCAGACCGTGAGATCTACCAATAACACCTTTGCCTCCAATAGAACCTAGGAATCACTAGTAGTAACCCTACAGAGTACTTTGGAGATGTGTGAATGGCTTTGGGAGAAAGGTTATAAGTATGTGTTGACAGGAAAGCTCACCCAAGATCCCTTGGAGCGGCACTTCGGAATTATGCGGTCTTTCAGTTCAGATGATCATCCATCGACAATAGATTTCCTTCATTTGCATCTACTTCAATGTATATACGTCCCTATAAAACAGGCTTTAAATGTTGGTGGAAATTGTGAACCTAAACGGGAGCAGATCTTGACCTCGTATGCTAATCAGATGCGTATATTAGCCCGGAATGTGGAAGTGCATAACAAGACAGTGAAGGAATCAGTGGAAACTTCCATTAAGGAAAAAATTGTGGTTCGAGATGCAGTAAATATCGAAGACTGGGAAAGCTCTGTACCTGAATTTGACAGTGCAGTTCGAAACTCTTCGATTGATAAGTGTTTAGTGTACCATTTGGCTGGCTATGTTGTTAAGCACTCTTCTAAATTTATTAAGTGTTCGCCTTGTGCTCATTCTCTACGTGACAATAATCTAAATAAATTTTCAGTTCTTACCGAAATAAAGGACTACGGCTCAATGAACAATGAAGTGTTTCTAACACGTCCTTCGAGAAGTGTATGTGACATTCTTTACCAGGCCGAGAAAGTAATTACCGGAAAATTAAACTCAAAATCGATGTGGAGCGAAATATTTTTTGATTGCATCGATTCCATAGAAACAATTTCAGTTGATCCTTCAGGAGCTGGCTGTTGTCTTCAGCATGTCATGGATGTTATCCCCAGACTTGTTTATCATTATATAAAGTGCCAATTTTTCTTCAGAACGAAGGAAATCCGCCGAGATTTTCAATTTCGAATATCCGCCAAGTCTTCACGCAAGCTTTCGAAAGTCCAGTAGCCGACAAAATGAATTGGTAAGTAGAGTGTTACTTTAAATAGTTTATGAGTGCTTGTTTTAATATGCTGGGGATTATGTTTTCTTTTTATCTGTGTCTGTATACTCCAGGAATCTGTGTTTTTCGTAACATGTAATGAATACCGTAGTTCTTATTTCCGTGAATTATATTTTTCATTGTGCCTTGCCGTGCTATTTTAATTGTAATCGCTAATTACTTTTTAAAAGAGTATTAGTTACAAAGTCATTCGTTTCCCTTAGCAGCATCCCTAAGACCAGCTGAGCTGACACCGGCAGCGTGGAACTTGCCCCCTCCAACGCTGCCTGGCGGGGCGCGCTTGAACTTGATGAGTCTTCTCACTTTCTCTTTCATTCGTCATGGTGATAGGCCAACAGCTTGACCACACCACTGGGCCACCACATTCCCGCATAGCATATTTAGGATATACATTATTGTCCTTTTGTATTCCAAGAATATAGGATTTTTTTTATCGATTCAACTCTATAGTTAGCATTCACACATCTTGGGTTCCAAACTATCGAGCCAAATTCAAGTCTACTTCATACGAATGCATTATACAGTACAATCTTTAGCAATGTACAGGTTCCTAAAATAAAATGTGCATCTTCTTACATATCCCAGCATTTTGAATATATCTCAAAAATTCGATCAATACGGTGAGAAAAGGATAACTTTTTTTTAAATCAAAGTATAGCCTACCATAAACCTAGATGACTTGAGATGGGAACTACATAGGAAATGGTGGTGTTTTTTTTTTATCAAAGTTTTCGTGTAAATGCAATCGGTTGACACTTATAAATCGAAACAATTTGTTTTGTTCCAATTTATTTTTTCTTCATCTTTTGGAGCAGCATACAATCCCATAACGAATAAATGTATTTAAACGATTACACGTCATTTGCAAATAATAATAATAATAATAATAATGATATATTGGCATCCCGGAGATGGTTAATTAAGATAAAGATTACAGAGGCACAAGATTCGATCCCATGGGAACACCAGAGGGAGAATGGAGCTTTTCTCTATGATACAAAGTGTTGCCTCTTACATACTGTAAGTATGATCCGTAATAGGACATTTTCGTAAGTTGTAGACTACGTCATGGTTAACTCTACCAATAATCTGTATATATTACATAGACTCGTTATCCTTTAATCTAAACCAGATGACTCCTGATTCGTGAAAATTGGTTATTGTTGATCATCGAGGGATGAATCCGTGTTATGAATCGTGAATAAAATGGCATGTATGCCTGAATAATACTGTTACGTGCCACCCCCTAGTGGCACCTTTGTTAACTGGATTACGGTGGGTATAAAGCACAAGACCAATTACTGCTTAAAGGAATAATTAATTTTATTGCAGCCAGAAAAATACACTTCTCAACAGCAATTATTACCTTACTCCAGTTTCCTCACGTCGAGAATACTTTCCCTCTCACTTGTCAACAGACCACAGTTAATCCTCTTCGCTAATGAGTCGGGTCCCGTACGCTAGCTGGAAATAGCTGCACTAGGTCTGTCACTGTACTATACACTGTTTCACAAGCACCACAATCACTTCCTCGCTGTCAAGAGAATCAGCTTCACTAGGGGTTTCGCAAGACACCACACTTCTGTCACCCAGGATAAACACTCGCACTAGCTCATAAAACACAACAACCACTGCTTGACAGATCGCACTTATATAGCAGGCCGGTGACTCAATAAATGCTTCTAGATCCATCCAGGGTTCACGGCTTCTCGAGGTTTCCATCGCTGGTCCAGTCACGAATATTCCGGACTATCCCTTTGTCCTAGTAGCCCTGTTGCATAAGGCGCACGCAATACAGGAGGCAGGGCACAGCCCAGCCCTGGGGCAGTTGTACCTCATGCGGCGAGCGATGACACAAACTCACAGCTGTAACACCACCCCCTTCCTAAAAAGGCTGATCGTCCCGATCAATCATTGGTCCGTCTGTGTCCCTCCGTAGGCTGCCAGGCGATCCCGATGCACGATCTTCATCTTCGCCCTCGGGCTCCGCTGGATCCTGAATACGACATCGTTGATCCGTTTCACGACTCGGTACGGGCCCTCCCAGGACTTCTGAAGTTTGGGTGACAGGCCTTCCTTCCGTAATGGGTTGAAGAGCCAGACCAGGTCGTCCTCGTGGAATCCGCCGGCATCCGTCTGCTGGTCGTATCGGGTCTTCATTCGGTCGGTCTCGATCCGCAGTTTCCTCCTCGCGAACGCGTGCACGTCCTCCAGTTGGTCGACCAGTTCTTGACAATACTGGCTTACCGGGATCGGATCATTCCCAGGTCGGCCGAAGGCAAGATCGACAGGTAGACGGAGCTCCCTCCCAAACATGGCCCGGGCTGGTGTGCATCCGGTGGCTTCATGCACGGCGGCGCGGTAGGCCAGGAGATATAGTGGAAGATGTTTGTCCCAATCCCTCTGGTTCTCGCTGACGACTATTCGGAGATGGTTCTCGATGGTGCGATTGAATCGCTCTACCATCCCGTCGGACTGAGGGTGTAGCGGCGTTGTCCTTGTCTTCCGGATTCCCAGCAGCTGGCATAGGTTCTGGAACACCTGCGACTCGAAGTTCCTCCCTTGGTCGGAGTGCAGCCCCAGGGGTACTCCGTACCGGCTGACGAATTCCTTCACCAGGGTCTCTGCGATCGTCGCGGCTTCTTGGTTAGGGAGCGCATACGCCTCCGGCCATTTGGAAAAGTAGTCGCTGACGACTAATATGTAGCGGTTCCCTGCCTCGCTTAACGGGAATGGCCCAGCAATATCGATGGCCACTCTCTCCATGGGGCCGCCCACGTTGTAGGTCTTCAGTGGACCCCGTCGTCTTCGTCCTGGGCCCTTGCTGGCTGCGCAATCGTGGCACCTCGCGCAGTGGTTCTCCACGTCTGTTCGGCATCCGATCCAGTAGAACCGCTCTCTCAGCTTCTCCAGGGTCTTCTTTATCCCTAGGTGTCCACCAGATGATCCTCCATGAACTTCCTTCAGGACTTCCTCCGTCATAGCCTTTGGAACGACGACTTGTTCCCGAGATGTCTTCCCCTCGGTGCTCTCCCAGGCGCGGCAGATGAGGCCATCCCTTACAATCAGCGAGTCCCACTGCGCCCAGTAGGACTTAAACTTTGGGCTGCAGTCACTCACAATGTTCCACCCGGGTCTGGGGACACAGGCCCCCTTCCATTCGGCTATCAGTCCCAGGTCATCAACATCTGCTTGTGCCCGCGTGAAAGATTCGCGGCTCCAGCTCCCTTGAAGTTCCACGGTAGTCCTTCGGCACTGTATCCTGGTGTTCTCCTCCCTTCGGGCACAGAAGGTGCAGTCTTCGGGGCACGGTTTTCGTGACAGGGCGTCGGCGTTAGAATGCAGCTGGCCTTTCCTGTGCTGAATCTCATAGTTGTACTGTTGAAGCCTCTCTAACCACCGCGCGAGTTGACCCTCGTGCTGCTTGAAGTTCAGGAGCCACCGCAGGGATGCATGGTAGGTCCTGATGAGAAATTCTTGCCCGTACAGGTACTTGTGGAAGTGTTCAATGGTCTTCACGATGGCGAGCAGCTCCTTCCTGGTGACGCAGTAGTTCCTTTCTGGCTTTGACAAGGCCTTGCTGAAGTAGGCCACTACTCTCTCCTCGTCGTCCACTACTTGCGACAGGATTCCCCCTATTCCAAAGTCGCTGGCATCGGTATCGACGATGAACCTTGTTCCAGGTCTGGGGTAGGCCAGAATAGGCGCGGTTCACAGAGCCTGCTTGAGTTGTTCGAAGGCACTGTGGCATTCTGCTGTCCACGTGAAGAGTTGGTCCTTCTCAGTCAGTCGATGTAAAGGTTTGGCGATGTCGGCGAATTCTCTCACGAAGCGACGGTAATAAGTGCAGAGTCCCAGGAAGCTTCGTAGTTGGGACTTGTCCTTCGGAACTGGCCACTCCCTCACAGCTGCGGTCTTCTCTGGGTCGGTGCGCACCCCTTCCTCGGAGACGATATGCCCAAGGTACTGGACCCGCTTCTGGAAGAGCTGACACTTCTTGGGGCTCAACTTCAGCTGGGCAGCCCGTAGCTTCAACAAGATCTCCTTCAGGTTGCTGTAGTGCTCCTCGAAGCTTCTCCCCAGAACGATGACGTCGTCTAGGTAGACCAGGCAGGTCTTCCAGTGTAGTCCCCTCAGAATGGACTCCATTAGCCTTTCGAAGGTCGCAGGGGCATTGCACAAACCGAATGGCATGACGATGAACTGCCAGAGCCCGCTGCCCACAGAGAACGCCGTTTTCTCGCGGTCTTTAGGGTGGACCTCCACCTGCCAGTAGCCACTCTTCAAATCCAAGGTGGAGAACCATCTTGACCCTGATATGGTGTCCAGCGTGTAGTCGATCCCGGGTAGAGGGTAGCTGTCCTTTTTTGTGACGTCGTTCACCCGCCTGTAGTCCACGCAGAACCTGGTGGAACCGTCCTTCTTCTTCACAAGCACGACCGGAGAACTCCAAGGACTATGTGATGGCTCGATCACCCCTTGCTCCTTCATCTCTCCTACCATCCGGTCGACTTCGGCTTGCTTGGCGAGCGGGACACGTCGGAATGGGGCCCTAATCGGTGCGCTGTCCCCAACGTCGATTCTGTGCTGGACCAAGCTTGTCCTGCCGAAGTCTTTGCTCCCCACGGAGAAGAAATCCTAGAATTCGCGTAGCAGGTCCTGAAGTTGGCGTGATTGCTCTTCGTCTAAATGGTCCTGGGATCCTTGGTACAGCTTCTGTAGTTCTTCTGGCAGGGCGCGTCTTCTTCGGTTGTCCTTCTGCAGGTGTCCGTCCGTCGTTTCTGTGATGCGGGCAATCCAGGTAACGGGCTCGCAGACTCCTAGGTTGGTGTCCCGGTGAACCGTAATATCGTAGTCGTTCAGGTTGGACAGGCGGACGTACGGCCGAGGCGTCGTGTTGATGAGGGTCTTGGCAACTAGCAATCCTTTTGTCTGGATGTCCTCATATTTTGGCTCGATGACAGCCGCCACTCCCTCAGCAGTTCCGTCGACAATTACGGCGGCGCTGACCTCCGTCCTGGCAGGAACGATGACGTCCTTCCTCAGCCTTACTCGTCGTGCGGTGACGGCCTCGTGTGCTGGTTGCAAAGCAAGTTCCTCACCTCCGAAGTGCAGAGTGTTGGTACTCAAGTCCAAGATGATGTGGTTCTGGTCCAGGAAGTCCAGTCCGATGATCACTTCGTTTGATACGTCAGCCACAAGCACTGGATGCTTCACCACCCGTCGACCAATGACGAGCTCCAGTGATGCTTCGCCATGTACCGGTGCGGTCTCTCCGGTCGCGGTTATTAGCTGGAGGTTCCTTTGTGTGGGTTGCACTCTCCACTTAGGGATCACGGTGGGATTGACGATGTTCCTCGACGCTCCCGTGTCGATCAGCATGGGCCAGCTCACTCCGTTGACGACTCCGTCGACCATCAGGCTGCTATTGTCCCTCCGTAACTTCGTCACACGCACTTGGACTGCAGGGGCTTGACGACTGTCACAAGCCAACCTTTGCCCCCCAAGGCTGGCTAATACTCGTTTCCCTGGGCCGCGCGGTTTTCAGACGACTGATTTGCCGTCGGATACCCTCGGCGGCGGCGATCACCGCAGTCCTTGCTCAGGTGGCCTTTCTTACCGCAGGCCCAGCAGGTCGGTAGTCCTCTTCCGGGCCGCCTCTCCGGTTGTCTTCCGGCTGTGTCGTTGCTGGTGGTACCGCGACTATCGAAGAAACGGCTTAGCGCCTCCATCAATTCGTCGGCCAGGGGCTTGGTCTCGTTGGTTTTTGCTGGTTCGTCTACGTCCACTTGACGCTCCCGCGCGTGCATTCTAGATGCCTGTTTTGCCGCCTCGAACTCAAGTGCGTGGCTCAGCGCATCTGCCAGGGTCTTATTGCGCGCGAGTCGCAGCGCCTGTTGAGTGTCCGAGTCCCGTAGCCCGTCGGTGAAGGTCTGCGTCGCAATCTGTTCCAGAAAGTCGGCCGGTGCAGTTGGATAGGCAAGCCTTACGAGGCGTGCGATGTCCATCTCGAACTCCTGCAGGGTTTCCGCGTTCTTCTGTACCCGGGTCCGGAGCTGCATCTGGTAGGCCTGCTGAAGATGGCTATCTCCATATCGGGACTCCATATGGGCGATCAGTGAAGCGTAGTCCTGGGATCCAGTCGGGATGGCCTGAAGGACGTTAAGGGCGTCACCTCTCAGCGCTACAATGAGAGCTGTAGCCTTTTCTGTGTTGTTCCAGTTATTTATGGAACAGGCCGCCTCGAACTGACGTAAGTAGGTGCTCCACGGGACCTTTCCGTCGAAGGTTGGGGGCGTCACTCTGCTCTGTCCCGTTCCTGATGTCCGCGGTGTACCTGTGGGCGGGCGTCGGCGCAGCTCGGCAACTTCCTCTTGAAGAGCGTTGAATTTCTCTTCCACCCCCGTGAGTGGGCGTTGGTGCAGTTCGGCAACTTCCTCTTGTAGGTCTTTGACTCTCTCATCCACCCCGGTCGGCGGGCGTCGGCGCAGCTAGGCGACTTCCTCTTGTAGGGCTTCGAATCTATCTTCCATCCCTGTCGGCGGGTGTCGGCGCAGCTCAGCAAATTCCTTTTGTAGAGCGTTGAATCTCTCTTCCACCCCCGTCAGCGGGCGTCGGCGTAGCTCGGCAACTTCCTTTTGTAAGGCGTTGAATTTCTCCTCCACCCCCATCAGCGGGCGTTGGCGCAGCTCGGCAACTTCCACTTGTAAGGCGTCGAACTTCTTTTCCACTGCCGTGACTTCCTCATGCAGACCCAGTTCTAATTTCTTCAGGTCCTGTGTCAACTTATTCTGACCGTCTTCCATCTTCTTCTGGCCGTCCTCTATCCTCTTCAGGTCCTCCGCTAGCTTATTTTGACCGTCTTCCATCTTCTTCTGACCGTCTTCTAGTTTGGCAGTTAGGTCCTCGGCTAACTTCTTCTGGCCGTCTTCTAGTTTGGCAGTTAGGTACTCGGCTAACTTCTTCTGGCCGTCCTCCATCTTCTTCTGGCCGTCCTCCATCTTCTTCTGGCCGTCTTCCATCTTCTTCAGGTCATCCTTCAGGTCCTTGGCTAATTTCTTCTGGCCATCTTCCATCTTGGTTTCCATGCCATTTAACTTTTCTAGCAATGCTGCGAATTGCTCTTCCATTTTAGATGTTTGTCTTGTAAGGGGCATTCACTCACAGGAAAATTAGAGAAAATGACCTGTTCGGGTTTTGAAACCAGGACCGTCAGGTGTTGTGCTTGAGTTCGTAATCTGGCATCTGACACCAGTTGTTACGTGCCACCCCCTAGTGGCACCTTTGTTAACTGGATTACGGTGGGTATAAAGCACAACACCAATTACTGCTTAAAGGAATAATTAATTTTATTGCGGCCAGAAAAATACACTACTCAACAGCAATTATTACTTTACTCCAGTTTCCTCACGTCGAGAATACTTTCCCTTTCACTTGTCAACAGACCACAGTTAATCCTCTTCGCTAATGAGTCCGGTCCCGTACGCTAGCTGGAATTAGCTGCACTAGGTCTGTCACTGTACTATACACTGTTTCACAAGCACCACAATCACTTCCTCGCTGTCAAGAGAATCAGCTTCACTAGGGGTTTCGCAAGACACCACACTTCTGTCGCCCAGGATAAACACTCGCACTAGCTCATAAAACACAACAACCACTGCTTGACAGGTCGCACTTATATAGCAGGCCGGTGACTCAATAAATGCTTCTAGATCCATCCAGGGTTCACGGCTTCTCGAGGTTTCCATCGCTGGTCCAGTCACGAATATTCTGTACTATCCCTTTGTCCTAGTAGCCCTGTTGCATAAGGCGCACGCAATACAGGAGGCAGGGCACAGCCCAGCCCTGGGGCAGTTGTGACTCATGCGGCGAGAGATGACACAAACTCACAGCCGTAACAATACATTATGTGTTCATGAAGTATTTGCTCGTAAAGTTTGTTTGGGGCAAACATAGTAGCTACCGGCACTGTTCGGTAGTTAAGAATTAGTGAGATCTTACCCGACTTGTGGATATGACTGACTTTAGTAAGTTTCCATTTCTCTGGAAATATCAAAGACTTGATCGATAAATTAAATTTAATATCAAGAGGATAAGCTATTTTTTCCCCGGATCGTTTTTTATCAAATATGGAAGAATAACGTCAGGATCTGCTACCCTCTTGTGTCCCATATATTCATCGTAAGTATCGGAGTGAGAATGTCACTACGGGTTACCTCATAATAATTAAGATGCCAATTTCGAGATGACTTTCTAGGTTATCATGCTTTAAAATGTCATAATTGGATCCATTTTGGCAATTTACTGATGAGTAAGGCTAGGATTTTAATGCAATATCTATCATCATCATAGCAAACACTCGTATCCGGAATGTCTCTCATTGGTGAGTTCGGAGGTGACTATACAGCCCAATGCGGGAGGCACACAATTTGCCGCAGTGATGACAGATTGTTCCACGTGGGGCATCTGCGTTCCTTCCATTTCTTCTATGTAATATTACATTAAAAAAATTGAAATATGTAATATTGATTTAATTTTTATATAAATCATATACATTACACATGATATTGCTTGTAGATTCTTCATTTTATTCATTATATTTTTTGCAAAATAAAGGGTGGTACACTAATTAATTAATTAATTAAGCATGTTCATATTATAGCAAATTTAAATAAATTCCATGATTATGTATGCGTACGGAAGAGTACCAAGGGAAAAGAAACTGGGGATTCTGAAGTACAGTATTATGGTATCCAGGGAAGGCTGCTACAGGCAATCAAATGTACCGTATTTGTGTTTATAATGAAGCTGCGGTAAGAGTTGATGCTAGGATGAGTTCCTGGTCTAAGTTGTTACAGGAATAGGCTGAAATATTTCACCACTACTACTGATCTTTTATATAGGCTATAATATTGTCTTTTGTAGCTTTTCAGTTGGTCAACACGACTGTGCCCAATGAATGGGCGGGGTACAAGATATAAATATGTAAATACACTCCTGGAAAAAGTTACATGCATTAGTTAATTATCACAATTGCCCCATATAATTGCACCATATTTGTTCATGAATAGTGATGTGATAATCGTGGGAAACGGATCTTAGTTTTCTTTCCCTAGAGCAACTGAATTTATAGTTTCTGGACATTTCTTGTTTGTTGATGAGGAAAAGGCAATGCGAAAGGAAGAGCTGAAGCAACTCAGTCCTGATAATATGCTATAGCTTATCGTTGAAGTTAATCCTGTGTGATGAGAAATGTAATTTCAATAAAGGTATTCTACATTTTTTTAAATATCTCCTTTGTTAAGAATAAAAGAAAAAATAACTTGTCATGGGTTACTTACAAAAACACGTAAATATAATTCTAGGAAATAAACAGCAGTTTTTCACCATACTACTAAGTTACAGGTATACTAGGGAGTAGGCTTCCTTACGTATCTTTTCAATGTTATCGTAAACACGATGAGTTATATTTTGAAATATTCAAACAAAAGTGTTGAAAATTTACTTTTCAACTCTTTTTAGGAATTAGTTTAGTCTGGACGATTCTTTATCACAATTAAGGTTATTATGAAGATAAAACAAAAGTTTGGTGCTTTTCAGTCGGTCAACACGAATGTACCCAAAAGAGTTGTAATTTTTTTCAGGATTAGGGTATAACCCAACTCTTTTGGGTACATTCGTGTTGACCGACCGAAAAGCACCAAACTTTTGTTTACTAAGGGAACGCTGAAAAATGGCTTCAAACCCCATAATGTCAGTATGAAGATGTTTATGAAAGTAAATGATTGAATATACACAATCTAATGGAACATGAGCAACAACAACGACGGCGTGAATCCTTATTGTGGTTCGGTTTGGAACTTCGCAACATAGGCAGTTTTATGCAAGGAAGGTCTATAAGGAAATGGTAGAGCTTGAAGAATAACATTTTATTTCTTTCTGCGTAATCACATTATGCATAACATACTGTTTTAAAGACCATCTCGTGGTGAAGCGTTCTTGTGTGTCACCCCCGGATGCAAGGCGTTAGTGAGTGGTGATGGGCCCTGGGGCTGGAGAATTCTGCACTCCCTCACCTCTATTGCCAAATTATGTAATATTAATTTATAATCCTCCTGAATTTGCAGAAACTGATAATAATTTTAGAAATATTATTATTATTAATAATAATAATAATAATAATAGTAATAGAAGCCGCCGGTGGTAGAGGGTTGAACAGGCGCTCCTCCTCCCCCCCCCCCTTTCCCCCCACTTGCAAGATCCGGAAAATATTTTAATTATTATTATTAATAATAATAGTAATAAGACGGCCGAGGTGGGATTCAAACCCACGCTCTCTCGATACCAGCGTGGCACGAGGTAGTGCGTTAGTGTGTATATTTGTGATTCAGATGAGGATTGAGAAGGAGTCGGCTGCATTTGCCTGGAGTAGAAGTGATAATAATAATAGTAATAATAATAATGTTATTGCTTTACGTCCCTTTAAACATCTGCGGCTTTAGAGACGCCGGGGTGTTGGAAGTTTGCCCCAAAGGGGATCTTTAACCTGCCAGTAAATTCACTGACACGGCTCCCTCGCATTTGCGCACCCTCAAATGCCAGCTGGCTGCGCCAGGATTCGATCCTGCAATCTTGGGCACAGCAAGCAAGAACGTTACCCCTGAGCCACGCAGCCAGAGTAGAAGTGAGAAACCACGGAAAACCACTTCCAAGATGGCTGAGATGGGAATCGACACCACATCTTTTCAGTTTTGCCTCACGGGGCATTCCAGCCCTCAGACAAGAATGAATCGAATTTCTTATCGGCGCCGGGAATCGAACCCGAACCTCTGGGGCGACAGCCAAGAATACTAGCCGCTACATCACGAGGAAGGCCAAGGTTATTTCAGTCACTTGTGAATTCCGTAATCCGTAGTTTAACTATTAGCTTATCTATAGCAAAATATTTCGGCCATTCAATTGGAAGTAGCATATACAGACTATCACTTGGAAATTTCTGGTCGCGATATTCTTGAAGCGCATTGCCACGAGATTGCATTTCCCCAGTGTTTGGACCCCGGAGCAGTTTGAACTTTCTCGCAGGCGCGACCTTGAACCACCCTCACAGTAGGCGGTAATCCGTGCTGATACCTATGTACGGGCCATGTAACTACTAGGGGACAGCGACTACAACGAAACTAGTGGCAACGTTTTGAAATGAAAGGTGAAATAGGATTTGACTCCGGCCGACTCTTAATACTGTTGCATCTTTAAGTTGCATAATTTGAAGATCCAAGCTACCTTCAACTACAAAAATATTTAAATCAACGAAAAACTACTTTATTTATGTTACTTGGACTGAAATAAATTTTCTCATGACTGTACAATCGCTGTCAACTACCACTGGTATCTCTGACTATAGTTTCGATAGACTTAGCTGTCAGAACGAAGCAAAAACAAATTAAATTAAAGTGTTGGTAATTGACCCGTTTCTACTTTAAGTCCGTGATTTTGACGCTATGTCCATCTAGCGGCCATTAGTAGAATGTCTGAGCGATCGTATATATACTGTATATCGGCTCGTCTTGTCAAAAAGAAAGCGCCCCATAGCGAATGTCTTCTCGCCTAATGGAACGGATAACAACAATATGCGTCAGAGGGATTTGTTGAATTAGGAGAGTTGAAAATCGAAATTCATGATGGCTGGTTTAAAGTCAGTAAGATCCAAAAAGGTTTTAAAAAGAAGTTCAGAAATTATATATAAATATGTGTACTACGTTCTCGCTCTCGAGTCTAAAAAAAAGGAAGGAAGCTTGTAGTTTAACGTGGCCGTTAATATAAAGATCATGAGCCACGGGACCTCCTTTTTTACGTGGAATCCGAACCACAGGAACTTCGAACATACAGCCACTTCGAAAATGCTCTCGAGTCTACTCATCATACTTATTCTTATGGAGACCTGGTTGTAACATGAAAATGAATATGTATTTTAAATGCTGTCGACGAGATCTTCAGACCGTCTCTGGAAAAGATAAGTCCTTAAATATGTTTGAAGTGTCAACATGTATAAATATGTGTAACGTGAAGTTGGTTAGGAATACCTTGTCCACCAACTTTCAGTGTTAACATGTCCCTCTCTAGATTCGAGATCGCGTTTCTTATATTACGTTATCTCGGTTATGTTTATGTTCTTCCCTTGTGTAGATGTACTGTGCCCAACTCTAGGAATGGGTATTCCAAGATTCAGACACCTAGATTTCAAGGGAAAGGCTACAGCCGGTTTTGAAAGTTGAGATATTTGAATATCGCGCTCCATTACTTCTAGAATGGAATGGAAACTTTGTGCAGCAAAGAGCATGTTAAGTGACGTAGCGAGTAGTAGCAGAGGTCGAGACTATCTGTTGATTAAATAGTTAGCCATGGAGTAGAGACTTGAGACTCAGATCAGATTACTGGCACGGCCAAATGAAAGAGAATGCACTTAGTCTCAAGTGAATCGGACCAGAGACACCAGAGATATGAGGATTTCCAGATTTCAGCGTGATCCAGCGTGGACCCGACCGTTTTGAATAAAAGCCGACCGGCCCAAGCATCATCAGCTCACTTCGAACCAAGCTCTTGCATGACAAGGTTCTGCTGCTACGTTGAGCCAAGGCACATGGTTGCCGGATCTACGCAGAAGATATCTTTAAATTGTGATAGTCACAAAAGTGTTACGATACGTGTGGAACATAGTATGTTTCCGGTAGAGGGAATCACTAAGGTGATTGTTATTTTTCTACGGACACTGGTGAAATACTTTATTTCTATATGGACACATGCTAGACTTTGTCTAGAAAGTACTTTGTCACAGTCCAGTAATAATAATTCAATACTTGGATATTTTAATCCAATTAGTCAGTTTCATAAATTGTAACTTGATAACCACTCCGATCTTTCAGTACATTGAAGGCCAGTCTATCACGGTGTTGTTCATTAGCCGACAAAGGGAAACTATATGTTGCTTCGCTCATGATAGATGGTGATAAACCATGCCCAGGGAACGATCTTCAGAACAGCCGTTGATTGATTTAGACTGTCAGTGTTTTCTTGTACTGAAAAGATTACCGTGAGTTATGTTACAACTGACGTATTTGAGAATAGATCATTTGGATCTGACCCCATTTAAGCGAACTGCTATGGATTTAATTGAAGTCAATATTAAAATGGATCAGCAGTTACTTCAAACTTCAAGAAATATTTCCACTATGTCGTGTTAGACAGATTGTGGGTATATAATGGCGGCCGATACAAGGATTAGACGTGCGTGTCCAATAGGGCATGTATCTGGATAAATCTGGTACAGACCAGATTCACTACGCTTCAAGACCAACTAGAAATGTAAGCCACATTTGACTTTTATATTATGCCTAGCTAATTGGAACAAACTCATTTTCTGCAGATGACCAACACATTTGTTTTTTTCTTCGTATTTAAATCTTGCAATGATTTACGCAAGACATATTAGAGTTATTCTGAGTATTTTCAGCACTCAGAACAGTTTAGGATCGATGACCGTGCATAACGAGCATTTATTTGAATGTTTCATATTTTTTTGATAATCACCGTAATCAGCCGAGGTAACTGTAAAAGTTAATAATTTATTTTGTTGAGAAATGGATATTTTATCCATATTCGAAGAATCGAACATGTGGATTCTCACATAATGCAATAATAATTAAACACATTTACAATAATATAACTAAAATAATAATAATAATTATAATTCACTAATAATAATAATAATGATTTTCATAACTTTTCTAAATAATTCTTGGATATTATATTTTCTAATAATCACATTCATTGAGAGAGAGCTTATGAAGTAGTTTAATCATTTCTAGTTTGGAACAGGTGATTTTCCGAAGGATAGTGGTTAGCGCAAGCCCGCATTCAACCAACATTACAGTTCTGGATGAACAGTTAATATTTGCAATGAGCAAAATATATTTTTCAGATAACACGGAGAGGCATGAAACGGGAAGCAAATGATATTTGTATCAATTAGGATATTTTTGTATTTATATAAAATCATGACGTAGATACACATTCGAAAGTGAAATAGAGAGTATCATAAGTGTGGTAACTTCACGATTTGAACTGAAAGGTAAAATAAAATAAACTGGTAAGTTTATAAATCTTCCAGTGTTGATAATAAGCAGAGGCTTGATTTATTGTATAAATTTTGGGAAGAAAATTTATGTGTGTGGAGTAGTTGAAATGCCATTCCCAGGTGCGCATGTTTAAGTCGCAGGAATGAGGAGGTTTTTATTTGAGCATCAATCAAATAGCAGGTTCGATGACTCAGTGTTAAAGAAGGAGTATTGGAACTACACATTGCGTCGTATGAATTACCCAAAGGTTATTTCTTAAAAACCATCAGTTCTTATTTCAACCTTGTTTACGGATTCCATTAAGACTTTGATTTTGCTAGAACCCGGATTTGTCATGATAGTATTTTATTCTTCTTCAGAGGAAGACCTTTGCCGTTGTTGTTGGAATATTGTGTTCTTATAAAAATAATGCAACGGGCCACTGCCAATTAAAAATAATTCTATAACCACGAATAATTTGAAGGGTGTTTTCAATCCTAGTGTCATGAACTAAATGAATTTATTATGAAGCTACAATGCTTATTTCGGCATTCTGTTCAAGAATTGCAAGTTGTGAAAGTTACTAAAATGGCCACAAATATAAATATTTTCTTAATAATGATTCCAAGTGGAAAATCGAATAGTTGAATGGTCCAACAATTTATTGATCAAGTTGATGATTCAGAAATCATATATATTGTTAGGAACTTGAAGTTCATAATCGAGTCACTTCTCGAAACGTTTAATGTCAGAAGAACAATTAATTTTGTTGTGCTTCGCACAGTTCTTCGATGTTAGGCTCAAGGGTCAGATACTTTTCAGATGTTGTTATTAATATGTGTACATAATTTGTGTTGATTCAGAGATAATAATATTTTTTGACAATATTTTTTGAAACTGGAAAAATAAGTGAAAGTAAAAAATTCTATGAACAATTATTCTACGAGTGTTAATATTATGTAAAAATTCAACCAGTGAACTACAGTATTTCCAGTAAAGACAATTAAATTTGAACTGGATTTAATCATAAATAATGGATATAATTTAGGAACACAGTCTACAGGACTGATAATCAGACTTGTGTCTCCAAAGATAATTGTCCAATGTGTTGGAAAATTTCTGTACATTGTGTAAATAGTAATGTGGGTCGCCACACATGAATAATGCTGCTTTGAGCATTTTATTTTGCAGTCAATTTTAAATTGAAAATAAAATGAGATAATTTTACATGATGTGTTATGCCCAGTTGAATCTCGTTCTATCCTTATTGTTGCATTGATCAAAAAATCAGTAAAGCATTTTTTCATTTTATGTCGTTTTTGCGATTAGCTTTAACCCATCTGGCGCCCCGGGATATTTTGACTCTCGTGCTGACTGATTCTTGATAAAATGCATATGTGGTCGTGCGGACTCCAGTCTAAACGGGCACAGTACGTATTGAGGAATCGTCTTGGTTTTGGGTTAATCGTTTTGGGGTCTCTTGTTGTTATTTGCATTGTATTTTCATTTGTCCCTTTTCCCCTACGTGTGTGTTACGTTTATTTTTTGCTGGTTAATTAAATGACTAGGAGCATGGGAAGCTGCTTCGGGCGTTACCTGGAGGTGATGATGTAATATGTATTTTGTTTTGTTGATGATGATGAAGCCACGATGGATGAATGCCGTGAGATAATTAATTGTTGTTGTGTTGTGTTATTTATTTGTGTAATGGGTAAATGATTTAGGGCCTCGACATCCTTCTGGTCATTTATTTATGAGCAGTGTCCTAATGTTAAGGGTGGGTTAAGGTTAATTGCTGAAGTGGGCTCGACTGAACGCCTAGGGTCATGTCAGGTTGTTCTTGTTTTATTGCGTGGCTTCAGTCGAGAAACAACACGTGAACTCATTACGTTTATTAAATGAGACGTATGGGTTACCCGTTCGAGATTATAGAATGTGTGTTTGCATTGTGTGTACCCGGGACTACAGTGCGCCCTCATCTTGTCTTTCGCAATATAACCGAGTCTCGTACTTCTTCCGGAAAGGGGATTTATTCAGGAAGTAAACGAAGTCATTGATATTTACGTTTCCTTGTTGTGTTATTGTTCGGTTGAACTACTCTCTGGTAAAGCGTTTGTTTTTGTATTGTATGTCAAGTGTACTGTCCCCGATAATCCGGATAGTAGGCTGTCAGATATCCGCCCCCCACAATCGGATTGCCAATAATCAATCGCACCGGCACAGCTACATCAATGAAAATGGCACTGACAGGTACTACCGAGATTAGAGCACAGTAGTTAACAAGAAATTATTGTGGAACACACCAAAATATACGGGGGTTCATACTTACCTTTTACTTACCTATTCAATTTAATCTCGGGTCTGGGTTTTCAACTGGATCACTTAATAGTATGCCCTCACAATAACCTCCACCACGATATTTAAAATGAACCAAGTCGAAACAAGAAATTTTAAACTGCACAATAATTTATTTCACATAAAGAGAGAAATAATTTAACAAAATTTATCAACAAAATATACGTGGCAATCAGAAGCCATTGTCAATGCAATCATGTCCTCCTGTAGGACTTGTAGACTTCACATACAAAAATTCAGCTTTCTCTAGCTCAAAGGAACGTAATAATAAAAACAATGCACTTTGGAATGGATAAGGGAGCTGGGACGAGACATATAGCATTTGTTTCCTTTTTCATGAACTTCACATTTTATTTATAACCGCAAGGCTGCTATGTAGATGACCTTGGCCTCTATCATACAGTTATCTGGCCACCTGCGACACACCCTGCACCGTGTCGCATGCTTGCTTCGTCAAATGGACACACCTGTTCAGCCAATGTTAGCATATGCTAGTTACCTCAGAGCCAAGCTCCTTTTCAAAACACTTTAAATGTTCACATCTCAACTCAAATATCATCACGCAAATCTTTTAAATGCTCCGTTCAAATATCAATGGATTACTCTAATAATCCCAAATCTTGTTTAATTGTATATTCCAATTGTTGAACTAGCGTTGTTTAGAGTATAATAACGAAAACGCTTAATGTTTATAACAAAATGTTCATTAATTATTTATAACATTTTAAATTGTTTATAACATTGTCAAACGACAATTGAAAAATTTATACACGCCTCTATTAATCCAGTTCGTTTCAAATTATTATTAAAGATATTTACATAGTTATATACATTATTTATATTAGAAATACATTAAACCACACGTTTATCCGGTTGATAATTACTTAAATCGTGGTGATATAATCGACCAATGAAGGTTAGTTATATTTAAATTTTAGATTCAGGTTTAATAAGATTTATAATAATTATTATTTGTGACGGTAACCTCCATTCAAAATCGTTATCTCAAATTATTTAAACACTCTTGTTAATTTTAACAGTAAGTTCACATGAATAATTTTCAATGGACCTGAACAATACACTCAGCGGAAAAATACCTCGCTCAAAACGCACAAAATTGCACCAAAATTGGCCCATAATTCATCATATATCTCATTATATATGGCATCAAAATCTTCCACAATACACACAAAAAAACTTCCACTTATAAATTCATCATCTTCATCAATATTACTGTGGGAACCTCCTTCACTTATTACAGGGCATTATTCATCAGCGACTTTTACACGTCCACTGAACTAACGATTATACATCCATAGTTCCTCTTTAAAAATTCTTATATTCATCAATTGTATCAAAAACTGTTATTATATTTAACCTTCGTGGGTTTCATTCATGAATCGATATGAAGTAAAAGTTTGCCAGTCATAAATAAATTTAATAGCAAATACGATTAGACACGCCTCCCTGGTCTATCAAAATTGAGATTAATATCATCAAAGTATCGCAGTATAAAAATACTATCTTCAATCAAAGTTCATCTAAACTGCATAAATAGTCGAATAGAGTACAATTAGACTGTGGACTGCAAACATTATTGTTCCAATCAACAATTGATAAAAACTCCTATCAAATGTTCATTACTATAGGGTACTCAATAAATCGTACTCAAAGTTCATATTTCATAAAATTGTCTATAATGCAATGGTATTTCAGAATTGACGATAAATGTCTATGTTGCAATCATGTTCATAAAACGACTAGTATTTCCAAGATCGTCGATAAAGTAGTAGATTTTAACGCTCTAAAATCTTTTAATCATTCTTCTTTCTTGAGGATGACAGAAAATTGGTCAAAGTAATTTACTGAATAGAATTACTTTAATAAAATGACACGCTGTCTGAATTCAAATTTGCCATAGAAAATCGTTAACTTTACAGTCAAATCGTGACTACAAAAATATGCAAATTACTGAAAGAATATATATATTATCAGTCTCAACTGATCCAAAATTATTTAAATATGCCAATGACATAATAATGTCTCAATAAATCGTAGAAAAAGGCATAAATCAGCAAAGTGTACAGAGTACAGAAATATCAAGCAAGAATATGGGGCAAAATATATGGGACAAAAAATATGGGAAAAATGGTTGCTCAGATATCGCTAAATGGCTCAAATAAATCAAGAAACGTTCACGACTACCTTATCTGTTGATTGAAGTTCTAGAGGAAAATTTCCAAAGAAGACTGCTGTTGGTTCCATTTCACCACCGTAAAGATGTGCTCCGACCTCGAACCTGGAACCTGCGCCCTCGGAGAATAGAACAGCTTCCTACTCCGGAAATTGCACTGCTCCGTGTAGACGATAGACATCCTTCTGGCAAAACTCTTCTGTGTGAGCCGGGTCCACCCTGCCCTCTCTTGAAAGTTCTCTGAAGTTCTGGTAGAAATTCGCCATGAAGTTTATTGCAATTATTTCCGCAGAAATGTTCATAATTGTGGAGTATGAAGATATTTCCACTGCCATTTAATGTAATTCAGCGATGGATTACGATGCATGAGTGTAGTTGGATGTTCACTACATGCTCGCTTTTGTAGAATGACGATTAACGAAGCTCCATGCTGCTATTTCACTCCATTGATATATGTCCCAATTGCATTAAAGTTTTAGTCTTCCATCTCCACTTCCGTTATAATAATAGTCGAAAGTACTGCCAGATTATGTAGTTCCATTGTAGAATGTAGCGTTGCATCACCAAATGTAATCTTCAGTATCACGGTTGCAATACATGTGTCAGCCGTAGCGTAGAATGTGGTATTATAAAAGTGCTTCTCAGGAGTCGAGAAAATCACTTTTGTCTGCAGTCTTAAAATGCGAATATCTTCCAAAGTATACTCGTGAAAATGTTCAACTTTCGTACACGCCTCAATATTGTAATGCACAATTGAATTAGCATAAATGTAGTAGCTAACTCTTGATAGATAATCTTGTAGACTCGTTTATGTGTGCGCTCCAACTTCGCCTAGTTTTAGTAACCGTAAAATTGTACTGCTGCACGCTCAGTGCTTGTTCAATGCTGTGGGCTCTGCCACACTTGCTAATGACGACTTGCTTCACTGAATAACTCGAAGTCTGACAATATTATACTCAAAATACTGAGCCATGAGAGCTTGAGACATGAGAACTTCCTCTCTGCTGTGCAAGGCCTTTTATCAACTTCTTAAGGGGCGTATCCATCCCTTCCATAGCTTGTTCCTCCGTCATTGCTAGAAGTTCTAACTTTGGCTATACTTGACGGATTTTCAAATTTCAAAAACTCTTAATTAATTTTTTCAAAATTGCAAATCAATGCCATAACTGAAAATAGATTTCCACAATTCTGCATGCCAAAAGTAATTAAATATGGTAGTTTCAGTAATCTCCGTCTCCCTCCAAGCTATCATTCATTGGTTCGAGCCTCTCCTCCAATAGCGTAACTTCTTCCTCAGCACAATTCCTTGCTTCCCTGCGACTGCGTCGTAAATCTCATATCTTTCTCGAACAAAATCCTGACGTCACCAAGAATCTCAACTCATCCAGCCTACTTGCATGAAGTCTGCGTCATCCGTGCCTACGTCATGAATATACACGTCACAACTATGACGGCCATAACTATATTCACATATGCCAATACAGCCACCGTGGTCTCAGTATAATTCAATTTACGGGGAGTAATGTCAGGTTTGGATTTGATTGTATTGATGTATGCGTTAGGCTTGCGTTTGTTCTTAGGTTGTGTTCTTGTAACTGACATACTTGTTTAAGGGTAAGGGTTTTCTGTTCTGGGGTTTCGTGACTTCGTAACTTCCTAGAATATCTCTCCTAACTACGATTTGTAGTTAGCCTGTGGTGGTAAGAAAGATACTATTTGCACTATTGTTAACTTGTTTTTTTCTTGCTACCCCGTTTTAATTGAGTTAAGCTTGGAACGATCTCCAGTCTAGAACCCGTTAGGCATCTCGGAATCATTCTCTTTACTACTCGGTTTATTTTTATACTATTGTTTATTTGTTTTTGATAATATGTGTACCTTTATTCCAGACCCATTGAAATGGCTTCTATAGCCCTCACTGTTGCGTGACAAATATACTGTTTTCTACTAAGATATGTTGTTTAAATGGTCGCCAAGACCCAACGCAATGTTGAAATCTAAATTTGTATTTAACAACACCTAGCTCTGGTAGAACACCTTCAAGAGTCTTTACTCTCAGATCGTGGTATGATTGGATCATTAACCCAACAAACAATTGTATCAGGAGAAGGAATTAGTCTATATCTAATGCTACCTACTGAAAACAAAGATTGCATGGTTAAAAGAAATGAATTTATTGTATAAAAAACAAGTATAGCAAAATTAATAATAATAATAATAATAATAAGTTTGAATTTAAATTGGAGCGTTGCGATGTAAATATTACCGCTAGAAAATTACGTGAAAACGGAGTCGGATAAATTACTGATTTTACTCTTATTTCCAAGCTATGAATTTACTGAATTACTGAATATGAAACAAAGAAAGACGAGAGATTGCGTAGCTATGTGTCATTCGCGCTTACCACTGGAAATTGCCGTAGCATTTCCCTCGTACTGGATGTTGAAGTGAGCTTCCCATAGCCTCCTGGACGTCGTCATCTTCTTCGTTGTTGATGATATATTTGTGGATATGAAGATTTATGGTCCGTACATCGGAACCAACTTGTACAACAACCACGGTTAAGTTTCACAAAGATAGTCGCTAACTCCACTGAATATCGGAGCCACTCACTCGTGCAACCATACTGGTTAAATTTTATAACGATAGTCGCTAACTCCACTGAACGTCGGAGCCACTCACTCGTGCAACCTTACTGGTTAAAATTTATAACGATAGTCCTCGTTTCCACCGCGTTCCAACCAAATATGCACTCGTCGGTCTCCCACTCCAGTCCCGACTTCCAGCTTACGTGGTCTCCACTGATTGGCTGACCCCTCACGCGCTACTCCCTCTTCTGGCTCATTACACTCGGCGGGAGGGTGAAGTCGTTTGCCGTTCCATACATCCGCCTTTTCTTTAAGCTGCAACGCAGGATTGCGTCATGCTTCCCGACAAGATTAAGCCTGTAGCAGAATTTCCAGTGACTCATCTCTCTCAACAAACTCTAACTGACAAAACTCCGTAATATTCCGTAATCATATAATTTTCTATGATAATGTCGTTCGTAACAATGTGCTTGATAGTGTTTTCTAAGACATAGAAAACCTATCTGTATGCTTATATTTTTTATAAAATGCTCCGAAAAATACCTTAATAATAATTATAATTATTATTATTTCCGATTATTCCCCTTCAGGAGAGCGTGAGAACTTGAGCCAATCACAGCTTCACTTCCTTTTCCTCTCTTCTTTTCTTCCCAAAACCTCTTCATTAGTTCACTGTGCTTTTTCTTCCTTTCCTCTGTCCATTTTTTCCCTGATGTATCTTTCCTTGAAACTTGTACAATTTTCGTGTTTCTGATTTTATTTCTAAATTGTTCTCTGTCCTTAATGTCGTCTTCAGAGATTTTAAGTAATTCCAATTATAATAATTATAATAATTATAATAATTATAATAATTATAATATATTAATAATAATAATAAATTAACATGAAAAATTCTCTTGGCTGAATAATTTGCCGCGGAAATAAATATAGAATGGCTTCCTACTGACTTATGCCAGTGGCATAAAAACCCCTCGAAAAAACACGTTACACCATCATCCCTCATTATATCATTTCATGCGCTACTCATGTCCCCTTTGTGATGTATTTCACTGTTATTAAATTTTGTTCAACCACCACTCGAAAAGTTTTGTCATTGGATGGTCGGTGCTCCATCTAGTTCAGAATGAGTGAAAGAGTTCGATAAGGTCTCTAGGTCCGCGTCCTACCATCATCTGCACGCCTCTCAATTGGTAGCAGAGCTCGATCGTAGCGCTTTCACATTTTGAACATTGGGAGATTGATCATGTGATGACTGCATTTTTCGTGTATTGGTTGTGATGACCGTTGGTACCTTAAATTTCTTCCTATTCAGAGATGTCCTAACATTTATCTCACCTTCAGTTTGGCACTTAGTGTTGATTGTTTTCATACGTTAGAGAGTTGGAAATGTGAACAACTAACGAGAGTATTGAGAACCTAACTTACATCCAACCGTCACTGAGAACTGTAAAAACTTATGAACTTATACGCTACCATTCTCTATTCGACAATAGATATGACGATTATAATCTGAAACCTTTAACGTCTTTGAAAACTGCTTCTATGTACTCCGTCCTACCTTTATTACCATCTCCTTGGCCAAGTATTGCTAATCAGCTGTGACTTGTTATGACGTCTTACCATTGATAACATCCAGAATGCTTTGCTCCGTGTCGTATCAGGGCCCGAAACGACACGTGATATACAATTGACGATCGCCATATCAGGTGATACTTATGTCAACATAACCTCAGGCATTGACATTCACATGTTCTATTGGACTTCGCAAAACTATGTCCAAGATTGGCGGTGGGAGGTTGACCCGTTTCTATTTTAAGTCCGTGATTTTGACGCTATGTCCATCTAGCGGCCACTAGTAGAATGTCTGAGCGATCGAATATATATATATATATATATCGGCTCGTCTTGTCAAAAAGACAGCGCCCCATAGCGAATGTCTTCTTGCCTAATGGAACGGATGACAACAATATGCGACAGAGAGATTTGTTGAATTCGGAGAGATGAAAATCGAGAATCATGATGGCTGGTTTAAAGTCAGTAAGATCCAAAAAGGTTTTAAAAAGAAGTTCAGAAATTATATATAAATATGTGTACTACGTTCTCGCTCTCGAGTCTACTCATCATACTTATTCTAATGGAGACCTGGTTGTAACATGAAAATGAATATGTATTTTAAAAGCTGTCGACGAGATCTTCAGACCGTCTCTGGAAAAGATAAGTCCTTAAATATTTCTGAAGTGTCAACATGTATAAATATGTGTAACGTGAAGTTGGTTAGGAATACCTTGTCCACCAACTTTCAGTGTTAACACGCCCCTCTCTAGATTGGAGATCGCGTTTCTTATATTACGTTATCTTGTTTATGTTTAAGTTCTTCCCTTGTGTAGATGTAAGTATTGAGGAATCGTCTTGGTTTTGGGGTTAATCGGTTTGGGGTCTCTTGTTGTTATTTACATTGTATTTTCTTTTGTTCCTTTTCCCCTACGCGTGTGTTACGTTTATTTTTTGCTGGTTAATTAAATGACTAGGAGCATGGGAAGCTGCTTCGGGCGTTACCTGGAGGTGATGATGTAATATGTATTTTGTTTTGTTGATAATGATGAAGCCACGATGGATGAATGCCGTGAGATAATTAATTGTTGTTGTGTTGTGTTATTTATTTATGTAATGGGTAAATGATTTAGGGCCTCAACATCCTTCTGGTCATTTATATATGAGCAGTGTCCTAATGTTAAGGGTGGGTTAAGGTTAATTGCTTATGTGGGCTCGACTGAACGCCTAGGGTCATGTCAGGTTGTTATTGTTTTATTGCGTGGCTTCAGTCGAGAAACAACACGTGAACTCATTACGTTTATTAAATGAGACGTATGGGTTACCCTTTCGAGATGATAGAATGTGTGTGTGCATTGTGTGTACCCGAGACTACAGTGCGCCCTCATCTTGTCTTTCGCAAGATATCCGAGTCTCGCACTTCTTCCGGAAAGGGGATTTATTCAGGAAGTAAACGAAGTCATTGATATTTACGTTTCCTTGTTGTGTTCTTGTTCGGTTGAACTACTCTCTGGTAAAGCGTTTGTTTTTGTATTGTATGTCAAGTGTACCTGTAATCTTTCGTTGGAGTAATGTCAGGTTTGGATTTGATTGAATTGATGTATGCGTTAGGCTTGCGTTAGTTCTTAGGTTGTGTTCTTGTAAGTGACATACTTGTTTAAGGGTAAGGGTTTTCTGTTCTGGGGTTTCGTGACTTCGTAACTTCCTAGAATATCTCTCCAAACTACGATTTGCAGTTAGCCTGTGGTGGGAAGACAGATACTATTTGCACTATTGTTAACTTCTTTTTTTTTCTACCCCGTTTTAATTGAGTTAAGCTTGGAACGATCTCCAGTCTAGAACCCGTTAGGCATCTCGGAATCATTCTCTTTACTACTTGGTTTATTTTTATACTATTGTTTATTTGTTTTTGATAATATGTGTACATTTATTCCAGACCCATCATCCCTCATTATATCATTTCATGCGCTACTCATGTCCCCTTTGTTATGTGTTTCGCTGTTATTAGATTTTGTTCAACCACCACTCGAAAAGTGTAGTCATTGGATGGTCGGTGCTCCATCTAGTTCAGAATGAGTGAAAGAGTTCGATAAGGTCTCTAGGTCCGCGTCTTACCATCATCTGCACGCCTCTCAATTGGTAGCAGAGCTCGATCGTAGCGCTTTCACATTTTGAACATTGGGAGATTGATCATGTGATGACTGCATTTTTCGTGTATTGGTTGTGATGACCGTTGGTACCTTAAATTTCTTCCTATTCAGAGATGTCCTAACATTTATCTCACCTTCAGTTTGGCACTTAGTGTTGATTGTTATCATACGTTAGAGAGTTGGAAATGTGAACAACTAACGAGAGCATTGAGAACCTAACTTACATCCAACCGTCACTGAGAACTGTAAAAACTTATGAACTTATACGCGACCATTCTCTATTGGACAATAGATATGACGATTATAATCTGAAACCTTTAACGTCTTTGAAAACTGCTTCTATGTACTCCGTCCTACCTTTATTACCATCTCCTTGGCCAAGTATTGCTAATCAGCTGTGACTTGTTATGACGTCTTACCATTGATAACATCCAGAATGCTTTGCTCCGTGTCGTATCAGGGCCCGAAACGACACGTGATATACAATTGACGATCGCCATATCAGGTGATACTTATGTCAACATAACCTCAGGCATTGACATTCACATGTTCTATTGGACTTCGCAAAACTATGTCCAAGATTGGCAGTGGGAGGTTGACCCGTTTCTATTTTAAGTCCGTGATTTTGACGCTATGTCCATCTAGCGGCCACTAGTAGAATGTCTGAGCGATCGAATATATATATATATATATATATATATCGGCTCGTCTTGTCAAAAAGACAGCGCCCCATAGCGAATGTCTTCTTGCCTATTGGAACGGATGACAACAATATGCGACAGTGAGATTTGTTGAATTCGGAGAGATGAAAATCGAGAATCATGATGGCTGTTTTAAAGTCAGTAAGATCCAAAAAGGTTTTAAAAAGAAGTTCAGAAATTATATATAAACAAGAAGTTCAGTAAAGAACATATATCCTACTTTCTCCTAAATGCCAGGGTATTGTTATAACTCTTTGTCCTTTTCAAGGAGTATGATTGAATGTTGGTTGTAGGAGCTTGTTGAAATACAACGTGCTATAGGGATATTAAACATGAATATGAGGTGCCCTTTGCTAGTGCTACCTCTGTACCAAATTTGGTTCAATTCGGTTTCACCGTGTATGAATTGATAGGGGGAATCGATTTGCACACATACTTGGCCACCATCTGCAAACTATTGGGCTGATGTTCTTGCAGTTTGGTCAGAATATGTTTCCCACATAAAGATATGGTGTTGCAAAATTAGGTAGAGACTAGATTATTAGGTTGGTCGTAATTACATTTTTGCTTTTAACATTTGGGTGGCCGCGATTACGTTTCCATCAAGATAGTGGTGATATAAAACATGACACTGAGGTGCCCTTTGCTAGTGCTACCTCTATACAAAATTTCGTTCCATTTGGTTTCAGTGTGTTTGAATTAATAGGGGGAATCGATTCTGACACAAAGATGGCCGCCATCCGCAAACTATTAGGCGAATGACCTATTAGATTGGTCAAAGGATGCTCCCTCCATAAAGGTATGTAGTTGCAAAATTTGGTAGAGATCGGATGATTAGGTTAATCGTAATTTGATTTAAGCTTTGAACATTCGTGTGGCCGCCATTACGTTTCAGTCAAGATGGCGGCGATATAAAACATGACACTGAGGTGCCCTTTGCTAGTACTACCTCTGTACCAAATTTCGTTCCATTCGGTTCCACGGTGTTCGAATTAATAGGGGGAATCAATTTTGACATAAAGATGGCCGCCATCCGCAAACTATCAGGTGAATGACCTATTAGATTGGCAAGGGATGCTCCCTCCATAAAGGTATGTAGTTGCAAAATTTGGTAGAGATCGGATGATTAGGTTAATCGTAATTTGATTTAAGCTTTGAACATTTGTGTGGCCGCCATTACGTTTCCGTCAAGATGGCGGCGATATAAAACATGACACTGAGGTGCCTTTTGTTAGTACTACCTCTGTACCAAATTTCGTTCCATTCGGTTGCACCGTGTTCGAATTAATAGGGGGAATCGATTTTCACACAAGGATGGCCGCCATCCGCAAACTATTACGCTGATGACCTATTGGTTTGGTCAAAGGATGCTCCCCCATAAAGGCATGTTGTTGCAAAATTTGGTAGAGATCGGATGATTAGGTTAATCGTAATTTGATTTAAGCTTTGAACATTTGTGTGGCCGCCATTACGTTTCCGTCAAGATGGCGGCGATATAAAACATGACACTGATGTGCCTTTTGTTAGTACTACCTCTGTACCATATTTCGTTCCATTCGGTTGCACCGTGTTAGAATTAATAGGGGGAATCGATCTTCACACAAAGATGGCCGTCATCCGCAAACTATTACGCTGATGACCTATTGGTTTGGTCAAAGGATGCTCCCCCCATAAAAGTATGTCGTTGCAAAATTTGGTAGAGATTGGATGATTAGGTTAGTCGTAATTTGATTTAAGCTTTGAACATTTGTGTGGCCGCCATTACGTTTCCGTCAAGATGGCGGCGATATAAAACATGACACTGAGGTGTCCTTTGCTAGTGCTACCTTTGTACCAAATTTCGTTCAATTCGCATTCACCGTGTTCGAATTGATAGGGGGGGACAGACATTCAGAGTACACACACTCACACACACACACACAGACACACAGACACACAGACACACACACACACACAGACTCACACACACACATACACACACACAGAAAGACACACTTTTTTCGCCCTGTGTTGATCTCATAAGTCTACTTTCATTTTTTGCAAAAATCGAAAGTAGGCTAATATGTGTACTACGTTCTCGCTCTCGAGTCTACTCATCATACTTATTCTAATGGAGACCTGGTTGTAACATGAAAATGAATATGTATTTTAAAAGCTGTCGACGAGATCTTCAGACCGTCTCTGGAAAAGATAAGTCCTTAAATATTTCTGAAGTGTCAACATGTATAAATATGTGTAACGTGAAGTTGGTTAGGAATACCTTGTCCACAAACTTTCAGTGTTAACATGTCCCTCTCTAGATTGGAGATCGCGTTTCTTATATTACGTTATCTTGGTTATGTTTATGTTCTTCCCTTGTGTAGATGTAAGTATTGAGGAATCGTCTGGGTTTTGGGATTAATCGATTTGGGGTCTCTTG
This sequence comes from Meconema thalassinum, assembly GCA_946902985.2. Taxonomy (NCBI): domain Eukaryota; kingdom Metazoa; phylum Arthropoda; class Insecta; order Orthoptera; family Tettigoniidae; genus Meconema; species Meconema thalassinum. Next base: position 104,212,517 of record OX336398.1, read on the forward strand.
TTGTTATTTGCATTGTATTTTCTTTTGTCCCTTTTCCCCTACGCGTGTGTTATGTTTATTTTTGCTGGTTAATTAAATGACTAGGAGCATGGGAAGCTGCTTCGGGCGTTACCTGGAGGTGATGATGTAATATGTATTTTGTTTTGTTGATGATGATGATGAAGCCACGATGGATGAATGCCGTGAGATAATTAATTGTTGTTGTGTTGTGTTATTTATTTGTGTAATGGGTAAATGATTTAGGGCCTCAACATCCTTCTGGTCATTTATTTATAAGCAGTGTCCTAATGTTGAGGGTGGGTTAAGGTTAATTGGTTAAGTGGGCTCGACTGAACGCCTAGGAACATGTCAGTTTGCTCTTGTTTTATTGCGTGGCTACAGTCGAGAAACAACACGTGAACTCATTACGTTTATTAAATGAGACGTATGGGTTACCCTTTCGAGATGATAGAATGTGTGTGCATTGTGTGTACCCGGGACTACAGTGCGCCCTCATCTTGTCTTTCGCAAAATACCGAGTCTCGTACTTCTTCCGGAAAGGGGATTTATTCAGGAAGTAAACGAAGTCATTGATATTTACGTTTCCTTGGTGTGTTATTGTTCGGTTGAACTACTCTCTGGTAAAGCGTTTGTTTTTGTATTGTATGTCAAGTGTACCTGTAATCTTTCCTTGGAGTAATGTCAGGTTTGGATTTGATTGTATTGATGTATGCGTTAGGCTTGCGTTTGTTCTTAGGTTGTGTTCTTGTTAGTGACATACTTGTTTAAGGGTAAGGTTTTTCTGTTCTGGGGTTTCGTGACTTCGTAGAATATCTCTCTAAACTACGATTCGTAGTTAGCCTGTGGTGGGAAGAAAGATACTATTTGCACTATTGTTAACTTGTATTTTTTTGCTACCCCGTTTTAATTGAGTTTAGCTTTGAACGATCTCCATTCTAGATCGCGTTAGGCATCTCGGAATTATTCTCTTTTCTACTCGGTTTATTTTTATACTATTGTTTATTTGTTTTTGATAATATGTGTACCATTATTCCAGACCCATCATCCCTCATTATATAATTTCATGCGCTACCCATGTCCCCTTTGTTATGTGTTTTGCTGTTGTTATTAAATTTTGATCAACCACCACTCGAAAAGTGTAATCATTGGATGGTCGGTGCTCCATCTAGTTCAGAATGTGTGAAAGAGTTCGATAAGGCCTCTAGGTCTAACATCTGCACGCCCCTCATTAATTAAGCGAAATAGAAATTTAACTTCTCAACTACTCTATTCTAGAAAAAGTACACAAGAATGTAGCTTACATATTCTTGAAGTTCACATCGTTGCAGATCCTTGGTTAATGTCGAATTCTAATGGAACATTACTCCCTCCATTAGCATGGCACCAGTCCTTGGCCATCCACATTTCGTTCGGCTAACCTTCGGGTCCCTCCATTTGGATCCTATCCACGTGGTATCTAGTGACCCATATTCGCGTTCAAAAATACGCAATTTTCCACTCCGCGATAATTTACACAACTGTTCGACATGACTATTAACGTCATCGTTAACTGTCCTATTATTTTAAGCACTTGTTTAAACAGCTCAATGTTTATAACAACATGAACAAGTAGTTCCGTGAAGAACTATACAGCCTATTTTCATATATCCTGCTCATGTTAATTGTCTCTATCAACATACAAAATTTCAGTTTAATTGCTGTAACAGATTCGTAGATATTGAGAACCGTCTAAATATTTCAGATTGTCGCCAGGTTGGATTTTTATTTTTGTACTATTACATTAAGATTATTGTGTACGTGTGGTATTCAAACTTCAATCGCATGATTAGCACACAAGAAGTAAAAACGAGATTTTAAAATTACGCACAGCAGCCATCTTGTGATTATGCAAACAATTGAAATAAATTAGATGCCAGTGGATCAACATTTGTATAAGCATTTAACGTGCAACGTTTCACAGCACTCAGATAGTTAATTCGCGAGAATCGTCCATTTAAATATTTATACTTCGCGTCGCCGCCAAGTTGGATTTGTGCTCACCAGGTTAATGAAAGTCCTATAGGGCGGCTTCGGTGGCGTAGTCGGTAGCATGCTGAGCTTCTATGCCCAAGATAGCGGGTTCAAACCCGGCCGAAACCGTCGGATTTTTTAAGAGCGTTAAAATCCCTCAGTATGCCTTCCTTCGGAGGGGAAGTAAAGCCGGCGGTCCCATGTCATAGATTTATGGCATGTTAAAGATCCTTCCTCTAATTGCACCTGTGTGAAGCTAAATTGGATAGGTTAAGAATGTAAACAACGCTCTTAGGTTTCTACGTTCGTTGCCAAGCGCCGACTGCGGTGGCGTCTATTAGCTAAGTTCTGAATTAGGCCTAGTAGTCGTTGACGGTGGCGCTTAGCGGCAAAAGTAGGAACTATTTGAAAAATTATAAGTTGCAGTACTTAAAATTAAAAAACAGATACACACACTAATACAGTCATCACAATTAACACCGGTTATCACACAGATTCTACACACACCCAAAGTACACGGGGCTACATGACCGCGTTGTCGCAGCCCCTAAACTTAAGAACCAACCAACCAACCAAAGTCCTATAGGTGAACATATGTTCATAGTCTCTATGAACATAAAAAAATTCAGTTTGGTTGCTGTAAAAGATTCATAGATATTGAGAACCGTCTAAATATTTCGGAAGCTCGCCATTTAGGATTGTTATATGTATAGGCCATAGAATTATGTACCATTCAAGGACAATTATTGCCTAGGTTCATTATTCAAACTTTCACTTCGATCGCATGATTACGACACAAGAAATAAAAACTTAATTTTAAAATTTCGCACAGCCGCCATATTGAGGTTATGTAAACAATTGATTTAAATTAGATGGCAGTGCATTACAATCTGCAAAATCATTTACTGTACCACATTTCACTGCGCTCAGAGAGTTAAATCACGAGAAAAATCTATTAAAATATTTCAAATTCGCTTGGTCGCCATGTTCGTTTTTTACTTTACGAGTTTATGAAATATACATAGATAAACTTGTACCAGTACCCTTTATCACCGTACAAAATTGCAGGGTAATATCTGTAATAGTTTCGGAGATATAGAATGTCAGTGAAATATTTCGCACAGCCGCCATTTTGAGATTATGTAAACAATTGAATTAAATTAGACTCCTGTGCATTACTATGTATATAAACACTTGCTGTACCTAGTTTCATTACGTTTGGATGGTTAAACCGTGAGAAAAGTCTATTTAAAAGTCTCAACTTCGCTTGGTCGCCATGTTCGTTCTCTACTTTACAAGTTTATGAAATATACATAGGTAAACTTGTATCAGTACCCTTTATCACCGTGCTAAATTGCAGGGTGATATCTGTAATTGTTTCGAAGATATAGAATGTCAGTGAAATATTTCGCACAGCCGCCATTTTGAGGTTATGTAAACAATTGAACTAAATTAGACTCCTGTGCATTACTATGTATATAAACACTTGCTGTACCTAGTTTCATTACGTTTGGATGGTTAAACCGTGAGAAAAGTCTATTTAAAAGTCTCAACTTCGCTTGGTCGCCATGTTCGTTCTCTACTTTACAAGTTTATGAAATATACATAGGTAAACTTGTATCAGTACCCTTTATCACCGTGCTAAATTGCAGGGTGATATCTGTAATTGTTTCGAAGATATAGAATGTCAGTGAAATATTTCGCACAGCCGCCATTTTGAAGTTATGTAAACAATTGAACTAAATTAGACTCCAGTGCATTACAATGTGTATAAAGATTTGCTGTGCCAAGTTTCATTACGTGTGGATAGTTAAATCGCGAGAAAAGTCTATTTAAAAGTCTCAACTTCGCTTGATCGCCATGTTGGTTTTGTAGTCACCAGGTTTTTGAAAGTCTCATAGGTGAACTTCTAGTAGTACCCTCTATCACCGTACACAATTTCAGGGCGATATCGGTAATAGTTTCGGAGATATTGAATGCTAGTGAAATATTTCGCACAGCCGCCATTTTGCATTGGTGAGACATAACAAAATTTGAAGGGCACGGTCGAGGTCGCCGGGAATAGTGCTATGAACATACCGAGTTTCATTGAAATCGCTCCAGCCGTTTAGATTTTATTAGGGGGGGACACACACACGAATCACACACACACACACACGCACACACACACGGACAAAAGGTGATCTCATAAGCCTATTTTTTCAAAATTGAAAATAGGCTAAAAATATACCGTCTAGTCTGATTTTGAAGCCACTCAAAGATGAAAAAGTTACCCAACATCTGCGAACATACTCTTACAGTCAGTGGAGTATATGGAAACATAGATGGAATATTTTCCCACACTGTTTGTTTGAAACAAATGACCCCAAATTCATAAACTAAGTTCCATCTCCTGACCGGTATGACGCGATAATTCTGAGTACTTTCCATTCGAGACAACTGGTTCAACTATAAAGACTAAGTCCGCAAGCTTAGCTCCGGAGACTAAGTCCCACTCGATCGGTGATATTGACGGTCTATAACAGCGTAGCACGTGGTATGGTGACGTTACGACGGTATCTCTTCGAAGACTGATGTAATAATGACATACTCATGCTTCAGACTCACGGCTATATATACAGGTACAGAGCTGAACCGCCGTGCGATCACTGTTCCGGGCGGCGAGCACGCCCCGCTCTTCAAAACTCCAGCACACACCCTACTTCCTGTTAAAACATGTGCTTTACAAAAATACCTATAACTTCCAAACGACTGGTCCGATTGTTCTCAAATTTCTTCTGGCATTCCTGGAATTCCATAGCCATTATTATCTATTAGATTCTAGACCTCAAGTCGTCGCTATATATTTCTCATCAATACGTTTCAGCAACTCGTCCGCTAGCGCCACAGGTACCTCTCCTAGCGTATCCTCTGAATCGCTCGGCGAACTAGATGACTTCGCGCTCGGTTAAAAACTTCAAGCTAGCGTTCTGCTCATCCGAAATACAAAATATAATAACGGTGGCTTCCGTAATTGGGCACAGTACTGTCCATGAGTCTCAAGAATGCTAGCCAAACGTTTCAGAAACTGGTAGATAAAGCATTCACGGGGCTCAAATGGAAATCGATACTCACTTATATCGATGATAACACTATATATTCACAAACATTCGATGAGCACATAACACATTTAGAGGAGGCTTTTACTAGAATTCGGCACGCGAAGTTAAATCTGAAACCATCTAAGTGCCAGTTCGCACAACAAAAGATACACATACTGGGCCATATCGTAAACCAGGATGGCATCGTCCCGGACCCGGCCAAAATTGCTGCTATAACAGATATCCAGATGCCAGCAAACATTAAACAGTTAAGGAGATCCCTGGGCCTTGCAAGCTATTATCGGAAATTCATACGCCAATACGCACATATTGCCAGCCCATCGACGGGCCTTAAACACGAGAAGACGCCGTTCGTTATCACAGAAAATCACAGAGAGGCTTTCGAGACTCTCAAACTCCTACTGACCACGCCGCCAATGCTCCACCATTTCAAGGACTACAGACACAGCTACATACACGTAGACCCAAGTCAATTTGGAATAGGCGCCGCACAATTACAAGAGGATAACAATAAAAATAGACATCCCGTAGCCTGCGCGAGCAGGAAGCTGACACCGGCCGAAAGTAGGTACTCTGCCACGGAGAGAGAGATGCTAGCATTCGCGTGGGCAGTAAATTACTTTCGAACATACGTATTGTACCCATGGTACTAGTGCTGACTGGCGTCGAATCTGATTCTCCAGAGAGGAAAAATCACGCAAATGATTTTTCGGGGTGTCAAACCAGAGGTCTTTGAGGAAGAAAAACCTCATGGTTACCAAGAACCATATAATATTAGACTATTCATGAAATATCAGCTTAATTCCAGATGTCTTGTAGGAATTATAAGCAATATTGTATAAAATAGAAGGTATTCATAGTACTGTATGCTGTATTGGAGGAAAAGGCACAGTTCCGAGGCAGAATTGACACGTGAGAAATTAGTTTGTTCAGAGAGGTGTGTCAGCTTGGCGCCCAGGGACTTTATACGTCTACGAAGGGGAGCCAAGACAGATACTAATGACTGTGGGAATCACAGAAACATAAGGAACAAGGTTGGAGTGGGGAGGACGCCACATGAAAATAATTGATTACATGAAAACGAGGCATCCCAGAGAATTGAAATCATCACCTAGGTAAATAAAATCCGAAGAGGATAATTATGATTCCAAGAAATATGCTTATCGGAGCATATTAAGCATTACACGGACTGTGAACACAGAAACGCGGATGTCAGACATCAGCGGAAGTAGATGAAGGGAAATCCCGGAGATAGCGTACCCACGCCATCACCAAGATAAATTAATATTAATTAATTGAACGATCAAATCACTGGCACGAGGATGGAATTGTAACCTCCGTGGAAAATTGGACCAAATGAAGGCCGTGTCAGCCCTGGAAACTGCAGGTTTAAAGAAAAGGTCGTTCCGTGGATTTGAGAGAACTATGTTTCGAGAGGGAAACTTTAAATAGGGCACGAGGCCATGGAGAAGTCAGTCGATTTGGAGCACTCACGCGAGGAGGGCCCTGTCCGTCCGCCCGGAAATTTATACACAAGGGCCGCGCAACTAACGAACAAAGTAATTTACATGTGCAAATGTAAAAATGTTATATGAAGTCAATTTGGAGCACTCACGCGAGGGGGGTGCTGTCCGTCCGTTCGGAAATTTATACACAAAGACCGCGCAACTACAAGTGCAAAGTATTTATACAAGAGTGAAAGTAAGCTAAAGTAAATAGAAGTACTTCAATCAGGAAGATGTTCTTTAGTACTGAAATGATAGGGCGAAATTACGAGTGCGCAGACGCCGTAATAATAATAATAAGCCATGTAAAGCTGATATTTATCAAGCCGCGCAGTAACTGAAATGTGGTATGAACAATAAATTACACAGTCATATGGGTAATTTGGTAAAGCGCACACGTCTTGATCTAGTTATCAACAATGGTCACACTATATCCATTATTATAGATCATGGGATGGGAACCATGTCACAGGCATTGTGATCTTATTCAAGTACAGACAAAGACACTGAGTAGTAGACGTGGAGGAACATTCACACAAGCAGCCGTTTGAACGAGGGTTAGCCAGGATCGCGTTTGATAGAGACTTCCATTGGAGTTAGATGTCGGAAATCACGCCCCTGCAACTCTGTGATCAAGCAAATATGAAGCCAAAGAGGCAAATCGTGTGAAAAAGTGTTGGTGTAATATAAATGTTAATATATGTTAGTGTTAAAAATAATATGTGTATTAAAAAAGTGAAAATGTGTATTATAAGAGTGAAAAGTGCATTGTGTCCACAAAGGAAATATCACATATCCATCATGATTCGTCAGTAAATGGCAAGATGGTGGGTTATATGGAGTATCATGAGATTCGACCACCAGAACAAACGTGAGTGCCAATTCAAATGATATAATGTAGAACGCTAGCGATACGATACGTTCAAGTCGAAATCATGTCAAAATAATTATTTTGAAGTAATATTTATACGATATTGCCTTCCTCGTATTTTATATAGAAGCATTTGCAAATTGAGAAGGATTTGGCTTACAGCGGATTTGCGTAAGACCAAAATGAGTCTAATATTAAAGTTAAACAGTAACTTTATAAGTGAGAAAAGTCGAAATAATGAAATATTCAGCATGTTTGCATGAAGTGATAAAATTGCATCAAATCCCAGGTAATTACAAGGTAAAGATTATATGTAAGAATGATGCCATAATGTGTCAGAAAGTAATGTTTTACATGATCAAATGTAATGAGTGAAATTGAATCACACAGTACTTGTTGAATGTTAAAGAGCCAGTAAAAATGCCAGTACACATATATCAGTATGATAAGGGATGATATGGAAATCATTAACACGCTAGATGGAAGGTAAACTAGAAGTGTCATATGATCTGTGATATACCGACAGACCTAATAGTTATGCCGCTGATATGCGAGCAATTTAAGAGTAAAATCAAGATGTTTACTTAATTAATGCAACGAACGTTTCTAGGACATTGTCAGGACCATACAGGCTATTCTACGAAGGTTTGTGTTGATGTATAGCCATGGGGCATACTGTTGTATTGACGATGGCGGATGGAGACAGACTGGTGTCTGAGCTGCCATACCAGCCTCGTGAGGGCTGTTGAGGATTAACGTTTGCAAACTTAATTAGCTACTCCTTGTAATGATCCGCATTGTGATGCGAGAATCTATTTGTACGGAAGGGTCAAGGACGCCTTACCCATATTCGTGCGTGACAGTGGCAAGCAGTAAGACCACTAGACCACGCTATTAAAAAGCCGTATGCCGTTCTCCAGGACTTTCGTGCCCAGCAAAACCCATTCATTTGCTATATCTATGTTATTGAGCCACATTGAGCCCATTAATGTTAACCTATTAATAGGATGTTAATTATTTGGATATCCAGTTCATAACATGACACCAGTTTCGCCTTATACTAAATGCAAATTGAGAGTACAACTGTAAAAGTCTTCTTGGTGTGTGTGAATGAGTAATTAAGACAGCTGTGGGAGCTGAGAGCTGGTCGGCCGAGGGGCGGGCTAGGCGGCCATCATGGTTTCTAGTGACCCGACCGTAAGCTATTGTATTCACGACGGGTGGTAGTTTTATGACCAACCCTATGGTAAAGTGTACTGGAGATTGCGCTATAGTCCGGGACACCTTAAATAAGTTACTAGAAAACCAACATGGCCGCCACATCGGTGTTACCAACTTACATCATTCAACACTAAAAATTCACCAAATACTTCCATGTAACAAGAAACCCAAACGAATCCAAATAATTAAGACCTCCTTGCCTACATACATTTTACATAAACTCAAGGAGTGCTTGCTCGAGTAAGGACAACTTGATCATCAGTCCCCTGCCGTCAAACCCATAACCAGTGTTATGGTTGTGAAGATAACTTTAGGTTTCTTCATTGCCTTTTAAACCACCTTATAAAATGCAAAATTTTAGGAATATTAATACTTACTCAAGGCTTTTCCAGTTTTGCTGAGGAGCTATAGATGAACTTGTGATTTTCTTTTCTTCTCACACATTTTTATAGTAACTTTTTAATAATGTAACAATTAGTTCAAAGGCGATGGTTTTATATTTTAGGATGAATGATCAGGAAAGGAGAAATAAAATGGTACATATTTGCAGATTAGTATTATTCATTATATCTTTATTTCTGTAAGTGCTCATTCCTTGCGTACACAGACCTTCGTGGAGACAGGATCGAGAAACATCTCTTTTGATATGCAAGATAATAAAGGCTTTTTCAATGCTTAGGCCTAAATCCACTCTAAGTAGTCTTGGATTTTAGGGGCAATTCTGAAAAAAAAAGGAAAAGAATAATTCTAAATTAATATACACTCCATGAAATGAGAGGAGATAATGATAAAACTCCCAAAGACATCAGTCGTTGTGTTGTTAAAACGAGGATTCTATCTCTTGGGAGCTTTGCTAATATTAAAGACCAGTGCAACTATTGACGACAGTCGAAACGATGAATGGTATGACAATAAACAGCATCAGCAGCTTTTTTTAAAATACTGTTGAACCTCTTACTTATACTTTAACTGGCTTGAAGCTGGTAACTTGCCTCTTAATTATGCAACATCCTATTAAGAAAAGATTAGCAAAACAGAAAGGGTGGGGGGAAGAAAAAAAAGGCTCAAGTATAAATTTAATTTATGAACATAATATCAAAATGAGAGTCTAAATTGATCAACCTATAGGCCTGTTTTTCTTATATTTTTATTGGGGGAGGAGCACCCGTAGCCCGCTCCCCCCGTGTGACGGTCAACCCAAGCTACACCGCCTCCGACATGCTATTAGTCCTAGATAGCAGAAGGAAACAGTCAAGGGATTGGAAGCATTTGCCCTTTGAGGCTTAGTGCCTGTCCCCACACACTGTATATTTCAAGGCATATGAATATATGGTAGGACGTAGGGGCAGGTAAAAGCCCTGTAGGAAGAAATGGAAAGTGCCTACAGGTGAAACCTGGCATATTTGGAGATAGCACATGCAAGGATATGGTCTAGGATAGATATGGGTTGTGTTCGAGTTGGTGAGTTGTCGTGCATTATTTGAAAGTTTCATATCCAATGCCAGAATGAATATATTGGGGGTCCATACTTCCCTGGCACAAGCAAGGACCTGCAACTGGGCTTCACACTCGGCCTGTAAGACTTAAAACTGAAAATACTGTAGTAACTTAGAACAATAAGAGGAGTCTTATTTCTAGTTCTTAAAATCTAACAAATTAACATCCTACTTCTCAGGCACAGTTTCACCAGTTCCGCTTATCGAACTGTGAGCACTGCACCCTTCCGTAAGTGGTGCCTAGAAGAGTATAATTATATTTATTTCCCATAAGAAAATACACACTACAGGGACTTTCATATAAAGTAAGAACAGGAAGCGGCAGTTTTGTTATTCGCTGATGCGGTGGCCTTGGCCGAGCTTGTGGCGCGCCATGGCCCCCTGCTGTACTATTGAAAGCGTGCGCATAGTACATACGAGGGCTATTTTTTTATTTTTTTCAAGTTCCGATGGACTGTATAAAAATAACAGGGTGTCATATCAAACTGATTTTACAACTAAATGTTTGCTTGTTTTATTCGTATGTCTCAACATAATCGCCAAAACGATTGAAACATTTGTCGTATCGTTACACCAGCTTTCCAATGCCCTCGGCAAAATATTCTGCCGCCACTGAGGAGGGTACGTCTGGAGAGTCTCCTGAAGTTTTTCCTTTTTGGTGAGGCGTTGCCGCCCAACCATACCTTCAATTCTCGAAAAAGGTGAAAATCATTCAGTGCTGGTTTGGACTAAACGGCAGATGGTCCAAAACTTCACATTTGAATTATTTGTAAAAGTCTATCGTAACGTTGGCACAGTGTGGTCGTGAATGATTTTCACCCTTTTCGAGAATTGAAGGTATGGTTGGGCGGCAACGCCTAGCCAAAAAGGAAAAACTTCAGTAGACTGTCCAGACGTACCCTCCTCAGTGGCGGAAGAATATTTTGCCGAGGGTATTGGAAAGCTGGTGTAACGTAAAAAAAAAAATTCAATCGTTTTGGATTATGTTGAGACATAAGAATAAAACAAGCAAACATTTAGTAGTAAAATCAGTTTGGTATGTCAAACAATTATTTGTATACAGTCCATCGGAACTTGAAAAAAAAAACAGCCCTCATATGTACTATGCACGCGCTTTCAATAGTACAGCAGGGGGCCATGTCGCACCACAAGCTCAGCCAAGGCCATCGCAGAAGCGAATAACAAAACTGCCGCTTGTCGTTCTTACTTTATATGAAAGACCCTGTATATGTGCTTTATGTTATAATGTCTGGGTAATTATAAAACAACAAATATAATAAAACCCAACCTTCGCGAGATTTGAACCATGGCTTCATGAATAAGAGTAATGCATTGTGACCACTCGACCAACTATTTGAATGTGGTAAGTAGCAGGTTCAGGAAATACCGCAATGATAAGGATAATCTTTAGCTTACGAGGGAACGGTACGAAGTCTGACCACGAATTTCGACTTTATATTTACATAGTCGTGAAGGTCTTTTTACGCTGAAACAGGTAGTGGAGGTATAATTTTTCGCTGGTCCTTTTTAAGGAGCCACTTGGAAGCCCCAAGTTGGCGGTGCGCGCTCTGAATTGTACAGTACATGCCGGCACACGTCAGCGCGCACAGCCAGCTGCTGACTTGCATCGCCTACCCTCTACCCTCGTTCAGTTCTCCACTATCACCCACCACATAGGCTACGGTTGCCTACAGTGGGACTGCGAGTCGTTTTCTATACGGTCAAGTTCTCCACGACTGATAGCTATTCCACATACAGGCGATCTCATTGGAGTCTTTGCGTTATAATGACCGCTTGCAACATTATTGTAGCTCTTATTAATGCCTACGGTGTTCAGGAAGCTACAGAGCTTTCTGATAAACAGCAAATAATGTTCATATAAATAATGGCAACGTTTGATGCAATTATGGAAGAGAGTTGTTTTGCGACTCCTACTTGACAAACCGTAAAAGGCGTTTGAAAATTCGGTACCGAAAAGTATCCAAACTCGTCGGTAAACCGTTTAAAACAGACGAAGAAGTACAATATGAAGAGGCTAAAATGTTTGTTAAATTCATTATTGAATTGCAAGAAGAGAAAGAGACCCCGGACGCCAATATCTGGAATTCGGACCAGTCCCGATTCGAGTGCGAAATGGCAACATAGAGAAGTTATGATTTCCGTGGTGCGAAAGACGTTCTTGCTACGCTCGTTGTAGCTCTTATTAATGCCTACGGTGTTCAGGAAGCTACAGAGCTTTCTGATAAACAGCAAATAATGTTCATATAAATAATGGCAACGTTTGATGCAATTATGGAAGAGAGTTGTTTTGCGACTCCTACTTGACAAACCGTAAAAGGCGTTTGAAAATTCGGTACCGAAAAGTAACCAAACTCGTCGGTAAAACGTTTAAAACAGACGAAGAAGTACAATATGAAGAGGCTAAAATGTTTGTTAAATTCATTATTGAATTGCAAGAAGAGAAAGAGACCCCGGACGCCAATATCTGGAATTCGGACCAGTCCCGATTCGAGTGCGAAATGGCAACATAGAGAAGTTATGATTTCCGTGGTGTGAAAGACGTTCTTGCTACGCTCGTTTGCCGAAATAGTTCTACGCACACCCACACAGTGCAATATCACATTTCTAAAGCCGTAGAAATGGGACATTTGTTCTTGATCGTTTTCAAAGAAATTAATGGAAAGTTTGGACCTAGGGTACAAGAAAGCATCAACGCCTACATGGATGTCTTTAAATATGTCGTCATTGATTGTCCATCTTCCGGAAAAAGGTGGAAAGGGCATGGAAAGACATTTTCCATCCGCAATTAAAGGACGACGAACAAAATCTTCTTCTCCTAGATTCATTCAGTGGCCAGGGCAAAAATGCACAGCTTGAATCTCTGACGAACAAACAAGAACAAATTGAATGCATACCGAAAGGAACTACATATCTTTGCCAGCCGTGTGATCTTGGACTCTTCCGAAAACTAAAATGTTTAGTCTGTCGAATGGAAAACATTTGCCAAGTAAGGAATGTACACGGCCAGTCAAAATTAAAACCCGACAACAGACTTTTCTTTATAACTAGTCAAATGCTAGCGCATAACCGATTACAAGCTGATTGTTTCGTACCAATGCTGAAATATGCTTGTAAAACGGGTGGTTATTCCATTACTGACAATATACCACAATATATCTCAAAATAATTTTCATGATTTGACTGATAAAGAAGTATGCTGGAATTGATTGTACCAATTTCTCTTTTATAATGATTTTCTTGTGTTTTGTTATTCACATTTTGTGTTAGATTTTCACTATCATGCCATGAACAATGCACCCATGCCAGACTGTGTTAGAATAAAGGCATTTCTTGAACAGTTTGAACGGCATGATGAAGATGATATGTGATGATTTGTAAACCATTGTTTTTGTTTCTATATTACACAGTGAATTCATCTTTGTAAATAAAATATCCAAACTAATGTCAGTTTTAACCCTCCATCCCATGTACACAACACCTGTAGGCAGCCGTAGGTGGTGGGTGATGGTGGAGAATCGAACGAGGGAAGAGGGAAGGCGAGACTAGACAGCTGCTGGCTGTGCGCGCTGACTTGTGCAGAACAATATGCCCCGCATAGTACAAATCAAAAGAAGCATTCAATGAAGCATATGTTTATAAGAAGCTTGATATTAGCCACATATTCGAGAAGAAGTAGGCCTAAGTTACAATATCCTTACCTGGATGTAATTCGGAATATATGAACCTTACAATGGCTTCGTTAGCAAAATCATCTATTCCAGTTACAGTAAACACATGCTTTCGAGATCCTCCTTCTTAGACTGTAATATGACCTTCTGGACAGCAGAAAATCCATGCTGTAATAACATTACAAGTACCATAGATTACAATTTCACAAATAAAACATGATACATACATGCATATCAACTCTCTGAGAGAACGACGGAAGGGGGGTTTATTACATTACATTGAAGAGGCATGGTTTCTGGCCATGTCATTCAGCGAATAAAATCTCCCAGAATGGAAATAAGTCTACAGTAAGATACATCAAGCAATTCCTATGCTAAATGACTATAGTGGGAGGCTAATTAGCTAAAATAATGTTGCTACCGTAAGTGTACATTTCATAAGGCTATGTTGAGGTTATGTTAGGTTATGTTAGGATTGATTACGAAAAGCATTCTCAAAAATTATCAAAATACTTACTCTCACCATGCCAGCAATTCTTACAATTCTTTCCGTATCACTACACTTAATTGCTTTTTCCTCATATTCTTTTTTAAAGCAGTGAACGCTGCAAAGTGTAATTAGGCCTAGTCTTCTTCAGTGGAATTTGTAGCTGTTTCTGGCCTATTTTAGGAATTTTGACGAAATCTAAATAACAACTTATGCAAAAATAAAGATTATGAACATTATTAAAGTTCCGACTAGTGCAAATGTACACATAGGCCTAGGCCTACATATTATATAGGCCTAGTCTATATGTCAAAAATAATCATAATAACTGTTCTAATTGACGTATTTTTGTAGCACTTACCTCGTAAAACTGCACTAGACGTAATATTCCAAAGAAATGTGATGATTTATCCAATTAATTGAACAGTTTAGGGATATATGCTTTATACGAGAATGTTGGTCACACTCGCTGCGACATTTCCCGCGTCTACGTGTTTCAAAACTGTTTCAACTGTACGGTAAAAAATCTTACTGGTATTGTGGTATTTGTAGATGGCGAGATATTCAGCAGGGTTGGCGAACCTGTGCTCACACAAAAGACAACTTAACTTCAAGAAATTCAACCACAAACCAACATGCGAGTAGGCATAGGGGATGGATGTTAACGTTGGCTACCCTTTTTTTATTAGTAACTTATTTAAGGTGTCCCGGACTATATCATGGTCTGGCATTTTAATTAATAAGAAATTGTTTATTTTGACCACAGAAATCAATTCTTAGCATTATAAGGATGTCATATCCATCTTTTAATTGTTGAAATCGAGTAATATTTAGCCAAGTTAGCTGTTCTTAACACTATCTTTGCTAAAAGGGAACTGACACATTATTTGAAGTTTAAAACCCAGTTTGTGATGCATATTTGCATACGGGTACCGTGAATGTGGATTTGATGCAAACATAACTATGAATCGACTTATATTTTGAATGACTTAAAGACGTATAGTATCGTATAGCAGGCTAGCATTTGTTTATGAAGATGAGAAGGTACTATTGTTAGCGTTTGTAGAGAGAGCGGAGGAAGGATACAATACACAGAATTAAAGTACATTGTTGTACAAGTAACCTATCGCAACAATGGCTAACGTATTGTTAAACTATGAAGTAAAGTAAATATTCCATAAGCACTATGGTTAGTCAAGTAATAAATACTGTAACGTCAAATAATATTGAAGTACTATTTATGTACAGTTGATGTCATGTTTATTTGATTTGTTTTGATTATTATTGTTTAAGTAGAGAGCATAAGATATGAACATTGTCAACTGACAAAAATGCATTACCATAGATGGAACTGTTTAGTGAAGTGTAGAATAGGGTGTATTGAGACACCAGAGCTAGACTCATAGACTCACAGGAAGAGTTGTGGCAGCATGCCTGGTGAGGTCGAATTGCGATCTCAGCTGCGGACCACAGATGATGTAGATCAGCATTCAGTGTCCCTTTTACCATTATCATCTGTGTGATCCAAAGGTTTATTTTGATTTGTGGGACTAAATTAAATGTAAATTGGATGTTTTATTGTTGTAATATAGCCACGATTTAAAATTAAATATTGTAGTTTAGGAAATTGTTTGCCTTTTCTTGTAGTGCAGTACCTGGTAGTATTCGGATCCTGAATATGTGTTCGCATTGTGGGGAGACGCACCATGCCCCGAAAGGAAGGAGCCGTCGGGATGTGAATACAAGTTCTCCACATGACGTCATATGGGTACAGTATACGGGATATACTTTACAGTGGTAACAGACCATGCCAGTCTGTTATATTGGGATAAGTTTCAAAACCCTAACTCACGGCTCAATCGATTTATTTTTAAACTTTATGATTACGATTTAGAAGTGAAACACAAGAAGGGAGCGATACATCTGGACGCCGATGGATTATCAAGGCTACCCGTCCTCGAAGCACCAGTTGACGAAAAAGATTATGAATGGGACACAATGCCTACATACACAATTACACAGATCGATATGAGAAGGGGAGCAGTGCCGATTCTGCTCCCCACCCCACCACTACTCCCAATGCGAGCCGATAACTCCCGAACCCGTGGTCGGAGATTTACGAATGAGATGTCCTTGGACTCGAGCTGACGGGGGCTTTGCTATGGACCACTTGTTATATTTCATTTTATTTTTGAATTTTTTTGTTTTTGAAAATAGGCGATAGTTAAAAAACCAAACATGATAGAACGTTGTGCAATAGCTTAAACGAACGATCTTTATGTCCTTTATTTTTTTTATAATAAAACTCTTTAATTTTGTATGTTTTTTTTGAAAAAAGTGTAATTTTGAAATTCTTATATTTTGGAATCTAAAGAGTTTACAAAAAAAATTGTTTGACATAAATGAATGGCCCTGACCCCCTCTAACCACAAAATAAATTTCAAGCCCCTAGGACTAAAACTGTGCAGTAGTGGGGTGTTGTAGGTTCTGAGTCGCCCCCTACTCTCATATAAACTTTGGGCGATATCTCCCGAACGCGTGGTCGGATTTTAACGAACGAGGTATTGTTGGCGTTGGGATGACGTTCTCTTGGCTAAGCATGTGTGTTGGTATTTTTTTAAAATTGAAAATGTTTGTTTTTTGGATTGGCACTATTTGGAAACGGTGAATTGGAAAAAAGTTTGTTTGACGTTAATGAAAGGTGGGTATGCCCTTTAGGCGGACAGCAAGTTTCAAGGGTGTAGGAGGTAAAAAGAAATGATAGCCTACTTTCTCGCGAACATGAGTGATCATTGGCGAATGGATGGTCGGATTTTAACAAATGAGGCGTCGTTGAAATCGAGCTGACGTCCTCTTTCCTATAGACCACTCGTCATTTTTTAATTTTTTTTGAAAATTTTTGTTTTTAAAAGTCGGTGATACTTTGAAAACCAAACATGATAGAATGTTGTGCCATAGTTCAAGCCAATGGTCTCTATGATCTTTATTTTTATAATAAAACTTTTTATATTTTGAGATTTTTTTGAAAACCCTTAAATTTTGAATTTTTACTATTTTGGGAACTAACACGTTGGCAAATAAGTTTTTTTGACATAAATGAAAGGTCCCTACCCCCTCTACCATGAAAATAAATGCCAAGTCTCTAGGACAAATAACTAGGCATTTTAATTTTTTTAATTTTTTTTATTAAAAGAGTGTTTGTAGACAGAGAGCCGGTAGCGCTAGACGTTTGTTACAACGAGGCTATGACTTGCCATGGTGGATACGGGAAATGGCTATTTCGACGGGGGAGATGTATGGCAAAACGAGGGGTCGCTTTTCGATATATTTTTCCTATGACAGATGAATGAAGGCAAATATTTCAAAAATCCCTCATGACGATCGTTAAAACATGTTGGTAAACACTGACCAGTAACCAGACAAAATTCATAATGCTATGAGACGAATAAAAAGCAAGGCTTTTTATAGTTGTTAACAACAGAACTTGTTTTTCTATGTGTAGCTGACAGCCATAATGAAAACAAAATCCGCTCGATAGACCCGCTTGGTGCCTGGCAAGCCAGCTAAGAGAATGGAATGTGGGTGGAAGCTGACAACATTGCTTTAAGATGATAACAGGTTGCAACCATCTGACAACTCTGTAAAAAGTGATAACGGCCAGCCAGATTAGCAGACAGCGGTGGGCTGGGCCCCGCAGAGTGGGTGAGGGGAAAGGTGGGAAACCTCTACACAACAGGAAATCACGTGACAACTACAGAGCGATGAGAGGGCAGGGCCAGAGGGCTGGGGAGGCGAGGGGAGGAGTGGAGAACCCATGACAGCCAATAGCTGAACGAGTTGTATGTCAACATGGAGTGAAGGAGTGAGAGGCGGGTGTGGGGAGAGAAAGACAAACATGTATGGACATGCATGAGCGTGGGGCGCCATACACAGAGCTCTCGTACACACGATTCAATAAAATAAAAAATTGCACAGGTTCACACAACATGTAATTTATTGATCCTAGAATTAAACGTAGAGTTAAATCCTAACCTTTTGACATATAGTTTATTTCCTTTTCGTTTCAACACTTTTTCCACAAGATAATGTTTAGGAAATGCTGTTTTTTGAAGTTCATGGAGATAAAATCTACCTTTTATGGGTTGATGGTTATGGTCTTGGAGTAAATAGGTGACTGGACTGTCCAAGTTGACTTGACGAATTCGAAATAGTTCAGTCCCCCACTGAGGCGTGTAGCCCTTATTGAAGGCAGGCTTAAATTTGCTCACCCGAACAAAATCCCCAATTTTCAGTCGGTGACGTTTAGGATCTGCTGTTTTTATGGGGTTAAACAGTTTATCCAGTCGCTGAATATTTTTGGTCACGAGGCGTGGTTTGGTCCCAATGGTTCTATGTTTGGTGTCATTGTAACGTGACACTAGCTCAGGTAACATGTCCAACCAGCGATAAGTGCCCTGAGCGGTAAACGCTTTCCACATATGGGTTTTCAAAGTTCGGTTAAACCGCTCGACCACGCTGGCTTTGAGATTGCTGTACGTGGTGTAATGGTGAATATCCTTAGATTTGAGAAAACTGGAGAAATCCTTGTTGTAAAATTATTTTCCCTGATCGGTTTGTAGCAACTGAGGTTGGCTTTTGGAGTGTTGAATAATATGTTGAAAGGCCTTGGTGACTAGTGGACCAGACTTGCGACGCACAGGTTCAACAAAGGCCATTTTAGAATAGACATCAATGACAGTCAACATATAGCGTACACCGTCGTTAACGCCAACATAGGGTATCATTTCAACAATGTCAGCCTGCCAAAGTTCATCCACACCTCGTGAAATCACCTTGAGTCGCGGATAGTGCAGCCTAGCTGGGCGATGCAACTCGTGAGCAATAGCCATTTTAATGGGTGAGGGCTTAAACAACAATTTTGGCATTTCGAAGTACTTGTTCAATTTCTTGAATTTCCCAATCGTGATCGGTATGGCCGGCTTGACGTGAAGCATGCAACAACTGTAGCCGCTGGATGAGCTTATAGGGATTGTGCCAGTAGGTAACATCCACAGCGGGTTTTAATGGTTTAAATGTCACTCCCGAAGCGGACACTTTACGACGAGTACTTTGACTGGTAGGAAACATTTTTGCAATGATGGTTTTATATTTTTGAGATATATTGGCATTCACTTGTTGAGTTGGATCATACTGACTTTTGTGGGCATGGGTATCCAATAAAATGGATTTATATTTGCCAAGGTCCTCTGACGTATAATCATGGAATGAGGGTGTTCGAGAAAAGAGCAGCTTTAACAGTCCTGGCGTCAATTTATAGTTGATGTTCTTAATGACAGCTTTAGAACGACCAAATTTAATGGATGAATCCCCAATTTTAAAACTATCATCCTCATAGCGAATACCATACGTGGTATCTGTGTTTCCAATAAATAGATCAAAGAGATAGCGTACTAGTGTTGATCCATAATATTTTATTAAAATGTTTTTCAGTTGAGCTTTATTTTGAGGGGTGGTCAAGACTTGTGAAAACGGAGACGATTTGTTAGGGCAAGGTGTTTCGTCCATGGCCAAAGATTTTTTTTTTCTCAAAAACTCTGCAAGGGGTGCGGTCTTTTTTTGAGGCGTAAACACTTGGTCCTCGTCATCCTCAACTTCGCTAACACTAGTCAAATCTTCCTGTTCCTGTTCCTCTTCCTCTTCGTCAGGGTCCTCGTGCACCGTCTGAGTGGCTTGTGAAACGGTGGGTAGCGTTTCAGATGGCTTGAAAGAGGGTTTCAACATGGCTCTTAATGGAGGTGCTAAATGATGTTGAATAAACAAAGCATGATCTGCGCGTGATCGTTTCAACTGACGAAACTTTTGGCGAATAGTATTTTTTGCTCTAATAATATGCTTTTTCAATTGACTCTCTGCTAACGCCATGGTGTCTTGACAAATGACTTGAGAGGGAATGAGACAGGGCCTTAAATAGCAATAAAAGGATCAAACCCTAAGCGATACCGTCCTTGGTTGAGTTCACTTTGTTTGTCAATCACTAAACAGACATGACCTTGAGTGTTCCAGCACTTGCCACACAATTCAGTAAACATTTGAAAGGTCATATCCGGATTCACATGTTCATTGTAAATGTGACGACTGTTCCTCTCGTCCTGGCGAAATAAAACAATGACATTGGCATTGTCACGAATCAACTGTTTGGACATTTTAGAATACGTTTGTCCAAGATAAAAGCAATCGATATGTTTGTGTCGACTCATGCTGAAATAGCTTTGAATGATGCCTTGTCGTTCAGTGGATACATCATCGAAAATCATGAGTGAATCAGGCTTCACCTCATCCAGTGAAACAACATTTTCTTGCGTGGAAAATGTGAAATAACCCATATTCTCTTTTTGTAATCCAGACATGACTTGATCCAGAAACACGTAGAGGGGTTGGTAGAGAGATTTTGCAAAAATATAAATATTTTGAAAACACTGACCATTGGGCGCTGTGATGAGTGTTAGCAAAAGATTGGTCTTTCCACAGCCGGAAGGTCCCACAATGATGCAGCGAATGGAAGATGGAAACAGTGAACCATGGCGTTGTTCACGTGATGTAGGACAGAGATGGGAAACCATGTCCCCCACGGGGAATGACTCTTGCTGCTTAATAATCTTCATTTCAACTAAGGCTCAGACAGGCTAGCAGACTGTCTATATACAGGACACCGCCTTGTCTTAGAAACAGTAGACTGGTACTACAGGTTGACGATGGATGTCTTTGGACGTGCGTTGATGGCCAAAGCTAGGTCTGTCCCCATACATGATCCTAAACTAGAAACAGATCCTGCTAATAAACACTACGTGGATAGGTCTGTTGTGCAACGCAAAAAACAGGGAGATTATGACTTTAAGGGAAAGCGGTTAACCCATGTAAAACATCCTCAAGTGTCTACAGACGTTACTACGAAAAAGTATGTGGATAACAAAGTGTATGAGTTTTATGACAAAGTGCCCAATGGCTATAGCGCTAATCACCATCGGATTATTCACGTGGAAGACCCGCAAGACGAAGACGATGTCTGTACCAAGCGTTACGTGACCTATGAAATGAAAAGGCTTTATAAATTTATCCCATCTGTATTTTTAGTGTATCTGACAAATGAAAAACCTGTGAATGAGAGAAACCATTTACCGCTAGTCCATGATCAGCACTTGGCCTATGTGCTTGCTTCGGGTTTAAGCCACTATCGATTACACTATGATGGAACCATTCACATCAAATAAGGCATACCTGATGAGAACCATTTACAAATAAAGATAAATGGTCGTAGGATGTTGCCCCTTAACCATGAAATGGTCAATGCAGGTGACGACTTATCCTTTCATCTCATGTTGACATGGGATGAAAAGCAAGCGGGAAAAACCATAAACGATTTCCCACTTTATGTGGAATTGGAATATACAGCCATGAAATAACAATCTGTCGTTAGTTGTGATTTAAACTTTCTTGTGGAAGGTTGTTGGTCATTATCATCATGGTGAAAAAAAGGTATGTGGTGAGAAAGACTAAAAAGACTAAAAATAAGACCCAGGCAAGGCCTGGGCTTATGACATTCGTAGACAAGCCCTTGCGAAAGAAAAAAAGAATAAAATAATGTACTGACCATAAGGAAAGCCCTACGAGCAGCACAGAGACATGTTATTCCAAAACGTCGGCGACAGGGTTCAAAACAAGGGCGAGTGATTCCCGTCCCCAAACGAGCCAGATTTTTACCTGCTTTATTTTCTGGTCTGGCTGCTCTAGGTTCACTTTTGGGCGGTGCCAGTGCAGTGGCGAAAACCATTAAAGCCGCTCAGCAGGGCAAGCAACAACTCAAAGAAAGTCAGCGACATAATGAAACGATGGAAGCGATTGCTATGGGGGCCAGAAATGCCAATTTAAAGCCAGCTTTTTATCAACAAGGATTTGGGATTTCACCATTTCGAAATATAAAAATAAAATAAAATTAACCTCAGCCATAGCAAGACATGCCCTGACGCATGAACAAGTGGAAAGCTATGCTAAACAACTAAAGCTTTCTCATGTTCGAGGTGTGTTTATGCGAAACCAATTACCCCCACGACCCTGGAAACAGGAATGTGCTGTTGTCAATTTGGATGATCACCGAGGACCAGGAACGCATTATGTAGCTTATGTCAAAGGGGGATCCATCGTGGTACTTTGACAGTTTTGGGAATTTGCCTCCGCCCATGGAACTAGTGACCTATTTTGGAAACAGGATCAAGATATATTATAATGTTAAAAGTGAGCAAACGTTTAACAGCCAACAGTGCGGACGTTTGTGTTAATTTTTTTTTATATAAGACGCAGCATAAGCATAAACGCCACCAGTATGTCGGCAGAAAGTAAAACGTTTACACTGCATGGACGTGGACCTGAAGTCAGCCTAGACTTTTACCCACCTATCGAATTGAGTGAAAGACCTTATGGTTTGGGACTTGTTTCTCTTGAAACGTACAATCGAATATACAACATACGTGAAAATGTGAACAACAAGTTTTACTATTATGATTCTGTGCTCACCCTGAACTCTGGTGGATACACGATCGATGATATTTATGAACACATTTATGTGGTCTTGATCAATGAATATGGTTTAAAGTCATTTCTCGATGGAACGCGCAAGTTTGAACTTGTAGGAAATACCAACACTCATCGCTGCAGTATTTTCTCCACATTCAAAATTGACTTTAAAACACGCCCCGAATCCATTGGTCCATTACTAGGATTTAAACCACGCGTGTTGGAGCCCAACAAAAAACATGAATCAGACCATGAAGTGAAATTCATTGAGGACCATCATGTGTCGGTAACGTGTAATATTATTAGCCAAGTGTACACTAACCAAGAACCATCGCATTCGCTTTATGACTTTATTGTGACATCGCCCAATGGCTATATTATTCGTAAAAACCCTCCAGTGGTGCTTTTTCATTCTGTGGCTGTCGATAGTATTAGTAATATAACATTAAGACTGATCAATAGCGATCAACAACTCATTGATCTAGATTCTACCACACCAGTGACTTACAAGTTGGTGCTAAAGCCAGTATGAAGTTTGTGTATAAAGCAACAACACCGTCTAGGAATGGTGTTAGTTGTTTGCCACGTGAATACACGTTAACATCTCAGGACAAGCAGATTTTACAGCATTTGGGTTACCACGTCAACCCTCATGATGAATTCTATCCTAGAGGTAGCGAACCACATCGAGGAGCAACCAGGAGTGGTAAGAATTGATCTCCATTCCTATCAAGCTCAAACACCTGGACTCAATAACAATGATGAAATTCAATTTGTTATTAACAACCAAGATATTTACACCCTACCGCATGAAAGTGTCATTCAGATCGAAGGTCGGCTCACCAAAGCCGATGGCTCTACACCCACCACATCCAAGTTGGCCAACCATGGTTTGGCCTTTCTGTTTTCTGAAGTACGTTATGTCATTAACGATATCATGGTGGATAGCACTCGAAATGTGGGTATTTCCAGTGTCATGAAACTATATCCCTCTTACAGTGAGGAAGAAGGTAGAACACTTTGCATGGGAGGTTGGTGCCCTGACTCGACCAATGACTGGATGGTACACACCGAAGGCACTTTTCCTGGATATTTACCTCTTAAACTGATTTTATGCTTTGCCGAAGATCACCAGCGCATTGTGGTCAACGCAAGGCAAGTGCTTTATCTGGTGAGAGACAGGAGTGATAATAATGCACTCAAGGGAGCTGACAATGCCCCCATAGATTCAAAAATTCAACTACAACGCTTGTTATGGAAAGTGCCCCATGTGACCCTTTGCGATAGCAAAAAACTGGACACACCCAAGATGGTAAAGTGAGATAAGCCTCTACCCATGGAATTTAGAAGCTGGGCACTCCATGACTACCCGCTATTGCCCACCACCAACACACACAGTTGGTCTGTAAAAACAGCTCGCTATACAGAGAGACCTCTCTACATGATCGTGGGTTTTCAAACGAATCGCAAGTATCAACAAACGAAAGATGCCACGCAATTTGATCACCTGCAATTGAGAAATGCACGTCTTTTCCTCAACAAAGCTGTGTTTCCCTATGAAGGACTGGATTTGGAATTTTCAAAAAAATAAGTTTGGCCCCCTGTACGACTTGTTTTCTAAATTTCAATGGTCGTTATATCAAAAAGAGAACGGCCCCATGCTGCTACCCCAAGCGTTTAAGGCAAGGGTGCCACTGATTGCCTTTGACTGTTCTTACCTGGAAGAGTCTGTCAAGCCATCCAATATTGACATTCGACTAGATTTTGAAACGCATGACAATGTACCAGCCAATACGACAGCCTACTGTTTGATTATTCATCACAAACAAGTCAACCATTATCCACTGTCCAACCAAGTGACGAGTGTATAAATAACAGGTCAACCCACGTCAAGCCGCTCAGTCATATCTTGCTTTAAAGCATCAAGACAAGTCACATCCATGAATTTGAACTCTGAGGAACAACGTTTCAAGACTTTTGCAACATGGCCAGTGCCTTTCATAAACCCTCAAGCCTTGGTGGCCGCTGGATTCTACTATTTAAAAACAAGAGATGAAGTTAAATGTGCTATTTGTCCCATCATCATAGACCAATGGCAAGAGAGCGATGAACCCATGCAGGAACATCAGCGCTGGTCACCTGCCAACCCCTATCTGTGCAGAATGGAGGTGGGAAATATACCCTGTCATTCAAGCTATCCCTCGTGCCTCTGAGTGATGAAAAAAAAGTTACGATACGTGTGTACTCTATGGTGTCAACGGTGCTTCGGCGAGCAGCTCACCGTCAAAAACGCCTAGTTTAGAGACATTGGGACATCATCGGTGTTACGGACGTTACAAACACAAAAGACTATATTGTTGTATCAGATGGTATCGTTCTTATCCCAAAATGACAAAAGCCTGTAAGACATGTTATGATAATAAAATGATGTAATTCTTAAATTCTTATATTTTTCATGTCCCCCTGTCCTACCCTAACCTCATTTTTTTTTTCAAACTAGCATGGCAGGTAAGCCCATGTCATGACCACAACTTAGTGGCCAATGGTTAGTCAGACGTCAGTTGAACTTGGTCCAGGCAAGCGGCAAAATGTTGCGCACACGCATTGTGGATTGCCAAGGGTTTAAAATTGGTGACAACAAATTTATATTTAAACAAGTGGCCATTATCCATTGTACCATTTTCGGGATGTCGCAAGCTACGCATTTGGTATTTAAACCGCCCCATGCTTTTGATTTGTTGTGTGAAAAAGACCGTAAACAAACCCAGTGGACTGAAAATCATAGGCAACTAGACTGGAATCAAGGAACCATTTCCTATAAATATTTGGACGTGGTCATGATATCCCACTTGTCCTCGGCCAATGTGGTATTTGTGAAAGGTAATGAAAAACGTGAATGGTTGCAACCATTTTTGGCGTCTTACTGTCAATGTATCGACCTCATAGACCTGGCCTGCCCCTCCCTGCAAACGCTGATGGATACTTGTTCCTGTGGCAACATTATCCATACAGCTCTAGCGCATGCGTGGCTTCTCTTTCATTGGTTAACCACCCATGCCTGCTAGGAGATGTTAAACAAAATTATAACTCAAGATTTACCTGTGAATGACGCCAGTGAGATTTCTACAAGCGACGAGTTAATATCTACAACACGTGATACCATGGAGAAAGGCAATGAAACAAAGCCATCGGGAAGTTCTTTGTGTGCAAAAAGAAACTAGGCAGTTTTACCAAAGAGGAACTCTTAGCGCTGCCCAAGTCGTTCATTTATTATGTGGCCACCAACGCGGTGAAAGAAATCTGGCAACATGTACCAAAATCATGGACTCAAGACCCTGTGTTGAGTGAATTGCAACCCTGTACGGATTACGATCACCATAAGCAAGTGGCCATGGCAAAAATACCCTCTATGCGTCAGTGCGCGACTTGTCAGCTAGTGAAACTGTATCACGGTCATAAAAGTCCGTGTAAATACTTTGTTGAATCATTCCACGGGTGTCATGGCGAGAAAAAGCAACAACAACAACAACAACCTACACAAACATCGTCCACAGAGGAGGAGGAGGAAGACCTAACCTTTTCACCATCGATGGAAAAGGATATGCCAGACCTGTACTGGCAATGGCGTCATTGACAAAGTGATTCAACACTTACCTTTCGAAATCCATCTTCCAGGTTATCGTTTTTGTGGCCCTGGAACTCATCTTGAAAAACGTTTGCAACGTGGTGATGTACCCATTAATCTTTTGGATCAAGCATGAAAGAACATGATCTATCTTATCACCATAGTCATCCTGGTTTAAGACATGTGGCAGATAAATTGTTATTGATAAAAGCTTAACAACGTTTCACATCCTGTGATGCCTCAGTGGGTTAAGGAATGGCAGCCCTGATTGTGATGAATGCTATAAAAGGAAAGTTGATGATGCGTGGACATGAACATTAAAGAATTGAGGTGTGAGGAATTGGGATTTGTTTGTATTCTATTTTTAGCCTACTTTCGATTTTTGCAAAAAATGAAAGTAGACTTATGAGATCAACACAGGGCGAAAAAAGTGTGTCTGTCTGTGTGTGTGTATGTGTGTGTGTGAGTCTGTGTGTGTGTGTGTGTATGTGTGTGTGTGAGTCTGTGTGTGTGTGTGTCTGTGTGTGTGTGAGTGTGTGTACTCTGAATGTCTGTCCCCCCCTATCAATTCGAACACGGTGAAACCGAATTGAACGAAATTTGGTACAGAGGTAGCACTAGTAAAGGATACCTCAGTGTCATACTTTATATCGCCGCCATCTTTACCAAAACAGAATGGCGGCCACTCAAATGTTCAAAACGTAAAATCAAATTACGGCTACGCTAATCATCCGATCTCTACCAAATTCGGTGACAACATACCTTTATATAGGACGCGTCTTTCACCCAAAATTCAAGGTCATCGGCCATGCCATTTCAGGATGGCGGCCGTGTGAATTATGCAACAATTTTAATAAATAGCTTAAGACCCACCAATTCCGATTATCGAGCCTAGGGGGGTTTAAGCTATCCTGAAGGTCGTGATCCGTTATTTATTATAATTTAATATTATAATATTATACAGTATGAGTGGCTTAAAAGAGCTGAGCCGTTTGTGTCACACGACAAGATGGCAGCTGTCCTCATGTGCCTGTCTTATATTTCAGTAGTTTTAGTATGTTGTATGTGATATACCGTACTGATACAATAATATAAACTTTGTATGAAATGATCTTTAATGAAGATGTACTGCAGTGAAGAAATCGTTTATTTAAAGTCATTATTTGCCAACAGTTTGTATCTAATATGTCAGTTAAGAACACCTGACGTCATGGATACGGTTAGCTCTGGGCTAGCATGTTAGTCTGACACGCAGTAGACTGGGGATCGAGTACTGCTACAGTTAGTTTTTTTTTCTTGAATTCTTTTACAAATGATGTGCACGAGCTTTTTCCACAGATACTGAATAAAATGTCATTTAGCTCAAAGGAGAGGATAAAGTATACACTCGTATATTAATAAAATCACAGTCCCAGCATCGCACATAAACAGAAGCCATTAGGAAAAGGAGAATAGAAGAACTAGATACACGTTGTCATTAACCACAGCCTTCTTAATGCCTCTGTACGGTGCTGTCCTCTTGTAGGTTATGTGGGTAATATTGTTCCAAACATAACGCTGTGTAAATGCCTGAGCTGGCCTCCTGAAGTATGGCAATTTTGTAATACTGGTAGTTCAACTATTAGCCACGATCGCGCTCCGAATACCTTTAAACACTGCCAGCTGGATCGCCTCCCTCTTGGCTACTTTAAACTGCCTACTCATTCAACACCCATAGAACACTGCCATCGTAGTACATTACGATGGCAGTGCATAGGCGTACAAGATAAAGATTAATTCACTGATAGGTCGCAGCACCACCTACTGTGATTGGGGCGGAAGATTCTTAATTTTGCAGGCTGGCTTAATATAGAGATTAACGGACGTGAATGCATTACAATAAGTTAGTAGTTTTGTTATTCAATCATCATAAAGTATATAATATTGATTTTGACACTTACTGGCTTATTATCAATATAAAAGAAAACAAACAATACATTGTGGTAGGGGTGATTGTGTTAGGGATGAGGACAAAGAGTCATAAAGATACCCATACATTTAGGAGAAAGTAGGCTATATGTTCTTTGCTGAACATCTTGTTTCTTTTGTCAATTCCCTATGGTTATGAAATAAAAACAAAGGTTTATCAGAACACAATGTTTTATTTTAATTTAAAAGAAATCATGATGTTTATGGACTGATTTTTGCATTTTCACATTTTCACACATTGTCATTTGCCAATTTGCAATTTACAGTTTTTAAAAATGTCTGTTTCAAGTTTTACGTTTTTGATGATCTGGATTTTTCCATTTTGTTGATGACACTATTTAAAAGTGTTCGTTTGAAGTTATTTTGAATGTTCATATTTCACACATGGCCATTTCCAGTTTTTAAAAAATGTTCGTTTTAAGTTTTGCGTTTTTGGTGATATCGAAGCATGGAATTTCCATTTTGCTGTTTTGACATTTTTCCATTTGGTGTATGTTGAAAGTTGAGATTTGTCAATGATGTTGATGTAAGTGCTTAACCATGATGATGCTGCAATATGTTTATGGGTGTTTGAAGTAATGTCGAGGTCTACGACTACTGCAGGTAAGACTGTTTTACAAAAATAATGTTATTGACCACTACATTTTAAAGAAAAAGAAACTATCAACAAAACAAAATGAGTATATAAGTGAAAAATTCACCATCCCCACCCACCCTACCTCACCGTGTTTGCTCTGGTCATACATACACACCAGCTTTCTCTCTACTCATACATTCACACCTGTGTTTGGGAACAAACTCAACCACTTTATTTATCCCCAAAAGCACATTCTCGACATGCACACTCATCCCGAAAGAACTTTTGTTTAGTTTACCATTTACGAATTATATTACAAAAAAATAATTAAAGTTGCTAAAAAATGTATTACTTATTTTATATTTACAAAAAACTACAACTTTGTACAGCTTTAAAAGAATCAAACTATATACCATTTTCCAATTCCCAACTCGGTTAAATTTAAAATAAAAAATAAAAATAACGATTCATCGAACTTTTAATAGAGTAAAAGGTCCAAGTGGGTTGTCACTATTTACAAAATCTACTATGTAGTATGACAAAAAAATATTTACAAAATACTATATCTACAAGTTACAAAAAATGCCATGTCCCTAAACGAACAAACAGAAAAATCACACCTCCTCCTCCTTGCTGTAATTACCCCAGGGCAGGCTGGTGAGCAAGTCATCAGCCCACACACGTTTGTTATCCATGGAGGTGAGGGTGCGTTTTCTCTGTTCCACAAGATACAAATGATGGTTTCTGGATTGTATCCTGCACTGTGTATGGGACATAGCTTTGCCAGTGCGTAAAACCGCTAAGTAATCGTCTACACGTAGCGATTTTACCACTGCTCTACCTACACCTTTTGCTCTTTTGGCTTCCTTACAGTCTAGTGTGCGACAAGCACACATTTTCGAGGCCAAACCTACGAATTCCGTCATAAGGGAATCACCGCATTCATCTTTTAAAACGCCCATTTCCTTCTTGTTTTTATGGGCAGCTGAAACAGGTTGTCAGCGCTATACGAAGAGGTGTCGAATCAGTCACTATGCTGCCTCATGACGTCATAGGGGTTGCAGTGGCGAATGTGGTAAATATATGAGTCCGTATCCATATACAAAAGAGAGAGGTCCTCAAAATGGCGTTTGGCAAACTCATAGTGGAATCGATACATGACCGATTTAGAAAAGTCTAAAATGACTTGGCCCAAGTAAATGGGCTTATGCATAGTCACGCTGGTCTTACTCAATTCAATGGTGGCCAAATCCTCATCTATAATGTTGATCGATTTAAAATTTGGTTTGGCAATGTACCGCCGGGCACCGTAACGTCCTTCCCAGACATTCACCAATTTAATGTCGCGGTATTTGCGGACATTCTCCATGGACTTGCCTTAGATGCAGTTGTTCATTAATTTGAGAAAATTAATTTTAAACTGCTGTGTTGCCATTTGTCGGTGCTCTGTGTTGAGTTGCTTGTATGGCTTGAGCCATGGCTTTTGGGCAAAGGAAATACCCCTATGGATTTTCTTCAACACCTAGCCTTGGGCCAGACATTGCACCAACATTTGGATATGTAGCACATACCGATTTTTGTTGTAAAGTGTGCCCATAAGTTTTTCAATTTTCACTTTACTGTCAGGGGGAACCATTTGCTCAAGGCAGAATGGGAAATCGGCATGTTGAACATACAAGGATGAGGGATATTCAATATCTACTTCTAAGACATATCCACGGCCTGTTTCTTGGCTGGCCTTGATCACATCAAATTCTAACACTTGTTTGTCTGTCAGCCAAGCAAACTTCCCATAGGGCAAAGGCAGACTCATGGCATAACCATACAAATTATTCACCTCATAGTACATTAAGTACGATTCTGGTTTGTCTGGTGAATAATCAGACATGTAGACATTGTTCGCTTCGGCATGGCGCTGGCTAAGCGACACAAAGCCACCGCGAATGCCCTTTTCAAAAAATAGAACCATGTCTACATCAGTGAGTAAATCCAATTCCACTTGAGTGTATTTTAAAGCGGCATCAAACGAGAGCCCAGGACTCGTATAATAGTGAACCGGGTCAAGACCATAAATGTGCTGACACAAGTCACGACATTTTTCAAACACATCAGTGAGCAGCAATACATCCATTTTTAGGTAATGCATAGCATATTCACTTAGCGTCTTAATGCCAAACACTCGCCAAACTTGACATGCATGTCCATAGTCTTCTTCGGAAACGGTACTGCGTGTTAGTTTTCAGTAAAATTTCTCTTGTGGTGGGAGTTTTGTTTGCTTTAACACGTCCCAGCTGTTGCAGAA
Source organism: Meconema thalassinum (assembly GCA_946902985.2). Lineage (NCBI taxonomy): Eukaryota > Metazoa > Arthropoda > Insecta > Orthoptera > Tettigoniidae > Meconema > Meconema thalassinum. The sequence goes on from OX336398.1 coordinate 104,243,937, forward strand.
ATCATACGGGAATATACCTTTCCGAATGCACAATTGAAATTGCTTAGGATCATTAAAATGCATTCTGGTAATTTTTAATTCCTCTTCATCCAAGCCATTCACAAGATTGTCTAGCGAGGATGCCATATACTTAAAGGAATCCAAAAATCGAAGGGTAAAGTTGTTCAACCGCCATGTTAGGGCTGAAAACGCTAATGGTTTTGGGGGATAATGGTAAACGAGCCCTTGTTGACATGACCCAATTCACGAATCAAAAACTGAATGTCATAATTTGCCAGATTGTGGAAAAAGACACTGATGAAACGAGGAGTTGAAGAGTTCAAATTGCATTTACCATTCGCAGCTCCACGAAACTCTCCCGTCAAGTGTGAGTGATCACGAACGGTGTCTTCAGCACTGATCAGTGGCATTTCACAAATATGGCATGTCGTGGCATGCTCCTACTGCTGTTGCTGTTCTGCAGATAGCTTCATGGGTACTGAGTGGTCCAGTAATCCCTGTACATGGTCGGCCAACTTAACAAGTTCATCCAAAAACCATCTGGCACAATCTGGCCCCTCACGGTATTTGTAAACGGATTGTGTGGGGTCATAGGCACACACCACATTAAATTCTATGGCAAAAGGTTCATGTTTTTGAATGGGTGTGGTTGAGCTAATGGTGGGATCTGGTTCACATCCCACCATGGGTGTAGTGACTGCTTCGAAATCTGCATACACCACATAGGGGACAGTGTCACGCTTGTGAATGTCCTTAAACTTTAAAACAGCCTTCTCCCCTTGTAGCAATATCAATCTCACCGCTTCCTGAGAAACGCAATCTACCCTATGACGTTCTAAAAGCGTAGGGGTTGTAAAATATTGCAGGCAACGATCACAAATATGTGTTTTGTCCATGCTTAGATGTTTGACTGCTTAGCAATGTACTCAGGCTTTTAATGAGGCAATAGTGATTCACTTCTCCGTAAGACAGATATAAAAGATGAATGTGGTGTCGCTTCGGTTCTTCTGTGGCATAAAGAGGACCCACAATCTCATCACCATCAAGACCACACACCATTAACGAAAAGTCCTGGTTGTCTTGTTCAAACCTATGGATTTCCGTTAAGTACATAGGGAACGATACTCTAGTTAAATTTAATGTTTGTTTTAATTCATCAAACTTGGCCTTGTGCTTTGCTGGTCTGTTAACATGACGGTCTTGAGCTGTCTGAAAATACGCAGTCACAGCCCACAGAAAACATTCATCATCAAAATTTTCAATATTCACCACAGCCTTTTTCGAAGCTATTGCTGGTGGAGTTTTAATATAGCTAGACCCGGCATTCAACGGGTTGAAATGACAAATGTTGATTTGCAGGTAATGGATTTTGTCTAACGCTAAACCACTTGGTCCTTGTTGCAGTTTATCAAATTTTGATAGCAAGGCATTGACCACATGGCTTTGATACCACTCGTTCAGATTATCGGCTATCAAAAGCTCTTCCATTTTACTGCCAATATAAAATGGTCTTTTATGCTCACCGTCCTTGTTTTTATATATGAAATCGCACACGAGCTGTGTATTAACCTTTAAAGCTGGATGCAACCTTTTCGCTGTACAAATTTGTTCTTTAAAAATTTCAAAACCGGATTCCATAAAGTCTTTTGGGATCAAACTCTCTCTAACCTTCACTATGCGGCCAGAGCACACACGTGACTTGAAACAGGACTCGAGAGGCTCCCAAGTTAATGTATCAGTAGCAGTGGAAAAAGACATGATTTTTATTTAAAAAAAGAACAATCTCACCAGAGTTTTCAGCTGTAGACTGCCTGGTAAGCAATAGCCCCAAACACACACGTTGCGGGTTTTCAGCAGTAGTTGTAATGGACAAGCCTTTTCTAACACACACTAAAAAAGAAATAAAATAAATTACCATGAGTACATCTATTTCAAATAGCACCTTTCATAAACAAAAAAATAAATAAATAAAATAAAAAACAGGTTTTTTATATATAACAAAAGTCTCACCTTGCTTTCTAAAAAAGCCCTGCGTTTGGCATTTGTAGGTTCAAGTGGAATGGGGTTTCTGTCTCCCACAACAGGTATGCCAATTATATAAAACAAACAAAATAAAAACAATTCATCAATGAAATGATAAACCAATAATCATTTAAACATTGATTAGCATTAAAATAAACTAAACAGTGTTATTCCAACACTTACCTAAGATATATAATGTATCCAATATAGTAACCAATTGGGGTTGAGCACACGAATGCAATCACTTTCATACACATACGACACAGACTATGTTTACACTGCAAAGCTTAAAACAGCAATGACTGACTGTGTGTCATATCATGATCATCACTCTAATACCCCCTGCCCTCCTCTCCTCGCCCAGCCCCTCGCCCTGTGTCCATCTTATCATAGATGTTAACATTGCTCTTGCCCTGCAATTGGCTATGGCAATGGTAGGGGGAGGAGTTATACTCGCTAACTGCATTATTTTTCTGACGTCGTTGCAATATTGTCCGACCTCCAAGTGACCTCTACGTCACTGTAATTTTCCATTGGCCTTTTGTCCCGTTCGCTCACATTACTGAATCGCGATAACATGTTACATCCTGTCACCCAGCCAGCCAAGCTTCAAGCAGGCCTCTCGAGCAGATATTCTGTTTTCCCATTCTGGCTGCCAGTCAGACCTAGAAAAAACAAGTTCTGTTGTTAACAACTTCCCCTCATACCATTATAACATTTGTCTGGTTACTGGGCAGTGTTTACCAACATGTTTTAACGATCGTCATGAGGGATTTTTGAAATATTTGCCTTCATTCATCTGTCATAGGAAAAATATCGAAAAGCGACCCCTCGTTATGCCATACCTCGCCCCCGTCGAAATAGCCATTTCCCGTATCCACCATGGCCAGTCATAGCCTCGTTGTATCATACGTCAAGCGCTACCGGCTCTCTGTCTACAAACACTCTTTTATTTAAAAAAATTAAAGAATTTAAATGCCTAGTTTTTTGTCCTAGAGACTTGACATTTATTTTCATGGTAGAGGGGGTAGGGTCCTTTCATTTATGTCAAACAAAGTTATTTGTCAACGTGTTAGTTTCCAAAATAGTAAAAATTCAAAATTTAAGGGTTTTCAAAGAAGTCTCAAAATATAAAAAGTTTTATTAAAAAAATTAAGATCATAGAGACCATTGGTTTGAACTATGGCACAACATTCTATCATGTTTGGTTTTCAAACTATCGCCTACTTTTAAAAACAAAAATTTTTAAAAATGACGAGTGGTCTATAGGAAAGAGGACGTCAGCTCGATTCCAACGACACATCATTTGTTAAAATCCGACCATCCATTCGCCAATGATCACCAATGTTCGCGAGAAAGTAGGCTATCATTTTTTTCCTCCTACACCCTTGAAACTTGCTGTCCGCCTAAAGGGCATACCCACCTTTCACTAACGTCAAACAACCTTTTATTTTCAATTCACCGTTTCCAAAATAGTGCCAATTTTTTTATTCTAAATACCAACACACATGCTTAGCCAAGAGAACGTCATCCCAACGCCAACAATACCTCGTTCGTTAAAATCCGACCACGCGTTCGGGAGATATCGCCCAAAGTTTATATGAAAGTAGGGGGAGACTCAGAACCTACAACACCCCTCTACTGCACAGTTTTAGTCCTAGAGGCTTGAAATTTATTTTGTGGGTAGAGGGGGTCAGGGCCATTCATTTATGTCAAACAATTTGTTTTTGTAAACTCTTTAGTTTCCAAAATATAAGAATTTCAAAATTACACTTTTTTTCAAAAAACATAAAAATTAAAAAAAATATTATAAAAAATAAAGGACATAAAGATCGTTCGTTTAAGCTATTGCACAACGTTCTATCATGCTTGGTTTTGTAACTATCGTCTATTTTCAAAAACAAAAATTTTCAAAAATTTTTAAAACTATAACAGGTGGTCCATAGTAAAGCTCCCGTCAGCTCGAGTCCAACGACACCTCATTTGTAAATCTCCGACCACGAGTTCGGGAGTTATCGGCTCGCATTCGGAGTAGTGGTGGGGGGAGGGGGGGGGGCAGAATTGGCACTGCTCCCCTACTGATATGAAACAGGAGCAAATAGACGACACACATTTAAGGCAAATAAGAACAGCATTATGGAATTTAGACAACGTGGATAGCAGAACGGAACGTTTACCAAGGCGATATTTTTTAGATAACACAGGGGTGATAAGATTCAAACCGACAGCTACACATGACACTGCACCGATAGCGGTTCCCAAAACACTCAAAACACACATCATGACAGAACACCATAATCTACCGCTCGCAGGCGCACACTTAGGCACACATAAAACCTATTACAGGGTCAGGGCGAAATACTACTGGGAGAACATAAAAAAGACATAGATGAATTCATAAAAACATGTCACACTTGTCAGCGTTTTAAAAACAGACCGGGCAGGCAGCACGGACTGCTCAATCCCATACCGGTGGGAGAACTTTTCCACTGAGTGGGTATTGACATAAAGGGCCCGATCACCGTATCCGACATGGGTAATAGGTACATGCTCGTGGCTACAGAGTATCTCACGCGATACATAATAACAAAGGCCGTACCGAAGGCAAACGCTCAGCACATTGCAGAATTTCTGCTAGAAATTTTCACTCGATATGGAACATTCCATACATTGCTATCGGACAGGGGGACAGTCTTTACCTCTAGGATAATACAGCAATTACTCACACTGCTCAACATGAGGGCGTATAAAACAACAAGCTTCGCTCCGCATACGAACGTTCTCATGGAAGCCATGAACAATATAATTGGTAGATCCTTAGCTAAATTTACGAATGCCAATGGTAACGTTTGGGACAATTATCTGCAGGCTGTAACTTTCAGTTACAGTACTTCAGTATCGCGACCCACAAAATACACTCCACATTTTTTTATTTCACGGCTACAATCCTCGAAATCCCGTCGACAATATATACATTCTGCAAGACACCCTCACCTTTAACACTGAGCGATTACAATATTTACAGACGGCGAGAATCAAAGCGCGACAGAACATTCCAGTGGCCCAGAAGAAACAAAAAGATTATTATGATAGGAAACATAAATATCAAGAGTACAGGGTGGGCCAACTAGTTATGATTTGGACGCCCACGCGCATGAGGAACGTATCCAAATTCCTCATCCCTAAGTGGACCGGACAGTTCAAAGTCCATAGAAAAATGTTAAACCTCAACTATATCGTCAACATCAGACATAATCACAAAATTATTAAGGATACAATTCACGTGCGTCGAATGAAACCATATTACACGCGGACAACAATTCCCACAACCAGCGGCCAGAAACCCAAAAAGCGGAAGAAATAGACAACACGGTACACTATAGGGGAACACATATAAAATTACAGACAACTTGGAAGGAAACATGCCAAATTAGTGGTAAGACATACAGAATTATATATTCAAATAATTCACATAACAGAACCGCCAGCATTACAACCGAAAATAAACAGAGATCACAGTAACACAGGTTAGAGAACACAAAGAACGCGGAGAAACATGCCTAGGAATTGAACCAGGAACCTTTCGGGTGCAAAGCAGCCTTTACGCACACATATAGATCAAACACAGATAAACGGACACGGCACATATTCCAGGGAGTAATTGCAACAATTAAACACTAGGAATCAAACCAGGAGCCTTACATGAATGAAGGAGAAATCACCGCGACAGGCGCTAGTTCACAGCATAACGTTATAACGGTTGCACACGCTAAGCGTTAAACCAGTTAGAGAGGGAAGGGAAAGAACCAAATCCCAGACGCGAACTCAGGACCTCATAGACACGGACGGTCACCAGACATATAGAGCCACGAAAATCCACACACACAATTACACACATATAGGGGATAGCACAAAAACATTCGGTACACAACAGTTCTAACGACTAGGCACAGGCGTTGTAAGACAACATGGAAGTGCAACAATTTAAAAAAAGGGCTTACTGCCAACCATCAGTCATAAGTGAAATGCGCATGTACGTATAAGATATATACGAATTACGTCCAGAAAGTATGTTCCGTTTGGTAATAACATTAAATTGTGTACAGATACAGAAAAAATATTTATTGCACAATATTCTAAAACCCTTAAACTACTTTTCCACATAACTGCCGAAATGTTGAAGGCATTTGTCGTAGCGTGGCACGAGTTTTTGTATACCTTCTTCAAAGACGTGTGCCGCCTGTGTCTTCAACTAGTTGTACGTTCCGCTGCAGCGCAGTTCCGCATATGCGCGGTAGACGCTTTGTATCAAGGAGAAGAAACGTGCGCCATTTGGAGAGCGCTGTCAGCCACGTAGGCGTTGTTGAGCATGTTTACTCGTACAATGTCGGTGTTGATTGAAAATCCCGCTGCTTGTGAAATCAGATCTGTGATTCGTTTTCTGATTGCTAGGAAAGTGAAACCAATTGAAATGTATCGGCAAATTTGCGAAATGTATGGACAAAATGCGATGAGTGATTGAATGGTGAGAAGATGGGTCCGACAGTTCAATGAAGGACGTAGTGAAGTGCACGATGAAGAACGAAGTGGGCGTCCATCTTTGGTTACAGAAGAACTGGTTCACGCGATTGATGACAAGATCCGGGAAAACCGCAGGTTTACAATTAGTGATCTCGCTATGGAATTTCCCCTAATCTCACGATCACTAATTCATGAAATTGTTACCTAAAAACTGAACCTTCGTAAACTTTGCCGACGTTGGGTACCAAAGATTCTTACGGAGCAACACAAAACAAAACGGCTGGGTAGTGCACTTCAGTTTTTGACCCGTTACAATGAAGGCGGCGAAGAATTTCTGACACAGATAGTCACAGGAGATGAAACTTGGGTTTCTTACGACACCCCTGAAAGTAAGCGGCAATCAATGGAATGGAAGCACACTTCATCCCCAGCAAAGGTTAAGCCGGAACAAATCTTGACACCTCGGAAAATGATGTGCACAGTGTTCTGGGACTGGAAAGGCATCTTACTCATTGATTTCTTACCGCGTGGTCAAACAATCAACGCAGATGCTTACTGCGAGACACTTAGGAAATTGCGCCGCCCAATACAGAATAAGCGCCGAGGGTTGCTGTCAAAAGGTGTTGTTTTTCTTCACGACAATGCACGACCACTCACTGCAAATGTGACGAAAAACCTCCTACAGGGATTTGGCTGGGAGGTTGTTTGACCACCTTCCGTACAGCCCTGACCTCGCTCCTAGCGACTTTCATCTGTTCACACATCTCAAGTCTTTCCTTGGCGGTCAACACTTCAACAATGACGACGAGCAGAAAGAAGATGTTTCCAACTGGTTGTAGACACAGGCGGCAACCTTCTATGAAGAAGGTATCCAAAAACTTGTGCCACGCTATGACAAATGCCTGCAAATGTTCGGCAGTTATGTGGAAAAGTAGTTTAAGAGGTGTAGAATGTTGTGCAATAAATAATTTTTCTGTATCTGTATACAATTTAATTTTACTACCAAACGGAACTTACTTTCTGGACGAGCCTCGTATATATATATATAGTATATGTTCCACAGGAACATAGCGTGTATATTTTAATTACTATTGGCAGGAAAAGGTACTGTAAAGTAGCGCCATTAAACCAGATACTAGGATAACGAAACTCATAAGGAAATAGGATAGGTATGTCGTTAGACACGTGATTAACACAGTTAGATAAGTCAGCAAAAGACACGTATAATTAACACCATTAAATAAATTCCAACTACCCAACGAAGTGAAAATCCACAACCTGCTTCCAGTCACCGACCGGGTCAGGAATGGAATGAATGAATTCCCCATCTAGCGGCGAGGATAGGAACTGTGCCGGCTGCCGAGGCCTGACACACTCCTCTGGGGCAATGATTAAATGAAAGACAGATGAAATGAAATGATAGTGGAGAGTGTTGCTGGAATGAAATGTTGACAGGGAAAACCGGAGTACCCGGAGAAAGACCTATCTGCCTCCGTTTTGTCCAGCGCAGATCTCACATGGAGTGACCGGGATTTGAACCACGGACCCAGCGGTGAGAGGCCAGCGTGCTGCCACCTAAGCCACGGAGGCTACCCAACGAAGTAATATTTTAAAAAGGTACGCTTAGACAACACAATAACACAGGTTAGAAGACGCCAACAGGGCAGAGGGGACAGGGCCCACATTGTACACGCATCCACAAGCTGATGGGCAAAAGGGATTTTTTTTGAAGATCAGCAACAGAAAGTAGGAATACCGCATTTCGAAAGATGTACCCAAGCCCGCGAACCTACATTTTTTTCAGACAATGGTCGAAACATGGTAGGGACACGAAAACAACATATAGACTGCACTACACACAGGAAATTGACCAACACGGCAGAGCGATGTGCCAACACAAAATTGCAGGCAGAAAATTACCAAACGCTAACACGCGACAAATAAACAACATTCCAGACTTCGTTACACATACCGCGAAGCAAGGCGGAAGCCAAATACATAAACATATCAACATTATTGCGTACAGCCACAGCGAATGACGAAACATGCACATGCAGCTAGGCGATAGGCATTAGTAAACACGTACCCGCAAGGAATCCAAAACAGGAAAGCCACACTCGGCACGCCAATGGTAAACACGAGTCTTCACACAAAACTCATATTTTCTTTACACATATACACTGACAAAAAAAAGTGTTTTCCTCGCACATTCCTACAGGTAGGGAATATATTTTACCACACTCATATACATTTTCCGGAGTACACAGGGAAGGAGAAGGCCATGGCATAATCGTATACGGTTTACGGCTTACATTATAACTTCATTACTATTCAATTACAGGACATAACATTTTCATTATCATCATAATCTGCGTTATTACCGCCAGTAATGATAATCAAGGAAACGGCACGTATTTACCGACCAGAGGTGAACAACATTTTATTATAAATACCGTCACTTGGTATTATGGAAGGTGTAAGGCAAGGCTGCAACTTATCACCCATACTTTTCAATCTTTACATTGAACAAGCAATGAAGGAAATTGGAGAAAAATTTAAAGTGGGAGTGAAGATTCAAGGAGAAATAATTTCAACTCTGAGATTTGCTGATGACATCGTCATCTTGGCCGACAAGCCTGAGGATTTGAATGAGTTTATGAATGGTATGGATTCCGTCTTACGGAAGGACTTCATGATGAAAATTAATAAATGTAAAACAAAAATACTGGAATGCAGCCGATATAAATCAGAAACCTCTATGGAGATCAAATTGGCAGGTGAAAAGCTGAAGGAAGTAGGAGACTTATGTTACTTAGGAAGCAAAATAACCAGTGATGGACGAAGCAAAGAGGATATAAAAAGTAGGTTGGCTCAGGCAAGGAAAGCCTTTCTACAAAAAAGGAATCTGTTGACATCGAATATAGATTTAGGTATTAGGAAGTCATTTTTGAAAGCCTTTGTCTGGAGCGTGGCGCTCTATGGAAGTGAAACTTGGACTATTGGTGCAGCAGAAAAGAGGAGAATTGAGGCATTTGAAATGTGGTGTTACAGGAGAATGGTGAAGATCAGATGGGTAGATAGGGTTACAATCGAAGAGGTATTAAGGCGAGTGGAAGAGGAGAGATGTTTCTGGCGACTGCTAATAAAGAGAAGAGATACGTTGGTAGGACACATACTAAGACACCCAGGAATAGCAAGCTTAGTTATGGAAGGAAGGGTCGAGGACAAGAACTGTAGGGGTAGACCAAGGTTAGAATATGTTAAACAGATTGCCTCGGATGTAGGGTGTGGTAGCTATGTAGAGATGAAACGATTAGCTCAGGACAGGGAGTCATGGAGTGCTGCATCAAACCAGTCAAAAGACTGAAGACTCAAACAACAACAACCGTCACTTAGGAGTGGAAAGCACATTACCTACACAAACGGCAAATTGTATTATCCAGAGACAATATCACTATTATTATTATTATTATTAATATTACTACTAGTATTAGCTTTAACATCATTAACGCCATCAACACCACAATTACATCCATTGACTTGAACGGAACAACCCATTACAGTCATTAGCGACACGCAATCCACCGCAATGACAATCACGGTCAGCCAGCAACCGGACACATGCTCTCCCGAGGTGCTGTGATACAATATGCCGCGCCCCCTAGCGAGCACGTTCCATAGCGATGACACGTAGAGAGGCGGACATGGTAGAGCACATCATTGAAACCCCACCCCCAGTATAGATACGCAGGCAGCACAGCTAGACTGCGGGGCGCCACTCATGTTAACGGCAGCCATATTAAGAAAACCACGTCGACATTCAAAACGCCACTGTGCGGCAAATACGATATCAACAATAAGCTCGCATTCTGTTCACGCTTTAAACCCTAGGCGAGTCAACACCGAAACATTATGATTATTATTTTCAAGATACTATGAAGGGAATAAAACATGCGATAACAATGGTATATGAACGGAAATAGCGTGAAAATCATCACCTACATCTTTATTAGGGCATCTATAATGCAGTGACATTAAGCGCAGTCGACCGGAGAGCGCCGATTCACATAGCACTAACACTCGGCACACAAACCGAGGACCAAGAGAGTGCAATCGTCTCAATCGAGTCTCAAAAAGCTACTGTAACCATATGTAAACCTCCCACATAAACCACACGTAAACAAAGATACAACACATTTCCCACTACTCCAATCTTACAATGATTATGCTAACCAGGGAAAGGGCATTTTATCAACGAATACAAGGGTAGCTGCACCTCACCCCAGATGCACAGAGCATGTGCCCAGAGAGAGGCACACGGAAATAAACAAGAAACGCTCGATACAAAAAAAAACTTATTAACATACCTAAAATACCTAAATTGTAAAAGCTAATACAGCCCCGTATGAAAAAAAAACATCTTAACAACCTTCTATCCCACCCCGAGCACTAACTAACACATGCTCAAACTCCTTCAACAAGCATGCATTCCCGGTAACAAAAATCCAAAAAACAAGAAAGAAAGGCCAAAAAACAAAGAGAAATGGCCCAATAAGATACCATCCCCGCCTGCATGACAATCACCCACGCATAAACCCATGCATGCACCCAAGAATAACCAAATACTTATACGCCATAATAACCCATTAACAAACCCATGTATGTATCCACAAACGACCTACTAACGCCCTAGACCTTATGTAAATGACATCAGCGTGGAAATCTGTTAAGCTCAGAGTGCAAAAGCAGCGCATGTGACTACACTACCCGATACCCCACACTAATCACACCTTCCCACAAGAATCTCCCCCCCCCCCCCGAACACAAAACCTGAGAGTACACAAGGTACCTAAATACAAAATCATAAGGGCAGTACTACGAACGAAGGGAACATACCACGGGAAAGGGAGACGGACATTGTTACAACGAGACCAGACATGTTAGGGCAAAAGCTAGTTTCGGATAGGAGCATAGTCAACTCATTTTCTGCCGCGACGTTAACCATAACAAGACCAGAACATCCACCGCACTGAGTTATGACTTCATTTTTGACCAGCCAGCTGCGAGGAAGGTTCAGGACGCCTGACATTGACCCAGACCTCATTAGGATAAGTTAGTTAGTCCGTAAGTAATAGCCGCCACTGCAAGGTAGGCAAGACTTCCACGCGAGCGGGTGAAGAATGAATGAATAATAATTGAATTTTTACGAATGATTTCCTGGCCGTAAGACCGCCTGATCCACGGCGGTAAGCCCAGTGACCAATGATTACCCGGCCATAAGTCCGGAGAGGCGATTTAAAAGCAAATTATATGCGACTAATAAATGATTAACGAGCAAAAAGGCCTATATGATCATACATGCGAAAACCCCGGGCAGGATATGTCAAACGAATACGGAGGACATGTCAGACCTTAGGGAGGATATGTCAAACCAATACGGAGGACATGCCAAACGATAGGAAAGACTTGTCCATCGAGTAATATGGCCATAGGAGTGTAATGACACATTAGATTATTAGGTACAGTTAAGTGAGCACACAGAGGATAGGTGAAGGACAGGAGGCACTAGCTGCTTGTCTCTCACACGGAGGCCGTGGTTGGGATCCCGGAAATACCCTGGTGGAGACCTCAGCTGACAAGTGTGCATCAACAGCTACAGATAGGCTAAGACGTTAGAAGACAGACACATACGATAGTATGTAATAGTTAAGTATAATAGATAAGGCGCCCGAGAAAGACGTCTACGTCACAGCCGCAACCAGGGATGACCGCCCCACAACAGCGCTGCGCGACAGATACAAAGAGCATATTTAAGGCCAGAGCATTGCTACTAATCAATGTATATCCTTTTTCAGCTATGAGCTCCACTGCCAGCACAGGAAAAAATTATCATTATTGTTACGTGCAAAAGCCCGTCTCAACGTTTTTAAAATCCATCTACCCTATATACATGTGTTCCCTGCCATTTAAAGCGCCCGCCTGATGGCTTGGTTCAGCAAAATGAACTCGAGATGGCAGTATCTATCGGACTTCGGCGCCTCTAGCTGTGGTTGTTTCTTCGACCGCTAGAGTGAGTTTGTGGTGTCTTCCGATCTCATCCTAATCGAGTCATGTTTGAAGGATATTGTATTCTACGTCATTGAACAAAAGACTATATATACCTCATGCCGCCAAAATAATTATACAATATGCACATTGTTACTTGATGTGTCAATATGTGATTGGACAATTACAATTAACATGAATGCAGTGCGGTGTTTGACTTTGGATTCTCCGCCATCTTGTGATCTTGATAGACTGTCGTCAAGAAAGCATCAAGCCGGCTGTTGGTGAAAGAATTATAACAGGTAACCTTAAACACCCCAATAACACAATAAAACACATTTGTTACACTAAACTTCATCACAACAATTCACACCCTCACCTGGACACACACAGGGGTTATAAATGTAAGTATTTAGTATAAGACTGCAGATAGTTCTAAGTCAAAATAGCATGCAAAACGCCCCCAACGGAGGGTACCGACCGATTGCAGCTTGGACATAAACAGCGCTGCATGAATGACTTGACGATTGACGAGTGCTCATAATTATGCATTCTATTTTCAGATAAGTAGACAAGCAGATATCTACACTAATCATATGTAGACTCTCTTTTCTTTTACAGATGGCGACACCAAGTATATAGCTATTGTAAATATACTTTCAAACGCCGAAACACGATCATGTCTTCCTCTTCTCACGCCACACATTACACTTATCCTTCATTTTTACACTGCACACAAATCTTCCAAAATGTATGGTGATAAATCCGTACCATGGTCATAAGTACATGTGGGAAGCTTATTGTCCAAGGGCGGATAAAAAATGATACCTACCATGTGGTGTCACATTGCGGGAGTAAGAGTCGGCATGATTTGTGAATGTCGACCCTTACTACCAAGATCGGTTCGCTCACCCACAGGGAGTAGCCTATATACACTAAGATACGATAGGACGGCCGAGTAAAATTAAGACTAGTTAGTAAAATAGATGATAAGTTAGGCCCTAAATGGTTTAGCACGCATAAGAATATAAATTTGGCTAAGAGAGAAAGCTCTACACATTTTTAGCGTACTTTTCACATTTTGCAAAAATGAGGAAAAAGTAGACATGAGATCGATCCAGGAAAATGTGTGTCTGTCTGGCTGTGTGTGTGTCCCCCCCTATCAACTCCTAAACGGCTGCAGCAATCGAAACCAAATTTAGTATGAGTAAAGATGTATACCGGAATATCTCAAGCCCATATTTGAAAATGATGTCAGTGCTACCAACTGCTGGAGAAACGCACTAGAAATTTGAGCTCCATGTTGGATATCACGGAAGGTATGCCTGGGAGCTATTCCAAAATTGGCACACATGTAGATAATACTATTTCAGTTTACATTCCAAGAGGCCATACATGACAGTGTTGCCAAAATAATTTTAAGCCTTCTGATAGGTCCAATTTTTAAATGCATATAACTTCTACACTATTAATTGGATTTCAACCAAATTTTGAATGTAATATGTGTACATAAACAGACATGACTGAGCGTATCCTCAAGACCAACCTTGGCTGCCAACTGTTAATAATTGCTCTCTCTATTTTCTTTATCCAAATACCAAGATATCTGAAAATATGCAAGCCGACAGCTTTAAAATATGCACACGTATAGTACCTGATATTCTATATTAATGTGGAGTAACTTATATACGTCAGTGCAACCAACATGATTCTAAGCCTGCTGATAGGACCAATTTTTAAATATATGTAACTCCTATACTATCAGTTGGATTTCAACCAAATTTCGTATGTGCTATGTGTAACATAACAGATATGACTATAAGTATTCTTAAGAGAAATCAGGGCTACCAACTGTTAATAAATGCTGTCTATATTTTTTACCCTAATATCAATATATCAGAAAGTATGCAAGCCAACAGCTCTATACTTTGGGCACGTATAGCACTTGACACTCTAGATTAATTTGGAGTAATTACTATAAGTCAGTGCTGCCAACATGATTCTATGCTTGCTGATAGGTCCAATTTTAAAATACATGTAACTTCTATACTAACAAATGGATTTCATCCAAAATTGGCACAACAAGATATCATAATATTTCCGATTATTTCTAACCAGCACAGGCATAACATTCTTGCCAACATGCTTTTACGCGTGCTGATAGATCCAATGACTAACTGCATGAAACGTCCATTGGATTTCAACCAAATTTTTTATTCTGTACCTTAAGAGATGGAACTAGTAATATATTCAGTCACCAGGGCTGCTAACTGTAGTGCTCTATTAGACTATAATATACCAGGAATATTTCGAACTAATTGGACATTTCGATATTACCAACATTATTCTACATAGGTCCGTATACTGTAGAATACTCATTGTCATGAAAAGTAGGCTCTTTAGTTCGTCACGGAACTTCTTGTTATTACATCAAAAGGTGCAAACACTAGTATCATGCTATATTATTATGTATTATTATTATTATTGCTTTGACTGCTATTATCATTCTCAATGTGATTATTATTAAGATATATATTTTAACCATGATTACCTTCATTACTAACCACACCCAGACACTATTACCTGAGATTTGTTGTTCACTTTGTTAAGATCACATGTTTTTACACATTCTATGTATTTTACGTATCATACCAATTATTAACACACTTCATTTCTACCTTCTTAAAAACACAATGTACGGACACTCCAACACTCTCCACACTCCCTTATGAAACATTTTACCACCATTCCACATACAACCCTAATGGAGTGTCCATTTTACTTTCTCTCTCATCTTTCCTACATTGGCAATTTCATGTACTAATGCACACTAATGCTTTGTAATTTTTGTCTGGCACCAAAGCCACGACCGCATATATAACATGCCAGTTTTTATTACAGATACCTTCATATTCGTTCACCATTGTATACCAAATATTGTAACACCTTGTACACAAGGTCATTATTTTCTTAACACAACATTTGCATATTATTCCCTGTCATGTACTCACCCATGTTTATAAAACACATTGCTCACATTTTCATCTCCAGGAGAACATCATTCAAATTTTGTATAAATACTGTACCAACCTTCAAACCTACCCTACCTGAGAGTACACCACAATTCTACAGCTACGACACCAAGGTACAAATACACAGCCACAATTTTCGAATCATCTACGCCACCAGGACCAAGAGGGTCAAAAGAAGAAAAGAAGAGAAGAAGAAGAGGGATCAGAACAGGAAGAGGAGACAAGAGAAAGGGAACCACCCCTTACGACTAAGATCAGTCTGCGGGGTCGCAGACTTAACCGGAAGGAGGAGTTGTTGCACCTTTAAGGACACCTAATGCCCATAAGAGGAACACCCACATATGCCTATAAATCTACGACTAATCTACAACTAAATCTACACTCCAGACATCCATAATTGTCTACAAACATCTTCAATAACACCCCTATTATCTACGCCACTTACGCCTATCTGTCCAACACTCAATACCATTTCACCCTTAAATCCACCCCGAAGCTACAAGCAACAACAACAGCCAATCACTTCATTCTACACCAAGCTAGCAGAGCCATGCCACAATTCTTGCACAATCGCTTGCTACATCCATCAACACATCAACTTTTCTACAAGTTAAAACAATTAACGGAGTATGGCGTGCTCCGCATTCTCCTAGCAGGCTATTGATAACATCTGTGCGCTCTCGGCGCGTGCCTGAGTCATGTGACACCATTATATAATGAAGCCATTGCTTGCCAGTCCACCGGCTGATTTTCATTCAAGAACTACGCGTTTACAACAACTCTGCACATTTGTGAGCTGCGTTGGCCTTGAGCAATGGAACGAGTTCTCCAAACGAACCCTGAGTTCAAATGAACTCGGCCAAGAATACACGTCTCTGTTGCAATGTGACAGCATTATAAAATCTCATTCTCTCTTAACAACATTGCAAATATTTCATTCATTCCTTACTTGAAATCATTAAAACTTTCACACTGCATTGCTTTCATCCCCTCACATCATGTTAACCTGACGGATTTGTCTTCATCCATACTAAAAAATAAGAAATAATCATTCAAAACACATCGACTTATACACAAAGTACATTTCAAAAATATTAGACTAATTATTATTACTAACATATTATTCCCTTGATTAAATAATTATTTGAAACTTATTTACAGCATAAATCTGCGTTACAATTAATAGCGTAGGCTATTATAATGATATACTTGCTTTATCTGTATTTACAAGTGAGCGTTAGCTCTAATCTCACATTAAATCTTACCAAAACTTATTGTGATCCTTACAATCTCCGTCAACATTCAAAATACTACTGCACTTAGTCGTTATTGGTTTATAGTCATATTCAGACGAATATGTTCGACCAACAAATGTAATATTAAGAACAAAGTTCCAAATGGTTCCGCCTCGTCAATACTGTTTATTAAAATGTCGTGATACAATCACCTGTCTTTTAACATATGGTACATGTTTCGACGTCTAACACTTATTGACGTCTTCATCAGCCTAAATAGTTGGGCAGCACCTAAAACATTCCCTTTATATACTGGGTGTAGTTAAAAATTGTACATAAAAACACACATAGATCACTGTAACACATTAAAAAGTTGTAAAAACATTTTCTTACGTTAAAAGCTCAATAAAATCCTCAGCCGGGCTTGGCAGTCTTTCTTGGTTTATTTCTAATGTTAGCTTCAAAAGCACAAGCAAAGGGTGACCATTCACAACTGGAAAGAAATGAAACTATGTATGAGAGAAAGAAGTGGTAGATAAAATAATACTTTAAAACCCCTAAATGTTATATAAAGGCTTACGATGTAATGCGGCAATGAGCTAACAGAGCCGTGCTGAGTCGGACGGAGACTGTGCTGTACTGAAACGGTGTGTCAACATGGAAGCAACAAGCAAGACAATAGGGGCGGAAGAGGAGAGGGGTGAGAGTTCGGGAGTGTTTTGGTTAGGAGTGGGGAAGGGGGAAGGGGGGGGGGGTATGGAGTAAGTTTAGGGGAAGGTAACATGGATCAACGGTTGTGGATTTATTTCTATGGTGGTTTATATTTTGTTTTGTAATGGATTAACGTTTCATAGAGTACGTTGTTTTCGAAATGAATCTCATTAAGATTCGTTAGGGGGGCGGTCTTTTGGGCTAAATCGATTTCAATTTCTTCTAAGATGTTCATTGTAGTTCCTTTATTTGCTCGATATAAGATTCTCATATCGTTGTTAATGTCTGTGAACTCATGTTTGGTATCTTTCATATGATTTGCCATGGCGGAAAATTTATTGAATTTAATGGCATTGAAATGCTCACCATATCTTGTTATAAATGCTCTACCTGTTTGTCCACAATAATTAGCGTCGCATTTAGCACATTTCAACATATACACACCTGATTTACTGAATTTGTTCGTATGGTTCAATTTATTAGTATTGAATAAAGTATTATTGTTTGTGTTGGAAGTTCTATATGCTATTCTTAGTCCACACTTTTTGAAAATATTTGAAATACTATAAGTTTTGGTGCTGAAATACGTGAAAGTCGCGTATTTGTGCTGCTCTTTTCTGTTCCGGCGTTAGGCGGATGACCGGTTTGTTTTTAAGCTTGCTGATAATATTGTTGACAAACAGCGATGTGAATCCGTTTACCTTGGCAATCTCTTTAATGATTCTTATTTCTTCATTTAGATCTGTTTTGCTTAAAGGAAGGGAAAAGGCTCTGTTGATCATACTATAAAAGGCGGCTTTCTTTTGATTGCCCGGGTGGTTAGAGTCTTTTCTTATTGTCGTGTGGGTCTGGGTTGGCTTTCTAAAAAACTTTATAGGTTAACCTGTTATTATTCAAACAAACTGTAGTGTCAAGGAAGTTGATTTTACTGTTTACGGCTGATTCAGAGGTTAATTGTATGCATTTATCCAAACCGTTTAATTTTTGCAAGAGTCCTTCTATGTTTAAAATAGTATCATCGATTATTACAAACACGTCATCCACGTATCTTCCCCAATAATGTATACCGTCAATTTTGCCTACAATTTCTTCGTGTTCCAGATGGTCAAGATATATGTTAGCTACTAAACCAGATAGCGGAGATCCCATTGAGAGTCCTTCTTTTTGTTTATAGATCTTATTGTTAAAAGTGAAAAAAATATTTGTGAGTGTGAATTCTAATAGCGTCATGAATTCGTTAATTTTATACTTTTGACAATATACTGTTGTTAAACAAATTTTGTTTAATGACCTTGAGCGATGGTGCAATTGGGATGTTTGTGTACATATCTTTCTCGTCTACGCTATGCATGGAGTGTTTGCTCATTAAGGTAAGTTTCATGGTTTCTTCGCAGAAATTGAGTGTGTTTTTCAGGGATTTATTCGATTTAAAAATGTAATGTCTTTCAAGGAACTGCTGACAAAATTTGGCGGTTCTGTAAAGGGGACTGTTTCTGAAATTAATGACACGTGTTATTGGAAATCCTTCTTTATGAATTTTGGGGAGCGCTTTCAAAGTTGGTAATCCCGGGTTCATATTGGTTAACCTACTAGTTTGTTTTTCATTGATAATAAACATGGAGGTTTTCAAAATATTTTTCAATTTTCTCTGTATAGATTGGGTGGGGTCTTTCTTAACCTCTTCAAAGCTCGAGCTGCTGAGGAAATTGTGTGTGTTGTTGACATATACCTCCTTATCTATCAGCACGACCGTGTTACCCTTATCTGCTTTAGTAACAATTACATCGCTATTATTTATTTTCTCTTTCAATTCTTTACGTTTATTTAGATTCGAATTCTTGTTGCTTTTTGTGTTAGTGTTAACTATTTTTTGAATTTCTTTGTGAGTCGTGTACCTGACTTCTTTTTGTTTATCAAGAGGAAGCCTACGTATGGCTGTTTCTGCTTCCACTACTAAAGTGGTTAGCGTTCTGTCATTGAGGTCACATTCCCAGTTGTGTTTGGGCCCCTTGCTTAGAATTTCGAGTTCATTATCGTCAAATGGAACACTTGATAAGTTTTTGACAGGTGGAGAAAATTGCACTGGGGTAAACTGCCTATTGTTAACTTGTTCATTCGCATCCCAGACTTTATTGAATTTATTTTGTAGGTTTCTGAATTTATTTTCTAGCGACTGTACTTTCTTATTGATTTTCGTGAATAAGATTTGATTTACAGTGAATGAATATCTATCCCAGTCCTTGTTACTGCATAGATTTGAAGCTTCTAGGTGTGCACGATAAAGTTTGTTATTAAGATTGTTCTTCCTGATATAAAGAAATTTAATTTCTCTTTGGAAAACTCTACTATTAATTATCCTCTGTGTTCTGGCTTCATATATATTTAATGGGCCCTTTCTCTGGTAAGATTTAAAATGTGACGGATTTATGTTATGTTCTCTGCATTTCTTTAAAAAGGCAATGTCCTTGACAGTGCTGGCCAATTTAATTTTCAGATCTTTATATTTATAACGCGCCTTTTTTTTAGCGCAGTTAGCTTGGCCTGCTTCATAATCTTTTTGACTCTGACAGTCGCACATTTTTTCCGTATTGACTGAATTATATTAAGAACAAAGTTCCAAATGGTTCCGCCTCGTCAATACTGTTTATTAAAATGTCGTGATACAATCACCTGTCTTTTTAACACATGGTACATGTTTCGACGTCTAACACTTATTGACGTCTTCATCAGCCTAAATATTTGGGCAGCACTTAAAACATTCCCTTTATATACTGTATTTCAGCACCAAAACTTATAGTATTTCAAATATTTTCAAGAAGTGTGGACTAAGAATAGCATAGAGAACTTCCAACACAAACAATAATATTTTATTCAATACTAATAAATTGAACCATACGAACAAATTCAGTAAATCAGGTGTGTATATGTTGAAATGTGCTAAATGCGACGCTAATTATTGTGGACAAACAGGTAGAGCATTTATAACAAGATATGGTGAGCATTTCAATGCCATTAAATACAATAAAATATCCGCCATGGCAAATCAAATGAAAGATACCAAACATGAGTTCACAGACATTAACAACGATATGAGAATCTTATATCGAGCAAATAAAGGAACTACAATGAACATCTTAGAAGAAATTGAAATCGATTTAGCCCAAAAGACCGCCCCCTAACGAATCTTAATGAGATTCATTTCGAAAACAACGTACTCTATGAAACGTTAATCCATTACAAAACAAAATATAAACCACCATAGAAATAAATCCACAACCGTTGATCCATGTTACCTTCCCCTAAACTTACTCCATACCCCCCCCCCTTCCCCCTTCCCCACTCCTAACCAAAACACTCCCGAACTCTCACCCCTCTCCTCTTCCGCCCCTATTGTCTTGCTTGTTGCTTCCATGTTGACACACCGTTTCAGTACAGCACAGTCTCCGTCCGACTCAGCACGGCTCTGTTAGCTCATTGCCGCATTACATCGTAAGTCTTTATATAACATTTAGGGTTTTTAAAGTATTATTTTATCCACCACTTCTTTCTATCATACATAGTTTCATTTCTTTCCAGTTGTGAATGGTCACCCTTTGCTTGGGCTTTTGAAGCTATCATTAGAAATAAACCAAGAAAGACTGCCAAGCCCAGCTGAGGATTTTATTGAGCTTTTAACATAAGAAAATGTTTTAACAACTTTTTAATGTGTTACAGTGATTTATGTGTGTTTTTATGTACAATTTTTAACTACACCCAGTATATAAAGGGAATGTTTTAAGTGCTGCCCAACTATTTAGGCTGATGAAGACGTCAATAAGTGTTAGACGTCGAAACATGTACCATGTGTCAAAAGACAGGTGATTGTATCACGACATATTAATAAACAGTATTCACGAGGCGGAACCATTTGGAACTTTGTTCTTAATATAATTCAGTCAATACGGAAAAAATGTGCGACTCTCAGAGTCAAAAAGACAACAATCGTAAAACATACGCATTTACTTAAATCGTGCTTAATAAAAGTTAATAATTAGAATACATAACAGACGTTAATATCCGTTTCCTCGTCTTAATTTCCGAACAACCCTACTGTCGCCACATATCCAAGCCGTGTATAAATTCAACAGAGTTCTTTAAAACTCACTTCCTATGCCATAAGGCCAAATGCTTATCCAAATAGTCTTGCCTATGCAACGACTTTATTACAATGCGGTAAATACCTCGCAAACGACACCTCGTATCCAATCTGTATACGGAGATACAAACAATTTAATACACACATAAATGATATCATCATCTCCTTCACAAGAATAGCATTTCCTGAAATTAGCATACTCCTCAGCGTTGCCATAAACAACCGCTGGTATATCAAACAATTGCATCTATTGTTATTACATTACTTTTATACATGCACACGACTTTGGACGTAACGTGTGAGACCTCCTTGAATTTACTGTCAAAACTATACTGGGATATCTCCATACTGTTGCGTATAAGCTTACACTTAATAAAAATTCTATACTGTCTCTCCATACTCCTCTAGTTTCAAATTCACAGATGTAGGAATATCACGTCTACAATATGACGTTATATTACACATTGGGAAAAATAATTACAAGTGTTATTTCTGTAAGTCCGATAAATATCAATCTCAACGGAGGTAATCTAGCTAGGAATTCCCTACCGTCGATGATCGTAATCTTCCACGAAGATTAATCTCTTAAATAATTAAATGAATGAAAGACCTTAGCTTTATCCAATAAACTATAACGTTTGTCAAAGTCGGAATGTGTCTCCATTCTACACAAGAATGTCTATGAGATTTTATGACTTTCATCGATATCGCAAACGACACCTCGTATCCAATCTGTATACGGAGATACAAACAATTTAATACACACATAAATGATCGAATTTACTTCGGAATATGAAGCTGAACTTTCAACATTACTTGATATCATAATGAAGCTATATCATGACGGAGAACGAAGAGACAAGAATATTTTCAATATGCCAGGGTTTCGATGTTACGTTTATAACGATGCTGTGATATTTCACAATATATCACTAGTTCTTTCTTCTTTTCTTCAAGTTTCTTCTCGACAAATAAGGAGCCCAAATTAAATTAATAAAATAATTTAATTGGCATCATAGACGAAAATGTCTATCACCTGAATTCTAAATGAATTCACAAAAGTCGAAAATAAATTTAATGTTCTTCAATAAATATTTTTGGAATACTGATTCCTTAAACAAGTTAGCTATCTCAGTTCAGAAACTGGATCGTAGTATAACCATATGAAAATGTCGAAAGACGATCACCACAAATAATCTCGTAGAATAAAATGTTGTTACATAACACTGCTACCTTGACTGAAGATCTCGAAGTTCAAGTTAAGTATTAGAAAATACTTCGTTGTTTCATCCTTCAAGTAACTAGGTTGGATCCTAGTTCGTCCCCTCGAACTAATGACCTCGGACAAGGGCAGGACTCCCTCTTCCGGAAAACATCAAGCTCCAACTGGGATCGAACCGCGAACTCCCATTCTTCATCTTCATTGTTGCCGGGAAACCCTGGCATATTGAAAATATTCTTGTCTCTTCGTTCTCCGTCATGATATAGCTTCTTTATGATATCAAGTAATGTTGAAAGTTCAGCTTCATATTCCGAAGTAAATTCGATATGGGAGTCATGGACCTCACTCGTATATAAAATATTCATAAAGATGGGCTATGAATAATTTTATTTAGTCTCTGATGTTAAGTCCAAGCTCATGTATGACGCTAATGTACGAGAATGTAATTGTACATAACGTCACGTGCTTGCTCGAAAAGTAACAATCATGAACAATCTCCTTATCGTAGCTCCATTGTTGATTATACTATGGGAAGGTGGGCCACAGTGAGACATGGGCCACAGTGAGACACGCTCATTAAATCCTTTTTTTTTTGAAAGAGGGACATTTTTTAATATTTCTTAGAGGTTGGCTCTCCTGGTAGCAGACATTTTGATCCTGTTTACTCTTTGAAAGAAGCATGTTATGTAGGAGATAAACAACATCTTCGTTTTTGAGGTAAGAAAAGTAAAATTTTCTTCCTTTGTTTTTTTTATTTTATAGTTATGTGTATCATTGTACATTAATGAATATACTATGGTCGAAATACATACATATTACTAAATAATTATTGGAATTGTCAGCTTGTTCAGTATTGTAGGTAAGATAGTAGACATAATTGTTTTTACATGTCGCAAGTGGGCCACAGTGAGACACAGTAGGGTGGGCTACAGTGAGACAGTGAGAAAGATATACGGAGTTACCCCAAAGCTGAGGAGAGGGCAAAGTCAACTTCTAGGAGAGAAAAGGGGAGATCTTTCATTCCAACTCACACCCCAGAAAGAAATAAAAACTTGATTTTAAGTCCACAAATAAAAATTAAAAATTCTAAAGAACTGCAAGAAGAATTTGTTCAGCCAAAGGCAGCCCTAGCTACAGACATTTCCATGGATGATGATGTTGATGATTCTTCTAATTCAGACAGCTCATCAGATAATGAAGAAATCGAGCTCCTAACATTTCATCAACTTGCTCGCAAACCTAAGGAAGGTGACTTCGTTCTGGTTGAGTTTTCAGGGAAACACTCAAGATTTTGCATTGGGGAAGTGAAATGAGATTTAGATGATGAAAATTATTAAGTAAAATTCTTTAGAAAAAGAGCAAAAATGAGAGGCAGTTCTTTTTTACCCATAGGGTGCAGATATTGCTTCAGTCCCCGCGAAAGGCAACAGATCACTGTGGCCGGTTTCCTGTGCATATACCAAAACAAATAGACAAAAGTCATATCTCAAATTTTCTGTAAATTTTGGGAATCTGAATGTGCTATAGTGTTTTCTGGCATTAATTATTTGTTTTAGTGTTTATCTATGTATTTAACCAGTCAAAATAAATTCTTTTCATTGTGTCTGAGTGTGGCCCACGGGTGGGCGACAGTGAGACGGCTGCAACATGTTCACAATTTATTATTTTTACGGAAACGTGTGGATGTTTTGGAAATTCTAAGGGTATGAAATTGATGAGCAACAATCAACTTATATTTCAGTATATAAAGACATTCTCATATATCAAAAAATAAGACAGTATACTAAAATATATTTTTTCTGTCTCACTGTGGCCCACCTTCCCCTACTCTGTCTCGAATATATTCCTGGCGCACATACTTTCTTATTCCACAAGTTATTACGGTATGAACACTCCTCGCAACTTCAGCTAAATCGCAAGCACGGCGATCTCTACTAGCTAGCCTCAATCTGCGCTGTCTCCACGAGTCATCCACACTCGGACTCGGCCAAGACATTCGGGACTGCTACTCTCCCGGAATATACGTCTGTACACTTCCAACTTCGCAGGAACAAGAGCCCTGATGCCTTGCGTCTCCCCTCCAAGACATCAGATCTAGCCGCCATTTTTCGTTCCCTCGAAAAATTTAGCGCGCACTAGAAAAATGCTTATTCTGACGTATTTCGACCTCCCGTCGATTTTCAAAATATTTCTAATAGTTTCTTATAATTTTCTTCATATTATCAATCCAAAAAATAACTCTCTTGGGGCTTAATGTGATAATTCTCCATATAATTTAGTTGAAGGAACTCCCGTCTTCTCTAAGACTTCTCCTTATTGGCTGTGGGCTTATATCCAATGGTATAATTTATAACAATATTTAAACATTTTCTGAGATAATTCACTGTTGCTAGGTCAATTCCAAGCTTCTAGAACCTTCGATTGCGCAATAATATCACGTGACGGAGTCTCCCTCCTGGCTCAACGTAGCAACACAACTCGTTTGTGCCAAGTTCCAGCATTGTTATAGCTGTGTTAAATTTTACCATGGGCTTCAGAAATAATCACATTTTCATCCCAAATAATTCATTTTTCGGGGGAAGTACCTCAGGTGAGTGTATCTGTCAGGTGTCTTGAACACAATTAACTCCTTTCCACAATACCATACCTGTTCAAACTGTAAAACACTACATTCACATTGTTGAGCTATCACTACATTTATGGAAGCTAGTGCACTCATTACAAGCCTACAGTAAACAAGCACATTTTATCATAATTGCCCAGTTGTTTATTATTATTATCATTTCATTTCTCACAGCCTGATTCCCTCCTCATACATTACAAATTCACCGGCTCACCATAGGAGCGCTGCTTAAGCGATATCAGCTTGTTTGTCACTATTGACATTGCCCTCTAAACAAACACATGTGTACACTCTGTAATACTGCGCTATCAGCAATCCGATAACTTTGCTCGCCGCGTCTTACACCTAGTTCGCTAAACGTTACCTTTATCCCGGAAACGCATCCTTTCATTATAATCGCTTCCACACTCCCCCTAACTGCACACCAACCTCCGCACACACCCCCTAGTTCTACCCTCCTAAAGGGTAAAACAATATGCCCTAAGAAAGAAATCTCAGGTTTTGCTAATGAAACCGTTGATAGTTTTACCGTTAGACCAGCTTCCTTTAAAAGGGACATTACTTCATTAATGTATCCAATATGATCAAAATTTTCACTAAAGATGACAACATCATCGAGGTATTGGTAAATGAACTTAATACCATCGAACACCATATCCAGCAAACGACTTTGGATTGCTGCTCCAGTGGAGATTCCTAATGGCAAACGGTTAAAGTGAAAGAGATTCCAGTCGGTGGAGAAGGCTGTTAGATGTTTAGAATCCTCGGCTAACGGAATTTGAAAGTAGACCGTGTTTAGGTTTAAAATTGTGTTCCAGTTGGCACCCCTGAACCATGAGAAACATGATTTAAGATCGGGTAGAGGAATGGATTGTTGAATAATTTTTTTATTGAGTGCTCGGTGATCAACTACCGGACGAAACTTGCCATCAGTTTGGGTACTAAAATATTGGCGAAGAATAAGATGAAGTAGATTTGCTAATGATTCCCTCCTCTAACATGTTATCAATGAATTCCTTCAAGATCTTCATCCTGGGATGTGCTAGTCTATACGGGGGATATCGAACAGGTATGGAGTAAGAGAGCTCTAATAAATTAGTAACACCTAATTCAACGGTTAAAACTTCAGGATAGTCAGCAAACAATTCACGAAAGCGTTAGCTTGTTCGACACGTAGGTTTTCAAACCCAGGATCTTCAATAGTAATAGGCTCACTCTTATTCTGAGAACAATTTACACCAGGGAAATTAACAATTTGTTTAAACGCTAATTTTAGCTTAGGTCTGAATTTGAACCAACACGACTTCGTACGTAAGTCTAACAATAACCCTACATGAGATAGAAAATGAGCACCTAATATAGCACTACAAGATAAATTATCGACCACCCAAAAATCAAATTTCCAAGACATAACATTAATCTTAAACTTCAACTTCACTAATCCTAAAACTCTAAGAGCAGAGCAGTTAGCTGATACAAAGTTATTTGGTACTTCAACAAGTTTATCGAATGTGCACACAAGCAATATTATCGTACCAATTTCAACTCAGAAAGGAGGTCACACTACCAGAATCCAATAATGCAGTGACAGGTTCGTTATTAGTGACAATATCCATGAATTGAGAACAATGTTTTGACACATCAAAAATACGGTTCCAAAAATGTTCATAATCGTTTGGACCTTTGTATTCATTAACATTAGAATTTCTAACCTCAACATTATTTGAAAAACTGAACGAGGAATGACAATCCGAAGAGGTCCTTTTATCAGATAGTCATTGTCTAGGATAGGAACTTCTGAAAGGGAATTTCTAGGACACCATCTTTCTAAATGTTGGTACGAACCACACAAGTTACATCTTCTATTTGAATCTGACCTACGATCATTTGATCTAAAATAATTTCTACCCTGTGGACGATTGTCTAGTAAATAATTACCCTGAGTTCGATAATCTTGAGATCTATCAAAATTTTGAGATGGTGCAGGAACATTAGGCACTCTCAGGGAATCTAAGTGTTACACTGCTTCTGCAGCCATAATTACCTTGTTAAGATCAGAATACTTTACTGGTTTACTGTACATGCTCATGTATGACCTACATTCGGGATTAATACCATCCAAAATTGATGCAACAACTTCTTCCTCACTCAATCTAACCTTAAAGACTCTTGCATAAGCTTTAATATATGAGAGGTAATCATTTAATGTTCCATCGAACCTTTGTACTCGATAGAAATAATTATGCAATAATTCAGTCAAGAGACGATTAGGTATAATCGAAGACAACACATGCTGGTGAAAGCGATCAACTGAATATTGGGACCTTATGGCAAGAATTAATTTTTCTTTTAACATCCCAGCAGAATAAGGAAAAATAATATTTAATATTTGAGGATCATATAACCCAAAAACCACAGCATTATCGATCAAATCAATGAATTGTTTCATAAATCTAATTAATTGTTCAATATTATTACGACTACATATTTGTAGACTTTGAATACAAGAAGTTAATGGGTAGGGAACACTACCAAACTTAATGCCCATTTTAAAATTTGTACCAAGGGGAGCATCGAGGTTTGGCAAGGCATCAGGATTAAAATTCAGAGTACTAGTATTGGCCTGGTCATTATTGGGTATATGTAATAATCTTTCATCGTTTGGTAACGACCTAGTATTGGGTAGATTATCTGCTATGATATTGTTCGCAGAGTCAGAAATAGAAAGATTAACAAGGTAATTATTAAGGAAGGTTCGATGAACTAAATTCTCAACTGACCATTGGCAGTCCTGCCAGTTCTGCATGAAATAGGAGTATTTCTAGTATTATACATGGTGGCACACTCGACAGACTGTGGCAATGTTTCAAAATTATGAAATAAATCTCTATCAGCACTGGTATTTCGGACTACCTCACCAAATTCATTTGTCGAAGGTATCACTTCACTTGAACACACAACAAGATTCACAATATCACTTTTTTATCATTAGGAAACAACTTAAAGAAAAACTCGATTAGTCTGGCACGCAAGGAAATTAACTCACAATGAAATTCAGGATCTTTTTCTTGCCAAATATTAACTAAATCACGAAGACTGTGGTATCAATGTAAGGCACGAGTACGAAATCTATTAAGTTGAGAGCTCGAAGGTAAACTATCACTTATCAAAATGTTATAAACTTTCAATAAATCATGCAAATTAGGTATAATGAAGTACTTACCCAACGTCCAATTAAATTCTTCCCAATTTGGAACATGTACAGGAACTTACTTCAATTTGTATAATGACAACAGGTCCAATAAATTCTCTATTTCCACATGGAGTTTTGCCCCTGATAACAAGTTCGTGTGAGATTTCATCTTTATTCAGTCTGGAAGCTGATCTAATATTCCTTGGCTCCATGCAGTTGCAGTAAAAACATGATACAAGAAAGAGAACACCACAGAGAATTAGATTTTTCTTTTTCGGAATAGGATTGAAAAATCTTCCATGCTCTTCCCCACCTCAAACTCAGTATAACAGTCTCTCAATAATACTCAAATATGGTATTCTCAACCACGCTCAGGCTACAACTGACACAGGCCATACGATTGTTACTGCAGATGGAGAATAGAAACAGACAAGAGGAAGTAGCCTATGTGGAAGTGGTAGGACTGAACAATACCATACCTGAGGATTAATACGTTTGAGAGACTATTAACTACTAAGTCTACGGTTGAGGAAAACACTGAACATTTTTCAATGACATATAATTAAAGAGTTTCATTTACATACACAAAGATAAATTAAACAACAAATAAATATTGAAAGTACAATAAAGAATAAATTAAATAAGTGAGGAATCTTAACCTTCTTCTTCTTCTTCTTGCTCATCATCTATCCCTTTTGCCTCTCGGCGTCGGGACTGCCAGCCACTTTCTGTATTCATTCCTATTCCCTGCGAGTCTCCTGGTTTGCTGCAGAGATCTTCCCTTCATCTCTGCCACCTCTCCGACATATTGGATCCATTCTTTCCTTGGACGACCTCTTCTTCGAGTGCCTTCAGGCTTTGCCTCAAACACTTGCTTTGGTTTCCTTTCTTCATCCATCCTTATGATATGTCCATACCATTGTAAAGCTTTCTTCTGGATAGTATGTAGTACCGATTCCAACTTTAATTCTTCCCTAATCGCATATTTCATACCCTATCTCTTCTAGTTTTATTCACTATCTTCCGGAGGCATTTCATCTCTGAGGCAGTCACTCTACTTTCATGTTTGTCCTGCATAGTCTATGTCCCAGCTCCATAGGTGAGTGTAGGTAAAAATACTGTCTTGTAAATTTGAATCTTGGTTTTCACCGAGACTTCCTTCTTTCCCACAATACACTGGCTCAACTGATAATATACGTTATTTGCCTTCTTTACCTCTCTGTCGATTCTTCCATCCTCAGTCAGGAATCTTAACTCAAAAAAATAAATTATGACCCAAACGAGGTAATGAAATCGAACGGAACTTCCGAATATGTCGAAGTAAAATGAAAATTAATGAGCACAAACGGAGTTAGTTACCTTTTGGTGCATAAAGCACAATAACTAGAACAATATAAGTTCAAAATAAGAACTGAAATTAATTATCAGTGTCAAATTATTTTAAATATTTCGGAGACTAACTTCAATTACGTCTATCTATGATTAATTCAACATGTCTTCTCATTAAACATTGAAAAACCAAACGTTAATTGTTTGAAAGAAAAAATAGAAGACATGGACAATGCTATCGTTACCTAGGTAACTTTAACATGCATAAAATAAGGTATCACGTGATACGAAAATACAGAATTTATAAGGAGTTATAGTAAGTAGGGGAGCTAAGGGGGTAGCCACTCAAATACAGTTATTGATGCAAATGAGGGTGTGTGGCAGGGCCAATGACCTTGAGCTCATTCACCCCAAGGTCGACTACCACCCTCATGGTCATCAGGACCCCGGAAGGTAAACAAACCAGGAAGAACAAGGAACCAGTTTAGGAGCGTGGGTGGAGGTGAGGGGTGGGTGGTAAGGGGTCTAGGAGTAAGCTGCGGGGGTGAGGTAGGGGTGGGGTTCAATGAACGGGAAGGTAAATAAAGGGGTGAGGGAGGGGAAGGAATGAAGGGGATCTGCTTGAGAGACCCTCTTCGGTCCAGTCTGTTGGTGGACTGAACGTCTGCTCTACTGGTCACTTGTCCCATAGTCTCGCTTTCCGAGTGTGCAGCCGAAGGATTCCGATTCTCCATTTGTGCCGACCCGGAAGATTTGAATGGCTTACATTTATGTGTTATGGAGCTGAGGTTTACCCTTGGTGTGGTTTGATTGATGAGCTGGGTGGGTGTGAATGGGATTGGGAGGGGAATGAACTGGAGGTTGAATGTACTCAATGGTAAACAAACATCAATGAATCTGGTATAGTAAACGGGGGTGGGCGTACTGAGGTATCTAAACACCTGGCATGTTGGGTCGGCCAGCTCGACATGAAATAAAAACAAGATGGTGTACACCAGGTCTGATTTATTAATCGAAGAATTATACGTGGCATTAAAACCTAGCCACTTAACAAAAAGTTTATAACAACGTTTTTGTACAATTTTTTCAACAAGATAATGCTTGGGATATTGTGTCTTTTGCAGTTCCTCAATGTAGAATCCACCTTTGATTGGCCGCTTGTTGAGGTCATCGAGTAAATAGACGACTGGATTAGTAAGTTTCACCTTGCGAATGCGAAATATCTCCGTGCTCCAGTTTGGTGTGTATCCTTTGGCGAAGATTGACTTATGTTTACCGATGCGCACATAATCACCAATACGTAATCGACGATGACGCGGATCTACTGTTTTGATTTTGTGATGAAAACGATCCAATTGTGCAATGTTCTTGGTTACAAGGCGTGGTTTCATTCTGATGGTTCTCTGTTTGGTGTTGTTGTAACGTGTCACGAGGTCGCTTACAAGTTCAAGCCTCGATAGAATCCTCTTGTTGTAAATTGTTCCCACATGCGCATCTTGAGTGTGCGGTTGAAACGTTGTACAACACTTGCCTTAGGATTGCTATACGTGGAACAGTGATGCATGTCAAGTGATTTGAGATAAGTGGAAAAAGTCTTGTTGAAAAATTCTTTGCCTTGATCTGTTTGAAGCAAACGCGGTTGTCGTTATGACCACTGAATGATGTTCTCGAATGTAGCAGTGACTAGACTAGCAGATATATTCCGCACAGGTTCAACAAATGACATTTTGGAATAAACGTCAATGACGGTGAGCAGATAGTTGACCCCGTTGTTAACTTTGGCATAGGGAATCATTTCAACCAGATCAGGTTGCCAAAGATTGTCAACACCACGTGTGATGAAATGACGACGATGGTAGAGACGACGAGCCGATCTATGCAACTCGTGAGCAATGCCTGCCTTAACAGGCGAGGGTGTATGAACACGTTGACTCATTAGACAATAATGCCGGCATGACGAAGCTCCTCTTCTATTTCAAAAACTTCCGCCTTGTGTCCGGTATGACCGGCCTGTTCCGATTCGCGCAACAATTGCAGACGTTTAACCAACTTATTGGGATTGTTCCAATAGGCGAAATCGATGAATGGTTTCAAAGTATTATACATTACACCGACGCTGAATTTGCACAGCGAACACTTGCATAGGTGGGAAACAATTTTGATATGATGGTTTTATATTTGAAACCCTTATTAGCATTTATCGGTTCAGAACGTTTATAATTACGTCTAAAACCTTGTGTAGCCATCAAGATGTCTTAATACTTTTCAAGATCAACTTTATGATAGTCCTCGTTAGAAGGTGTACGTGAAAATAAAAGTTCTGAAAGACCTGGTGTCAATTTGTAATGCACTGTTTTAACAATCAAAACATTGTCACTTATCTCGATTGGTGAATCGCCAATTCGAAATCTATTGTTTTCATAGCGAACACCATAGGTAGTATCAGTTTTGTTAGTAAAAAGATCTTCAAGGAAGTGTGTAACCAAAACACCATAATTTTGCAGTAAAATGAATTTTAACCGCACATATTGTTCGGGTGTATTCAATATTTCCTTAAGAGTAGGCTGCTTTTCTTTGGGTCTAGTGGGTGTTTCAGCAATTATTGATGCTTTCAAAAACTGGGTCAGCGGTGATTCTTTGGAGCTAGAAGACGGAAGCAATGGAGAAAAACATCCTCAGGTTCTTCATTATCCTCTTCCTCCTCTTCCTCTTCAATTGTTTGTGTTTTTTGTGTGTGTAATGGGCTTTGATGTTCCTTTCAACTCAGCTTCCAGAGGTGACTTCAAATGTTTTTCGACAAACAGTTCACTATCGGTACGTGCACGTTTTAGATAGTGAAACTTTTTTATTTATTAGATACAGTTCATTGATTCATTAGACTGTGGTGTGTGAGGGTCCATGTGAGTGCGTCTGGTGACAGTTACATTGTTTATTAGATATAGTTCATTGATTCATTAGACTGTGGTGTGCGAGGGTTCATGTGAGTGCGTCTTATGACAGTTACATTGTTTATTAGATATAGTTCATTGTTTCATTAGCCCGTGGTGTCCGAGGGTCCGTGTGGGTGTGTCTGGTGACAGTTACCTTGTTTATTATATATAGCTCATTGTTTCATTAGTCTGTGGTGTGCGAGGGTCCATGCGTGTGTGTCTGGTGACAGTTGCATTGTTTATTACATATAATTCAATGATTCATTAGACTGTGGTGTGAGAGGGTCCATGTGAATGTGTCTGGTGACAGTTACATTGTTTATTAGATATAGTTCATTGATTCATTAGACTGTGGTGTGTGAGGGTCCATGTGAGTTCGTCTGCTGACAGTTACATTTTTTATTAGATACAGTTCATGTTTTCATTAGACTGTGATGTGGGAGGGTCCATGTACCCATGACATTGACTTACATCCCATTCTAGTTTTTTTAAATTGAGGTTAGGGTATGACAGAGAACATGAGAAATAACAACAACACCAATCTTTTTTATTTCATTAATTTATTGGCATAACACGTTTTACATGCTTTTGTCATTCTGGGGGTAGGGACAGTACCAACTCATACAACAATACAGTCTTTTGTGTTTATAACGTCCATAACACTGATGATGTCCCAATGTCTCTAAACTAGGTGTTTTTGACTGTGAGCTGCTCACCGAAGCACGGTTGACGCCATTAGGTCCACACGTATCATAACTTTCTTCGTGATATATAGGCACTAGTGAGGGGTAGCTTGAATGGCAAGGTATATTACCCACCTCCATTTTACACAGGTAGGGGCAGGATGGTGACCAGCGCTGATGTTCGTGCATAGGTTCACCACCCTCTTCCCATTGGTCTATGGTAATTGAACAAAACACACATTTCACTTGATCTTTTGTTTTAAATAATAGAAACCAGCAGCTACCAAGGCATAAGGGTTTATGAAAGGCACAGGCCATGTCGCAAAGGTCTTGAAACGTTGTTCCTGAGATTTTTAATTCATAGGTGTGACACCTCTTGAGGGTTCAAAGCAATGCATGACTGAGCGGCTTGACGTGGGTTGGCCTTTTATTTATACACTCGTCACTAGGTTGGACAGTGGATAGCAAAGTGGTAGAAAAGTGGTAGAAAAGTGGTAGCAAAGTGGTAGCAAAGTGGTAGAAGAGTGGTAGAAAAGTGGTAGCAAAGTAGAAAAGTGGTAGAAAAGTGGTGGAATAGAGGTAGCAAAGTGGTAGAATATATATCATGTATTGTTTTGAAATAGTTTAAGCGGTTACGTGGATCCATTATACAATAATTTTGACACGACGAAGCTCATTTTCTATATCCAATTGTTCTTCCTCATATTCAGTATGACCAGCCTGTCTACAGGCATGCAAGTACTGAAGCCGCTGGATTAGCTAACTGGGATTGTTCCAGTAAACAAATGTAACAAATGATTTTTTGCTTGTTAACAGAGCACTACCATTTTCATCATCATCATAATCATAATCATCATCATGAACATTATCATCATGATTATCATCATCAATATAATCATCATCTTTATCATCATCACTATTACTATTTACACCTTTTTGTTCCTCTTGCAATGCAACAAACTTTTGCATAGTTTGCGATGCCTTAGATAGTGTTGGGGGTTTCTTAGACGTGAACGACTGTCCTAATATGTCTTTTTCAGGAGACAATAAATGCTTTTTAACAAACAATGCACTATCTTGAGCCACAGTATTTTTTCTTGGACCTGCATTTTTACCTTTGTTAGATTATTTTGTCCGTTTAAATGAGTATTATTTTGAGATTTACGATAATAATCGTTTGAAATAAGTATTTTAGAGCCTTTTGTCTTTGGCATTTCTCGACACTGTTTTGAACGTTGTTTCGAACAGCACCATATAACAGTTCCATTTTTATTAGTTCTTTTCACAATATATGCATATACTTCATAGTAAGCACATGGCTTACCACAGCTAGTCGTTGATACTTCCATGTCAACTGTTAAGGATAAACTAATCTCTAGTAAAGTTAACTTGGTAATAAAAGTGATAGTTTGTAGTATGTTGAATATATTCCATTGTATGTTTCAAGAGAAACAAGTCCCAACCCATAAGGTCTTTCACTCAATTCAATAGGGGGGTAAAATTCTAGGCTGATTTTAAGTCCACGTCCATGCAGTGTAAACGTCTCACTGTCTGCTTATGCTGTGTCTTATATAAAACATTAAACACAAACGCCCACACTATTGGCTGTTAATCGTTTGCTCACGTTTCACATTATAATATATCTTGGTCCTGTTTCCAAGATAGGTGACTAGTTCCATGGGCGGGGGCAAATTCCCAAAACTGTCAAAGTACCATATCATGGACCCCTCTTTCACATACGCTACATAATGGGCTCCTTGTCCTGTACTCTCGTCTAGACTTAAAACTGCACATTCCTGTTTCCAAGGTCGTCGTGGTAATTGATTCCGCATAAACACACTTCGAAAATGAGAAATTTTTAGTTGTTTGGCATAGCTTTTGACTTCCTCATGGGTCAGGGCATGTCTTGCTATGGCTGTGGTTATTTTTTTTTATTTCGAGATGGCGAAATCCCAAATCCTTGTTGATAAAAGACTGGCTTTAAGTTGGTGTTTCTAGCCTCCATAGCAATCGCTTCCATCGTTTCATTGTGTCGCGGACTTTCTTTTAGTTGTTGCTTGCCCTGCTGTGCAGCTTTAATGGTTTTAGCCACTGCGTTCGCACCACCCAAAAGTAATCCCAGAGCAGCCCGACCGGCGAATAATTCAGGTAAAAATCCCGCTCGTTTGGGGACGGGAATCACTCGCCCTTGTTTTGAAACCTGTCGCTGACATTTAGGAATAACACGTCTCCGTGCTGCTCGAAGGGCTTTCGTTACGGTCAACACATTATTTTTTATTTTGTTAATTCACAAGGGCTTGTCCACTAATGCCTTAAGCACATGCTCTGGAAATGACAGGGTCTTCTTTTTAGTCTTTTTCACCACATATCTTTGTTTCACCATGATGATGACCAACAACCTTTCACAAGAATGTTTAAGTGACAACTAACGTGAGGTTGTTATTTCATGGCTGTATATTCGAATTCCACATAAAGTGGAAATCGTTTATGCACTTTCCCGCTTGCTTTTCATCCCATGTGAGCATGAGATGAAAGGATAATTCATCACCTGCATTGACCATTTGATGGTTATGGACCAACATCCTATGACCGTTTATATCTACATGTAAATGGATTTCATTAGGCATGGATGGTTTCATGTGAATGGTTCCATCATAGAGCAATCGATAGTGTCTTAAACCTGAAGCAAGCACATACGTCAGGTGCTTGTCATGGAATAGTGGTAAATGATTTCTGTCATTTACAGGCTTTTCATTTGTCATATACACTAGAAAAATACACATGGGACAAATTTATTTAAAAAAACAGGTTTTATCTCTAAGAACTTGAAAGAAAGTGTTTCCAAAACATTACCTTGTGGAAAAAGTGTTGAAACAAAAAGAAAGGAAATAAAACTATATGTAAAATAGCTAGAATGTAGCTGAGTCATTAATTAATAAATTACATGTTGTGTGAACCCGTGTACCTTGTATTTATTTATTCACTCATATTGTACTTAAACTATAACACTGTGTGTACTGTGCTTAGGTCTGCATACAAGTTCCAAATGGTCAGAGGCTTGTAACTAAGAGTAAAGTGTTATCAGCAACACGTCTCTCTCTTTACCTGTGTTCTCTCTTACACCGCTCCCCCCCCCCCCCCTCCCCTTCTCACCCCCCCCCCCCCCTCTCCAACAATGCTGTTCGCAGCTCTTGCCTAGCTATTGGCTGTGACATCATTCCCAAAAGTTGTATCATACTTTTTTTACTGACTAAGCGATTCCCACACTTGCAACATCCTGTTATCGTGCACGTGTACAGCTAACGTTCAAGGTCAACACCTGCGTCGGGTCATGTTTCACATCAACTAGCATTTTCTCACGTACGAACCAAACAGAATGTGACTTGTTTGCTGTTATCACAAACGTCTACAGCTAACGTCCAAGGTCAACCAACACCTGTGTCGGGTCATGTTTCACATCAAACAGGATGTGACTTGTTAGCTAACAAGTGGTATCACACATGTTCACATGCATTTCGCTCTCCCCTCCCACCTCGATTGTCAGATCGTTCGACCTTTAAGCGTCCTCCATGTCTGTGTAGTTTTCCATTGCACCTGTTGTCAAGTCAGATCAGCGCATTCCAATAAGCTCAAATGACATTCACATCCTGCTAGTCTGTCCCCCTCTCCAGCAAGTTTGTTTTCTTTACTCGCTTCAAACAACTTATAACCAAGTTCTGTTTTCCCTTCATCGGATCATAGAATTATCATTTGTCATGTAACACATCATTGTT
This sequence comes from Meconema thalassinum, assembly GCA_946902985.2. NCBI lineage: Eukaryota > Metazoa > Arthropoda > Insecta > Orthoptera > Tettigoniidae > Meconema > Meconema thalassinum. The sequence goes on from OX336398.1 coordinate 104,281,391, forward strand.
TACACGTTAAAGATCCCCTCCGGGGGTAAAATATCGGAAAAACGAACCCTCGCTCTGTCATATGCCGACCCACCAAAATATCGATTGTACTATTAAGCACGGCCACTGTGGTCGGTGATAACCTTGTTAAAACACCTGCCCAGCGGTATCGTCTCTCTCTATCTACAACCACTCTTCATGAACATTTTAAACAGGTAAAAATAAAGTTTTAAAATTAAATTTGTTTTCAGCAAAAGTGTCGTTTGGCCCTTTTGTCAATTTTGTTTAAGAAACATAAATACTATATTCGAAATTGGGCGTTTCCCCGAGTCTTATAACACCACGTACACGTCCCTACCTTTATTAGTTTGCCAGATATAACAAAAAGTCTAAAATCCTGGTTTTACCCCAAAAATTCTGTTTCCCTCATTCCCAAAAACTTGAACCTATTAACAACATAACGAGGGTTTCGAGACAAGCCATTTTACATGTCACATGTCCAAATCCGACCAGGCGTTCGATAGATATCGGCAAACTTCGTAGGAAAGTAGGCTGGGATCTAGAACCCTTGTTGCTCCCCTTCTGTTTTATTTATAGTCCTAGAGAATTGAATTTTGGTTTGGGGGTAGAGGAGGTAAAGACCTTTAATTAATGTCAAAATAACTTTTTTGTAGAGTTCCTAGAATTTCAAAATTGGACTTAAAAACATACATATAAAATTTTGTTCAAACGATAAGGGCACAGATACCTTTCGTTCAAGCCATTACACAATATTCTATCATGTTTGGTTCTCGAAATATCGCCTATTTTTAAAACAAAAATTTTCAAAAAAAAACACAAATATATAACAAGTGGTCCATAGCAAAGGGGCGTCACCCCAAGTCTTACGACATGTCGCATGTTAAAATACAACCATAGGTTCAAGAGGTATTAATTATTTTAGATTACATGTATTGCGGGTGGCCTATTAAGATGCCCCTGAGTCACAACTGTCACTACCCTCCTACTCGAGCTACAATCGATTTTCCCGCCAAATGTGAGTTACAAAGCCTGATGCATTTTCTGCAAACAGAGGGATGTAGCAATGCTCTCATTCACCACAGAATGAGCGTAGGTGCAAAACGTATGATTGATGTTCGTGTACGGAAATGTTATCGAAAATTTACCGAAGGGTGAACGGACATCCATGACGAAGGTGGGCAATGGGGCTGATGACCTCGTAGTTCCACCTCTTAAAACCTCAATAACTTACTAACCAAGGTGGGCAAGGACGCAAGTCTGTCTCCTGGTTGAGCGTGTTGATATATTTGTCCGTGACAAACAGAGCTGTAGGCTACGATAAGTAAACTTTCTACAGCAATTCCAAACATTTCAAGGTCTTCTCTGTGCAAAATTGTGAATACACACCTAGGATACTGGAAACTTTGACCACGTTGGGTCCCAAAAATGTGGATTGGCAATCACAAAACTCTGCGAATGGCGTCAGCCATAATATTTCTCACGCGTTACCATAATGACGGGGAAGAGTTTTTAAAGTCTATTGCTACAGGAGATGAGACTTGGATCCATTATGACAATCCAGAAACAAATGAACAGTTGAATTGGAGACACACTTCTTCTCCTAACAAGCCAAAATAGTGTAAACAGGCACTGAGCAAAAGAAAACAACGGCTCTGGCTGATATTGGTGGTACGGAACTTTCTTTCCTTTCAGAAGCTGAAATTTATCAACCAACCAACTCCTGATGTAAGATTTTAGCAATTGCATCATGCCTTTGTTTGTGTTCCGATGCCAGGAAATATATACATGCAGATGTAATATGCTGTATTGTTTCTGACTGTTGACATCCGTAGTGGCACTTATCATCTAGTACAGCGGGATCTTTTACAATGAACTTGAGGTAGTTCCTTGTAGGGATGACTTGGTCTTGAATTGCTAGCATAAAACCTTCAGTTTGTGGAAAGATTTGTCCTGAAGTGAGCCAGTAGTTTGACGCAGTTATATCATCATTTTCTTGACTCACCTCATTTGGATGTCTTCCATGCAAGGTTTTGCTTTCCATGCTTCCATCTTCTGAAGGTCAGTATGTAGGAGGTGTTGAATCTCTTGACGACACAAGATCAGTGGCGTTGATCTGTCCGCCTCACTGATGGCTCTCTGAAGTACAGATGACCTCGCTTCTGCGTAGAAGTACTCCCTAAGGCTGACTATCTGTCGTTTCATCTGGTTATCAATGTCAACGTACCCACGTCCACCTAGGCTTCTGGGTGGAGTCAATCGCTCTATTGAAGATCGTGGGTGGTGTTTCCTTCCTTTTGTGAGCATCGTTATCTTTTTTCGCTCAAGTCCTTTGATGCCCGTTTTACACCATTTGATTATGCCAAAGGAGTAGCTCAGCTCAGGTACAGCATACGTGTTAACAGCTTTCACTAGGTTTTTGCTCTTCAAGTGCGTTTTTAAGATTTGTTTTAATCTTTTGACAAATTCACAGGACAGATCTTCCTTTATTGACTCATGGTCAATATACTTAGCTTGGTTTACTCCTAAGTATTTGTAAGTGTCTTCTGCCAACATAGCCTTAATATGCTGTCCATCTTCCAGCTCATACCCGGACTTCTGTACTTTTCCTCTCACCACCTATGGTGTTCGACAGTTGTCCAACCCAAATCCCATTTGTATGTCTCGCGAGAATGCTTCAACTATTCTCAACAAGTTTTCCAGATGCGACTCTGTTCCAGCATAGTGTTTAAGGTCGTCCATGTATAGCAGATGATTTAGCCGAGTACCAACTCTTTTTCCAATCTTGATAGAAAAGCCGTAGTGAGTAGAGTGAAGCTGGGTAGATAAAGGGTTCATTGTCAGGACAAACCATAAGGGGCTAAGGGAGTCTCGTTGAAAGATGCCTCTCCGAATCGATATCTCATCTGTTCGTATATCTCCGCGTGGCGTACTGAGACACAGTCTAGTTTATTTTCATTATTATTATTATTATTATTATTATTATTATTATTTATCACAAACGATCAAGTTATGGTTTGGAGCAAACGAAAATAGGTTACTCGAAAAGCATGCTATGGTTATGAAAAATGGGAATGCAACAAAGTGCAAGAAGCCAAAAGGGTTAAAAAACACCCAATTCCACGTGGCGCATCAACAAATTGCAGCCAAGAGGAAGATGCCACTAGTGAAAATATATTGAAATAAGTTGAATAAATTGAACAAGAATCCAAAAACATGGGGGAAAAAGCAGGAGGCACCCGTGACCTCTAGAGAAGTTGTATATAAGCATAAATACAAAAGAAGAACAATTGTTGTGTTCAAGGTATACTAAACTTTTACCCAGCAGTGTGCTGACTAGAAGATTAGCGAAGGAGTGACAATCAAACATTGATCAAGCAAAAAGCCATAATCAATAAGCATAAATTGATATGACTCGGTGAGAATTACCTCAGGTAGGAAGTTGGCTGAGCGAACTATACCTATATTTATCAAGTTAAAGAGAATAGTGGGACAAATTATGTAAAATCCCATCAAATTAAGTTTCTCCTTGAACACAACAAGTTAGAAAGACTCTTGCATAATGAACGTTAAATACGTATGAATGCTTCAATGAGTGAAAGGGGTGGGGTGTGAAAGTGGGGAAGACAATGCAAAACCCTAGAATTCTTTATGAGCAAGGATCTTGGACAAATAAAGTGAAATGCTTGCAGGAGGCGGCCGTGGACCGAAGCTTCGCGACTATACTAAAGCTAGTTAAAAGTGGTTATTATTGCTTTAATATAATAGTGATTAAAGACACTGACTAGCCAGATAAAAGTTCTATAAGCAACCAAAATCAAACCAGGTAACGACTTACAAAATGTCTTAATTTTGGTTTCTAACCCTTTGCTAGTAGAGTAAAAGACTTGTATTTTAATAACTGGAATGATTCCGCATTGTAGGGCATGAAAGATACTTGACGTAACAATTCAATTAATGAATGCAACATCTAGCAGGTGCTTAAGCTTAAAATGAGTACAATGCTAATGATTAAAAGGTGGAGGAACTTTGCGTTGGCGGAAAATCTTCAGATTAATTTTGCCATTATGACATGGCCAACTGAATTCAAATGGGTTCTTTAACAGGCCAACAACGTATGCCTTCAAAAATCACTTACCACAGCCAGGAGCGAACATGCAAGCTTGGGGTTAGTAATCCGACATGATAACCACTCACCCAACGTGGCAAGCCATGGATTATGGTGATGATGATGATGATGATGATGATGATGACAATAAACCCGTCATTTCATAGGCTTATTAAAATAGTAGTTTCTGATTTTTTTTAAAGTTGATTTTGTTTGTTTGCGGATATCTATTATATAAAACAAAGTGTCCTGACTGACTGAGTGACTGACTGACTGTCTCATCATCGCCCAGCCAAAACTATTAAAGTTAGAAACATGAAATTTTGAGAATATGTTCGTTTTAAGTCGAAAACGCCCAGTAAGGAAGGAGTTTTGGGTATTCAGGTTCTAAAGGGGTGTTAAGGGGGTAAACCTGCATTTCATTGAATAACCATATCTTCGGATTGGAAAAAAATCAGCTTAAGAAATAAGTAAATAGGAGTTGGACCGTTATTTCATAAATCCAATTAAAGGGGCCCATGGGGAAGGGTGAAATTCTGGGGGCTAAAAAACAGGAAAGAGAATGTTCTAACTGATGGAATGACTCACTCACTCATCAAAATCAGTGGGAAACACGGCTTAAAAATAAGTAAATAGGTGTTCGACAGTTTTTTCCATAAATCCAATTTAAGGGGATCATGGGGAAGGGTGAAATTCTGAAAAAACAAAATTGAAAGAATATGTCCTGACTCACTCACTCATCATTGCCCAGACAAAATTATTGAAGTTAGTAACATGACATGACATTTTGGGGATATGTTCATTGTATGCCGAAAAAACGTCCACTAAGGGAGGATATTCGGATAATCAGGTTCTAAAGGGGTCTTAAGGGGGTTAAACCTGCATTTCATTGAATAACAATACCTCCCGATTGGTTTCAATCGGGGATGTGATACTCGGCATATAAACTCATCATTAAAAATAAGAAGACATGTGTCTGAGGATTTTTCGATGCGGTGTATATTATGAGGTGAAAAGTGGGGGTTGAAGGATTCCTAACGGAGCGTGTATCTCACAAACGACATAGGCGAGGAGTTTGAAAATCAGCGAGAAAAAATCAGCTTAAAAAACAAGATGTTCAGTAAAGAACATATAGCCTACTTTCTCCTAAATGCATGGGTATTGTTATAACTCTTTGTCCTTTTTAAGGAATAAAATTGAATGTTGGTTGTAGTAGCTTGTTGAACTACAACGTGCTATAGGGATATTAAACATGAATATGAGGCGCCCTTTGCTAGTGCTACCTCTGTAAAAATTTCACTCAATTCGGTTTCACCATGTTTGAATTGATATGGGGAATGGATTTGCACACATACATGGCCGCTATTCGCAAACTATTGGGCTGATGACCTTGTAATCAGTCATAAGATGCTTTCCACTAAAAGGCAAGTTGTTGCAAAATCTGGTAGAGATCAAATTATTAAGATGGTCGTAATTTGATTTAAGCTTTTAACATTTGACTGGCCGTAATTCCGTTTCCGTCAAGATGGCGGTGATATAAAACATGACACTGAGGTGCCCTTTGCTACTGCTACCCCTGTAGCAAATTTCGTTCAATTCGGTTTCACCGTGTTTGAATTGATAGGGGGAATTGATTTGCACACATACTTGGCCACCATCTGCAACTATTGGGCTGATGATCTTGCAGTTTGGTCAGAATATGCTTCCCAAATAAAGATATGTTGTTGAAAAATTTGATAGAGACTAGATTATTAGGTTGGTCGTAATTACATTTTAGCTTTTAACATTTGGGTGGCCGCGATTACGTTTCCGTCATGAAGGCGGTGATATAAAACACGACACTGAGGTGCCCTTTGCTAGTGCTACCTCTGTACCAAATTTCATTCCATTCGGTTTCATCGTGTTCGAATTAATAGGGGGAATCAATTTTCACACAAAGATGGCCGCCATCCGCAAAATATTAGGCTAATGACCTATTAGTGTGGTCAAAGGATGCTCCCTCTATAAAGGTATGTTGATGCAAAATTTGGTAGAGATCGGATGATTATGTTAGTCGTAATTAGATTTAAGCTTTGAACATTTGTGTGGCCGCCATTACGTTTCTGTCAAGACGGCGGCGATATAAAACATGACACTGAGGTGCCCTTTGCTAGTGCTACCTCTGTAACAAATTTCGTTCCATTCGCTTTCACCGTGTTCGAATTAATAGGGGGAATCGATTTTCACACAAAGATGGCCGCCATCCGCAAACTATTTGGCTGATGACCTATTAGTTTTTTCAAAGGATTCTCCCCCCATAAGAGTAGGTTGTTGAAAAATTTGGTTGAAATCGGATGATTAGGTTAGTCGTAATTTGATTTAAGCTTTGAACATTTGTGTGGCCGCCATTACGTTTCCGTCAAGATGGCGGCGATATAAAACATGGCACTGAGGTGTCCTTTGCTATTGCTACCTTTGTACCAAATTTCGTTCAATTCGCGTTGACCGTGTTCGAATTGATAGGGAGGGACAGACATTCAGAGTACACAAACTCACTCACACACACAGACTCACACACACACACCTACACACACACAGACAGACACACTTTTTTTCGCCCTGTGTTGATCTCATAAGTCTACTTTCAATTTTTCAAAACTCGAAAGTAGGCTAATAAGTAAATAGGTGTTCGACAGTTTTTTTTTTTCATCAATCCAATAAGGGGCCCATGGGGAGGAGTGAAATTCTAGAGAGAAAAAAAACAGGAAAGAAAGTGTCCTAACTGATTGACTGACTCACTCACTCTTCAAACTCAGGGGGAAAAACTGCTTAAAAATAAGTAAATAAGTGTTCGAAAGTTTTCTTTTTCATAAATCAAATTTAAGGGGTTCATGGGGAGGGGTGAAAATCTGGTAAAACTAATTGTAAGAAAATGTCCTGACTGACTCACTCACTCATCATCGCCCAGCAAAACTATTGTAGTTGTAAATATGAAATTTTGGGAATATGCCCAATGTATGTCGAAAACGTCAACTAAGGAAAGATTTTGTTTATTCGGGTTCAAAAGAGGTGTTAAGGGGGTAAACGTGCATTTCATTGAATAACGATATCTCATGAGTTGTTTCTTTGGGGATGTGATATTCGGCATATAAACTAATCATTAAAAACAAGAAGTTCCGTGAAGAACTATACAGCCTACTTTTCTTGCCAATAATTATTCTACAGAATATGAACCTAACCAGAATAATGACGAAATTAAGTTGGTAATATCGAAATATCTAATAAGTTCAAAATATACCTGGTATAATGTAGCCTAATAGAGCACTACAGTTGGCAGCCCTGGTGACTGAATATATTCTTAGTTCCTTCTCTTAAGGTACAGAATACAACATTTGGTTGTAGTCCAATGGACGTTACATGCAGTTAGACACTGGATCTATCAGCACGCGTAAAAGCATGTTGCCAACAATGCCATGCGTGTGCTGGTCAGAAATAATCTGAAATATTATGATATCTTGTTGTGCCAATTTTGGATGAAATCCATTTGTTAGTATAGAAGTTACATGTATTTTAAAATTGGACATATAAGCAGGCATAGAACCATGTTGGCAGCACTGCCTTGTATTAACTACTCCAAATTAATCTAGAATGTCAGGTGCTACACGTGTGCAAAGTATAGAGCTGTTGGCTTCCATACTTTCTGATATATTGATATTAGGGTTAAAAATATATAGACAGCATTTATTAACAGTTGGCAGCCCTAATTGCTCTTAACAATACTTATAGTCATATCTGTTATGGTACACATAGCACATACGAAATTTGGTTGAAATCCAACTGATAGTATAGAAGTTACATGTATTTAAAAATTGGTACTATCAGCAGGCTTATAATCATGTTGGTAGAACTGAAGTATATTAGTTACTCCAAATTAATCTAAAATGTCAGAATATACGTGTGCTGCTGGCTTGCATACTTTCTGATATATTGGTATTTGGATAAAAAAAATAGAGTGAGAGCAATTATTAACAGTTGGCAGCCCTGGTGGCTCTTAAGAATACGCTCAGTCATATCTGTTTATGAACAAATATTACATACAAAATTTGGTTGAAATCCAATTGATAGTGTAGAAGTTATATGCATTTAAACATTGGACTTATCAGAAGGCTTAAAATTATTTTGGCAACACTGTCATGGTTCGCCTCCTGGAAATTAAACTGGAATAGTCTTATCTACATGTGTGCCAATTTTGGAATAGCTCCCATGCATACCTTGCAAGATATCCAACATGGAGCTCAAATTTCTAGTGCGTTTTTTCAGCAGTTGGTAGCACTGACATCATTTTCAAATATGGACGTGAGATATTCCGGTGCACATCTTTACTCATACTAAATTTGGTTTCGATTGCTGCAGCCGTTTAGGAGTTGATAGGGGGGGACACACACACAGCCAGCCAGACAGACAGACAGACAGACACACATTTTCCCGGATCGATCTCATATGTCTACTTTTTCCTCATTTTTGCAAAATGTGAAAAGTAGGCTAATAAGCAGACATTATATCTGAGCGTTTATCGATGTGGTGTATCTTATGACGTGAAAGGGGTGAAAATTGGGGGTTGAAGGATTCTAATCGGAGCGTGTATCTCTTAAACGTTATAGGCGAGAAGTTTGAAATTCTGCGGGGAAAAATAGCTTAAAATACAAGTAAATAGGTGTTCGAACGTTTCTTCATAAACCCAATTTAAGGGGCCCTTGGACAGGGGTGAAATTCTGGAGGAAAAAAAACAGGAAAAAAGTGTTCTAAGTGATAAATACACTCACTCATCAAACTCAGGGGGGAAGAACGGCCTAAAAATAATAAATAGGTGTTCGACCGGTTTTTTTTCATAAATCCAATTTAAGTGGTTCATGAGAGGCGTGAAATTCTGAAAAATAAGCGAAAGAAAATGTCCTGACTCACTCACTTGCTCATCATCGCCCAGCCAAAATTATTGAAGTTAGAAACATTAAATTTTTGAGTTAGGTTCATTGTATGTCGAAAACGTCCACTAAGAAAGGATTTTTGGATATTCAAGCTCTAAAGGGGTGTTAAGGGGGTATACCTGCATTTAATTGAATAACAAAATATCCCGATTGTTTTCCTTGGGGGATGTGATACTCGGCATAAAAATTCATCATCAAAAATAAGAAGACACATGTCTGAGGGTTTTTTGATGTGGTGTATATTATGAGGTGTATGTGTGAAAAGTAGGAGGTTGTAGGATTCCTAACGGAGCAAGTTTCTCTTAAAAGACTGAGGCAAAAAGTGTGAAACTCATGGGGAAAAATCAGCTTGAAAAATAAGTAAATATGTGTTGGGCCGTTTTTTAAATCCAATATAAGGGGCCCATGGGGAGGGGTGAAATTCTGGGGAAAGAAGTCCACTAAGGAAGGATTTTAGGATATTCACTCATCATCCCTCAGCCAAAGCTATTGCAGTTAAAAACTTGAAATTTTGGGGATATATTCGTTGTAAGTCGAAAACGTCCACTAAGGATGGATTTTGGGATATTCATGTTCTGAAGGGGTGTTAAGGGGGTTAGACTTGCATTTCATTGAATAACAATATATCACGAGTTGTTTCATTTGGGGATGTGATATTCGGCATATAAACTATGCATTAAAAATAAGCAGACAAATGTCTAAGGGTTTATCGATATGGTGTATATTATGAGGTGAAAGGGGTGACAATTGGGGGATGAAGGATTCTTAACGGAGCGTGTATCTCTTAAACAACATAGGCGGGAAGTTTGAAATTCAGCGGAAAAAATCAGCTTTAAAAATAAGTAAATAGGTGTTCGACCGGTTTTTTTTTCATAAATCCAATTTCAGGGGCCCATGGGGAAGAGTGAAATTCTGGGGGAAAAACAGGAAAGAAAGTGTCCCAACTGATTGACTCACTTACTCACTCATCAAACTCAGGGGAAAAGCAGCCTAAAAATAAATTAATAGGTGTTCGACCGTTTTTTCTCATAAATACTATTTAAGGGGTTCATGGGGGAGGGGTGAAATTCTCAAAAATAAATAAAAGAAAATGTCCTGACTGACTCACACACTCATCATCGCCCAGCCAAAATTATTGATGTTAGAAACACGAAATTTTGGGCATATGTTCGTTGTATGTCGGAAACGTCCACTAAGGAAAGACGTTTCGATATTCAGATTCTAAAGGGGTGTTAAGGGGGGGTATACGTGCATTTCATTGAATAACAAATTCTCACGAGTGGTTTCATTTGGGGATGTGATACTTGGCATATAAACTAATCATTAAAAATAAGCTGACACATGTCTAATGGTTTTTCGAAGTGGTGTATATTATGAGATGAACGGGATGAAAAGTGGGGATTGAAAGATTCCTAACGGAGCGTGTATCTCTTAACGACATAGGCGAGGAGTTTCAAACTCAGCGGAAAGCAATCAGGTTAAAAATAAATAAATAAATAATTAAATAATTTGGTGTTCGACCGTTTTTTTTTTCATAAATCCAATTTAAGGGGCCCATGGGGAGGGGTGAAATTCTGGGAGAGAAACTTCCACTAAAGAAGGATTTTTGGATATTCACTCTCATCGACCAACCAAAACTATTAAAGTTAGAAGAATGATATTTTGGGTATATGTTTGTTGTGTGTCGAAAACATCTACCAAGGAGGTATTTTTGGATATTCATGTTCTAAAGGGGTGTTAACGGGGTTAAACCTGCATTTCATTATATAACAATATGACACGACTATGACGCGAGCGAAGACGCGAGTAGCTGCTAGTTACACATATTATTACGCCACCATGGCAAATGTACTTCGGCGATTATTAGGCTATTAGCTGGTTGCTGCACAGTGTTGCGTAATAGCCTCATTTATAATAATAACTTACCTGTTATCTTACCTCGGGACATATCTTCTAGGAAGTTCCACTACTTTATCTAGTCTAAGTATAAGTATATATTTCAAAAACACATACTCATTTCAGCGTCATCACCACTACTACAGTTTCAACGCTGCTGAGCAATATGTGGAAGCGGCCATATTTTCATCATCAGAATTAAACATTCCAATTCCATCTTGCATAGGAAGAGGTTATTGGAAGACACTAACACCCACACCAGCACCATTGATACTGCTACCGATTCTAGGCAAATTTCCAAGAAATTCAAGAAGATCACAACATAAATTGAAAGTAGGGTACATTCAGTTATTTTATCACTCATTTACCAATAATTTCATCAGAATAATCTGACCTTTATGTTCTCAACAGCTTATGTTGACAGTTTTGTTACGTTCGCCGCATGGTGCGTTTGGAATCTCGAAACGTCATCCGCCTTCCGAGCGCTGATTGGTAAGGAAAAATTGAGGAAAACTCTTTAGTTTATAAGCCTTGAAGTGAGAGAACTATAAATATCCCATTTAGACGTTTCGGTCACGATCCCGATTATCTCTGATCTGGATAATGTCCAATCTCGATCAAGGGCATTTGTCATAACGTGTTTAGACGTCCCATCATGAAACAACAGGACAATCGTGTAAAACAGCATGTCATCGATAAGTTCGGCCAACTTTTGAATTTCAAGTGTATGGGGGAGATCCAACTTAAGAGGAGAATACAATGTCAATATTTATACGATTTTTAGCCTATTTTCAATTTTGAAAAAATAGGCTTATGCGATCACCTTTTGTCCGTTTGTGTGTGCGTGTGTGTGTGTGTGTGTGTGTGTGTGTGTGTGTGTGTGTGTGTCCTAATAAAATCTAAACGGCTGGAGCTATTTCAACGAAACTCGGTAAGTTCATAGCACTATTCCGGGCGACCTCGACCGTGCCCTTCAAATTTTGTTATGTCTCACCAATCCAACATGGCGGCTGTGCGAAATATTTCACCAGCATTCAATATCTCCGAAACTATTCCCGATATCACCCTGGAATTGTGTACGGTGATAAAGGGATCTACTAGAAGTACACCTATGTAACTTTTGAAAAACTGATAACTACAAAACCAACATGGCGGCCACGCGAATTTGCGACATTTAAATAGACGTTTCTCGGGATGTAACCAACCAAACTCAATAAAACTTGGTACAGTATATGTTTATACACATTGTAATGCACCGACATCTAGCATCGTTCAATTGTTTACATAACCACAAGAAGGCGGATGTGCGAAATATTTTACCGGCATTCTATATCTCTGAAACTATTAGCGGTATCACCCTGAAATTTTGTACGGTGATAAAGGGCACTACTAGAAGTTCATCTATAAGACTTTCAAAAACCGATTAACTACAAACCGAACATGGCGGCCAAGCGAATTTGAAAATTATGAATAGATATTTATCCCGATTTAATGTTCCAAACGCAATGAAATCTGGTACTGGAAATGTTTATACACATTTTAATGCACTGGTATCTAATTTAGTTAAATTGTTTACATAACTTCAAGATGGCGGCTGTGCGAATTTTAAAATTAGGTTTTTATTTCTTGTGTGGTAATCATGCGATCGAAGTGAAAGTTTGAATAATGAACCTACGCAATAATTTTCCTTTAATGGTACATGACTCTATGGCCTACACATTTAACAATCGAACATGGTGACCATCCGAAATATTTAGACGGCTCTGAATATCTACGAATCTATTATAGCAATCAAACTGATTATTTTTATGTTCATAGGGGCTATGAACTTAAGTTCTCCTATATGACCTTAAATAACCTGGTGATCAAAAATCCAACATGGCGGCGAGGCGAAATATAAATATTCACATGGACGTTTCTCGCAATTTTACCATCCGAGTGCAGTGAAACTTGGTACAGTAAATACTTATACGAATGTTAATACACTGGCATCTAATTTATTTCAATTGTTTCCATAACCACAAGATGGCAGCTGTGCGAAATTTTAAAATCTCTTTGTTACTTCTTGTGTCCTTATAATGCGATTGAAGTTTGAATGCTACACGTACACAATAATCTTCATGTAACAGTACATAACTCTAGGACCTACATATATAAAATCCAACATGGTGACCATCCGAAATATTTAGTCGGTTTTCAATATCTACGAATCTATTACAGCAATCAAACTGAAATTTTGTATGTTGATAGTGGCAATTAGCATAAGTAGGATATATGAAAGTAGGCTGCATAGTTCTTCACGGAACTACTTGTTGAACATGCCACAAATATTGCTGACAAATGATGCTCATATCACAGAAATTGCATGCTTGTGGCAACAAAAAGCAACTTTAATAATGTCAAAATTCTTATCATAAGAGTTTTTTAGAAAAAAATCAAAATTTGCCAAATTGTTTACCGTGCATCATCGTTTCTCTTATATATCCAAGTTTTTAAGAAACTTCCCATTTTCCTATTTTAAGGTTTGTATTACGTCTGCACCTACAAAATGTACCTGATTCAGGGCATTAGGATTTATATACAGTGTGGTCCACCAGCCCCTTATTTTTTTTGGAGGAAGGCAACCCAGCTAACGCGTATATCACAGTCATCCTAAAAACATTAGTACCTGCTCCTTTACGTCCATTGTACAACTTTACCTTTGAGTACATCCTCGCGAATATAGTAGAAATCAATAGTGGCAGTGTTCTTTCAATGACCTCAAATATAATGCATGATTAAAGCGATCAGACCTCCGAATAACACCTTCTTACGTTTGGACAGGAAGTGTCTACGAATAGATTCAATAAGTGCCAACAATACATCATGGTTCTCGGTAGCTATGGTGGCTAAATCAAGAATTGCTAGAGTAACGCCATGGAAGTCGCATTGTAGTAGGTTCGAACTTTTAACTAGTATATTTTTTTGGCTTAATGTCGTTTACTGTGGATGTAATATGGACGCATATCTATCTGTTCCAACGAGTGATTTTTTATTTGGTCCTCAAAAGCACCGTACTTATCCGATGGTACGCAGCCAGATTGGACGACGACATAATGATCTGTAGAACGAAAGCAAGGTATCCTGTATATTCAACGTAGCAAGTGTTCGAAATTTTGACCACCTTTGTTTAAAGGAAAACTCCGACTCACTCAGACGACCCACATAACAAATAGATTTGTTATGTGGGTAGGCTCACGAATAAATACTTCAGACCGAAACTATAATTTATTTCAACGGCGTCTGTGCAAAAAGCGCTTGCTATACACTTACAATAATAGTTAGTGAGGTTTTAAGGGGCGGAACTACGAGGACATCTGCCCTAAACATACAGTAAATACAGATAATTATAACATTATTGGTTTTGCGTCCCTTTTAACTGCTCTAGCTTTTAGATACGCCGGGGTGCCGGGATCTTCAACGTGCCAGTAAAACTACTGACACGGCTCCCTCGCATTTGCGCACCCTCAAATGCCAGCTGACTGCGCCAGGATACGAACCTGCAACCTTGGGCGAGAACCTGCAAGCGAGAACGTTACCGCTGAGCCTCGCAGCAAGGCAGTAATTACAGAACGTGTCATATTATTATAAATATTGAACTATTAAAATTCTAATTATCACGAATAGAGTCGCCTCCGTTACGTAGTGGTCAGCGTGATTAGCTGCCACCCCGGATGTCCTGGGTTCAATTCCCGGCTCTGCCACGAAATTTGAAAAGTGATATGAGGACTGGGACGGGGTCTACTCAGCCTCGGGAGGTCCAAATGAGTAGAGGAGGTTCGATTCCCACCTCAGCCATCCTCAAAAGTGGTTTTCCGTGGTTTCCCACTTCGCCTTCGGGAAAATGCCGGGATGTTACCTACCGTACGGCCACGGACGCCTCCTTCCCTCTTCCTTGCCTATCCCTCCTGATCCGCCCCTCTCTTCCCATCCCTCAAGAGGATCCTGTTCGCTTTGCAGGTGAGGCCGCCTGGGCGAGGTGGTGATCCCACCTCCCCAGTGGTATCCCCCAGACGAGATGTTTCAAGCTCCAGGACACTGCCCGTAGAGGCAGTAATGATGGGATCCCTCGCTGAGTCCGTGGGACCTAACCTGGAGGGTAAAATAGACTAAAAATAAATAAATTATAACGAATAGTATCCTACCATGGTTTTGAACAGTATTTAGGGAAAATAGACATGTGTTGTGAAAAGATTGATTAAGTCGTGCCATATTGTCGGTAAAATCTTCTAAATCACGGCAGTATGGGTGAAATCCTTCACGTGGGAGGTCCATGGCTACCAGATGGGCGGTGAGTACAAATTAATTATATTAAATTGAATCATTGTGCACCCAAAATTTGAAAAAAACATTGTGAATATATTATGTGCAAAGTGATTGCATTTAAAGTATCATTAGTGAAAATGCATCTTGTAAGGACCGGCCAGAATTATTAGAGCCGCGTAAATGAATTATACGTTTTATAAAGAAATACAGAAACCCGTAAGGCACGCAAGCAATAAGAATATTGAAAAAAGGGAAGGGACCAAATTGTTGTTAAAATGACAAATGAATTTATATTAAAGGTCAGTGACGGTTAATATAAAAATAAACGGAATAACAGTTGAATATAATTTAATAATACACATGGTTAGCTAGTAAGCAAATAATATAATATAAATATAAATGAAAGTCGAAATGTAATTGAAAGTTTAAAGTTGAAGTAAATAAATAAAATTGTAAACGGACCAGGGCGGTTAATATACACTAAAGCAATATATCACTGTATATGACCTTAGTAAATGAATATGTTAAGGCCTAATAAAAGTAAAATGAATAAGAACGGACCACCGTAATTGAAGTAATGAATAATACAAGTAGGTTCGCTATTCTTGAGAGGATACCGAACTGAAATGATTGAAATATTTGAAGATCCAAGTTGAAAATATATATTGCCGCCAAATATAGACTGAAGTAAATCTAAGCTCCAGGGTAGGACTCTATAAAGAATGAAGTTTAAGTGCAAGTAGGACGAAGGGATTAGACTGTCAGGAAGTCGTCGAAATGAACCGGGGCGTGTTTATACGCCAGTATTGTTGTATCAGAGTGACTGTACTTCTCACTACTGAAATTGTGTTGATGATTCTCACGCAGCCAGGGAGCGCGTGATGGAATATAAGGGTAAGTCTGGGTGGATGATTATGTGTATGCAGATAACCGGATTGCGGTGAAAATGATTCCCAATCTCGCGTTAGTCTAGCCAAACAACCGGGCAAGGCATTGCATGCTTGGATCGGATTGTTTTATTTTGAATTCCCACCGCAGCATATGTAATTGGAGCCATTGCGGGCTAATAATACGTATAAGTCAAAGTCCTGACAGTAGAAAACGTTCCTCCGAAGAATGCACGTTTTAAACATAAATATACTAATTAGACTGTAAGCAGTCAGAAATAAAAGAATAGGAAATAAAGTACTTGGATTTTCAGTGTAGTGATGTGGTCGTTAGAGAAAGTTAAAAACATATGGTCTGTGAATGTAATGTCAAGGTCGTTTCCAGACTGCAAGGCCGTTGGGACGAGGGCCGCTCGCTACTTCTTAAGACAGGGAGGGGGAGTTGAGTTATGACGGTCATGCGGAGAGCCGAATAGATTCAAAAATCCGTCACTGAATCAGTTAATGAGAAAAATACAGCCAGGTCTTTGAAGCTTATATTGAATGAAACAAATAAGGGCAGAAGCATAATTCCTGCTAGAAGTTGTTATTGTGGACGGAGAAATTCTCCCGCATAATAATAATCATAATAATTTTTTTCTTCCGATTTTGGCCGCCTGTGAACCACATGGAACCTAAGGCTTTCTGGTTAATCTCCTCTTCTCTTCGCAATACCTCTTCATTCGTTCACTTCTGATCTTTCGCTCCTCCTCGGATATTACCAGTTTGTCTCTAATTTTAGGTGTGTTCTCCTCGAACATCTTGATGTTGTCAATTCTGTTTCTAAACTCTTTTCTGTTGTGGATCACATCCACTGTGAGTCCACTCTCCTTGGCGTCTCTTTTAACCTCTTCTACCCACTTAGTTGTAGCCTTCAGCTCTGTAATATACTTGAATATCCTCTTAGTCAGTCTGTTCTCGTCCATTCTCACCAAATGTCCATAGAATTTCAACCTTCGCTTCCGCATTGTGACAGTATTTTTTTCAGTGTGTTTATATAGGTCATCATTCTTTCTGTTCTTCCATGTCCCGTCAGCAGTTTTCTGTGGTCCTAAAAATTTTCTCTCCTTTTTTTCCAGTTCCTGAAAATTCCCTTTTTTATTCAGTGTCAATCACTCCGAGGTGTACAGACCCTCTGGCTTTACTGCTGTGCTATAGTGTCTGAGTTTTGCCTTGTAGGATATTGCTCGTTTGTTGTATCTGTTCTGGGTTAACCTATAAGCCAAATCCAATTTTCTAGCTCTTGCCCTATTTGCTTCTTTATCCAGCTCGTTCGGGTTCTATCCATTCACCTAGATATTTAAACTTCATAGTTCTTTTGACAGTCCCATGTTTCACTTTTATGTGTCTCTCTCAAAGGTTTATGCATTCCATGTATTCTGTCTTTTCATAGTAGACTTTAAGACCCGTTTTCCCAGCGATTTCGTGCAGAGTATCTAGCATTTTTGGGCATCATCTCGGCTTTGGGCTAAGAGGACAAGATCATCAGCAAAAGCCAAACATTTAATTTCCAGGTTCTGACCTTTCCTTCCCAGATGTATCCCCCTTAATCCTTTTATGTCCAAAGCTTCCTCCCAGGTTCTCATGATTTTCTCCAGAACAATGTTGAAGTGGATAGGTGATAAGCCATCTCCTTGTCTGACCCCTGTTTTTATTTCAAAAGGATCAGAGATTTCTCCGAAGAACTTCACTTTTGACATGGTATCCGTTAAGAGTTTGTTTGATTATTTCTCTCGTCTTCCTGTCAATTCCGAACTCCTCTAGGGTGTTAAATAAAGTCGGCCTGTCAATTGAGTCGTACGCTTTCTTGAAGTCAACGAATATTACTACAATGTTCTGGCTTCTCAAAGCTCTTGATCTGAGGATGCTCTTGAGGTTGAATATTTGTTCTGTGCACGATCTCCCCTTTCTAAAGCCAGCTTGGTATTCACCTATGAGGTGGTCTGCTTGTATTTCAACTCTGTTCAGCAGTACTTGGGAGAGTATCTTGTATGCGACTGGAAGTAGAGAGATTCTTCTATAGTTGTCGATGTTCGCCTGATGACCTTTCTTGTGAAGTGGGTGTATGTGGGCACATTTCCAGTCTTTCGGGATCATTTCAGTTTTCCAGATTTCTTCTATGATGCTGTATCATTTTTCTGCTGCCATTTCTCCTCCGAACTTCCACATTTCTGCAGCGATGCCATCTTCGCCTGGTGCTTTGTTGTTTTTAGCTCGTTTATTATCCGCTTTACCTCATCTAAACTTGGTGGGTCGGAATCCGGGTTCTCATAGGATGGATTCTGAGTATTCAATCTTTCCACAGGTTCTTCACAGTTCAGCAGCACTTTGAAATAGTGGGCCAAAAGTTGACAGTTTTCCTTGTCGTTCGTCGCTATACTACTATCTTTCCGTTTGAAGCACAGACTTTGTGACTGATATCCCTGTAGTTCCTCTTTGAAGGTTCTGCAAAACTCTCGCGTGTTTTTTTTTTCGAAAATCTTCTTCTAACTTTTCCACCCTACTTCTGTCGTAGTTCTTCTTCTCTGATCTTATGATCTTAGCAGTTCTCTTCTTTACTTCCCTGAAATCTTCCTACCTCTCCTCGGTCTTGTTGGAGTGCCATCTCTTCCAGGCTTGTAGCCTTTTGTCAAGAGCTTCGTCATCCTTTTCATTCCACCACCTATGTTTTCGTTTCTTCGCTGGATTTCCCAAACCTTCAGCTGCTTTGGTCATTGCTTCTCTGATCTCTTCCCAGATATTCATGTTCAGCTTTGATAGGTTTTCGCAGTATTTTTCCTTGTTCTGTTTCAGAGTCTCTGTATTAATTCTGGGCTTCCTGTTGGTACTCGGTTTGGGCTTGTTTGGCTGGAATTTTACTCTAATCTCCGAGAGGTAGTGATCCGAGTCGATGTTTAGGCCTTTCCTTACTTTAACATTCAGGATTTCCCTTCGGTTTTTGGTCGTTATTGCGACATGGTTGATCTGGAACTCTTCCAGCATCGTGTTAGGAGATACCCAGGTGTCCTTCTTGCTCGGGAGTGCCTTGAAGTATGTGGACATGAGTTTCAGGTTGAAATGTCTGCAAAACCCGATTAGTCTTTCTCCATTTCTCTTCGTTCTTTTATGTGCTGGATAGTCCCCCACAATTTTTCTATATCTTCTCTCTTTGCCTATCTGGGCATTGAAATCGCCAACCAAAACTTTTATTTATTTATTTATTTATTTATTTATTTATGTTGTGAACATTACAGGAAGCCCCAATTACATTGCTCACTACTAGAATCATAAAATATACAACAATATATAAATATAAAAACAAAAGATACATAAAGAGAAGCTATAAACAGAGAAACACGTTATAAATAACAATAAGAAGAAAAGGAAGGTTAGGTATGAGAAGGAAATGGGCTGAATACAGTACAATATATTACAAGACATCTTGCAGATTATCACAGGACGCAGCAAACTGGTTTTCTGACATACTGAAAATATCTAAGGCAAGATGATGAACTTTATTATAGTGGGATAAATGCTGTTAATCGGCGAGTTTTTATGGCTGTCTGTGTGAACTCTCGGAATAAAGAAAATGTTCCGGAATCTACAAGGTTTCACAGCTGGTACATATACCGGTAACGTAATTCCCTCTCGAATTTTAGCGTCGTCAATTTTATTGTTTACTATTTTATAGAGAAAAAGCAGGCCCTGACAATTTCACCTGTGAGATAGTTTTCTGACATTGAAGGACTGTAATATAAATGAGTGATGTTGTGGAATTTTGGAGGTTGTGTCTTCGAGAGTTTGCCAAAAGTTATCCACCTTCTCAGGATTTTTCTTGTTATCTTCATTAATAGGGTCGTGAGCGTTGATAATTGTATATATGCTTTATTTCCAGATCTAAAGGAGAGAAGAGAGATTCTTTCGGATGGTAAGGTGAAGTTGATGATGGACTCAGTGATGTTCCTCTTAACTACGAAGGCCGTACCTAAGATCGTTACATTTGATTTGTTTTTATCGCAGGTTTTGCCTTGTAGATTCTGTAACCCTCAGATTACATGGGATTTTCGTCCAGGTATCTTGTCTCATGTAGTGCCAGTATGCAGATGACTTTTTCCTTCAAAACGTTGATCAGTTCTTTTAGTTTGCCAACTTTCAGGAGCGTGTTGATGTTCAGCGTTCTCAGCAGATGTTTTTGCTTGGTTTGTATCTTCTGTGATGAGGTTCTGGGAAGCTCCGACTCATCCCTGCATGGCGTTCCAGGCTCTCCAGAATCCAAAGGCCTGGTTGCACCACTTTTGGCGGTGGGGGATTTCGGTTGCCGGCTGCCCCCTGGAGTAGTCATTCCTGTAGGTGTTTCCATCATGCCCTATGCTGAAGTTAGTTGGGAGGGCAGGTGTTGCCTGTCCCTCCAGAATTAAAACTGAGGTTGTAAGCCCCAGAGTTTTGGTGTTGGTTCTTCCGCCCTCCAAACCGTAGGGAGTCTTCCTCTTCCGCCTTGGGGACCGTTGACCGTTTACTTTTTTGCCTCGTTGATCCGCGGATGCTTATTTGGCCATGCCTTATTCGGACCTGTCTTGCATATCTACAGGACGTCCCCTATCAGCCATTGGGACGTGCCGTGTCGGGGTTGAGGACCCTACCCCAGTGTCTCGCGCAGGGTTGTGTTTAGCCTTACTCAGTTCATAGCTAAACCCCCACACAAGCTGACCGGGTAATAGTGCCATATGCTGTCCAGTAGAGAAGCCTCACATTGTCGGTCTTAAAGATGGCTAACAAAATAGGCCGGCTGTGTGACCTAGGCAACGCCAAGAATATTAAGTAGAGTGCATATCTTGTTCATAGTTTCTGTGGTAGTGGTGGCAAAAGAAACAAAATGGGTGAAAGTGAAGGCAAAGATTTTAACCAGAGATGACGAGTGACTCTCTAGATAGTGTTTTCTATGGCATTTATTGTAGCAGTTATAGCCCAGGCATTATATGCAATAAACACGGCCAACCTCAAAAAAAAATGTAAAGCTGAAATTTGGCGTAGATGTTCCCTAGTACCCTAGAAACAAATCCTGAAAGGTTCCCATCTCTGCGGTGTCCGCGTCATAGTTTTTGGATGGTTCAAAGGGGCTTAAATGGGGCCCAAGTGCCAAAAACAGCATTTTTGCTTCCTGCGTTCAAAATATTGATCCAAATTTAGTTCTCCCGAGCTTTAGCAATTAATAAAAATGAACCAGTAGGATAACGGACTTATCAGGCCTAATTATTGCTATTGATAAAGGAAGAAAACGACTAATTTAACATTTTTAGCACAATTTTTACACGAAAATTTGGTTAATTTGTCATTAGCAGGTCATTATTTTCTAAACAACTGCTGATATTGACTAAAGACCCAGAATGAAAGTTATAAAGCATAAGTTTAGCTTTACATTGGTACATTACCCATGTCTATGCGAGAAAGGGTTACCGAGTTAGGTCCCAAAGCATAACCGCTGTTGAAAAGGCACCCGATCGCGTTTCTAGGTGACAGCGCTCGGCCTGTCGGAGCAAGCCAACAATACTCGAAACAATTAATTCAGCTTCTAAACAGTCTTGGATTTTCATTAAATGTGGCGGAAGTCCACAGGTAAGAAGTTTCAGCGCTTCGTGAAGAACGTCCAATCCCGAATGCTGGAGCGTTCACGCAGTTTTGCTTTGACAACGCTGACTATAACATAAGGACTTTGGACGGGCGAAACACATTTCACTGCATGGGAGGCATCAAGTGCACAGGTCCAGCGCCTGACAGTGAAATATCTCCACTCCCACGTACACGAGAAGTTCCTAATGCTGGTGTGATTGCGGCGATGGGAAAGTTCAACATTTCGTGGTATCGGAAACCCTCTTGTCCTGGTTCAAAGGACGTCAAGATTAAGGAGTTAACTGTGGAAGCCCCAAACTCTCTGGCTATTGCGTCGATGATGAACTCCTTGTGGTTATCTGGACGGTGGTCAGGTATTAATTTACCCGCTTCGTGGAACGGCTTTATGAAGACGTCACTGTCTGCTCATGCTCAACCAGCTTACCAGACAACGTCAGTTGATGCCCTGCCCTTCATTGACTTGGAACCGAGCTATCCACCAACTATATATTCCGCGTTGAAGTTTGCCGCAAGCGAGTGCACGGACCTGAAAGAAAGCACTTGTTTCGTAACCTTTGACCAGCCCCTATACGCGAAAGTTGCAGAGATAGTCGCATCGGACACTTCAGAGGAACTCAAAAACGTGGTTGTTCGTCTAGGCGGATTTCACCTTCTGATGTGGCTTCTTGGGGCAATCGACAACGTGATGAATTGAAGCGGTTTGGAGGAGCTCTGGGCGGAAATATACGCTAAATCGTCAGTGACTCACATGATGTCTGGACACGCATATTCTAGGTAGGCTTGCTATTAGCTCGCTGTTAATGATTACGTTATGCCTTCAATTTCAAACGTATCAATAACGCGAAACTGTGCATGTTATAGGGCCCACAGAGCGCATTTTCTGACAAAACAGGCTGTCGGGACAATGTTACTCAACATGAATGACGGGCTGAAGGATGACAAGGACGAAATACAGGCGCTTTTTACCACATTCCAAGAAGGCACCGCCAACGATTTGCTATCAAATCCTTGCCTTCAACGTCTCAAAGAGTCGCTTCATGACACATTTTCTTCAATAAGCCAGAAATCTCGCACAGGAAAGCTGTGGGTAGAGTACTTCAAACAGCAAGCCTGAAAAATATTGAAGGATTCCGCATCTTTACGCGAGGAAATGAAGGTATTCGTCTCTACGGCTCCAGATGAAAAGGCCATAATATCAGCTGGAGAGAAGTTCGCCATTTGTCTCTATGATAGTGCCAAATCGGAGTGCAAAAGCCACGATAAACTTCGGGTAGTGAAATACAGCCAAAAAATTGCCAAACAACCGGTCACAGCATGACTTCAGCTGGCTTCACTTCCGCCGACTTCGGCGGCATGCAAACAACATTCACTGCGGGTATATTTGCAAGTTCAGGAATGGTTAGGATTTTCTTTGTACCCGACCAAATGGGGATGGAAAATCCAACACTCAGCTTTAGTACCAGTGAAAACTCATCTTACAGCTGCTCCAGATCATCTCTTCAATTTGGTGTCCTTCAACTGCAAAATCTCTTGTGGCAGCCGGTGTGAGTGTGTACGTTCCGGTTTAGAATGCTCCTTAATGTGTGGACACTGCAGTGGAAAAGCGTGTGGCAACGTCACATTTGATGGCTTAGACGATGAGGAGGACGATTGAGTCCGATGTAAGCTTTGTTTCGCAAGTTGTCTAAAGAAAGCCTTTTATGCTTTGTTTTGTTATTATTTGCATTATGCATATTATGAATGTACTTTTAACTGCTAACTGCATTAAACTCGTTTTGTTCTATGCAAACTGATTCTGCTAGTTTACCTGGATTCAAAGGAATACCATCCTAAAAGCTCTTGATCAAAGATACAAAATGGTGTCAGCAAAGGTGAATAGATGGAGCCCACCATCGTAAATGGGTGTTCGTTCGGAAAGCGACTGCCACACTTGCTCTTTTATATTTGTAACTGTATCTCTGCTGCTGTTTGTCGGATGAACATGGGAAATGTATCGTTTTAAAGCTACAAGTGTGCTTTACAACTTTTACTTCTGGTCTTTAGTCGCTATCAGCAGCTGTTTACACGATAAGTCCCGGCTAATGACAAATTAGCTAAATTTTCGTGAGAAAAGTTGAGCTAAAAATGTTTGATTACTCATCTGTTTAATTGTATGGCAATAATTACGATCAATAAGAGCGTTATATTTAATGCTGCCCTTCTCTTATTACTATCAAAGCTCATTAGAACTGATTTTGGATCAATATTTTGAACGCAGGAAGCAAAAATGCTGTTTTGGCACTTAGGCCCCATTTAAGCCCTTTTGAACTCTCCAAAAACTATGACGCGGACAACGCAGAGATGGGGACTTTTCAGGATTTGTTACTAGGGTACTAGGGAACATCAATGCCAAATTTCAGCTTTACATTTTTTTTTTTGAGGTTGAAACTTAATATGCCTGGGCTATTAACAAGATGGCTGACACTTGTCGCATAAAATTAATAATAATAATAAATGCATTATAGTGAAATGTAAACATTGGTTCGTTGCGCTAAGTATTGAACGGGTTAAGAAAAATCATGAGAATTGGACTCCAGGGAATGCGGGTTCCATGAAGTCAAATTCCTAAGGTGCACAATGGTTACAATAAAAATGTTTGCAATGGAATGGTACTCATAGTGAAGTGTGTAAAAGTTATGATTGAGGGATAATTTGTGTTTTAAAATATGTGGAGAAGGAAGAGATTGATTTAAATAAATTAGAAAGGCATGGAAGCCTATTAAAGGTATAGCCAAATGGAGGCATTGTTCATATAACGTAAATTTCCTGAGATCGAAGCCTGACAAGGTGGGGTTTCAGCGCAGAATGATTTAAGAATACCCAGCATTAGAAGGGTTAAATATTTGAATATTGAATAAAGTAATATAAAATATTATGAAATGGATTATGAATAATTCCAAGGGCCATAAAGCAAGATGTGTATGACGAACATTAGGGTCATTGTTGATTACATTTATGGCATTATTTTCGCCATTGTTTATGTTTCGTTGTAATGTGTGTTTAGAACTTATTTTAATGAATTAAAATAGTAATTATAGTAGACCGTGTTATAGTTTTCTTTATAGCTTGTACATCCTTGTTGTTCATATTCTAAATACATGGGTCAGACGGTGGGAATGGACGGTACACCCCCGGAACTGAGCTAGTACGCAAGATGACCTTGTATTTCCGCAGATCAGACGGGTAAAATACTCATGGTGAAATACTTGCCCTGCCTCTTCTCCACTAGGAACGGTCCTTCATAAGGTGGCTCGAGGGATTTTTACCTTTGTCTGTCCTCAAGAACACATGTGAACTACAAGATAGGTCTTTATGAATAAATGTTGATCTTGATGTCACAGCCCTAGGTTTAGCAGGCTTAAGTTGATTTATGTGATCCCGGAGTTGGGTTACAAAGTTATTTGTATTGGACTGTAACTGCATTGAGTGTTCGAAAATACTTCAGGAAGTCTGATGGTGCTTCCATACATCATTTTCGCATGTGAGTATCTGGAGTCTTCTCGAATGGCTGCTCGTAGACCAAATAGAACTGTTGGTAGGCTCTGAGTCCATCTGGGGTTCTTGTTTGCTCTGATTGCTGCTTTGAGGGTACGATGTAGCCGTTCTATTTTTCCATTTGCCTGGGGTGGTAAGGGGTAGTATGTTGCACTTTCGCTCCACAGAACATTGCTATGTTTCTAAATAATTCCGATTCGAATTGTTTCCCTTGGTCCATAACAATTATTTCTGGAACTCCAAATCTACTTATCCAGATATTGTAGAAAGAACTTGCTACTGAATGGGCGGTGATATTGACCATTGGAATGACTTCCATCCCATTGCTGAATCGATCAATGCAAGTAAGGCAGTAATTGTTGCCCTCTGATGGTGGCAAAGGCCCAATTATATCCAAATGAACGACTTTGAATCTGTCATCTGGTTGCTCGAAGTTTCCAACTGGAGACTTAGTGTCTAGTTGACAACTAATGCAAGATTGAGCCCATTTACGCACATCATTTCTTATTCCTGGCCATATAAACTTGGCAACAATGTTTCTGACGGTTGCTTTCACGCCAGGATGTGCCGTATGATGAATTTGTTTGAAAATTTTGGTGCGAAATAACTTTGGAAAGACAGGGCGAATGTTGCTAGTAGAGACATCACACCACAACATTTCTGGGAACCTAACTGACACTGTTTGAATTTCAGTGATGTATCGTCTTGTCGTAACTGCTTCAGTTCTTCATCATTTTCTTGGTGTTTTGCTGTGACTTCGTAATCAATCACTGAAATTTCATTAAGGTTTGACAGAGTATCATCTACCACATTATCTCTGCCACCGACATGACGTATTGTACCCGTATATTCGAGAAGTGACCTGCCGGAAATCCATAGCTAGGCTGGATTGCAAAATTCTGAAGGCACACGGCTAAAAATACCATCAACATACGCTCCAACAAGAACTTAGGGAATATACGCAGAAGGCTACAATGATATTATGGACAAACAATAAATACGCTGGGGCTCACGTAAACACTTACCTTATATCTCTCGAGGTTTATTAAGGGTAATCAACTCCAGACCTGAAATGGTGCTCCACAATATCATTTACTATATATCCAAAATAAGTCACTCGAAACAAGACGTAGAAAAAGAACTAAATAAATGTATTAACAAATGTAAACTTTCAATTAAAACAAATAAAAATTCCCTATAAAAATTAATGAATAAATATTTACACACTCTCACTCTTCTCCACATATACACCACTGAAGTTGTTATGTCTCCAGTAATACAGAAATTTAATTTTGAAAGGCCTCCGCCAAATTACAAGTAATGAAACATTTAACGAAAATTTCCTGCGTGTCTAGCATACTTCTTCAAGCTATTAACATTCCAGCACGCGCCAAAAGCATGTATCTGGACTGTTGACACGTGTATATATTGACACAGTTACCAATCAGCTGTCAACCTGTTTTCGTTCAGAAAGATTGTGGCCGTGGCAACTCTTCTTATTGATATAATACATTGACCTTGATTTTACAACGGGGCTGTCTGCACTCCTCGCCACCGTACAGTTCACACTACTGGTCTGCCTAGCGAATGTGAAACATTGCTTCAAAATGACACGTCTTAAATTGTATCACTCACTCTTAACAAAAACTTCTATAAAGCAGTTATTCCATTCTCAAATGCATCCAAACATTCACATACCAATCCAGGCACTCTCTTACATCATTCATGACTTATGAAGTTGTCTCATACACACATAACAACGTAAAACATTCGTTCCAAAATATTTACCCTTGAATACAGTACAAGTTAAAACATACGATCAAATAATTATTAACTAATTATACCCTTAGTTATTATGAAACTATTTACAGTATTTACTCTCGTTTTTGCTAACGTTTACTCTTATAACGGTAATAACTCGTTATACATCTGAGCCTTAGCTCTGGTTCTGTACATTATAAATGTCAGAATCATCTAAAGATCTCCTTCTCTTTTATATGATACTACACCACCATGTTATGTTTAGGTTTGTAGTCGTTATCAGTCTAATGTATTCAATCAATAAAGATCAAACACACGTATTTACTCAAATCCATGTCTAATAAAAATGTTAATAAATAGTATTAGTAAACAGAAGTTGACAACACATTTCCCATTCTATTTCCACACATCACTCTCTCGTCTCCACTTCTAAGTCGTAAATTCACACATCGGAGTTCTTAACCATTCGATTCCATTGTTATAATGCCATGTTCTTACCAAAAATAATATTGCACTGCAATAACTTCTCTTAATACGGAAACAGCCTCGTATTTACGCCAACATTTCTCTACGTAGCCTCGTATACCTCTGTATACGAAAATACACTCTCCTTTACTGCTTGTTGAACAATTCCATTACAAAATAATTGTTACCAACATCTCTTCTATAAAACGTGCATTTACATTATTGGCATTTACCTCAGCGTTGCAACAATCAACCGCTGGCATCCTGAACAACTACATCTGTTCTTAAACGTTAACTTCGTTCATAAAGACGACCTTAGACGTATTGTGAATGACCACCATGAGTTTACTCTAAAATGTTACTTGGATGTCGACTAAACTGTTACATGTACATTTAATAGAAGTACAATTATGTTCCACCGTACTTATCTAGCTACAAAATTACACGTCTTGCAATGTTACGTCCACAATATGACGTGACATTACATATTGTGTATAAATAACCACAAATGTTATTTAAGTGTCCAATAAAAAAGAGACAGTCAGTCTGAAAGACTGTACTTTATATCTTTTTAAATACTACAAATGCCAGGAAGGCTGGAGGCTTCGAGCGAGCGCACGGTGAAAGGAGGGAGCTGGCTGGATGACGTCACGCTCACCCTGACGTTGCCATCTGGTAACGTCAGAGATCACCAGTGAACTCAATACACATGCACCAAGCGGTACAATGACGTCACACACCTCAGTACGTTCTCAGTATATTTCATGACGTTGGCGTAATGTAACGACGAGGTCGATTATATCATTTAAAATGATAAAATTAGTCGCGACTGGGAAAGTCTAGCTTTGACTTCCCTAACGTCGGATGAAAGTATCTTCCACGAAGATATACCTCTAATAAAGCTTAAATGACGAAAGATCTTAGCTTTCTCTAGTAAAGTAAGGATTGTCAATTTCGGAATGTGTCTCCATTCTATACAAAGAATGTCTATGAGTATATGACTTCCTATCATAATCATGACGAATATTTCTTGTCAGATCGGCGTAAAGTTCATAGTAATTGTGATATTATAACAATACATCACTCGTGGTTTCTTCTGTTCTTGAAGTTTCTTCGTTACAATAAGATGCCCAAATTAAATTACAAAAGAGAATTTAATTGGCATCCAAGACAAACTGTCTGAATTCTCTATTATAAATGAATTGAAAAACGTCGAAAGTTAAAGTTACTGATCTTAAATAAAGAAAAACTGGAAAACTAACTCCTTAAACAAATGTACATCTCAGGTTAGAAACTGAATCGTAGAATATCAATGTGGAAATGACGAAAAACGATCACCTCACATGATCTTTTAGAATAAAATGTTGTTACATACATAAAGTACAAATATATATCGAAATATGGAGAAAAGGTTTGCTCTGATTGTCACTATAATGCTCTAACTACATAATAATGTACACTACTACCTTGACAGAAGACTTCTCAATGATCTGGTTAAGTATTTGGAAAATACTTAGATGTTTGCTCTTCCCAACAAACTAAGTTGGACCCCAGTCCACTTCCTCGAACCAACGACCTCGGAGAAGGAAGGATTTCCTTTCCGGCACACCTCAATCTCCGTCTGGGATCGAACTGCAACCTCTCGTTCATAGGTCTTCATTGTTGCCGGGTCCACCCTAGTATCTTGACTTTTCTTCTAATGAATCTTCATTCTCCGTCTTTGATAAATATTCCATGTCATTATTGAGCAATCTTGTAGGTTCAGCTTCATAGTTACAAATAACATTTGTAAAGGAAGTACTGGACCACAATCTTTGTTAGAAATATTCATAAAGATGTTCTATGAAATATTTATGTAGCTCGAAGATGTTAAGTTCAAGTCCATGAAATTACGTTAATGCACGAGATGGAGTTGAACATACTGTTTAATGTATACTTGATTCGTAGAAATTCAGAAGTATTCTTGTTAACGATGGTCCATTTTGTTTCTATTACTCTGTTTCAAACATATCCCTAGCGCACAAAAGTCCTTAGTTCATCGTCTCAAACATATTACAAATGTCGAATAATAGTTCTTCTTGATGAATATAAGCAGTCATAGTTCTCGAGTAATAATATACTGCTCCAATGTTTAAGTCAATCACACTGTTACTCATATCAACTTCATATAATGAACCTGTGTTCGCTGCAATCTCGTTGAAACTAAAATGCTTTTCAACTTCTGAGTCCGTCACTTTTCTTCTGCACTTCTAAAACGTCAATATCTGCTAAAATCTTATTTCTGTAACGCTGAAATTTTTTATTATGACACTATGCGTTAGGAACTATATTCTGTATTAATTTATTTTGATATACTCTCAAAGAATACTTATTGCAATGTTAAGACTCTTCGCAACTTCACTCAAATCGTAAGCACGGGTGATCTCCACTATCTACCCTGCAACGTCGCTGTCTCCACGAGTGGTTGAATTCCGCACTCGGCTATTACCTTCGGGAACTCGACTCTCCCGGAATATATGTCTGCACTCTTCAAACTCTACAGGAATAAGAACCCTGTTGCTTGGCGTCCCCTCTCCAAGTCAAAAATTCTGGCCGCCATTTCTGTTCCCACCATAAATTTAGCGCGCACTTTAATAATGCTTATTACGACGTATTTCGTCCTTTCGGCGACTTTCAAAGTATCTGTTATATTTTCTCTTAATTTTCTCCTCATATCCAATGAATAAAATATCTTTCTTGGGGCCTAAATGTAATAATTCTCCATATAATTTAGTTGAAGGCAATCCCGTCTTCAATAAGACCTCTTCTTATTGGCTGTGGGCTTATGTCCAATGATATATTTTATAACAATATTTATTCATAATCCATGATAGATCCACTGTTGCTAGGTCATTTTCAACCTTCTAGAATATTCTATTGAGCAACATATCACGTAATGGGATCTCCCTCCCTGCTCGACACTCGAACACGACTCGTTTGTGTCAAGATCCAGGATTCATATTGCCATGTTAAATTATATCATGGGCTGCAAAAATAATCTCATTTTAATCCCAAATAATTCATTTTTCGGGGGCAGTATGTCAGTCGTGAACTGCGAGATGTACTGCAGGTGCCGTAGTTGCTGAGGGGATGCCTTCTCATTCTTTTGTTGGAATGCGTAGGTGATTGGTTTATGGTCCGTAAAAACTGTAAATTCTCTACATTCAATGAGGAGCCTGAATTGTTTCACTGCCAGGTATACTGCAAGCAATTCTTTATCATAATCACTCTAATTCTTCTACGCACTTCTGAGCTTTTAGGAGTAGAAAGCTATGGGTTTCCAACCAGCGTCTTCATACTGCTGTAATGCTGCTCCAACAGCCTGATCAGAAGCATCTGTGAAAAGGGCTATAGGCAGATCTGTAACTGGAAACGTCAGAAGTGTAGCATTAATCAGATCTTCTTTACATTTCTCAAACTGCTCCTTGGCTTCGACGGTCCAGCCAATTTTTCTGCTGTCGTTCTTCTTAGCTCCTTTCAAGTATTCGTGTAGAATAGCTTGAGTTTCTGCTACATTTGGCAGATAGCGACGATAAAAGTTGATCAAACCGAGGAATGTGCCCAAGTCTCTCACGGTCTCAGGTATTAATCACTGATTGCTTGTACCTTCTCAGGAAGTGGTCTCGATCCACTTGGTGTGATCAGGTACCCAAGAAATTCAAGTCCTTTTGTAGCTATTACAGATTTAGTCATACTGATACGGAGGCCGTACTTCGACAACCGTTCAAAAACTAGCTGTAGGTGATGCTTGTGTTCTACGATTGATTTGGAGGCAATCAATATATCATCCAAGTAGGGGATTACAAATTTAACCCATTCATCACACCATGGATGACACACATGAATGTCGACGGTGCATTTCTCAGTTCAAAACTCATAACCTTAAATTTAAAAAGTCCAAATTGTGTGATAGTAGCAGTTTTGTGCTTGTCTTCTTCTGCTATTGGAATCTGAAAATACGCTTTGAATAAATCAATTTTGGAAAAAATCGTGGTTCCGTCCAAGATGTGATGAAATTTCTCAAGTCTGGGAATAGGATACCTGTCTGGAACAGTTCGTTCATTCAGTCTCCTATAATCTCCACATGGACGAAGGGATCCATCCTTCTTGTTTACCAAGTGAAGAGGACTAGCCCACTCTGACTGTGATGGCCTGATAATTCCATGGTCCAGCATAAATTGAAATTCTTGTTTAGCATGCTGTAACCGATGGGGTGCTAATGGTCTTGCTCTAGAATAAACTGGAAGTCCTTGGGTATTGATGTAATGTTTAACATTATGTGAAATCTTTTCTGATGCCAAGTTCGGCGATGTTATTTCGGGATAGGAGCTGAACAAGTCGGCAAATTGCATGGTACTTTTGTTCACGGCACGTATAATTTCCTTTTCTGATATGGGCATAATCTCACCCTTGCTTTTAAGTTTGGTTACGCCATCTGTTAATTGTTTGTTACGAATATCGACACATAAATGAAATTCGATTAGGAAATCTGCTCCTAATATTCCCTTATTGACCTTAGCAATTACAAATTGCCACTGAAATTGTCTGCGTAAACCTAAATCCAATGTTAGGGTTCTGATACCATATGTTGGAATTACAGTTCCATTAGCAGCATTAAGTTTAAACGAATCATCGATTCGATCACAGTTCCTTGGTGGGATTATTGATACGTCTTCCCCACAGTCAACGAGAAAACGCAGGCCTGTTTTATTATCTGTTAAGAATAACCGGTGTTTGCGAATTCTATCATAGTTCTCAGCAGATGAACTAGCCGCTAATTCTACTGCCCGTTGGAGTTACCGACGACTTCCATGAGCAAGGCTGTTAACATTTCTCTGCAATGCACTGTTGGCCAAATCGGAAATGGTAATAGCAGTACTTACCCTTTGGGTCGTATCCTATACTTCGACTGCGGTTGCGACTAAAGCTTCGCCGGCGAGGACTACGATTCCGGCTGCAGTGTTGTCCTATAGACATGGTAGCGATTTGTTGTTCCAGGTGAGCAATCTTAGTAACAAGCTCATTAATACCAGTACATTTTTGGTCTTGTGTATCAAACTTCAATACGTCATTGCGGGGGTTTATCTCCATCGTCTTATAAGCCATCACTGCGACACGCTAAGACACTTTTTTTTATCGAATCTGGAAGCATATCTAACCAAGGAGTTCTAATAACCTTATCAGACACATCCCTTCCAGCTAACGACTGCATGTTTCTAAGAAGCTGACTAGGTTTGTAATAAGGTTTTGAATATTCCCGAAGGGAATATGATGTAGTTTCCATTTGAGCAGATGAATTATCAATAAATGATAAAAATGGCCCGGTTAGCTCAAACAATGCCAGCGTTTCGCCCCAGTGTGCCGTTGGGCTCGTCAGTTGGTACAGACACACCTACCAATACGCGTGGCTAGCACATACTGAGAAGGCCATGCAAGACACAAAATACATGCAGTATTGACGTCACGAGCATGCCAATGTGCTACGGGAGTCAAACTCCCTTTCATAAAAACAAAAGCCTTACCTTGGCAATCCAAATAAGGTTTTGAATATTCCCGAAGGGAATATGATGTAGTTTCCATTTGAGCGGATGAATTATCAATAAATGATAAAAATGGTCCGGTTAGCTCAAACAATGCCAGCGTTTCGCCCCAGTGTGCCGTTGGGCTCGTCAGTTGGTACAGACACACCTACCAATACGCGTGGCTAGCACATACTGAGAAGGCCATGCAAGACACAAAATACAAGCAGTATTGACGTCACGAGCATGCCAATGTGCTACGGGAGTCAAACTCCCTTTCATAAAAACAAAAGCCTTACCTTGGCAATCCAAATAAGGTTTTGAATATTCCCGAAGGGAATATGATGTAGTTTCCATTTGAGCGGATGAATTATCAATAAATGATAAAAATGGTCCGGTTAGATCAAACAATGCCAGCGTTTCGCCCCAGTGTGCCGTTGGGCTCGTCAGTTGGTACAGACACACCTACCAATGCGCGTGGCTAGCACATACTGAGAAGGCCATGCAAGACACAAAATACAAGCAGTATTGACGTCACGAGCATGCCAATGTGCTACGGGAGTTAAACTCCCTTTCATAAAAACAAAAGCCTTACCTTGGCAATCCAAATAAGGTTTTGAATATTCCCGAAGGGAATATGATGTAGTTTCCATTTGAGCGGATGAATTATCAATAAATGATAAAAATGGTCCGGTTAGCTCAAACAATGCCAGCGTTTCGCCCCAGTGTGCCGTTGGGCTCGTAAGTTGGTACAGACACACCTACCAATACGCGTGGCTAGCACATACTGAGAAGGCCATGCAAGACACAAAATACAAGCAGTATTGACGTCACGAGCATGCCAATGTGCTACGGGAGTCAAACTCCCTTTCATAAAAACAAAAGCCTTACCTTGGCAATCCAAATAAGGTTTTGAATATTCCCGAAGG
Source organism: Meconema thalassinum (assembly GCA_946902985.2). Lineage (NCBI taxonomy): Eukaryota > Metazoa > Arthropoda > Insecta > Orthoptera > Tettigoniidae > Meconema > Meconema thalassinum. Next base: position 104,315,441 of record OX336398.1, read on the forward strand.
GAATATGATGTAGTTTCCATTTGAGCGGATGAATTATCAATAAATGATAAAAATGGTCCGGTTAGCTCAAACAATGCCAGCGTTTCGCCCCAGTGTGCCGTTGGGCTCGTCAGTTGGTACAGACACACCTACCAATGCGCGTGGCTAGCACATACTGAGAAGGCCATGCAAGACACAAAATACAAGCAGTATTGACGTCACGAGCATGCCAATGTGCTACGGGAGTTAAACTCCCTTTCATAAAAACAAAAGCCTTACCTTGGCAATCCAAATAAGGTTTTGAATATTCCCGAAGGGAATATGATGTAGTTTCCATTTGAGCGGATGAATTATCAATAAATGATAAAAATGGTCCGGTTAGCTCAAACAATGCCAGCGTTTCGCCCCAGTGTGCCGTTGGGCTCGTCAGTTGGTACAGACACACCTACCAATACGCGTGGCTAGCACATACTGAGAAGGCCATGCAAGACACAAAATACAAGCAGTATTGACGTCACGAGCATGCCAATGTGCTACGGGAGTCAAACTCCCTTTCATAAAAACAAAAGCCTTACCTTGGCAATCCAAATAAGGTTTTGAATATTCCCGAAGGGAATATGATGTAGTTTCCATTTGAGCGGATGAATTATCAATAAATGATAAAAATGGTCCGGTTAGCTCAAACAATGCCAGCGTTTCGCCCCAGTGTGCCGTTGGGCTCGTCAGTTGGTACAGACACACCTACCAATACGCGTGGCTAGCACATACTGAGAAGGCCATGCAAGACACAAAATACAAGCAGTATTGACGTCACGAGCATGCCAATGTGCTACGGGAGTCAAACTCCCTTTCATAAAAACAAAAGCCTTACCTTGGCAATCCAAATAAGGTTTTGAATATTCCCGAAGGGAATATGATGTAGTTTCCGTTTGAGCGGATAAATTATCAATAAATGATAAAAATGGTCCGGTTATCTCAAACAATGCCAGCGTTTCGCCCCAGTGTGCCGTTGGGCTCGTCAGTTGGTACAGACACACCTTCCAATACGCGTGGCTAGCACATTCAAAACCTTATTTGGATTGCCAAGGTAAGGCTTTTGTTTTTATGAAAGGGAGTTTGACTCCCATAGCACATTGGCATGCTCGTGACGTCAATACTGCTTGTATTTTGTGTCTTGCATGGCCTTCTCAGTATGTGCTAGCCACGCGTATTGGTAGGTGTGTCTGTACCAACTGACGAGCCCAACGGCACACTGGGGCGAAACGCTGGCATTGTCTGAGCTAACCGGACCATTTTTATCATTTATTGATAGGTTTGTAATCTCCTAACTCGACTCCAGTAAGCGATCCTCAGATTTTCACATCTTCACTCTCTTAAAAATATCCAGAAGTCGTGATTTGGCAGCCGTATATTTAGCAGTTCCTGGTCCTATTATTATGTCCCAAATATTCTCGATATATTTTGGTTCGAGTTGGGCAATTATGTAATTAATTTTTTTCTCTTCGGATGTGATTCTATTAATATTCAACTGGGCTTCTACTTGGAAAAACCAATTTCAGGCTTTTCTCACCAAAACGGCGGAATCTTTACGCTAGCCTTGTTAGCTTTGCATCCTAAGACTGGGATATCGTTATTTTCTGGGGTTAACATTTCAATTTGCAACACAATGTACTCACGTAACAATGTACTGTTGTTTAATTGACGACTTCTGTAAGTTTATTGTCACGTCGGTGGTCACCAATGTTACCGTTTTTACTATTCTTGACATTCATCAACACACTAATAATACATAACAATTCCAAGACTCTCTTTTTTTTTCTTCACTGCCTACTTGATATTTCAACTCTCGCACTGCCTTCTTGATACTCTGCTGCTACACTAAACAATGAAAATGAAAATCCACAGCCTGCTTCCAGTCTCCTACCGGGTCAGGAATGGAATGAATGAAGCCCCCATCTAGCGGCGAGGATATGGACTGTGCCGGCTGCCGAGGCCTAACGCACTCCTCTGGGGCAATGATTAAATGAATGACAGATGAAATGAAATGATAGTGGAGAGTGTTGCTGGAATGAAATTTTGACAGGGAAAACCGGAGTACCCGGAGAAAAACCTGTCTGCCTCCGTTCTGTCCAGCACAGATCTCACATGGAGTGAACGGGATTTGAACCACGGACTCAGCGGTGAGAGGCCGGCGTGCTGCCGCCTAAGCCACGGAGGCTTATGCTACACTAAACAATAAAATACAATAATGCCGATTCTGATTGTCATTTTCGGCATGTAGACCCGGAGCTCCAGGTTCGAATCCCGGCTCTGTCAAGAAATTTTAGTTTGGATCTCGCACTGGAACGGGGTACACTCAGCCTTGTGAGGCAAAACTGGGAAGAGGAGGGTTCGATTCAGCCATGATGTAGGTGGTTTTCTGTAATTTCCCCACTTCTATTCCAGGAAAATGCTGGGATGGATCTTAACTAAAGGCCTCGGACGCCTCCTCACCAATCCTATCCCTAGTTTACAAATACCCACACACTTGTACAGCCATCACAATATCACAGGTTGTCACACGAATTCCACACACACACACCCACCCAAATACACGGGGCTATATGACCACGATGTCACAGCCACTAAAGTATGCTAAGTAGGGCCAGACAGCCTATTGCACATAGCCTTTCACTGAGCGGCAAAGTTCTTCCCATGTGCAATTCACTGCGAATGCTGGGAATACACATTTCCAGCAATTTGAAGTGGAATGTACACGTTCAGTAATCTACTGTAGGTGTAAGGCATTTAGAATTCTAGGATTTGCAAGACGTAATCTTCAGGGATTCAGAAGCCGTGCACTCCGAGCGGTGTATCTCTCCACGATACGGCCCATTCTTCTGTATGGACTTCCTGCCTGGCATCCCACTACCGAGGAAAACATGAGGAAGTTAAGTGCAGTCCAACGTCGAGCAGAGCGACTCATTTACAATCAGGGTAACAAAGTTTTGACAAAACCATTAACACCCATGTAGGCAAATAGATCTCACCTTTCTCCGAAAATCTCTAGCTGGCACCATTATACTGTACCCATTTCACCGCCTTCAGCTGTCATATCGCTCAGTTCGTAGAGCCAAGACCAACTACAATGCTCAGACCTCAATGCAGGTATCGAAAGGGTGAAAATGGCGTTTGCTGAAGCCCGACATGTTGTTTGTTTACATTGGTTGATGGGATACAATATTAGCTTTGATTAGCTTCGTTTGATGAAGGTTGGGATAAACTATCGCTCATATGTAATTTTTAGTGTCTTCAGTATGTCTGTAAAGTCCAGTTCGCGTTAATGTACTGCAATCGGGTGTAAATATGTGATAATACGCTTATTATGGACTAGTTCGTTTCTGTGATGATTGTTCAGTCGACCGATTGCATTGTGTCATTTACTGCAGATGTTGAAGTACCTAAAGCATTAATAGAAGTATCTCAAGAGTATACACCGCAATGATTTGCTAGTTAGTGACATTATAATAATAGCTTAGTACAGTTCAGAAGTGTCGAACTAAAGTACGTAAAGGGAAAACGAAATGAGCATCTACGGCAAGACCAAACAGTTGACGTTGAACGTTGAACGCTTAGCAACATTTAATTAAATGTTTAATGCAGCCAATGGCCATACAGCATGTGTCTCCGTAAATCCTTACCAGTCTGGCAGATGATCTACACTGCCTTGTATACACGCCAAATAATACAGTGAACTCTTTTTATTGGTTAAGGAAGATGTTTCCGCTGTGCCAAACAGTGAACTCATTGTGTTCCGTCATTATTCATAATTTTGTGATTCTTACAGCTTGCAAGTTATTTTTTATTATGATGTGTGTAATAAAGTGTTGTAAGTAACTTGCCAATTATGTAGGCTACTTATATAGCGAGATGGTGTGCCGCGATAATTCCGTAAGAGGGAGATGGTGCTTTACTATCTACATAACTTTACTAAATCAACTATTTCCAGCGTACAACTATTCCAAACGGTAACAGCGAATGTTTAATAGGTTAAATGGTAACATATTATCGTGTCCTTTGTGTGCGGTAATCTCCATAATTATGTTCAGATATCCACACGACGACTTCTTTGCATATTTCAAACAACTAATTCGGTGTGTTGTTTTACCCGAGATTTTAGACAATTCCACGAGAGGTCTTAATTGAATTGTATCTCTATAGCGTTGGTTCGATTATTTCAGGCAACTATTCTCATTCCGATTGTGTACCTACACAAATACTCTGCATGTGCTGGGACAGCATTCAGTAACCGGGTACTTTCTTCTCTCCTACTTCAGAATCTGTTTGATTTTATGCTAATAATATTAATCTATAATTACTGAACTTATATACAAATCGTGATTACTCGCCAAAAAGCTTCTTATTCAACCACAGAAACAGTGAGACTATTGTAGTTGCCCCTTGGGTGAAGACGAAGAAACCCATAATTCGAGGCCAGCACTATATAGATAAATTAATTCAGGTAAGTCTAAATTATTTATGCATATTTCTTCGGAACCTAGTCTCGTCTTGTGATATATTTCATGCTATTAGGTGAGTAAAAATAATAATTTACACGAACTGTGACAAGCCCGATGACATGATCTTAGCTATTGGTAGGGCAACCATCGCCACCTTGTTTTTTCTACATTAAGGGCTGAGGATTGTAGTTGGTCTTGGTAGAGCACAGGGTGTCACCCTCGTTCCTCCATTCGCTAGGACAACAGATTATCAATCTGGGTTCTACAATCGCTCTGCTCGACTTTGGAATGACCTGCCTCGTGAAATAAAAGTCCTTCCTCCACGACAATTTTGCCGCAAAGTGAAGGCCCTAAAGGCACTAAACCCCCATGTATATTGAATTTATATACTGTATAATGTAACTTTGTGAGTGAGTGGGAGTGTTTGCGCGCGTGTATGTATGTATGTATGCATGTGTGCGTGTGTGAGCATATGTGTGTGTGCGTGCCTGTATCTTCCCTTTTATTTATGAATTGCATGATATAGACGTCATGTACAGCAGATTATGTGTATATAGCAAATGTATAGGTGTAAATTGTATAATGTAACATTCGAGATTTGTTTAGATTCAATGAACGGAGATGGAGACACTGCTGTGTATGCGGGGCTTGCCCTTTCTCTATCTGCCGTCCATAAATTGTAGGCACAATTTTTGGCAAATAATAATAATAATAATAATAATAATAATAATAATAATAATATTAAAGTCCTTTCAGATTGTAAAGAAGTTTCTTTCAGAATCAGAAATAACACTATTAAGAAAGTTGTTGTTGTTTATTCCAGGGGCTTTGCGACATCGTGGTCATGTGGCCCCGTGTACTTGTGTGATTGTGGAGTTTGTGTAATAACCTATGTTATTATGATGCCTGTACTAGTGTGTGTATTTGTAAATTGGGGATGGGATTGTGTAGGAGGCGGCCATGGCTCTAAGTTAGGACCAATCCCGGGATTTGCCTTGTGTAAAACCGGTGAACCACGAAAAACCACTTTCAGGATAGCTTAAGTGGGAAACGAGCCCCGTTCCAGTTCTCCCACCAGAATTAAAATTTCTAGGCAGAGCCAGGAATAGAACCCGGACCTCCGGGGTCACAGCCAAGAATACTAGCCACTACACCACGAGATGGTCACTATGAAGAAACGTAATGATCAAATTTGTTCCAACGGACCAAATTACACACTCTTGGACAGTCCAAATTACACGGCATGCATATATTTAATCAAAATGCAATAATATGAAAAATTATTTAAAATTTTGTGAATGAAGGTATGTTAGAACTTACCACAATGTTTCAACAGTACTTGTGAAAGGAACACCCACTCCTGGTTAAAATCATTACTTCACAGCACACTTCCTCATCTTCGTATAATCTTTCAAGGAATGTGCTGACAAACGCACTTTCCTAATTCCCCCTCAACCTTGAGTCCAAGATTAGAACAACTTGCAGGGTGAAAGGAACCCTTAACTGTCTTGCTGGCCTTGCTTGAGAAAAGAGGTGGCCAAACTTGCAAATAAGAAAAGAATCATCAGTCCAAATTACACGTCAGTCCAAATTACACGGACTTCCCCTAACATTATTATTATTATTATTATTATTATTATTATTATTATTATATTCCGTACTCACGAGTCGGGTAAGATTTTTTGAATTCATAATTGCCCACCTTATCCACAGGACGACTGTAGATATTTTGACATTTAATAGGAATTATAGGTAAAGATCCATTGTTAGCGCCAGTGGGAATTACATCTCTATCATCAAGATGATGTTGTTGATTCTTTTAGGGGCTTTGCGTCATCAAGGCCATGCAGCCACATGTACTTGGGTGTGAGTAACAATATCACATTACGAGGCAGTTACGTGCAATGAACCATGGAGGGGTCACCAGAGCATCAATTTCATACATAGCATGGAAATATGGGATGTTGATTGCATTCCTCAGAATAACACTCTTTAATATCGCATGGCCTCGGGTGCGGGGTGCAAGCTTTGTTATTTGGCACCCAGAGGGTAGCTTGCATGCCGAATTTCGTTGATCCTTGACTATGATAGTCATGGAGGTTAGATGTCAGATATCTAAGCTCATTGAACACTATAGCGCCTTCTAGTAGAGAAATGAGGAACTTTGTGTTGCCATTATGAATTCGGCCTACTGAATTCAAATGGGTTCATTGACATGCCAACATCGTATGACATGCGTATCGTATTTTTGCCGCCTTTCAAAAAATCACTTACCACGGCCAGGAGCGAACCTGCAATCTTGGTGTTAGTAGACCGACACTCTGATTTAATATGAACAACAAAATAAAATAACATATAATCCCTCAACTAGATGATATATTGGCTTACACGACCAGTGAATTAATAGGCAATTCTTCTAGGTTTGTGCCGTGTCTTGTGCGGGGTTACGCCTAGGACACCAAGTGGCTCATCAGCTGGCACTTAGTGGCCCCACCAGGACACCCACAGGAGTAGCGAACTGCACGCTACCTCCTTTTTATGAAGCGCACCTGCACCTCTTCACTGCGAGAACTAAAACCTCAAGCAGCCACCAGCTCTTTATGAAGGCTTCCTGTCCGGGCGGGGACACCAAGATTCTGCTGATGAGCCAGCTTGGTGTCCAAGGCGAAACCCTACACAAGACACGGCAAAAACTAAGAAAAATTGCTGAGTTTTAATCCCTCAACTTGCTACACACTCAATTGCAATTATACTTCATTTAGAAAATAACTATGTTATTTTGTCATTATGAACACGGCCTACTGAATTCAAATGGGTTCTTTGACATGCCAACATCGTATAACATGGTGTCGTGATTTATACCGCCTTTCAAAAATCACTTACCACGGCCAGGAGTGAACCTGAAAGCTTGGGGTTGGTAGTTCGACACGATAACCACTCACCCACCGTGAATAAAAGGGCATGCAAATGAACATATTAGCCCAGTTCCTTATTGATGATGTAATTATAATAAGATATATAAAACCATAAGACAATATATATGTCGTACCGATTTCAGTCACAATGTCACCTGCCTCAGTGCAAATTAAGACATGAAAAGGAGCAAGAACATGCTTAATATAAATTTACCATAACACAGAATGTTATCAAAACTTCTAAAATTATTCTTCGTCCAAAAGCACACAAGTAGGGGAGTGATGACAGTTTAAAATAGTGACACTAGCCGCTCGGCTACGCTGACCTCTTATGTATATTTCGCTAAACCTTGGGCATGCGACACGTCATTGGACTCGGGCTGACGTCCTCTTTCCTATGGAGGACAGGTTATATTTTTAGCCTACTTTCGATTTTTGCAAAAAATGAAAGTAGACTTATGAGATCAACACAGGGCGAAAAAAGTATGTCTGTCTGTGTGTGTATGTGTGTGTGTGAGTCTGTGTGTGGGTCTGTGTGTGTGTGTGTGAGTGTGTGTACTCTGAATGTCTGTCCCCCCCCCCCCTATCAATTCGAACACGGTGAATGCGAATTGTACGAAATTTGGTACAAAGGTAGCACTAGCAAAGCACACCTCAGTGTCATGTTTTATATCGCCGCCATCTTGACTGAAACGTAATGCCGGCCACACAAATGTTCAAAGCTTAAATCAAATTACGACTAACCTAATCATCTGATCTCTACCAAATTTTGCAACAACATACCTTTATGGGGGGAGCATCCTTTGACCATACTATTAGGTCATCAGCGTAATAGTTTGCGGATAGCGGCCATCTTTGTGTGAAAATCGATTCCCCCTATTAATTCGAACACGGTGCAACCGAATGGAACGAAATTTGGTACAGAGGTAGTACTAACAAAAGGCACCTCAGTGTCATGTTTTATATCGCCGCCATCTTGACGGAAACGTAATGGCGGCCACACAAATGTTCAAAGCTTAAATCAAATTACGACTAACCTAATCATCCGATCTCTACCAAATTTTGCAACAACATACCTTTATGGGGGAGCATCTTTTGACCAAACTATTAGGTCATCAGCGTAATAGTTTGCGGATGGCGGCCATCTTTGTGTGAAAATCGATTCCCCCTAATAATTCGAACACGGTGCAACCGAATGGAACGAAATTTGGTACAGAGGTAGTACTAACAAAAGGCACCTCAGTGTCATGTTTTATATCGCCGCCATCTTGACGGAAACGTAATGGCGGCCACACAAATGTTCAAAGCTTAAATCAAATTACGATTAACCTAATTATCCGATCTCTACCAAATTTTGCAACAACATACCTTTATAGAGGAAGCATCCTTTGACCAAATGAATAGGTCATTAGCCTAATAGTTTGCGGATGGCGGCCATCTTTGTGTGATAATCAATTCCCCCTATTAATTCAAGCACGGTGAAACCGAATGGAACGAAATTTGGTACAGAGGTAGCACTAGCAAAGGGCATCTCAGTGTCATGTTTTATATCGCCGCCATATTGACAGAAACGTAATGGCGGCCACACAAATGTTCAAAGCTTAAGTTAAATTACGACTAACATAACCATCCGATCTCTACCAAACATTGCAACAACATAGTTTTATGGAGGGAGCATCCTTTGACCAATCTAATAGGTTATTAGCCTAATAGTTTGCGGATGGCGGCCATCTTTATGTCAAAATTGATTCCCCCTATTAAATCGAACACGGTGGAACCGAATGGAACGAAATTTGGTACAGAGGTAGCACTAGCAAAGGGCACCTCAGTGTCATGTTTTATATCGCCGCCATCTTGACGGAAACGTAATGGCGGCCACACAAATGTTCAAAGCTTAAATCAAATTACGACTAACCTAATCATCTGATCTCTACCAAATTTTGCAACAACATACCTTTATGGGGGGAGCATCCTTTGACCAAACTATTAGGTCATCAGCGTAATAGTTTGCGGATGGCGGCCATCTTTGTGTGAAAATCGATTCCCCCTATTAATTCGAACACGGTGCAACCGAATGGAACGAAATTTGGTACAGAGGTAGTACTAACAAAAGGCACCTCAGTGTCATGTTTTATATCGCCGCCATCTTGACGGAAACGTAATGGCGGCCACACAAATGTTCAAAGCTTAAATCAAATTACGATTAACCTAATCATCCAATCTCTACCAAATTTTGCAAAAGCATACCTTTATAGAGGAAGCATCCTTTGACCAAATGAATAGGTCATTAGCCTAATAGTTTGCGGATGGCGGCAATCTTTGTGTCAAAATCGATTCCCCCTATTAATTCAAACACGGTGAAACCGAATGGAACGAAATTTGGTACAGAGATAGCACTAGCAAATGGCATCGCAGTGTCATGATTTATATCGCCGCCATATTGAAAGAAACGTAATGGTGGCCACACAAATGTTTAAAGCTTAAATCAAATTACGACTAACATAACCATCCGATCTCTACCAAACTTTGCAACAACATACCTTTATGGAGGGAGCATCCTTTGACCAATCTAATAGGTCATTAGCCTAATAGTTTGCGGATGGCGGCCATCTTTTTGTCAAAATTGATTCCCCCTATTAATTCGAACACGGTGGAACCGAATGAACGAAATTTGGTACAGAGGTAGCACTAGCAAAGGGCACCTCAGTGTCATGTTTTATATCGCCGCCATCTTGACGGAAACGTAATGGCGGCCACACAAATGTTCAAAGCTTAAGTTAAATTACGACTAACATAACCATCCGATCTCTACCAAACTTGGCAACAACATAGTTTTATGGAGGGAGCATCCTTTGACCAATCTAATAGGTTATTAGCCTAATAGTTTGCGGATGGCGGCCATCTTTATGTCAAAATTGATTCCCCCTATTAATTCGAACACGGTGGAACCGAATGGAACGAAATTTGGTACAGAGGTAGCACTAGCAAAGGGCACCTCAGTGTCATGTTTTATATCACCGCCATCTTGACGGAAACGTAATGGCGGCCACACATGTTCAAAGCTTAAATCAAATTACGACTAACCTAATCATCTGATCTCTACCAAATTTTGCAACAACATACCTTTATGGGGGGAGCATCCTTTGACTAAACTATTTGGTCATCAGCGTAATAGTTTGCAGATGGCGGCCATCTTTGTGTGAAAATCGATTCCCCCTATTAATTCGAACACGGTGCAACCGAATGGAACGAAATTTGGTACAGAGGTAGTACTAACAAAAGGCACCTCAGTGTCATGTTTTATATCGCCGCCATCTTGACGGAAACGTAATGGCGGCCACACAAATGTTCAAAGCTTAAATCAAATTACGATTAACCTAATCATCCGATCTCTACCAAATTTTGCAACAATATACCATTATAGAGGAAGCATCCTTTGACCGAATGAATAGGTCATTAACCTAATAGTTTGCGGATGGCGGCCATCTTTGTGTCAAAATCGATTCCCCCTATTAATTCAAACACGGTGAAACCGAATGGAACGAAATTTGGTACAGAGATAGCACTAGCAAAAGGCATCTCAGTGTCATGATTTATATCGCCGCCATATTGAAAGAAACGTAATGGTGGCCACACAAATGTTTAAAGCTTAAATCAAATTACGACTAACATAACCATCCGATCTCTACCAAACTTTGCAACAACATACCTTTATGGAGGGAGCATCCTTTGACCAATCTAATAGGTCATTAGCCTAATAGTTTGCGGATGGCGGCCATCTTTATGTCAAAATTGATTCCTCCTATTAATTCGAACACGGTGGAACCGAATGAACGAAATTTGGTACAGAGGTAGCACTAGCAAAGGGCACCTCAGTGTCATGTTTTATATCGCCGCCATCTTGACGGAAACGTAATGGCGGCCACACAAATGTTCAAAGCTTAAATCAAATTAAGATTAGCCTAATCACCCGATCTCTAGCAAATTTAGCAACAACATACCTTTATGGAGGGAGCATCCTTTGACCAAACTAATAGGTCATTAGCCTAATAATTTACGGATGGCGGCCATCTTTGTGTGAAAATCGATTCCCCTTATCAATTCGAACACGGTGAAACCGAATGGAACGAAATTTGGTACAGAGGTAGCACTAGCAAAGGGCACCTCAGTGTCATGTTTTATATCACCGCTTTCTTGACGGAAACGTAATCGCGGCCACGCAAATGTTAAAAGCTAAAATGTAATTACGACCAACCTAATAATCTAGTCTCTACCAAATTTTGCAACACCATATCTTTATGTGGGAAACATATTCTGACCAAACTGCAAGAACATCAGCCCAATAGTTTGCAGATGGTGGCCAAGTATGTGAGCAAATCGATTCCCCCTATCAATTCAAACACGGTGAAACCGAATTGAACGAAATTTGGTACAGATGTAGCACCAGCAAAGGGCACCTCATATTCATGTTTAATATCCCTATAGCACGTTGTATTTCAACAAGCTGCTACAACCAACATTCAATTATACTCCTTGAAAAGGACAAAGAGTTATAACAATACCCATGCATTTAGGAGAAAGTAGGCTATATGTTCTTTACTGAACATCTTGTTTTAAATTGTTTTGAATTTTTTTGTTTTTGAAAGTAGGCGATAGTTTGAAAACCAAACATGATACAATACTGTGCCATGGTTCAAACGAATGGTCCTTATTGTGCCCATTTCAACAATGAAATATGCAAATCACAGTTCGCCAGCAATGCTCAATCGGGAGTATCGGGGTTCATGGTATGTTCTCCCACTCTGTGACTTACACACTCTGGATTAAGCATAGGATACACTTCCAAAAATAAACAAAATCAAAATCCTACTATCAAAACATTTAATTATTCAAAATATGGCGCTACAAAATAAACATAAAAACACTGACACTACACTTCACACTTGTTCCGAAGACGAACAAGGAATTCAAAATAATGATTCACAAATATAATTCATGGTTAACCAAAAACTTCATCTGAGTTTCACTCCCATATAGCACAAATCCTAACTCCTTAAAAACGAGCTCCAAATAGCTCGGTAAATCTTACATGCATCGTGTTGCCAAATAAACACACACCATTTAGTTATTACATGAGTATATCTAGCTTCAATTACAATATTATAGTATGGCTACTTATTAATTATTTTGGGCTCCCACAATGTTCATTTTGTTACCATCTCTCTTCTCAAGCTACAAACTCACTACCGTGCTTGGAAAAACTTGCGCATCCCCGAGTTATAGAAAACTACTGACAAAGTCAACTTAAGATAACTCCCAAATATCTCAACATTTTCATCATAACTCGTGAATCAACTGAATCATTTAATAATAAAGTTAGGGATTTTATTTTATTGTCTTCAAAGACAATTATATCTACGGAAGCAACGATCTGAACTCTGCATGCGATAATAATGAACGTAAAAGGACCTCAGTTCAAATACTGGGTCGTTAAAACAATCTTAAACACATCCGTGTAACGTGAACCAGACAGCTTGTTCTTGACCTTTCTCTATAAGAGAGTTCCCAAGAGTGTGTCACAACACTAGGCTAATTCATGGCTTTGAAAGGAGGAGGACCATGGTCTCGCTCCCTTGAGACGGAATACAATGCGCCTTCACCGGCCGCTCAAATGCGTTTCTTTTGAAAGGCAAGGCTTATAATACAAATCAACAACAATACATTATTAGGTTCTACAGACCTATCCTCTTAGCTTCGGTAAGGTATAATTATGAAGTGTCATCATTAGTAGGTAAGAGAATCAATGAAACAACAAATATATAAGGGGCTTTGACGTGGAAGAATCTGAGTTCATTCCTTTTAAACTGCCTCTGGAACCATATCCCAACTTTGAGGACTTACACCATTAGCGGCTTAGGGAAGGTATTTGTACTCCACCGGCGCTCACAATTCAACATAATTTGCACCCTTTTCCTGTATTGCATAATACCACATCATATTTGCGACTTAGGAAAGGTATTTGTACTCAACCGGCGCTCACAATTCAACATAACTCATTACCACGACTAACTGTCCCTCACAATTATATTACCGAGCATTTCAACGCGTTCCTAGCGTGACCAATTTACGGCAAATGCGCGACATGGCGCCCATTACATCAAATAGCCAAGTTGCCTTTCAAGAAAGAAAGAAAGAAAGAAAGAAAGAAAGAAAGAAAGAAAGAAATTCAAATCAAAATTTGATCTTCGTCTCAAAAAAAATATAATCAGCCTTAGCCTCCATCAACAATAACTATATTTAACATTAAGAACATTACTGGTTCCTCTACATATTAACAATTCATATAAGGAGCTTCCGCAGCTACGACCTATTCCATATAAAATTCATCACATAATTAATTTATTTAATTATTATTATTTTTATTGCGCTTGCATTACATAAATTATATTATTTGCCATTATACTGATATTCCCCTGAATATTTTCCACAAGGGATTAATACTTCAAATTATTTATATTTCAATCAAATTAATCGTTCAGATCGCGCAACCTATATTTCACATGTTTTCAAACATCCCTACTTCAACTTCTGAGGATTTTACACAAATCTTCCCAAAACACATAATACTGAAATTAGTACTTACATGATTCTCCAGTCAGAGACCGGGTTTTCCAACGATGAAACATTTCACCACACACTGATCTTCACGCCATACTTATGATCATAATCACACTTAATAGCACTACTTTAAAATCACATAAAACATATACACTGACCATATTTAATCTACAGAACACCCTTCTGGTGTTCATTTTCACTTAAAACACAAATTCACTAAAAAGATATATTTTACACTCAAAAATGTTCACTAAAATCGAATTACATATAAATTTATCACTTCTGGCATTTATTCTCTTTGCCTTAACACACGTGATTATCTTCTCCTTTCCCGTCTCCAAGGGTTGCACTTTGTTTACGTCGGCTTCCTGATCCTATCGGATGATTGAAAGTCTCGATCGAACTACCCTCACTGGAACGGTTGATTCTCTTATTCCGGCTTTGGCTATCGGCTTAATGATTTTAATACACGATATCGTTTCTTGCTTGACGCTAAATTGTTCGTTTAACATAAGTCTGTCACTGACGTTTTACTCCTAGGATCGCTCGAACTAGTATAACGGTGACCCAGTAATTTATTTTTCTGATAATCCACACGTGGATTTTACTTCCTGATTCTGCGGTTCTTTAACCTTTGGAATAATTCCAATGTCTTACTGTTCATTTGTCTTAACATAGGCAATGCCTGGAATCTCGATTCCTAAATTCTATCGCACCCCGTTCTTGTCTCCTCAGTTCAGGAACACTAGGCGTTACTATCATGTTTTACCCTGATCTGGTTATTTAACGTAGGGATATAATTGTATAGTTCACTGTTCTTAGGTACTTCGAACTCCTATGATGCTGACACTTTAGCTGAAACTATTTAGGTTCGAGTCCCTATCGCCGGTAATTGCTTAAGTCCACAGTCTAAAACTTTGACTGTACTTGTAAAATTTATAAAGTCCGAAGATTGATGGTATGTTCCTATAACAAGGATTCTGATGCTTTTTCGCATGGCGATACTGTCGACGATACTTAGACGGCGACTCCCATAAGGGGTGCTCGTCTGCGATACAGAGTAACACGACCTATCATGGTCTGATGAATACTGCATTTAACGTTGGTGAAACAGTACGACACCCTCCACTAGGGTTCGTGATACTGAATTGTTGGTTGAAACAGTACGACACCCTCCACTAGGGTTCGTAAGCTGACTTGTTGGTTGAAACAGTACGACACCCTAAACTAGGGTTCGTAAGACTGAATGAACTTCCTGGCGCGTCCAGGGTTTATATTGAAATCTGCCACAAAAAGATCAGATTTGTACCTTCTCCAACCCTAACTTCTAAAATAATCGTCGTATAATTTTGAAAAATATATCTCCAAGAAGATCTCATTTTAAATGTAAAAAGGGTTCCTTTAATTACGAAAATCGATCATACACTCCCATGATATTAAATAAATGGTATCCTAAGATGCGTGGGTATTTGAGTTTTGTTTTCCCTCTCAGCCAGCTTTGAGCTCGGGGAATAACTATCTACGTCATCCTGCGTGTGCATTTCTCTCCTGTGCAATTATTATTAACTTTTTCCACACACAAAAATCTATTTCCCAGGATTATCAACAGTGACGGATTCATTTCATTAATTAAATGCTTGCAAATGTCTTAATTTTAATTATTTCTCTTCTTGCGTCATTGCGACGTTGGCAATTTATTGTTGAGTAAGATCTTTCTCCGAAACTTCTTCTCTGTCTTTCAAGACGGAAAAGTACCAGCTCTACTTATAATCATGCGCCAGCCTCTGATTGCAGCGTCAGCCGTGATCTCATACTCCCGTCACTCGCGGTATCTCGCGCTTGCGTCATCTTATAACAGTCCAACTTCTTATTAACCCTTTAAAACCCTTTAAAAGTCCATTCTAAAGTCTGCATTATTTCTTCTTTTTCTTGCATATAAAGGTCTGGATTCGATACTTGAACCAGTCCACATGGGTTCATTATGTCCTTTATTTTCTATAATAAAACGTTCTTATTTTCTATGTTTTTCGAAAACAGTCCAATTTTGAAATTCATATATGTTTACTAGCAGGTACGCGCGGCTTCGCTCAAGTCATAGTCGTGTCATATTGTTATATAATGAAATGCAGGTTTAACCCCTTTAACACCCCTTTAATACCAGAATATCCAAAAATCCCTCCTCAGTAGATGTTTTCGACACACAACAAACATATCCCCAAAATACCATTCTTCTAACCTTAATAGTTTTGGTTGGTCGATGAGAATGAATATCCAAAAATCCTACCTTAGTAGACGTTTTTCTTCCGGAATTTCACCCCTCTCAATGGGCCCCTTAAATTGGATTTATGAAAAAACGGTCGAACACCTATTTATTTATTTATTTATTTTTAAGCTGATTGTTCTCCGCTGAGTTTGAAATTCCTCGCCTATGTCGTTTAAGAGATACACGCTCCGTTAGGAATCTTTCAACCCCGACTTTTCATCCCTTTCACCTCATAATATACACCACTTCGAAAAACCATTAGACATGTGTCAGCTTATTTTTAATGATTAGTATATATGCCAAGTATCACATCCCCAAATGAAACCACTCGTGAGATATTGTTATTGAATGAAATGCACGTTTACCCCCCTTAACCCCCCTTCAGAACATGAATATCCCAAACTCCATCCTTAGTGGACGTTTTCGACATACAACGAACATATTCCCAAAATATAAAGTTTCTAACTGCAATAAGTTTGGCTGGGAGATGATGAGTGAATATCCAAAAATCCTTCCTTAGTGGACTTCTTTCCCCAGAATATCACCACTGCCCATGGGCCCCTTAATTGGATTAAAAAAAACGGTCCAACATCTATTAACTTATTTCTCAAGCTGATTTTCCCCCTGAGTTTCACACTTTTTGCCTCAGTCTTTTAAGAGATACTTGCTCCGTTAGGAATCCTTCAACCCCCTACTTTTCACACATACACCTCTTGATATACACCACATCGAAAAACCCTCAGACATGTGTCTTCTTATTCTTAATGATGAGTTTTTATGCCGAGGATCACATCCCCCAAGGAAACCATTCGGGAGATAATGTTACTCAATTAAATGCAGGTCTACCCCCTTAACACCCCCTTTAGAATCTGAATATCCAAAAATCCTTCCTTAGTGGACGTTTTCGACATACAATGAACATAACCCAAAAATATCATGATTCTAACTTCAATAATTTTGGCTGGGCGATGATGAGTGAGTGAGTCAGTACATTTTCTTTCATTTATTTATCAGAATTTCACCCCTGTCCACGGGCCCCTTAGATTGGATTTATGAAGAAACGGTCGAACACCTATTTAATTATATTTTAAGTTGTCTTTTCCGCTGAATTTCAAATTTCTAGCCTATAACCTTTAAGAGATACACGCTCCGTTAAGAATCCTTCAACCCCCAATTTTCACCCCTTTCACCTCATAATATACACCACATCGATAAACGCTCGGACATAATTTCTGCTTATTTTTAATGATTAGTTTATATGCCGAATATCACATCCCCAAAGAAACAACTCATGAGATATCGTTATTCAATGAAATGCACGTTTACCCCCTTAACACCTCTTTAGAAACCGAATAAACAAAAATTCTTCCTTAGTTGACGTTTTCGACATACAGCGAACATATTCCCAAAATTTTATGATTCCAACTTCATTAGTTCTGCAGGGCGATGATGAGTGAGTGAGTCAGTCAGGACATTTCCTTTCAATTATTTTTACCAGAATTTCACCCCTCCCCATGGGCCCCTTTAAATTGGATTTATGAAAAAAAAAGTTGAACACCTATTAACTAATTTTTAAGCTGTCTTTTTCCCCTGAGTTTGATGAGTGAGTGAGTTAGTCAGTCACTTAAGACACTTTCTCTCTCTCTTTTTAATCCAGAATTTCACCCCACCTCATTTGCCCCTTAAATTGAATTTATTAAAAAACGGTCGAACACCGATTTACTTATTTATTAAGCTGATTTTTAACCGCTGAGTTTCAAACTTCTCGCCTAGGTCGTTTAGGAGAAACACGCTCCGTTAGGAAACCTTCAACCCCCACTTTTCACCCCTTTCACATTATAATATACACCACATCGAAAAACCATTAGACACATGTCAGCTCACTTTTAATGTTTAGTTTATATGCGGAGTATCACATCCACAAATGAAACCACTCTTGAGATATTGTTATTAATTGAAAAGCAGGTTTAACCCCCTTAAGACCCCTTTAGAACCTGAATATCTGAAAATCCTCCCTTAGTGTACGGTTTTGTCATACAACGAACATATCCCCAAAATGTCATGTTTCTAACTTCAATAATTCTGGCTGGGCGCTGATGAGTGAATGAGTGAGTCAGGACATTTTCTTTCATTTTTAGCCTATTTTCAATTTTGAAAAAATAGGCTTATGAGATCACCTTTTGTCCGTGTGTGTGTGCGTGTGTGTGTGTGTGTGTGTGTGTGTGTGTGTGATTCGTGTGTGTGTCCCCCCCTAATAAAATCTAAACGGCAGGAGCGATTTCAATGAAACTCGGAAAGTTCATAGCACTATTCCCGGCGACCTCGACCGTGCCCTTCAAATTTTGTTACGACTCACCAATCCAACATGGCGGCTGTGCGAAATATTTCACCAGCATTCAATATCTCCGAAACTATTACCGATATTACCCTGACATTTTCTATGGTGATAGAGGGAACTACTATAAGTTCACTTATGTGACCTTTGAAAACCTGATAACTACAAATCGAACATGGCGGCCAAGTGAATTTGCGACTTTTAAAAAGACGTTTCTCGTGATTTGACCAACCAAACGGAATGAAACTTGGTACAGTATATGTTCATATACATTGTAATGCACCGTCATCTAACTTCGTTCAATTGTTTACATAATCACAAGATGGCGGATGTGCGAAATATTTCACCGGCATTCTATATCTCTGAAACTATTAGCGATATCTCCCTAAAATTTTGTACTGAGATAAAGGGCACTACTGGAAGTCCATCTATAAGATTTTCAGAAACCGGTTAACTACAAAACGAACATGGCGGCCAAGCGAATTTGAACATTTTAAATAGAACTTTCTCGCGATTTAATGTTCCAAGCGCACTGAAACCTGGTACAGGAAATATTTATACACATTGTAATCCACTGGTATCTAATTTAGTTCAATTGTTTACATAACCTCAAGATGGCGGCAGTGCGAATTTTCAAATTAAGTTTTTATTTCTTGTGATGTAGTCATGCGATCGAAGTGAAAGTTTGAATAATGAACCTACGCAATAATGTTCCTTTAATGGTACATGACTCTATGGCCTATACATTTAACAATCCAACATGGCGACCATCCGAAATATTTAGACGATACTGAATATCTACGAATCTATTTTAGCAATCAAACTGCATTTTTTAATGTTCATAGGGGCTATGAACTTAAGTTCACCTATAGGACTTTAAATAACCTGGTGATCACAAATCCAACATGGCGGTGACGCGAATTATAAATATTCACATGGACGTTTCTCGCAATTTAACCATCCGCGTGCAGTGAAACTTGGTACAGTAAATCTTTATCCGAATGTTAATCCACTGGCATCTAATTTATTTCAATTGTTTCCATAACCTCAAGATGGCAGCTGTGAAAAATTTTTAAATCTCCTTGTTTTTCTTGTGTCCTAATTATGCGATTGAAGTTTGAATACTACACGTTCACAATAATCTGCATGTAACAGTACTCTCTAGTATCTACATATATAAAATCCAACATGGCGACCATCCGAAATATTTAGTCGGTTCTCAATATCTACGAATCTATTACAGCAATCAAACTGAAATTGTGTATGTTAAATAGTGGCAATTAACATAAGTAGGATATATGAAAATAGGCTGTATAGTTCTTCACGGAATTACTTGTTTTCTTCAGAATTTCACCCCTCCCAATGAACCCCTTAAATTTGATTTATGAAAAAAAAAAGAACACCTGTCGAACACTTATTTACTTATTTTTAAGCAGTGTTTCCCCCCGAGTTTGAAGAGTGAGTGAGTCAGTCAATCAGTTAGGACACTTTCTTTCCTGTTTTTCTTTCCCCCCAGTATTTCACCCCTCCCCATGGACCCCTTATAGGATTTATGAAAAAAAAAACGGTCGAACTCCTATTTAATTATTTCTTAAGCTGATTTATTTCCGCTGAGTTTCAAACTCCTCGCCTATGTCGTTTAAGAGATACACGCTCCGTTAGGAATCCTTCAACCCCCACTTTCACCCCTTTCACCTCATAATATACACCACATCGAAAAACCCTCAGACACATATCTTCTTATTTTTAATGATGAGTTTATATGCCGAGTATCACATCCCTCTAAGAAACCAATACGGAGATATGGTTATTCAATGAAATGCAGGTGTACCACCTTAACACCCCTTTAGAACTAAATATCCGAAAATCCTTCGTTAGTGGGCGATTTCGACTTACAACGAACATATCACCAAAATTTCATGTTTCTAACTTTAATAGTTTTGGCTGGGCGATGATGAGTCAGTCAGTCAGTCAGTCAGTCGGGACACTTTGTTTTATATAATAGATTTGACATAAATGAAAGGTTCCTACCCCCTGTACCCCCAGAATAAATTTCAAGTCTCTAGGACAAAAACTTGTAGTAGTGTCTTAACAGCGGTTCTCCTTCACAGCCTACTTTCCTGCGATCTTCGCCGATATCTGCCGAACGCATGATCGGTTTTTAACGAACGAGGTGTTGTTGGCGTTGGGGTGACGTCCTCTTTGATAAAATGTGTGTTGATATTTTTTTATTTTTGGAAATTCTTGTTTTTGACATTGGCGCTATTTTGGAAACGGGGAATTTTGAAAAAAAGTTTGTTTGTCATGAATGAAAGGTGTCTATGCCCTTTAGGTGGATAGCAAGTTTCAAATGTGTAGGACAAAAAAAAAATGATAGCCTTCTTTCTGGCGAACATTGGCAAATTGGCGAACGCCTGGTCGGATTTTAACAAATGAGGTGTCGTTGGACTCGAGCTGACTGGCGCTTTGCTCTGGAGCACGTATTATATTTTTCCAAAAAAAAAAAAAAATTGTTTTTAAAAGTAGGCGATAGTATGAAAACCAAACATGATAGAACGTTTTCCAATAGTTCAAACGAATGGTCTCTAAGTGTTTCGTATTTTTAGCCTATTTTCAATTTTGAAAAAATAGGCTTATGAGATCACCTTTTGTCCGTGTGTGTGTGTGCGTGTGTGTGTGTTTCCCCCCTAATAAATTCTAAACGGCTGGAGCGATTTCAATGAAACTCGGTAAGTTCATAGCACTATTCCGGGCGACCCCGACCGTGCCCTTCAAATTTTGTTACGTCTCACCAATTCAACATGGCTGCTGTGCGAAATATTTCACCAGCATTCAATATCTCCGAAACTATTACCGATATCACCCTGAATTTTTTACGGTGATAAAGGGAAATACTAGAAGTTCACCTACGTGACTTTTGAAAAACTGGTAACTACAAAACCAACATGGCGGCCACGCGAATTTGCGACTTTTAAATAGACGTTTCTCGCGATTTAACCAACCAAACGCAATAAAACTTGGTACAGTATATGTTTATACACATTGGAATGCACCGACATCTAACTTGGTTCAATTGTTTACATAACCACAAGATGGCGGATGTGCGAAATATTTCACCGGCGTTCTATATCTCTGAAACTATTAGCGGTATCACCCTGAAATTTTGTACGGAGATAAAGGGCACTACTGGAAGTTCATCAATAAGAATTTCATAAACCGGTTAACTATAAAACGAACATGGCGGCCAAGCGAATTTGAAAATTTTAAAAAGACCTTTCTCACGAATTAATGTTCCAACCGCAATGAAATCTGGTACAGGAAATGTTTATACACATTGTAATACACTGGTAACTAATTTATTTCAATTGTTTACATAACCTCAAGATGGCGGCTTTGCGAATTTTAAAATTAAGTTTTTATTTCTTGTGTCGTAATCATGCGTACGATGTGAAAGTTTGAATAATGAACCTACGCAATAATTTTCCTTTAATGGTACATGTCTCTATGGCCTATATATTTAACAATCCAACATGGCTACCATCCGAAATATTTAGACGGCTCTGAATATATACGAATCTATTATAGCAATCAAACTGAATTTTTTTAAGTTCATAGGTGCTATGATCTTAAGTTCACCTATAAGACTTTAAATAACCTGTTGATCACAAATCCAACATGGCGGCGACGCGAAGTATAAATATTCACATGGACGTTTCTCGCAATTTAACCATCCGAGTGCAGTGAAACTTGGGACAGCAAATCCTTATACGAATGTTAATCCACTGGTATCTAATTTATTTCAATTGTTTCCATAACCATAAGTTGGCAGCCGTGCGAAATTTTAAAATCTCATTGTTACTTTTTGTGTCCTAATCATGCGATTGAAGTTTGAATGCTACTCGTACACAATAATATTCATGTAACAGTACATATCTCTAGGACCTACATATATAAAATCCAACATGGCGACCATCCGAAATATTTAGTCGGTTCTCGGTTTATCTACGAATCTATTACAGCAATCAAACTGAAATTTTGTATGTAGATAGAGGCAATTGACATAAGTAGGATGTATGAAAATATGCTGAATAGTTCTTCACGGAACTACTAGTTATATTTTTTTTATTATTTTCGATGTTTTTTTGAAAACAGTCCAATTTTGAAATTCTTATATTTTGGAAACTAGGAATTTTACAAAGGAGTTTGTTTGACATAAATAAAAGTTCCCTACCCCCTCTACCATGAAAATAAATGTCAAGTCTCTAGGACAAATACTATGTATTCTCAATTTTTTTTAATTTTTTTAAAATAAAGATTGTTTGTAGACAGAGAGCCACTGACCATGAAAGCCAATACGAGTATACCATAATTTGGAAGCCATCGTAGGGAGAGTATGGCTGCTTGATCTTTTAGTTCTTGCAGTAAAGAGGTGCAGTGAATTAAAACTCAGCAATTTTCTGGGTTTGTGCAGTGTCTTGTGTGGGGTTTCGCCTAGGACACCATGCTGGCTCAACAGCGGGCTCTCGGTGTGTGTCGGGTTGGGGACAACAAGAGCCCGCTGATGAGCCAGCTTGGTGTCCTAGGCGAAACCCTACACTAGACACGGCACAAACCTAGAAAAAATGCTGAGTTCTAATTCACTGGCCGTGAAAGCAAATATACCGTCTTCTTGGAAGCCTTCATAGGGAGGTTATGGCTGCTTAAGCTTTTAGTTCTCGCAGTCAATAGGCGCAGGTGCGCATCGTAAAAAGGGAGGTAGCGCGCAGTTCGCTACTCCTTTGGGGATCCGGGCGGGGACATCAAAAACCCGCTGATAAGCTAGGATGGTGTCCTAGGCGAAACCCCACACAAGACGCGGCACAAACCTAGAAACGGTGCTAAGTTTACTGTAGAATAGATTTTTTCGTGAAAAATGTCCCATTTAGAGTAGAGTTTAGGTATGTTATAGAAATGCTGATGAAGATCCCAAGGAAGGGTAGTACATATGGTTCAATAGACATTAAATTATTAACAGGCGTCTCTCTGTGAACAATTTTAAGAAAAACTAATTCAAATTCATCCGTTGAACAGATTCAAACGCGCTTGTTAGTCGGACATAAAGTCGCAAATATAATACAGTTTGATAATGTAAACCACGAAAATTGGTTGATTGGTGGTTGGTTCCTCAGTTTAGGGGCTGCGACAACGCGGTCATGTAGCCCCGAGTACTTTAGGTGTGTGTAGAATCTGTCTGATAACCGGTGTCAACTGTGATGGCTATATTAGTGTGTGTTATCTGTGATTCAGGTAGAAGGACAGCAGATGATTAATTTTTTCAAGTAGTTCCTACTTTTGCTACCAAATGCTACCGTCCACGACACCTAGCTGCGGACGTGGCTGCTACTAAATGCCATCGCAATCATCACCTGGTGGCGAACGTTGGAACTAATATAGCGTTATCAAACTAACCTACAAATTTTAGCTTCCACAAGTGTAGTTAGTGGAAGGTTCTTTTTCAGGCCATAAATCTATGACATTGGACCGCCGGCTTTACTTCCCTTCCGAATGAAGTCATACTGAGGGACTTTAAACGCTCTTAAAATATCCGACGACTTCGGCGGAGTTTGAACCCGCGATCTTGGGCATAGAAGCTCAGCATGCTAGCAACTACGCCACCGTAGCCGTTGCCACGAAAATTAAGCACAAATTATTGATTGTGTGGTTCATCTTACCCAGACTCGTTCAACAGCCAATACTGAGCTGCCGGCCAGTAGAATCCGGAGACAGACAAACTGCATGATGGGAACAAGTGCGCTGTATAACATGGGCACCAGTACCGGGGTTATATAGGGTGTGTGTGAGCTTATTATCAACAAGTGGGACGATAAATTCCATGACATTGGCATGCGCTGAGACAATTCACCGAACATATTAATGGTTATGACTCTACCACGTCCACGTATTGTATGAACATAATACGTCATGGATATCTTTATGGCATGGAGGTCTATCCGTAATCATCATGGACACGCTTCCAAGTGCACGCAAACCTTATTCCGACTCACTGAAGGGTGGTTGTTGGTTGGTTCTTAATTTTAGGGGCTGCGACAACGCGGTCATGGAGCCCCGTGTACTTTGGATGTGGGTGGAATCTGTCTGATAACCGATGTTAATTCTGATGACTGTATTAGTGTGTGTTATCTGTTTTTTTTAATTTAAGTACTGCAATTTAGTTTTTTATTTTTATTTAGTCAATTTACCCTCTAGGTTGGTGGTTCTCACGGACTCAGCGAGGGGACTCACCACTACCGCCGCTATGAGCAGTCCTGGAGCCTGGAACATCTGGTCGGGATGGATACAACTAGGGAGGTGTGTTCAGCACTTCGCCCAGGCGGCCTCACCTGCAAAGCGAACAGGGGCCTCATGAGGGCTGGGAAGGGATGGAAGAGTGGGATGGATAGGCGAGGAAGAGGGAAGGAGGCGGCCGTGGCCTTACAGTAGGTACCATCCCGGCATTTGCCCGAAGACGAAGTGGGAGACAACGGAAAACCACTTCGAGGATGGCCGAGGTGGGAATGAATAAATAAACACTCTAATGTTAGCCTGCCTCCGCGAACTGAGATACTGTTTGTACCCAGTCGTCATCTCATGCATGTGAATTATGTTGGCAATGCGCAATCATCACTGCGACTTACAAGCTTTGAATCGCGCGGGCCATAAGTTACTGATTACTGGTCCCGAAGATTCAAGTCGTCGAAAAAAATAGGTGTCAGCTCATTTAAAGGTCATCTCCCACATGGAAATGAATTGATGTCACGGTGTCAATTAATCAACAAGCAAATGGTTGCAAAGTTATGGCTGTAATTATTTATAAACAATTAATTAATCCGTTGGTTTAGGATAACTATGCTTTTGATTTATCAGAAGGTTTAAATACTGTTGATTTAGTTCAGTTTATGACACCAGTCGTAGGCAGCAGCATGTGCATCTCGGGTAGCAACCGGTTATCAGCTGGCGCGCTCAAACAACTTTCACATTGGATCGCGTACAGCTTTAGCATAGCAAAGATTGTGTTTCAAAATTGATCATTTTAATCTTGCAGTAGCACGAAATAAAGTCCTCAAGTTCTCTGCAGATTGTATTATAATGCAACATTACTTCCCTAACAGTGTTTCTTGGGATATTTTACCCTTCAATGATATATAACGGAGTATTAATTTCAAAGAATACAAAAGTAAAGATGGCACACTCGTGCAACTAACTGCACTGTCATTCCGAAGATATGTCACTCACTCTATTCTTTGTACACGTGGGCTTCGATATGCTTGGCTTGGCACTTTCTACAACAAAAATAAAAACACCTAACCTCTGCTGCGATGTTTGAAATGATACGATGTAGGTTTACCCACCAATCTTACTGTATATGGGTGAGTTCCTCTGGAACTTCACGTAGTAAATGGTACTCACGAAAAATGTAAAATAAAGGGTACAAAAATGTTTCAGCGACTTTCGGCTGAGAAATGATACGATAATAAAGCTCTTTCAACTTAAAATAAGGGACCTAACTATAGGGTGTATCCTAAACTATAAGAAGCCTACTCCTTCTGTCCTCATGATGTCGTTTACATGACATAGAATCACAGCTCCTTGCTGGCTTATAAATACACTGAAAAATACATGTAAATGTGCACCTGCCGTATATGACACGGACTGTGATGTCTAACTGAAAGATTTTCCCAGTGCCAAGAAGAAAATATGTACATTTCTACCTAAGTGGTCAAATTATCGAGTCGTTTCGGCTAAAAATACATTCAAATTCTACATCAACCTGGACAAACCTTGTACAAAGACAATACAGGACTCACGATTACTTCTTAGGGTAGATCACCTTCCATAATTCCCAATGGAAGGGGTAATATGCTTCCAGGGCTCCTAGCATATTCCTGGTTAAGGCTATGGGTTTCGGCCTTTCCTTTTGGTCCTTGGTTCTCGTCTCGTACATGGCTTGTACCTCGTGATGTTGGTTGGACAATTCCATGGTGGCGGTTTATTTCATCAGTGTTTCCCTCACATCAGGAATTACTCCATCACGACGCTCTCAAAATAATGTTGAAAAATCACCATCACGTGGTGCATTATCGTAGGCGTTGCGGTAATTATATACACAAACTCTATGTGGAAATATCGTATACAAAGGCTCACTGGCTTTAATAATTGCAGGTGATCAAATACTCTGCTTTTTCCGGCCACAGGCTCTAGTAATACCATACACGTGGTATTGCTCACAGATTTTATATGTTTTCAAATCACTAAAAATCCCACTAATCACAATGGCACACGAATGTTGTATAGCTTGGCCATGATTAGAATTTTATGTTGTACACGTTGGGCAATTAATCGTAGTTGTAAATTTAATATGACGCCTGTCTTCAGACGTGACCTCGTGGTCAGTGAAAAAATGTCGATTTCACTAAAATCACATATTACATCTTACGGTATCGTAGCACTGGCCTTGCCTGGCCTAAATAAAACCTTTCGTAGACTATACTCACAAGGATCAGCCTGATGGCTGTCGATTTGTAGTCCTCCCAAATTATGGGGTTTCATTCGCCTAATGCGGCCTTCGTCAAAAATGATGGACAGAAATTACGACACGTCCTGCCTTAGCGGACTTTCAAAACGGTGTGTCTATGCGTAGCACGGCTTCCTGGTTTGAAGGAAGTAGTTGAGTCGAGTAGCGACTATTTACATTGTCCTCCGCGTGTCTGCGGTGAAAAATACTTTTACCATAAAAGTTATCTTCCATTTCCAAAAGGCATAGAAGATGGTAAATTATACAGAATTAATTATTATACGATCCTGATATATGTGGTATTAAAACAGTAAGTAATATATCTCTAGGAAGAAAATAAGCTGTCCTCTCCGTAGTCAAAATAGCGGAATGTTCATGAGGAAGCTTCAAGAGCATGTGGAGTAAGTATGCTCTCATGGAAATATTTGAAACATGAGTCTAGGCGGGCTCACTACGCACACGTATAGTACCTGACATTTTAGATTAATTTGGAGTAACTTATATACGTCAGTTCTACCAACATGATTATAAGCTTGCTGATAATACCAATTTTCAAATACATGTAACTTATATACTATCTGTTGGATTTCAACCAAATTTTGTATGTGCTATGTGTAACATAACAGATATGACCATAAGTATTGTTAAGGGACACTGGGACTGAAATTTTAGTGAAATTTGTGGAAAATGTCGATTTTCGTTTTTTTCCATATTAATACACACCCCTATCCCCTGCGGATCATATAGCTGTGTTTTTATCCGAATTCCGCCATTTTTAAATCCCTGGCGAAGCTTTAAAATGCACGGTGTGTCCTTTAAACGCCCCAGAACAGTAAGTGTCCTGAAGGTTCTGAGTCTTGGTGTTTCTACAATCGAAGTATCGCAGCTGGTAAAACACCACAGAGTCATGACAAAATGGCTGTAGAACTTTAAGAACCCTTAGTTGTCAAGATTATGCCTGTTTATCAAAGGCTGGCATTAGATGAGCTACTATCCAGATGCATCCGTGGTGCTACTGAAAATCAGAATGAGTCTCTGCATTCTGTTATCTGGAGGAAGTGCCCAAAGGAGATTTTTATTTCACGGAAAATACTTGAAATTGCTGTTAGTAATTCTGTAGAAGAATTCAACATGGGGTGTAGTGCAACAACAGAGTTGAAATCAGGAATAAGACTAACTTCAGTATCTCATGTCACAGCACAAACCCTTGAAAGATGTGACAGTCGCAGGAAGAATGTACGTCCGCGGTCATAATTGGAGAAGCGAAAGGCATGTCGACGGAAGGTGAAACTGACAGAAATGAAGGAGGAGGCTGCAAAACAGAGGAAGGAGGGTGCCACCTATGCTGTAGGACAATCCTAATGTCATTGGTAAGCTGAAACCTTGTAAATTGTGCATCATTTTAGAAAATTGCTGTTTTCTCGGATTCACTTTTTCAGGCATTCAAAATGTTACTCGCGTCATAAATATTATGATATTGCTTTCAAAATGGGAATTTATTATCTTCATTGCAATGACTATAAACCTGCGGATCGTTTTTTAGTTTGCACTTTTGGTATGACTGCAAAAAAAATTCAAACTAGAAAAAAACTTGGATATGAAAAAAAAATCTTGACACTCATTAATGCAATTCAAAATCGGATCCGTAGGTTTCTTCCAATTGTTATAGTGCAATAGAATATTACCTAAAAGTTACACTATCTGTTTTTTTTCTTTACGCTGCTGACCTTTATAAAACTTGAATAATTAGCACAATAAATGTACAAAATAATTAATATCTGGAGAACTAATCAACTTACAATGCTCACGTTTCCCACAGTGCTTTATAATATGACTATTCATAACCGTATAAAATTTCAAAGCTGTACCTCAGTTTATATAGAATTTGAAAATTTCAGTCCCAATGTCCCTTAAGAGCAATCAGGGCTGCCAACTGTTAATAAATGCTGTCCATATTTTTTTACCCTAATATCAATATATCAGAAAGTCTGCAAGCCAACAGCTTTATACTTTGCACACGTATAGCACCTGACATTCTAGATTAATTTGGAGTAATTAATATAAGTCAGTGCTGCCAACATGATACTATGCCTGCTGATAGGTCCAATTTTAAAATACATGCAACTTCTATACTAACAAATGGATTTCATCCAAAATTGGCACAACAAGATATCATAATATTTCAGATTATTTCTGACCAGCACACGCATGACATTGTTGCCAACATGCTTTTACGCGTGCTGATAAATCCAGTCTAACTGGATGTAACGTCCATTGCACTCCAACCAAATTTTGTATTCTGTACCTTAAGAGATGGAACTAAGACTATATTCAGTCACCAACTGTAGTGCTCTATTAGGCTACATTATACCAGATATATTTCGAACTAATTAGACATTTCGATAATATCAAATTAATTTCGTCATTATTCTAGATAGGTGCATATACTGCAGATTACCCATTGGTATGAAACTTAATTTTAAGAAAAGTAGGCTCTTTAGTTCGTCACGGAACTTCTTGTCGGAAATGTACAGTATGCTATTTTTTCATCGAGGCTTACTTATGCGTCACAAACTGGTTTTTGCACTCTTTTGAGGCGACCTTCGTTTGATTGTCGCATCAGAGCCTGTTTTTTTGTGGATTGTATCAGCGAAGATACGGAGCTGAGTCTCACGTCTTCAGCTTGATATTTCCTCTGTTTTGTGAAGTATATGTAGACGATGGTCCCTAGTGATTGTCACTGTCCACCAGTCGCATTATTTTCCTTATTTCGGCGTATGTCGTTGTGATTCGACATTTCTACCTTGTGCAAGCCTATTTTCCTTCGAAGCTATTTTCATATCTGATCGATTATTCCTTCATTCTCGTGACTTAATTTTATGTAATTGTCATTGTCTTTACTTTGTTTGTTAATTTTTGTGTTACTTCCTCATGCTTCGCTATATTGCATAATTCAATGTGATTACCTCAGTCCCCCCCCCCCCTTTTTTTTCTTTTTGCTTCCTACACGCGTCCACCCTCACTTCCTGCTTCCGACACACTTTTCTTTGACCGCCCCCTTCTGGATTTCACAACATCATAAGCGTCTTAGTTCTGTTTTTACTCTGTGCATTCCAGCTCATGTCACCTTAGTAAGTAGACGTTCCTTTCATTCAATTCAGTGAGCAATTCTGTAATTTTGCTTTACCTTTGAAATTTGGTTTTTGAATCGTGTTTACAATTTATTTGTTCTTTATTATTTAAGTTTATTTCTAGATTTCTCTTATTTTTACTTTTTCTCCTGTTTTATTTCTACCTTTGATTTGTTATTTGTGCACAATTGTTTGATTCATTATTAATATATTTTATTTCATAAGTACTCCACCTTGCTTCGGTCTTCTTCTTCTTTCTTCGTTTTGTCCACTTAGGGAGCGCCCTTGAACTTGTTGACTCGGGTTGATGGAGCTTTCCTCTTCTTCTCCTCCCAAAATCTCCTCATGATCTCGCTATGCCCCTTCTTACGTTCCTCCGTCCATTTTTTTCCAGTGGTCTTTTTAGCTTTTTCGGCGAAAGAGTGATTTGTAACTCGGGTTCCAAAAGTCTTGCGATTCATGATGCTATCTTCTGTAATGTTTATTTCCTTTAAGTCCTGTTTGATTTCTTCTAACCAACTGATTTTGACCTTCTTTGAATTAATTATATCAAGCAGTTTTTTTGCATATCTGGTGTTGTCCATTCGGCAGATGTGACCATAAAATTTCAATCGTCTCTTATGCACGGTATCAGTGAACTTATTGATTACTGTGTACAAGTCTGTGGTTTTCCTTTTAATCCATATGCCATTAACATAAACGGGGCCATATATTTTCCTGAGAATTTTACGTTCCTGGATTTCGATTTCACCAATTTGAGAGTGGCCTCCTAGAGATATAGTTTCGGAGGCGTACAATGCTTCCGGAAGAACAACTGTCTGGTAGTGCCGTAGTTTTGCATTTCGTGACATCACTCTTTTATTATAGTGATTCCATGTTATTCGGTATGCTTTCTGAAGTTTGGTAGCTCTTTCTAAATTAGCTTTCCTGTCCAATCCAGACGGTACAATAATTTCTCCTAAATATTTGAAGGAAGGTACGTGTCTAATTATTCCCTAGTTGGTCTGAAGTGGAGATCTCGGGATATTCTGGTCTCCATTTACTATGAAATGCGTCTTCTCATACGATATTTGGAGTCCTGTCTTTGATGCTAACTCATGTAACTTCTCTATGGCATACTTGGTTTCTTCACTAGTCTTGGTAAAGATAGCTAGATCATCAGCAAAAGCTAGGCATTTTACTTTTATTTTCTGTTCCAGAGTACCAATGCTTATGCCTTTGATGTTGTTTTCCCACTCCCTGATGACTTTGTCTAACACTAAGTTAAAAAGCAGTGGGGAGAGGCCGTCACCTTGTCGAAGTCCGGTATGTACTCCACCTTGCTTCGGTCTTATTATTTCTTATATTTAAGTTCCTCGTTTATCTTTCGTTCGACTTTGTCAGTCTTGGCTTCGTACTGCAACGAAGTCACGACTAACACGCCTCTGGGATCTTTGATCAGTTATAAGAATTTAATTTCTCTTTTTATTTTTATTTAGACAATTTATTTGTTATTATATATTTTTTTTGAAATCATCTTTCTCTCGATCCGCAATCTTGGGCCCAGCATGAATCGAACGACACATCATTTCCCCCAGCTCTTCAGCGACCTTGTTTTTTTCTGTTCGTTTTCTGCTATGCTATTTTAATAACTTAAAAGAACATGCGGTGCAAAGTGAAATTTTGTAAGTTGATAGAGGCTATTGACATATGTAGGATATATGTATATAGGCTGTATAGATCTTCAAGGAACTATTTGTTTTCACTCGATTTACACGTCTGTTATGTCGTAGGGAAGGTCTTTTGTATCTATCGACAGCAAAATTATTTTCAAAAATTCCTTCATTCATTTTTTTTATGGGTGTCTCCTCCACAAGCGATGCCATTGTTGACTCCAATGCGCGAGTCGAAGCCGAGTTGCGATTGATTCTCCCACCAAATGTTAGTTATAAAGTCTGATAGGTTTTCTGCAATCAGAAGGATGTAGCAATGCTGACATTCACCACAGGATGAGCGTAGGTGCAAAACTTATGAGTGATGGTAGTGCACGGGAATGGTGAACAGACATCCATGACGAAGGGGAGCAATGGGGCAGATGACCTCGTAGTTCCATCCCTTAAAACCTCAATAACTAACCAACTAACTAACTAAGGTGGACAAGGACGCGAGTTTGTCCCCTGGTTGTGAGTGATGATATATTTGTCCGTGACAAGCACAGGTGTACGATAAGTGAACGTTCTACAGCAATTCCAGACATTCCAAGGTCTTCTCTGTACAAAATTGTGAATACACACCTAGGATACCGGAAACTTTGTGTACGTTTGGTCACAAAAATGTTGATTGACAGTCACAAAACTCAGCGGATGGCGTCAGCTGTAATATTTCTCACGCGTTACCTTAATGGCGGGGAAGAGTTTTTTAAGTCTATCGTTACCGGAGAACAGACTTGGATCCAGTATGACAATCCAGAAACTAATGAACAGTTAAATTGGAGACACACTTCTTCTCTTAACAAGCCAAATAAGTTTAAACAAGACACTGAGCAAAGGGAATTAATGGCTACTGTTTTTGGAAACATAAAGTTGTCTTGATAGTGGACTTTATGGAGCAGAGGAACACAATAGCAATAACAATGGAAGTTTAATGTGAAACTTTACGTCACCTCCACCAGAGCGATCAAAACAAATGAAGAGGCATGCTCTCTCCCGGTGTGGTTTTGACGATGCACGACCGCACATGGCACTGTGCCAACGTGACGAAATACCTCAAAACATTCCTTCATTCATTCATTCATTTATTTGCAATTGCGGGTGTGTCCCCAGGTGGCAAATTAGATATATATAACAAATAAATAATTTTACATAACAATTCAATAACAATTAAACGGGAGTATTTACACAAATAGTCAGTATTTTCTTGAACACACCCATATGTTTGAAAAAAGGATTTAAGACTGAGGCAGGTAGAGAGTTCCAGTTATCAATGGCACGGTTCACAAAAGAATATAATAAGGTATTTATTGCAGCCAATGGCCATGAGGCAATATAAAAATAATAATAAAAACCCAAAATATTCAAGATCACATTCAACTGTCATTGACAACAAAAGCTATTAAGTGACTCAACTCTCCGTCCGCATGTCATGGCATGATCCCTTTCACAGACACTTCCACACAATTTGCAAATGCATTCCATACTAGGCTCATGATACCCTTCCATTTTGCAGTACTCTCCAAACTCCTTGAACTTATCCTCACTAAACGCCTCTATCCTTATCTCAACTCTCTCAACCTCCTCCCCCCCCCCCCCCACCAAACTGGATTTCGCCCCTCCTTCTCTACACATGATCATCTCTTTCATATCACCGCCTCTATCGAATCCTTCTCCACCTCTCCTAACAATAAACATGCTCTTCTCCTCTGCTTCGACATTGAAAAAAGCTTTTGATAAAGTCTGGTATCCCGGCCTCCTGTACAAGCTCCTTCACCTCCCTTTACCTACTACTTACGTCCGCTTCTTCGCCAACTTCCTTTATCACCGTACCGCCCAGATTCTCATTCATGGTACTCCCTCTCACACGCTCTCTCTTCACGCCTGAGTTCCACAAGGCAGTCCTCTCCCCCCTCTTCTCTATATCCTCTACACTTACGATCTTCCTCCCCCTTCTCCACCTCTTCGCCTTTATCAATATGCCGACGACCTTGCCATTCTCGCCCTCTTTCCTCGCTCCCATCGACTCCAATTTTTTGTTCAAGAATACCTCCACACCCTCAAACCTGGTGTAACCACTGGCATATCCAAATCAACCCCCACAAATCCCAATATCTCCACATCAAACGCTCCCTCAAACGCCGCCGACCCACACTCCGTCTCCATCTCACCTTCAACAACGTCCCAATCCCTCAACCAAATCACCTTAAATACCTCGGACTTACCTTTCAAAATAACCTTCAATGGAACCTTCATTTCGACTCCGTCTATAAACGCTCTCTCACTCGTTTCCGCATCTTCCGTCTCCTCACATCCAAGACCTGGGGCCTTCAGCCCCAACAAATCCTCAACTTTTACAAATCCTTCATCCGTCCGGTCTTCACATACGCTTCCCTCGCCTGGCTTACCGCCCCTCCCCGACAATATTTCCGTCTCCAAACCCTAGACCGTCACGCAGTCCGTATTGCCTATCACCTCAAACTAGACACTCCCTCTGCCACTCTCACTTCCATGATCACCCTTTCTCCCATTCTTACTCATCTTCACTCTCTACGCTTCTCTTACCTCGTCAGCGCTCGTCGCCTTCATTTGCCACAACCTCTTGGAGCCCTCGCTCTTTCACCCTATGCTACTGCCATCCTCACTCTAACCCGTACTCCCGCCACCGGTCACCTCTTCCCCCCAATGTAGACTAGCCCCCAGCCCTTTTATCTCTGCGCCGGTTTTTCACCAGACTCCACATGCTCTGTCGACTCGGCTGGGGGGGGGGGGGAGGGTGTACTGTACCCGTTCGTCCTGGGGATGCGATGACCCATCTGCTATTACATCGCATTCCTGGAGTTCCAGGACAGAGCGGAGTTAAATGAATCTCTAGTCAAATAAGGAATGTGTCGGAAATTCAGCTGAGTTATCGAAAAAGCAGTGGGTAACACGAGACAAAGTATCTCTAGGGTCGTTACGGGCTTAAGTTTAATTTTAAAAATGCAAATATAAATGGGCGCCATCAACTGAAATCCTAGCAAACCACCTCCTTTCCTGGTTAAGCCTTACTCAAAACAAGGAAAGAAAAAGGAAAATCACACCATCATCAGATCACAACTAAGATAAAAACAAATTTATTTCACTTTGATAGTCAGACAGACATTTTAAATATTCATCCTACCTGAGAGCATGGTCGAATGCCAACGTTAAATTGTCATTGTCCAAAAATTGAACCATCTCTTTTCTAATCAAAAATATTTCATCCGCATAGAACAGAAAAATCTCTAAAGTTCTCTTGGGTTCTCAGGATCACTGTAGCACTATGTCTTTCGTCACTGACATTTGTGAAACCTGAGACCTAATTTCTCGTTAATTTAACATCATGAATGTGGATTTGAAAAAGTTATTAATCTGTCTAAACATACACATATTATAATCACATATTTTAAATATCACGTATTTTATGGCTTGCATGGCATAATTTAAATGTTGAACACGTTAGTAAAATGCTCCTAAACATCGAATAATTAATTTACACTATTTACATTGTCATTCATTATTACTTGTTTGTGAATTACAGAAAATTCACGGCTCATTGGTCATCATTATCATCATCATCAAAATTAAATATTTCTCACGTTAATTCTCATTTCAAAATTCAACATATTCCTGTCAGAATCATTAACTCATCACCATTAAATCATTTAAATGAAAATTATTATCATCACTTCATTATGCTTTCTAATTATTCACACAATCTTATTTTATCATCTACTTCAGATTAAATCATCTTAAATCATCAATACAAATTGTTTAATTCCTCAACTCAAGTTGCAATTCCTCAAATTATATCTCAATTAAATTTATTTTAATTCGATATAAATTCATTAATCATCAGCTTCTTTAATTAATTATCACCTTCTAATTCAGTTATTCATCATCTATCCAATCATCTATTAATTTATTTAAATCAGTTTATTCATCCAATCTTTAATTCATCCATTTATTTAATTCATTGATTTATTCCAAAATTTAATTTATCAATTTATTTAAATTTCATTCTTCTGGTTATTTAGATTTTTATTATTTCAACTAGTCATTCTGATTTTTATTTCATTAGGTCAGATCATTAATATGCTCAAATTTCAGATTATTATTTCATTAATTATTATTCGCAGAAAATCTTGTATTATCAACTTTATTTATTTGTTTAATTTCCAAACAAATTGTTTAATATGGGTTATAGAACGTTGTCTTACAGTTTTATCACTTCCAAGTTATATTTCGTATTTAATTTTCATGCCAAAAAATAGTATTGCCTTCACGACATCACGTTGGATCTGACTATCCACAACGACATTATATATCCTCAATTCTTCAAATATCACATTTGAATACAACAATTATTCCACAAAACTCCATAAATATTCAGCAATCTCAACAATTACGCTAGACTGGGTTCGACAACCTCATGTCTGCTTCAAAATGCATTAGCAACATTGCAACTATCACTTGGCAACTTCCACAAAATGCCTATCACAAACTTCACTTAACCATGTTGCATGATCTACAAAAAATATATAACTGGCTTCAAATTATCAACGCACACAACCTCCAATAACTGTAATTACTCTGATCACATCTAGACAACTTCTTAAACAATTGGAAAAATATTACCTTAGTAATTCAAGATCTGCTTTCAAATAGCATAAATTCTCTTACAATTCTCATAATTCACATCACAGAAAAACACCAATGTGCTATAATCTCTCATATCAAAATCTGCAATACTGATCTGCCTTAAAATAAATCTGACCATTAATGATTCATCTTACAAGATTCAATTACTTTAAATCCTTCTCAAAGGTATCAAACACAATTATAAAAATCATCTAAAGCATCAGCTGTACCAGCTGTTAAACTGAAAGTACTCTCAAAAGAGTATAGCAACAAAATATTGGATTGGCAAACAAGAATTACAAATGTAACCCTGATGACATTTATCTCTACTTTATTTAACAAAATTTCGACTGATATGTGACTAGTAGTTCCTTGTTCGATTCACTTACAATCTCATGTACACTCGGATGATAAAAATGAGTCCCTCAATGGCAAGTAAGATGAGTAACCACCGTACAATCGTATACATACGAAAGACCTCGCCCCGTCGACTAACATGATAGTGCCCTAAACGATGGGTAAGATGAGTAACCACCATACAATCGTATAAATACGAAAGACCCCATCTCGAAGACTATATGAGTGAATGTACCAGATAGGAATCAACAAGTCTCTGGTTGTCATATAAAAGCGATATTCATTCACTAAAGTGAATAACATCTTAATATCTCCAAACAATCCAATGGAAAAAATCCCTACTGATGAATAATACACACTCGCTAGTATGCAATGAACTGACGAAGTAATTTAGATAATCAAATGCAGATCACGAGTTAGAAATACTCGTCACACAAAAAAAAACTACTCATGAAAAAAATCCTTACTGGAAAAATGTCTAAAAGACCAAACATCTGCTTAATAAAGCCAACCAATGGTGAGAATTTCGTATAATGATGCCTGCCATATCATATGGTCACGCCATATTCTAGCAAAATTCGAAGCATATAAAGTCAAAGCCATGTCTTAACAATCGTATCACTCCTATTAGAAAAATATACATGTGTGCCCAGTATTCATAAATATAATCGTATCAGGAAGTTATAACTCTTACAGTACCTTCTCATAATCATCTGTTATTAAATTTCAAAGATCGTCGATTTTCCCTATGTAATGAATTTCTCGAAAGATGGGCGTGAATATCATTCCATCCATGCAATGACGATTGCCTTCGAATTCCAAGTGAATCAGCTGGTGGACCTCCTTCTCGTCAGGAATCGAATCCATCGCTCTGTGGTGCCATCGCGTCTCTGTCTGCGTTTACTCCGACATGATGAACTTTTGGTTATCCATAGCGGATATTGTCCAAATCCTCACGAAAAAGTTCATAGAAACAGCGGACCCCCTATTCCTCTTCTACGTTACGCCACTGTTCTATACAATGTTCAGTTTGAGTGTTGAAAGTTCATTTTCCACAGCGGTTTAGTTTTACTTGTAGAAAATAAAATTGTTTTATCAGAGTGTCTAAGTTTATGAAACACCCTGTATCTGTGTTCATACTCGGTAATTCATAACACTGCATAAGAAATAATTGCATTAATGCACGTGCTAATGTTCAGAAGTGCATATGCTTACAACATTCCGTTTGCTTAAAATTTTTAATGTTGCTTGGAATGCGTTATGAAATGCATAGTCGTAATGTCATTAAGAAAAACTATGTTCATTCGAAGTTGAAAGTTGCAGTATCTCGTAACTATCTGCTCTTATAATTCAAATGCTGAATAAACGTTCCAAATCAATGTAGTAATGAAGTTCAGCTTCTGTTATAATGCTTGCGTATAATAATGGAAAATAACCCGCTCGGTTTTACTGCAATGCTATAATCATCTCCGCCTAAAGCTGGCCTCGCCATGTCGCTCTACTATGCCGTTCTGCGTTGAAATGCACCTTGGAATAAAGTTCTCCAACTACTCGCAATGCTGTTTTAAAAACCCCGGCCTCCTATGCTTGTTTGCGGCGGATGTCCGACCGGCTCACTGACCTACTTGTCGTTCGCTGCTCGGAGAAGTTGAGACTGTCGCTTTCACTTTCCGTGACAGTTTCTGTTCGCTGCGCGACCTTGTACCATGCGCTTGGCGTGTGCTACTCAGCTCGACTCTCTTGCTTGGCTCACAGAGCTCCACTGACAGTCTCTGCACTGCCTTGACCCTTACCTGCCTGGTGCAGTCATGTGACGTTCTCCCCACCACTGTGCTCTTGTGTCACAACTATAATCTCGAACCCCCATCATCTCGGCTATTAAGTTATAAAATAACTTAAGGGTTATCTGACTTCCTTCAAATAATTACCATATATAATGCATGTTATATCTCCTCTTCTGAGATGTTTAAATACCATGTTCTATATAGATCTTAATAAAGCTTCATATTTCCATCCATAATTCCATCTGCTTGCAGATGTCAGTGCCTTCTAAATCCTAGACCTAATACGTCATCCTGACATTCCTCTTGACTCGATCTGAGCGCTATCTTTTCTTAACTCTTCCCAAAACCTCAACTACGGCTTAATGTCTGCTGGCGTAGCCGATAGCCTCAACTAGGTATCGGGTACATCTCTCCCGTACATCTCCTTTTTTTTCTTATCAGTATTGAGAAAAAAAATACACTCTCAGGCATTCTATATATAACACATGTACACGATAGCTCTACAATTCTCTTAGTCAGCATGATGGTACTTTCTAATGCTAGCTGCATTAAAAGTTCCTACGACTTCATCAGTATCCATTCTGACAATCTTGTAGCTATTATTCTGGTACGTTTCTGACTCTCAATAATGATGATTGACTTCCAATGATTAGCATCTTTCTCTAAAGTTAATTTGACGTTTTTTTTTCCTTCGCCACTCGTGCTTGCTCGATTGACATCTCTGACTGTCTCCTCGAGTGGTGCACTAGGCTGTCTATTTTCTTACCTCGACCTCTCATATTCACGATTATCTCGCCTTTCATTAGGATCGTTTCTTCGGTCATCCTGCCTGTCGTTCCGATTATACTGTTGACCTTGGCTCCAGTTGTTTCTACCACGATATATATTGTTGTATCTATTCCTATCTTGATATCTGGAATTCTGGTTATAATTTCTGTATCGGCTGTCTCTTGCTTCCTGATCGTATGGCCTCTCATATGGTCCTCTATA
The DNA here is from genome assembly GCA_946902985.2 of Meconema thalassinum. Lineage (NCBI taxonomy): Eukaryota > Metazoa > Arthropoda > Insecta > Orthoptera > Tettigoniidae > Meconema > Meconema thalassinum. Next base: position 104,355,213 of record OX336398.1, read on the forward strand.
CCGATCATTTCCACGAACGTTACGGATGTTTCCTCGATTTCCTTCGTTCCTTCTGTTTTCCCAGGAATCTCTTCTGTCCGTTTGAGCTGCGTTATTAACGACTACCACATTCACCTCTTGCGTGTTCCTATTGTCGTTTCTTGTATTTCTAGGCGTAACTTGAGCGCTTGTATAGTCCAATCGCCGTAAAATGTCGTCATAGTGCTCAAGTGTGTTTGCTCCCGACGCTATGAGTGATCGCTGTACCTCAATCGGTAACTGTCTCGCTATAGCTTGCAAAAGCTCTTCTTCTGGCAATGGAGGAATCAGAAACTGTAATTTAGCCAACTGTGACGTAAAATAATTGGCATAATGCGTTGGATGTGACGTAGAATAACGCTTGGAGTACATTTCTGCTCTCACGTTCAGTTGATCCTCTGCACTCCAAAATCTCCTTAAGAATGCCATTGCAAATTGCTCCATATTCGCAAAATTGCTTCTGAATGCTCTAAACCAAGTTAGTGCAGACCCGTCTAAGGCGCGTTCGACTATCCTTAGCTCTCTTTCCTTGGCTACTCTATGTTCCGCCATGTAGTCTCGAATATCTCGCAGAAATTCGACTGGTGTGACCCCTGTATTTCCAGAAAACTTCCTCGGCTTGTCATCCAGATTTCTGATAATGGTGACTGGACCTGAGTATCGTTCACTTGTACCCAACGGACTCCTATTCGAACTCGGATTATCCTGAGGGGTTGAACTTGCCCTTTCGAATGTCACATTCGGTTGCGTTTGACGGTCTTCTCCCATGCTAACTTCTTGATTACTCATACTGCGGTCTATCGCTGTCTGATTCATCGATATTTCCCCTGATGTAATATTTTGACTGGTGAAACTGTTAATTATAGATTCTAGTTTAGTTATCCTATCTTCTGCCAGTTTCTCTACGGTCTTGACCTGAGTCTTCAACTCATCCAACGACGTATCATTCTGCGTTTTATTACTCTCCTCTAAATCGTTTTTCAACTTGTCAATCTTGTCTTCGCATGTATTCTTTACTGACGCGACTTGTTCCTTTAACAGATCAACATCTGGAAAGGGGTGTACCAAGTGGATGTGGTACATCCTAAGGGATTTAGACAGAATGAAGTTTCGGGCACAAAAGGTGATAATGAAGGACAGAGCGGGAAAAGACCAAAAAGTTAAGATTTAGATTTAAATGATATTTATTTAATATAAAGCGAATATGTCGCCAGGAATGATAGCTTCAAAGAAGTTACTTTAAAAACTGACAATAAAAATTAATAACAATTAAAAGGTACTTGTTTCTCCAGGAAACGTAAATAGAGCAGTGACTAACTTTAAAGTATTAAATATAAAATTACTAAAAAGGAAGCATAATAATTTAAATTCATACCAAAGTGGATTAAAATGAAATACTCTTCTGACGGAAAGAATCCGGGCAGAATAAAAGAAGTGAGGGGGTACCACCTCTTCTAAGGTACGATACAAGAAGTATCAGGCCGGCAGTCGGAGGTCCTCAGTAGCTGGCGGCAATTTAGTGCGCCCGCTCTGGCGGTGCGAGGTCAGTCTGGGATGTTCCAGGGTTCCGGGTTCGGAACTAGAGTAGATGATGATAGGTTCTCCTAAAGATAGCGACCAGCATAGAGAGGCTCTTGGTAATACCTCCTGCGGCTGGTGAAATGATGTTCTCAGAATTACGATTTGCAGAGTAGATCCATGTTGAAGATTTTTGGTTGAAGTGCAGGCTGATGAATTTAGACTGCCCGGCCAGGCCGCCAAGTCCAGCAGAGAGATTATGCCGGCGGAGAAGAGACTCCGGCAGCCAGAGGTACCCCGAGAGGGCAGTAACCCCAGCAGGGATGTTGGTGAGCAGATGTGATCAGTTGCGAAGAGTGGACAAGAGTAGACACTGTAGGCCGGGAGACCTCAGGCTATATAGCGGTAGTGACGTCAGCGCGCGGAACCTTCTAGCATGAAGGTGTGGCGAGAGAGCAGCCAATCACAGCACAGCCCCATGCACAATGCGAGCGTCACCGCTGGAGAGAGCTCAGTGCTCGTGAGAAAATGTGACGGTATAGTACGTCTAGAAAGACACTACAGAAAACAGGTGAGTAGACATGAATATTATAGAAAAGCAATTAAATTGAAACACCAATATTAAACAAATCAGAACACCGCGTTCAGACTGCAATTCACGAAATTAAAATAATGGGGCAGAAAAATTGAACGTGTGTTTCACACCGTAAGGGAAACATAGCCAACAAAAAACATTCGCAAAGCGAACATGCTGGGAGGGGCGAGAAAAAATTGCAGTAAGAAAGCGCAGAAGTTAGGCCTCGCGTGGCAAAGGAGCAATCATGGTGATTGGCCTAAGAAAATGACCAGCAGAAGTCTGCAGTTTTACCACGCGAACCCTACCATCTCTGCCAGGAAAGCACTCAACAACCCTACCCAAATTCCAAACAAGAGGAGGACTAGGGTCTTTCAAAAGCACCAAGTCCCCCACCTGAAGGTTAGAGCAGGAAAAAAGCCATTTGCCACGCTGCTGAAGCAAACCGAGGTATTCCAACCTCCAGCGACGCCAAAAATTGTTGCGCAAACTTTCAATTTTGCGCCAAGAAATGGCTAAAGAAGATTGAGAATTAGAATATAACAAAGGGGGGGAGGCAGTCAATGGACCACCGATAAGAAAATGGCCCGGCGTTAATGGTAGAAGATCTGAAGGGTCATTAGATAAGGGTGATAAAGGACGAGAATTAATTATGCCCTCAATAAAAATAATTAAAGAATTAAACTCTTCATGAGAAAGGGGGGTGTGGCCACAAACACGTCTAAGGTGCTTCTTGGTGAGTTTCACACAAGACTCCCACCGTCCACCTTGATGGGGTGCATAAGGGGGGATGAAGTGCCACTTGAAATTTCTCTGGTGAGCATAATCAGTAATCCTTTCCAGCGCTGCATTTTGAGTAAGAGCTCTCTTAATTTGCTCAGAAGCTCCGATGAAATTTTTAGCATTGTCGGAAAATACTTCTGAAGGAAGCCCTCGGCGAGCAGAAAATCTGGCAAAAGCCGCCAAAAAATAAGCAGTAGAGGCGTTGGTAACTAGTTCTAAGTGAACTGCTCCGGTGACCATACATACAAACAGCGAAATATAGAGTTTTCCAAAAATACATTTTTTGGCCTCAGGAGAATTTTTTCTGTAAACAAAAGGCCCGGAATAATCCACTCCCGTAAAGGCAAAAGGTCTAGCAGGCGCAGATCTAAAGTTGGGAAGATCACCCATGAGCTGAGTGGTAATTTTAGGGTTGGATTTAAAACATGGAATACACTTCCGGATAACAGAGGTAACTTCATGGACTCCGTTTATGGGCCAATACCTTTCATGAATGACAGAAAGTAATGTACGAGTTCCAGCATGAAGATGCTGGTAATGATACTGACGAATGATTAGAGAAGTGACATGATGCTTTGAAGGAAGAATAATTGGGTGTTTTTTATCCTCGGAATGATCAGCCAAAGATAAACGTCCTCCAACTCTTAGTAAACCATCAGTGTCCAAAAAAGGGGCGAGTGATGAAAGCCTACTCGATTTCTTAAGGGATTGACCTTGGGACAACACCTGACATTCTTCAGAGAATATTTCTTGTTGAGTAAGCCATAAGATTTTTGTAGTGGCTAAACCTAATTCAGAAAGGGTTAAATATGGCTTAGGAAAAAGGGGTTGTTCTACCACAAAATATTTCCATCGAAGGAGATAAGCCATAACCCTCACCAATTTATGGAAAGAGGAATATCGCTGCAAGAGAAGGGGAGAGTCAGAAACGAGAAGAGAAGATCCAGTAATCTTACCAGCATCCGGCAAGTCTGATAACTCCGGAAGAGGAAAATTTGGCCAAGCGGAAGGTTCTTGCAGAAGCCAAGGGGGACCGTGCCAGTATAATGTCAGGTTAGCCAACATAAGAGGGGAACATCCCCGAGAAATGACATCTGCAGGATTCTCCTTGCCAGATACATGATGCCATTGTTCAAAGTTAGACAATTGTTGAATTTTGGACACTCTATTAGCTACAAACACCTGCCAATGCGAGGAAGGTTTGGCAATCCATGCCAACGTGATGGCTGAGTCACTCCAAAAGTAAGTTTTGCTAAATCGGATTTTCAAAGATTGGCGGATTTTGACCGATAATTCAACCGCCAGAAGAGCTGCACAAAGTTCCAGTCGTGGCAAGGATAAGGATTTAAGAGGGGCTACCTTTGACTTAGCGCAAATTAAATTGGAAAAGAAATATGACTGGTCAAAATTGCGGCAAACAATATATGCACAACACCCATAAGCTTTCAATGAGCTATCGGCAAAGATGTGAAGTTCATATCCTCCACAAGAGGGAAAGGGAATAATCACTCGCGGGATAATGACATTGGAGAGATCTTCCAAACTATTTCTATAAGAAATCCAATCTTTTTGCAACTCTGAAGGAACTGGTTCATCCCAACCAGTTTTCAAGGACCAAAGGTCCTGCATGAAAAGCTTTGCTGTGACAATAATTGGCGCCAAAAATTGGAGAGGATCAAATATCTTTGCAATCTCAGACAAAATTTGCCGCTTAGTTTGCGGTTTGATGTCACTGAGATTAATTTTGAAAAAGAAAAAATCCTTTTGAGAACTCCAATAGATGCCTAGGGTTTTGATAGAATTACTTTCTTGAAGAAGCTCTACTGAGTCGTTATAGACTGAAGTTAATGGAAATTTAGAAAGAAATTCTTCCGAATTAGAGTTCCACTTGCACAAGGAAAATCCGCCTCCCAAAAGCAAAGCTGTCAAATCTTTAGAGACCTGTAGTGCTTCAGATACTGACTCAAATGAATGAAGAAAATCGTCAACGTAAAATGATGATTTTAACACTTCAGAAGCCTTAGGAGAATACAACGGGCCATCCTGTTCAGCAAGTAATTTCAACGTACGTATGGCTAAAAAAGCAGAGGGCTTTAGTCCATAGGTTAAGGTTTTTAGCCGAAAAATCTTGACAGGTTTAGTAGGCTCGTCGCGCCAAAGAATTCTCTGAAGGTCGCACTGTTGTTGATCGACCAAAATCTGCCTATACATTTGCTTGATATCAGATATCACTGCGATAGGGAACAAGCGAAAATTCATCAAGACAGAAGAAATGTCAGATTGAATAGGAGGGCCTGATAATAATGTGTCATTCAGAGAAGTACCATTGGCATCCAATGCAGAGCCATTAAAGACCACTCTTATGTTTTCCTTTAAAATCTCATTCTTCCAAACTGGATGATGATTGAGGTAAATGACTTCAGATGGGGTATAAGAAGCATCATCTTTCTTGGTAACAACCTCCATGTGATCAAGTGCCTCATATTCCTCCATAAACGTGGAGTATTGAGTTTTAACAACAGGGTCACGTTTAAATTTGTTTTCCACAGCATAGAGTGCTCTAAGAGCCCTAGGGTGTGTTTCAAATAAAAGAGGTGGATTATCCACTCGGGGCATTGTTACGACAAATCTACCCTCTGAATTGCGTTTGGTCGTTTCGCGAAACTGTTTTTCACACATTTCATTTTCAACCGAGGAAGGTGAAACTGAATCTATAGTTTCGATTTTCCAAAATCTTTCAAGTTATAATCGAGACTTGTATTGACAAAATGACATTGAGAGAAATTTTGAAATGACTTACGAGGGACTTGACCCGTTACTAACCAACCTAGCTTGGTATGATGAACAAACACTCCTGGTGATATTTTAACCTTAGAGCTAAGGAGACATTGCCAAAATACTTGGGCACTGAGAAGTATGTCTACCGGAGCGCTCGTATTAAATGTTGGATCCGCCAACTGAATGTTATGAGGAAATTGCCACTTTCTAATTTCAAAAGAATTACTAGGGGTGTTACTGCCAATAGTATCAATGGCAAGGCAATTCAACTGCAATGTTGTGTTACAATTCACAGCATCTTTAATGTGAACACGAACAAAATGCAAAGATTTAACATTGCTATTGTTAATACCGGTAACCTGAATTAATGTAGGTTGCTTGGGAAGACCAAGTTTCTTAATGAGACGCTCACTTATGAAGTCATGGGTGGCGGCATTATCCAATAGGGCACGTGCTTCAAGCCATCTACCAGAAGAGTCTTGAACTTTTATTAACACGGTTGATAGTAGCACCTGGGAACTACGAATTGAGCTAGAGCTCTGAGTATAAGATTGCGCATTAGCTCCTGGGGATGCATCTTTAGAACATCCAGGGGAAGGAGCCTGACGTGGCTTTTCAAACCTATGAAGCAAGGTATGATGTTGAGCCTTGCAATGGGAGCAAGTATTTTTAGATAAGCAATCAGGCACCATATGCCTAGTTGACAAACAGTTGTAGCAATATCTTTTTTGGGCTATTAATTTGCGTCTTTCATCGGTAGAAAGGGCTTTAAAGGCAACGCAGGAATATAACCTGTGAGGTGCTTTACAGAGAATACAATCCGTTGAATTATGCTGAACAGTAAAGACAGCAGATTTGTTTATTTTTGCACCGACTGGTTTCACAACATTAGATTTGTTATCTGCACTTCCTGACATATGACAGGCTACAGCTGACAAAACCTGACATCTATTATTCATAAACGTAAGCAATGAATCATAGGTATATGACGTGTCATTTGTTAGTTCCCTCTCCCATGCCTTTAAGGTTGATGAATCAAATTTAGAAGTAACCAAGTGAATCAAGAATAGATCCCAATGCTCGACCGGTTGGTTCAACCGTGCCAATGCTCTGACATGTAGTTGGACCGCGTCACTCAAGGCTCGCAGTGTTGACAAGCTTTCAGCTCGCAAGGTGGGCAGGTTAAATAAGGCTTGAATATGCCTTTGTAAACATAATTTTTCATTGCCATAACGGCCTTTAAGAAGCTCGATAGCAATGTTATAGTTTTCTCCTGTTAAGGGAAGTTCTCTTATAAGTTGAAGGGGTGGCCCCTGCAAAATGGATTTTAAGTAATGAAATTTCTGAATTTCCGGAAGTGTGGCATTATTATGTACTAATGAACTGAACAATTCAAAGAATGATTGCCACATCTCTTCCTTTCCTGAAAAGTGCGGAATTTCAATTTTAGGTAGCAATGGTTTGATACCGTTCCCATGGTCGCTAATTCTTCCTTGAGTTTCTTCTACCTTCAACGCCAGGGTCAAAGTTCTAACTAATGCCACAGCCTGAGCATGTGTATCAAAGTAATTACTCTCTACTTCTTCCCTATCTGATTGATGTTCTGGACTTTTGATTTCAATTTCAAGTTGCACGAGATCATATTTCTCGTACGCCTGTTCAAAAGCTTTTAAACGCTGGGATATAATGTCAAGGTTTTGTTCCTCTTTCGGTAGAGTAGCTAAATATTTTTGAAAACGGGTGAGTTGACCTTTGTAGGCCGCCCGAGAGTTTAACAGTTTATCATCAATTATTGGTGGCATGGCTGGAAAAGTTGGAACAACTCACTCACCAAAGCTGCTTGTGGCACCAGACAGACCTGCTCTCCGGAAAGAAACCACTTGTACAAATATGCTGGGATTGTTTCCGCCTTCCCGCAGATCTCCCGCGCTAGCCACGATGTACTGAAATGTATAGAACAAATATTAGATTGCACCAGTTGTTTGAATTGAATTTGCGGTCTCAGAATGAAGGTTCTGGGTTTGATCCCGGGTTTCGGCACCATGGAAAGGGGTGTACCAAGTGGATGTGGTACATCCTAAGGGATTTAGACAGAATGAAGTTTCGGGCACAAAAGGTGATAATGAAGGACAGAGCGGGAAAAGACCAAAAAGTTAAGATTTAGATTTAAATGATATTTATTTAATATAAAGCGAATATGTCGCCAGGAATGATAGCTTCAAAGAAGTTACTTTAAAAACTGACAATAAAAATTAATAACAATTAAAAGGTACTTGTTTCTCCAGGAAACGTAAATAGAGCAGTGACTAACTTTAAAGTATTAAATATAAAATTACTAAAAAGGAAGCATAATAATTTAAATTCATACCAAAGTGGATTAAAATGAAATACTCTTCTGACGGAAAGAATCCGGGCAGAATAAAAGAAGTGAGGGGGTACCACCTCTTCTAAGGTACGATACAAGAAGTATCAGGCCGGCAGTCGGAGGTCCTCAGTAGCTGGCGGCAATTTAGTGCGCCCGCTCTGGCGGTGCGAGGTCAGTCTGGGATGTTCCAGGGTTCCGGGTTCGGAACTAGAGTAGATGATGATAGGTTCTCCTAAAGATAGCGACCAGCATAGAGAGGCTCTTGGTAATACCTCCTGCGGCTGGTGAAATGATGTTCTCAGAATTACGATTTGCAGAGTAGATCCATGTTGAAGATTTTTGGTTGAAGTGCAGGCTGATGAATTTAGACTGCCCGGCCAGGCCGCCAAGTCCAGCAGAGAGATTATGCCGGCGGAGAAGAGACTCCGGCAGCCAGAGGTACCCCGAGAGGGCAGTAACCCCAGCAGGGATGTTGGTGAGCAGATGTGATCAGTTGCGAAGAGTGGACAAGAGTAGACACTGTAGGCCGGGAGACCTCAGGCTATATAGCGGTAGTGACGTCAGCGCGCGGAACCTTCTAGCATGAAGGTGTGGCGAGAGAGCAGCCAATCACAGCACAGCCCCATGCACAATGCGAGCGTCACCGCTGGAGAGAGCTCAGTGCTCGTGAGAAAATGTGACGGTATAGTACGTCTAGAAAGACACTACAGAAAACAGGTGAGTAGACATGAATATTACAGAAAAGCAATTAAATTGAAACACCAATATTAAACAAATCAGAACACCGCGTTCAGACTGCAATTCACGAAATTAAAATAATGGGGCAGAAAAATTGAACGTGTGTTTCACACCGTAAGGGAAACATAGCCAACAAAAAACATTCGCAAAGCGAACAACATCTGTCCTAAATAAAGTTGAATCTATCTTCATCGCTTCCTTGTTCTCCGTAAATCTCGCTTCTAAGTTCGCCATACCTGCGATTAATTTCTCATCTAATCCTGCACGTTTTTCTTTTGCTTCGGCATCGACCTCACTATACCGTTCTTCCACGATTGCACCGACTCTATTTTTTAATAAAGCTAAGTTTTCGTTAACCTTTTGCTCTATATCATCGTCCATCATCCTAATATCTTTCTGCAATTGATTCTCTAATGATTTTAAATTAGAATTAACCTCTCCTAAGACTTCCTCTTTAATGGTTCCAATTACTGACTTTAAATCCTTAATCTCATTACCTAGATTCATTTCTAGACCTTTGATTTTAGTTTCGAAAGATACTTCGGTAGACCACTCTTGAATTTTGCCTACATCTGCCACTAAACCATCGATGTCGAATCTCAACTTCGATACATCCGATTTAATGTCTTTCTGTATAGACATAACGTCTGTTCTTAAAGTAAGAATATTTTCTTCTCCCCTACTTTCTAATTCAATAATATTCTTTCTTAATATCTGAACATTTTCCTCTCCTTTCATATTTACTGCAATTATATCTAACTGTAAAGTCTTAAGCATCTCATTATTCTTTAAAGTTAATCTATTCTCTAACCTAGTTAACTTGTTTTCTAACTCTGTGTTAGTTTCTTCACTACGAGCTTGTAATTTCTCTTCCAATGTTTTAAAATTATCCTCACTATTTGACTGTAATCTCTCTTCTAATGATTTAAAATTGTCTTCACTATTTGACTGTAATCTTTCTTCTAATGATTTAAAACTATCCTTCAAGTTAGCTTCAGTACTAGTCTGTAATCTGGTCTCTAATGACTTTAAATTATCTTCACTAGTTGACTGTAATCTGGTCTCTAATGACTTTAAACTGTCGTTCAGATTGCCTTCGTTACTAGCCTGTAATGCTTGCACATTTTCTTTACATCTAGCTTCTAACCTAGCTTCTGAACTATGTATTTGTTCTTTAACTTCTGTTTCCATTTTAGAAATAGTTTCTGCAATACCAGACATACCACTCTGCAACTCTCCTAACACCTTAGCTAAATCTTCCGGCAACATAATTATATGTTCAATAGACGTTTTATTCAGAGACGTTAGACAACAACACATCACAATGTCTCAATTCCTGCATTCACTTGGGTATAGGAAAAATGACTTATAACTAACATGATATAATACTAATACGATTAACATGAACACTGGAATGGGCACACAAGTATATTGTCTGACTAAGTTTAATAAATTTTATAACACAATTAAATGAACTTGAGATCTATCTCTCAGTAATCTAAATCTGATGTGATTTCATAGAATAAGCAAAATCGAAGCCCCACAGGTGGGTAAAGCCAATTCTCCCTCCCTCTGTGTACCCGTTCGTCCTGGGGATGCGATAACCCATCTGCTATTACATCGCATTCCTGGAGTTCCAGGACAGAGCGGAGTTAAATGAACCTCTAGTCAAATAAGGAATGTGTCGGAAATTCAGCTGAGTTATCGAAAAAGCAGTGGGTAACACGAGACAAAGTATCTCTAGGGTCGTTACGGGCTTAAGTATAATTTAAAAAATGCAAATATAAATGGGCGCCATCAACTGAATTCCTAGCAAACCACCTCCTTTCCTGGTTAAGCCTTACTCAAAACAAGGAAAGAAAAAGGAAAATCACACCATCATCAGATCACAACTAAGATAAAAACAAATTTATTTCACTTTGATAGTCAGACAGACATTTTAAATATTCATCCTACCTGAGAGCATGGTCGAATGCCAACGTTAAATTGTCATTGTCCAAAAATCGAACCATCTCTTTTCTAATCAAAAATATTTCATCCACATAGAACAGAAAAATCTCTAAAGTTCTCTTGGGTTCTCAGGATCACTGTAGCACTATGTCTTTCATCACTGACATTTGTGAAACCTGAGACCTAATTTCTCTTTAATTTAACATCATGAATGTGGATTTGAAAAAGTTATTAATCTGTCTAAACACACACATATTATAATCACATATTTTAAATATCACGTATTTTATGGCTTGCATGGCATAATTTAAATGTTGATCACGTTAGTAAAATGCTCCTAAACATCGAATAATTAATTTACACTATTTACATTGTCATTCATTATTACTTGTTTGTGAATTACAGAAAATTCACGGCTCATTGGTCATCATTATCATCATCATCAAAATTAAATATTTCTCACGTTAATTCTCATTTCAAAATTCAACATATTCCTGTCAGAATCATTAACTCATCACCATTAAATCATTTAAATGAAAATTATTATCATCACTTCATTATGCTTTCTAATTATTCACACAATCTTATTTTATCATCTACTTCAGATTAAATCATCTTAAATCATCAATACAAATTGTTTAATTCCTCAACTCAAGTTGCAATTCCTCAAATTATATCTCAATTAAATTTATTTTAATTCGATATAAATTCATTAATCATCAGCTTCTTTAATTAATTATCACCTTCTAATTCAGTTATTCATCATCTATCCAATAATCTATTAATTTATTTAAATCAGTTTATTCATCCAATCTTTAATTCATCCATTTATTTAATTCATTGATTTATTCCAAAATTTAATTTATCAATTTATTTAAATTTCATTCTTCTGGTTATTTAGATTTTTATTATTTCAACTAGTCATTCTGATTTTTATTTCATTAGGTCAGATCATTAATATGCTCAAATTTCAGATTATTATTTCATTAATTATTATTCGCAGAAAATCTTGTATTATCAACTTTATTTATTTGTTTAATTTCCAAACAAATTGTTTAATATGGGTTATAGAACGTTGTCTTACAATTTTATCACTTCCAAGTTATATTTCGTATTTAATTTTCATGCTAAAAAATATTATTGCCTTCACGACATCACGTTGGATCTGACTATCCACAACGACATTATATATCCTCAATTCTTCAAATATCACATTTGAATACAACAATTATTCCACAAAACTCCATAAATATTCAGCAATCTCAACAATTACGCTAGACTGGGTTCGACAACCTCATGTCTGCTTCAAAATGCATTAGCAACATTGCAACTATCACTTGGCAACTTCCACAAAATGCCTATCACAAACTTCACTTAACCATGTTGCATGGTCTACAAAAAATATATAACTGGATTCAAATTATCAACGCACACAATCTCCAATAACTGTAATTACTCTGATCACATCTAGACAACTTCTTAAACAATTGGAAAAATATTACCTTAGTAATTCAAGATCTGCTTTCAAATAGCATAAATTCTCTTACAATTCTCATAATTCACATCACAGAAAAACACCAATGTGCTATAATCTCTCATATCAAAATCTGCAATACTGATCTGCCTTAAAATAAATCTGACCATTAATGATTCATCTTACAAGATTCAATTACTTTAAATCCTTCTCAAAGGTATCAAACACAATTATAAAAATCATCTAAAGCATCAGCTGTACCAGCTGTTAAACTGAAAGTACTCTCAAAAGAGTATAGCAACAAAATATTGGATTGGCAAACAAGAATTACAAATGTGACCCTGATGACATTTATCTCTACTTTATTTAACAAAATTTCGACTGATATGTGACTAGTAGTTCCTTGTTTGATTCACTTACAATCTCATGTACACTCGGATGATAAAAATGAGTCCCTCAATGGCAAGTAAGATGAGTAACCACCGTACAATCGTATAATTACGAAAGACCTCGCCCCGTCGACTAACATGATAGTGCCCTAAACGATGGGTAAGATGAGTAACCACCATACAATCGTATAAATACGAAAGACCCCATCTCGAAGACTATATGAGTGAATGTACCAGATAGGAATCAACAAGTCTCTAGTTTTCATATAAAAGCGATATTCATTCACTAAAGTGAATAACATCTTAATATCTCCAAACAATCCAATGGAAAAAAATCCCTACTGATGAATAATACACACTCGCTAGTATGCAATGAACTGACGAAGTAATTTAGATAATCAAATGCAGATCACGAGTTAGAAATACTCGTCACACAAAAAATAACTACTCATGAAAAAAATCCTTACTGGAAAAATGTCTAAAAGACCAAACATCTGCTTAATAAAGCCAACCAATGGTGAGAATTTCGTATAATGATGCCTGCCATATCATATGGTCACGCCATATTCTAGCAAAATTCGAAGCATATAAAGTCAAAGCCATGTCTTAACAATCGTATCACTCCTATTAGAAAAATATACATGTGTGCCCAGTATTCATAAATATAATCGTATCAGGAAGTTATAACTCTTACAGTACCTTCTCATAATCATCTGTTATTAAATTTCAAAGATCGTCGATTTTCCCTATGTAATGAATTTCTCGAAAGATGGGCGTGAATATCATTCCATCCATGCAATGACGATTGCCTTCGAATTCCAAGTGAATCAGCTGGTGGACCTCCTTCTCGTCAGGAATCGAATCCATCGCTCTGTGGTGCCATCGCGTCTCTGTCTGCGTTTACTCCGACATGATGAACTTCTGGTTATCCATAGCGGATATTGTCCAAATCCTCACGAAAAAGTTCATAGAAACAGCGGACCCCCTATTCCTCTTCTACGTTACGCCACTGTTCTATACAATGTTCATTTTGAGTGTTGAAAGTTCATTTTCCACAGCGGTTTAGTTTTACTTGTAGAAAATAAAATTGTTTTATCAGAGTGTCTAAGTTTATGAAACACCCTGTATCTGTGTTCATACTCGGTAATTCATAACACTGCATAAGAAATAATTGCATTAATGCACGTGCTAATGTTCAGAAGTGCATATGCTTACAACATTCCGTTTGCTTAAAATTTTTAATGTTGCTTGGAATGCGTTATGAAATGCATAGTCGTAATGTCATTAAGAAAAACTATGTTCATTCGAAGTTGAAAGTTGCAGTATCTCGTAACTATCTGCTCTTATAATTCAAATGCTGAATAAACGTTCCAAATCAATGTAGTAATGAAGTTCAGCTTCTGTTATAATGCTTGCGTATAATAATGGAAAATAACCCGCTCGGTTTTACTGCAATGCTATAATCATCTCCGCCTAAAGCTGGCCTCGCCATGTCGCTCTACTATGCCGTTCTGCGTTGAAATGCACCTTGGAATAAAGTTCTCCAACTACTCGCAATGCTGTTTTAAAAACCCCGGCCTCCTATGCTTGTTTGCGGCGGATGTCCGACCGGCTCACTGACCTACTTGTCGTTCGCTGCTCGGAGAAGTTGAAACTGTCGCTTTCACTTTCCGTGACAGTTTCTGTTCGCTGCGCGACCTTGTACCATGCGCTTGGCGTGTGCTACTCAGCTCGACTCTCTTGCTTGGCTCACAGAGCTCCACTGACAGTCTCTGCACTGCCTTGACCCTTACCTGCCTGGTGCAGTCATGTGACGTTCTCCCCACCACTGTGCTCTTGTGTCACAACTATAATCTCGAACCCCCATCATCTCGGCTATTAAGTTATAAAATAACTTAAGGGTTATCTGACTTCCTTCAAATAATTACCATATATAATGCATGTTATATCTCCTCTTCTGAGATGTTTAAATACCATGTTCTATATAGATCTTAATAAAGCTTCATATTTCCATCCATAATTCCATCTGCTTGCAGATGTCAGTGCCTTCTAAATCCTAGACCTAATACGTCATCCTGACATTCCTCTTGACTCGATCTGAGCGCTATCTTTTCTTAACTCTTCCCAAAACCTCAACTACGGCTTAATGTCTGCTGGCGTAGCCGATAGCCTCAACTAGGTATCGGGTACATCTCTCCCGTACATCTCCGTTTTTTTCTTATCAGGATTGAGAAAAAAATTCACTCTCAGGCATTCTATATATAACACATGTACACGATAGCTCTACAATTCTCTTAATCAGCATGATGGTACTTTCTAATGCTAGCTGCATTAAAAGTTCCTACGACTTCATCAGTATCCATTCTGACAATCTTGTAGCTATTATTCTGGTACGTTTCTGACTCTCAATAATGATGATTGACTTCCAATGATTAGCATCTTTCTCTAAAGTTAATTTGACGTTTTTTTTTTCCTTCGCCACTCGTGCTTGCTCGATTGACATCTCTGACTGTCTCCTCGAGTGGTGCACTAGGCTGTCTATTTTCTTGCCTCGACCTCTCATATACACGCTTATCTCGCCTTTCATTAGGATCGTTTCTTCGGTCATCCTGCCTGTCGTTCCGATTATACTGTTGACCTTGGCTCCAGTTGTTTCTACCACGATATATATTGTTGTATCGATTCCTATCTTGATATCTGGAATTCTGGTTATAATTTCTGTATCGGCTGTCTCTTGCTTCCTGATCGTATGGCCTCTCATATGGTCCTCTATACCGATCATTTCCACGAACGTTACGGATGTTTCCTCGATTTCTTTCGTTCCTTCTGTTTTCCCAGGAATTTCTTCTGTCCGTTTGAGCTGCGTTATCAACGACTACCACATTCACCTCTTGCGTGTTCCTATTGTCGTTTCTTGTATTTCTAGGCGTAACTTGAGCGCTTGTATAGTCCAATCGCCGTAAAATGTCGTCATAGTGCTCAAGTGTGTTTGCTCCCGACGATATGAGTGATCGCTGTACCTCAATCGGTAACTGTCTCGCTATAGCTTGCAAAAGCTCTTCTTCTGGCAATGGAGGAATCAGAAACTGCAATTTAGCCAACTGTGACGTAAAATAATTGGCATAATGCGTCGGATGTGACGTAGAATAACGCTTCGAGTACATTTCTGCTCTCACGTTCAGTTGATCCTCTGCACTCCAAAATCTCCTTAAGAATGCCATTGCAAATTGCTCCATATTCGCAAAATTGCTTCTGAATGCTCTAAACCAAGTTAGTGCAGACCCGTCTAAGGCGCGTTCGACTATCCTTAGCTCTCTTTCCTCGGCTACTCTATGTTCCGCCATGTAGTCTCGAATATCTCGCAGAAATTCGACTGGTGTGAACCCTGTATTTCCAGAAAATTTCCTCGGCTTGTCATCCAGATTTCTGATAATGGTGACTGGACCTGAGTATCGTTCACTTGTACCCAACGTACTCCTATTCGAACTCGGATTATCCTGAGGGGTTGAACTTGCCCTTTCGAATGTCACATTCGGTTGCGTTTGAGGGTCTTCTCCCATGCTAACTTCTTGATTACTCATACTGCGATCTATCGCTGTCTGATTCATCGATATTTCCCCTGATGTAATATTTTGACTGGTGAAACTGTTAATCATAGATTCTAGTTTAGTTATCCTATCTTCTGCCAGTTTCTCTACGGTCTTGACCTGAGTCTTCAACTCATCCAACGACGTATCATTCTGCGTTTTATTACTCTCCTCTAAATCGTTTTTCGACTTGTCAATCTTGTCTTCGCATGTATTCTTTACTGACGCGACTTGTTCCTTTAACAGATCAACATCTGTCCTAAATAGAGTTGAATCTATCTTCATCGCTTCCTTGTTCTCCGTAAATCTCGCTTCTAAGTTCGCCATACCTGCGATTAATTTCTCATCTAATCCTGCACGTTTTTCTTTTGCTTCGGCATCGACCTCACTATACCGTTCTTCCACGATTGCACCGACTCTATTTTTGAATAAAGCTAAGTTTTCATTAACCTTTTGCTCTATATCATCGTCCATCATCCTAATATCTTTCTGCAATTGATTCTCTAATGATTTTAAATTAGAATTAACCTCTCCTAAGACTTCCTCTTTAATGGTTCCAATTACTGACTTTAAATCCTTAATCTCATTACCTAGATTCATTTCTAGACCTTTGATTTTAGTTTCGAAAGATACTTCCGTAGACCACTCTTGAATTTTGCCTACATCTGCCACTAAACCATCGATGTCGAATCTCAACTTCGATACATCCGATTTAATGTCTTTCTGTATAGACATAACGTCTGTTCTTAAAGTAAGAATATTTTCTTCTCCCCTACTTTCTAATTCAATAATATTCTTTCTTAATATTTGAACATTTTCCTCTCCTTTCATATTTACTGCAATTATATCTAACTGTAAAGTCTTAAGCATCTCATTATTCTTTAAAGTTAATCTATTCTCTAACCTAGTTAACTTGTTTTCTAACTCTGTGTTAGTTTCTTCACTACGAGCTTGTAATTTCTCTTCCAATGTTTTAAAATTATCCTCACTATTTGACTGTAATCTCTCTTCTAATGATTTAAAATTGTCTTCACTATTTGACTGTAATCTTTCTTCTAATGATTTAAAACTATCCTTCAAGTTAGCTTCAGTACTAGTCTGTAATCTGGTCTCTAATGACTTTAAATTATCTTCACTAGTTGACTGTAATCTGGTCTCTAATGACTTTAAACTGTCGTTCAGATTGCCTTCGTTACTAGCCTGTAATGCTTGCACATTTTCTTTACATCTAGCTTCTAACCTAGCTTCTGAACTATTTATTTGTTCTTTAACTTCTGTTTCCATTTTAGAAATAGTTTCTGCAATACCAGACATACCACTCTGCAACTCTCCTAACACCTTAGCTAAATCTTCCGGCAACATAATTATATTTTCAATAGACGTTTTATTCAGAGACGTTAGACAACAACACATCACAATGTCTCAATTCCTGCATTCACTTGGGTATAGGAAAAATGACTTATAACTATCATGATATAATACTAATACGATTAACATGAACACTGGAATGGGCACACAAGTATATTGTCTGACTAAGTTTAATAAATTTTATAACACAATTAAATGAACTTGAGATCTATCTCTCAGTAATCTAAATCTGATGTGATTTCATAGAATAAGCAAAATCGAAGCCCCACAGGTGGGTAAAGCCAATTCTCCCTCCCTCTGTGTACCCGTTCGTCCAGGGGATGCGATGGCCCATCTGCTATTACATCGCATTCCTGGAGTTCCAGGACAGAGCGGAGTTAAATGAACCTCTAGTCAAATAAGGAATGTGTCGGAAATTCAGCTGAGTTATCGAAAAAGCAGTGGGTAACACGAGACAAAGTATCTCTAGGGTCGTTACGGGCTTAAGTTAGATTTAAAAAATGCAAATATAAATGGGCGCCATCAACTGAACTCCAGGCAAACCACCTCCTTTCCTGGTTAAGCCTTACTCAAAACAAGGAAAGAAAAAGGAAAATCACACCATCATCAGATCACAACTAAGATAAAAACAAATTTATTTCACATTGATAGTCAGACAGACATTTTAAATATTCATCCTAC
The DNA here is from genome assembly GCA_946902985.2 of Meconema thalassinum. NCBI lineage: Eukaryota > Metazoa > Arthropoda > Insecta > Orthoptera > Tettigoniidae > Meconema > Meconema thalassinum. Next base: position 104,373,436 of record OX336398.1, read on the forward strand.
CTGAGAGCATGGTCGAATGCCAACGTTAAATTGTCATTGTCCAAAAATCGAACCATCTCTTTTCTAATCAAAAATATTTCATCCACATAGAACAGAAAAATCTCTAAAGTTCTCTTGGGTTCTCAGGATCACTGTAGCACTATGTCTTTCATCACTGACATTTGTGAAACCTGAGACCTAATTTCTCTTTAATTTAACATCATGAATGTGGATTTGAAAAAGTTATTAATCTGTCTAAACACACACATATTATAATCACATATTTTAAATATCACGTATTTTATGGCTTGCATGGCATAATTTAAATGTTGATCACGTTAGTAAAATGCTCCTAAACATCGAATAATTAATTTACACTATTTACATTGTCATTCATTATTACTTGTTTGTGAATTACAGAAAATTCACGGCTCATTGGTCATCATTATCATCATCATCAAAATTAAATATTTCTCACGTTAATTCTCATTTCAAAATTCAACATATTCCTGTCAGAATCATTAACTCATCACCATTAAATCATTTAAATGAAAATTATTATCATCACTTCATTATGCTTTCTAATTATTCACACAATCTTATTTTATCATCTACTTCAGATTAAATCATCTTAAATCATCAATACAAATTGTTTAATTCCTCAACTCAAGTTGCAATTCCTCAAATTATATCTCAATTAAATTTATTTTAATTCGATATAAATTCATTAATCATCAGCTTCTTTAATTAATTATCACCTTCTAATTCAGTTATTCATCATCTATCCAATCATCTATTAATTTATTTAAATCAGTTTATTCATCCAATCTTTAATTCATCCATTTATTTAATTCATTGATTTATTCCAAAATTTAATTTATCAATTTATTTAAATTTCATTCTTCTGGTTATTTAGATTTTTATTATTTCAACTAGTCATTCTGATTTTTATTTCATTAGGTCAGATCATTAATATGCTCAAATTTCAGATTATTATTTCATTAATTATTATTCGCAGAAAACCTTGTATTATCAACTTTATTTATTTGTTTAATTTCCAAACAAATTGTTTAATATGGGTTATAGAACGTTGTCTTACAATTTTATCACTTCCAAGTTATATTTCGTATTTAATTTTCATGCTAAAAAATATTATTGCCTTCACGACATCACGTTGGATCTGACTATCCACAACGACATTATATATCCTCAATTCTTCAAATATCACATTTGAATACAACAATTATTCCACAAAACTCCATAAATATTCAGCAATCTCAACAATTACGCTAGACTGGGTTCGACAACCTCATGTCTGCTTCAAAATGCATTAGCAACATTGCAACTATCACTTGGCAACTTCCACAAAATGCCTATCACAAACTTCACTTAACCATGTTGCATGGTCTACAAAAAATATATAACTGGATTCAAATTATCAACGCACACAATCTCCAATAACTGTAATTACTCTGATCACATCTAGACAACTTCTTAAACAATTGGAAAAATATTACCTTAGTAATTCAAGATCTGCTTTCAAATAGCATAAATTCTCTTACAATTCTCATAATTCACATCACAGAAAAACACCTATGTGCTATAATCTCTCATATCAAAATCTGCAATACTGATCTGCCTTAAAATAAATCTGACCATTAATGATTCATCTTACAAGATTCAATTACATTAAATCCTTCTCAAAGGTATCAAACACAATTATAAAAATCATCTAAAGCATCAGCTGTACCAGCTGTTAAACTGAAAGTACTCTCAAAAGAGTATAGCAACAAAATATTGGATTGGCAAACAAGAATTACAAATGTAACCCTGATGACATTTATCTCTACCTTATTTAACAAAATTTCGACTGATATGTGACTAGTAGTTCCTTGTTTGATTCACTTACAATCTCATGTACACTCGGATGATAAAAATGAGTCCCTCAATGGCAAGTAAGATGAGTAACCACCGTACAATCGTATAATTACGAAAGACCTCGCCCCGTCGACTAACATGATAGTGCCCTAAACGATGGGTAAGATGAGTAACCACCATACAATCGTATAAATACGAAAGACCCCATCTCGAAGACTATATGAGTGAATGTACCAGATAGGAATCAACAAGTCTCTAGTTTTCATATAAAAGCGATATTCATTCACTAAAGTGAATAACATCTTAATATCTCCAAACAATCCAATGGAAAAAATCCCTACTGATGAATAATACACACTCGCTAGTATGCAATGAACTGACGAAGTAATTTAGATAATCAAATGCAGATCACGAGTTAGAAATACTCGTCACACAAAAAAAAATACTCATGAAAAATATCCTTACTGGAAAAATGTCTAAAAGACCAAACATCTGCTTAATAAAGCCAACCAATGGTGAGAATTTCGTATAATGATGCCTGCCATATCATATGGTCACGCCATATTCTAGCAAAATTCGAAGCATATAAAGTCAAAGCCATGTCTTAACAATCGTATCACTCCTATTAGAAAAATATACATGTGTGCCCAGTATTCATAAATATAATCGTATCAGGAAGTTATAACTCTTACAGTACCTTCTCATAATCATCTGTTATTAAATTTCAAAGATCGTCGATTTTCCCTATGTAATAAATTTCTCGAAAGATGGGCGTGAATATCATTCCATCCATGCAATGACGATTGCCTTCGAATTCCAAGTGAATCAGCTGGTGGACCTCCTTCTCGTCAGGAATCGAATCCATCGCTCTCTGGTGCCATCGCGTCTCTGTCTGCGTTTACTCCGACATGATGAACTTCTGGTTATCCATAGCGGATATTGTCCAAAACCTCACGAAAAAGTTCATAGAAACAGCGGACCCCCTATTCCTCTTCTACGTTACGCCACTGTTCTATACAATGTTCAGTTTGAGTGTTGAAAGTTCATTTTCCACAGCGGTTTAGTTTTGCTTGTAAAAAATAAAATTGTTTTATCAGAGTGTCTAAGTTTATGAAACACCCTGTATCTGTGTTCATACTCGGTAATTCATAACACTGCATAAGAAATAATTGCATTAATGCACGTGCTAATGTTCAGAAGTGCATATGCTTACAACATTCCGTTTGCTTAAAATTTTTAATGTTGCTTGGAATGCGTTTTGTAATGCATAGTCGTAATGTCATTAAGAAAAACTATGTTCATTCGAAGTTGAAAGTTGCAGTATCTCGTAACTATCTGCTCTTATAATTCAAATGCTGAATAAACGTTCCAAATCAATGTAGTAATGAAGTTCAGCTTCTGTTATAATGCTTGCGTATAATAATGGAAAATAACCCGCTCGGTTTTACTGCAATGCTATAATCATCTCCGCCTAAAGCTGGCCTCGCCATGTCGCTCTATTATGCCGTTCTGCGTTGAAATGCACCTTGGAATAAAGTTCTCCAACTACTCGCAATGCTGTTTTAAAAACCCCGGTCTCCTATGCTTGTTTGCGGCGGATGTCCGACCGGCTCACTGACCTACTTGTCGTTCGCTGCTCGGAGAAGTTGAAACTGTCGCTTTCACTTTCCGTGACAGTTTCTGTTCGCTGCACGACCTTGTACCATGCGCTTGGCGTGTGCTACTCAGCTCGACTCTCTTGCTTGGCTCACAGAGCTCCACTGACAGTCTCTGCACTGCCTTGACCCTTACCTGCCTGGTGCAGTCATGTGACGTTCTCCCCACCACTGTGCTCTTGCGTCACAACTATAATCTCGAACCTCCATCATCTCGGCTATTAAGTTATAAAATAACTTAAGGGTTATCTGACTTCCTTCAAATAATTACCATAAATAATGCATGTTATATCTCCTCTTCTGAGATGTTTAAATACCATGTTCCATATAGATCTTAATAAAGCTTCATATTTCCATCCATAATTCCATCTGCTTGCAGATGTCAGTGCCTTCTAAATCCTAGACCTACTACGTCATCCTGACATTCCTCTTGACTCGATCTGAGCGCTATCTTTTCTTAACTCTTCCCAAAACCTCAACTACGGCTTAATGTCTGCTGGCGTAGCCGATAGCCTCAACTAGGTATCGGGTACAGTACCGTCAGCCAGTACTTTGATGCTGTAGGCACCACAAGTGCCGCCTAATATGTTTCTCCACTTTCTTTGTCTTGCCCTTTCTCATAGTTCACTACACTGATTGCTCTTTTCATTCTTTACTCTTGCCTTTTGTCTCCGGAACGGCTCTACGCGTCCAGCTCATCCTAGTGCTCATCAAGTGATCTTTCCAAGACTCATAAACTCTTCCGTGTGATGCGTGTTTTTGTTTGTGTACTGTTTCTTTTCATTGTGTGTTTACCTTTCTAACAGTGCAATAGACTGAACAGACAATTCTCAACATTCAACATTCTCATCTCTTCTTTTTTCACATGTATCTGTTCTTGTTTTTGTCCTGTACCCGCAAATCTGTATGTTTTCTGTCATGTATTGTTATGAATTATGTCTATTCAATAAACGGGGCGACGTGGGGTGAGGTCCGGGCGGGTGGTGCGGGGGCCTAGTCCGGGGAGGCCGGCTTGGGGGTCGCGGTTTTCCTCTGCGCCAGCTTTTCTCCCTCAACTTCCCTTTTCATAAGCCTAGCATATGTTCACTAATATTCTCCTTTTCTCTTCCTTTTTCATTGTTCGCTGGCACAAGAGCTCCTCGTTGAGCTGGGTGCCCGCCCCTTCCCGGTTTTCCGGGAAGGGGAATGAAATAACTCTTCTTCATTCATTCATTCCATTTTGCATAACTTGAAGTGGAATCCATGTACTGCGAAACGAGTGATTGTATGTCTCAGGTCGTAACATGGACCCTTCCACTCATCGGACGTCATTGCGGCTGTTAAATAAAAGTCACTCCATATTTGCATTCTCTTCGTTTTGAGCTCTTTTAGAAGGTCCTCGTACTGGGCGGTAGATGGGAGCAATAGTTGACACCATAAATCGTCGATGTAAAAGGTCTCTCTTGACATTTCATAACACAGTCGCGATGGGGTATACTTTGAGATACACAGGACTCTTTTCATGAAAGTTGCCTTGACTCTTTCTATGCAATTCATGTTGTTTTTCGTGAGATTCTCTCATATAATGTTCAGACCGTAGCTTATTATTGGGCTGATTTTTACTCTAAATAATGTCATAGCTGTCTCTAAAGATAGTTTATTAAGATGTTCTATTTCATGCATTGCTTTTATGGCATGTATTGTTCTGTCCTTCATATGTTCGGTGAAAGTATCCCCATGTGTCTGAAAAATTAGTCCTAAGTGCTTAAATTGATTTACAATACGTAACGCCTTGTGCTCTAGATATAGGGACTCTCCTGCTGCTATTCTACCTCCTTTGCGGTAGATCATGGATACGGTTTAGTTTAAGTTTATATCGAGTTCATTTTTTCCGGCCCAAATTGCCAACAGGTCTAGGGACGACTGTAGACTTTGACGTGAAGTTGAAGCTAGAACTATGTCATCTGCGTATATGTACATGTTAACTACATCTAGCTTCACGGATTTCACTATGACTGCGGTAGCAACATTAAACACTGTTGGACTTAGGGGATCGCCCTGCAATACCCCAATGCATTGTTCTATGGGTTCTGAGAGGGTGACACTGTCGTCAATTATCAGCATGTTATGGTTGAGTATATTACGTATGAATGCAGTGATATAGTGATCTATTCCAATCATCAATCCTAGTTTATTCAGCAGTATTCTTCTGTTAAGAGTGTCAAAAGCCTTGCTGTAGTCAACAAACACAGAGTAAAGTTTCCCTTTCGGGTGACTTAAGGCCTCTTTAATGTATTCCTGGAGGCAGCAAACTGCCTGAATGGTCGACCTGCCTACCCGGAATCCAAATTGTTCTTCCGGCATACTGTGATCAGTCAAATTAGTCAAACGGCCTGTTATTATTTTGGTGAACGTTTTGAAGAGTACATCTTCCAGAGCGATACCTCTATAGGCATCGGGGTCATCTAAATCTCCCTTCCCTTTGTAGAGCAATTTTATTACTGCAGTTCTCCACTGTGTAGGAATTTGCCCTGATCGTAGGCATTCATTCGTGAGCGCTGTCCAGGCAGGCACCATAGTTGGGGCAGCGAGTTTTAAGTGTTCATTTGTGATGAGGTTTGGACCTGGCGCTCTGTGTGCTCTGCTCAATTGTATTGTTTTTATGACCTCCTCTTCCATGATGGGCTCGAATTACGAAAGAATATTTACCATAATTTTTTCGCTGTGGTCGGGCCTTAACTTGAAAGGATGATTCAAGTAGGAAGTCCTTCACCACCACTGTATAGTCCAGACCTCGCACCTAGTGATTTTCACCTCTTCCGAGCATTGAAGGCGTGGTTGGACGGACAACAATGTCCTGAATTACCGTACCTCACTGGCCGCAGAGTGTATCGGAAACTTTGTGTAACGATATGATAAATGTCTCAATCGTTTTGGCAATTATTTTGAAAAGTAAGTACGAACTAATAAATTATTGGTGTTGAAATCATTTTGTTATGTCAATGTATCTCTTTCTTATAGACCATCGGAGGTTGAAAAATAAAGCTGCCCTCGTATTTGTAGAAGGAAATGGAAAATGTGAATGGCTCATGTCTTCAGTCTGCCAACTCATTGATCTACATCTACAAGATTTTGGATGTCCTTCGCTACAAACACTTTTTCTTCCAGACTTTGTTTGGTTGACAGGCAATGCAAGCCGGGGTGTGTTGTGTACGATTAAAACACAATCGTTGATTGTCCAGGTGAGCAGTGGCAACAAATGTGTTGGGCTAAAAAGACAAGGCGCGAATCTAGAGTTTGGCTTTGGGGGGGATCACAGAATCGAAATTGTTAAGAAAAATGGTATCACTAACAACGCAATCCGAAAATAAACAAACGTACAAAACCAGACCAATTTTTTGCAAGCTACATGGATAGAAATTTGATGCGTTAAGCGCACCAAAAATATTCGTACAAATTGCAACAGCGTGTTTTGCGACTTTTACATCGAGCTTCGAGAAAAGTATCAAGGTACGTTACAGTTTCGGCAAGTCGAGTTGGTGCCGACAAAGGGAGAAAGTCACAGCTTAAATTGCCAACGAAGTTTGCAGTTTGGACGTCGGCAAAATTTTTTGGTGCGAAAAAAGCCCCAAATTCCTATCCGTGCATTGCTGCACATTCATCGTGACATCACTATAGACATCGATTCGGTAATCACAAGGTCTGCTAAACACAATAGACGAGTTGATTTTGTTATATAAACAATCGTTTTTATATAACAGGTATGAAGTGGTAAATATGTACAGATGTAATAGAACATAATAATTGCAATAAAGATATTTTCAGTATTGAATAAAATGAAAAAAACTGTTTTTCAGTTAAAATTCGTTAAGTTTTATTTGTCTGGTTATTGTGTTTTCGTTTTCTAAGTTTGCAAAAAAAAATTGGTCTCCGTTTGGTCTTGAATCCGCGCCTGAAAGAGACGTGTTTCATTTCTAAATCATTCTCTAAAGCTACGGTTTCCTCCAGTACCTGTACCGATTTCTAGCGGCCGTAATGTGACGGCGAATGACGTATAGAAACAGGGGACCGTCTTGACGGTGAACAATGGTGTAGATTTTGAGATAATTATCTGTATGTGTCGTAACGGCATGTTGTCATAAAGTTAAATAAGAACTGGATGATCTTAAAAAGGCGCTTGTAATATATTTTGAAGAAGAAGACTCATCCAAAGACGATAGGGAACGTTCGGGGGGAAGTGACATTTTAAAAAGGTGTCCTACAGAAGGTGCATATGAAGTTTTAGTGAGTCGTCATCTGCATTGCAATGAAGATAAGAATATGTTCCGACGACACTAGTGTTACAGGATTATGTTCTGAATTACATAAAAGCTGACATAACTTGAGTGCCGTACAACAGAAACAAAGTACCAATGGCCTATCACCTGAACAGAAACGTTGTGTATATTTAAGATTACTCTTCACATCATACAATGCCTCATGATTCTTTACGAAATCTATTAATGTCTCCTCTTCTTCCATGCTCCAATATATCATCTAATCAGTCATTGTATATAATTCACTACTTTCAGCACAAACCGTACAAAAACGGTGACGAACTGTTTGCTAACGCACTCACCACTGCCATATGAATGACGCCACCGCGATTTTATGTGACGAGGGTAGTCAACGCTTCCTAGAAAACCATTCGCCTTCGTTTCTCTGCGGAACGTTTTTGTGACGTAATTCACCGTCACATTACGGCCGCTAGAAAGCGGTACCGCCCCTGGAGCAAACCGCAGCTTAACAGAGTTAGAAGACAACATTACAGAACGTTCTACTCTTTAATGAAAGAGCACAATGTGCATATTGACATTTTGTACCCAACTGGGGTTGGAACAAGAGCCGAACTCCAGAGCTTTAAGATGTAAATGTACAGTTCATGTCACACTAAGAAGTGGACATTGCAGAAGGTTATGTCAGCGATGTATGAATCACACCTCACAGCTGTCTTATTAAAACCAATTAAAAAGGTAATAAATATATTTATCAGTGACAGGAGCCGAGAAATATAAACAAGATAAGGATAATTCTGCATACCCATGCGCGATCAAAGCCACGTGCACGAAATCATTAAAAACCTTCATGTAAGCGATTCTTAATCATACTTATGACAGCATAACCGTCAAAGTAAAGGGGACCAGTGTCAATGATGAAGGGTCATTACGGTGATAATGACCGGATCCAAAAAGGGGCCAACGCAGCATTAATTGCGATATGAGAGTCAGGGAGATTCCCAAACAAATGTTAATCAGTGTTAGGGAGTAACATGACAGAGGAATAACACTATAGTCAGATAGCAAGCGCAAAAGGCACACGTAGGGACCATAACTTTTAGTAGATTGTCAATCATGAAAGCTGACATGGAGAAAAATTGCATCGTCAACATTGAGTCATTGATAGTTAAAACGCAAGGATACGGAAGTAAAATAAAATCATCCGCCGGCCCTGTAAGGAGGATAATAATCATTTTAATTAATTAGAAATAAACCTGTGATTGAAAATAACTCCGCACGAAATAAATATTAGAATCAGTATATTCTACAGCAGCACACAAAGTTTCAAGCAGATGGAAGTCCAGATAGAAGAAATAAGCTCCGCATTGAATATGGGGACTACATTTTTGTAGATTTGAATAAATAGAGGCTGGGACGAAGCAAAGGCAAGCAGTTCAATTTTAGAAGGCCCAGAGAGGCTCTGCGCGGTTTCACACAGTAGATAGTATACAGTACGCAGTAAGCAGTACGCAGTATCACAGTCTGCCTGGACGGAAGTTCTTCGTCAAGTTGATAAAATCTTACCGCACTCCTGTATGGAGATGTCGCGTCGAGTTACTCAGTTCGTTACCGACCGCTAAAGTGGATCGTGTTAAGTCATGTTAACAAATCGTCAAGTATCCGCGGTGGCGGAACATGGTGGTTATTAGACAACCATTCGACAGAAACAATTTAGAACGCAGGAATATTTCACTGTTAGTTCAACTAAAAGTTCGAGTGTACGTAGTGACATTATAAGTTACATCATAAAGTACTGTTTTTCAAAATGATCATTAAGGCGCTTGCGCTAGATCAAGTAAAATTTACGCTACACAGAAGTCGCGACGAAAATAAGTTGCACCGCGTCGAAATAAAGAACATTACTTCAGCCTGAAAGTTCAGGTCCAGATCAGTAAATACGCTACGTTGGAAATCATCGGTTCGAGACTACAGACAGGTCTTCGTAAAAAATCGAGTGAAGTAAAGTGACCACATTATTAAGAGTCAGGTATCAGAAAGAAATACAGAATTTCGAGTAGAGGGATACGGGTTCGATACATACAGCGTATTCAGTGAACTTTAGTGCAGCTATGGTATGTCCAATAGAGACGTAGCCAGAAAAACATTCTCATAAGAAAAAGAAAATAAATCCCGTCTCAGTATAAAAGAGACAGATAACGGTCAAGAATTAGGAGGATCGCAGGTTCGATAGACCGCCATATAAGCGTAGAAGCAAAGTGAAGGACACTTAATCGCTTATAGGAACAATAAAGGAAGCCGAAATAGACCGTTAAAAAAAGCAGAGTAAAGACTAAAATCCAATGTAGGACTAGGAGCTGTTCTAGCTCTTACACGTCCGATGCAGGCTCTTGGGATCTCATCGAGGTGTCGATCGCCGACAGGAAGTGCCGAAGATCACTGAGATATGGTGAAAAAGTGCAGTGTAAATAATATAAAATAAATATATATTTTTAGTGTTAAATATAGTGTTTTTAAAGAGTGATAATGTATGTAAATATATGTGAAGGTCGATTGTGCCTAAGTGAAATGTAGTGCATAAGAGAGTGCCATGGAAAAGTGCTAAATATGTATTTAGATGGGCGAACCTGTCTAAGACTGAAACGAGAGCAGCACACGGGTGAGTTATGATTTTTCATTAAATTTGCAGCTGTACTATGCACTGACCCAGTAGAATCGATCGTTGACTGGGGAGTTTAACGATTGATTCACTGAGTAGTTGAATGTACTAAATGATTGAAATGTTGGAATAATAATAATAATTGTTAATCACGAGGATGACATCGTAGAAATAAAATATGAATGGGATAAGTGAATATAAAGTAATGAAAACCCGAGAAATGAAATAATAAGTAATAAATATCTTGAAAGAAGGAATCGAAATAATACCTTAAATGGCTTAAAATTGTTACCACAGTAAAGTTAAGTTATGAAATAAATATGCACCATATTGAAATTGCTAAAAGTAAAAGAATAAGTTTAGATAATAATGGTTTCAATTATTACCATATAGTCAAGTGGAAAAGTAACTAAGCGTTGAATAATAATAATAATTATAATGACGATTCTCGAGTTGTTACACTCTAAAAATAAAGTTGTGGTTAAAAATCGTAATGAGGAACTCAAATAATAAAATGGAACAGAATAAGTAATATGTTCACGTATTGTTGTCATAATAATCATACTAATATATAACAAGATGTTCAGCAAAGAACATATAGCCTACTTTCTCCTAAATGTATGGGTATCTTTATGACTCTTTGTCCTCATCCCTAAAACAATCACCCCAACCACAATGTATTGTTTGTTTTCTATTATATTGATAATAAGCCAGTAAGTGTCAAGATCAATATTATATACTTTATGATGATTGAATGACAAAACTAGTAACTTATTGTAATGCATTCACGTCCGTTAATCTCTATATTAAGCCAGCCTGCAAAATTAAGAATCTTCCGCCCCAATCACAGTAGGTGGTGCTGCGACCTATCAGTGAATTAATCTTTATCTTGTACGCCTATGCACTGCCATCGTAATGTACTACGATGGCAGTGTTCTATGGGTGTTGAATGAGTAGGCAGTTTAAAGTAGCCAAGAGGGAGGCGATCCAGCTGGCAATGTTTAAAGGTATTCGGAGCGCGATCGTGGCTAATAGTTGAACTACCAGTATTACAAAATTGCCATACTTCAGGAGGCCAGCTCAGGCATTTACACAGCGTTATGTTTGGAACAATATTACCCACATAACCCACAAGAGGACAGCACCGTACAGAGGCATTAAGAAGGCTGTGGTTAATGACAACGTGTATCTAGTTCTTCTATTCTCCTTTTTCTAATGTCTTCTGTTTATGTGCGATGCTGGGACTGTGATTTTATTAATATATGAGTGTATACTTTATCCTCTCCTTTGAGCTAAATGACATTTTATTCAGTATCTGTGGAAAAAGCCCGTGCACATCATTTGTAAAAGAATTCAAGAAAAAAAGAACCTAACTGTAGCAGTACTCGATCCCCAGTCAACTGCGTGTCAGACTAACATGCTAGCCCAGAGCTAACCGTATCCATGACGTCAGGTGTTCTTAACTGACATATTAGATACAAACTGTTGGCAAATAATGACTTTAAATAAACGATTTCTTCACTGCAGTACATCTTCATTAAAGATCATTTCATACAAAGTTTATATTATTGTATCAGTACGGTATATCACATACAACATACTAAAACTACTGAAATATAAGACAGGCACATGAGGACAGCTGCCATCTTGTCGTGTGACACAAACGGCTCAGCTCTTTTAAGCCACTCATACTGTATAATATTATAATATTAAATTATAATAAATAACGGATCACGACCTTCAGGATAGCTTAAACCCCCCTAGGCTCGATAATCGGAATTGGTGGGTCTTAAGCTATTTATTAAAATGGTTGCATAATTCACACGGCCGCCATCCTGAAATGGCATGGCCGATGACCTTGAATTTTGGGTGAAAGACGCGTCCTATATAAAGGTATGTTGTCACCAAATTTGGTAGAGATCGGATGATTAGTTTAGCCGTAATTTGATTTTACGTTTTGAACATTTGAGTGGCCGCCATTCTGTTTTGTTAAAGATGGCGGCGATATAAAGTATGACACTGAGGTATCCTTTACTAGTGCTACCTCTGTACCAAATTTCGTTCAATTCGGTTTCACCGTGTTCGAATTGATAGGGGGGGGACAGACATTCAGAGTACACACACTCACACACACAGACACACACACACACAGACTCACACACACACATACACACACACACACACACAGCCTCACACACACACATACACACACACACACAGACAGACACACTTTTTTCGCCCTGTGTTGATCTCATAAGTCTACTTTCATTTTTTGCAAAAATCGAAAGTAGGCTAAAAATGAGATGGTGTGTGTCTATCTTTCTGTCTGTCTGTCTGTCTGTTACCTAATAACGCAAGAACCACTAGTCCGATTTAAATGAAATTTTGCATGGATGTAGCTGAAATACCAGGTCTACATATAGGATACTTTTAATTTCGATATTTTGCACTATTAATAAATGGCGACCATTTTAGTGACGTCACTACACCCTTTGGTTTCAAAATTTCATATTTCCATATCAAATAAAAAGAGAACGGTAGGAAATAGCAAACTTTTGATGGCACATACGAGCTTCAAAATTTAATTTTCTATCCGAAAGGTCCTGATCACTTTTCGTGTATCTCCAACGGTTAGCGAGTAAAACCTACTTTTGTGACGTCACTACACCCTTTGGATTCAAAATTTCATATTTCCATTTCAAATAAAAAAGAGAACGCTAAGAAATAGCAAAATTTTGATGGTATACACGAGCTTTAGCATTTAATTTTCTATCCTAAAGGTTCTTATCACTTTTCGTGTATCTCCGACGGTTAGCGAGTAAAACCTAAATTTGTGCAATAAAACACGGTCACATCGAGCGGTGCAGTATATCTCTACATATATAAAAAAAGAAAATTTGTCTGTCTTTTTCTGTATTTCTACGGAAATTTGAGTTATTTACACGTTTCAGACTGTTTTATGATAGATGCGTGCGAAAATAATGTTTTGGTCTGTCTGTCTGTTTGCTTGATTGTCTGTGGACAACTTTGTTCCCTTATAACTCGAGAACGGCTGGGTGTATCAACGTAAAATTTGGTACAGATATCCATGAGAGGCACGACACTAATCATTGATGTAACTCTTCTCTATACCTCTCATAAAAGGGGGCATACCCCCTTAAAATACATGCTGAAATAGGAGTAGAAGGACGAGACAAAGCTCATTTTCAGCCCCTCAATGTGAGAGACAAAACTCGGGGGCCCTAAAAGCACATTTTAAGGTCCTACGTCCAACCGTTTTTGAGATATTCCCAGAAAACTAATTTAATTAAATAAACTATGAACGAATGCAAGCCGATAACCATGGCAACATATTCTCAGAGATCCATCTATTGCTGTAAGACGCAATGCAATTCCATTAATTACATTAGTGTGAAAGTTTGCAAACGGTTAGATGGTTATTATGGAACCAAATTAAGCTGTAAATTTCATCAATACGTAAAATGCGCTTAAGGGGGTCAAGGGGTAGTCTAGATTTTTTTCAAGCGATTTACATCTGCGGGTGTGGTATGGCAGGTCTATTATATTCATATCCCTATGTTATATTGTTATTATTAGTATTATATTATGGCGTACAACGACGAGAGAAAGCCCCTCGGTGCCAGAAATAAAACTCGAGGGTCCTCGAAAGCTACATTATAAGGCTCTAAAACCAACAGTTTCTGAAACATTCCCAGAAAACTAATTAAATTTAATTTAACAAACTAATGAAGGAATGCAAATCGGTAACCATGACAACATTATCTCAAGGGGTGCCATCCAACTTTCCATCTATTTCAGTAAGAAGCAATTTATTACATTTATTACATTTCTGTGAAAGTTTGCAAATATATGGTTATCACGGAACCAACGTAGACTGTATAATTCTTCTTCTTCTTAAGTATTCAATCCATGGATTGGTCTGCGGCAGTTCTCCAGTCGGCTCTATTTATAGCTTTCCTCTTCATCTGTTCATAGTTTCTGCATCCTACATCAGACATGATTTGCTGTACATATTGTAGGCGTGGTCTTCCTCGACATCTTTTGCCTTCAACCATTCCCTCCAATACCGTTTTCAGCAGGCTATCGTGTCTCAAAATATGTCCTATCAGTCTAGTCCTCCTCCTCTTTATGCTTTTCCATAAGGTATAATTTTCCTCCACCTTTTTAAATACTTCAGCATTCGTTATTTTTTCAATCCAGCTAATTTTTAGCATTCTTCTATAACACCATTGTTCAAAAGAATTTATCCACCTTTTTTCTTCTTTTCCAATTGTCCACGTTTCGCAACCATAAAGGGCAATACTCCAAACATACGCTTTTAATAATCGTTTTCTGGTTTTAAGATTAATAGAATTTGTTGTGAATAAACGTTTCTTTTTGTGAAATGCTAATTTGGCTTGTAAAATTCTACATTTGATTTCTTTCTTGCTTCTTCCATCTTTGGTAATTTTGTTTCCGAGATATTTAAATTCTTGAATATTTTCTAGTGTTTTGTTGCCCACCACTAATTTCATACTTGAGTCTGCCTTTTTATCGCAGACCATAACTTTCGTCTTTGACTTATTTATTTTCATCTTGTATTCATTAGCCATGATTTCCTCCATTTTTACTATTATTTGTTTGAGATGTTGTTCATTATCTGCAACTATGGCAATGTCATCTGCAAATCTAATCATATTTATTTGTTCACCTTGTATCCTTATTCCTAAATTCAAATCCTCTCGAACCTTATTCAATGCATCCTGGATGTAGGCATTAAAAAGCATGGGAGACAAAGCACAGCCTTGTCTAACTCCTTTCCCTATTTTTGCTTCCTCTTGTTCATTTCCATTTTTAATTACTGCAATTTCATTTTTGTACAAATTCCAGATTATTCTTCTATCTCTATATGGGACTCCTATGTTTTTGAGAATTTCAAACATTTTTATCCATTGTACATTATCAAAAGCCTTTTCAATATCCACAAAGCATAAATAAGTTCTTTGGTCTTTTTCCAATCTTTTTTCAAGTAAAAGTCTCAATGCCAATATGGCTTCTCTAGTACCCTTACCTTTAACAAACCCAAATTGGTCTTCAGTCAGAAATTCTTCAATTTGCTTTTCAATTCGTCTTAATATTATGTTGGTGATAATTTTTGATGCATGTACGACTAAACTGATAGTGCGATATTGTTCACAATGTTTTGCTGCCATTTTCTTTGGTATAGGGATCATTATACTTTTTTCAAAATCAGCCGGTATTTTTCCGTCCATGTAGATGTTTTGTACAAGTTGGAGCAATCTCTCCTTCATACGAGGTCCGCTTTTCTTGAGGAGTTCAGCTTTGAGATTATCAATGCCTGGCGCCTTATTATCCTTCAGTCTTCGTAGAGCTAATTAAAATTCCTCTCTCAGTACTTGGAAGCCTAAATTATCTTCTGTTACTTCATCTTATTCCTCAAGAACTTCATTTTCCTGTAAATGTACACCTTCGTATAGGGTTTCAATGTAATTTTTCCACCTTTTTGCAATATCGCTATGATCATCGAGAATTACTCCCTCTGCATTACTTATGGCATTACTCTTGTTACATCTCTTACCAAAGAAAATCTTTACCATCTGATATGCAGAATCTACATGTCCTTTAGTAGTTTTTTCTTCTATCATTGTGCATATACCCTCGTAATAATTTTCTCTTGCTATTCTTGCTTTTCTGTTTATAGCATTTCGCAATCTTCTATATTCTTCTTTGTCTTCCAATCTTTTTGAGCTCTTGAGTAACCGTCTTTTATCTATCATATCTAGAATTTCTTTAGTGATCCATTCCTTTCTAGGAGGTATTTCTGTTCTCCCCAAAATTTCATCAGCTGCCTCCGTCAGATCTTTTTTAATTTGAGTCCATGAATCTTCTATAGTATTCCCTATTTCTGTGTTATTTAACTCATCAGTTTTCTGCTGGTATGCCTCTGCAATATTCTCAACTTTCAATTTACTTATTAGCCAAGATTTGTTATTTCTTTTCTGTATTCTTTTAAATTTCAGCCTGCTCTTAATCATAACGAGATTATGATCTGTTTCCACATCAGCACCCGGATAGCTTCTGCTATCTTTGACTTGAATCATAAATCTCTTCTTAACTATTATATAATCAATTTGATATCTATTGATACTACAGCATTCATGTCACCTAGTATGATAAGGTTTTCCTCGCCCTTTACTCTACTAATAGCTTTTTCTATTTCTTCATACATGTGATCTATTTCCTGGTCGTCATGACCAGTTGTTGGCATGTAAACTTGTACTATTATTGTGTCCCTTAGTTCTGTTTCTAGTCTAAGCATTATTAATCTTTCACTGAATTGGACATATCCTTTCACTCTTATGCCCATTTCTTTATTTAGGACTATTCCTACTCCTGCTTGACCTGGTTTGTCAGATGATGTTCCTGAATGAATTATTCTGATATCGCCACTCCAAAAGTCTCCTGCGTCTGGCCACCTCACCTCTGATACTCCTAAAATGTCAATCTTCATTCTTTTCATCTCTTGTTTCAAATCTTCCAATTTTCCACATTTCATCATCGATTGCACATTCCATGTTGCTATTATTTTCTCTCTTCCACTATATTTCCCACGTTTCATCTCTTCAGTTGTCCTCGCCCGGAGATCCGAATGGAGGACTATTCCGGAATAATTTACTAAAGAGCCTTCCATCATACTGCCGATTCTTGGGAAATCATAATAGATCATTAATGGAGTAGTTTCCCGTTGCTTTCTCCATTAATAAATAATAGTAATAAATAAATATTAAATTATAAATAACCAATAATAAATAATCAATAAATAATAAAATTAATAAATAAACGTTAAATAATAAAAACAAGTAGTTCCGTGAAGAATTGAACCTTATTTTCATATATCCTACTTATGGTAAATGCCACTATCAACATACAAAATTTCAGTTTGATTGCTGTAATAGATTCGTAGGTATTGAGAACCGACTAAATATTGCGGATGGTCGCCTTGTTGGATTTTTATATATGTAGGTCTTAGAGTTATGTACTGTTACATGAAGATTATTGTGTACGAGTAGTATTCAAACTTCAATCGCATGATTAGGAACAAGAAGTAAAAACGAGATTTTAAAATTTCGCACAGCTGTCAGCTTGTGGTTATGGAAACAATTGAAAAAAATTAGATGCCAGTGGATTCACATTTGTATAAGGATTTACTGCTCGGTTCCAAGCTCTGTGAACTTGCGGGATGAAGAGCAGAGACAGGGTAGGAGCAGGCGAGAATTGAGAAGCCTGTCGACAGCCCGCCGTGTTACCTGACATTCTCGTCTATTCCATTACTGCTAACATAGGGTCTTTTCTGAAACCAGTGTGGCGTTGGGAATGAGTGACTGAGTCACCGACTAATGTATTTGCTTCTGTTACTACGCAAGGAGCGAGAAACCTCATCACTCGTCACCACCACTACTCATAGTCTGCGATGCACATTCCTCTCAGGTCCACGCAGCATAGACTCGAGCAGTACTGTACCAAGTGTCACCGCACTCGTATGGTTAAATTGCAAAAAACGACCATGTGAATATTTATACTTCGCGTCGCCGCCATGTTGGATTTGAGATCACCAGGTAATTGAAAGTCTCATAGGTGAACATATGTTCATAGCCCCTATGAACATTAAAAAATTCAGTTTGATTGCTGTAATAGATTCGTAGATATTGAGATCCTTCTAAATATTTCCGATGGTCACCATGTTGGATTATTATATGTATAGGCCATATAGTCATGTACCATTAAAGGAAAATTATTGCGTAGGTTCATTATTCAAACTTTCACTTCGATCGCGTGATTACGACACAAGAAATAAAAACTTAATTTTAAAATTCGCACAGCCGTCATCTTGAGGTTATGGAAAAATTGAACTAAATTAGATACCTGTGCATTAAAATGTGTAAAAACATTTCCTGTACCAAGTTTCATTGCGTTTGGATCATTAAATCGCGAGAAAAGTCTATTTAAAATTTTCAACTTCGCTTGGCCACCATATTCATTTTGTAGTTAACCGGTTTTTGAAAGTCTTATAGATGAACTTTCAGTAGTGCTCTTTATATCCGTACAAAATTTCACGGTGATACCCTTAATAGTTTCAGAGATATATAATGCCGGTGAAATATTTCGCACAGCCGCCATCTTGAGGTTATGTAAACAATTGAACGAAGTTAGATGTCGGTGCATTAAAATGTGTATAAACATATCTTGTACCAAGTTTTATTGCTTTTGGTTGGTTAAATCACGAGAAACGTATATTTTAAGTCGCAAATTCGCTTGGCCGCCATGTTGGTTTTGTAGTTACCAAGTTTTCAAACGTCACATAGGTGAACGTTTAGTAGTTCCCTTTATCACCGTAAAATATTCCAGGGTGATATCGGTAATAGTTTCGGAGATATTGAATGCTGGTGAAATATTTCGCACAGCCGCCATGTTGGATTGGTGAGACGTAACAAAATTTGAAGGGCACGGTCGGGGTCGTCCGGAATAGTGCTATGAACTTACCGAGTTTCACTGAAATCGCTCCAGCCGTTTAGATGTTATTAGGAGGAGACACACACCATCACACACACACGCACACACAGACAGACACACGGACAAACGGTGATCTCATAAGCCTATTTTTTCTTAACTGAATATAGGCTAACAATAATATAGTAAGGAAATACACAATTTTGAAGCGGTTCCTTTGCAACTTTTACCACATCACACATGAAACCCAACCACCATTGTTGTGTATCAGAAACTTGTTTTTTTTTTCAGTTCTCTGAATTTTTGAAAAACAGAATAAAAATGACAAATTTTCAATATGCCCTAAAATAACTAAATATTATTCAATCATCAAATATATTTTACTGTGTTCTTCTATTTAACGCATATAATGTTCTGGACTAGAATCGTGCAGATATCTGCAACAAGCAGAGAGTAGGAGTTCTTCTTTCATTTTTCAAAAAAAGAAATG
Source organism: Meconema thalassinum (assembly GCA_946902985.2). NCBI lineage: Eukaryota > Metazoa > Arthropoda > Insecta > Orthoptera > Tettigoniidae > Meconema > Meconema thalassinum. The sequence continues at coordinate 104,392,879 of OX336398.1, forward strand.
CAATTTTATCCTTGCTTAAAATAAACAACGTATCCAATAAACCCTAGTTCACAGCATTCCTACATTCATTAGTAGGGCAAGGCATTTGATGAGTTTGCATCTTTCCTGTATGAAGGCTGAAAGATAGCTCGGGTATATATATACATGTGTTTCATGAATTGACTGATTAAATAATTATATGTATGTATAATTATTGTATGTATTCTTTATTGTCAGACAGATAGACTCCACTAGTGACAATATAATAATTAACAATAAAATTTACAATTATAAACAAAACAATAACAGCAAACACGTACAAAAATAGCTATACACTAATCTATTATAAATCAGCAACCACAACCATACAGACACGCACAGGGCATTTCTTTGCATTTTTTGCCTTTTACAAGAGAGACGTCATTTTTGGAGAAATTTTTGGTCATTTTTGGCATTTTTAATTGTTTGCATGTAATTGTTATATTTCGTCATATTTCGATAGTTAAATAGTAATATTTATGTTTACAATATTTGTCTATTATGTTTAACTTAAGCAAATAACTTGCTCAAGAAACAAAATAGACTTGCAACATAACCTGCTGCCACTAGGTTGCGGGGAAAGAGTATTTTTAAATATTAAATATTCTTTGTTAATTAAATGACACCTATTTGCTAGGAGAGTATTTGAAGAAAATGCCAGTTCTAAAATATTTCATTTTTTTCACCAGTGGTGGCAAAGTGGTATTCACTTTGTTAGTAACAAATATAATTTAAATTGAATGCATTGTCATCCATTAAAATTCTCTTTCAAATCAGCTAATTGTTTCTTAAATGATAATAATTTATTGGCCATTTTTTTTCAAATTTTGTGTCATTTTTTGACCTTTTTAGGTCATAAATGCATTTTTTATTTTGCATGTTCTTGCTATTTTTTGGTCATTAAATGCCTTTCCCTATTCATTAGTTTGAATTTGACGCATCATGTCCACTTTTGATGTTGATTTTTTAAATTTTAAATTGCATAAAATGTTTAAGATTTTAATTCTGAGACTGACGTATATGAAGTTACACATTTTGTGATATGACCAAATAAACTAACTTAAAAAAGGTAATTCTTCTGGAGTGATGAACCTGGATCCTACACTCGCACTTAGCTGATATACACTGCCGGAAAAAAGAATTCAATCACCTGAAAAGGAGTCGTCGATTTTGATCCGATGACGGCAGATGCCACCTGGGGATAGTAGATGTACTGATAAGGGTATCAACGTCGTCCGCCAACAGATAGCGTAGTGGCATAGCTACCAGAGCGCCATGTGTGTCTACTATTTAATAGAGAAAGCTCACAGCCATACGGCTCATTGTGGTGCAAAACGTGCGAAGAAAGTAGGTACAATGCCACGGAGGCGCACTCGTGCTTCCTACAGCCAACTGAGCGAGTTTGAAAGGGATCAAATTGTGGCCTTCCGAGTGGCGGGATGATCCTTTCGGAGAATTGCCACACAAGTTAGACGTGCTGTGTCCGTTGTGTAACGATGTGGTCACGTGAACATTCTCACACCCGTAGACGAGGTTCTGGATGTCCACACAGCACAGACGTCCGCCAGGATCGTCGTATTGTAAGGGCAGCAGTGGCAGATCGTACAGCTACCACAGCACAGATACGAGGGTTTGTGAGCCCAGAAGTGTCAATACGAACTGTTGCGAACCGGTTACTAGCAGTGGGACTAGGTGCATGCATACCTCCAGCCCGTCTTCACTCACGCCACAGCATCGACGTGCACGGCTCGACTGGTGCTGTCAGAGGATCACTTGGAAGATGGAATGGCGTGCCGTGGTCTTCAGCGACGAAAGCAGATTCTGCCTGCACACAAGTAATGGTCGTTGGTGCGTTCGACGTACACCTGGTGAGCGCTGTCTCGTAGAGTGCATTCATCCAAGACAGACTGGCCCCACCCCATGCCTTTTGGTCTGGGGTGCGATAAGCTACAACTCTCGTTCAACTTTGGTGTTTGTGGAGGGAACACTATCCAACGCTCGGTTCGTGCAAGATGTTGTTAGACCCGTTCCTTTGCCGTTCTTGCAACAGGAAGGGGATGTGTTGTTCCAACATGATAATGCACGCCCACGCACTCTCCGTGCAACTAAGAGTGCACTCTAAGACGTGCTGCAACTTCCCTGGCCAGCACAATCGCCGGATTTGTCGCCAATCGAGCACGTGTGGGACATGATGGGCCGACAAGTGACTCGTGCGAGTCGTCCACCCACAACTCTTACAGACCTGTGTGTACAGGTCGAGCAGGCGTGGAATAACGTATCCCAAGACAGTATTCGCCATCTGTATGATCGACTGGATGCAAACGTCAGTGCCTGCATTGCCGCCCGTGGAGGCTACACCTCGAACTAATATGGGTGTATCAGCATGGGTCGATACCTGGTATCTCTGAACCGCTTGAACTAAAACGTTTATTTCTTGGAGCGACTAGCGCGCCATCAATTGTTAATTCTTATTTTCCAATTCAGAAACCTTCGCAACATATCAACATACCAAAGTTAATTTGTTGAAACTATTAACGTGCCAACACTCATTTGTTGGTTCGACTTGCACGCCACCTATTGTGAAATAGATTTACTAAGTCAGAAACCATTCGGGAGTATGCACAACAACTCAGCAAAATTTCACCCCAATAGGAAAAAAGGTATATTATTATTGCCTTTATTGGTGGCGCAATTAGGGCGCTTTTCCCTCTCTTACACTAAACCACATTAACAAAATGCAATAAACATATGACATTTAGATAGCTAACAAAATTAAACAATAATAATTGACATAGATAATGACTTTCACACTCTCATTCACTCATACTGGACTTCTTTTAAACGATTCACGCGCCGTCACTCATTTGATTCATGTATTGAATCTACTCGTGCGCTACTTAATGTAAGATGGATTTACTAATTCAGAAACCTTCACTGGAGTGTGCACAACGACTCACCAAAGTTTCATCACAATTGGATGAATAGCATATGAACGCATACGGGACTTTGTTGAAACGATTCCAGCGACATCACACATTTGTTGAATCTACTCGTCCGCTATCTATTGTAAAATGGATTAACTAATTAAGCAACCTTTGCAGGAGTGTACTCACCAACTCACCAAGGTATGATCACAATCTGATGAATGGTATATAAACGCATACGGGATTTTATGGAAACGAACCGTGCGTCGTCACTCATTTGTTGAATGCGCTACCTATTGTAGAAAGATGGTATATTGGCTTTCACGGCCAGTGAATTAAAACTCAGCAATTTTTCGAGGTTTGTGCAGTGTCTTGTGTGGGGTTTCGCCTAGAACACCATGCTGGCTCATCAGCGGGCTCTTGGTGTGTGTCGGGTTGGGGACAACAAGAGACCCCTGATGAGCCAGCTTGGTGTCCTAGGCGAAACCCCACACTAGACACGGCACAAACCTCGAAAAAATGCTGAGTTTTAATTCACTGGCCGTGAAAGCCAATATACCATCTTTTAGGAAGCCTTCATAGGGGGGGTTATGGCAGCTAGAGCTTTTAGTTCTCGCAGTAAAGAGGCGCAGGTGCGCTTCATAAAACGGGAGGTAGCGCGCAGTTCTCAACTCCTTTAAGAGTCCGGGCGGGGACACCAAGAGCCCGCTGATGAGCCAGCTTGGGGTCCTAGGCGAAATCCCACACAAGACACGGCACAAACCTAGAAAAATGCTAAGTTTTATTGTAGAAAGTATTCACTAATTCAGAAACCTTCGCAGGAGTGTGCACAACAACTCACCAAAGTTTCATCGCAATCGGATGACAGGTAAATGAGCGCATACCGGTACAGTCAGACAGACAAATTACCACGTGAAAAATGTCCTATTTAGTGCACAGTATAAGTATGTTATAAAAATGCTGATGAAGATCCCAAGGAAGGGTAGAAAATATGGTTCAATTAACATTAAAGTATTAACGGGCGTCCCTCTGTAAAAATTTTAAGAAAAGAAACCAATTCATCCGTGGAACAGATTCAAACGCGCTCGTTAGTCGGACATAACGTCGCAAAAATAATACAGTGTGATAATGTATACCGCGAAAATTGGTTGATTGGTGGTTGGTTCCTTAGTTTAGGGGCTGCGACAATGCGGTAATATAGCACCGTGTACTTTGGGTGTGTGTAGAATCTGTCTGATAACCGGTGTTAATTGTAATGGCTGTCTTAGTGGGTGTTATCTGTGATTCAGGTAGAAGGACTGCAGATGATTAATTTTTTCAAGTAGTTCCCACTTTTGCTACCAAATGCTACCGTCCACGACACCTAGCTGCGGACGTGGCTGCTACTAAATGCCATCGCAATCAGTACCCGGTGGCGGACGTTGGAACTAATATAGCGTTATCAAGCTAACCTACAAATGTTAGCTTCCACAAGTGTAGTTAGTGGAAGGTTCTTTTACATGCCATAAATCTATGACATTGGACCGCCGGCTTTACTTCCCCTCCAAAGAAAGACATACTGGGGGATTTTTTTTTAGCGTATGGCTGTTAGTGCCGGGAGTGACCGAAGACATGTTCGGCTCGCCAGTTTTGTAGCTGCTTCGAGACGGACACCCAATGGGTGAGCTACAAGTACCGTTGGGAAGGAAAGGTGGAATGTAAGGACGAGGAGTTGGAAGGTAGCGGCTGTGGCCTGTAGTTAGGGACCAACCCCAGCATTTGCCTGGAAGGAAGATGGGAAACCACAGAAGACCATCTTCAAGGTTGCCGGCGGGGGGGATTCGAACCTCCTCGCCTCCCGGATGTGAGTGACTGCCATCAGTCATGCCGTAACGACCACGGCTAACTCACCCGGTATACTGAGGGATTATAAACGCTCTTAAAAATCCGACGACTTCGGCCGAGTTTGAACCCGCGATCTTGGGCATAGAAGCTAAGCATGCTGGCAGCTACGCCACCGTAGCCGTTGCCACGAAAATTAAGGGCAAATTATTGATTGTGTGGTGCATCTTACCCAGACTCGTTCAACAGCCAATACTGAGCTGCCGGCCAGTAGAATCCGGAGACAGACAATCTGCATGATGGGAACAACTGCGCTGTATAATATGGGCACCAGTACCGGGGTTATATAGGGTGTGTGTGAGCTTATTATCAGGAAGTGGGACGATAAATTCCATGACATTGGCATGCGCTGAGACAATTCACCGAACATATTAATGGTTATGACTCTACCACGTCCACGTATTGCATGAACACCATACTTCATGGATATCTTTATGGCATGGAGGTCTATTTGTGATCATAAATCTATGACATGGGACCTCCGGCATTACTTGCCCTCCGAAGGAAGGCATACTCAAGAATTTTTACGCTCTTAAGAAATCCGACGACTTCGGCCGGGTTTGAACCCACGATCTTGGGAACAGCAGTTCAGTATGCTACCAACTACGTCACCGAATCCGCAATAAGTTTATTTGGATACTGTACGAGAATGGATCCCACATCTCTCAAACAACCAGGTAAGTTCTTATCCAGTGCAATACAAACACCATCCTGACCGTTCACTAACAATTACAGATCTCACACTAAATAATGTATAAGCCTAATAACTGATGTACCTAAATAAGTGTATGTATTGCAAATACCACGCTCGCGTGTGGCGGAGCTCTTTCCGGTCACGGAGGAAGTCCGTCATTTTGTGTAGGCTAAGGATAGGCCATGCAAGATCCACCCATTCGTACCTTTGGAGCCATTTTAACCGAGTGTGTGGATCTTGCTTACTTACGAAGAAACCATGGTTTGCAGATGACACTCAAACTTATATTAACCGATGACGTGGTAGCTGCTGATCTCGTCATCCGCTTTAGAGTTTAGTCAAAAAACTTGTAATTTTTTGAAATACTGACTTTTGTTTTTTCCATGACTTTTCTTAATTATTATTATTATTATTATTTACTTTTTAACCGTTGACTTGACGCTCTATGGACTGCGAGTTAACAACCTCTCTCATTTCAGTGTCTGCGTCTTGTTCGTCTGCCGGCTTTGACATCTTGCCAGTATCTCTTGAGCCCTCTATTAGCTTTTTCTTCCGCTCCTCTGTTAAACGGCCACTCCGTCTTCTAGGTTCTGCCTCCACCATAAAACCCTGATAGCTTTTCACCATCCTTCTGAAACAAATCCTGTCTTTGATTTTATCCTCCGCCGTGTCCTCCTGTCTCATATCTTTCTCATACCCTTGGAACCATTTCAACTTTGAGATCTTCGGTCTAAGAAAATTCCAAACTTTCTTTGTGAGCCGGTCGTTATCCATACGGAAGATGTGTCCATAAAACAGCTGTCTTCACTTTCTAATCGTTGTTGTTATCAGTTCCATCTTGCTGTATACTTCTTTATTTGATTTCAGTCGAACCTGTCCGTTAATTTGGTTTTATTTTGATTTTCAAAAAAAAAACACCAAGTAAAAAGCAAAATTCAAGTACAAAAGCAAAAAGAGAAAACAAACAAAAAAAGAAACACAAAGCAAAAAGCAAAATTCAAAAACAGCATTAGCAGAAAACAAACACAAAACCAAAACAAAAAAGACGAAGCAATAAAGCAAAATTCAAACTCAAAAGCAAAAGAAGAAATTAAAAACATAAAAGAACAAAGAAAAATTCAAAAACAGCAAAAGCAGCAGAAACAAACACAAAACCAAAATAAAAAAGATGAAGCAAAAAGCAAAATTCAAAAACAAAATCAAAAGCAGAAGACAAAAAACAAAAACATAAAGCAAAAAGAAAAAATCAAAAAATCAAAAGCATAAAACAAACACTAAACCAAGAAAGAAAAGCAAAAAGTAAAATTCAAAGGCAAAAGCACAAAGCAAACACAAAACCAAAAACCAAAAACACAAAGCAAAGATTAGAAAACAACAAACACAAAATATACGTGAGGCATAGTTCAGAGAAACGTTTCTCATGAAAATGATTCTTATTGACAAGTGGATTAAACGAGTTTTGTAACATGACGGCTCAATTAATGTAAATACCTATTTTTTTAAATTTTTAATTTATGTTCTTATAGATTTAATTTGGATATTTTCCTTTTTATTTAATTAATTTCAAATTGATTTTACATTTTCGTATTGTTATGTTAATTATTTTAATATTTGTATTTTTACTTTAATGATTTTTATTTCTATATTTATATTTTATTTTTAGACTAAACTTGTTAATGTTTTTAGATTATTAATTATTTTTAAAATTTTATCCACCACATTACGTCAAGTAGATACGTATATAATATTTGATTTATAGTAATACTAGCACTTCGTCATGAACATTCTCCGAAATTTGGCTAAAGGATTCAGCCATCAGCATCTTTGAAAGCATAAACCGTCCTCATAACACCACTATCCCATAAAGGTTTAAGCTGATTGACTTGTCCTGTTCGATTCATACACGGGGTCTCTGAAGCATATAAACCTTCAGGTCTGACAACAGTGCTGTAATGCCTTAATTTGACCCCTATACTCAGCATCTTCTTATTGTAGATGTTTTTAATCAGTTGGAACGCAGCCATCCGAAATATGTAGACGGTTCGCAATATCTACGAATCTATTACAGCCAGTGCCTGATTTCTGCCTAGGACTACAAGGCCCCGGCCTAGGGGCCCAGCCAGCCTAGGGGCCCCGGTGGCGGAATCTCTATATATAAAAAAATGAAACTTTGTCTGTTTTTCTTTCTGAATTTCCACGGAAATTTGCGATATTTGCGCGTTTCAGACTGTTTTATGATGGATGCGCGCAAAAATATTTTTTTTGTCTGTCTGTCTGTTTGTTTGTTTGTTTGTCAGTGGACAATTTTTGTGTCCTTATAACCCGAGAACGGATGAGTGGATCAACGTAAAATTTGATACAGATATCCTTCAGAGGCACGACACCAATCATTGATGTAACTCTTCACCGTACCTCTCATAAAAGGGGCCCTACCCCCTTAAAATACATGCTGAAATAGGCGTAGAAGGGTGAAACAAAGCTCATTTTCAGCCCCTCAATGTGAGAAATGAAAACCACATTTTAAGGCCCTAAAACCGACAGTTTTTGAGATATTCCCAGAAAACTAATTTCACTTAATAAATTAATGAAAGAATGCATCCCGGTAACCATGGCAACTGAATCTCTGAGGTCCATCTATTTCTGTAAGACGCAATGCAATTCCATTTATTACATTACTGTGAAGGTTTGCAAACGGCTATAAGGTTATAACGGATCCAAATTAAGCTGAAATATTCATCAATACATACAATGCGCTTAAGGGGGCAAGGGGTACTCTAGAATTTTTTCACGCGATTTACACGTGCGGGTGTGGTACGGAAGGTCTATTATATCCCTTCTCTATTATATAAAAATGAACGTTTGTCTGTTTTTTCTGCATTTCCACGGAAATTTGACTTATTTGCCCGTTTCAGACTGTTTTGTGACGGAAGCACGCAATTTTTTTTCTGTCTGTCTGTTTGTCTGTGGACAATTTTTTGGTGTCATTATAACTCGAGAACGGCTGGGTGGATTAACGCAAAATTTGATACAGATATCCATCAGAGGCACGATACTAATCTTCACCGTACCTCTCATAACAGGGGGGCCTACCCCCTTAAAATACATGCTGAAATAAGCGTAGAAGGGTGAGACAAAGCTCATTTTCAGCCCCTCAATGTGAGAAACGAAACTCACCACATTTTAAGGCCCTAAAACCAACAGTTTTTGAGATATTCCCAGAAAACTCATTTCACTTAATAAATTAATGAAAGAATGCATGCCGGTAACCATGGCAACTGAATCTCAGGGGTCCATCTATTTCAGTAAGACGCAATGCAATTCCATTTATTACATTACTATGAAGGTTTGCAAACGGCTATAAGGTTATAACGGATCCAAATTAAGCTGAAATATTCATCAATACATACAATGCGCTTAAGGGGGCAACGGGTACTCTAGAATTTTTTCACGCGATTTACACGTGCGGGTGTCGTACGGAAGGTCTATTATATCCCTATCCCTATATTGTTATATTATTATTATTATTCTTTTAATTATTATCATTATTATGGCGTACAGCGACGAGACAAAGCTCATTTTCAAACCTTTGGTGTCAGAAACAAAACTCGGGGCCCCTCAAGAGCCGTAAAGGGTCCCCGAAAACTATATTTTAAGGCTCTAAACCCAACAGTTTCTTAGATATTCCCAGAAAACTAATTTCATTTAATAATCTAAAGAAGGAATGCAAGCCAATAACCATGACAACAGTATCTCAAGAGGTGGCATCCAACTTTCCATCTATTTCTGGAATAAGTGATGCCACTCCATTTATTACATTTCTGTGAAAGGTTGCAAATGGCTATAAGGTTATCACGGAACCAACTAAAACTGTAAAATTCATCAATGCGCTTAAGGGGTTCAAGGAGTACCCTAGATTTCTTTTCACACGACTTACACGTGCGATATGTCGTACAGAAGGTCTATTATATCTCCCTATTTTCAAAATTTCCTGATTTGAAATAGTAGACTGCTTTTTTGCCGATTTGAGGAATTTGGGCCATTGGAGGCTAAAAAAAACTGAATTTTCATGCACCACAAGCCTTTATAATTTATGAAAGGGGTCTTCCTGTAGTTGGGCACTTGACACAACGGTTAGGGTCAGTTCGTATGTGACGTGTATTGCGATTCGTCTAGGAGGTTATCAATGTTATTTTCACGCCAGGAAGAACACGTTAGGTAAATTTAGTTTGAGAGCACATTTTAACTAATCATTTTTCTTTGCCAACAAACAGGTTCCAAGCCCCTAAACATTGCAGCAGTAGCTCAATTGATAACATCTGGTTATTAATACCGAAGACCGTTCGAAGAATGGGTACTTCTGCTAGTCTTTACATAAGCTCAAAAGCCTGGCTTGCCTTATCAAAAAGCTTTATCGAAAATAATATTATAATTAATATTTTTACTACATTTTGCCAAAACTTACAGCCCCGCACGCAACAAAACTAGAATTACGCCTCTTCGTTCCCCCTCTCTCTCGCCTGCAGTATCCACGCTTAGCATTGCCAGGCCACGCGCAGGCAGTCCATTCTATAGGCTCCGTGCGTCACTTCTCTGGAATGACATCTTCGAAAGGTTCAACAAAGTAGGCAAATCTCTCCAATCTGTTAACATCGACCTGGGTACGATCGTTGAACTGTATCAGTCTTTGGTAAAACACCTAAAACACTTAAGGAAACCTAGTACCTTAGAGCCGAAAGTTATTGAAAAATCCGGTGAAAATAGCTATGCATATGACATGCAGAGGAAACGTAAGCGTTAAGTCCAGTTCGACAAAGTAAAAGGACACGAGACCGAACTCTCTGGCAGGGACAAATTCAGAGTTACCATTTTTAACGTCGTTATAGATAGACTAATTACAGAACTACGGAGTCGCGGAACTACGGAGTCGCGGATCTACTTATGAGGAGTTAAGTTAAAAGTTGGACTTTCTTACGAAACTACATCGTTTGGCATTTAAAGACATCCGTGAAGGTTGGTTGGTTGGTTCCTTAGTTTAGGGGCTGCGACAACGCGGTCATGTAGCCCCGTGTACTTTGGGTGAGTGTAGAATCTGTCTGATAACCGGTGTTAATTGTGATGACTGTAAGGAGCCAGACACCTTACAACTTTTTATTCGGGGGACTTGGATAGGACTCTGGAAAACGAGTGTCTGCACCTGTAATCTCATTTGTCGTCGAATGATGAAGTTATGGAGTTATCGTCACTGAAGCTATACAAATACTTATCGGAAAAAGGCTCTTTGGACTGTTATCCAAACCTAGGAATTGCGCTCCGAAAGCTGTTGTGTACACCAGCGTCAAACTGCTCAGCAGAACGGTCGTTTTCAGCGCTAAAAAGAGTAAAGAATTACCTAAGATGTAACATCTAACATAGGAGGGAAGATGCTCAATTCAATCTCTGTAATGTACATAGAGTCGGAAATAATGGGGTCAATTGACTATGATGACGTCATTTATTCTTTTGCCGCGCCACGTTCTTTTGCAGAGAAGAAAGTTCATCGTATGATTCTATAAATTTTATATAATAAAGTAACTATAGTAACATAGACTGTATTATTCTGATGTTTATTGAAGTCATTAAAGTCGATTAAAAATTATATGTTCTGTACTAGTGCATTAATTTGCTAAATTTCCAAAATAACTTCGAGATGGTGGGGGGCCCAAATGTCAAGTGCCTAGGGGCCCTGGATCTTGAAGTCCGGGCCTGATTACAGCAATCAAATTTGAACCGTTTTATTGGGTTCATTATTATTATTATTATTATTATTATTATTATTATTATTATTATTATTATTATTATTATCATTCTTTCATGATGCATTGTACGGATTGTAAGGATTGTAAATATTATTATTATTATTATTATCATCATTCTTTCATGATGCATTATTGTGACATACGTTTCTCTGTCACTCGTCCTGCGATCAAACTTTGTAGATCTGAGAAAACGCATCGCCTTGTGGTGAAACATTTCGCCTCAACTGAATTCGTATCTACGTAATTTTATTCCATTGGCCAAAGCATAGCTTCTTACCAAGCCTTGTTTTTCGCCATTGGCGCCCCTCCATGTTTCCTTGGAGAGGGGATGCATTTCTACCCTACGCATCTTGTTTTTGCGAGGGCTTTCTAACGCTCTGTGAGAGAAGGGTTGCGGCTTCCTATTCTTACCGTCATGTCGCGTGTGTGTGTATATCGGACTTTTGACCGTGCCCAAAGCAACTAATCGTAAGTACGATTCGATTACTTGATTTATCTGGCATGCTGCCATTTTAAATTTCTATTTCACCATTTTAATTTCGTGCCTCCTTTTAGATTTGCGTACATTTTTTCTTTTCTTATGATGATGTGAGTTCGATCCATGAACCCAAGTCCTTTCGCCTTTGCTTACGGTAGCTTTGCGTTCAATTGTTCTTCCCTCCCTTTCGTGTAAGTGATTTTATTTTTACCTAAATCACTCAGGTCTGAAATGTATGCTAATTTTTCATCGAGTCTTACTTATGCTCTGTATAGCGTCACAAACTGGTTTTTGCACTCTTTTGAGGCATTTGTCGCATTAGAGCCTGTTTATTGTGGATTGTATCAGCAAACTTACGGAGCTGAGTCTCACGTCGTCAGCTTGATCGTTCCTCTGTTTTGTGAAACATATGTTGACGATGGCCCCTAGTGGTTGTCACAGTCCATTATTTTCTTTATTTCAACGTATGGCGTTGTGATTTGACATTTCTACCTAGTGTAAGCCTATTTTCCTTCGAAGCTATTTTCATATCTGATTGATTATTCCTTCATTCTCGTGCATCCTTTTATGTGACTTATTTTTATGTAATTGTCATTGTATTTACTTTTTTGAGTTACTTCCTCAGACTTCGCTATATTTTTTTCCTTTTGCTTCCTACACGCGTTCACCCCCACTTTCTGCTTCCGCCCCCCTTCTGGGTTTCACAACATCATAAGCGTCTTAGTTCTGTTTTTACTCTGGGCATTCTAGCTCATGTCACCTTAGTAAGTAGGCTCCTTTTATTCAATTCAGTGTGTTTCTGCGAGCTCTGTAATTTTGCTTTACCTTTTAATTTTCGTTTTTGAATCGTATTTACAATTTATTTGCTCTTTATTATTTAAGTTTATTTCTAAATTTCATTTAATTTTACATTTACTCTGTACAAAATTGTGAATACACACCTAGGATACCGGAAACTTCGTGCACGTTTGGTCCCAAAAATGTTGATTGACAATCACAAAACTCAGCGGATGGCGTCAGCTGTAATATTTCTCACGCGTTACCATAATGACGGGGAAGAGTTTTTAAATTCTATCGTTACCAGAGAAGAGACTTGGATCCAGCATGACAATCCATAAACTAATGAACTGTTAAATTGGAGACACACTTCTTCTCTTAACAAGCCAAATAAGTTTAAACAGACATTGAGCAAAGGGAATTAATGGCTACTGTTTTTGGAAACATAAAGTTGTCTTGATGGTGGACTTTAGCAATACCAAAGGAAGTTTAATGTGAAACTTTACGTCACCTCCACTAGAGCGATCAAAACAAATGAAGAGGCATGCTCTCGCTCGGCGTGGTTTTGACGATGCACGACCGCACATGGCGCTGTGCCAACGTGACGAAATACCTCAAAACATTCCTTCATTCATTCATTCATTGATTCATTCAGTCATTCATTCATTCATTTATAACAAATAAATAATTGTACATAACAATTCAATAACAATTAAACGGGAGTATTTACACAAATAGTCAGTCTTTTCTTGAACACGCCCATATGTTTGGGAAAAGACTCTAAGACTGAGGCATGTAGAGAGTTCCAGTTATCAATGGCACGGTTTACGAAAGAATATTTACCTTAATTTGTTCGCTGTGGTCGGGCCTTAAGTAGGAAGTCTTTGACCTCCACCGGATAGTCCAGACTTCGCACCGAGTGATTTTCACCTCTTTCGAGCATTGAAGGCGTGGTTGGGCGGACAACAATGTCCAGACTTACCGTATCTCACTGGCCACAGAGTGTATCGGAAACTTTGTGTCACGATATGATAAATGTCTCAATCGTTTTGGCAATTATGTTGAAAATTAAGTACGAACTAATAAATTATTGGTAATAAAATCATTTTGTTATGTCAATGTATCCCTTTTTTTATAGCTCATCGGAGGTTGAAAATAAAGCAGCCCTCGTATTTGTAGAAAGAAATGAAAAATGTGGATGGCTCATGCCTCCTGTCTGTCAACTCATCGATCTACATCTACAACATTTTGGATGTCCTTCGCTACAAACACTATTTTTCTTCCAGACTTTATTTGGTTGACAAGCAATGCATACCAGGGTGTGTTGTGTACGATTAAAACACAATCGTTGAGTGTCCAGATGAACTGTGACAACAAATATGTTGGACTAAAAAGACATGTTTCATTTTTAAATCATTCTCTAAAGCTGCGGTTTCCTCCAGTAGCGGTACCGCTTTCTAGCGGCCGTAATGTGATGACGTATAGAGACAGGGGACCGTCTTGACGGTGAACAATGGTGTAAAGCAGTGACGTCACTAGGGTTGGTGTTACCCAGTGCGGTAACTCATCGTGTCACCCCCCCCCCCCCCCTCACGACACCCCATAGACCTCCTCCGAGTCCGCCAGTGCCAAATAACGGAAACATACAGAATCCTTAATAACGTTTATAAACATTGGTCCTATATATACAATGGCAATAGAAGAAAAAATTAATTTAAGGTGGGTTGGTAAGAGATTGTAAGAAGTTAAGAACTAACAACTACGTAGAAAATATGTTACTTTTTTAATTTTTATTTTAACATTAAATTTTATGTCATATTAAATCTCGACTAAATCAAAACTTTCTTTCCTGGCCTTTAGAGCTGCAAACTTGTTAATTACTTCATCGAAATCAACTCCTTTCGCCAAATCACTTTCAATTGATAATATTGCAAGATCAGATAGCCTTGACTGTCCCATGGTAGATCGCAACTAGTTCTTTATAAACTTAAGCTTTAAAAACTCCTCTCACATGAAGCCACAGACACACAGATCGTAAGAAATAATTGTAGGCTCCCTGAGAGATATGGGAGAGATTCTAGGAAGTCCCATTCAGCTATGAATTTCAAAACGTCAAGTACTGACCAATCTTTGACTTCTTCGAGATCAATCTCTACTGCCTTCAGGTGCCTTCTCAGCCTTGGTATTTCTAATAAAAGATCTTCCTCTGGTAACTCATCATAGCAAGTGGTTAATTTTGGAATGGACACCAGTAACTCTTCTTAAGTGGCAGATATCAAACTCTTGGCTTGAACAGCCTCAAACATGGCTGCTACTTCCTTGATGGCTCTTGATCTGATCTGGAGTTCAGAATGGAAACGATCATTAAACTCAAGCATCGCTCTCTCGTTTTCTTCTTGCAGAGTTAGTCCAGCATCTCTCGTCTTCTCACCTGTAAGTGCAATTTTTACGAACCACCCTAATGTTGGTGTAACCCCTTGTGATGGTGTCACCCGGTGCGGTCCGCAACCCCGCCACCCCCCTCCCTAGTGACGCCACTGCTGTAAAGTTAGAGCTAATTATCTGTACGTGTCGTAACGGCATGTTGTCATAAAGTTAAATAAGAAATAAATGATCTTGAAATGGCGCTCGTAATATTTTTGGGAGAAGAAGACTCATCCAAAGACGATAGGGAACGTTCGGGGGGAAGCGACATTTTAAAAAGGCGTCCTACAGAAGGTGCATATGAAATTTTAGTGCGTCGTCGTCTGCATTGCAATGAAGATAAGAATATTTTCGGACGACACTAGTGTTACAGGATTATGTTCTGAATTAAATAAAGGCTGACATAACTTGAGTGCCGTACAACAGAAACAAAGTATCAATGGCCTATCTCCTGAACAGAAACACTGTGTATATTGAGCCCGTTAGAGGAGGTTATCCGGGTACCATCCGCCGAAAGAAATGGTACTTCGAAAGATCCCGTCCTTCGAACCCAACACCTTAGAGGATCGGGTGCATTTCTTTGTAGGCTTGCTCAGCACGAGAGCTTGATCCAAGGGATCTGGGTCATTGAGCAAGGAAACAGTCATAGACGCCCAATGAAACACATCCGAAAAATACAAAGCTAGCAATAAAAAGAGATCCAGTCTTAAGTTAGATTCGTGCATGATTTATCCAAGTAAGACCCCTAAACTACTTCCGAGGGTCGAAATCGGCTAATCCGCTACTCTAATTACAATAGTGAGTCGTTCCCTAGTTTGATGTAAAGTACCCTCGCGAAGTCCTAGTTACATGAAACAACAGCAAAACTAAGTAGGCGCGTGGTACAAGAAGAATTAACGCGTAGCAAATTTACAAATAAATGACTCGGTATAATTTACATTTAACAGCTAACAAACCAATCCCTAGGTTAGGATGGTACCACGTCCACATTTAATATTACATTTAAATTCTGTCTAATGCCTATGAGAACGAAAGTATTACGACAAGACGCGTCGTAAACAAATGCTTATTACCAAATCTAATGATAGTTTGACCACTGACTATCAAAAAAAAAACACTCTTAGGTCTAACAGGAACAATAGGGTAAATACACTCGGGAATGAATAAATAAACACTCTAATACTAGCCTGCCTCCGCGAACTGAGATACTGTTTGTACCCAGTCGTCATCTCATGCATGTGAATTAGGTTAGCAATGCGCAATCATCACTGCGACTTACAAGCTTTCAATCGCGCGGGCCATAAGTTACTGATTACTGGTCCCGAGGATTCGTGTCGTCGAAAAAAAAAGGTGTCAGCTCATTTAAAGGTCATCTCCCACATGGAAATGAATTGAAGACACGGTGTCAATTAATCAACAAGTTAATGGTTGCAAAGTTATGGCTGTAATTATTTATAAACAGTTAATACATCCGTTGGTTTATGATAACTCTTTCGCTGCGGCAATCGACTTTAGTCGATTTACATCGATACTGTGTTCGCTGCGGCAATCGACTTTAGTCGACTTGGCACTTTCCCGCTGCTTCCTACACGATCTTTGTCAACAAAGTGGCTTTTTAATAATGCGTACATGAATATGCATGTCTTGAGCGTGTACTGGGTATTGTTGAAAGCAAGTATTACAGTATTTCCTTTGTAGTCTCCCGCCCGGCAACATTCCTCTCGGCCCTCTGACGTCAGTGGACTACCACACTAGTGAGAAACCATGAGCGCACCTTCAAAATCATCGACAAAATGGGGCATAAAGTTATGGTCATTGTACGATAGCAAAAGTGGTTTCCTGTGCAGATTTCAGACTTACGTGGGAAAGAACAGTAATGGGACTGATCCAGGGGATACATTAGCGGAGAAAGTTGTAAGGAGCTTGTCAAAAGACTTGGAAAATACCAGCAGAATTGTATATTTCTTTTCAAGCCCTACACTTTCCACTCATCTTTCTGAGAATAGTGTGGGTGCATGCGGAACAGTGAGATGTAACCGTAAAGGTCTTCCTCAAGAGATGAAAGGTCTTTGGTGAATAAAAGACAGAAACCTAAGTTCTGGCATCATCCAACTAAAAAAATGCTTGCATGTTCGTGGCAAGATACCGGCTGGGTAAATATGCTCACGACCGTATACTCGTCTGAGGTTGTGAAGGTTAGGAAGAGATCAAAGAGGGGTCCAACCGGTTATGTTACCCGTGATAAACCTAAATTAGTTGTGAATTATAATCATGATGAATGGTGTTGACAAGTTCGATCAGCTGAAATCGAATTACACATATGTACACAAGAAAATCAAATGGTATCAGGTCTTGTGGTATTTCATCATAGAAACAGCCCTAGTCAAAGGAAGAATAGTGTACAATAAGGTTCATAACAAGAAAACAAGTGCTCATGACTTCAGAGATGATGTAATTACAGGACTTCTAGAAAAGTACAGACGCGCTCCACCTACGAAACCCGGCCAAAGATCTTCTGACGGGATACCGCTTGCGCGTCTCACGGAGAGGCACTTCATTGGGGAACAACAGGCCAAAAGTCACAAACCCAACTGTGTTGTTTGTTCCATATTGCCGGTACGGTGTTCAAAGAAAGGAAAGGGGCTGTGTAAGAGGAAACAGACAATATTTTAATACAAGAATTGCCCAGGACAGCCCCCAATGTGTCGAACTACCTGCTTCGAAAGTTATCACACCACGGTAAACTTCAAGGTCACATGCCAGTGTTAGATTCCATTGAAGCAAGGACCACGGGATATATATCAAGGGTAAAACATCTACTTTGTGAGTTTCATGTGTTATCCTATGATTCAAAATGAATGAAAATGCTCACTAAAGAAAACTACAAGGTCACGTGTAAGTTAATGTTTTATCGAACCAAGGACCACTGAATGGATCATAAAGGCGATATATAATTATTTTTTGTTTCATGTGTTATGATATGACTTATAATAAATGAAAATCCACATTAAAACCTTTTTCAATATCTTCATTAAATTACGCAGCGAGGGGTTTTGTGATGTCAGAAATGCAGCAGTGAAAGAGTTCTGCGGCCAAGACGACCGATGTTACTTGCGTGCAATAGGGGTAAGACGCGCCAACCTGTGTTATTGTTGACTTGTAGAAGTCATGTTCTTTGAGTAAATCTCAAACGAGATCACATGTTGCTGCCTACGACTGGTGTCATAAACTGAACTAACTCAACAGTATTTAAACCTTCTGATAAATCTAAAGCATAATTATCATAAAGAACGCCGGAATAAACCAACAATAGGCGGACATTCATCCGTCCTGCCTAATTACCAAATAATGTGTTCACGGACACAACAATTACACTTGCGAGCCTTAATTTATACAGAAGCTGGGTCAATTAACTTTATTGTTTAAACCAGTCTATAACACGCTAGTTGAATCAATGTCATCAGCTCAAAACATTAAAGGAATTGGCATTAGCGAGCATCCCCTCACTCTTTAAAAGTGGAAAAGTAATAACAGGTGTTAGCAGCTCACATAGCTTGTCTCCAATAGCAAGGTTATATTAATATCAGTGACCTTCAAAATTCCTAGGACTTGTGACGTAAATTAGCATACATAAAAAGTCAATATTGTCGTCTCCCGTTGCATCTCGGGTAGCAACTGGTTATCAGCTGGCGCGCTCAAACAACTTTCACACTGCATCGCATACAGCTTTAGCATAGCAAAGATTGTGTTTCAAAATTTACCATTTTAATATTGTAGTAACACGAAATAAAGTCCTCAAGTGCTCTGCTGATTGTATAAAAATGCAACATCACTTCCCTAACAGTGTTTCTTGGGATACTTTACTCTTCAATAATATATAACGCAGTAACAATTTCAAAGAATACAAAAGTAAAGATGGGACACTCCTGCAACTAACTGCACTGACATGCCTAAGATATGTCACTCACTCTATTCTTTGTACAGGTGGGCTTTGATATGCGTGGCTTGGCACTTTCTACAACAACAAAAAACATCTAACCTCTGCTGCGATGTTTGAAATGATACGATGTAGGTTTATCCACCAATCTTACTGTGTATGGGTTCGTTCCTCTGGAACTTCACGTAGTAAATTGAACTCACAAAAAAAGGTCAAATAAAGAGTACAAAAATGTTTCAGCGACTTTCGGCTGAGAAATGATACGATAATAAAGCTCTTTCAACTTAAAATAAGGGACCTAACTATAGGGTGTTCCCTTAACTATCAGAAGCCTACTCCTTCTGTTATCATGATGTCGTTTACATGACATAGATTCACAGCTCCTTGCTGGCTTATAAATACATTGAAAAATACTTGTAAATGTGCACCTGCCGTATAGGACACGGACTGTGGTGACTAACTGAAAGATTGTCCCAGTGCCAAAAATAAAATAAGTACTTTCCTACCTAAGTGGTCAAATTATTGAGTCGTTTCGGCTAAAAATACATTCAAATTCTACATCAACCTGGACAAACCTTGTACAAAGACAATACAGAACTCACGATTACTTCATAGGGTAGATCACCTTCCATAATTCCCATTGGAAGGGGTATTATGCTTCCAGGGCTCCTAGTATATTCCTGGTTAAGGCTATGGGTTTCAGCCTTTCCTTTTGGTCCTTGGTTCTTGTCTCGTACATGGCTTGTACCTCGTGATGTTGGTTGGACAATTCCATGGTGGCGGTTTATTTCATCTGTGTTTCCCTCACATCAGGAATTACTCCATCACGACGCTCTCAAAGTAATGTCTAAAAATCACTATCACGTGGTGCATTAATGTAGGCATCGCGGTAATTAAATACACAGATTCTATGCGGAAATATCTTATACAAAGGCTCACTGGCTTTAATAATTGCAGATGATCAAATACTCTGCTTTTTCCTGCCACTGGCTCTAGTAATACCATACACGTGGTATTGCTCACATATTTTATATGTTTTCAAATCACTAAAAATCACACTTATCACGATGGGACACGAATGTTGTATAGCTTGGCCGTGATTAGAATTTGATGTAGCACACGTTGGGCAATTAATCGTAGTTGTAAATTTTAATATGACGCCTGTCTTCAGACGTGACCTCGTGGTCAATGAAAAAATGTCGATTTCACTAAAGTAACATACCGTATTACATTTTACGGTATCGTAGCACTGGCCTTGCATGGCCTAAATAAAATCTTTCGTAGACTATACTCACAAGGATCAGCCTGATGGCTGTCGATTTGTAGTCCTCCCAAATTATGGGGTTTCACTCGCCTAATGCGGCATTCGCCGAAAATGACGGACTGAAAACACGACACATCCTGCCTGATCGGACTTTCAAAACGGTGTATCTGTGCGTAGCACGGCTTCCTGGTTTGAAGGAAGTAGTTGAGTCGATTAGCGACTATTTACATTGTCCTCCGCGTGTCTGCGGTGAAAAATACCTTTACCATAAAAGTTATTTACAATTTCCAAAAGGCATAGAAGATGGTAAATTATACAGAATTAATTATTATATGATCCTAGGATATGTGGCTTTAAAAATAGTAAGTAGTATATCTCTAGGAAGAAAATAAGCTGTCCTCTCCGAAGTCAAAATAGCGGATTGTTCATGAGGAAGCTTCAAGGTGCGTTCTGTCGAACTGAGCATGTGGAGTAAGTATGCTCTCAAAGAAATATTTGTCACATGAGCCTAGACGTGCTCATATATCCCTCCGTTGTTTCAAATAAAAATGTGGGAATAGCATTTTTATTTACCATCCAAACCATTCTAGTGTTCATAATATTTCTTCAGATTGGCTGCGTTGAAGGTTTCCAATCTTTCACCATTACGTAGGTCTCCAATAACGTAACTACCATTGTTGAGAGTCTCTAGGTCTCGGTTTGGCCCATAGTACAAACTTACAAATTTACTGTACACCCTGTCAATTGGGTTAGATATCCCTGGGCGTCAAATTAATTCCATGTCGCCCACAACTAGTGGATCTCGGAATTTCGTGTGGCGCATCCTCTTCAAGCGCTTCTGAGCTTTAATATTCATGGTGTCGCGTGCAGCTTCAATCCTACTGGCATGCGATGGTCGCAAACAAGGCGATGTAATAAGAACTCTGTTCCAGACACGAACAGGTGCTTGATTCATGTGGTGTACCATAGGGATCTGCCCGGTGCTTTCATGCACGGTGGAATTCACACATCGGCCGATAACGACTAGTACTTCGGTCCACCTCCAGTGCTCGGCCTGGCAATATAGGCGGTAGAATTTTGCGATAGTAGCCATCACACATTCCGCTGGATTACTCTCTGGATGGCGGATATATGATAGAACATGCCCTGTCTCAAGCTCGTCCATTGCAGCAGCAAATTCAGCAGATGTGAACTGCGATCCGTGGTCAGTTAACAAGAAACTAGGTTTTCCTGCCTCCAGTATCTCTTCTCGTCTTGATCGCTGGACTATCTGATGAGTTTTGGCCTTCTCTATGGGGTGTAACATCGTGTACTTGGTGAATGCATCGATGGTTACTACGACGTAGCGGTTTCCACGGCGAGCTTTAGGGATAGGCCCATAAATATCCTGGGCATAAAGCTCCCTAGGTTGAGTAGGTGAAATAGGCCTCGGTGGTTCCTTTAAGAGATGTGACGTGTACTTGTTACGCTGGTATGCGTCGCAAGCACGTAAACATCGTCTTACAGTAACTCCTAAGCCTTTCCAGTCAAAAGACTCGCGAATTGTGGCGATAGTCTCGTCTGTTCCACCATGGCCTATGGCAAGTTGAACCATGTTCACAACTGCATCCTGATATCTTCGTGGAACAACAGCACGAAGTTGAGTATGGTCAGGATCAACAAAACGATGTAATACTCTCCGATATATCACGTAATCGTTTGCTATGGCAGCGGTCCTCGCATAATCAGGATCCTGAGGGTCCATCCTTCGTTCATGGAAACGTATGATGCGTCTGAGCTCTTCATCACGTCTCTGGCCTTCTGGTAATTATCGTAGTCTACGAAGATACTCCTCACAGTCTCCCTCGATCTCTATGGCGTGAAGTAATGCATCTGGGTTCCTGCTAAGGATATCAGCGAGAAAATTCTCTTTCCCAGGACGGTGTTCAATGGTGATATCAAACTGTTGGAGGTATAGCGTCCAACGCATTATTCTATCAGTCGCCAGCCTTGTCTTCATGATAAACGTCAGTGCATGATGGTCAGTCCTAATGATGAGGCGATGTCCCCATAACAATCTACGCCAGTATTCCAGGGCGTACACGATTGCAAGAGCTTCAATCTCAGTAGTGAAATAGCTCTTCTCGTGAGGTCTGAGTGGCCTGCTAAGGAAAGCAATGTAGTGGCACTGACGATCGTCATCTTCCTGCAGCAGGATAACGCTTATTCCCACGGCGGAAGCGTCAGTTTCATGATGAAGTTGCGACTATAATCGGGATATTCCAGAGTAATGCTGTCCACCAACATCTGCTTAGCGTCAATAAAAGCAGTGTTACCCTCAGCAGTCCAGGACCATTTCGTATTCTTTCTTAACAAGTTCTGTAATGAAGCTACAGTCTCCGAATACTTCGGGCAATGCGCTGCAAAAAATTGCAAAACACCTAAGAATTGTCTCACGTGCTTGACTTTAGTCGGAGTTGGAAATGCAGAAATCGATTGGATTTTCGATGGGTTGGGCCTGCAACCCTCACCACTAATGATGTGTCCAACAAACTTAAGGTCTGTCTGAAAGTATTACTTCTCTCGGTTGACTTTAAAGTTGGCTACACGTAGATTCTGGAACACAAGGCGAAGAGTATCATAGTGTTCCTCCTCCGTCTCGGATGCGATTACAATATCATCCACGTAGCACACAATTTTCTCCTTCACTTCCGGTGTCAAGTTGGCGTCTAGAGCGCGTATCAGAGCAGCTCCCGCATTCTTTAAGCCAAAAGGTAGTTTGCAAAACACGTAAGTTGTCTGCCCAAACAAGAATCCAGTATATTTTTGGGTCTCCTCAGACTGCTTAATGTGGTAATACGATTGTACTAAGTCCAGAGAAGTCAAGTATCGTTTCCCCTTAAATCGTCTCAGGAATTCACGTATTTTTGGCGGCCTATCGTGCTCAGGCGCCAAGCGGTTATTTAAGGCCCTGGTATCGAGACAAAGCCTCAGGCTACCATCAACCTTGACCACAGTCGTCAGAGGGTTGACATACGAGGTTGGTGCCTTTCTAATAATTTTTAAATCCTCCATTTCCTTCAAATTTCGCGTGGCTTCTTCGAGATGTTTCTCAGCAATGGGGTACACCTTCTTCTGGAGGGGTGTGTCGTCCAGAACAACTAGGTCATATTCAAAATTGTGAATTTCGCCAGGACTCGTGTCGAAAATATCACTGTATTCATTCAGAAGGGCCTCAAGCTTTACATTAACGGGTTCCGTCACGTCTTCAACATTATCGCTGTCTTCCTCCATACTATTCATTTCCCTATCATCAATGGGATATATGGGGTTAATGTCCGCAAGGTATCCTGGATCGTTACCTCCTACGTTCATGGAAATGCAATCATGCGATTTGAACTTTATGGTGTTTTGACCCATGTCAATAACGCCGTCATATTTTCGCATGAAATCAGCCCCCAATATAGCTTCATAACGTAAGTCTTTCAAGACTATAAATTGGTGCATATAAACATGGCAGTTTATCTCAAGTGCGCAGGATACTTGCACTTTGCACTGCACAGCTCGGTCAAGAATTATTCCTCTGACTTTAATGGTCGAGACGGCTAACTCGGTTAATGTTATAAGCACATTCAAGGCAGCGTAAAGATCGGCGGAAATTAAGCTTATCATTGCGCCAGTGTCCATAAGCAATGATACAGCATAATCGTTCATCTTTGCGGAAATCATCGGTAGCTGGGTACGTGTTACGTCGGTCGTCGTTCGTCGCTCGTCAAGGAGATCCTCGGCCAATGGCTCCGAGAGCAGTATGGTGGCAGTGACTCGTGGGTTAGTCTCCTCATTGTCTACTTCTAATTTGAAGTTTTTTCCTTTGGAGGTCCTGGGTTGTTCCTCCACAGGCATCTCCACCGGTACTTCCGCTATTTCTCTCGGTGGTGCTGATTCTCGCCCTTCGTTATTTTGCGAATCCCACAACTGTCGGATATATTCCCGACTTTCGCGAGCGCGACCTCTCCAGTCTCGGTCTGGTTTTCTCGTGGGATCGCGATCCTCACGGTAACCATCACTATAACGATAATCACGGCGAATGTTGCCGAATTGTCGGTTACGTGTGTTGTTATTGCGACCACATCTGTCATCTCTCTGATCGTCGTTATTGTTATTGTTGCGATTCTCAAATCGTCGCCCCCAATATCCATGATCGTTTTGCTGGTGTGACCTGTCATAGGGTCTGGGATTCCAGTTTCGCCTATTGGTTCCTGTCTCGTTTTTCGGTATGGTTCCAAAATGATTCGGGCTGGCTTAGATGTCTGAGATACCTTATCAATCGTCGTATCGTTGACTTGACGATGTTCCCCTCTCGGTTTATGATTGGACAACTGATCGTTGGTACCATCGATTCTGCGAAGAATAGAATCGCACTCAATGAACGTAGTTCCGTTAGCAGCTATTAATGTGCGCTGGACATCAGCTGGGTACTGCCGGGTTATGGTCTGAATTAATTCAGGCTCAGATAACGGCGGTTGGAGCCATCTGAATTTAGATAATTGAGTTGCGAAGTAGTTCGCATACTTTGACGGTTGATTCGTACTGAACCGTTTAGTGTACATGTCGGCACGAATACTTTGTTGAACGTTCCCGCTCCAGTACGTTCTCAATAAAGCTTCTTTAAAGTCTTGGTACCCGCTAAAAGCGTAAAAGCGTACCTAAACGCGCGGTACCAGGTACTGGCTTGACCTGTCAACAGTCGTTCGATTACTGCTAATTCTATTTCTGGAATTACCATGGTGTCACGAATGTATGACTCTACGTTTTGCAGGAACTCGACCAGAGTTACGCTGCTTCCAGTTCCAGAAAACTGAGCTGGTTACTCGTCCTTTTGTCTGATTATCATGACATTAGCTACTTGATTGTACTGTCTCATTGGAGTAAACATGGGTGCATTGAAATTCAATGGTGCAGATGGGTAAGTCTGCATCCCTTCGCTGTGCATAGTGTTAGGTTGCACTTCAGCGGATGCGTGCGGTGTGTTTGCGCTGAAGTTCGAAACATCTATATTGGGCAGACTCGGGTTAAGGGAAACAGTGTTGGAAGTACTCTGTTGTTGAGTCCCCACCTTGGCTATGAGTCGCTATTCCAGTTCTTGGATAGCTGTTGCGTCCAATGCTTTCAGTGTCAAGTCGCCGACTTGCTCCTGTAGCCTATGAATCTCGCCTCGTAGTTTTGTGTCAATTTCGCGTACTGACAATCTAACGTTATTGCTGAGTCTGAGGTGCTCCGTGATTGCAACCTCTTCCAGTCGGTGTCTCAGGAACTCTATGTCTTCTTTTTCGTCCTTCACTATGGTGTCGAAATTAGCTTTCTGCTCCTCCGTTTCCTTCTTCACTGTGGCGATGTCTATCGCTATTTCCTCACGTAAAGTAGCCACGTAAATGCGAGTAAATTAGCGTTTGACTCAGCCCTCTGAGTCTCGAAGTCTGCTCTGACCTGTATGAGCTCTTCAGTAAGTCGAGCTAGTGTATTTGTGTTGGCCTCTACATCATGCCTAACTCCTACTAGAGTAACTGTGTTAGCGCCGACATTCTGCCTAATACGGTCTATGTCACCTCGCACTTCATTAAGTGTCGCTGTGTTCGCTAATAGGTTTAGGTTTGTTTGGTTGAGAGATACGTCATTGTTGCCTAGCTCTCCCCTAACATCAGTAAGTGTGACGTTCGATGCCTCAATATCACCTCTGACAACATTTATGTCACCTCTGACAACATTTATGTCACCTCTTACCTCACCTAGGTCACCTCTTACTGTGCCTAAATCTTCCCTAACTTGATTCAGGGACGCAGTGTTATTACCTAGGTCACCTCTGATTTGGGCAAATGAGGCATTGATGTTTGCCATCATCCCATCCAGGACCCGTCTCAACGACTTCTCATCAATCATTATAACACTCAGAGAAATGAGAGGGAATTACCTCAGAAATAAAACCACTACACCTATACAGGAAAGTTTGTCCAAGCCGAAAGCCTTCCTGTGAATAAACATCACGAACTACTGCTGGACTCAACGTAGAAAAACAAGTTACATTACACGGTAAAATACCAACAAGCAAAAACATAAGTTACATTTACTAAGGATAGAGCATTAACAAATCAAATACCTAATGAATTTTAAATACTATTTGCTCTACCCCCCTGGACTGATATCAAAGAATACCAGGTGGCTATCGAAATAGCTGTACGACGTCTGAGTTCGTGCCAGTCCAGTTCAACTCCCTATGAACATTACATTTCTGATCCTCTCAAAAACGACAAAATGATGGTTTCCGTAAAAACATCGGCCATACCAGGTTGGTGCGCCATTTAAAAGAGAGTGTATGAGCCTGTTAGAGGAGGTTATCTGGGTACCATCCGCCGAAAGAAATGGTACTTCGAAAGATCCCGTCCTTCGAACCCAACACCTGAGAGGATCTGGTGCATTTCTTTGTAGGCTTGCTCAGCACGAGGGCTTGATCCAAGGGATCTGGGTCATTGAGCATGGAAACAGTCATAGACGCCCAAAGAAACACATCCGAAAAATACAAAGGTAGCAATAAAAAGAGATCCAGTCTTAAGTTAGATTCGTGCATGATTTATCCAAGTAAGATCCCTAAACTATTTCCGAGGGTCGAAATCGGCTAATCCGCTACTCTAATTACAATAGTGAGTCGTTCCCTAGTTTGATGTAAAGTACCCTCGCGAAGTCATAGTTACATGAAACAACAGCAAAACTAACTAGGCACGTGGTACAAGAAGAATTAACGCGTAGCAAATTTACAAATAAATGACTCGGTATAATTTACATTTAACAGCTAGCAAACCAATCCCTAGGTTAGGATGGTACCACGTCCACATTTAATATTACATTTAAATTCTGTCTAATGCCTATGTGAACGAAAGTATTACGACGAGACGCGTCGTAAACAAATGCTTATTACCAAATCTAATGATAGTTTGACCACTGACTATCAAAAAAACACTCTTAGGTCTAACAGGAACAATAGGGTAAATACACTCGGGAATGAATAAATAAGCACTCTAATATTAGCCTGCCTCCGCGAACTGAGATACTGTTTGTACCGAGTCGTCATCTCATGCATGTGAATTAGGTTAGCAATGCGCAATCATCACTGCGACTTACAAGCTTTGAATCGCGCGGGCCATAAGTTACTGATTACTGGTCCCGAAGATTCAAGTCGTCGAAAAAAAAAGGTGTCAGCTCATTTAAATGTCATCTCGCACATGGAAATGAATTGAGTCACGGTGTCAATTAATCAACAAGTTAATGGTTGCAAAGTTATGGCTGTAATAATTTATAAACAATTGATTAATCCGTTGGTTTAGGATAATTATGTTTTGATCAGAAGGTTTAAATACTGTTGAGTTACTTCAGTTTATGGCACCAGTTGTAGGCAGCAGCATGTGAACTCGCTTTAGATTCACTCAAAGACTTCTTGATTCCTACAAGTCAACAATAACACAGGTTGGCGCGTCTTATCCACATTGCACGCAAGTAACATCGGTTGTCTTGGCCGCAGCTCAAAGAACGCCGGAATAAACCAACAATAGGCGGACATTCATCCGTCCTGCCTAATTACCAAATACTGTGTTCACGGACACAACAATTACACTTCCGAGCCTTAATTTATACAGGAGCTGGGTCAATTAACATTATTGTTTAAACCATTCCATAACACGCTAGATGAATCAATGTCATCAGCTCAAAACATTAAAGGAATTGGCATTAGCGAGCATCCCCTCACTCTTCAAAAGTGGAAAAGAAATAACAGGTGTTATCAGCTCACATAGCTGTTCTCCCAAAGCAAGGTTATATTAATAACAGTAACCTTCAACATTCCTAGGAATTTTGCCGTAACTTAGCATATATAAAAAGTCAATATTGTCATCTCCCGTTGCATCTCACGTAGCAACCGGTTATCAGCTGGCGCGCTCAAACAAATTTCACACTGCAGCGCGTACAGCTTTAGCATAGCAAAGATTGTATTTCAAAATTGATCATTTTAATCTTGCAGTAGCACGAAATAAAGTCCTCAACTGCTCGGCAGATTCTATAAAAATGCAACATCACTTCCCTAACAGTGTTTCATGGGATGATTTACTCGTCAATAATATATAATGCAGTAACAATTTCAAAGAATACAAAGGTAAAGATGGCACACTCGTGCAACTAACAGCACTGACATTCCTATGATATGTCACTCATTCTATTCTTTGTACAGGTGGGCTTTGATATGCGTGGCTTGACACTTTCTACAACAAAAATAAAAACATCTAACCTCTGCTGCGATGTTTGAAATGATGCGATGTAGGTTTATCCACTAATCTTACTGTGTATGGGTTCGTTCCTCTGGAACTTTACGTAGTAAATTGAACTCACAAAAAAAGGTCAAATAAAGAGTACAAAAATGTTTCAGCGACTTTCGGCTGAGAAATGATACGATAATAAAGCTCTTTCAACTTAAAATAAGGGACCTAACTAAAGGGTGTCCCATAAACTATCAGAAGCCTACTCCTTCTATTCTCATGATGTCGTTTACATGACATAGATTCACAGCTCCTTGCTGGCTTATAAATACATTGAAAAATACTTGTAAATGTGCACCTGCCGTATAGGACACGGACTGTGGTGACTAACTGAAAGATTGTCCCAGTGCCCAAAAGAAAATAAGTACTTTCCTACCTAAGTGGTCAAATTATCGAGTCGTTTCGGCTAAAAATACATTCAAATTCTACATCAACCTGGACAAACCTTGTACAAAGACAATACAGAACTCACGATTACATCATAGCGTAGATCACCTTCCATAATTCCCATTGGATGGGGTAATACGCTTCCAGGGCTCCTAGTATATTCCTAGTTAAGGCTATGGGTTTCGGCCTTTCCTTTTGGTCCTTGGTTCTTGTCTCGTACATGGTTTTTACCTCGTGATTTTGGTTGGACAATTCCATGGTGGCGGTTTATTTCATCTGTGTATCCCTCACATCAGGAATTACTCCATCACGACGCTCTCAAAATAGTGTCTAAAAATCACCATCACGTGGTGCATTAATGTAGGCATCGCGGTAATTAAATACACAGATTCTATGTGGAAATATCTTATACAAAGGCTCACTGGCTTTAATAATTGCAGGTGATCAAATACTCTGCTTTTTCCTGCCACAGGCTCTAGTAATACCATACACGTGGTATTGCTCACAGATTTTAAATGTTTTCAAATCACTAAAAATCTCACTAATCACGATGGCACACGACTTTTGTATAGCTTGGTAATGATTATAATTTGATGTAGCACACGTTGGGTAATTAATCGTAGTTGTAAATTTTAATATGACGCCTGTCTTCAGACGTGACCTCGTGGTCAGTGAAAAAATGTCGATTTCACTTAAATAACATATTACATTTTACGGTATCGTAGCACTGGCCTTGCCTGGCCTAAATAAAACCTTTCGTAGACTATACTCACAAGGATCAGCCTGATGGCTGTCGATTTGTAGTCCTCCCAAATTATGGGGTTTCACTCGCCTAATGCGGCCTTCGTCGAAAATGACGGACTGAAAATACGACACTTCCTGCCTTAGTGGACTTTCAAAACGGTGTATATTTGCGTAGCATGGCTTCCTGGTTTGAAGGAAGTAGTTGAGTCGATTAGCGACTATTTACATTATCCTCCGCGTGTCTGCGGTGAAAAATACCTTTACTATAAAAGTGATTTACCATTTCCAAAAGGCATAGAAGATGGTAAATTATACAGAATTAAATTATATATGATCCTGAGATATGTGGCATTAAAAATAGTAAGTAATATATCTCTAGGAAGAAAATTAGCTGTCCTCTCCGAAGTCAAAATAGCGGATTGTTCATGAGGAAGCTTCAAGGTGCGTTCTGTTGAACTGAGCATGTGGAGTAAGTATGCTCTCAAATAAATATTTGACACATGAGCCTAGGCGGGCTCAATATTTAAGATTACTCTTCACATTATACAATGCATCATGATTCTTTACGAAATCTATTGATGTCTCCTCTTCTTCTATACTCCAATATATCATCTAATCAATCATAGTATATAATTCACTAATTTCAGCACAGACCGTACAAAAACGGTGACGAACTGTTAGCTGACGCACTCACCACTGTCATATGAATGACGCCACCGCAATTTAATGTGACGAGGGTAGCCAACGCTTCCTAGAAAACTATTCGCCTTCGTTTCTATGCGGAACGTTTTTGTAACGTCATTCACCGTCACACTACGGCCGCTAGAAATCGGTACCGCCCCTGGAGCAAACCGCAGCTTAACAGAGTTAGAAGACAACATTACAGAACGTTCTACTATTTAATGAAAGAGCACAATGTGCATATTGACATATACATTAATCTTTTCCTAGTCTAATTATTGAGATTGTCCTTTTCTTTTTCAGCATGATACCCAGGCCCGACGAGAGGGGGGGGGGTCAGGCAGGGCTGGTGCCCCGGGGCCCGACCCTCCCAGGGGGGCCCGGCGCTTTGATTTATTATTGACTTTATGTGACTTGAATTTGCTACTGGCTATCATTTAGTGAATGCAATGAACGGTCTGTGAGCAATGTTACAAGGATTGAGAAACTTATTCTGTCAAGTGGACTATATTTTCATCTACAAAGCGCTTGTGGGAAGAACAACTGTCTTATAGTTGTCAACTTAGCGACGGGACTTCGCTATGTATTGTTCTTGGAATATACCTAAAGACAGAGAGAGCATTCCATTATTCTAAATTTTGCTTATTCGGCTTATGCACCAATCGTTCAAATAACTTTCTCATCCCTTCACTTATTTCGCCAAGGCCACGGGAGCCTGGGCTGCCCTGGTGTGTTTGGTCAGCAAGCTGAAGAGTTTCAAGTTTGCTGCGTCACGTCGAGCTTAGATATTTAGAGGTGATAGTGTCTGAAATGAATATATTGTCTAACTAGACGTATCGTATGCCGTGCAGGCAGGTAAGTAAAATACTGTTACGGCTGTGAGTTTGTGTCATCACTCGCCGCATGAGTCACAACTGCCCCAGGGATGGGCTGTGGCCTGCCTCCTGTATTGTGCGTGCCTTATGCAACAGGGCTACTACAGACAAAGGGATAGTCCAGAATATTCGTGACTGGACCAGCGATGGAAACCTCGAGAAGCCGTGAACCCTGGATGGATCTAGAAGCGTTTATTGAGTCACCGGCCTGCTATATAAGTGCGACATATCAAGCACGGGTTGTTGTTGTGTTTTACGAGCTAGTGCGAGCGATTATCTTGTGCGACAGAAGTGTGGTGACGAAGTGCTGTGCGAGTTACGAAATCCAGTGACATTGTTTCTCCAGCTTGTGGACAGCGAAATAGCCTGCAGCAAGTGATCGTAAGTAATTGTGGTCTGTGAACATAAAGGAGAGGAGCAGGTAGTTTCTGTCAAGGCCACCGTACTCATTAGGACGGATTAACTTCTGTGATCTGTTGACAAGTGGAAGGGCCAAGAGCGCTCAAGGAAGAGACTTGAGGAAACTGGAGTAAGGCTCCTAATTGCTTGTATTTGCTGATTAGTGTAATTTTCTGGCCACAATAAAGTTCATTATTTCTTTAAGCAGTAATTGGTATTGTGCTTTGTACCCCCACCGTAATCCAGTTAGCAAAAGTGCCACTAGGGGGTGGCACGTAACAACTGGTGTCAGAAGCCGGATTACGAACTCAAGCACAACACCTGATGGTCCTGGTTTCAAAACCCGCGCAGGTCATTTTCTCTAATTTTCCTGTGAGTGCATGCCCTTTACAAGGCAAACAACTAAAATGGAGGCGCAATTGGCAGCATTGCTAGAAAAGTTAAAATTGCATAGAAGACGGCCAGAAGAATTTAACCAAGGACCTAACTGCCAAATTAGAAGACGGCCAGAAGAAGATGGAAGACGGTCAAAATAAGTTAGCGGAGGACCTGAAGAAGATGGAGGACGGCCAGAAGAAGATGGAGGACGGCCAGAAGAAGTTAGCCGAGGACCTAACTGACAAACTAGAAGACGGCCAGAAGAAGCTAGCGGAGGACCTGAAGAGGATAGAGGACGGTCAGAAGAAGATGGAAGACGGTCAGAATAAGTTGACACAGGACCTGAAGAAATTAGAACTGGGTCTGCGTGAGGAAGTCACGGCAGTGGAAAAGAAGTTCGACGCCTTACAAGTGGAAGTTGCCGAGCTGCGTCAACGCCCGCTGATGGGGGTGGAGGAGAAGTTCAACGCCTTGCAAGTGGAAGTTGCCGAGCTGTGCCAACGACCACTGATGGGGGTGGAGGAGAAATTCAACGCCTTACAAGTGGAAGTTGCCGAGCTGCGCCAACGCCCACTGACGGGGGTGGAAGAGAAATTCAACGCTCTACGAGAGGAAGTTGCCGAGCTGCGCCAACGCCCGCCCACCGTTACACCGGGAATATCAGGAACGGGACATAGCAGAGTGACGCCCCCAACCTTCGACGGAAAGGTCCCGTGGAGCACCTACTTACGTCAGTTCGAGGCGGCCTGTTCCATAAATAACTGGAACAACACTGAAAAGGCTACAGCTCTCATTGTAGCACTGAGAGGTGACGCCCTTAACGTCCTTCAGGCCATCCCGACTGGATCCCAGGACTACGCTTCACTGATCGCCCATATGGAGTCCCGATATGGAGATAGCCATCTTCAGCAGGCCTACCAGATGCAGCTCCGGACCCGGGTACAGAATATCGCGGAAACCCTGCAGGAGTTCGAGATGGACATCGCACGCCTCGTAAGGCTCGCCTACCCAACAGCGCCGGCCGACTTTCTGGAGCAGATAGCGACGCAGACTTTCACCGACGGGCTACGGGACTCGGACACTCAACAGGCGCTGCGTCTCGCACGCAATAAGACCCTGGCA
Source organism: Meconema thalassinum (assembly GCA_946902985.2). Lineage (NCBI taxonomy): Eukaryota > Metazoa > Arthropoda > Insecta > Orthoptera > Tettigoniidae > Meconema > Meconema thalassinum. The sequence goes on from OX336398.1 coordinate 104,425,993, forward strand.
GATGCGCTGAGCCACGCACTTGAGTTCGAGACGGCAAAACAAGCATCCAGAATGCACGCGCGGGTGCGTCAAGTGGACGTCGACGAACCAGTAAAAACCAACGAGACCAAGCCCCTGGCCGACGAATTAATGGAGGCGCTAAGCCGTTTCTTCGATAGTCGCGGTACCACCAGCAAAAACGTAGCCGAAGGACATCCGGAGAGGCGACCCGGAAGAGGACTACCAACCTGCTGGACCTGCCGTAAGAGAGGCCACCTGAGCAAGGACTGCGGTGATCGCCGCCGCCAAGGGTTTCCGTCGGGACAGTCAGTCGTAGGGAATCCGCGCGGCCCAGGAAAGCAAGTATCAGCCAGCCTAGGGGGGCAAAGGTTGGCTTGTGACAGTCGTCAAGCCCCGGCAGTCCAAGTTCGTGTGACGCAGTTACGGAGGGATAATAGCAGCCTGATGGTCGACGGAGTCGTCAACGGAGAGAGCTGGCCCGTGCTAATCGACACGGGAGCATCGAGGACCATCGTCAGTCCCACCGTGATCCCGAAGTGGAGAGTGCAACCCACACAAAGGAACTTCCAGCTAATAACCGCGACCGGAGAGACCGCACCGGTACACGGCGAAGCATCACTGGAGTTCGTCATTGGTCGACGGACGATAAAGCATCCAGTGCTTGTGGCTGACGTATCAAATGAAGTGATCATCGGACTGGACTTCCTGGACCAGAACAACATCATCTTGGATCTGAGTACCAACACTCTGCACTTCGGAGGTGAGGAACTTGCTTTGCAACCTGCGCACGAGTCCGTCAGAGCACGGCGAGTAAGGCTGAGAGAAGACGTCATCGTTCCCGCCAGGACGGAGGTCAGCGCTGCCGTAATTGTCGACGGAGCTGCTGAGGGAGTGGCGGCTGTCATCGAGCCAAAATATGAGGACATCCAGACAAAAGGATTGCTAGTTGCCAAGACTCTCATCAACACGACGTCTCGGCCGTACGTCCGCCTGTCCAACCTGAACGACTACGACATTACGGTTCATCGGGACACCAACCTAGGAGTCTGCGAACCCGTTACTTGGATTGCCCGCATCACAGATATGACAGACGGACACCTGCAGACGGAAAACCGAAGAAGACGCACACTGACAGAAGAACTACTGAAGCTGTAGCACGGATCCCAGGACCATTTAGACGAGGAACAATCACGCCAACTTCGGGACCTGCTACGCGAATTCCAGGATGTCTTCTCCGTGGGAAGCAAAGACTTCGGCAGGACAAGCTTGGTCTAGCACAGAATCGACGTTGGGGACAGCGCACCGATTAGGGCCCCATTCCTACGTGTCCCGCTCGCCAAGCAAGCCGAAGTCGACCGGATGGTTGAAGAGATGAAGGATCAAGGGGTGATCGAGCCATCACATAGTCCTTGGAGTTCCCCGGTCGTGCTTGTGAAGAAGAAGGACGGTTCCACCAGGTTCTGCGTGGACTACAGGCGGGTGAACGATGTCACGAAGAAGGACAGCTACCCTCTACCCCGGATCGACGACACGCTGGACACCATATCAGGATGAAGATGGTTCTCCACCTTGGATTTGAAGAGTGGCTACTGGCAGGTGGAGGTCCACCCTAAGGACCGCGAGAAAACGGCGTTCTCTGTGGGCAGCGGGCTCTGGCAGTTCACCGTCATGCCATTCGGTCTGTGCAACGCCCCTGCGACCTTCGAAGGCTAATGGAGTCCATTCTGAGGGGACTACACTGGAAGACCTGCCTGGTCTACCTAGACGACGTCATCGTTCTGGGGAGAAGCTTCGAGGAGCACTACAGCAACCTGAAGGAGATCTTGTTGAAGCTACGGGCTGCCCAGCTGAAGTTGAGCCCCAAGAAGTGTCAGCTCTTCCAGAAACGGGTCCAGTACCTTGGGCATATCGTCTCCGAGGAAGGGGTGCGCACCGACCCAGAGAAGACCGCAGCTGTGAGGGAGTGGCCAGTTCCGAAGGACAAGTCCCAACTACGAAGCTTCCTGGGACTCTGCACTTATTACCGTCGCTTCGTGAGAGGATTCGCCGACATCGCCAAACCTTTACATCGACTGACTGAGAAGGACCAACTCTTCACGTGGACAGCAGAATGCCACAATGCCTTCGAGCAACTCAAGCAGGCTCTGTGCACCGCGCCTATTCTGGCCTACCTCAGACCTGGAACAAGGTTCATCGTCGATACCGATGCCAGCGACTTTGGCATAGGGGGGATCCTGTCGCAAGTAGTGGACGGCGAGGAGAGAGTAGTGGCCTACTTCAGCAAGGCCTTGTCAAAGCCAGAAAGGAACTACTGCGTCACCAGGAAGGAGCTGCTCGCCATCGTGAAGACCATTGAACACTTCCACAAGTACCTGTACGGGCAAGAATTTCTCATCAGGACCGACCATGCATCCCTGCGGTGGCTCCTGAACTTCAAGCAGCCCGAGGGTAAACTCGCGCGATGGTTAGAGAGGCTTCAACAGTACAACTTTGAGATTCAGCACAGGAAAGGCCAACTGCATTCTAACGCCGACGCCCTGTCACGAAGATCGTGCCCCGAAGACTGCACCTTCTGTACTAGGAGGGAGGAGAACACCGGGATACAGTGCCGGAGGACTACTGTGGAACTTCAAGGGAACTGGAGCCGCGAATCTTTCACGCGGGCACAAGCAGAAGATGATGACCTGGGACTGATAGCCGAATGGAAGCGGGCCTGTGTCCCCAGACCCGGGTGGAACATTGTGAGTGACTGCAGCCCAAAGTTTAAGTCCTACTGGGCGCAGTGGGACTCGCTGATTGTAAGGGATGGCCTCATCTGCCGCGCCTGGGAGAGCACCGACGGGAAGACATCTCGGGAACAAGTCGTCGTTCCAAAGGCTATGACGGTGGAAGTCCTGAAGAAAGTCCATGGAGGATCATCTGGTGGACACCTAGGGATAAAGAAGACCCTGGAGAAGCTGAGAGAGCGGTTCTACTGGATCGGATGCCAAACAGACGTGGAGAACCACTGCGCGAGGTGCCACGATTGCGCAGCCAGCAAGGGCCCAGGACGAAGACGACGGGGTCCACTGAAGACCTACAACGTGGGCGGCCCCATGGAGAGAGTGGCCATCGCTGTTGCTGGGCCATTCCCGTTAAGCGAGGCAGGGAACCGCTACATATTAGTCGTCAGCGACTACTTCACCAAATGGCCGGAGGCGTATGCGCTCCCTAACCAAGAAGCCGCGACGATCGCAAAGACCCTGGTGAAGGAATTCGTCAGCCGGTACGGAGTACCCCTGGAGCTGCACTCCGACCAAGGGAGGAACTTCGAGTCGCAGGTGTTCCAGAACCTATGCCAGCTGCTGGGAATCCGGAAGACAAGGACAACGCCGCTACACCCTCAGTCCGACGGGATGGTAGAGCGATTCAATCGCACCATCGAGAACCATCTCCGAATAGTTGTCAGCGAGCACCAGAGGGATTGGGACAAGCATCTTCCACTATTTCTCCTGGCCTACCTCGCCACCGTGCATGAAGCCACCGGGTGCACACCAGCCCGGGCCATGTTTGGGAGGGAGCTCCGTCTACCCGTCGATCTTGCCTTCGGCCGACCTGGGAATGATCCGATCCCGGTAAGACAGTATTGTCAAGAACTGGTCGACCAACTGGAGGACGTGCACGCGTTCGCGAGGAGGAAACTGCGGATCGAGACCGACCGAATGAAGACCCGATACGACCAGCAGACGGATGCCGGAGGATTCCACGAGGACGACCTGGTCTGGCTCTTCAACCCATTACGGAAGAAAGGCCTGTCACCCAAACTGCAGAAGTCCTGGGAGGGCCCGTACCGAGTCGTGAAACGGATCAACGATGTCGTCTAAAGGATCCAGCGGAGCCCGAGGGCGAAGATGAAGATCGTGCATCGAGATCGCCTGGCAGCCTACGGAGGGACACAGACGGACCAATGATTGATCGGGACGATCAGCCTTTTTAGGAAGGGGGTGGTGTTACGGCTGTGAGTTTGTGTCATCACTCGCCGCATGAGTCACAACTGCCCCAGGGCTGGGCTGTGGCCTGCCTCCTGTATTGCGCGCGCCTTATGCAACAGGGCTACTACAGACAAAGGGATAGTCCAGAATATTCGTGACTGGACCAGCGATGGAAACCTCGAGAAGCCGTGAACCCTGGATGGATCTAGAAGCGTTTATTGAGTCACCGGCCTGCTATATAAGTGCGACCTGTCAAGCACGGGTTGTTGTTGTGTTTTACGAGCTAGTGCGAGCGATTATCTTGTGCGACAGAAGTGTGGTGACGAAGTGCTGTGCGAGTTACGAAATCCAGTGACATTGTTTCTCCAGCTTGTGGACAGCGAAATAGCCTGCAGCAAGTGATCGTAAGTAATTGTGGTCGGTGAACATAAAGGAGAGGAGCAGGTAGTTTCTGTCAAGGCCACCGTACTCATTAGGACGGATTAACTTCTGTGATCTGTTGACAAGTGGAAGGGCCAAGAGCGCTCAAGGAAGAGACTTGAGGAAACTGGAGTAAGGCTCCTAATTGCTTGTATTTGCTGATTAGTGTAATTTTCTGGCCACAATAAAGTTAATTATTTCTTTAAGCAGTAATTGGTGTTGTGCTTTGTACCCCCACCGTAATCCAGTTAGAAAAAGTGCCACTAGGGGGTGGCACGTAACAATACATTTTAAAGTAGCGTCCAACCAGTAATTCACTTTATAGTTGATTTAAGGGACAGAACAGCGAGGTCATCGTTCCCTAGTTATTCACTTTCGACAATGTGAAAAATTAATATTGCTGGCTAAATATTTTGCGAAAGGATGGGATGATTCTGTTATCAAACGTAGATAGAAGAAGTGCATGCGAAATTGTTAATCTTCTCGTATATTGAATTGAGAAAACAATGCTAACATTTGAATAATCTGTATGCTTAGGTGCAATATAACTATTATTATAACTGGTTCATTCAATACGATTAACAATCCTAGGTACTTGGGTTCGTGCGCAAATTATTTCTGATTAAGGAATTTATTGAAAACCTATATTACTATTGGTACTAGAATTGGGAAGTGTATCTAAAGACTGAAACTAAGGTAATATTCCAGTATTTTTCAGGATTGGAGAAAAATGACAATTAAGCTAGGACACTGAACCACTCAACTTTGTTTTCCAGTTCCTCTCATGGGACGTCAGTGGTAAGGACAGATGACCGACCGTAGTTGTTCCGCCTCATAAAACAACAATAAGTAACGTCAGTGGTGTGCATGGCGATGGAGAAATTAATATATTTCATGTAGGCAACCACGCAGACTTTTCTAAGACCAAATATTGAGCTCTGCTTAATTGAGAAGAAAATTACGATGAAGTATTGTCGAATATTAATATAAATACTATTTTGATTTGAGCTGGTTCAGTGACTGTTATTATTATTGGACATTTCTACGCCGTTTCTTCCAAAGAGCAGCATCGATCTGCAAAGTACTTATTTTTCAGGACGCGAAGAGATATTTTCCCTTGCGATTCAAGCCCTTTCATGATACGATTTAACGTCTCAGTACCGTTAAACATAAAATGAGTTGCTCCCTTTATCTATGACTTGGAAATGACTCCGGGTCCTGACAAAGCTGCGGCAGGAATGCAGGATTCGGCTAACCGACTGCGGTGTCATTCGTAGTCTTACTCAACAGTTAATAATAGGCCTAGTTTATCATCTTGGCTTACAGGATTGAGCCGCGTCGCATATCGGTTATTATTTCCCGACGTTTCGGCTGACATTGCAGCAGCCTTAATCATGGGTAGGTACGAGTAGGTGTCCGTACTCAAACTCAAACTAAATAATCTAAATAATAGGCCTATTTGTCGTTACAGTTGTTAATTTGGCTTGCGACATTTAACCCGTGTACTTGGTAGCTAGTAGGTCTAGTATCACTGGCGGGCAATGAACCATTGGCGCTCGGTTGGGAATCGTTTGCATCAACTAGTACTGTAGATAGCCTATCTTTCAGAATTTGCTGACGCGTTACTTTTCCGGTTTATTTCTGAAGGCCTCCACATTATTGAATGAAGTTGACTGTAAAGCAGTAGTTTTCACAAATATTAATGAAGTAAATTATAAGATTTTCAAATAGCGAACAAAATAGAAAACCAAGAAACGTGGGACTTGAGCAGACTGAAGGGGAGGCTAGTGGTTATTGTATAATTAGAGAGGTGTATTGGCAACATGGTTGTTACTATTTGTCTTGGAGAGTAGAAACTTAGACACTCTTAAAACCACCCACTGCTGGACAAAAAGCGGGGTATGTACTGTGCTGTGCTGTGACATGATCAATCGCATCCCGTATTCTTAGTTGCCGACTGGAAAAAGTGAGAATGCGTTGCCCGTCGCGACTATTACTGTAATTATTAGGGTTGAGAGTAGGGTAGGTGTCTTTGGACTTGAAATTAGGTACTATCCCGGCATTTGTCTGGGGGGAGTGGGAATACCCACACTCAGGATAGCCGCTGTCAGCACCGGGATTCGAACCTCTGAGCTGCAGACTTGCTGTAGACCCCCATGACGGTCTTTGGTAAGCTACACCGTGGGGTCTTACTTGAAGGTGCGAGAGGTTTTACTTCAATAACGGAGAGTCATTTCTATAGCAACTAAATGTCAATGGTCACCAAATTTTTACTCCAAAATATAACAAAAATAATCACCCAAATGGCCTATAACTCAATAATTTGGACCTAATTTATGCAAATATTTCCGGAGGAGGACCCCCGGACCCAACTCTGAGCTTGGTGATATTCCATACCCCCAGATCCCCGGTGTATCCACTTCCCCATAATCTTGGCTTAAATCCGCCTCTGATGGTCACCAGTTATAGATAGGGTTGGGGATTTTTTGGAGAACCTGGCTCTAGGTTTGCTTATTGCAAAGCAATATTAAATTGTAAGAAGTCCACTGACTACAAATTATAAAATATAGTTCAAATTCACATTTTCTTCATTTGAGAAAACAATCACTGATATGAAAATATATTTTGCTTTGTTAAATGTACAATGATGTGTGATCGCCGTTCAACCAAAGCACTTATCGGTGTTTAGGCTTAGATCCAAGGGCGTCAATTTTCAAGGGCAGCAAGTTTTAATAATGTCAACATAAAACCCTATATGAGAAGCTTATTTCCAAAAGATACCAAATCCAAAAAAATCGAAATTGAGATTATGATGGAAAACATTTGTTGGTAGAAAGCTCCATCATTTGAAAGAAAAATAAATTGCCAAAACGACCTAAATCCATAACAAACGGGCCATTAAAAATCTCGTTTGATGCCAATAAGTACCAAATCCTGTGGCCTGAATATGCCAATACGTACCGTATCCATGCAGCCAATGAGAGCCATTTCTTTTAGTACTGGATAATATTATCCATTGTCCAGTTCACAAGTTATTTACCATATTCATGTCCTTTAGACACAAACTACAATCATAATTCCAAAAGTTCGGCACTGCTAAGTTACTCAGCATTTTCATTGTTTTGTTCAATTTTATTTAATATTATTTAAATAATCTATGCCTTCACTGTAAATACCTTTAATCTAATTATTGCATAACTAAATACAATCAGTTTTCTCGAAGATTCTGATGGCTGCAGTGAAATTTATGTCTTTCCGTCGAAAGTATTCAGAGGTTCAGTGCCAAAAAGTACCAAATCCATCATTTTCTTTGAATATTTCCTAAACTACAAAAGCCTAAACAGAAATACTTGGTATAACAATGCACTTATTCTATTTGAACATAATAAATGTGCTCAAATGGATTTTCAGACGAAATTTAACACTCTCAGCGTTTCTCCTCTCTCCTGGAAAATATTGCCTTTTGGATTTGGTACCTTTTGGAAATAAGCTTCTCATATGTAAAACGTATTTTCAATTACGTCTTGACGTTGTGTAAAAGGCATGTTTTCATTATGAAAAGAGATTACGTCATATGTCACAGAGGCCGTAGTACTGCACAGTGTACAGTATACCCCTTCCACCTCTTTTAACATGCAGTTCAGTGAACTGAACTTTCTGTTGATTAATTGTTGGGTCTTGGGGGGCCCGGGAGATTCCATCCCCAGGGCCCACCGCCGCTCTCCACGGCCCTGATGATACCTCTCACAGTGTTTGTCGCACAGTTTGCACACGCAGGCTTCTTGCGGTTGATGGAATCATTGGTTAGGGCATAATTTGTGCTGAAAACCATGTATTGCATATCTTGTCATTATACGTCGGAGTTCGTAATTTAACTGCTTCCATTCTGATGTTGTAATAGCGTTTGTTGTATAGAATTCGGGCCATATGGCTTTTTTCTTCGCATTTAGTAGGTGGAGAGTTGTCTCATAAGCCTTTGTATTTGGTAGTCAGAACTGTGCTTTAATGTCTTCAAATGAAGAATGTTTCTTTTGTTAGTACGTCAACCTTCATAGTGCTGTCTTCCCAACTCCAAGAATCCGTTCTAGGTAGCGGACTTTAACTTTTTCAATTGTTGACAGGTAGGTGATATTGATATTGATCCCGTAGGTTGCAATTGGTGCTGTGGCCGTTTTAAACAGTGTTTTTGGCGGTGATTAGTGAAATTTGCTGCGGCTGTTGAATGTTATATATGGCTTTTATTGCAGCAATTGCTCTCTCTCTGTAACGTGAATGTTGAAGGAAGATAGTGTCGGTTGTAACGTAATTCCAAGATATTTGAACTTAGGGACTACTTATAAAGGTTCGCTGCGAAGTATCATTGTGTTTCATGAGGCATGTTTCCCTCCTCTCCTAAAGGTCATTTATTTGGTTTATTTTTAGTTCATTTTAGTGTGCCCATGCGGTAAGGCTGTTTATAACTTCTTAAAGTTCTTCCTTGCACAGAACGGACTATTGTAAAACTTACCAGAGAGTGATGTGCTCTATCTGTAGATATATTTGTATCATTCTGTATCTCTGTCTTATTGCTATTCTTTGGTGAAAGTTGAAATAAATCGGCTACAAATTGGTGACCCAGACGTGATTTGAAGTAAATATTAGAAAACATCACTTACCGTGTTAGTTATCATTCCGTCTTTTATAAGTATCATTCACCTAACTTCATAGCACTCAACGATCAACCAGCGGTGCATCATGTTTCCGTCAAGGTACACCCGTTTTGGTCTGAAAATCCAGCTCTGTGGTTTGTCCAACTTGAAGGTCAGTTCATTTTAGCTAACGTAACTGTGGACGCTACAAAATATAGTCATGTAGTAGCTAGCTTAAGTGAAAAATTAGCTATCGAAGTTCAGGAGATTTTATCGTCGCCGCCAGTTAACTTACTAATAAGTATGCAGCAATAAAGCAGGCGTTAATCGACCGCATGCCACAATCTGATGCAAAACGAATAGAGAAGCTACTGCGAACCGAGGAACTGGGAGACCGTACCCCATCTAAACTCCTTCGTCGTCTGAAAACATTGGCTGGTACGGCAGATGATATGCTGAACATTTGGATGTCTCGCCTGCCTTCCGATTTACAGAAGATCCTCACAATTTCAGAAGGCAATCTTGATGGGCGTGGATTCAACTCAAACATTCCATGTGCCATTTAACTGGTACTGGTGCCTCGTCCTCTGCATTTGAAGTTTGTTCAGGGTAAACTCCTGTATCTCCTGGTCTCATCCATGTGTATAATCAGGGCTAGATTTGTGACGGTACGCACCGGTACGCCGTACCGAAACCTCTGATCGGGGGAACAGTCGAGTATATAACATAATTTTTAGAACTGTGGAACGTTAGTTGTAAGTCAAGGTCAACTTGATCTTGGACTGGATAATTATTTCAGAAAACTGTAAAGACAAAATCATAAAACAAGAAATAAATGATTGTTGGTGAACTTGAGTGTATTTTCAAACCGAATGTATTTTTTTAATTACCCAAACAATTAAATTGAAATAATGTACATTGTTTGAATGGTAGCCTAGTTGCCCTACATTAAAATATAATATAGGCCAACGGCTGTGGTAAGAAAAATGTTGCTACAGCAGTTTCAATTTAATTTGAAATTGAAATCAAAATTAGATTGCTATTTATTTATTTATTTATTTATTTATTTTTAAAGGTGTTCAGAAAAGCGTAAAAATATCGTTTCTAGAACTTTATATTTCAATATTCAATAAAGCCCCCTCACACCACTGCCGTTGTAGTCCACAGTACCGGAACCTCCTTTTTCTTTAATCAAGCACTGTGTATAATCTTCGATACTGTAGTGGTTATTGAACATCTTGATAGCTCCTATGACCATCTCGAGCTCAGTGCAGAATTCCAAGAGGCTGTTTCCTCGATCATTCCTTTTACCTAATCCGAATTCATCTACAATTTTCCCTTCTTCTTCTTTTCCTACCACAGCATTCTAATCTCCCATAGCTATAATATTTTCTTCGCCCTTGATATACCTCCGAATGTCATCTATTTCTTCGTAGACCTGTTCAACATCTTCATCATCAGCTTGACTGGTAGACATATAGACTTGTACTACTGTGGTGCACTTAGGGTTTGTATTGATTTTAGCTACAGCAATACGTTCACTATAAATTCCACCCGCTGTTCAAGTTTCGTAGACAATATGGAATTTAACCCCGATTGGCCGTTGTTTGATTTAGTGCTAATGATCCTATAGTCTCCTGACCCAAAATAAATCCAACCTCAACCTATCTATTTCCCTTTCTAAATGTTCTAACCTTCCAATATCTATCGGACTTCTAACATTCAACGCTCCGATCCATCGAATGCCAGATTTCCTCCTTCTCACTTCTGTAATGTCAACCCCATCTCGAGTAGTTCCCACTCGGAGGTCCAAACGGGGGACTAGTTTACCACCGGATTGGAGTTTTACAAGAGAGAAGGCCATCGTCACATGTAATTATGCACATGCGAGGTGCATATCCCGGGGAAGAACATTACGGCTGTAGTTTCCTCTTGATTATCTGAAAAGATGCAATATAGATTGTCATTAAGGCAACCCTCAAAAATGGCTTCAAAGCTATCTATATTACGGCTATTACACAGATTTTTACGTAGACAGAAGATTTGATTTATTTTGACTTATACAATAAACGATGGTGATGGCAGTACAGAAGGAAGGAGATTAACCAACAGTTATACTCAATGAAACAAAGCTAGAAAATGTCCTACTGTAGACTTAAAGAATCTTGGCAGCATTGTATCAAAGAACAACCTGGCGAAACATGAAGTGAACAACCGAATCAGCAAGGCGACGCACAGTGGTCCTTTTTGCCTGTCTGGCCGCACAAAATTCCTTTGCATATGGAAAAGTTCTACAAACTTTAAAATAACAGTTCAAAAGTATGCTAAACATTTTCCTTATTCTTATTTATAAGAATTTAGGTTTAACTTGTCTTAATAATAACAATAATATTAATAATGCTCAACTGGATGAAGGCTTTCCTCAATGCTGCTGAGCGTAGGTGATTTTGTGACTACAGGTTTTTGAAAAATACTCCAGATTAAAAGAAATCAGCACCAATTTGTATGCTATGTTGGACTCCTAGCTCCGTACACTCCATAGATATTTTAATTGAACTGGGGCCGATAACCTCGATGTTAGGCCCCATAAAACAACAATTATCATCATCATTATTATTTTAATTGAACTATTACAGATATTGTGCCACAATAGGCTAATTTTCATTTAAGAATGCACTACATTACAAAATAGTATTTGATGTGTAGGTACAGTAATAACAATTGAACTCTTTTAGTAACCTTAATAAAATACTATGCATGAAAACACAAAACATATTTAATCTCCCTTGTCCTCACAATCTCTATATCTCTGGTCAACACAGTAATAAATTAACTTGTCACTGAAATGCAATTTCATGACTCATGCGAAACGCATGCCGTTCCTTCCAGCTGGTTCTTATCACAACTAAACGTGTGGTGCAACGAAGCACTTAAGAAGGGAAGGAATTAATTAACACAATGTATGATCTTTCAGGGGTGTACAGAATTAAACTGAAGTACCACACGTCTATTCGATTAAATAAAAATTAGGACTACAAAAAAACTTGCTTAATATCCTGTGACTTGCAACCCACACTTTTCTTAATTGCGCGGAAAAATTTATAAGTTTTTTTAAACAATATCTTTAACAGACTGTCCAAGGGGTATCAGATTAGTATTTTCTATCAAATAGTTTAGTAAGACATCACTTTCTTTCACTTTCCCACTAGCATGGCGCCAAACATCGAAAATATCTTTCCGCTAAATTCCTTCCGACAGCACTAAAAGAAGAAAAAAGCCGAAGCTGCAAAACGTAGCAAGCAGTTTTTACACAGACAACACAATAGGTTACAGGCTATAGTCTAATGAAAAGAATTTCAAAATGGTTGACAATTGCGAATTTCCGCGTCTAAAAACCCATAGAAGAAGGATAGAATATATTTTAAAAGTCACTATTTTCAAACGTTTATCACATAAACACAGCACTTTGTATAAAATTTTGCAAATTTAATAAAGAAAGAGCCTACCCTGGTCATATCCAGTGGCAAACGTTGAAGATAGCTCAACAAACACGTCTTTACAAGCACAAGATTAAAACACAAATAATCAGCACCGCTTCCAGCTGAGGATGCGATAAGAAACATCCTACTTCAGCGGTCTCTCACTCTCCAGGGGCTGAACAAGTAAGATATATAGGCACAGTTCTGAGGGCATCGGACATTACTGATATGAAAACGTCATAAAACATGAAAATACATAACATTAAATTTTTAACATTTTGAGCGCCCAGAGAGTGCAAAAGGACCACTGTGCGACGCAATTCTACCATCAAGTAAGGCAGCTACTGTGGGATAAAAAAGATGACACTATACAAGTCCTGCTACTGCATATACCAATCCTTACGTACAGACTTGAACCCCTTATAACGCCTTCCCATTCAGCGCGAGTTGCGTGCTAAGCAACGAACATCCCCTACTTGGTGATCTTCCCGACAGTAGCGCTGCTAGGTTGAACCGACTGTGAGCCTCTCCAAGCGCACTTTTCCGTTTATACTGTTTTGTGGGAAAATTAACGCAATTTTGCAACACTTCCGTTTGTTTCTTTAATTTTGGACACCAGTGTAAGTGTTGGTGCAGATGAATTGATATTTTGTATTACTTAGTTACGGCATTTTCACTACGGCTCCCTAATTTTGACATGACTATTGAATATGCAGACAGGTATGTTTATTTAATTTAAATAGCAATCTTATGTTGTGCCAGCGTATACTCTGGAGTGTCAACCTACTAGCGCTGCACGGAAAGTGGGGGATAGTTTTAGTACTCCTGAATCTTCGCTGTTTGGAGTGAAGTGGGGAGCAGTTAGAGCATATGTGGGCAAACGTCTTGGGAGCAGGGCGGGATGCAATACAAAATAATCTAGGTGGGCTGAAAAAAAACATAATTATGTTTATAGATAAATTATAAAAAAATATTTCTGAATTTTAAATCAAACAAAACTCATAGGATACAATTGTTGAAAACCTAAAAAGAAAACATACATTCATAATCTGGTTGAAACTGGTCGCATGCTCGCACAGATGTACGAAATGTAGTGAGGCTCTCTCCACTGTCTTCAACTGACTCCTCTCGCCACGTGCTTGTACAACCACTGGGCATTGTTCCTCGCGCATTCTTACATATCTCTGGAGTTCCTTGCTGGATTTACATTAAATGAATTTCATAAATCATAGAAATATGCTTCCCGTATTTTTTCGATGTATTAGTTATTCAACCACTTCGTTTTCATGCTATAAAATTACTTCAGCGATCGCCCACAAAGCAACAAGGCATTCACTGCGCTGTCATCCACAACGGTGATTTTCCCAAATTCGCTAGGCGCTACCATCAAACATCCGAACTCCGACTTAGAAAAACAACTCGTCTCGTCCAGAGCTATGGGCACTTCCTCAAAATGGGCACATCCACCCCACACATGGCCAAAATAAAAATCTCCATTTTTATTTTTCCTCAGAACCGTTGTTTTTGATACCCTGGTAACTTGCTATTGTAAAATATTTCTTGAGATTCGCCGCACTAAAGGTTCCCACGATGTTACCAGATGTGATCTCCACAATACGATATCTACCATTATTCAAGTTCTGAAATACCATGAACGGTCGGTTATATAAACTGGCAAACTTAGAATAGACTTTGTTGCTCACGTCAGATGGATTAGCTTTCCTAATCAACACCAAGGTTCCTTCTCTCAAAGGTTCTCTAAATGTTCTTCCTCTAACTCTTCAGTTCCTTTTCTCTGCCTGTCTTCGTAATCTTCCTAACGATTCCGTTTCACGTCCTCTCCTGTTTGATTCTATTTCAGGGGGAATATATACGATTCCGTCCCACGGTCGTACAGGTTTTCCTCCATGATGCAGTACTGATGGAATTTTCCCTGTGCTCTCATGAAACGTTGAACTCAATGAGTGGGCCGAAATGGGTATTACATCCATCCATTACCAATGATCATTTGCACAGTAGAGACGACAAAACTTGGCTATCACGGACATGAGTCTCTCCGCAGGGTTACTCTCTGGATGGCGTATTGAACACAACACCTGTTTGATATCCAACTCTCGCATAGCATTCCTAAATTCCCATGACGTGAATTGTGAACCAAGGTGCGATAGTAAAAGCTCTGGCTTCCCAGCCTCTGGGATAAAACATTCTCTCATTCTCTTAAGGACATATCTAGAATTCGCCTTCTGAATTGGGTGGATTATCGTAAATTTACTGTAGACGTCAACCGTGATCAAAATATATCGGTTGCCTCTTTTAGACATAGGCAGAGGTCCGTAAATATCCATGGCAAACAGTTCACAAGGCTGCGACGGGATAATAGGCCTTGGTGCTTCCCTTATAAAATACTTATTGTGCTTACTGCGCAGACACAAATCAAAAGTTCTAATAACATCTCTGACAGTGTTCCTTAAATGTTCGCAAGTGAACTTCTCCATTATTAAGGGGAGGTGAAAAAAATCAAAAAACAAAAATTTGTGTGTTGTGTGTCCCTTATAACCTCACGTACGTGTCCAAAGCAAAATTTTACGTTTAACGACCCTCCTAGTAGTTTAAATAGACCTTTAATTATCATGCAGCATTATTGCCACACACCCTTTTATCTTTCGCTCTTCAGTTATATTGTATAATTCTGCAATGCTTCATGCTTTCGAGTTGAGAGACATTAGTATTGAGAAGCTTGAATGTGTAGGAAACGTTCAGATGAGGATGGGTGCCCGCCTGAGGAAACTGAGAAAGTATATGTAAGGAAAGAAACTGGAAGATGGGCACGATTTATCAGGAAAGGTTTGACTGAATGATAAAGAAAAATATTGACATTCTTCAAAGTTTGCATATTAAGGCTTTCACGGCCCGGATTATTATATAAATAATTCATGCTTTTGGGCTAATGCCGTGTGTATTTTTAATTTGAACCATACGTTTCGGAGAAACCTTGCCTCCTTTTTCAATGGAAATAAACAATGTGGCCATAGAAAGTAAATCAATGAGATTACAAAAAATATAGATAAATTCCTCTGTTCGTCACCAGAGAGCAGCTGCCAGAAATTACTGTATGGACCATGGTGGAACGGCGGACAGATTAGTAAGTAACGAGAAGGTAAAGGGGGCGGTGTGGAAATATAGAAACTCCTCGAAGAATGAGGAGGGGGGAGGGGGGGAGGGTTAGATGGATATATAGGGAAACATAAACAAAAGGGAAGTGTATCTGAACGATACCTAACGTCATACAGTCAACGGAGAAAAAACAGATGGAAACTCCCCAGTGACGAACAAAGGAGATCAAATCCAGGCTCTGAGCCCTAGAGGGAAAATGTACAATTTTAAATATGTGAAGAACAGAGAGACTGAGAGGAACTATCTCCCTAGATCCTTAATAACTGGTAGCCAAGTGTCACTTAGCTGATATCCAGTGTCTCTGTTAAAATTATTGGGATTTTTACGAATTTCAACTGCCTCCCTTATAATTCTAGACCAGTTGTGCTTAACAAGGGCAAGCGCATGAGCATCCTTGAAACAAACATCGTGCCCTGAAGACAGGGCATGTTCAGCTATAGCTGATTTGTCAGGTTGGTTTAGACGGATGTTCCTTTGATGCTCTTTGATGCGAGTTGCAATGGACCGTTTTGTTTGTCCAATGTAGACTTTTCCGAAAGTACATGGGACTTCATACACCCCAGGTTGTAGTGATGGGGACAATTTATCTTTGTTTAATGCTAAACGTTGACCAATTTTCGTCATAGTGCCGAAAACTGTTTTTATCTTGTGCTTGCGGAGAATCTTAGCAACGCGGTCAGTGGTGTTGTGAATATAAGGGAGGTAAGCAGTTCCTCTCACGTCGGAGCTCTGAGAAGGTTGTCTATCCCTCCTTCTGGGATGTAGGGACCTATATATAGTGGATTCATTATAGCCATTACCCTTAAAGATGGTTTGTAAGGCATGTAACTCTTCCTGAAGAGTTGATGCCTCACAAATACGTTCCGCTCTTTTGTCTAGAGTTGTTATAATTCCTTGTTTTTGTGCTGGGTGATGGTGGGAGTCCGCATGTAAATACCGGTTAGTGTGAGTTGGCTTACGGTAGACGCTGTGCCCCATGGAGCCATCCGCCTTCCTCCTCACAAGAACATCCAAAAAAGGTAAGCATCCACCCGACTCTAGCTCCATTGTGAAGTGGATTGAAGGATGCAGCTGATTTAGGTGGTTCATAAAGTGGTTCAGTTTCTCAGAACCCTCCTCCCACACCACGAACGTATCATCCACATACCTCCACCAAATCACAGGTTTGAAAGACGCCGAAGATATAGCCTCCCCCTCAAAATGTTCCATGAAAAAATTTGCCACGACAGGCGAGAGTGGACTTCCCATGGCCACACCATCAGTCTGCTCGTAATATTTACCATCCCACAAGAAATAACTGGAACACAAGCAGTGGTGGAATAATCGGGCAATGTCCTCAGGAAACAAATCCTTGATGAGTGACATGACCGAGTCCACCGGCACTCTGTTAAACAAGGACTCTACATCAAAACTCACCAAAATAGCATTTGGTTGAACGGCGATGGTTGACAATTTTTCGACGAAATGGGTTGAATCCCTAATGTAGGACTGTGTGCGCCCCAAGTGTGGCTGAAGCAACTTGCTGAGATATTGCGCAAGAGCGTAAGTTGGAGAACCTATTGTGCTAACAATTGGTCGAAGAGGGACGTCTTGCTTATGGATTTTTGGAAGACCATACAATCTCGGGGGAACAGCATCTCTAAAATATGACATCTTCCCTCTTCTTTTGGAATAGATGACAGTTTAACAAGCTTAGCAGTGGCATTGGATACACGAGTGGTTGGATCACGAGTGCACAGTCTGTAGACAGGATCAGATAACAAAATCGAGATTTTACTTTTATATTCAACGGTATCCATCACCACTGTCGCATTTCCCTTGTCAGCATGAAGAATAGAAATGGTGTCATTATTTCTTAGTTCCTTCAATTCCTACAGAGGAGTTGATCACATCCGTTGAGGCTGCCATCTACAATTTACCTCCAGATGAAGCTGAAGAAGTTAGACAAGAAAGTGTGAGGATATTAAGATCCTCTAAAGTACCCGCACCCAATTTAACTCGGGGTGAAAGAAAGGCATTGAAGGAACTAAGAAATAATGACACCATTTCTATTCTTCATGCTGACAAGGGAAATGCGACAGTGGTGATGGATACCGTTGAATATAAAAGTAAAATCTCGATTTTGTTATCTGATCCTGTCTACAGACTGCGCACTCGTGATCCAACCACTCGTGTATCCAATGCCACTGCTAAGCTTGTTAAACTGTCATCTATTCCAAAAGAAGAGGGAAGATGTCTTATTCCGAGAGATGCTGTTCCCCCGAGATTGTATGGTCTTCCAAAAATCCATAAGCAAGACGTCCCTCTTCGACCAATTGTTAGCACAATAGGTTCTCCAACTTACGCTCTTGCGCAATATCTCAGCAAGTTGCTTCAGCCACACTTGGGGCGCACACAGTCCTACATTAGGGATTCAACCCATTTCGTCGAAAAATTGTCAACCATCGCCGTTCAACCAAATGCTATTTTGGTGAGTTTTGATGTAGAGTCCTTGTTTACCAGAGTGCCGGTGGACTCGGTCATGTCACTCATCAAGGATTTGTTTCCTGAGGATATTGCCCGATTATTCCACCACTGCTTGTGTTCCAGTTATTTCTTGTGGGATGGTAAATATTACGAGCAGACTGATGGTGTGGCCATGGGAAGTCCACTCTCGCCTGTCGTGGCAAATTTTTTCATGGAACATTTTGAGGGGGAGGCTATATCTTCGGCGTCTTTCAAACCTGTGATTTGGTGGAGGTATGTGGATGATACGTTCGTGGTGTGGGAGGAGGGTTCTGAGAAACTGAACCACTTTATGAACCACCTAAATCAGCTGCATCCTTCAATCCACTTCACAATGGAGCTAGAGTCGGGTGGATGCTTACCTTTTTTGGATGTTCTTGTGAGGAGGAAGGTGGATGGCTCCATGGGGCACAGCGTCTACCGTAAGCCAACTCACACTAACCGGTATTTACATGCGGACTCCCACCATCACCCAGCACAAAAACAAGGAATTATAACAACTCTAGACAAAAGAGCGGAACGTATTTGTGAGGCATCAACTCTTCAGGAAGAGTTACATGCCTTACAAACCATCTTTAAGGGTAATGGCTATAATGAATCCACTATATATAGGTCCCTACATCCCAGAAGGAGGGATAGACAACCTTCTCAGAGCTCCGACGTGAGAGGAACTGCTTACCTCCCTTATATTCACAACACCACTGACCGCGTTGCTAAGATTCTCCGCAAGCACAAGATAAAAACAGTTTTCGGCACTATGACGAAAATTGGTCAACGTTTAGCATTAAACAAAGATAAATTGTCCCCATCACTACAACCTGGGGTGTATGAAGTCCCATGTACTTTCGGAAAAGTCTACATTGGACAAACAAAACGGTCCATTGCAACTCGCATCAAAGAGCATCAAAGGAACATCCGTCTAAACCAACCTGACAAATCAGCTATAGCTGAACATGCCCTGTCTTCAGGGCACGATGTTTGTTTCAAGGATGCTCATGCGCTTGCCCTTGTTAAGCACAACTGGTCTAGAATTATAAGGGAGGCAGTTGAAATTCGTAAAAATCCCAATAATTTTAACAGAGACACTGGATATCAGCTAAGTGACACTTGGCTACCAGTTATTAAGGATCTAGGGAGATAGTTCCTCTCAGTCTCTCTGTTCTTCACATATTTAAAATTGTACATTTTCCCTCTAGGGCTCAGAGCCTGGATTTGATCTCCTTTGTTCGTCACTGGGGAGTTTCCATCTGTTTTTTCTCCGTTGACTGTATGACGTTAGGTATCGTTCAGATACACTTCCCTTTTGTTTATGTTTCCCTATATATCCATCTAACCCTCCCACTCCCCCCTCCCCCCTCCTCATTCTTCGAGGAGTTTCTATATTTCCACACCGCCCCCTTTACCTTCTCGTTACTTACTAATCTGTCCGCCGTTCCACCATGGTCCATACAGTAATTTCTGGCAGCTGCTCTCTGGTGACGAACAGAGGAATTTATCTATATTTTTTTGTAATCACATTGATTTACTTTCTATGGCCACATTGTTTATTTCCATTGAAAAAGGAGGCAAGGTTTCTCCGAAACGTATGGTTCAAATTAAAAATACACACGGCATCAGCCCAAAAGCATGAATTATTTATATAATTCTTCAAAGTTACTATGGCTCGGCAATCAGAAATAATGTGGATTCCTTGGAAAATACGATGCATGCTGTGTGTGCTACATATTTCCAAAAAAAATCAACTGACAGTCACATACAGCATTATCTCTGTCCAAACGGCGAATCATCGTGGTGTAAATATAACAAGTCACAAGTTACTGGAGATCAATACAGGCATGAATATTCACTTCCTGTGCCAGTTGGAGATATGATAAAATCAGTTTACATGACTCTTGCAGATCCAAATTTCCTGAAGAAATGTTTGCACGGCAAGACGCAGAAACCCAACGAGTCTTTCAGCAATGTTGTCTGGACTCGAATCCCTAAGAATGTGTTTGTTGGCTTGGAAACTCTGTGCATTGGTGTATTTGATGGTCACTTTGGAAGGATATGTGTTTTGAAACATTTAAACTTTGAACCCGATAAAAGAACTGAAAGCGCTTAAATAAATTGATAGTTTTAGAGTTAAAAGAGCTGATACGGATATCGAACACTTTATTAAGGAAGCTAGGAAGAGGGGCAGATGACCTCGTAGTTCCACCCCTTAAAACAACAATACTAACTAACTAAGCTAGGAAGCACAAGAGGCAAAGTAGATAGATTGAGGATGCGGATGATGATGATGGCAACCCGGTGTATGCTGAGTGGATGCACTGATACATGTTGAAACTTTAAGTTCCTTTTTCTGAAAACTTTTTTTGGTATAAATTACCCATTTTAGGTAGATTCCTTTAGAAAGCTAACTATTGCAATGGGTCCCATGTTTCGACTTCCGGAAAATTTCGACATATCTTCGCGTTTCACATCCCCCAGACCCCAAAACCACCGTCAGTTCAAAAGTTTATATATAATTTATGTATATATGTATATATATATATATATATATCAGTTTCTTGTGGACACGATAACAGCCGTAATTTTGCACCAATCACTTTGAATGTTTTACATAATATGTATCCCTATAAAATCTCGGTCGAGTTCATTAATGGGCAAAATCGGTCAAAGGGGGTAAAAATGGGGGGCTTTTTTCTAAAAAGTGAAATATCGCTATAACTCTCTTAATACATGAAATATCGAATCCCTTCAAAGTTCATAATATGTGTCGGATAAGTGCCAAAAATTTATGTCAAAAAAGTTTTTTGATAGCACCAACCATTGACCAAAGGGGTGGGAAAAAGTGGGTTTTTCGGGAAACATTAATCATATCTCTGTTAATAGGCACAATATCAAAACCGCACAAAATGGACAATATTCCTCCAATAATTACCTAAAACTTTTGTCTGAAAGAATTTTTGATATGACCCACCATTACGCCACGGGGTGAACAAAATGATTTAAATTATAAGAAAATGCCAAGTGCCAAGAGAGGTTGCCATGACAACTTTACTTTTAATTGATAAGGGATGACCGTCAGCAGTTGCTATGACAACGCCACTGCACGAGATCACATTCAGTTTTCATATGTCAGTGGGAAGCGACTTCGGTATCGGAACTGGTAGCATGCTGAACTTCTATGCCCAAGGTCGCGGGTTCAAACCCGGCTGAATTCGTCGGATTTACTAAGAGCGCTAAAAAACCTGAGTTTGCTTTCCTTCGGAGGGGAAGTTCCAACGTTCGTTGCGAGTTGCTGATTGAGGTGGCATCTAGTAGCCAAGTTCACAGCTAGGTGTCGTTGACGGCAGTATTTTAGGTAGATTTCATTAGAAAGCTAACTATTGCAATGGAAACCATGTTTCGATTTCCGGAAAATTTCGACATATCTTCGCGTTTCACATCCCCCAGACCCCAAAACCACCGTCAGTTCAAAAGTTTATATATAATTTATGTAATCTATATACACACATCAAAAAAAAGTTTTGCATCACCTCGGTTCCAAGAGTTCCGGAACCGTTAAATACAAAGGGAATAGAGATCAACACAAACAACATTTCAGCTCGTTTTATTGCTCATGAGACCCACACATTGCATGTTGTACCATCATACAGCTAGACTTTCAGCATTTGTGGTCCAGATTGCAGTACACACCACTACCTCTAATACCCAGTAGCACGTCCTCTTGCATTGATGCATGCCTGTATTCGCCGTGGCATAGTATCCACAAGTTCATCAAGACACTGTTGGTCCAAATTGTCCCACTCCTCAACGACAATTCGGCGTAAATCTCTCAGAGTGGTTGGTGGGTCAAGACGTCCATAAACAGCCCTTTTCAACATATCCCAGGCATGTTCGATAGGGTTCATGTCTGGCGAACATGCTGGCCACTGTAGTCGAGCGATGTCGTTATCTTGAAGGAACGCATTCACAAGATGTGCACGATGAGGTCGAGAATTGTCGTCCATGAAGACAAATGCCTCTCCAATATTCTGCCGATATGGTTGCACTATGGGTCGGAGGATGTCATTCAGGTATCGTAAAGCCGTTTCGGAGCCTTCCATGACCACCAGTGGCGTACGTCGGCCCCACATAATGCCACCCCAAAACATCAGGGAACCACTACCTTGCTGCACTCGCTGGACAGTGTGTCTAAGACGTTCAGCCTGACCAGGGTGCCTCCAAACACGTCTCCGACGATTGTCTGGTTGAAGGCATATGCGACACTCATCGGTGAAGAGAACGTGATGCCAATTCCGTGGGGTCCATTCAGCATGTTGTTGGGCCCATCTGTACCGCGCTGCATGGTGTCGGGGTTGCAAAGCTGGACCTCGCCATGGACGTCGGGAGTGAAGTTGCGCATCATGCAGCCTATTGCGCACAGTTTGAGTTGAAACACGACGTCCTGTGGCTGAACGAAACGCATTATTCAACATGGTGGCATTGCTGTCAGGGTTCCTCCGAGCGGCAATCCGTAAGTAGCGGTCATCCACTACAGTAGTAGCCCTTGGGCGGCCTGAGCGAGGCCTGTTATCGACAGTTCCTGTATCTCTGTACCTCCTCCATGTCCGAACAACATCGCTTTGGTTCACTCTGAGACGCCTGGAAACTTCCCTTGTTGAGAGCCCTTCTTGACACAAAGTAACAATGCGGACGCGATCGAACTGCGGTATTGACCTTCTAGGCATGGTAGAACTACAGACAACATGAGCAGCGTACCTTCGTCCTGGTGGAATGACTGGAACTGATCGGCTGTCGTACCCCCTCCGTCTAATAGGCCCTGCTCATGCATGGTTGTTTACATCTTTGAGCAGTTTTAGTGACAACTATGAACAGTCAAAGGGACTGTATCTCGGATACAATATACACAGTCAACGTCTATATGCCGGAGATCTGGGAACCGAGGTGATGCAAAACTTTTTTTGATGTGTGTATATAAAAATCAATGTAACGTGATAGTTTGTCTGTGGGTGGGTATGTATGTCTCCTATGCGTTCATATACCATTCGTCCGATTGCGATGAAACTTGGGTGAGATGTTGAGTACACTCCAAGGAAGGTTTCTGACTTAGTAAATCCATTTTACAATAGGTAGCGCACGCGTAGATTCAACAAATGAGCGACGATGCGCGAAGCATTTCAACAAAGTCCCGTATGTGTTCATATACCATTCGTCCGATAGCGATGAAACTTGGGTGAGATGTTGTGTACACTTACGTGAAGGTTTCAAAATTAGTGAATACATTTCACAGTAGATAGCGCACGAGTAGCTTCAACAAATGAGCGACGACACGCAATGCGTTTCAACAAAGTCCCGTATGCATTCATATACCATTCGTCCGATAGCTATGAAACTTGCGTAAAATGTTGTGTACACTGCAGGGAAATTTTCTGGCTTAGTACATCCACTTTACAATAGGCAGCGCACGAGTAGATTCAACAAATGAGCTACGACGCGCGAAGCATTTCAACAAAGTCACGTTTGCGTTCATATACCATTCGTCCGACAGCGATGAAACTAGGCTGAGATTTTGTGTGCACTCCAGGGAAGGTTTCTAGCTTAGTAAATCCCTTTAAAAATAGGTAGAGCACGAGTAGAATCAACAAATGAGCAACGGCGCGCGAAGCGTTTCAACAAAGTCCCATATAATTTCATATACCATTCATCCGATAGCGATGAAACTTGGGTGAGATGTTGTGTACACTCCAGGGAAGGTTTCTGGCTTAGTACATACATTTTACAATAGGTATCGCACCAGTAGATTCAACAAATGAGCGATGACACGCGAAGCGTTTCAACAAAGTCCCGTATAAAGTCATATACCAGTCGTCTGATAGTGATAAATGTTTGGTGAATTGTTGTGTACACTCCAGGAAAGGTTTCTGGCTAAGTAAATCCATTTTACAATACGAAGCGCACGTTTATATTCAACAAATGAGTGACTACGCGCGAAGCGTTTCGACAACGTCCCGTATACGTTCACATACCATTTATCCAATTGCGATGAAACTTGTGTGAGATGTTGTGTACCCTCCAGGGAAGGTTTCTGGCTGAGTACATCCATATTACAATATGTAGCGCAAGAGTAGAATCAACAAATGAGCGACGACACGCGAAGCGTTTCAACCAAGTCCCGTATGCATTCATGAGCCATTCGTCCGTAGCTATGAAACTTGGGTGAGATGTTGTGTACACGTCATGGAAAATTTCTGGCTTAGTAAATCCACTATACAATATGCAGCGCACAAGTTGATTCAACAAATGAGGGACGACGCGCGAAGCGTTTCAACAAAGTCCCGTATAAGGTCATATACCATTCTGCCGTTAGCGGTGAAACTTGGGTGAAATATGGTGGACACTACAAGGAAGGTTTCTGGCTTAGTAAATACATTTCACAGTAGGTAGCACACGAGTAGATTCGAAAAATTAACGGCGACATGCGGAGCGTTTCAATACAGTCCCCTATGTCTTCATATCCCATTAGTCCGATAGCGATGAAACTTGGGTGACATGTTGTGGACACTTACGTGACGGTTTCTAACTTAGTAAATACATTTTACAGTAGGTAGCGCACGAGTAGATTCAACAAATGAGTGACGGCGCGCGAATCGTTTAAACAAAATCAGGTATGCGTTCATATACTATTCATCCGATTGCGATGAAACATTGATCAGTTATTGTGTACCCGCCAGGGAAGGGGACTTAGTAAATCCATTTCACAATAAGTAGCGCAAGAGTAGATGCAACAAATGGGTGACGACGCGCGAAGCGTTTCAACAAAATCCCCTATTGCGTTCATATAACATTCTTCGATTGCGATGAAACCTTGATGAGTTATTGTGTACACGCCAGGGAAGGGCTTCGACTTAGTAATACATTTCTCAATAGGTAGCGCACGAGTATATTCAACAAATGAGTGACAGCGATGAATCTTTTGAAAGTTGTTGTGCACGCTTCCACGAATGGTTCTAAATTAGAAAATCCATTTTACGATAGCTTAGAGGCAGTTAACATGTTGTGTATCCAAAAGCACTTCAAGAAACAGAATTTCAACGCCAACACTTTCTTTGATTGGCATTGCAACGCATGCCGGGTACAGCTTGTATATGTATATATATGTATATCAGTTTCTTGTGGACACGATAGCTGCCGTAATTTTGCACCAATCACTTTGAATTTTTTACCGAATATGTATACCCATAAAATCTCGGACGAGTTCGTTACTGGGCTAAATCGGTCGAAGGGGATGAAAATGGGGGACTTTTTTCTTTCGAAAAAATGAAATATTGCTATAACTCTCTTAATATGTGAAATATCGAATCCGTTCAAAGTTCATACTATGTGTCGGATAAAGCTCAGAAATTTATGTTTGAAACGGTTTTTTGATAGCACCAACCATTGACCAAAGGGGTGGGAAAAAGTGTTTTTTTCGGGAAACATTAATCATATCTCTGTTAATAGGCACAATATCAAAACCGTACAAAATGGACAATATTCCCCTAATAATTACCTAAAACGTTTGTCTGAAAGAATTTTTGATATGAGTCACCATTGCGCCAAGGGATGAGAAAAATGATTTCGGAATTATAAGAAAATGCCAAGAGCTATCAGTGGTTGACATGGCAACACTACTAAATTGATGAGGGATGAGCCATCAGACGTTGCCATGACAACGCACTTGCGCGAGATCAGATTCAGATTTCCATCTGACTAAGTGTGAAGCGGCTTCGGTGACGTAACTGGTAGCATGCTGAACTTCTATGCCCAAGGTCGCGGGTTTAAAGCCGGCCAAAGTCGTCGGATTTTCTAAGAGCGCTAAAAATCCCTCAGTAAGCTTTCCTTTGGAGGGGAAGTTCCAACGTTCGTTGCGAGTTGTTGATTGAGGTGGCATCTAGTAGCCAAGTTCACAGCTGGGTGGCGTTGACGTTAGTATCTGGTAGCAACATTAGGAACTACTGCTTGAAATTTAGCGTCTGCATTCCTTACCTGAATTACAGACTAATACCGCCATCACAATTCACACCGTTTATCAGACAGATTCTACACTCACCCAAAGTACACGGGGTTATATGACCGCGTTGTCGCAGCCCCTAAACTGAGGAACCAACCAACATCTCTGCGGGAGATATAATTTTGCGTGAAGAAGTAACAGACCGTTACATAGTTACACATCAGTGTCAAAACCTTGCATAAGGACAGTGTGACCACAAGTATAACAAGTAGTTCCGTGAAGAACTGTACAGCCTATTTTCATATATCCTGCTCATGTTAATTGCCTCTATCAACATACAAAATTTCAGTTTAATTGCTGTATCAGATTCGTAGATATTGAGAACCGTCTAAATATTTCAGATGGTCGCCAGGTTGGATTTTTATTTTTGTACTATTATATTAAGATTATTGTGTAAGTGTGGTATTCAAACTTCAATCGCATGATTAGACACAAGAAGTAAAAACGAGATTTTAAAATTACGCACAGCAGCCATCTTGTGATTATGCAAACAATTGAAATAAATTAGATGCCAGTGGATCAACATTTGTGTAAGCATTTAAAACGTGCAACGTTTCACGGCACTCGGATAGTTAATTCGCGAGAAACGTCCATTTAAATATTTATACTTCGCGTCGCCGCCATGTTGGATTCGTGCTCACCAGGTTACTGAAAGTCCTATAGGTGAACATATGTTCATAGTCTCTATGAACATAAAAATTTCAGTTTGGTTGCTGTAAAAGATTCATATATATTGAGAACCGTCTAAATATTACGGAAGCTTGCCATTTAGGATTGTTATATGTATAGGCCATAGAGTTATGTACCATTCAAGGTCACTTATTGCCTAGGTTCATTATTCAAACTTTCACTTCGATCGCATGATTACGACACAAGAAATAAAAACTTAATTTTAAAATTTCGCACAGCCGCCATTTTGAGGTTATGTAAACAATTGAATTAAATTAGATGGCAGTACATTACAATCTGCAAAATCATTTACTGTACCACATTTCACTGCGTTCAGAGAGTTAACTCACGAGAAAAGTCTATTAAAATATTTCAAATTCGCTTGGTCGCAAGTTCGTTTTGTACTTTACAGGTTTATGAATTATACATAGGTAAACTTGTATCAGTACCCTTTATCACCGTACAAAATTGCAGGGTGATATCTGTAATAGTTTCGGGGATATAGAATGTCAGTGAAATATTTCGCACAGCCGCCATTTTGAGGTTATGTAAACAATGGGACTAAATTAGACTCCAGTGCATTGCAATGTGTATAAATATTTGCTGTACCAAGTTTCATTACGTTTGGATAGTTAAATCGCGAGAAAAGTTTATTTAAAAGTCTCCACTTCGCTTGGCCACCATGTTGGTTATGTAGTAACCAGGTTTTTGAAAGTTTCATAGGTGAACTTCTAGTAGTACCCTTTATCACCGTACACAATTTCAGGGCGATATCCGTTATAGTTTCGGAGATACTGAATGCTAGTGAAATATTTCGCACAGCCGCCATGTTGGATTGGTGAGACGTAACAAAATTCGATGGGCACGGTCGACGTTGCCGGGAATAGTGCTATGAACTTACCGAGCTTCACTGAAATCGCTCCAGCCGTTTAGATTTTATTAGGGGGACACACACACACACACCTCTCTCTCACACACACACACACACACACACACACGGACAAAAGGTGATCTCATAAGCCTATTTTTTCAAAATTGAAAATAGGCTAAAAATGGACTCCAAATGACAAGAAGGTTACCGTCCCCGTAAGACAATAAAATGTATAAAATATGTTTAAAATGAAGAAAAACAAAGTTAATTAATCTCCAATTATAAAATACTTTCACGCGATAAATGAGGTCTGATCCTTCTACGAAAACCTGCATATTCTGCCTATTTTCGCCTATCTCCAAGTTTGTCCGGTGAAATCTACCTCCGCCTTCCGGCGTGCCGAGAGGACTTTTTTTTTTCAGAAACTTCTCCTTAAAGAAAAAATATTTTTTGTCGTGGTAGCAAAACTAGGAACTACTTGAAATTTTCGTCTCTAATCCTTACTTGAATGAAAAACAGATAACACACACCAATACAGTGATCACAACACCGGTTATTAGACAGATTCTACACACACCCAAAGTACACGGGGCTACATGACCGCGTTGTCGCAGCCCCTAAACTAAGGAACCAACCATACCAGTACTTGAGGCCATTTTTGGTTACGGTGAAATGAAGCGCTTAACAGTAGGTGCTCTGTTGTAAAATCATGGTCAATTCATTTGATCTACCGCCCAGAGCGCGGGGCATTAGTCATAGTCTTCATCTTCATCTGCCGCCTGTTCGGCTAGGCGCCTACGGTATTTGCAACGGTCGAATTGATCCAGTCGCCAATATACAATACGTCGCGCGTGTTGCACGTTCTTTGGACGTCGAAACGCCAGTCTTGACCGCCTGGTATCCGTAGATCTAACTCTGGGCTGTCCATGACGAAGTTCAGCAAATCGTATCTTCCCCGGAACATAAACAAGAAAAATTCAATGCTGTATTCTATACCGGCACTCACAGAGGCTCACAGCTGGCGACCACGGGACCCCAGTTTTCAGTTACTTGTGCCGGGCTGCCGTTCTTCATCTGTGCAGTCACTCTCCCTTGTGTCTTCATAAACAATTAATGAGTTTTACTCATCGTTGGAAGTGTAGGGATTTGTAGCCTTTCTCTTCACTGTTGTCTATACAAAATTGTCCTTTGTAGCACTTCAGTCGGTCAACACGATTATATCAGGGGCGGTTCTAGCCGTAGTACCACCGTGTCATGGCACTGTCCTCAAAGAGAAAATAAATTATTCATAGTCCTGAAAGAATAATTTCGAACGCCTACGTTTAATACGGTATCTAATTAGTTTGAAATTACTTAGTAGTTTTAATATTCCGTCAGTAGAGTATGATCATTGATTCCATCTTCGCCCCAGTGATATCTTGAGACGCGGTCTATGCGGCACGGTTGAAGCATGCGCAGTCCAATCTACGACATTTTTCGTAGCCTCTCTCGTCACTCACTGTGAGGAAATAAGCTGGGCTCTGTGCCGGATGTAGTTTGGCTCAAGGTAGAACAGAAACTGTAGTGCAATGCCATCTATCGGTCATTATGAGGTACTGGGCCAGCACTATGCCTGTCTGTCACACGCTGTCACAAAGGGAGGAAGGGAAGAGGGTGTGGACCAATGGCCTGATTGGCTGGATGTAATTTGACATTCAAGTGATTATTGCTGAAAAAGTTTGTTGACGCAAACTGACAACCAATCGCTCTTACACAGAGAATATTAATTCTAGATTTCTCTGAAATGGGGCTCTGCGTCCAACCTTGAAATCTAAACTTTCCCTAATAAATAGTGAAAATAATATGTATTTATTAATTCCTTATCTGGTAAAATGAATAACTAAGCGATTGAATAAAAAAAGAACAGAATAGTACGATCATGACTAACGTACATGTTAAGGGTTCACGGATTAATCTCGGTAGCTAAAAATTAATGTTTAATACACCATCTGCACCTGTCAGGCCTGGATGAAATCGCGCGAATTTCTGTATGTAGGCTATCTTCAGTTCTTGTTAACGGTTCGTGATTATTTTTAGTGAGTGACAGGGTGTTAATGAGTCAAACATTGAGTTTGTGTTGTAGACTATTCGTGAGTGAATGGTTGAGTGCTGAAAAAGTTTATTTTATATATTTTCTTATCGTATATATTATCGGTATGTCCCGATGTGAAATGTTGACTATCAAGATTAGTGTAGACCCTATATATACATCGGAAATCGATCCCTTGGTGAGAAATGAGCAAGTGGACTGCTCTGCTATCATGTTATGTAAATACCAATATTTTCATATTCTTACTTGGCACTATCCCTTTGTGTGGAATTGGAGCCAGCCCTGGATTATGTCCAATGAATAGCCGGGGTACGAGATATAAATATGTAAACACACTCCTGGGAATTAATTAAATGATCCTAAATTGGTTGGTTGGTTGGTTGGTTCCTCAGTTTAAGGGCTGCGGCAACGTGGTCATGTAGCCCCGTATAATTTGGGTGTGTGTAGAATCTGTCTGATAACCACCGGTGTTAATTGTGATGGTTGTATTAATGTGTGTTATCTGTAATTCACGTAAGGATTGCGGACGATCAATGTCAAGAAGTTCCTATTTTTGCTAGCAAATGCTACCGTCAACGACACCTAACTGTGAAATTGGCTACTGGATGCCACCGCAACCGACACCTGGCGACGAACTTTGGAACCAATAGAGCGTTAATCAAATCTAACCAACAAATTTTTCTTCACACAATTGTAGTTAGTGGAAGATTCTTTTTCATGTCATTAATCTATGATAAGCGCCCGCCGGCTTTACTACCCCTCCGAAGGAAAGCATACAGAGGGATTTTAACGCTCTTAAAAATCCGACGACTTCAGCCTGGTTTGATCCCGAAATCTTGGGCATAGCAGCTCAGCATGCTACCAACTACGTCACCGAAGCCGCTTATATCCTAAATTGCCCCATTTAAATGTGACAATTTAATTAATACATCATTTCTTCCGGAAGTGTGTTTACAAATTTAGGCTATTTATGCGTAGGCCTAAGTGTAATTAATAAACATCGTAGCCTATATTAACAAACACATATATATTGTGCCCTTTTGGAGCTAGGCACAAGGAATCAAATCCTGTAATATACGAGAAAGTTGTAAGGTTTAACCATAAGCCAAGATGAGATTCATTGTCTTAAGAAATAATATGCAAGAGGTGCTTAAGACGAACAAGGTGAATCAGAAATGTGGTGTAATACTGCGCGTAGGCTGATGAGTTCATACTCGTGGCTCACACCATACGATAACCTTAGGACTACTTGCATGACGCAGAGCGCGCATATAAGAGGGGGATTCACCGATCATAGCTGACCATGCGATATTTTCGTTATATTAGTAAGAGGCGGGGCATAAGAGGTGACAAAATGACTAGGATTTTGAGATATACGCAAAATTAACAACATGTGAATATACCATAGTTGTGGATAATTGGAAAGAGAATTTTAGAAAATATAAAACTCTGTATTATTAGAATATATAAGAAGTGATGACTGCGCATTACGTCAGAGACAATTGGCTTATGAATTTGCGCACGTTATAGGTAAAGAGAACCACCCACATGGAACACGTAACACCTTCACGAATTTTTGAAGAAAAACTGAGTGATCGATTTTGGACCTGAGTGGGATATTTGAAACCTATGGACTCTGTAGTTCACAGGAGTAATTTTTTCAACGCGTTACGAGCATTAGAAGAAGATAAAATGGACTATATGGACTATATATTTATCCAGATCAAATATATAGGCCTTGATCCAACGAAGTATCATCCAGTCATTCGTGAACCCAGGAAGGGTTACGTCGGCTCAGCAGTCCGTCGAGGCCGGAGGAGGTCATAACGCCAGTACGTGAGTCGAAGCTTTGCCCGTGCTTGGGGAGGCTTACGACAGACGACGGTCCGAGTGGACATTATCAGAATAGTGATAGTTACATATCGCGAGTCGGAGTGAAAGTTTAAAGCCGAGTAAGGTTTTCAGAACAGACAATTATATCGTAATCCAGTGAGGGTTACCGTTATAGACAGTAGTGGCGCACTTTTGTGAGGAACACAAGTCGCAACGTCAGTCAAGAAAAACTAGTTAGGACAAGTCATTAGTTCAAGAACAAGCAACGGTCTAAAGCAGAGATTCCCAAACTGGGCGAATTCGCCCAGCAATGGGCGATTTTAGCACGCCAGTGGGCGAAACTGGCAGAATGTGAATTCGATGGGCGATTTGAAAACATTGGTTGGCAAATAATTCACTTTTTTGAATATACAATATGATCGAGAAGTTCTTGCCTATATAAACAAGGTATAAAATAAAATTGCAAATAAGTAATTTAACTATGTCAAATTATAATTCCTTTTTAAATTTACAACTAGAGTAGTTTATCACAGAAAAGTTGTTTGTAGCCTTTCCTTCTTCTTACATGGCTGAGAGAGGATTTAGTGCAGTAAATAATCTTGCCACGAAGTCTAGAAATGGGTTAGAAATTGAAAAGTGAGGATATCTTAGAATTTTTCTAACTAAAATGGCTCATGACTTCAACAAATTGATCGAAACTCAAGAAATCGATCCCCCACATTAATTAGACATAGGCATTTATGTTGTTTAATTAATTAGATATAAAAGTTCATGTAGTTTTAATTTTATTTTTTTCTTCAATTTCTTTCATTGGTTGTTATTCCTTTTTAGTCTAGAAATAGGTTAGAAATTGAAAAGTGAGGATATCTTAGAATTTTTCTAACTAAAATGCCTCCTGACTTCAACAAATTGATCGAAACTCAACAAATCGATCCCCCACATTAATTAGACATAGGCATTTATATTGTTTAATTAATTAGATATAAAAGTTCTTGTAGTTTTAATTTTATATTTTTCTTCAATTTATTTCAATGGTTGTTATTCCTTTTTAGACCTATTAGTTGCACATTTTTAATGTACATAATTATACCTAAATAAACATAATGTAGCTATTAAGAGAAAAATGTCCGTAAAAATCCTCATTTCTCAACTTATATGTAGGTATTTGAATGTATGTGTATTTTAAGATTTGTGCGTTTTTTGAAATGCGGTGGGCGAAAAAAATTATAAATCTTGAAAGTGGGCGATGGTCAGAAAAAGTTTGGGAAACCCTGGTCTAAAGGAACTTAAGAAAGAGAAATACGTCCAAAGACAGACTAAATTCCGTGTATAAGGAAAGAAGTATCGAGCCGAAGATAGTTACGCGCCGATAGGTATCAAGAGTAAAGAAAATTGAGCACCGAATTTGCCGAGGTGAACAGGGAACCTTCGAACTAGGATCGGGATTCGAGTTAGAGACTGCCAATCGCCAGAACATAGGTCTCGGGAAGTGAGTAGGAAAAGCAACACCTGCATTTCCCGGACGCGACAAGTAAAGCAAGTGAACGGCGTGTGTAAATACAATATTAATAGTCAGTGCATGAGGTTAGATAGAAGGAAGGCATCAAACATATGCCAGTAGTGAAAGTTGAGTTTATAGTGTTAATGTATGCATTTGTTTTAGTGTATTATTGTGTAAAAGATCCCAACAATCAGGGATGAAATCAAGTGTAAGATTCAATGTAAACAGTGTTATGAAAATGTGTATCGTGTATTGTTGTGAAATGTGTCGAATGAATTGCTAAATTCATTGAAGGGTGGATGAAAAGTTCCATACTCATTGGCGAAGACCACCAAATATGTATGTACTAAATATGTTACATTATGATTGTTGGTGGGGTCGTGAATTCTTATAAATTATGTCACAATTATGCAGGAAGTAAGGGAAAGATGAATATGTGTAATATGTTGGAGTGTAGAAACGGTGATTAGAATCAAGGTTTGGCAGTACACATTGAGTTTGAATTTCATAATTGTGTATATTGAAAGAAGCCCAATATGTTGTTGAAAGGGTAGGAGCATTTATAGATAAATATTAATCAGTTGTTGATATTGATATGCCAAAATAAATTCAGTTTTGTGGATATGAAGGATGGCCTAAAGGAGTTGTATAATTATTCAGAGGACTATAGATTGATACCGCTGATTGAGCGAGGATTAAAGTAGAATCAAGTGATTTTTGCAAGAAGTAAATAAGGAAGAATCATTCGTGGTCGTAGTTTTCGCGGCAATAATATGACGGGTCTAGTCTTCGTACGTCTTAGGACATTTGGGGAGCATATGTGTATGTTGTATCAGATGGAATGCAGGATTCTCCTTGCTGATTGTATTAGGGTGTTATTCGCACAGAGGACTGGTGTATGTCCCGCTCTGGTTGCGAAATTGTATTCCGCAACTAGGACAGTGATATGTTCCGCTCTAGGAGGGTTTGCTGGTGTGTCCCACCTCCGCGGCATCTTCGAAAATCCCACTAGAAGTAGTTTGACCCTTGGGTGGATATTATACTATGCCGTTGGTTGCATATTTGGTGTTGTGTCCCCCGTAATGAAAGACCACATATTATTCCAGACAATGTGGATGGCCATGAATGGATCGACTTACCTGTGTGAGCTGAATGTTTGCTAATGAGCAAGAAGTAATTAATGGCAGTTAGGAGCTAAATGTTTTAAAACCTTTCATAGCGAAGAAATCTGTTATGAGTGTAGCCTCGTGATGCCCAGCTGGTTTCACGGTCCTTGAACGAATATCTCTACGTTAACGCTTTTAAAAGCGGGACTGAGGTTGTAAATTACATGTGTCTGGCCCGAGCCACTTGGGAGAGTTGCCGTACGTCATGGCTTGTTTGAGCAGACTTGTAATTAAAACACAAATGTTTTAAATAATTGTTTAGCTATATCAATGAAGACTTAGATATCTTAATACAGTAGCATATGTTATAACATGTGTTTCCTGCCAAAAATATCGTTCAAAGGTATCTCTTTTAGGAATATTACTGTACATTCCAAGAGTAATTACAAACTTGCCATGCGTGACATATAAAATTGCAGAGAGTTCCTTAAATGAAACAATGATAGACGTGTCGGGGAGACTCGATCTCATTGAAATATTCAGTATGTTTGAATTGAAGGAATGCACGACTACCCACGGTTGTTGGTAATTAAATCATTTGTAGATGAAAGATGTAGATAGTCAAAGGACTATTTAGGGAATTACCCTAAAATCGTATTATAATATTATGTAGAATCAGTAGGATTCAGTAGACATGTAATGTTTGCATGCCATATGCACGTGAAATCATACATGGTATAGGCTTGTTGGAGCCGTATTTACATTGTTCTAGACCACTTTGTGTATAGTGGATATTCCTTTTGGATACAGGAATAAGACCACTTATTACACTAACTTCGTTCCGTCTTTTCAATGCTATTTAATTTACAAAATGCTGTCCTAGTACATGTTTCGGACACTTCTGTGTCCTTCTTCAGCTAGAAAACATGTTAAAACCTTATAGCTAAAAATATACACTCAAAACATAGTGATTCATTAAAAAGTCATTAATGTGGACACTGGGTGTCTCATTGTCCATACACTTGGAAAATGTCTGTCCCTTTCTATAACTAATTAAAACATGTCAATCTAGTGATTGGCATTAGTCAAATTCTTCCTATTTTCAAGGCACTGAGCCCCTTTGTTGCACTTGAGCTGCTCAATTTGATAAAAATTTCTATTTTTTAAAAAACTATTTGTTTTAATATCTGTTCTGAACAGATCTGTATTGTTAAAAACACTAAAATATAGAATTGATGGTGGCTGCACTTTTTGTGTTTGGCTATTGGCTGATGTTTGGTCACATTTTTCTTACACCGACCGCAATTAAGTAGTTTGATAATATGGCTTATAATGTGGTGCTATTGATAAAGGCGGAAAGTAGCTCTTATTGGGTGGAATCCTTGGGTGTCAAATGTTTCTCCAGAAGTAGTCTTTGTTGCAATCCCTCTAGCTTGCCTCTAAAACGAAAGGAGAACTTTATTATAAAAAGATGAAGATTTTGTGACTTGACCTGAGTTATCTAACCTTTGGTGAACTTACTTTTGAAGTAATTTTGATATGCCCTTATGATTTCCCGTGCGGCGAATAAATCTAAGGAAAAGGAACAAATTTGTCCTATATTAGATGTACCGTTAAGATGTAAAATGCTTATGAGGGCAATAATAACGTGTGTCAAAACTTACCAGCTGAGTTGTGCAGGAAGGAAGAACGTGACAAAGTCGCCGCTCGGTCTACTACCGATGTGTAGACGCGAGCGGGTGAGTTGAAACTACTCAATTACGGTCAGTGTAAGAAAAATGTTACCTAACATCAACCAATAGCCTAACACAAAAAGTGCAGCCACCATCAATTCTATATTTTAGTGTTTTAACAATACAGATCTGTTCAGAACAGATATTAAAACAAATAGTTTTTTCAAAAATATAATTCTTTATCAAATTGAGCAGCTCAAGTGCAACAAAGGGGCACAGTGCCTTGAAAACAGGAAGAATCTAGTGATTGGCATGTTTTAATTAGTCATGGAAAGGGACCGACATTTTCCGAGTGTATGGACAATGAGACACCCAGTGTCCACATTAATGACTTTTTAATGAATCACAATGTTTTGAGTGTATATTTTTAGCTATAAGGTTTTAACATGTTTTCTAGCTGAAGAAGGACACAGAAGTGTCCGATACATGTATTAGGACAGCATTTTGTAAATTAAATAGTATCAAAAAGACGGAACGAACTTAGTGTATTAAGTAGAATTCTATTTCAATACGGACCAATATGGATAATAAAAAAAACAGGAATAAGTTTATGTATTTGTAGAGTTTGATTTTTATTAATGCCATTTTAATTTGTTTATTGAAGTCGGTGGTGTGCCACATTTTACAATTAAATATGTTTTATGAAATTTTGGTTTTTATTTTGAGTGTTGACCTGTGTTGCTCATGGTCCCAAGATATAAGTGTCATATCGTGAGAAATGAACTTACCATCCCCGAACTGATTGAGCTAGGCGAAGTATGACCATATATTATTCCTACGGAAGGGTGCAATATATATATACATGGATGAAGAAATTTTGGGTCGATGCCCCAGTTGATATCAAAAATCAATAGTCAATAATCAATAAATAATAATAATAATAAATAATAGAATTTTCGCCTACTTCCTCAAAAACCAAACCAAGGGAGCTTGGTTCACTGAGGTGGACAAAGATTTACAAGAAGTGGGAATTACAGGCAACAATATTTGGGAACGTGCCACCCTTAAACAAAAACTAACAGCACACCGATGTTTCCAAGAAAAGCCAAAGCTTCCAACTGGCAAGAAGTGGATTGCAGAAAGGAAACAACAGCATCGAGAACTAATGCGAAAGTACTGGGAGGATGTTAATGCTCGATGCAACAAGAAACAATTGAAATAACGTGGTCCTTAGATGGCCGAATCGAAAGAAGAAGAAGAAGAAGAAGAAGAAGAAATAAACATTAAATAATTAATAATCAATAAATAATATATAAATAATCTTCTTCTTTCTGGCGTTGTTCCCGATTATTTTTTGGGGTACCGCCACTCTGCACCTCGCTCTCCATTTGTTGCAGTTTGCTGCATCTATAGGACGAAGACCTACGATGCGCACATCGTCGTGTAGGGTATCCATCCAACGCCTTTTTGGTCGTCCTGGAGGTCTTTGCCCATCAGACTCGAGACCAAGTGACTTCCTTACAATGGATTCTGTATTTGCTCCGAACCAACGCAACCGAGTCTCCTTCATTTTGGCTGTATAGGGGCAATTCCAAGAGTATTGCGGACGTATCCGTTCTTAATATTGTGACAGACTAGTGCGAGTGCGCCTGGCGGCCGACTCGTGTGAGCACCTGGTGGCAGCCATTTTTGTTCTCTGGCTGCAATTGTCAGATGGGCAGGCAGGCTGGCAGTGGATGAAATCGAGAAGGCGACGTATATGTAGGGAGAGATTCTGCGAACGAGAGGGTGTGGAGAATGGATGTGCAGCAGCAGAGTATCAAGAAGGTAGTGCGAGAAGAGAGTAACAAGAAGGCAGTGCGAGAGTAGAAATATCAAGTAGGCAGTGAAGAAAATAAGTCTTGAAATTGTTAAGTAATAAGAGAGTGTACAAAATAAAAAGATTTTTGTGTGTTGATGGATGTCAAGAATAATAAAAACGGGATGTAGCAGCAGAGTATCAAGAAGGCAGTGCGAGAACAGAGCAACAAGAAGGCAATGCGAGAGTAGAAATATCAAGTAGGCAGTGAAGAAAAAAAGAGAGTCTTGAAATTGTTATGTATTATGAGAGTATAGAAAATAAAAAGATGTTTGTGTGTTGATGAATGTCAAGAATAATAAAAACGGTAACAGATGTGTTGTTGTTTTAGAAAGAATAGAGCTCGACGAAGATTCTAGAATTTATTAGTGTAAGGTGTGGTAACTAAAGCAGTAGTGTATTTGTATATGCCTGATCTGTTATTTCAAGAAACGTAAACATTACTATATGATCCAGCCGTGTAATTCCCAAGGACAATCGTAGCATCCGCATCTCCATTGAGTGTAAGGCTTGTTCATGTTTCTTTGTATTAGGCCGGCATTCGGCTCCATACAAAGCAACAGGGCGGACGATTGTTTGATAGATCTGAGTTTTGAGGCGCAAAAGGATCTTGTGGTCACGGAGAACGCCGGTGACCTGGCGCCACTTCATCCACGCAGCATTGACTCTTGCACGGGCATCCGAGACTGTGTCCCCATCAGGTCTCACACCGGAGCTAATTATCGGAGATGTGAAGCCTTTGGTAGTAGGGTGCCATCAACTTTGATGGTCCCAACTGTCTGGGAACCCCATTCAAGGTACTCAGTCTTAGTAAGGTTGAGCCGTAGTCCAAATTCACAGAGCCTCGTATTCCAGAGGTTGACCAAGTGTTCTAGATCATTACGGGTCTCGCTTGCAAGCATGACAACATCGGCGTACAGTAATGTCCATGGTGGATGCCTCGGCAAATCGGCAGTCACTGAATCCATACATAGGTAAAACAAGAGTGGAGATAGTGCAGATCCCTGATGAACCCCAACTCGAATACCGAACTGTTTGGTGAGGCCTGCAGCACTGAGTACTGAGCTAGTTGTATTACTGTAGAGGATGGTATATTGGCTTTCACGGCCGGTGAATTAAAACTCAGCAATTCTTCTAGATTTGTGCCGTGTCTTGTGTGGGGTTTCGCCTATGACACCAAGCTGGCTCATCGGCGGGCTCTTGGTGTCCCCGCCTGGACACCCACAGGAGTAATGAACTGCGCTCTATCTCCCTTATATATAGAGTGCAACTGCACTACTTGACTGCGAGAACCAAAAGCTCAAGCAGCCTCAACCTCCCTCTGAAGACTTCCAAAAAGATGGTATATTGGCATTTACGGCCGGTGAATAAAAACTCAGCAATTCTTCTAGGTTTGTGCCGTGTCTTGTGTGGGGTTTCGCCTAGGACACCAAGCTGGCTCATCGGCGGGCTCTTGGTGTCCCCGCCCGGACCCACACAGGAGTAACGAACTGCGCGCTACCTCCCTTTATATAGAGTGCAACTGCACTACTTAGCTGCGAGAACTAAAAGCTCAAGCAGCCTTAACCTCCCTATGAAGGCTTCCAAAAACATGGTATATTGGCTTTCACGGCTGGTGAATTAAAACTCAGCAATTCTTCTAGGTTTGTGCCGTGTCTTGCATGGGGTTTCGCCTAGGACACCAAGCTGGCTCATCGGCAGGCTCTTGGTATCCCCGCCCGGACCCACACAGGAGTAACGAACTGCGCGCTACCTCCCTTTATATCGAGTGCATCTGCACTACTTAGCTGCGAGAACTAAAAGCTCAAGCAGCCTTAACCTCTCTATGAAGGCTTCCAAGAAGATGGTAGCCTATATTGACTTTCACGGCTGGTGAATTATAACTCAGCAATTCTCCTAGGTTTGAGCCGACGAGCCAGCTTGGTGTCCTAGGCAAAACCCCACACAAGACAAGGCACAAACCTAGATGAATTGCTGAGTTTTACTGAGGAGAAGTTGGACCCAACGCACGTAAGCTTCTGGTACGCCATGAGATCGAAGAGAATACCATATAAGCTGATGCGGAACCCGATCGTAAGCTTTCTCAAGATCCAGGAAACCATGTGAATTGTCCTTCTTTTCTCATTATACTTTTCTATCAGAAGTCGCATCAGTTGTTCCGCGACCTTTCATGAACCCACACTGGTTAGGTGAGATGGTAACAGTGATACGTTAGCGAGTGTCAATCACACGTTATAGAATCTTCATTATGTGGCATAGGAGACGAATAGGACGGTAAATGGCACAGATAGTTACATCGCCCTTGCCTTTCCA
Organism: Meconema thalassinum; assembly: GCA_946902985.2. Classification (NCBI taxonomy): domain Eukaryota; kingdom Metazoa; phylum Arthropoda; class Insecta; order Orthoptera; family Tettigoniidae; genus Meconema; species Meconema thalassinum. The sequence goes on from OX336398.1 coordinate 104,466,124, forward strand.
TATTGGTACTGTGACGCTAGTTTGCCAAGCTGACGGAATTTGGTGGCTCTCAAGGCATTTGTTAAATAACACAGCTAGGAACTCTGCACATGTATGACACAACTGCTTCCATAGCTCCGCTGGGACACCATCAGGGCCTGTGGCCTTGCCAATTTTCATGGCGTGGATCGCAGTATTGACCTCGGCAGGTATGATAGGTGGAACTGCACCACGTACAGGTTCGGCTAATTGAATCGGTGGGTGCGGGAACTCTTCACTACAGATAGCATTTCATGCCATCGTTGAAGGATCTTTGTTGGTTTTGTTATAAGATGGTCGTGCTTATCGTTGATATGCATGACATGTCCTATATCAACTGTGGCACGATGACGAGATCTGGCTAGCATAAATAAATAAATAAATAATAATAATAATAATAATTAAAAATTAAATAAATAAACAAATACAAATTAAATAATCAAAATAATAATAGGTCAAGAAACAGTTTAAATACCTCGGAGAGATCATTAGCAACAATGGACAGGACAACGAGTCAATGGAAAACACAAGACTCAAACTACAAACACTCAACTTCTCCACTACAAATATATACAACAATAAGAACCTCTCCCTTAATGCCAAACTAAAACACTACAATGCTGTGGTAAAACCAGCGATTTTATATGATGGAATGGGAGGTCGTAATGCGTCTTGAACAATCCTCCGCAACAGGGATTTCGACAGATAGACAAAATATAGGAGTGACGTAAGGATAAGGGAAACATATGTGACAGACCACAGTTAGAAATTACCTTTGGTTTATTCACCTGTTGACAAATTATAATTAGAAATTGCAACAAAGCTAACAAAGCTAATAAGGAGTAAACCAACAAGAATGATGAAGTTCAACTTCAAGAAAAAAGACCTCAATGACTACAGAGGTTAAAATGATTAACAATAAATAACAATTAATATTCCAACAATTGTGAGAAGCCCTAGGTTTGTTTAAAAAAACATAAAATTGAAATTTAAGGGTTCGTAGATGTTTGATAACTTATCTTGAATGGCTCGTGATTGGCGTTTGTTCTTATTTCATTGGTCTTTGAAAGTAGCAATGAGGCGGCCGTGGCTTGTACAAAAAGCCCCTGTTAGGCCATCCAATATCTCGGCCATCCTCCAATCGTGGGCAGATTGGAGTTCCCACAGGAACTCAGTATTCGTTCAGTGAGGCGGCAGTGGCCAACCGCATCCCAGCCAGAGAAATCAGTGGTAATTTTGCCTCGACCACGAAGCAGGCCAAGAACCCCAGGAAGGGATTCCAGATGATGTTGAAAGGAGAACTTCCTCCTCGAGTTGAGGAGACTGGTAGGATCTTGAAGTGACGTCTAAAAAACTCATGTAGAGTCCAGGACCGTGGCCCGCCAGAGTCCCAGGCGGGATCCCTGTAGAATCCAACTGATTCAGAATGACGATTCAGGAATGCCAATACAGGAGTGACCATCCGGGAGTCACTCGGAATATATATCCAAAATGACGTCACAAGATGATACGTTGCCAAGACAGGGAGGGAGAACTAACAAGCTTATCACCGGTCCGACACGGAGAACGCCCAGTTGACCCACAGTGGAAATGAACCATTCCAGATTCAAACTTTGAATAGTACGGAACTGCTCTACAACACTCCGAGCAGATGGTAAGTACATTGAACAAAATAAGTAATTAAATAGACATAACATGTTTTATATGTGTAACCGTGATCCCACTGCATGGAAGAAAACAATAATAGGAAAATGGGGCAGTCAACATAAAGAGTATATCACACCCGAAGGGAAATACACATAAACACAAACAAAGCTATTCGCCAAAGCGAAAATGCAGGGAGGGGAGGGAGGAACGATGCAGTGAGAAAAAACAGGAGCTAGGCTCCGTGTGGTAAAGGAGCAATGGTGATTGGCCTGAGATAATTACCAGCAGAAGTTTTTAGTTTTACCACGTGGACCCTACCATCTCTGCCAGAAAAGCACTCAACAACCCTACCCAAATTCCACACAAGAGGGGAACTGGGATCTTTCATAAGCACCAAGTCCCTTACCTGACGGTTAGAGCAGGAAACTTGCCATTTACCACGCTGCTGAAGCAAACCGAGGTATTCCAACATCCAGCGACGCCAAAAATTATTGTGCAAGCTTTCAATTTTGCGCCAAGAAATTGCTAAAGAAGATTCAGAATTAGAATATAACAAAGGGGGAGAGTCAGTCAATGGACCTCCAATAAGGAACTGGCCCGGTGTTAATGGCAGAAGATCTGAAGGGTCATTAGATAAGGGAGATAAAGGGCGAGAATTAATTATGCCCTCAATAAAATAATTAAGGAATTAAATTCTTCATGAGAGAGGGGGCTGCGGCCACAAACTCGTCTAAGGTGCTTCTTGGTGAGTTTAACACAAGACTCCCAACGCCCACCTTGATGAGGTGCATAAGGGGGAATAAAGTGCCACTTGAAATTTCTCAGGTGAGCATAATCAGTAATCTTTTCTAACGCTGAATTATGAGTAAGAGCTCTCTTAATTCGTTCAGAAGCTCCGACAACATTTTTAGCATTATCCGAAAACACTTCTGAAGGAAGACCTCGGCGGGCAGAAAATCTGGCAAAAGCTGCCAAAAAGTAAGCAGTAGAGGCATTGGTAACCAGTTCTAAGTGAACTGCACCGGTAACCATACATACAAAAAGCGAAATATATAGTTTTCCAGAAACACATTTTTTAGCTTCAGGAGAATTTATTTTACAAAGGAAACGGAATAATCCACCCCCGTAAAGGTAAAAGGTCTGGCAGGCGCCGATCTAAACGTGGGAAGATCACCCATGAGCTGAGCGGTAAACTTAGGGTTGGATTTAAAACATGGAATACACTTACGGATAACAGAGGTGACTTTATGCACTCCGTGTATTGGCCAATACCTTTCACGATTGACAGAAAGTAATGTGCGAGTGCCAGCATGAAGATGCTGGTAATGATACTGGCGAATAATTAAAGAGGTGAAATAATGCTTTGAGGTAAGAATAATTGGATGTTTCTTATCCTCAGAAAGTTCAGACAAAGATAAACGTCCTCCTACCCTTAGCAAACCATCAGCATCCAAACAAGGGGCGAGTGAGAAAAGCCTACTCGATTTCATAAGGGATTGACCTTGAGACAAGGTCTGATATTCGTCAGAGAATATTTCCTTTTGAGTAATCCATAAGACGTTTATAGTGGCTAAACCTAGCTCGGAAAGGGTTAAATATGGTTTTGGAAATAGGGGTTGATCTACAACAAAATATTTCCATCGAAGGAGATAAGCCATAACCCTTGCCAACTTATGGAAAGAGGAATATCGCTGCATGAGAAGGGGAGAGTCGCAAACGATTAAAGAGGATCCTGTAATCTTCCCAGCATCCGGCAAGTCTGTTAATTCTGGAAGAGGAAAATTCGGCCAAGTGGAAGGCTCTTGAACAAGCCAATTGGGACCGTGCCAGTATAATTTCAGGTTAGAAAACATGCGAGAGGAACATCCTCGTGAGATGACATCTGCAAGATTTTCCTTGCCAGACACATGAAGCCATTGTTCAAGATTAGATAACTGTTGAATTTTGGATACTCTATTAGCTACAAACACCTGCCAGTGAGATGGAGGTTTGGCAATCCATACCAACGTGATGGTTGAGTCACTCCAAAAATAAGTTTTGATAAGTCGAACTTTTAAAGATTGACGGATTTTGACCGATAATTCAACCGCCAGAAATGCAGAACAAAGTTCCAGGCGTGGCAAATATAAAGTTTTAAGAGGGGCGAATTTAGACTTGGCGCAAATTAAATTGGAAAAGAAATACGACTGAACAAAATTAAGGCAAACGATAGAAGCACAACATCCATAAGCTTTCAATGAGCTATCAGCAAAAACATGAAGTTCATATCCTCCGCAGGAAGGAAAGGGGATAATCACTCGTGGGATAATAACATTGGAAAGATCTTCCAAACTATTTCTATAAGAAATCCTTTTTTTTTATACCGAAGGAACTGGTTCATCCCAGCCAGTTTTCAAGGACCAAAGGTCTTGCATAAAAAGCTTCACCGTGACGATGACTGGCGTCAAGAATTGGAGAGGGTCAAATATCTTTGCAATCTCAGACAAAATTTGCTGCTTAGTTTACGGTTGGAAGTCACTGAGATTAATTTTGAAAAAGAAGCGATCCTTTTGAGGACTCCAATAGATGCCTAGAGTTTTGATAGAATTACTTTCTTGGAGAAGTTCTACTGAATCATTATAGATTGAATTTAACGGAAATTTAGAAAGGAATTCCTCCGAATAAGAATTCCATTTACACAGGGAAATCCACCTCCCAAAAGCAAGTCTGTCAAATCTTTAGAGACTTGAAGTGCTTCGGATACTGACTCAAAGGAATGAAGAAAGTCATCAACGTAAAATAATGATTTTAACACTTCAGAAGCTTTAGGAGAGTACAGCGGCCCATCCTGGTCAGCAAGTAATTTCAACGTACGTATGGCTAAAAGAGCATAAGGTTTTAGTCCATACGTTAGTGTTTTTAAACGAAAAATCTTGACAGGCTTGGTAGGCTCGTCGCACCAAAGAATTCTCTGAAGATCGCGCTGTTTTTGATCAATCAAAATGTGTCTATACTGTGCCCTTGCAGCAAGAAATGTGCAAATCACAGTATGCCAGCATTGCTCAATTCGGGATTTTTCGGGGCTGCGGTAAGTTCTCCCACTCTGTGACTTACATATTTTGGATTAAATAGAGGATACACTTGCAAAAATAACAACAAAATCAACTCCTATTTTAACACATTTAATTAATCAAAAATTATGGCGCTACAAACAATACAACAATTAAACTACTGACCAATATCATTCTACTTGTCCAAAGTGAACAAGGAATAGCATAAAAATAAAACAAATGTTAGATTAAAACACATGGTTTTCTTTAAAACCAACAATTCACGATTATTTTCACTTCCATAAAGTACTTATCTTAAAGTTCCAAATAACTACGAGCTTCTTTGGCTCGATACTTTCCCATAATAATGGTGTCATATTTTTGTACACCTCAAGAATTATTTTTATCTTTTCATATCATCAAAACAAATATATAATTACATTTAAAATTACATGTTAATTATTCACTTCAATATTTGGGCATATCACATGTTCTCCATATTTACTATCTCTCTCAAGTTTTGCAAATTCACTACGGTGATCGGGAAAACTATTTGTGTACTCCAGAGTTATAAAGATTACTTGACAAAGTCAAAAACTATGATCACTCCCGAAACCTAGTTATCTTCACAAAACTCGTGGATTCCTATTTTCCATCCAATATTACAATAGGGATTTTATTTAACTCATTTGTCTTATAAGACCATTATCACATAAGAAAACTACGATCTGAATTGGCAAGCGATAATATCAATCTACAAGGACCTCGGTTCAACGCCCGGGTCATTAACAACTTTAAACACTCACGGTGTATTTAACACATCTTACAAGACGGTTTTTACCCACCCTCGCTCGATGAGGGTCAGGCCATTATACTCGGGCGTGATTTATGACAAGGAAAGCGACTCTCTGCCTAACCTACGGTGGCAGCTCTCTTCAATGCTTTAAAACAAACCTTCACATTATTCTCAGTTCTGTGGAGAGACCTGGCTTTTACTTCACTTATTTCCATTCAACAATATTCTTTGGCTCATAAACCACTTTCGTAACCTTGGCATTTATTAATTATGAGAGGGTCCTCATTGATTGGGAAGATAAATACACATTCTACGACGAATAATTAGGGGCTTTAACAACAAGAGGATTCTAGGTTCGAATCTCTTAACATGCCTCGGGAACATTTCCACATTTGGAGGACTTATACAAGACGCGATTTAAAGTCGGCCGTGGCCTACATGACATACGCTCAATAATACCATACATTAGCTCCCTTTTAAATAATACACACATGGCCTCGTGATCTACGTCACAATTAGAGGACTTACAACATATCTCAATTCACTGCAATCAACTACCCTCCATAAGTAATTTACCAAGTACTTTAACTTTTACGCGTTCCTAGCGTGACTTTTTATTTAATTGCGTTCCATTACGCTACACATTACTTGACGGCCGAATGTCTTCCAAAGAACTGATAAATTTCATAGTAACAATTGATACATATCTTAATTCTTATATTAATCTTTTCCGTTGACAATAAATCGCTCCCTTTTTAAGAACATGCATTCACATCATGTCTTATACATTTGTTAAGGCTTCAACGCTCTATATTTTTATATCATTCAATTTAATCTTTATTTAGATTTCTTTACCTTGTTATTCACATCATGTTTTCATTCCTTACAAAAGCTCAAAAGCTATTTCTTTCATATAATTCAAATTTACCTTTATGTAAATATCTTTGTTATAATTATTATTATCACGCTTGCTTTTATAACATTCATTAAATACTGACATTTTATTCCATGCATTTCCTCTACAGGATTTATTATTTCACATAATTATTTATTATTTCTTAAAACTTTATTTTCGTTCAGATCGCGTTCTTATTTAGTTATTATTCATTTAAAAAAACATCCCTTCTACTCAAAACTCCGGTGGAATTGTACACAAAATTTTTCCCGACACCAAAACATAATGAAAATCTTTACTTACATGTTTAAGGTCGCTTTCTGACCTTTATTCTCGTTTGATGTGACATTTTGGCCCACCTTCTTGACCTACTCCATATTGTACAATCTCATCTTATGTACAGAAATTTCTTGACACATATTCACTATATTTAACACTGACAACATTTTTTTTAATACACTGGTGTATCCGTTTTGAACACACATTAAAACACTAAAAAAATATTACTCTGGTACATATTATAACACATATCACTGTGCATAAAACGCTTTCACTTTACCTAAAACACTTAAAATGATACTCTTATTTCTTTTCTTACAATATTTACACTTCACTCCTATCACACGGGTGTATCTCCACGATTTTTACAATTTCTGTCGGCTGTTGATGATCCCTGATGTGAATCCTATCGACCTGCATTGGACGTGTGATTTTACTCGTTCAAAGTTTCTCTCTCCTACAATGGAAACTACTGGTTTCAGTCTCTCAAAACCGCTTCTATTGTCTATTACTCGGCTTTACTTTATCTGCTTTAACTAGGCGATAAATATCTTTTCTTTGCCGTCACCTCTATTTATATATGGTGGTCTACCGCACCCTATAGTTTCTATATCTTGGCCTCCCTTCGAGGACCGTATACTGTCTATCGTACCGTTTAGTTTCTATATCTTGGCCTCCCTTCGAGGACCGTATACTGTCTATCGTATATTTTTGACGTTTTCTCACTAGAGTACGTTTCCCTCTGGTTTCGAAGCTAAGTTCCTAAGTTCCTTTCGCTTGAACTTCTATCTTTCGCGATCGTAATTACTGTTTATTCTTGTCCTTTACAGGACTTAATGTCTTTAACAATGTCTTTACTAGACGTAACGCCGTTTATTTGTTGGAGTTCTTATAACTTCGTAACTGTATCGAACAGTGTTCTTCTGGAACTCGAAGTTCCCTACTGATCGCTGTATCTTACTTTGGCGATATTGCTTTAAAGTCCGTATATTTAATGTTCTTTATAAATTAGGACTCTTCAAAGTCTCGAACTGCTAACCCTCAGCGTAGCGTACTTATATCGTAACTGGTCTACACTCGGTGAACTTGTAGCCTAGCCTCCCACAGGCTCTAGATCGATGTCTAATACAGCTTAACGTCCCCCTCACGGGCTCTTGAATACTGCGTATACGATGTGGTGCAGCACTTCCGCTCACGGAATGCTCGTAGACTGATGATTATGATGCTCCAGCGTAACGCCCCCTGGACGGACTAATACTGCATGTACTGATACAGCGTGACGTTCCCCTCACGGGCTCTCGTAGACTGCATGATTGGCTTGGTGAGGCCAGGAGTTTTATACCTTTCAGTCACAAAAAGATAAAATCCTAGTCCTTTTCGTGACCAACTTCTGAACTAATTGTCGCACAATTATAAAAATCGTATCTCCAGACAGCTCGTCTTCCAAACGTAAAAAAATCTTCCTGTCCATAGAAATCGATCGTGCATTTCCGAGATATTAATTAATTTCTCGTCCTCAACTGTGTGGGTGGTGCTGTTCTTTTTTTATTCTCCCACTCCTTGGGTCTCGGTGAACCCCCAATGACGTCTACTTGCGTTTGCAGTTTTCTCCTGTGCAATTTTTACAAGGTTTTTCTTTACACAAAAATCTCTAATCCAAATTGATACACCGTACTGTATCTGTTTACTTATTTTTATACTCGTAAACGGGTTAAATTTAATTATTCCTGTTCCGACTCAGCAGCGAGGTTGCCATATTCCTGCAACATAAGAGCAATTTCCGAGTCCATCTTCTTCATCTTACAGTCAAAACTTTCCACTCGTTCTAATAATATCCATGACTGGCTCCTTATAAATGTCAAGAGGCATGAGCTCATCTAAGGAACACCTGGCCCTAGCGCTTGCACAATGTTAAGCTATAATCCTGGCTTGAAATCTCTCTCCGTTCCCTGTATGAGACTGTATGATTCTTTCATTCCTTTCTCAAAGTACATGGATTCGACCCTCTTTGAGGCCATGGTACATGGGTTCATCTCTCCCCTCCTTAGGTAAATAAATTTTCGAAAAATTTTGAGGAAATTTATTTTAATTATCCAAAAAAAATATCTTATTTTTCCTTTTTAACTGTCGAAGCCATCATAACGTTATCCGTACCTTCTGATTTTTCTTCCTTAAAAATCCCACGATAATTTGATTTCTTTCATCTTTTTAAGTCATATCCGGTAATTGTGTCGGTTGGGTACGCTCTGTCCCTACCCTTTCTTTCTCCTTTTTATTTGTCTGGATATCAGATTTCCAGAACCTCATTCTTCTTTACGGGTGTGGTCTATCCCTACCCTTTCCCTTATTTCATCATTCTCCTTTCTTAAATTGAAATTATCTTCTTCAATAAAATCAATTATTTCTTTTATTTCCCAATATAATTTCTCCAATTCGCATTCGCACTCGAATGTTTGAGCTCTGTTTCCTTTTTCTATCTCATTCTCGTTTCTATCAAAATTGGATTCTTCATCTCTAAATGTTTCCATAACCAGGGCTTGTTCATTGGCTTCATCGAAGTCTTCGGGAGGGTAATACACTTTTAAATTTGCTGAATTCATGGTCACTTCATGATTCGTTTCACAGTGCCGAATTCTATAGGCATTATTTCTCAAATCCCTTATTATTTGATACGGTCCGTGGTACATTTTCTGGAACTTTTTGTACACGCGGTTCCCTGGATCCGAACTGGCGGGTCTTTTTACTAACACCATTTCCCCTGCTAATAATGGCCGATGATACCACTTGTGCCTATTTCTTCTTTGTCTCCTGTCGGCTTGAGCTTTTAGATGCTCAAAGGCTCTTCTTATACGTACATCTCTTCCAGGCTGAGCGTCTGCTGGCCTAGGAATTACCAGACTCCAAGGTCTCTCTGGTTGCTCATTCCGATGTAACGTTATTGGTATCTCTCCCGTAGATTCATGGATTGTGTTGTTTATACAAAATTCGATAATATCCAAGATATCTATCCACTTCCAATTTCCTTCGGCACAGTATATCCTACAATACTTGGCCGTCTCCCTCATCACTCTTTCTACAGGATTTGCCTCAGGATGGCGAATACTTGACAAAATCTGACGTATTCCAAGTCTTTCTAATTCTTGTCTGAACTCTACACTGGTGAAACAACTACCGTGATCCGACAACAAATTCTCAGGTTTTCCCAGAATCGGTGTCACTTTTTCTTTGAGTCGTTTTAACACCTGTTTGGTACTAGTCTTCTGTATGGAAGCAAGGACAACCATTTTATTGAAGACATCCATAGCCACCATTATGTGTCGATTTCCTCTTCTTGCCTTTGGCAAAGGTCCGAAGTTATCAATAGATATGATTTGACCTGGCCTTTCGGGCAACAATGGTATAGGCTTTTGTTTCATCAGAAATGCATTTGGTTTGATCCTTTGACATAAATCACATGTCTTTAGCGTGTCCCTTACAGTTTCTCTCAGTCTCGGCCATACAAATGCTTCTTTCAGCATCGAGACTGTTTTGTCGACTCCCATATGTCCGAACGATCTATGGGCTAGCCATACTATTTTCCTCTGCAAAATTGCAGGTACAACAATCCTTAATCGTGTATGGTCAGAGTCCACAAACTTATATAATAATCCATTATAAAATGTGTAATCTTGAGCTATCTTATTAGCTTCTGTGTACGCTGGTGTTCCCCTTATCAAACTTCCTTCGAGGAAAGATATGAGCATGTTCATCCATGGATCCTCACGTTGCCGTTGACTAATGCTCCTTAACTCATTTAGAGTACGCTGATCCCTGTCTTCCAAATCAATAGCCATTACTTCCTCTTCTGTGGACTCTGGCTGTCTACTTAAGTAGTCTGGAACTATATTTTCTTTTCCTGGGCAGTATTCTATCTTTACATCAAACTGTTGAATGTATAAAGCCCAACGCATCAACCTTTGACTGGATAGATCAGTCTTCATCAAAAAGGTTAAGGCTTTATGATCCGTTCTTAAAATGACCTGAAACCCATATACGATCTTTCGCCAATATTGCAGCGCGTGCAATATCGCTAACAGCTCGATTTCGCTGATCGTATAATTTTTCTCGTGTGGTTTCAGTCTCCGACTTGTGAAAGCTAGATAATTTTTCTTATCAGGGTTATCCGGGTTTTCCTGATATAGCATTGGCCCTATTCCAATCTGGGATGCATCTGTTTGAATTATAAATTTCTGATTTAAATCAGGATATCCTAGCTTCACATAGTTTAAGAGCATCTCCTTGGCCTCCACGAATGCTTTTTCTGTTTCCTCCGTCCATTTCCACTTGTCCCCCTTCTTCAGAAGGTCCTGTAGTGGTGCAACAGTTTTTGTGTATGATGGACAATGTCCTGAGAAGAACCCAATCAATCCCAAAAACTGGCGAACGTTCTTCACCTTCAAAGGCCTTGGAAAATCCCTTATCGATTCCAATTTGCATGGATTTGGTTTAACACCATCCTTATCAATCACATGCCCTAAAAATGTTACTTGTCTTTGACAAAAATTTGACTTCTTTAAATTGATTTTAAAATTTGCCCTTCTTAAGTCTTCCAATAATTTCTTCAATTTTTCTAAATGTTCCTCAATATTCTCCGAGGTAAGCAAAATATCATCCACATAACGGATAGTGCACTCTTTCACTTCCTCTGACAGGTTTCGATCAAGCGCTCTTATTAAGGCAGATCCCGCGGTCTTCAATCCAAACGGACATCTCCTAAAACAATAGGTTTGTTGGTCGAACTGAAATCCAGTCAACAAGCTGGTTTTCTCTTCCAGTTCGAGATGATGATACGAAGAAGTCATGTCAATATTTGTGAAAATCTTCTTGCCTTTGAACTTCCTCAGTATTTCTTTTATGGGTGGTGCCGAATCATTTTCTGGTATGATTTTTGCATTTAAATTTCTGGCATCTAGACACACCCTTACTGAGCCATCCGGTTTGCTCACAATCACTAATGGACTAACATATGGTGTCGCCATCTTTTCTATAACACCTGCATTCATCATCTCCTGCAGTGTTTTCTTAGTTTGTGGGTAATGTTTTTCCGCAACCGGGTATGGTTTTTGTCTGAACGGTGCCCAATCATTGACTTGGAACGCGTATTTAAAATTTTCAATCTTCCCTGGCTTGGAATCAAATACGTCCCTAAAATTCAATAATAATTTCTTTAATTGTTCCTTATTTTCGAGGTTCACTTTAGCTTCTTCTACTTTTCCTGACAGGTTGGTCTCGAACTCAGTTTCCAAGTTATCTTCGAGTTCTATGTTGAGGACCTCAAATATCCTTTCTCTGTCCTTACAACCTTCTTCCGTTACTTCTTCCCCATGCCATGCCTGTTCTCCTATTTTCACATCCTGTTCCTGTAGGTTAATGTTTTGTTCATCCACATCCTCTCTTTGGATTCTAATGCAGTTTTGCGCTAGGTCTATGATGACCTTGTTCTCACGGATAAAATCAATACCTAATATGACATTATACGGTAATTGATTTACCAGCAAAAAGCATTGCGAAATTTCAGCGTTACCCATGATCAGATCAATGTATACCTGAAATTTGCATGTTAAAGATTTTTCAGGGATAATTCCCTTAATCTTTACACTTGATGTGGGGATTTTTAATACGCGGCCTCTTGTTTCCAATTCATTCAGAAGGGTTTGCGTAATTAAACTTATTGTTGATCCTGTATCAATCAATGCCCTGACCAGTAATCCTTCTATTCTTAGCATAATTATGGGTAATTCTCTTTTGATAGGTGGGATTCCTTCCACATCCTCATTAATTAGCTCATCTGGTCTTGCTATCCAATTCACAATTTCTAACTCCTCCCAGCTCCTGGTATGTTTCCACTTTTGACGATTTAAATTTGGAGTTTTCTAATCTCAAAAGAAGTGCTAGGGGTATTACTGCCAATAGTATCAATGGCAAGACAATTCAACTGTAATGCTGTATTACAATGAACAGCATCTTAGATATGAATTCTAACAAAATGCAAAGATTTAACATTGCTATTGTTGATACCAGAAACCTGAATCAATGTAGGTTGTTTTGAAAGACCAAGTTTTTTAATAAGGCGCTCACTTATAAAGTCGTGAGTGGCGGCATTGTCAAAAAAGGCACGTGCTTCGAGCCATCTACCAGAAGAATCTTGAACTTTCAATAACTCGGTTGACAGCAGCACCTGGGAACTACGAATCGAGCTAGAGCTCTGGGTATAAGATTGCGCATTGGCTATTGGGGATGTATCTTTGGAACTTCCACGGGAAGGAGCCTGAAGTGGCTTTTCAAACCTGTGAAGCAAGGTATGATGTTAAGCCTTGAAATGTGAACAAGTATTTTTGGATAAACAATCAGACAACATATGCCTATCTGACAGACAGTTGAAGCATTATCTGTTTTGAGCTATTATTTTGCGTCTTTCGTCAGTAGAAAGAGCTTTAAAGTCAACACAGGAATATAACCTGTAAGGTTTTCTGCAGATAATACAATCTGTTGAGTTATGTTGAACAGTAAAGACAGCAGATTTGTTTACTTTAGTACTGACTGGTTTGACAACATTATATTTGTTATCTGTACTACCTGACGTATGACAGGCTCCTGCCGAGAGAACTTGACATCTGTTGTTTATGAATGCAAGCAAAGAATCACAGGTATACTAGGGCGCCCGTACTGCTCCGCAGCATAATTTTTCAGTATTGGAATTAAAAAATTACGACATTAAATAATAGTTTATAACCTTTATTTTACAATACTTCCTTCCAGACAATGTTTGCTGTACGTCGACTCTTAGTTTAAAATGAATTTCCTCCGGATAAGGCAACATAGAACATACCATGGCATAAAACAGGATTAGGCAAGTAGATTCCAACCCGATGAAGCGTTTGACCCGGCATTTTGTTGATTGTAATACAAAACGCTAGTGTAATACGAAATTTCCGTCATTAGAACCAAAGATATGATTGCTACAATGAGAAAAAATGTTGAAAAAATGTGATATAATATCGAATGTTCACTCATAACATTCCGAAGAATCAGCCGATATGAATAGTTAAGAGCTCAAATGAAAGGGCTTCAGTCACTGAGTGCACTTAGACCAAAAAAAACTTGAGTACCTCAATCAGAATCAAAGATATGACTGCTTCAAATTTGGAAAAAGATGGAAAACGTTGAAAATATCAAATAATTTGAGGAAGGCGGAAGTGATGTGATTTGTAATACTTGATAACAAATCTGGGCATCAATACCTTTCAATTAACAGTGGCATGAAGGACATCGACCGGATACAATGGTCGGACGGACTCGGTCAAATTTTCATAAATATTTGTAATATTCGCTTCGGCACCCATAACATTCCTCAAAATCAACCAATTTAAATATGTAAGACCTCAAAATGTAGAGGTTGATCCACTGATAGCTCTTAGATCAAAACGAACAGTGTAACTCAATTAGAACCAAAGATATGATTGCTAAAATGATAAAATATTTTGATAAATGAGATGTAATATCGTATGTCCACTCATAACATGCCTCAGAATCATCCGATATGAATGGTTAAAGCTAAAATGATATCGCATGATTCACTGAGTGTTCTTAGACTAAAACGACCTTCGTAACTTTGTTAGAACCGATGATATGATTACTTCAAAGTTGGAAAAAGTTGGAAAAAGTTGAAAAATCAAATAATTTGAGAAAGGCGTAATTTAAGTGATTTGTAATACTTGATGACAAATCTGTGCATGAATACCTTTCATTTAAAAAAGGATGAAGAAAATCGGCCGGATAGAATGGCCGGACGGACTCGGATAAGTTTTCATCAATACTTTTAATAATATAGATAGATGATGATGATGATGATAATTGTTGTTTTAAGGGGCCTAACAATAATATAGATAGCTTCAATCTGAAAAAAAGTTGGAAAAGGTTCAAGAAATCAGATAATTTGAGGAAGACAAGAGTTAAGTGATTTGTATTACTTGATGTTAAATCCGTACATGAATAACTTTCATTTAATAGTGGTATGAAGGAAATCGACCGGATAGAATGGCCGGACGGACTCGGTTAATTTTTCATAACTATTTCTTATATTCGCTTCGGCACTCATAACATTCCTCAGAATCAACTAATTTAAATATTTAATGCCTCAAAAGAAGGGGCTTGATCCTCTGAGAGCTCTTAGACCAAAACGAACAGTGTAACTCAATTAGACCTAATGATATGATTGCTAAAATAATAAAATATTTTGAAAAAATGAGATGAAATATCGTATGTCCACTCATTACCTTCCTCAGTATCTTCCGATTAAAATAGTTAGGAGCTCAAATAATAGCGCTTGATTCACTGAGTGTTCATAGACTAAAACGACCTTCGTAACTCAATTAGAACCGAAGATATGATTACTTCAATGTTGGAAAAAGTAGGAAAAAGTTGAAAAAAGCAAATAATTTGAGAAAGGCGTAATTTAAGTGATTTGTAATACTTGATGACAAATCTGTGCATAAATACCTTTCATTTAAAAAAGGATGAAAAAATCGGCCGGATAGTATGGCCGGACGGACTCGGATAAGTTTTCATCAATATTTTTAATAATATAGTTGATTGTATCTATGAGATAAAATAAGAAAAAGTTCAAGAAATCAAATAATTTGTGGAAGGCGGAAGTTAAGTGATTTGTAATACTTGATATTAAATCCGTACATGAATAACTTTCATTTAATAGTGGTATGAAGGAAATCGACTGGATAGAATGGCCGGACAGACTCGATTAAGTTTTCATAATTATTTCTAATGTTCACTTCGGCACTCATAACATTCCTCAGTATCAACCAATTTAAATATTTAAGACTTCAAGTGATAGAGCTTGATCCACTGAGTGCTCTTAGACCAAAACGAACAGTGTAACTCAATTACAACTAACGATATGATTGCTAAAATGATAAAATATTTTGAAAAATGAGATGAGATATCGTATGTCCACTCATAACTTTCCTCAGAATCATCCGATTTGAATAGTTAAAGCTCAAATAATAGCGCTTGATTCACTGAGTGTTCTTAGACTAAGACGACCTTCGTAACTCAATTACAACCGAAGATATGATTACTTCAAAGTTGGAAAAAGTTGCAAAAGTTGAAAAATCAAATAATTTGAGAAAGGCGTAATTTAAGTGATTTGTAATACATGATGACAAATATGTGCATGAATACCTTTCATTTAAAAAAGGATGAAGAAAATCGGCCGGATAGTATGGCCGGACGGACTCGGATAAATTTTCATCAATATTTTTAATAATATAGATAGCTTCAATGTGAAAAAAAAGTTGGAAAAGGTTGAAGAAATCAGATAATTTGAGGAAGACAAGAGTTAAGTGATTTGTAATACTTGATGTTAAATCCGTACATGAATAACTTTCATTTAATAGTGGTATGAAGGAAATCGACCGGATAGAAAGGCCGGACGGACTCGGTTAATTTTTCATAACTATTTCTTATATTCGCTTCGGCACTCATAACATTCCTCAGAATCAACTAATTTAAATATTTAATACCTCAAAAGATGGGGCTTGATCCTCTGAGAGCTCTTAGACCAAAACGAACAGTGTAACTCAATTAGACCTAATGATATGATTGCTAAAATAATAAAATATTTTGAAAAAATGAGATGAAATATCGTATGTCCACTCATAACCTTCCTCTGTATCTTCAGATTAAAATAGTTAGGAGCTCAAATAATAGCGCTTGATTCACTGAGTGTTCATAGACTAAAACGACCTTCGTAACTCAATTAGAACCGAAGATATGATTACCTCAAAGTTGGAAAAGTTGGAAAAAGTAGAAAAAATCAAATAATTTGAGACAGGCGTAATTTAAGTTATTTGTAATGCTTGATGACAAATCTGTGCATGAATACCTTTCGTTAAAAAAAAGGATGAAGAAAATCGGCCGGATAGTATGGCTGGACGGACTCGGATAATTTTCCATCAATATTTTTAATAATATAGATAGATGATTGCATCAATGAGATAAAATTGGAAGAAGTCCAAGAACTCAAATAATTTGAGGAAGGCGGAAGTTAAGTGATTTGTAATACTTGATATTAAATCCGTACATGAATAACTTTCATTTAATAGTGGTATGAAGGAAATCGAACGGATAGAATGGCCGGACGGACTCGGTTAATTTTTCAAAACTAATTCTTATATTCGCTTTGGCACTCATAACATTCCTCAGAATCAACTAATTTAAATATTGAATACCTCAAACGATGGGGCTTGATCCTCTGAGTGCTCTTAGACCAATACGAACAGTGTAACTCAATTAGACCTAATGATATGATTGCTAAAATAACAAAATATTTTGAAAAAATGAGATGAAATATCGTATGTCCACTCATTTCCTTCCTCAGTATCATCCGATTAGAATAGTTAGGAGTTCAAATAATAGCGCTTGATTCACTGAGTGTTCATAGACGAAAACGACCTTCGTAACTCAATTAGAACCGAAGATATGATTACTTCAATGTTGGAAAAAGTTGGAAAAAGTTGAAAAAAGCAAATAATTTGAGAAAGGCGTAATTTAAGTGATTTGTAATACTTGATGACAAATCTGTGCATAAATACTTTTTATTTAAAAAAAAGGATGAAGAAAATCGGCCGGATAGTATGGCCGGACGGACTCGGATAAATTTCCATCAATATTTTTAATAATATAGATGATTGCATCAATGAGATAAAATTGGAAAAAGTTCAAGAAATCAAATAATTTGAGGAAGGCGGAAGTTAAGTCATTTGTAATACTTGATATTAAATCCGTACATGAATAACTTTCATTTAATAGTGGTATGAAGGAAATCGACCGGATAGAATGGCCGGACGGACTCGATTAAGTTTTCATAATTATTTCGAATGTTCGCTTCGGCACTCATAACATTCCTCAGAATCAACCAATTTAAATATTTAAGACCTCAAAAGATATAGCTTGATCCACTGAGTGCTCTTAGACCAAAACGAACAGTGTAACTCAATTACAACTAATGATATGATTGCTAAAATGATAAAATATTTTGAAAAAATGAGATGAGATATCGTATGTCCACTCATAACATTCCTCAGAATCATCCGATTTGAATAGTTAAAGCTCAAATTATAGCGTTTGATTCACTGAGTGTTCTTAGACTAAGACGACCTTACTAACTCAATTACAACCGAAGATATGATTACTTCAAAGTTGGAAAAAGTTGAAAAAAGTTGAAAAATCAAATAATTTGAAAAAGGCGTAATTTAAGTGATTTGTAATACTTGATGAGCACTTTTGCATTTGTCAGTTGGCACAGGCTAGAGTAAAAGGTGGCTTTTCACCGATGCCTCAGTCTCACACATGGCTGTGATTATATGGAAGTTACTGAGGTATGGGTGGGGCTTAGTAATGGCATTCGAGGCACAGTCAGTGCCTGTTAATGCTGTGAAAGGTTCAACTCATAGGGTTAGGACTACTGTTCTGACTCAGTGAGGAAAGCAATGGCAAACTACCTCACTCCTCTTCTTGCCTAGAACGCCTCAAAATAGTGCTGCCTTGGGTTTTTGTGGGTATCTACTCACATAACGCAACGGCGGTACTATTTGAGGATCCAACCAGCCTTCGGGCTGACTACCTAACAGACAGACGACAAATCTGTGCATGAATACCTTTCATTTAAAAAAAGGATGAAGAAAATCGGCCGGATAGTATGACCGGACGGACTCGAATAAATTTTCATCAATATTTTTAATAATATAGATAGCTTCAATGTGAAAAAAAGTTGGAAAAGGTTCAAGAAATCAGATAATTTGAGGAAGACAAGAGTTAAGTGATTTGTAATACTTGATGTTAAATCCGTACATGAATAACTTTCATTTAATAGTGGTATGAAGGAAATCGACCGGATAGAATGGCCGGACGGACTCGGTTAATTTTTCATAACTATTTCTTATATTCGCTTCGGCACTCATAACATTCCTCAGAATCAACTAATTTAAATATTTAATGCCTCAAAAGAAGGGGCTTGATCCTCTGAGAGCTCTTAGACCAAAACGAACAGTGTAACTCAATTAGACCTAATGATATGATTGCTAAAATAATAAAATATTTTGAAAAAATGAGATGAAATATCGTATGTTCACTCATAACCTTCCTCAGTATCTTCCGATTAAAATAGTTAGGAGCTCAAATAATAGTGCTGAGTGTTCATAGACTAAAACGACCTTCGTAACTCAGTTAGAGCCGAAGATATGATTACCTCAAAGTTGAAAAAATTGGAAAAAGTTGAAAAAATCAAATAATTTGAGAAAGGCGTAATTTAAGTTATTTGTAATACTTGATGACAAATCTGTGCATGAATACCTTTCATTAAAAAAAGGATGAAGAAAATCGGCCGGATAGTATGGCCGGACGGACTCGGATAAGTTTCCATCAATATTTTTAATAATATAGATAGACGATTGCATCAATGAGATAAAATTGGAAGAAGTCCAAGAAATCAAATAATTTGAGGAAGGCGGTAGTTAAGTGATTTGTAATACTTGATATTAAATCCGTACATGAATAACTTTCATTTAATAGTGGTATGAAGGAAATCGAACGGATAGAATGGCCGGACGGACTCGGTTAATTTTTCAAAACTAATTCTTATATTCGCTTTGGCACTCATAACATTCCTCAGAATCAACTAATTTAAATATTTAATACCTCAAAAGATAGACCTTGAACCACTTAGTGTTCTTAGACCGAAGCGAACAGTGTAACTCAATTAGACCTAATGATATGATTGCTAAAATAATAAAATATTTTGAAAAAATGAGATGAAATATCGTATGTCCATTCATAACCTTCCTCAGTATCATCCGATTAAAATAGTTAGGAGCTCAAATAATAGCGCTTGATTCACTGAGTGTTCATAGACTAAAACGACCTTCGTAACTCAATTAGAACCGAAGATATGATTACCTCAAAGTTGGAAAAAGTTGGAAAAAGTTGAAAAAATCAAATAATTTGAGACAGGCGTAATTTAAGTTATTTGTAATACTTGATGACAAATCTGTGCATGAATACCTTTCATTTAAAAAAGGAATGAAGGAAATCTACTGGATAGAATGGCCGGACGGACTCGGTAAAGTTTTCATAAATATTTGTAATATTCGCTTCGGCTCTCATAACATTCCTCAGAATCAACCAATTTAAATATTTAATACCTCAAAAGATAGAGCTTGATCCATTGAGTGCTCTTAGATCAAAACGACCTCCGTAACTCAATTAGAACCGAGGATATGATTACTTCAAAGTTGGAAAAAATTGGAAAAGTTGAAAAAAACCAAATAATTTGAGAAAGGCGTAATTTAGGTAATGTGTAATACTTGATGAAAAATCGGTGCATGAATACCTTTAATTTAAAAAAAGAATGAAGAAAATTGGCCGGATAGTATGGCCGGAGGGACTCGGATAAGTTTTCATCAATATTTTTAATAATATAGAAAGCTTCTATGTGAAAAAAAAAAGTTAGAATAGGTTCAAGAATTCAGATAATTTGAGTAAGGAAGAAGTTAAGTGATTTGTAATACTTTATATTAAATCCGTACATGATTACTTTCATTTAATAGTGGTATGAAGGAAATCGACCGGATAGAATGGCCGGACGGACTCGATTAAGTTTTCATAATTATTTCTAATATTCGCTTCGGCACTCATAACATTCCTCAGAAGCAACCAATTTAAATATTTAAGACCTCAAGTGATAGATCTTGATCCACTGAGTGCTCTTAGACCAAAACGAATAGTGTTACTCAATTACAACTAATGATATGATTGCTAAAATGATAAAATATTTTGAAATGAGATGAAATATCGTATGTACACTCATAACCTTCCTCAGAATCATCCGATTTGAATAGTTAAAGCTCAAATAATAGCGCTTGATTCACTGAGTGTTCTTAGACTAAGACGACCTTCGTAACTCAATTAGAACCGACGATATGATTACTTCAAAGTTGGAAAAAGTTGGAAAAATTTGGAAAAATCAAATAATTTGAGAAAGGCGTAATTTAAGTGATGACAAATCTGTGCATGAATACCTTTCATTTAAGAAAAGGATGAAGACATTCGGCCGGATAGTATGGCCGGACGGACTCGGATAAGTTTCCATCAATATTTTTAATAATATAGATGACGAAGTATTTGCTATTTCAATCTCCCATGCTTTTAAGCTGGCAGGATCAAACTTGGAAGTAATTAAATGAATTAAGAATAAATCCCAATGCTCGACTGGCTGTTTCAGTCTTGCCAATGCTCTAACATGTAACTGAGCTGTATCCCCTAAGACCCGTAATGTTGACAGATTGTCAGCACGTAAGGAAGGTAGGTTAAATAAAGCCTGTATGTGTCTTTGAATGCATAATATTTCATTGCCATATCGACCGTTAAGTAAATCTATGGCTATATTATAATTTTCTGGTGTTAAGGGAAGTTCTTTAATAAGTTGAAGGGCCTTCTAACACAGATTTCAAATAGTGGAATTTTTGAATTACTGGAATTGCCGTGTTTTCATGCACTAGTGAACAAAACAATTCAAAAAATGATTGCCACTTGTCTTCTTTCCAAAAGAAGCGTGGAATTTCAATTTTAAGTAATAATGGTTTTATATTGTTCCCATTATTAACACTCCCTAGAGTTTCTTCTGCCCTTAACTCCATTGTCAAACCGCGAACTAGGGCTACGGCCTGAGCGTGTGTTTCAAAATAAATTATTTTCAACATCTTCTCTATCTAATTGTTGGTCTGGACTTTTAATTTTAATTGCAAGCTGTACGAGACCATACTTTTCGTAAGCTTGCTCGTAAGCTTTCAAGCGCTGGGAAATAATGTCAAGATTTTGTTCATCCTTAGGTAAGGAGGCTAGATATTTTTAGAAACGGGTAAGCTGGTCCTTGTAGGCAGCTCGGGAATTTAACAACTTATCATCTATCGTTATCGGCATGGCTGGACGTTGGAATGGCATACTCACCACTTCTGCTTGGGTCGCCAGGCTAAGACCTGATTTCCGGAATTAAGCCTGTTTGCACTGGTTGGATGGGACTGTTCACGTCCCCCAGCAGATCTCCTGCGTTTAGCCGCGGTAAACTGAAATATACAAAATATATTAGATTACACAGTTTTTTTTAATATAAATATATGGTCTCAGGGTGAAGATAACGGATTAGATCCAGGGTCGAGGTACTACTGGAGGAAGGAATCCCGGGTTTCAGGTACCATGGAATGGGAGGTCGTAATGCGTCTTGAACAATCCTCCGCAACAGGGATTTCGACAGATAGTCAATATATAGGAGTGACATAAGGATAAGGGAAACATATGTGATAGACCACAGTTAGAAATTACCTTTGGTTTATTCTCATGTTGACTAATTATAATTAGAAATTGCAACAAAGCTAACAAAGCTAATAAGGAGTAAACCAACAAGAATGATGAAGTTCAACTTCAAGAAAAAAAAACTCTTAATGACTCGCAGAGGTTAAAATGATTAACAATAAATAACAATTAATATTCCAACAATTGTGAGAAGCCCTAGGTAGTTTAAACAATCATAACATTGAAATTTAAGAGTTCGTAGATGTTTGATAACTTATCCTGAATGGCTCATGATTGGCGTTTTTTCTTATTCCATTGGTCCTTGAAAGTAGCAATGAGGCGGCCGTGGCTTGCACAAAAAGCCCCTGTTAGGCCATCCAATATCTCGGCCATCCTCCAATCGTGGGCAGATTGGAGTTCCCACAGGAACTCAGAGGTCGCTCAGTGAGGCGGCAGTGGCCAACCGCACCCCAGCCAGAGAAATCAGTGGTAATTTTGCCTCGACCACGAAGCAGGCCAAGAACCCCAGGTAGGGATTCTAGATGATGTTGAAAGGAGAACTTCCTCCTCGAGTTGAGGAGACTGGTAGGATCTTGAAGTGAGGTCTAAAACACTCATGTAGAGTCCAGGACCGTAGCCCGCCAGAGTCCCAGGCGGGATCCCTGTAGAATCCAACAGATTCAGAATGAGGATTCACGAATGACAATTCAGGAGTGACCATCCGGGAAAGATCACTCGGAATATATATCCAAAATGACGTCACAAGATGATCCGTTGCCAAGACAGGGAGGGAGAACCAACAAGCTTATCACCGGTCCGACACGGAGAACGCCCAGTTGACCCACAGTGGAAATGAACCATTCCAGATTCAAACTTTGAATAGTACGGAACTGCTCTACAACACTCCGAGCAGATGGTAAGTACATTGAACAAAATAAGCAATTAAATATACATAACATGTTTTATATGTGTAACCGTGATCCCACTGCATGGAAGAAAACAATAATAGGATAATGGGGCAGTCGAAATAAAGAGTATTTCACACCCGAAGGGAAATACACATAAACACAAACAAAGCTATTCGCCAAAGCGAAAATGCAGGGAAGCGAGGGAGGAACAATGCAGTGAGAAAAAACAGGAGCTAGGCTCCGTGTGGTAAAGGAGCAATGGTGATTGGCCTGAGAAAATGACCAGCAGAAGTTTTTAGTTTTACCACGTGGACCCTACCATCTCTGCCAGGAAAGCACTCAACAACCCTACCCAAATTCCACACAAGAGGGGAACTGGGATCTTTCATAAGCACCAAGTCCCCTACCTGACGGTTAGAGCAGGAAACTCGCCATTTACCACGCTGCTGAAGCAAACCGAGGAATTCCAACCTCCAGCGACGCCAAAAATTATCGCACAAGCTTTCAATTTTGCGCCAAGAAATTGTTAAGAAGATTCAGAATTAGAATATAACAATGGGGGAGAGGCAGTCAATGGACTTCCAATAAGGAAATGGCCCGGTGTTAATGGCAGAAGATCTGAAGGGTCATTAGATAAGGGAGATAAAGGTCGAGAATTAATTATGCCCCCAATAAAATTATTAAGGAATTAAATTCTTCATGAGAGAGGGGGCTGCCGCCACAAACTCGTCTAAGGTGCTTCTTGGTGAGTTTAACACAAGACTCCCAACGCCCACCTTGATGAGGTGCATAAGGGGCAATAAAGTGCCACTTGAAATTTCTCAGGTGAGCATAATCAGTAATCTTTTCTAACGCTGAATTATGAGTAAGAGCTCTCTTAATTCGTTCAGAAGCTCCGACAACATTTTTAGCATTATCCGAAAACACTTCTGAAGGAAGACCTCGGCGGGCAGAAAATCTGGCAAAAGCTGCCAAAAAGTAAGCAGTAGAGGCATTAGTAACCAGTTCTAAGTGAACTGCACCGGTAACCATGCATACAAAAAGAGAAATATATAGTTTTCCAGAAACACATTTTTTAGCTTCAAGAGAATTTATTTTACAAAGGAAACGGAATAATCCACCCCCGTAAAGGTAACAGGTCTGGCAGGCGCCGATCTAAACGTGGGAAGATCACCCATGAGCTGAGCGGTAAACTTAGGGTTGGACTTAAAACATGGAATACACTTACGGATAACAGAGGTGACTTCATGCACTCCGTGTATGGGCCAATACCTTTCACGAATGACAGAAAGTAATGTGCGAGTGCCAGCATGAAGATGCTGGTAATGATACTGGCGAATAATTAAAGAGGTGACATAATGCTTTGAGGTAAGAATAATTGGATGTTTCTTATCCTCAGAAAGTTCAGACAAAGATAAACGTCCTCCAACCCTTAGCAAACCATCAGCATCCAAAAAAGGGGCGAGTGAGAAAAGCCTACTCGATTTCATAAGGGATTGACCTTGAGACAAGGTCTGTCATTCGTCAGAGATTATTTCCTTTTGAGTAATCCATAAGACTTTTATAGTGGCTAAACCTAGCTCGGAAAGGGTTAAATATGGTTTTGGAAATAGGGGTTGATCTGCAACAAAATATTTCCTTCGAAGGAGATAAGCCATAACCCTTACCAACTTATGGAAAGAGGAATATCGCTGCAAGAGAAGGGGAGAGTCGCAAACGATTAAAGAGCATCCTGTAATCTTCCCAGCATCCGGCGAGTCTGATAATTCTGGAAGAGGAAAATTTGGCC
The DNA here is from genome assembly GCA_946902985.2 of Meconema thalassinum. Taxonomy (NCBI): domain Eukaryota; kingdom Metazoa; phylum Arthropoda; class Insecta; order Orthoptera; family Tettigoniidae; genus Meconema; species Meconema thalassinum. The sequence goes on from OX336398.1 coordinate 104,490,887, forward strand.
AAGGGGAAGGCTCTTGAACAAGCCAACTGTGACCGTGCCAGTATAATTTCAGGTTAGCCAACATGCGATATGAACAACCTCGTGAGATGACATCTGCAGGATTTTCCTTGCCAGACACATGATGCCATTGTTCAAGATTAGATAAGTGTTGAATTTTGGATACTTAATTAGCTACAAACACCTGCCAGTGAGATGGAGGTTTGGCAATCCATGCCAACGTGATGGTTGAGTCACTCCAAAAATAAGTTTTTATAAATCGAACTTTTAAAGATTGACGGATTTTGACCGATAATTCAACCGCCAGAAAGGCAGAACAAAGTTCCAGACGTGGCAAATATAAAGTTTTAAGAGGGGCGACTTTAGACTTGGCGCAAATTAAATTGGAAAAGAAATACGATTGAACAAAATTAAGGCAAACGATATAAGCACAACATCCATAAGCTTTCAATGAGCTATCAGCAAATACATGAAGTTCATATCCTCCGCAGGAAGGAAAGGGGATAATCACTCGTGGGATAATAACAATGGAAAGATCTTCCAAACTATTTCTATAAGAAATCCTTTTTTTTATACCGAAGGAACTGGTTCATCCTAGCCAGTTTTCAAGGACCAAAGGTCTTGCATAAAAAGCTTCACCATGACGATGACTGGCGCCAAGATTTAGAGGGTCAAATATATTTGCAATCTCAGACAACATTTGCCGCTTAGTTTCCGGTTGGAAGTCACTGAGATTAATTTAGAAAAAGAAACGATCCTTTTGAGGACTCCAATAGATGCCTAGAGTTTTGATAGAATTACTTTCTTGGAGAAGTTCTACTGAATCATTATAGATTGAATTTAACGGAAATTTAGAAAGGAATTCCTCCGAATTAGAATTCCATTTACACAGGGAAAATCCACCTCCCAAAAGCATGTCTGTCAAATCTTTCGAGACTTGAAGTGCTTCGGATACTGACTCAAAGGAATGAAGAAAATCATCAACGTAAAATAATGATTTTAACACTTCAGAAGCTTTAGGAGAGTACAGCGGCCCATCCTGGTCAGCAAGTAATTTCAACGTACGTATGGCTATAAGAGCATAAGGTTTTAGTCCATATGTTAGTGTTTTTAAACGAAAAATCTTGACAGGCTTGGTAGGCTCGTCGCACCAAAGAATTCTCTGAAGATCGCGCTTGATCAATCAAAATGTGTCTATACATCTGTTTGACTTCGGATATCACTGCGATAAGGAACAAGCGATAATTCATTAAAACAGAAGGGATGTCAGATTGAATTGGGGAACCAGGTAATAAAGTATCATTCTGAGAAGTACCGTTGGCATACAAAGCAGAGCCATTAAAAACTACTCTTATGTTTTCCTTTAACATTTCATTCTTCCAAACAGGATGGTGATTAAGATAAATGACTTCAGATGGGGTATATGAAGCATCCTCTCTCCTAGTAACAACCTCCATACGATCGAGCGACTCATATTCTTCCATAAAGGTAGAATATTGAGTTTTGACAACAGGGTCACGTTTAAATTTGCTTTCAACAGCATAGAGTGCTCTAAGAGCTCTAGGGTATGTTTCAAGTTGAAGAGGTGGATTATCCACGCGGGGTATGGTTACAACAAATCTACCCTCTGAAGTGCGTGTAATTGTTTCGCAAAACTGTTTTTCACACATTTCATTTTCAACTGAGGAGGTGAAACTGAATATAGGCTATAGTTTCAAATTTCCAAAATCTTTCTAAGTTTTGATCAAGACTTGTATTAACAAAATGACATTGTGAGAAATTTTGAAATGACATACGATGGACTTGATCCTTTACTAACCAGCCTAATTTGGTATGATGAGCGAACACTCCTGGTGATATTTTGACTTTAGAGGTAAGGAGACATTGCCAAAATACGTGGGCACTGACAATTATGTCTGCTGGAGCGCTTGTATTAAATGTCGGATCTACCTACTGAATGTCATGAGGAGATTGCCAATTTCTAATCTCAAAAGAAGTGCTAGGGGTATTACTGCCAATAGTATCAATGGCAAGACAATTCTGTAATGTTGTATTACAATGAACAGCATCTTTGATATGAATTCTAACAAAATGCAAAGATTTAAGATTGCTATTGTTGATACCAGTAACCTGAATCAATGTAGGTTGTTTTGAAAGACCAAGTTTTTTAATAAGGCGCTCACTTATGAAGTCGTAAGTGGCGGCATTGTCCAAAAAGGCACGTGCTTCGTGCCATCTACCAGAAGAATCTTGAACTTTCAATAACTGGGTTGACAGCAGCACCTGGGAACTACGAATCGAGCTAGAGCTCTGGGTATAAGATTGCGCATTGGCTACTGGGGATGTATCTTTGGAACTTCCAGGGGAAGGAGCCTGAAGTGGCTTTTCAAACCTGTGAAGCAAGGTATGATGTTAAGCCTTGAAATGTGAACAAGTATTTTTGGAAAAACAATCAGACAACATATGCCTATCTGACAGACAGTTGAAGCATTATCTGTTTTGAGCTATTATTTTGCGTCTTTCGTCAGTAGAAAGAGCTTTAAAGTCAACACAGGAATATAACCTGTGAGGTTTTCTGCAGATAATACAATCTGTTGAGTTATGTTGAACAGTAAAGACAGCAGATGTGTTTACTTTAGTACTGACTGGTTTGACAACATTATATTTGTTATCTGTACTACCTGACGTATGAAAGGCGCCTGCCGAGAGAACTTGACATCTGTTGTTTATGAATGCAAGCAAAGAATCACAGGTATACTAGGGCGCCCGTACTGCTCCGCAGCATAATTTTTCAGTATTGGAATTAAAAAATTACGACATTATGTAATAGTTTATAACCTTTATTTTACAATACTTCCTTCCAGACAATGTTTGCTGTACGTCGACTCTTAGTTTAAAATGAATTTCCTCCGGATAAGGCAACATAGAACATACCATGGCATAAAACAGGATTAGGCAAGTAGATTACAACCCGATGAAGCGTTTGACCCGGCACTTTGTTGATTGTAATACAAAACGCTAGTGTAATACGAAATTTCCGTCATTAGAACCAAAGATATGATTGCTACAATGAGAAAAAATGTTGAAAAATGTGATATAATATCGAATGTTCACTCATAACATTCCGAAGAATCAGCCGATATGAATAGTTAAGAGCTCAAATGAAAGGGCTTCAGTCACTGAGTGCACTTAGACCAAAACAACTTGAGTACCTCAATCAGAATCAAAGATATGACTGCTTCAAATTTGGAAAAAGATGGAAAACGTTGAAAATATCAAATAATTTGAGGAAAGCGGAAGTGATGTGATTTGTAATACTTGATAACAAATCTGGGCATCAATACCTTTCAATTAATAGTGGCATGAAGGACATCGACCGGATACAATGGTCGGACGGACTCGGTTAAATTTTCATAAATATTTGTAATATTCGCTTCGGCACCCATAACATTCCTCAAAATAAACCAATTTAAATATGTAAGACCTCAAAATGTAGAGGTTGATCCACAGATAGCTCTTAGATCAAAACGAACAGTGTAACTCAATTAGAACCAAAGATATGATTGCTAAAATGATAAAATATTTTGATAAATGAGATGTAATATCGTATGTCCACTCATAACATGCCTCAGAATCATCCGATATGAATGGTTAAAGCTCAAATGATATCGCATGTTTCAATGAGTGTTCTTAGACTAAAACGACCTTCGTAACTTTGTTAGAACCGATGATATGATTACCTCAAAGTTGGAAAAAGTTGGAAAAAGTTGAAAAATCAAATAATTTGAGAAAGGCGTAATTTAAGTGATTTGTAATACTTGATGACAAATCTGTGCATGAATACCTTTCATTTAAAAAAGGATGAAGAAAATCGGCCGGATAGAATGGCCGGACGGACTCGGATAAATTTTCATCAATATTATTAATAATATAGATAGCTTCAATGTGAAAAAAAAAGTTGGAAAAGGTTCAAGAAATCAGATAATTTGAGAAAGACAGAAGTTAAGTGATTTGTAATACTTGATGTTAAATCCTTACATGAATAACTTCCATTTAATAGTGGTATGAAGGAAATCGACCGGATAGAATGGCCGGACGGCCTCGGTTAATTTTTCATAATTATTTCTAATATTCGCTTCGGAACTCATAACATTCCTCAGAATCAACTAATTTAAATATTGAATACCTCAAAAGATGGGGCTTGTTCCTCTGAGTGCTCTTAGACCAAAACGAACAGTGTAACTCAATTAGACCTAATGATATGATTGCTAAAATAATAAAATATTTTGAAAAAATGAGATGAAATATCGTATGTCCACTCATTACCTTCCTCAGTATCATCCGATTAAAATAGTTAGGAGCTCAAATAATAGCTCTTGATTCACTGAGTGTTCATAGACTAAAACGACCTTCGTAACTCAATTAGAACCGATGATATGATTACTTCAATGTTGGAAAAAGTTGGAAAAAGTTGAAAAAAGCAAATAATTTGAGACAGGTGTAATTTAAGTTATTTGTAATACTTGATGACAAATCTGTGCATGAATACCTTTCATTAAAAAAAGGATGAAGAAAATCGGCCGGATAGTATGGCCGGACGGACTCGGATAAGTTTCCATCAATATTTTTAATAATATAGATAGATGATTGCATCAATGAGATTAAATTGGAAGAAGTCCAAGAATTCAGATAATTTGAGGAAGGCGGAAGTTAAGTGATTTGTAATACTTGATATTAAATCCGTACATGAATAACTTTCATTTAATAGTGGTATGAAGGAAATCGACCGGATAGAATGGCCGGACGGACTCGATAAATTTTTCATAATTATTTCTAATGTTCGTTTCGGCACTCATAACATTCCTCAGAATCAACCAATTTAAATATTTAAGACCTCAAAAGATATAGCTTGGTCCACTGAGTGCTCTTAGACCAAAACGAACAGTGTAACTCAATTACAACTAATGATATGATTGCTAAAATGATAAAATATTTTGAAAAAATGAGATGAGATATCGTCTGTCCACTCATAACTTTCCTCAGAATCCCCCGATTTGAATAGTTAAAGCTCAAATTATAGCGTTTTATTCACTGAGTGTTCTTAGACTAAGACGACCTTCGTAACTCAATTACAACCGAAGATATGATTACTTCAAAGTTGGAAAAAGTGGAAAAATCAAATAATTTGAGAAAGGCGTAATTTAAGTGATTTGTAATACTTTATGACAAATCTGTGCATGAATACCTTTCATTTAAAAAAAGGATGAAGAAAATCGGCCGGATAGTATGACCGGACGGACTCGGATAAATTTTCATCAATATTTTTAATAATATAGATAGCTTCAATGTGAAAAAAAGTCGGAAAAAGTTCATGAAATCAGATAATTTGAGGAAGACAAGAGTTAAGTGATTTGTAATACTTGATGTTAAATCCGTATATGAATAACTTTCATTTAGTAGTGGTATGAAGGAAATCGACCGGATAGAATGGCCGGACGGACTCAGTTAATTTTTCATAACTATTTCTTATATTCGCTTCGGCACTCATAACATTCCTCAGAATCAACTAATTTAAATATTTAATACCTCAAAAGATGGGGCTTGATCCTCTGAGAGCTCTTAGACCAAAACGAACAGTGTAACTCAATTAGACCTAATGATATGATTGCTAAAATAATAAAATATTTTGAAAAAATGAGATGAAATATCGTATGTCCACTCATAACCTTCCTCAGTATCTTCCGATTAAAATAGTTAGGAGCTCAAATAATAGCGCTTGATTCACTGAGTGTTCATAGACTAAAACGACCTTCGTAACTCAATTAGAACCGAAGATATGATTACTTCAATGTTGGAAAAAGTTGGAAAAAGTTGAAAAAAGCAAAAAATTTGAGAAAGGCGGAAGTTAAGTGATTTGTAATACTTGATATTAAATCTGTACATGAATAACTTTCATTTAATAGTGGTATGACGGAAATCGACCGGATAGAATGGCCGGACGAACTCGATTAAGTTTTCATAATTATTTCTAATGTTCGCTTCGGCACTCATAACATTCCTCAGAATCAACCAATTTAAATATTTAAGTACTCAAAAGATAGAGCTTGATCCACTGAGTGCTCTTATACCAAAACGAACAGTGTAACTCAATTACAACTAACGATGTGATTGCTAAAATGATAAAATATTCTGAAAAAATGAGATGAGATATCGTATGTCCACTCATAACTTTCCTCAGAATCATCCGATTTGAATAGTTAAAGCTCAAATAATAGCGCTTGATTCACTGAGTGTTCTTAGACTAAGACGACTTTCGTAACTCAATTACAACCGAAGATATGATTACTTCAAAGTTGGAAAAAGTTGGAAAAAGTTGAAAAATCAAATAATTTGAGAAAGGCGTAATTTAAGTGATTTGTAATACATGATGACAAATCTGTGCATGAATACCTTTCATTTAAAAAAAGGATGAAGAAAATCGGCCGGGTAGTATGCCCGGACGGACTCGGATAAATTTTCATCAATATTTTTAATAATATAGATAGCTTCAATGTGAAAAAAAAAGTTGGAAAAGGTTGAAGAAATCAGATAATTTGAGGAAGACAAGAGTTAAGTGATTTGTAATACTTGATGTTAAATCCGTACATGAATAACTTTCATTTAATAGTGGTATGAAGGAAATCGACCGGATAGAATGGCCGGACGGACTCGGTTAATTTTTCATAACTATTTCTTATATTCGCTTCTGCACTCATAACATTCCTCAGAATCAACTAATTTAAATATTTAATACCTCAAAAGATGGGGCTTGATCCTCTGAGAGCTCTTAGACCAAAACGAACAGTGTAACTCAATTAGACCTAATGATATGATTGCTAAAATAATAAAATATTTTGAAAAAATGAGATGAAATATCGTATGTCCACTCATTACCTTCCTCAGTATCTTCAGATTAAAATAGTTAGGAGCTCAAATAATAGCGCTTGATTCACTGAGTGTTCATAGACTAAAACGACCTTCGTAACTCAATTAGAACCGAAGATATGATTACCTCTAAGTTGGAAAAAGTTGGAAAAAGTTGAAAAAATCAAATAATTTGAGACAGGCGTAATTTAAGTTATTTGTAATACTTGATGACAAATCTGTGCATGAATACCTTTCATTAAAAAAAGGATGAAGAAAATCGTCCGGATAGTATGGCCGGACGGACTCGGATAAGTTTCCATCAATATTTTTAATAATATAGATAGATGATTGCATCAATGAGATTAAATTGGAAGAAGTCCAAGAAATCAAATAATTTGAGGAAGGCGGAAGTTAAGTGATTTGTAATACTTGATATTAAATCCGTACATGAATAACTTTCATTTAATAGTGGTATGAAGGAAATCGACCGGATAGAATGGCCGGACGGACTCGATAAATTTTTCATAATTATTTCTAATGTTCGCTTCGGCACTCATAACAATCCTCAGCATCAACCAATTTAAATATTTAATACCTCAAAAGATAGACAGTGAACCACTTAGTGTTCTTAGACCGAAACGAACAGTGAAACTCAATTAGACCTAATGATATGATTGCTAAAATAATAAATATTTTTAAAAAATGAGATGAAATATCGTATGTCCACTCATAACCTACCTCAGTATCTTCCGATTAACATAGTTAGGAGCTCAAATAATAGCGCGTAATTCACTGAGTGTTCATAGACTAAAACGACCTTCGTAACTCAGTTAGAACCGAAGATATGATTACCTCAAAGTTGGAAAACGTTGGAAAAAGTTGAAAAAATCAAATAATTTGAGACAGGCGTAATTTAAGTTATTTGTAATACTTGATGACAAATCTGTGCATGAACACCTTTCATTAAAAAGAAGGATGAAGAACATCGGCCGGATAGTATGGTCGGACGGACTCGGATAAGTTTCCATCAATATTTTTAATAATATAGATAGATGATTGCATCAATGAGATAAAATTGGAAGAAGTCCAAGAAATAAAATAATTTGAGGAAGGCGGAAGTTAAGTGATTTGTAATACTTGATATTAAATCCGAACATGAATAACTTTCATTTAATAGTGGTATGAAGGAAATCGAACGGATAGAATGGCCGGACGGACTCGGTAAGTTTTCATAATTATTTCTGGTGTTCCCTTCGGCACTCATAACATTCCTCAGCATCAACCAATTTAAATATTTAATACCTCAAAAGATAGACCTTGAACCACTTAGTGTTCTTAGACCGAAACGAACAGTGTAACTCAATTAGACCTAATGATATGATTGCTAAAATAATAAATATTTTTAAAAAATGAGATGAAATATCGTATGTCCATTCATAACCTTCCTCAGTATCATCCAATTAAAATAGTTAGGATCTCAAATAATAGCGCTTGATTCACTGAGTGTTCATAGACTAAAACGACCTTTGTAACTCAAGTAGAACCGAAGATATGATTACATCAAAGTTCGAGAAAGTTGGAAAAAGTTGAAAAAATCAAATAATTTGAGAAAGGTGTAATTTAAGTGATTTGTAATACTTGATGACAAATCTGTGCATGAATACCTTTCATTTAAAAAAGGAATGAAGGAAATCGACTGGATAGAATGGCCGGACGGACTCGGTAAACTTTTCATAAATATTTGTAATATTGGCTTCGGCACTCATAACATTCCTCAGAATCAACCAATTTAAATATTTAATACCTCAAAAGATAGAGCTTGATCCATTGAGTGCTCTTAGATCAAAACGACCTCCGTAACTCAATTAGAACCGAGGATATGATTACTTCAAAGTTGGAAAAAATTGGAAAAGTTGAAAAAATCAAATAATTTGAGAAAGGCGTAATTTAGGTGATGTGTAATACTTGATGAAAAATCGGTGCATGAATACCTTTAATTTAAAAAAAGGATGAAGAAAATAGGCCGGATAGTAAGCCGGAGGGACTCGGATAAGTTTTCATCAATATTTTTAATAATATAGAAAGCTTCAATGTGAAAAAAAAAGTTGGAATAGGTTCAAGAATTCAGATAATTTGAGGAAGGAAGAAGTTAAGTGATTTTTAATACTAGATATTAAATCCGTACATGAATAACATTCATTTAATAGTGGTATGAAGGAAATCGACCGGATAGAATGGCCGGACGGACTCGATTAAGTTTTCATAATTATTTCTAATATTCGCTTCGGCACTCATAACATTCCTCAGAATCAATCAATTTAAATATTTAAGACCTCAAGAGATAGGGCTTGACCCACTGAGTGCTCTTAGACGAAAACGAACAGTGTAACTCAATTACAACTAATGATATGATTGCTAAAATGATAAAATATTTTGAAAAAATGAGATGAAACATCGTATGTCCACTCATAACTTTCCTCAGAATCATCCGATTTGAATAGTTAAAGCTCAAATAATTGCGCTTGATTCACTGAGTGTTCTTAGACTAAGACGACCTTCGTAACTCAATTAGAACCGAAGATATGATTACTTCAAAGTTGGAAAAAGTTGTAAAAATTTGGAAAAAGATGTTAAAAATCAAATAATTTGAGAAAGGCGTAATTTAAGTGATTTGTAATACTTGATGACAAATCTGTGCATGAATACCTTTCATTTAAAAAATGGATGAAGAAATTCGGCCGGATAGTATGGCCGGACGGACTCGGATAATTTTCCATCAATATTTTTAATAATATAGATGACGAAGTATTTGCTATTTCAATCTCCCATGCTTTTAAGCTTGCCGGATCAAACTTGGAAGTAATTAAATGAATTAAGAATAAATCCCAATGCTCGACTGGCTGTTTCAGTCTTGCCAATGCTCTAACATGTAACTGAGCTGTATCCCCTAAGACCCGTAATGTTGAGAGATTGTCAACACGTAAGGAAGGTAGGTTAAATAAAGCCTGTATGTGTCTTTGAATGCATAATATTTCATTGCCATATCGACCGTTAAGTAAATCTATGGCTATATTATAATTTTCTGCTGTTGAGGGAAGTTCTTTAATAAGTTGAAGGGCCTTCTAACACAGATTTCAAATATTGGAATTTTTTAATTACTGTTGTTGCCGTGTTTTCATGCACTAGTGAAAAAAACAATTCAAAAAATGATTGCCACTTGTCTTCTTTCCAAAAGAAGCGTGGAATTTCAATTTTAAGTAATAATGGTTTTATATTGTTCCCATTATTAACCCTCCCTAGAGTTTCTTCTGCCCTTAACTCCATTGTCAAACCACGAACTAGGGCTACGGCCTGAGCGTGTGTTTCAAAATAATTATTTTCAACATCTTCTTTATCTAATTGTTGGTCTGGACTTTTAATTTTAATTGCAAGCTGTAAGAGACCATACCTTTCGTAAGCTTGCTCGTAAGCTTTCAAGCGCTGGGAAATGATGTCAAGATTTTGTTCATCCTTAGGTAAGGAGGCTAGATATTTTTAGAAACGGGTAAGCTGGTCCTTGTAGGCAGCTCGGGAATTTAACAACTTATCATCTATCGTTATCGGCATGGCTGGACGTTGGAATGGCATACTCACCACTTCTGCTTGGGTCGCCAGGCTAAGACCTGATTTCCGGAAATAAGCCTGTTTGCACTGGTTGGATGGGACTGTTCACGTCCCCCGGCAGATCTCCTACGTTTAGCCACGGTAAACTGAAATATACAAAATATATTAGATTACACAGTTTTTTTAAATATAAATATATGGTCTCAGGGTGAAGATAACGGATTAGATCCAGGGTCGAGGTACTACTGGAGGAAGGAATCCCGGGTTTCAGGTACCATGGAATGGGAGGTCGTAATGCGTCTTGAACAATCCTCCGCAACAGGGATTTCGACAGATAGACAATATATAGGAGTGACATAAGGATAAGGGAAACATATGTGATAGACCACAGTTAGAAATTACCTTTGGTTTATTCTCATGTTGACTAATTATAATTAGAAATTGCAACAAAGCTAACAAAGCTAATAAGGAGTAAACCAACAAGAATGATGAAGTTCAACTTCAAGAAAAAAAAACTCTTAATGACTCGCAGAGGTTAAAATGATTAACAATAAATAACAATTAATATTCCAACAATTGTGAGAAGCCCTAGGTAGTTTAAACAATCATAACATTGAAATTTAAGAGTTCGTAGATGTTTGATAACTTATCCTGAATGGCTCATGATTGGTGTTTTTTCTTATTCCATTGGTCCTTGAAAGTAGCAATGAGGCGGCCGTGGCTTGCACAAAAAGCCCCTGTTAGGCCATCCAATATCTCGGCCATCCTCCAATCGTGGGCAGATTGGAGTTCCCACAGGAACTCAGAGGTCGCTCAGTGAGGCGGCAGTGGCCAACCGCACCCCAGCCAGAGAAATCAGTGGTAATTTTGCCTCGACCACGAAGCAGGCCAAGAACCCCAGGTAGGGATTCTAGATGATGTTGAAAGGAGAACTTCCTCCTCGAGTTGAGGAGACTGGTAGGATCTTGAAGTGACGTCTAAAAAACTCATGTAGAGTCCAGGACCGTGGCCCGCCAGAGTTCCAGGCGGGATCCCTGTAGAATCCAACAGATTCCGAATGACGATTCACGAATGACAATTCAGGAGTGACCATCCTGGAAAGATCACTCGGAATATATATCCAAAATGACGTCACAAGATGATACGTCGCAAAGACAGGGAGGGAGAACCAACAAGCTTATCACCGGTCCGACATGGAGAACGCCCAGTTGACCCACAGTGGAGATGGACCATTCCAGATTCAAACTTTGAATAGTACAGAGCTGCTCTACAACACTCCGAGCAGATGGTAAGTACATTGAACAAAATAAGTAATTTAACAACTTATCATCTATCGTTATCGGCATGGCTGGACGTTGGAATGGCATACTCACCACTTCTGCTTGGGTCGCCAGGCTAAGACCTGATTTCCGGAAATAAGCCTGTTTGCACTGGTTGGATGGGACTGTTCACGTCCCCCAGCAGATCTCCTGCGTTTAGCCGCGGTAAACTGAAATATACAAAATATATTAGATTACACAGTTTTTTTAAATATAAATATATGGTCTCAGGGTGAAGATAACGGATTAGATCCAGGGTCGAGGTACTACTGGAGGAAGGAATCCCGGGTTTCAGGTACCATGGAATGGGAGGTCGTAATGCGTCTTGAACAATCCTCCGCAACAGGGATTTCGACAGATAGACAAAATATAGGAGTGACATAAGGATAAGGGAAACATATGTGATGGACCACAGTTAGAAATTACCTTTGGTCTATTCTCATGTTGACAAATTATAATTAGAAATTGCAACAAAGCTAACAAAGCTAATAAGGAGTAAACCAACAAGAATGATGAAGTTCAACTTCAAGAAAAAAGACCTCTTAATGACTCGCAGAGGTTAAAATGATTAAAAATAAATAACAATTAATATTCCAACAATTGTGTGAAGCCCTAGGTAGTTTAAAAAATCATAACATTGAAATTTAAGAGTTCGTAGATGTTTGATAACTTATCCTGAATGGCTCGTGATTGGCGTTTGTTCTTATTCCATTAGTCTTCGAATGTAGCAATGAGGCGGCCGTGGCTTGCACAAAAAGCCCCTGTTAGGCCATCCAATATCTCGGCCATCCTCCAATCGTGGGCAGATTGGAGTTCACACCGGAGCTCAGTATTCGTTCAGTGAGGCGGCAGTGGCCAACCGCATCCCAGCCAGAGAAATCAGTGGTAATTTTGCCTCGACCACGAAGCAGGCCAAGAACCCCTGGTAGGGATTCTAGATGATGTTGAAAGGAGAACTTCCTCCTCGAGTTGAGGAGACTGGTAGGATCTTGAAGTGAGGTCTAAAACACTCATGTAGAGTCCAGGACCGTGGCCCGCCAGAGTCCCAGGCGGGATCCCTGTAGAATCCAACAGATTCAGAATGAGGATTCACGAATGACAATTCAGGAGTGACCATCCGGGAAAGATCACTCGGAATATATATCCAAAATGACGTCACAAGATGATCCGTTGCCAAGACAGGGAGGGAGAACCAACAAGCTTATCACCGGTCCGACACGGAGAACGCCCAGTTGACCCACAGTGGAAATGAACCATTCCAGATTCAAACTTTGAATAGTACGGAACTGCTCTACAACACTCCGAGCAGATGGTAAGTACATTGAACAAAATAAGCAATTAAATATACATAACATGTTTTATATGTGTAACCGTGATCCCACTGCATGGAAGAAAACAATAATAGGATAATGGGGCAGTCGAAATAAAGAGTATTTCACACCCGAAGGGAAATACACATAAACACAAACAAAGCTATTCGCCAAAGCGAAAATGCAGGGAGGCGAGGGAGGAACAATGCAGTGGGAAAAAACAGGAGCTAGGCTCCGTGTGGTAAAGGAGCAATGGTGATTGGCCTGAGAAAATGACCAGCAGAAGTTTTTAGTTTTACCACGTGGACCCTACCATCTCTGCCAGGAAAGCACTCAACAACCCTACCCAAATTCCACACAAGAGGGGAACTGGGATCTTTCATAAGCACCAAGTCCCCTACCTGACGGTTAGAGCAGGAAACTCGCCATTTACCACGCTGCTGAAGCAAACCGAGGAATTCCAACCTCCAGCGACGCCAAAAATTATCGCACAAGCTTTCAATTTTGCGCCAAGAAATTGTTAAGAAGATTCAGAATTAGAATATAACAATGGGGGAGAGGCAGTCAATGGACTTCCAATAAGGAAATGGCCCGGTGTTAATGGCAGAAGATCTGAAGGGTCATTAGATAAGGGAGATAAAGGTCGAGAATTAATTATGCCCCCAATAAAATTATTAAGGAATTAAATTCTTCATGAGAGAGGGGGCTGCCGCCACAAACTCGTCTAAGGTGCTTCTTGGTGAGTTTAACAAAAGACTCCCAACGCCCACCTTGATGAGGTGCATAAGGGGCAATAAAGTGCCACTTGAAATTTCTCAGGTGAGCATAATCAGTAATCTTTTTTAACGCTGAATTATGAGTAAGAGCTCTCTTAATTCGTTCAGAAGCTCCGACAACATTTTTAGCATTATCCGAAAACACTTCTGAAGGAAGACCTCGGCGGGCAGAAAATCTGGCAAAAGCTGCCAAAAAGTAAGCAGTAGAGTCATTGGTAACCAGTTCTAAGTGAACTGCACCGGTAACCTTGCATACAAAAAGAGAAATATATAGTTTTCCAGAAACACATTTTTTAGCTTCAAGAGAATTTATTTTACAAAGGAAACGGAATAATCCACCCCCGTAAAGGTAAAAGGTCTGGCAGGCGCCGATCTAAACGTGGGAAGATCACCCATGAGCTGAGCGGTAAACTTAGGGTTGGACTTAAAACATGGAATACACTTACGGATAACAGAGGTGACTTCATGCACTCCGTGTATGGGCCAATACCTTTCACGAATGACAGAAAGTAATGTGCGAGTGCCAGCATGAAGATGCTGGTAATGATACTGGCGAATAATTAAAGAGGTGACATAATGCTTTGAGGTAAGAATAATTGGATGTTTCTTATCCTCAGATAGTTCAGACAAAGATAAACGTCCTCCTACCCTTAGCAAACCATCAGCATCCAAAAAAAGGGGCGAGTGAGAAAAGCCTACTCGATTTCATAAGGGATTGACCTTGAGACAAGGTCTGTCATTCGTCAGAGATTATTTCCTTTTGAGTAATCCATAAGACTTTTATAGTGGCTAAACCTAGCTCGGAAAGGGTTAAATATGGTTTTGGAAATAGGGGTTGATCTGCAACAAAATATTTCCTTCGAAGGAGATAAGCCATAACCCTTACCAACTTATGGAAAGAGGAATATCGCTGCAAGAGAAGGGGAGAGTCGCAAACGATTAAAGAGCATCCTGTAATCTTCCCAGCATCCGGCGAGTCTGATAATTCTGGAAGAGGAAAATTTGGCCAAGGGGAAGGCTCTTGAACAAGCCAACTGTGACCGTGCCAGTATAATTTCAGGTTAGCCAACATGCGATATGAACAACCTCGTGAGATGACATCTGCAGGATTTTCCTTGCCAGACACATGATGCCATTGTTCAAGATTAGATAAGTGTTGAATTTTGGATACTTAATTAGCTACAAACACCTGCCAGTGAGATGGAGGTTTGGCAATCCATGCCAACGTGATGGTTGAGTCACTCCAAAAATAAGTTTTGATAAATCGAACTTTTAAAGATTGACGGATTTTGACCGATAATTCAACCGCCAGAAAGGCAGAACAAAGTTCCAGACGTGGCAAATATAAAGTTTTAAGAGGGGCGACTTTAGACTTGGCGCAAATTGAATTGGAAAAGAAATACGATTGAACAAAATTAAGGCAAACGATATAAGCACAACATTCATAAGCTTTCAATCAGCTATCAGCAAATACATGAAGTTCATATCCTCCGCAGGAAGGAAAGGGGATAATCACTCGTGGGATAATAACAATGGAAAGATCTTCCAAACTATTTCTATAAGAAATCCTTTTTTTTATACCGAAGGAACTGGTTCATCCTAGCCAGTTTTCAAGGACCAAAGGTCTTGCATAAAAAGCTTCACCATGACGATGACTGGCGCCAAGATTTAGAGGGTCAAATATATTTGCAATCTCAGACAACATTTGCCGCTTAGTTTCCGGTTGGAAGTCACTGAGATTAATTTTGGAAAAGAAACGATCCTTTTGAGGACTCCAATAGATGCCTAGAGTTTTGATAGAATTACTTTCTTGGAGAAGTTCTACTGAATCATTATAGATTGAATTTAACGGAAATTTAGAAAGGAATTCCTCCGAATTAGAATTCCATTTACACAGGGAAAATCCACCTCCCAAAAGCATGTCTGTCAAATCTTTCGAGACTTGAAGTGCTTCGGACACTGACTCAAAGGAATGAAGAAAATCATCAACGTAAAATAATGATTTTAACACTTCAGAAGCTTTAGGAGAGTACAGCGGCCCATCCTGGTCAGCAAGTAATTTCAACGTACGTATGGCTAAAAGAGCATAAGGTTTTAGTCCATATGTTAGTGTTTTTAAACGAAAAATCTTGACAGGTTGGTAGGCTCGTCGCACCAAAGAATTCTCTGAAGATCGCGCTTGATCAATCAAAATGTGTCTATACATCTGTTTGATATCGGATATCACTGCGATAAGGAACACGCGATAATTCATTAAAACAGAAGAGATGTCAGATTGAATTGGGGAACCAGGTAATAAAGTATCATTCTGAGAAGTACCGTTGGCATACAAAGCAGAGCCATTAAAAACTACTCTTATGTTTTCCTTTAACATTTCATTCTTCCAAACAGGATGGTGATTAAGATAAATGACTTCAGATGGGGTATATGAAGCATCCTCTCTCCTAGTAACAACCTCCATACGATCGAGCGACTCATATTCTTCCATAAAGGTAGAATATTGAGTTTTGACAACAGGGTCACGTTTAAATTTGCTTTCAACAGCATAGAGTGCTCTAAGAGCTCTAGGGTATGTTTCAAGTTGAAGAGGTGGATTATCCACGCGGGGTATGGTTACAACAAATCTACCCTCTGAAGTGCGTGTAATTGTTTCGCAAAACAGTTTTTCACACATTTCATTTTCAACTGAGGAGGTGAAACTAAATATAGGCTATAGTTTCAAATTTCCAAAATCTTTCTAAGTTTTGATCAAGACTTGTATTAACAAAATGACATTGTGAGAAATT
This sequence comes from Meconema thalassinum, assembly GCA_946902985.2. Lineage (NCBI taxonomy): Eukaryota > Metazoa > Arthropoda > Insecta > Orthoptera > Tettigoniidae > Meconema > Meconema thalassinum. Next base: position 104,507,584 of record OX336398.1, read on the forward strand.
TTGAAATGACATACGATGGACTTGATCCTTTACTAACCAGCCTAATTTGGTATGATGAGCGAACACTCCTGGTGATATTTTGACTTTAGAGGTAAGGAGACATTGCCAAAATACGTGGGCACTGACAATTATGTCTGCTGGAGCGCTTGTATTAAATGTCGGATCTACCTACTGAATGTCATGAGGAGATTGCCAATTTCTAATCTCAAAAGAAGTGCTAGGGGTATTACTGCCAATAGTATCAATGGCAAGACAATTCTGTAATGTTGTATTACAATGAACAGCATCTTTGATATGAATTCTAACAAAATGCAAAGATTTAAGATTGCTATTGTTGATACCAGTAACCTGAATCAATGTAGGTTGTTTTGAAAGACCAAGTTTTTTAATAAGGCGCTCACTTATGAAGTCGTAAGTGGCGGCATTGTCCAAAAAGGCACGTGCTTCGTGCCATCTACCAGAAGAATCTTGAACTTTCAATAACTAGGTTGACAGCAGCACCTGGGAACTACGAATCGAGCTAGAGCTCTGGGTATAAGATTGCGCATTGGCTACTGGGGATGTATCTTTGGAACTTCCAGGGGAAGGAGCCTGAAGTGGCTTTTCAAACCTGTGAAGCAAGGTATGATGTTAAGCCTTGAAATGTGAACAAGTATTTTTGGTAAAACAATCAGACAACATATGCCTATCTGACAGACAGTTGAAGCATTATCTGTTTTGAGCTATTATTTTGCGTCTTTCGTCAGTAGAAAGAGCTTTAAAGTCAACACAGGAATATAACCTGTGAGGTTTTCTGCAGATAATACAATCTGTTGAGTTATGTTGAACAGTAAAGACAGCAGATGTGTTTACTTTAGTACTGACTGGTTTGACAACATTATATTTGTTATCTGTACTACCTGACGTATGACAGGCGCCTGCCGAGAGAAATTGACATCTGTTGTTTATGAATGCAAGCAAAGAATCACAGGTATACTAGGGCGCCCGTACTGCTCCGCAGCATAATTTTTAAGTATTGGAATTAAAAAATTACGACATTAAGTAATAGTTTATAACCTTTATTTTACAATACTTCCTTCCAGACAATGTTTGCTGTACGTCGACTCTTAGTTTAAAATGAATTTCCTCCGGATAAGGCAACATAGAACATACCATGGCATAAAACAGGATTAGGCAAGTAGATTCCAACCCGATGAAGCGTTTGACCCGGCACATTGTTGATTGTAATACAAAACGCTAGTGTAATACGAAATTTCCGTCATTAGAACCAAAGACATGATTGCTACAATGAGAAAAAATGTTGAAAAATGTGATATAATATCGAATGTTCACTCATAACATTCCGAAGAATCAGCCGATATGAATAGTTAAGAGCTCAAATGAAAGGGCTTCAGTCACTGAATGCACTTAGACCAAAACAACTTGAGTACCTCAATCAGAATCAAAGATATGATTGCTTCAAATTTGGAAAAAGATGGAAAACGTTGAAAATATCAAATAATTTGAGGAAAGCGGAAGTGATGTGATTTGTAATACTTGATAACAAATCTGGGCATCAATACCTTTCAATTAATAGTGGCATGAAGGACATCGACCGGATACAATTGTCGGACGGACTCGGTTAAATTTTCATAAATATTTGTAATATTCGCTTCGGCACCCATAACATTCCTCAAAATAAACCAATTTAAATATGTAAGACCTCAAAATGTAGAGGTTGATCCACAGATAGCTCTTAGATCAAAACGAACAGTGTAACTCAATTAGAACCAAAGATATGATTGCTAAAATGATAAAATATTTTGATAAATGAGATGTAATATCGTATGTCCACTCATAACATGCCTCAGAATCATCCGATATGAATGGTTAAAGCTCAAATGATATCGCATGTTTCAATGAGTGTTCTTAGACTAAAACGACCTTCGTAACTTTGTTAGAACCGATGATATGATTACTTCAAAGTTGGAAAAAGTTGGAAAAAGTTGAAAAATCAAATAATTTGAGAAAGGCGTAATTTAAGTGATTTGTAATACTTGATGACAAATCTGTGCATGAATACCTTTCATTTAAAAAAGGATGAAGAAAATCGGCCGGATAGAATGGCCGGACGGACTCGGATAAGTTTTCATCAATATTTTTAATAATATAGATAGCTTCAATGTGAAAAAAAAAGTTGGAAAAGGTTCAAGAAATCAGATAATTTGAGGAAGACAGAAGTTAAGTTATTTGTGATACTTGATGTTAAATCCGTACATGAATAACTTCCATTTAATAGTGGTATGAAGGAAATCGACCGGATAGAATGGCCGGACGGACTCGGTTAATTTTTCATAATTATTTCTAATATTCGCTTCGGAACTCATAACATTCCTCAGAATCAACTAATTTAAATATTGAATACCTCAAAAGATGGGGCTTGTTCCTCTGAGTGCTCTTAGACCAAAACGAACAGTGTAACTCAATTAGACCTAATGATATGATTGCTAAAATAATAAAATATTTTGAAAAAATGAGATGAAATATCGTATGTCCACTCATTACCTTCCTCAGTATCATCCGATTAAAATAGTTAGGAGCTCAAATAATAGCGCTTGATTCACTGAGTGTTCATAGACTAAAACGACCTTCGTAACTCAATTAGAACCGAAGATATGATTACTTCAATGTTGGAAAAAGTTGGAAAAAGTTGAAAAAAGCAAATAATTTGAGAAAGGCGGAAGTTAAGTGATTTGTAATACTTGATATTAAATCTGTACATGAATAACTTTCATTTAATAGTGGTATGAAGGAAATCGACCGGATAGAATGGCCGGACGAACTCGATTAAGTTTTCATAATTATTTCTAATGTTCGCTTCGGCACTCATAACATTCCTCAGAATCAACCAATTTAAATATTTAAGAACTCAAAAGATAGAGCTTGATCCACTGAGTGCTCTTAGACCAAAACGAACAGTGTAACTCAATTACAACTAACGATGTGATTGCTAAAATGATAAAATATTCTGAAAAAATGAGATGATATATCGTATGTCCACTCATAACTTTCCTCAGAATCATCCGATTTGAATAGTTAAAGCTCAAATAATAGCGCTTGATTCACTGAGTGTTCTTAGACTAGGACGACCTTCGTAACTCAATTACAACCGAAGATATGATTATTTCAAAGTTGGAAAAAGTTGGAAAAAGTTGAAAAATCAAATAATTTGAGAAAGGCGTAATTTAAGTGATTTGTAATACATGATGACATATCTGTGCTAGAATACCTTTCATTTAAAAAAAGGATGAAGAAAATCGGCCGGATAGTATGCCCGGACGGACTCGGATAAATTTTCATCAATATTGTTAATAATATAGATAGCTTCAATGTGAAAAAAAAGTTGGAAAAGGATGAAGAAATCAGATAATTTGAGGAAGACAAGAGTTAAGTGATTTGTAATACTTGATGTTAAATCCGTACATGAATAACTTTCATTTAATAGTGGTATGAAGGAAATCGACCGGATAGAATGGCCGGACGGACTCGATTAATTTTTCATAACTACGAGTATTTCCTATATTCGCTTCGGCACTCATAACATTCCTCAGAATCAACTAATTTAAATATTTAATACCTCAAAAGATGGGGCTTGATCCTCTGAGAGCTCTTAGACCAAAACGAACAGTGTAACTCAATTAGACCTAATGATATGATTGCTAAAATAATAAAATATTTTGAAAAAATGAGATGAAATATCGTATGTCCACTCATTACCGTCCTCAGTATCTTCAGATTAAAATAGTTAGGAGCTCAAATAATAGCGCTTGATTCACTGAGTGTTCATAGACTAAAACGACCTTCGTAACTCAATTAGAACCGAAGATATGATTACCTCTAAGTTGGAAAAAGTTGGAAAAAGTTGAAAAAATCAAATAATTTGAGACAGGTGTAATTTAAGTTATTTGTAATACTTGATGACAAATCTGTGCATGAATACCTTTCATTAAAAAAAGGATGAAGAAAATCGGCCGGATAGTATGGCCGGACGGACTCGGATAAGTTTCCATCAATATTTTTAATAATATAGATAGATGATTGCATCAATGAGATTAAATTGGAAGAAGTCCAAGAAATCAAATAATTTGATGAAGGCGGAATTTAAGTGATTTGTAATACTTGATATTAAATCCGTACATGAATAACTTTCATTTAATAGTGGTATGAAGCAAATCGACCGGATAGAATGGCCGGACGGACTCGATAAATTTTTCATAATTATTTCTAATGTTCGCTTCGGCACTCTTAACATTCCTCAGAATCAACCAATTTAAATATTTAAGACCTCAAAAGATATAGCTTGGTCCACTGAGTGCTCTTAGACCAAAACGAACAGTGTAACTCAATTACAACTAATGATATGATTGCTAAAATGATAAAATATTTTGAAAAAATGAGATGAGATATCGTCTGTCTACTCATAACTTTCCTCAGAATCCCCCGATTTGAATAGTTAAAGCTCAAATTATAGGGTTTTATTCACTGAGTGTTCTTAGACTAAGACGACCTTCGTAACTCAATTACAACCGAAGATATGATTACTTCAAAGTTGGAAAAAGTGGAAAAATCAAATAATTTGAGAAAGGCGTAATTTAAGTGATTTGTAATACTTGATGACAAATCTGTACATGAATACCTTTCATTTAAAAATAGGATGAAGAAAATCGGCCGGATAGTATGACCGAACGGACTCGGATAAATTTTCATCAATATTTTTAATAATATAGATAGCTTCAATGTGAAAAAAAGTCGGAAAAAGTTCAAGAAATCAGATAATTTGAGGAAGACAAGAGTTAAGTGATTTGTAATACTTGATGTTAAATCCGTATATGAATAACTTTCATTTAGTAGTGGTATGAAGGAAATCGACCGGATAGAATGGCCGGACGGACTCGGTTAATTTTTCATAACTATTTCTTATATTCGCTTCGGCACTCATAACATTCCTCAGAATCAACTAATTTAAATATTTAATACCTCAAAAGATGGGGCTTGATCCTCTGAGAGCTCTTAGACCAAAACGAACAGTGTAACTCAATTAGACCTAATGATATGATTGCTAAAATAATAAAATATTTTGAAAAAATGAGATGAAATATCGTATGTCCACTCATAACCTTCCTCAGTATCTTCCGATTAAAATAGTTAGGAGCTCAAATAATAGCGCTTGATTCACTGAGTGTTCATAGACTAAAACGACCTTCGTAACTCAATTATAACCGAAGATATGATTACTTCAATGTTGGAAAAAGTTGGAAAAAGTTGAAAAAAGCAAATAATTTGAGAAAGGCGGAAGTTAAGTGATTTGTAATACTTGATGACAAATCTGTACATGAATACCTTTCATTTAATAGTGGTATGAAGGAAATCGACCGGATAGAATGGCCGGACGAACTCGATTAAGTTTTCATAATTATTTCAAATGTTCGCTTCGGCACTCATAACATTCCTCAGAATCAACCAATTTAAATATTTAATTACACAAAAGATTGAGCTTGATCCACTGAGTGCTCTTATACCAAAACGAACAGTGTAACTCTATTACAACTAACGATGTGATTGCTAAAATGATAAAATATTCTGAAAAAATGAGATGAGATATCGTATGTCCACTCATGACTTTCCTCAGAATCATCCGATTTGAATAGTTAAAGCTCAAATAATAGCGCTTGATTCACTGAGTGATCTTAGACTAAGACGACCTTCGTAACTCAATTACAACCGTAGATATGATTACTTCAAAGTTGGAAAAAGGAGGAAAAAGTTGAAAAATCAAATAATTTGAGAAAGGCGTAATTTAAGTGATTTGTAATACATGATGACAAATCTGTGCATGAATACCTTTCATTTAAAAAAAGGATGAAGAAAATCGGCCGGATAGTATGCCCGGACGGACACGGATAAATTTTCATCAATATTTTTAATAATATAGATAGCTTCAATGTGAAAAAAAAGTTGGAAAAGGTTGAAGAAATCAGATAATTTGAGGAAGACAAGAGTTAAGTGATTTGTAATACTTGATGTTAAATCCGTACATGAATAACTCATTTAATAGTGGTATGAAGGAAATCGACCGGATAGAATGGCCGGACGGACTCGGTTAATTTTTCATAACTATTTCTTATATTCGCTTCGGCACTCATAACATTCCTCAGAGTCAACTAATTTAAATATTTAATACCTCAAAAGATGGGGCTTGATCCTCTGAGAGCTCTTAGACCAAAACGAACAGTGTAACTCAATTAGACCTAATGATATGATTGCTAAAATAATAAAATATTTTGAAAAAATGAGATGAAATATCGTATGTCCACTCATTACCTTCCTCAGTATCTTCAGATTAAAATAGTTAGGAGCTCAAATAATAGCACATGATTCACTGAGTGTTCATAGACTAAAACGACCTTCGTAACTCAATTAGAACCGAAGATATGATTACCTCTAAGTTGGAAAAAGTTGGAAAAAGTTGAAAAAATCAAATAATTTGAGACAGGCGTAATTTAAGTTATTTGTAATACTTGATGACAAATCTGTGCATGAATACCTTTCATTAAAAAAAGGATGAAGAAAATCGGCCGGATAGTATGGCCGGACGGACTCGGATAAGTTTCCATCAATATTTTTAATAATATAGATAGATGATTGCATCAATGAGATTAAATTGGAAGAAGTCCAAGAAATCAAATAATTTGAGGAAGGCGGAAGTTAAGTGATTTGTAATACTTGATATTAAATCCGTACATGAATAACTTTCATTTAATAGTGGTATGAAGGAAATCGACCGGATAGAATGGCCGGACGGACTCGATAAATTTTTCATAATTATTTCTAATTTTCGCTTCGGCACTCATAACATTCCTCAGAATCAACCAATTTAAATATTTAAGACCTCAAAAGATATAGCTTGGTCCACTGAGTGCTCTTAGACCAAAACGAACAGTGTAACTCAATTACAACTAATGATATGATTGCTAAAATGATAAAATATTTTGAAAAAATGAGTTGAGATATCGTCTGTCCACTCATAACGTTCCTCAGAATCCCCCGATTTGAATAGTTAAAGCTCAAATTATAGCGTTTTATTCACTGAGTGTTCTTAGACTAAGACGACCTTCGTAACTCAATTACAACCGAAGATATGATTACTTCAAAGTTGGAAAAATCAAATAATTTGAGAAAGGCGTAATTTAAGTGATTTGTAATACTTGATGACAAATCTGTGCATGAATACCTTTCATTTAAAAAAAGGATGAAGAAAATCGGCCGGATAGTATGACCGGACGGACTGGGATAAATTTTCATCAATATTTTTAATAATATGGATAGCTTCAATGTGAAAAAAAGTCGGAAAAAGTTCAAGAAATCAGATAATTTGAGGAAGACAAGAGTTAACTGATTTGTAATACTTGATGTTAAATCCGTACATAAATAACTTTCATTTCGTAGTGGTATGAAGGAAATCGACCGGATAGAATGGCCGGACGTACTCGGTTAATTTTTCATAACTATTTCTTATATTAGCTTCGGCACTCATAACATTCCTCAGAATCAACTAATTTAAATATTTAATACCTCAAAAGATGGGGCTTGATCCTCTGAGAGCTCTTAGACCAAAACGAACAGTGTAACTCAATTAGACCTAATGATATGATTGCTAAAATAATAAAATATTTTGAAAAAATGAGATGAAATATCGTATGTCCACTCATAACCTTCCTCAGTATCTTCCGATTAAAATAGTTAGGAGCTCAAATAATAGCGCTTAATTCACTGAGTGTTCATAGACTAAAACGACCTTCGTAACTCAGTTAGAACCGAAGATATGATTACCTCAAAGTTGGAAAACGTTGGAAAAAGTTGAAAAAATCAAATAATTTGAGACAGGCGTAATTTAAGTTATTTGTAATACTTGATGACAAATCTGTGCATGAACACCTTTCATTAAAAAGAAGGATGAAGAACATCGGCCGGATAGTATGGTCGGACGGACTCGGATAAGTTTCCATCAATATTTTTAATAATATACATGATTGCATCAATGAGATAAAATTGGAAAAAGTTCAAGAAATCAAATAATTTGAGGAAGGCGGAAGTTAAGTGATTTGTAATACTTGATATTAAATCCGAACATGAATAACTTTCATTTAATAGTGGTATGAAGGAAATCGAACGGATAGAATGGCCGGACGGACTCGGTAAGTTTTCATAATTATTTCTGGTGTTCCCTTCGGCACTCATAACATTCCTCAGCATCAACCAATTTAAATATTTAATACCTCAAAAGATAGACCTTGAACCACTTAGTGTTCTTAGACCGAAACGAACAGTGTAACTCAATTAGACCTAATGATATGATTGCTAAAATAATAAAATATTTTGAAAAAATGAGATGAAATATCGTATGTCCATTCATAACCTTCCTCAGTATCATCCGATTAAAATAGTTAGGAGCTCAAATAATAGCGCTTGATTCACTGAGTGTTCATAGACTAAAACGACCTTTGTAACTCAAGTAGAACCGATGATATGATTACTTCAAAGTTCGAAAAAGTTGGAAAAAGTTCAAAAAATCAAATAATTTGAGAAAGGTGTAATTTAAGTGATTTGTAATACTTGATGACAAATCTGTGCATGAATACCTTTCATTTAAAAAAGGAATGAAGGAAATCGACTGGATAGAATGGCCGGACGGACTCGGTAAAGTTTTCATAAATATTTGTAATATTGGCTTCGGCACTCATAACATTCCTCAGAATCAACCAATTTAAATATTTAATACCTCAAAAGATAGAGCTTGATCCATTGAGTGCTCTTAGATCAATACGACCTCCGTAACTCAATTAGAACCGAGGATATGATTACTTCAAAGTTGGAAAAAATTGGAAAAGTTGAAAGAATCAAATAATTTGAGAAAGGCGTAATTTAGGTGATGTGTAATACTTGATGAAAAATCGGTGCATGAATACCTTTAATTTAAAAAAAGGATGAAGAAAATCGGCCGGATAGTAAGCCGGAGGGACTCGGATAAGTTTTCATCAATATTTTTAATAATATAGAAAGCTTCAATGTGAAAAAAAAAGTTGGAATAGGTTCAAGAATTCAGATAATTTGAGGAAGGAAGAAGTTAAGTGATTTTTAATACTAGATATTAAATCCGTACATGAATAACATTCATTTAATAGTGGTATGAAGGAAATCGACCGGATAGAATGGCCGGACGGACTCGATTAAGTTTTCATAATTATTTCTAATATTCGCTTCGGCACTCATAACATTCCTCAGAATCAACCAATTTAAATATTTAAGACCTCAAGAGATAGGGCTTGACCCACTGAGTGCTCTTAGACCAAAACGAACAGTGTAACTCAATTACAACTAATGATATGATTGCTAAAATGATAAAATATTTTGAAAAAATGAGATGAAACATCGTATGTCCACTCATAACTTTCCTCAGAATCATCCGATTTGAATAGTTAAAGCTCAAATAATTGCGCTTGATTCACTGAGTGTTCTTAGACTAAGACGACCTTCGTAACTCAATTAGAACCGAAGATATGATTACTTCAAAGTTGGAAAAAGTTGGAAAAAGTTGGAAAAAGATGAAAAAAATCAAATAATTTGAGAAAGGCGTAATTTAAGTGATTTGTAATACTTGATGACAAATCTGTGCATGAATACCTTTCATTTGAAAAAGGATGAAGAAATTCGGCCGGATAGTATGGCCGGACGGACTCGGATAAGTTTCCATCAATATTTTTAATAATATAGATGACGAAGTATTTGCTATTTCAATCTCCCATGCTTTTAAGCTTGCCGGATCAAACTTGGAAGTAATTAAATGAATTAAGAATAAATCCCAATGCTCGACTGGCTGTTTCAGTCTTGCCAATGCTCTAACATGTAACTGAGCTGTATCCCCTAAGACCCGTAATGTTGAGAGATTGTCAACACGTAAGGAAGGTAGGTTAAATAAAGCCTGTATGTGTCTTTGAATGCATAATATTTCATTGCCATATCGACCGTTAAGTAAATCTATGGCTATATTATAATTTTCTGCTGTTGAGGGAAGTTCTTTAATAAGTTGAAGGGCCTTCTAACACAGATTTCAAATAGTGGAATTTTTTAATTACTGGAGTTGCCGTGTTTTCATGCACTAGTGAAAAAAACAATTCAAAAAATGATTGCCACTTGTCTTCTTTCCAAAAGAAGCGTGGAATTTCAATTTTAAGTAATAATGGTTTTATATTGTTCCCATTATTAACCCTCCATAGAGTTTCTTCTGCCCTTAACTCCATTGTCAAACCGCGAACTAGGGCTACGGCCTGAGCGTGTGTTTCAAAATAATTATTTTCAACATCTTCTTTATCTAATTGTTGGTCTGGACTTTTAATTTTAATTGCAAGCTGTAAGAGACCATACTTTTCGTAAGCTTGCTCGTAAGCTTTCAAGCGCTGGGAAATGATGTCAAGATTTTGTTCATCCTTAGGTAAGGAGGCTAGATATTTTTAGAAACGGGTAAGCTGGTCCTTGTAGGCAGCTCGGGAATTTAACAACTTATCATCTATCGTTATCGGCATGGCTGGACGTTGGAATGGCATACTCACCACTTCTGCTTGGGTCGCCAGGCTAAGACCTGATTTCCGGAAATAAGCCTGTTTGCACTGGTTGGATGGGACTGTTCACGTCCCCCGGCAGATCTCCTACGTTTAGCCACGGTAAACTGAAATATACAAAATATATTAGATTACACAGTTTTTTTTAATATAAATATATGGTCTCAGGGTGAAGATAACGGATTAGATCCAGGGTCGAGGTACTACTGGAGGAAGGAATCCCGGGTTTCAGGTACCATGGAATGGGAGGTCGTAATGCGTCTTGAACAATCCTCCGCAACAGGGATTTCGACAGATAGACAAAATATAGGAGTGACATAAGGATAAGGGAAACATATGTGATAGACCACAGTTAGAAATTACCTTTGGTTTATTCTCATGTTGACTAATTATAATTAGAAATTGCAACAAAGCTAACAAAGCTAATAAGGAGTAAACCAACAAGAATGATGAAGTTCAACTTCAAGAAAAAAAAACTCTTAATGACTCGCAGAGGTTAAAATGATTAACAATAAATAACAATTAATATTCCAACAATTGTGAGAAGCCCTAGGTAGTTTAAAAAATCATAACATTGAAATTTAAGAGTTCGTAGATGTTTGATAACTTATCCTGAATGGCTCATGATTGGCGTTTTTTCTTGTTCCATTGGTCCTTGAAAGTAGCAATGAGGCGGCCGTGGCTTGCAAAAAAAGCCCCTGTTAGGCCATCCAATATCTCGGCCATCCTCCAATCGTGGGCAGATTGGAGTTCCCACAGGAACTCAGAGGTCGCTCAGTGAGGCGGCAGTGGCCAACCGCACCCCAGCCAGAGAAATCAGTGGTAATTTTGCCTCGACCACGAAGCAGGCCAAGAACCCCAGGTAGGGATTCTAGATGATGTTGAAAGGAGAACTTCCTCCTCGAGTTGAGGAGACTGGTAGGATCTTGAAGTGACGTCTAAAAAAATTATGTAGAGTCCAGGACCGTGGCCCGCCAGAGTTCCAGGCGGGATCCCTGTAGAATCCAACAGATTCCGAATGACGATTCACGAATGACAATTCAGGAGTGACCATCCTGGAAAGATCACTCGGAATATATATCCAAAATGACGTCACAAGATGATACGTCGCCAAGACAGGGAGGGAGAACCAACAAGCTTATCACCGGTCCGACATGGAGAACGCCCAGTTGACCCACAGTGGAGATGGACCATTCCAGATTCAAACTTTGAATAGTACAGAGCTGCTCTACAACACTCCGAGCAGATGGTAAGTACATTGAACAAAATAAGTAATTAAATATACATAACATGTTTTATATGTGTAACCGTGATCCCACTGAATGGAAGAAAACAATAATAGGATAATGGGGCAGTCGAAATAAAGAGTATTTCACACCCGAAGGGAAATACACATAAACACAAACAAAGCTATTCGCCAAAGCGAAAATGCAGGGAGGGAAGGGAGGAACGATGCAGTGAGAAAAAACAGGAGCTAGGCTCCGTGTGGTAAAGGAGCAATGGTGATTGGCCTGAGAAAATGACCAGCAGAAGTTTTTAGTTTTACAACGTGGACCCTACCATCTCAGCCAGGAAAGCACTCAACAACCATACCCAAATTCCACACAAGAGGGGAACTGGGATCTTTCATAAGCACCAAGTCCCCTATCTGACGGTTAGAGCAGGAAACTCGCCATTTACCACGCTGCTGAAGCAAACCGAGGAATTCCAACCTCCAGCGACGCCAAAAATTATCGCACAAGCTTTCAATTTTGCGCCAAGAAATTGTTAAGAAGATTCAGAATTAGAATATAACAATGGGGGAGAGGCAGTCAATGGACTTCCAATAAGGAAATGGCCCGGTGTTAATGGCAGAAGATCTGAAGGGTCATTAGATAAGGGAGATAAAGGTCGAGAATTAATTATGCCCCCAATAAAATTATTAAGGAATTAAATTCTTCATGAGAGAGGGGGCTGCCGCCACAAACTTGTCTAAGGTGCTTCTTGGTGAGTTTAACACAAGACTCCCAACGCCCACCTTGATGAGGTGCATAAGGGGCAATAAAGTGCCACTTGAAATTTCTCAGGTGAGCATAATCTGTAATCTTTTCTAACGCTGAATTATGAGTAAGAGCTCTCTTAATTCGTTCAGAAGCTCCGACAACATTTTTAGCATTATCCGAAAACACTTCTGAAGGAAGACCTCGGCGGGCAGAAAATCTGGCAAAAGCTGCCAAAAAGTAAGCAGTAGAGGCATTGGTAACCAGTTCTAAGTGAACTGCACCGGTAACCATACATACAAAAAGAGAAATTTATAGTTTTCGAGAAACACATTTTTTAGCTTCAGGAGAATTTATTTTACAAAGGAAACGGAATAATCCACCCCCGTAAAGGTAAAAGGTCTGGCAGGCTGCCGATCTAAACGTGGGAAGATCACCCATGAGCTGAGCGGTAAACTTAGGGTTGGACTTAAAACATGGAATACACTTACGGATAACAGAGGTGACTTCATGCACTCCGTGTATGGGCCAATACCTTTCACGAATGACAGAAAGTAATGTGCGAGTGCCAGCATGAAGATGCTGGTAATGATACTGGCGAATAATTAAAGAGGTGACATAATGCTTTGAGGTAAGAATAATTGGATGTTTCTTATCCTCAGAAAGTTCAGACAAAGATAAACGTCCTCCTACCCTTAGCAAACCATCAGCATCCAAAAATGGGCGAGTGAGAAAAGCCTACTCGATTTCATAAGGGATTGACCTTGAGACAAGGTCTGACATTCGTCAGAGAATATTTCCTTTTGAGTAATCCATAAGACTTTTATAGTGGCTAAACCTAGCTCGGAAAGGGTTAAATATGGTTTTGGAAATAGGGGTTGATCTTCAACAAAATATTTCCTTCGAAGGAGATAAGCCATAACCCTTACCAACTTATGGAAAGAGGAATATCGCTGCAAGAGAAGGGGAGAGTCGCAAACGATTAAAGAGCATCCTGTAATCTTCCCAGCATCCGGCGAGTCTGATAATTCTGGAACAGGAAAATTTGGCCAAGTGGAAGGCTCTTGAACAAGCCAACTGGGACCGTGCCAGTATAATTTCAGGTTAGCCAACATGCGATATGAACAACCTCGTGAGATGACATCTGCAGGATTTTCCATGCCAGACACATGATGCCATTGTTCACGATTAGCTAACTGTTGAATATTGGATACTCTATTAGCTACAAACACCTGTCAGTGAGATGGAGGTTTGGCAATCCATGCCAACGTGAAGGTTGAGTCACTCCAAAAATAAGTTTTGATAAATCGAACTTTTAAAGATTGACGGATTTTGACCGATAATTCAACCGCCAGAAAGGCAGAACAAAGTTCCAGGCGTGGCAAATATTAAGTTTTAAGAGGGGCGAATTTAGACTTGGCGCAAATTAAATTGGAAAAGAAATACAATTGAACAAAATTAAGGCAAACGATATAAGCACAACATTCATAAGCTTTCAATCAGCTATCAGCAAAAACATGAAGTTCATATCCTCCGCAGGAAGGAAAGGGGATAATCTCTCGTGGGATTATAACAATGGAAAGATCTTCCAAACTATTTCTGTAAGAAATCCTTTTTTTTATACCGAAGGAACTGGTTCATCCTAGCCAGTTTTCAAGGACCAAAGGTCTTGCATAAAAAGCTTCACCGTGACGATGACTGGCGCCAAGAATTGGAGAGGGTCAAATATCTTTGCAATCTCAGACAACATTTGCCGCTTAGTTTCCGGTTGGAAGTCCCTGAGATTAATTTTGAAAAAGAAACGATCCTTTTGAGGACTCCAATAGATGCCTAGAGTTTTGATAGAATTACTTTCTTGGAGAAGTTCTACTGAATCATTATAGATTGAATTTAACGGAAATTTAGAAAGGAATTCCTCCGAATTAGAATTCCAATTACACAGGGAAAATCCACCTCCCAAAAGCATGTCTGTCAAATCTTTCGAGACTTGAAGTGCTTCGGATACTGACTCAAAGGAATGAAGAAAATCATCAACGTAAAATAATGATTTTAACACTTCAGAAGCTTTAGGAGAGTACAGCGGCCCATCCTGGTCAGCAAGTAATTTCAACGTACGTATGGCTAAAAGAGCAGAAGGCTTTAGTCCATATGTTTCTGTTTTTAAACGAAAAATCTTGACAGGCTTGGTAGGCTCGTCGCGCCAAAGAATTCTCTGAAGATCGCGCTGTTTTTGATCAATCAAAATGTGTCTATACATCTGTTTGATTTCGGATATCACTGCGATAGGGAACAAGCGATAATTCATTAAAACAGAAGAGATGTCTGATTGAATTGAGGGACCAGGTGATAAAGTATCATTCAGAGAAGTACCGTTGGCATCCAAAGCAGAGCCATTAAAGACTACTCTTATGTTTTCCTTTAACATTTCATTCTTCCAAACAGGATGGTGATTAAGATAAATGACTTCAGATGGGGTATATGAAGCATCCTCTCTCCTAGTAACAACCTCCATTTGATCGAGCGCCTTATATTCTTCCATAGAGGTAGAATATTGAGTTTTGACAACAGGGTCACGTTTAAATTTGCTTTCAACAGCATAGAGTGCTGTAAGAGCTCTAGGGTATGTTTCAAGTAGAAGAGGTGGATTATCCACGCGTAGCATGGTTACAACAAATCTACCCTCTGAAGTGCGTGTAATTGTTTCGCAAAACAGTTTTTCACACATTTCATTTTCAACTGAGGAGGTGACACTGAATATAGGCTATAGTTTCAAATTTCCAAAATCTTTCTAAGTTTTGATCAAGACTTGTATTAACAAAATGACATAGTGAGAAATTTTGAAATGACTTACGATGGACTTGATCCGTTACTAACCAGCCTAATTTGGTATGATGAGCGAACACTCCTGGTGATAGTTTGACTCTAGAGGTAAGGAGACATTGCCAAAATACATGGGCACTGAGAATTATGTCTACTGGAGCGCTTGTATTAAATGTCGGATCTGCCAACTGAATGTCATGAGGAAATTGCCAATTTCTAATCTCAAAAGAAGTGCTAGGGGTATTACTGCCAATAGTATCAATGGCAAGACAATTCAACTGTAATGTTGTATTACAATGAACAGCATCTTAGATATGAATTCTAACAAAATGCAAAGATTTAACATTGCTATTGTTGATACCAGAAACCTGAATCAATGTAGGTTGTTTTGAAAGACCAAGTTTTTTAATAAGGCGCTCACTTATAAAGTCGTGAGTGGCGGCATTGTCAAAAAAGGCACGTGCTTCGAGCCATCTACCATAAGAATCTTGAACTTTCAATAACTCGGTTGACAGCAGCACCTGGGAACTACGAATCGAGCTAGAGCTCTGGGTATAAGATTGCGCATTGGCTACTGGGGATGTATCTTTGGAACTTCCAGGGGAAGGAGCCTGAAGTGGATTTTCAAACCTATGAAGCACGGTATGATGTTAAGCCCTTAAATGTGAACAAGTAATTTTGGATAAACAATCAAACAACATATGACTATCTGACAGACAGTTGAAGCAATATCTGTTTTGAGCTATTATTTTGCGTCTTTCGTCAGTAGAAAGAGCTTTAAAGTCAACACAGGAATATAACCTGTGAGCTTTTCTGCAGATAATACAATCTGTTGAGTTATGTTAAACAGTAAGGACAGCAGATTTGTTTACTTTAGTACTGACTGGTTTGACAACATTATATTTGTTATCTGTACTACCCGACGTATGACAGGCACCTGCCGAGAGAACTTGACATCTGTTGTTTATGAATGCAAGCAAAGAATCACAGGTATACTAGGGCGCCCGTACTGCTCCGCAGCATAATTTTTCAGTATTGGAATTAAAAAATTACGACATTAAGTAATAGTTTATAACCTTTATTTTACAATACTTCCTTCCAGACAATGTTTGCTGTACGTCGACTCTTAGTTTAAAATGAATTTCCTCCGGATAAGGCAACATAGAACATACCATGGCATAAAACAGGATCAGGCAAGTAGATTCCAACCCGATGAAGCGATTGACCCGGCACTTTGTTGATTGTAATACAAAACGCTAGTGTAATACGAAATTTCCGTCATTAGAACCAAAGATATGATTGCTACAATGAGAAAAAATGTTGAAAAAATGTGATATAATATCGAATGTTCACTCATAACATTCCGAAGAATCAGCCGATATGAATAGTTAAGAGCTCAAATGAAAGGGCTTCAGTCGCTGAGTGCACTTAGACCAAAACAACTTGAGTACCTCAATCAGAATCAAAGATATGACTGCTTCAAATTTGGAAAAAGATGGAAAACGTTGAAAATATCAAATAATTTGAGGAAGGCGGAAGTGATGTGATTTGTAATACTTGATAACAAATCTGGGCATCAATACCTTTCAATTAATAGTGGAATGAAGGACATGGACCGGATAAAATGGTCGGACGGACTCGGTTAAATTTTCATAAATATTTGTAATATTCGCTTCGGCACCCATAACATTCCTCAAAATCAACCAATTTAAATATGTAAGACCTCAAAATGTAGAGGTTGATCCACTGATAGCTCTTAGATCAAAACGAACACTGTAACTCAATTAGAACCAAAGATATGATTGCTAAAATGATAAAATATTTTGATAAATGAGATGTAATATCGTATGTCCACTCATAACATGCCTCAGAATCGTCCGATATGAATGGTTAAAGCTCAAATGATATCGCATGTTTCACTGAGTGTTCTTAGACTAAAACGACCTTCGTAACTTTGTTAGAACCGATGATATGATTACTTCAAAGTTGGAAATAGTTGGAAAAAGTTGAAAAATCAAATAATTTGAGAAAGGCGTAATTTAAGTGATTTGTAATACTTGATGACAAATCTGTGCATGAATACCTTTCATTTAAAAAAGGATGAAGAAAATCGGCCGGATGGAATGGCCGGACGAACTCGGATAAGTTTTCATCAAAATTTTTAATAATATAGATAGCTTCAATCTGAAAAAAAAGTTGGAAAAGGTTCAAGAAATCAGATAATTTGAGGAAGGCAGAAGTTAAGTGATTTGTAATACTTGATGTTAAATTCGTACATGAATAACTTTCATTTAATAGTGGTATGAAGGAAATCGACCGGATAGAATGGCCGGACGGACTCGGTTAATGTTTCATAATTATTTCTAATATTCGCTTCGGCACTCATAACATTCCTCAGAATCAACTAATTTAAATATTGAATACCTCAAAAGTTGGGGCTTGATCCTCTGAGTGCTCTTAGGCCAATACGAACAGTGTAACTCAATTAGACCTAATGATATGATTGCTAAAATAATAAAATATTTTGAAAAAATGAGATGAAATATCGTATGTCCACTCATTACCTTCCTCAGTATCATCCGATTAAAATAGTTAGGATCTGAAATAATAGCGCTTGATTCACTTAGTGTTCATAGACTAAAACGACCTTCGTAACTCAATTAGAACCGAAGATATGATTACCTCAAAGTTGGAAAAAGTTGGAAAAAGTTGAAAAAATCAAATAATTTGAGACAGGCGTAATTTAAGTTATTTGTAATACTTGATGACAAATCTGTGCATGAATACCTTTCACTAAAAAAAAAGGATGAAGAAAATCGGCCGGATAGTATGGCCGGACGGACTCGGATAAATTTCCATCAATATTTTTATTAAAAATATAGATAGATGATTGCATTAAATCCTTTCATGAATAACTTTCATTTAATAGTGGTATGTAGGAAATCGAACGGATAGAATGGCCGGACGGACTCGGTAAATTTTCATAATTATTTCTAATATTCGCTTCGGCACTCATAACATTCCTCAGAATCATCTAATTTAAATATTGAATACCTCAAAAGATGGGGCTTGATACTCTGAGTGCTCTTAGACCAATACGAACAGTGTAACTCAATTAGACCTAATGATATGATTGCTAAAATAATAAAATATTTTGAAAAAATGAGATGAAATATCGTATGTCCACTCATTACCTTCCTCAGTATCATCCGATTAAAATAGTTAGGAGTTCAAATAATAGCGCTTGATTCACTGAGTGTTCATAGACTAAAACGACCTTCGTAACTCAATTAGAACCGAAGATATGATTACTTCAATGTTGGAAAAAGTTGAAAAAAGCAAATAATTTGAGAAAGGTTTAATTTAAGTGATTTGTAATACTTGATGACAAAGCTGTGCATAAATACCTTTTATTTAAAAAAAGGATGAAGAAAATCGGCCGGATAGTATGGCCGGACGGACTCGGATAAATTTTCGTCAATATTTTTAATAATATACATGATTGCATCAATGAGATAAAATTGGAAAAAGTTCAAGAAATCAAATAATTTGAGGAAGGCGGAAGTTAAGTGATTTGTAATACTTGATATTAAATCCGTACATGAATAACTTTCATTTAATAGTGGTATGAAGGAAATCGACCGGATAGAATGGCCGGGCGGACTCGATTAAATTTTCATAATTATTTCTAATGTTCGCTTCGGCACTCATAACATACCTCAGAATCAACCAATTTAAATATTTAAGACCTCAAAAGATATAGCTTGATCCACTGAGTGCTCTTATACAAAAACGAACAGTGTAACTCAATTACAACTAATGATATGATTGCTAAAATGATAAAATATTTTGAAAAAATGAGATGAGATATCGTATGTCCACTCATAACGTTCCTCAGAATCATCCGATTTGAATAGTTAAAGCTCAAATAATAGCGCTTGATTCACTGAGTGTTCTTAGACTAAGACGACCTTCGTAACTCAATTACAACCGAAGATATAATTACTTCAAAGTTGGAAAAAGTTGGAAAAAGTTGAAAAATCAAATAATTTGAGAAAGGCGTGATTTAAGTCATTTGTAATACATGATGAAAAATCTGTGCATGAATACCTTTCATTTAAAAAAAGGATGAAGAAAATCGGCCGGATAGTATGGCCAGACGGACTCGGATAATTTTTCATCAATATTTTTAATAATATAGATAGCTTCAATGTGAAAAGAAGTTGGAAAAGGTTGAAGAAATCAGATAATTTGAGGAAGACAAGAGTTAAGTGATTTGTAATACTTGATGTTAAATCCGTACATGAATAACTTTCATTTAGTAGTGGTATGAAGGAAATCGACCGGATAGAATGGCCGTACGGACTCGGTTAATTTTTCATAACTATTTCTTATATTCGCTTCGGCACTCATAACATTCCTCAGAATCAACTAATTTATATATTTAATACCTCAAGAGATGGGGCTTGATCCTCTGAGAGCTCTTAGACCAAAACGAACAGTGTAACTCAATTAGACCTAATGATATGATTGCTAAAATAATAAAATATTTCGAAAAAATGAGATGAAATATCGTATGTCCACTCATAACCTCTCCTCAGTATCTTCCGATTAAAATAGTTAGGAGCTCAAATAATAGCGCTTGATTCACTGAGTGTTCATAGACTAAAACGACCTTCGTAACTCAGTTAGAACCGAAGATATGATTACCTCAAAGTTGGAAAAAGTTGGAAAAAGTTGAAAAAATCAAATAATTTGAGCCAGGCGTATTTTAAGTTATTTGTAATACTTGATGACAAATCTGTGCATGAATACCTTTCATTAAAAAAAAGGATGAAGAAAATCGGCCGGATAGTATGGCCGGACGGACTCGGATAAGTTTCCATCAATATTTTTAGCCTACTTTTCATATTTTGCAAAAATGAGTAAAAAGTAGACTTATGAGATCGGGCAAATGTGTGTCTGTCTGTCTGTCTGTCTGTCAGTCTGTCCTTCTGTATGTCTGTCTGGCTGTGTGTGTGTCCCCCCCTATCAACTCCTAAACGGCTGCAGCAATCGAAACAAAATTTGGTAGGAGTAAATATCTACACCTGAATATCTCACGGCCATATTTGAAAATGATGTCAGTGCTACCAACTGCTAAAAAATCGCAATGAAATTTGAGCTCCATGTTGGATATCTTGGAAAGTATGAATGGGAGCTATTTCAAAATTGGTACACGTACAGACCATAATATTTCAGTTTAATTTCCAGGAGGCCAAACATGGCAGTGTTGCCAAAATGATTAAAAACCTCCTGATAGGTCCAATTTTTAAATGCATATAACTTCTACACTATCAATTGAAATTCAACCAAATTTCGTATGTAGTATGTGTACATAACCAGATTTGACTGAGCGTATTCTTAAGACCTACCAGGGCTGCCAACTGTTAATAAATGCTCCTAATTTATTTTATCCAAATACCAATATATCAGAAAGTATGCAAGCCGACAACTTTAAACTATGCACACGTATAGTACCTGACATTCTATATTAATTTGGAGTAACTTATATACGTCAGTGCTACCAACATGATTCTAAGCCTGCTGACAGGTCCAACTTTAAATACATGCAACTTCCATACTATCATTTGGATTTCAACCAAATTTCGTATGTGTTATGTGTACCATAACAGATATGACTATGCGTATTCTAAGGAGCAACCAGGGCTGCCAACTGTTAATATGTGCTGTCCCTATTTTTGTTACCCTAATATCAATATATCAGAAAGTATGCAAGCCAATAGCTCTAAAATTTGCACACGTATAGTACCTGGCATTCTAGGCGAATTTGGAGTAACTAATATACGTCAGTGCTGCCAACATGATTCTAAGCCTGCTGATAGGTCCAATTTTAAAATGCATGTAACTTCTATACTAACTAATGGATTTCATTCAAAATTGGCACAACAATAGATCACATTATTTCAGATTATTTCTGACCAATACATGCATGACATTGTTGCCAACATAATTTTACGCGCGCTGTTAGATCCAATGTTTAACTGCATGTAACGTCCATGCGATTCATTGGACTTCAACCAAATTTTGTATTTTGTACCTTAAGAGATGGAACTAAGAATATATTCAGTCATCAGGGCTGCCAACTGTAGTGCTCTATTAGGATACATTATGCCAGGTATACAGTATTTCGAACTAATTGGAAATTTCGATATTAGCAACTTAATTTCGTCATTATTCTAGATAGGTTCATATTCTGCCGAATAATCATTGGCATGAAAAGTAGGCTGTATAGTTCTTATCGGAACTTCTTGTTAATAATATAGATAGATGATTGCATCAATGAGATAAAATTGGAAGAAGTCCAAGAAATCAAATAATTTGAGGAAGGTGGAAGTTAAGTGATTAGTAATACTTGATATTAAATCCGTACATGAATAACTTTCATTTAATAGTGGTATGAAGGAAATCGAACGGATAGAATGGCCGGACGGACTCGGTAAGTTTTCATAATTATTTCTAATATTCTCTTCGGCACTCATAACATTCCTCAGAATCAACCAATTTAAATATTTAAGACTTCAAGTGATAGAGCTTGATCCACTGAGTGCTCTTAGACCAAAACGAACAGTGTAACTCAATTACAACTAATGATATGATTGCTAAAATGATAAAATATTTTGAAAAAATGAGATGAAATATCGTATGTCCATTCATAACCTTCCTCAGTATCATCCGATTAAAATAGTTAGGAGCTCAAATAATAGCGCTTTATCCACTGAGTGTTCATAGACTAAAACGACCTTTGTAACTCAATTAGAACCGAAGATATGATTACTTCAAAGTTCGAAGTTGGAAAAAGTTGAAAAAATCAAATAATTTGAGAAAGGTGTAATTTAAGTGATTTGTAATACTTGATGACAAATCTGTGCATGAATACCTTTCATTTTAAAAAGTAATGAAGGAAATCGACTGGATAGAATGGCCGGACGGACTCGGTTAAGTTTTCATACATATTTGTAATATTCGCTTCGGCACTCTTAACATTCCTCAGAATCAACCAATTTAAATATTTAATACCTCAAAAGATAGAGCTTGATCCATTGAGTGCTCCTAGATCAAAACGACCTCCGTAACTCAATTAGAACCGAGGATATGATTACTTCAAAGTTGGAAAAAATTGGAAAAGTTGAAAAAATCAAATAATTTGAGAAAGGCGTAATTTAGGTGATGTGTAATACTTGATGAAAAATCGGTGCATGAATACCTTTAATTTAAAAAAAGGATGAAGAAAATCGGCCGGATAGTATGGGCGGAGGGACTCGGATAATTTTTCATCAATATTTTTAATAATATAGAAAGCTTCAATATGAAAAAAAATGGAATAGGTTCAAGAATTCAGATAATTTGAGGAAGGAAGAAGTTAAGTGATTTGTAATACTTCTATATTAAATCCGTACATGAATAACTTTCATTTAATAGTGGTATGAAGGAAATCGACCGGATAAAATGGCCGGACGGACTCGATTAAGTTTTCATAATTATTTCTAATATTCTCTTCGGCACTCATAACATTCCTCAGAATCAACCAATTTAAATATTTAAGACTTCAAGTGATAGAGCTTGATCCACTGAGTGCTCTTAGACCAAAACGAACAGTGTAACTCAATTACAACTAATGATATGATTGCTAAAATGATAAAATATTTTGAAAAAATGAGATGAAATATCGTATGTCCACTCATAACATTCCTCAGAATCATCCGATTTGAATAGTTAAAGCTCAAATAATAGCGCTTGATTCACTGAGTGTTCTTAGACTAAGACGACCTTCGTAACTCAATTAGAACCGAAGATATGATTACTTCAAACTTGGAAAAAGTTGGAAAAAGTTGAAAAAATCAAATAATTTGAGAAAGGCGTAATTTAAGTGATTTGTAATACTTGATGACAAATCTGTGCATGAATACCTTTCATTTAAAAAAAGGATGAAGAAATTCGGCCGGATAGTGTGGCCGGACGGTCTCGGATAAGTTTCCATCAATATTTTTAATAATATAGATGACGAAGTATTTGCTATTTCAATCTCCCATGCTTTTAAGCTTGCCGGATCAAACTTGGAAATAATTAAATGAATTAAGAATAAATCCCAATGCTCGACTGGCTGTTTCAGTTTTGCCAATGCTCTAACATGTAACTGAGCTGTATCCCCTAAGACCCGTAATGTTGACAGATTGTCAGCACGTAAGGAAGGTAGGTTAAATAAAGCCTGTAGGTGTCTTTGAATGCATAATATTTCATTGTCATGTCGACCGTTAAGTAAATCTATGGCTATATTATAATTTTCTGCTGTTAAGGGAAGTTCTTTAATAAGTTGAAGGGCCTTCTAACACAGATTTCAAATAGTGGAATTTTTGAATTACTGGAATTGCCGTGTTTTCATGCATTAGTGAACAAAACAATTCAAAAAATGATTGCCACTTGTCTTCTTTCCAAAAGAAGCGTGGAATTTCAATTTTAAGTAATAATGGTTTTATATTGTTCCCATTATTAACCCTCCCTAGAGTTTCTTCTGCCCTTAACTCCATTGTCAAACCGCGAACTAGGGCTACGGCCTGAGCGTGTGTTTCAAAATAATTATTTTCAACATCTTCTCTATCTAATTGTTGGTCTGGACTTTTAATTTTAATTGCAAGCTCTACGAGACCATACTTTTCGTAAGCTTGCTCGTAAGCTTTCAAGCGCTGGGAAATGATGTCAAGATTTTGTTCATCCTTAGGTAAGGAGGCTAGATATTTTTAGAAACGGGTAAGCTGGTCCTTGTAGGCAGCTCGGGAATTTAACAACTTATCATCTATCGTTATCGGCATGGCTGGACGTTGGAATGGCATACTCACCACTTCTGCTTGGGTCGCCAGGCTAAGACCTGATTTCCGGAAATAAGCCTGTTTGCACTGGTTGGATGGGACTGTTCACGTCCCCCAGCAGATCGGTGTCCGGACAGTTCCCCACACTGACACTTCCACTCACTGCCCAAACTACTGACACTTCCACACAGCCCTTGGACGTGGCTACCTGTTTAATGACTCAGAAATAATCTCGACTGACATTTCCACACACATCTCCCCTCTCCCCCAAGGCTACTATGGAAAATATCAAGTTGACTACTTCGTTGACAACTGGCTAGATAACCAAGACATTCCAATCGAGATGTGGACAAACGACTCAACAATCTTGTCGGGAGACCTCACCCCAAATTAAAAGAGGTTGTCAAAGTGTTCAAGACGGAAGCTGAGAAGACAAACTGCGCATTTTTAAAGGCCGAGCTCAACATGGAAGGAAAAAAAAAGGAGACGAAAATATGTCCAACTGGACGGACGGATTGAGATCATTCAGAAAAAGTTCGAAAATGACAACAATATGAAGTAGGTTAATATTATTGTTGAACAAATATGACAAAAACAAAAACAAACAAACAAACAAAAATAAATAAAAATCACAAAACAACAGACGAAGCGTAGAAAGCTGATATTAAACGCGCCAAAATGATAACAACACCAAACTGATCGGTTTTGTTATTATTTTGCCAGTCCACAGCCTGGATAAAGTGTGATGGAAATCAGACTCTGCATTTATTTTATTTACGGTAATTACACTACATAACAATTATATTTTCGAGGCCGTGGTATGTAATGAAGTACATAGACCGAGCGCTTTTCTTCACTCCAAATGAGTATTATGTTAAGGTGCATTGTCTCAGGTGCGGCAGTAACGATGATCACTGAAGCCTATAGCCTTAGGGGTGGGGGGATGTGTGTGGAACTGTCAGTCGGGAATATTTCTGAGTCATTAAACAGGTAGCCGCGTCCAAGGACTGTGTGGAAGTGTCAGTATTTTGGGCAGTGTGTGGAAGTGTCAGTGTGGGGAACTGTCATGTAATCAGCAGATCTCCTGCGTTTAGCCGCGGTAAACTGAAATATACAAAATATATAAGATTACACAGTTTTTTTTAATGTAAATATATGGTCTCAGGGTGAAGATAACGGATTAGATCCAGGGTCGAGGTACTACTGGAGGAAGGAATCCCGGGTTTCAGGTACCATGGAATTGGAGGTCGTAATGCGTCTTGAACAATCCTCCGCAACAGGGATTTCGACAGATAGACAAAATATAGGAGTGACATAAGGATAAGGGAAAAATATGTGATAGACCACAGTTAGAAATTACCTTTGGTTTATTCTCATGTTGACAAATTATAATTAGAAATTGCAACAAAGCTAACAAAGCTAATAAGGAGTAAACCAACAAGAATGATGAAGTTCAACTTCAAGAAAAAAGACCTCTTAATGACTCGCAGAGGTTAAAATGATTAACAATAAATAACAATTAATATTCCAACAATTGTGAGAAGCCCTAGGTAGTTTAAAAAATCATAACATTGAAATTTAAGAGTTCGTAGATGTTTGATAACTTATCCTGAATGGCTCGTGATTGGCGTTTGTTCTTATTCCATTGGTCTTTTAATATAGCAATGAGGCGGCCGTGGCTTGCACAAAAATCCCCTGTTAGGCCATCCAATATCTCGGCCATCCTCCAATCGTGGGCAGATTGGAGTTCCCACAGGAACTCGGTAGTCGTTCAGTGAGGCGGCAGTGGCCAACCGCATCCCAGCCAGAGAAATCAGTGGTAATTTTGCCTCGACCACGAAGCAGGCCAAGAACCCCAGGTAGGGATTCTAGATGATGTTGAAAGGAGAACTTCCTCCTCGAGTTGACGAGACTGGTAGGATCTTGAAGTGACATCTAAAAATCTCATGTAGAGTCCAGGACCGTGGCCCGCCAGAGTTCCAGGCGGGATCCCTGTAGAATCCAACAGATTCAGAATGACGATTCACGAATGACAATTCAGGAGTGACCATCCGGGAAAGATCACTCGGAATATATATCCAAAATGACGTCACAAGATGATACGTCGCCAAGATAGGGAGGGAGAACCAACAAGCTTATCACCGGTCCGACACGGAGAACGCCCAGTTGACCCACAGTGGAAATGAACCATTCCAGATTCAAACTTTGAATAGTACGGAACTGCTCTACAACACTCCGAGCAGATGGTAAGTACATTGAACAAAATAAGTAATTAAATATACATAACATGTTTTATATGTGTAACCGTGATCCCACTGCATGGAAGAAAACAATAATAGGATAATGGGGCAGTCAAAATAAAGAGTATTTCACACCCGAAGGGAAATACACATAAACACAAACAAAGCTATTCGCCAAAGCGAAAATGCAGGGAGGGGAGGGAGGAACGATGCAGTGGGAAAAAACAGGAGCTAGGCTCCGTATGGTAAAGGAGGTGATTGGCCTGAGAAAATAACCAGCAAAAGTTTTTAGTTTTACCACGTGGACCCTACCATCTCTGCCAGGAAAGCACTCAACAACCATACCCAAATTCCACACAAGAGGGGAACTGGGATCTTTCATAAGCACCAAGTCCCCTACCTGACGGTTAGAGCAGGAAACTCGCCATTTACCACGCTGCTGAAGCAAACCGAGGAATTCCAACCTCCAGCGACGCCAAAAATTATCGCACAAGCTTTCAATTTTGCGCCAAGAAATTGTTAAGAAGATTCAGAATTAGAATATAACAATGGGGGAGAGGCAGTCAATGGACTTCCAATAAGGAAATGGCCCGGTGTTAATGGCAGAAGATCTGAAGGGTCATTGGATAAGGGAGATAAAGGTCGAGAATTAATTATGCCCCCAATAAAATTATTAAGGAATTAAATTCTTCATGAGAGAGGGGGCTGCCGCCACAAACTCGTCTAAGGTGCTTCTTGGTGAGTTTAACACAAGACTCCCAACGCCCACCTTGATGAGGTGCATAAGGGGCAATAAAGTGCCACTTGAAATTTCTCAGGTGAGCATAATCAGTAATCTTTTCTAACGCTGAATTATGAGTAAGAGCTCTCTTAATTCGTTCAGAAGCTCCGACAACATTTTTAGCATTATCCGAAAACACTTCTGAAGGAAGACCTCGGCGGGCAGAAAATCTGGCAAAAGCTGCCAAAAAAGTAAGCAGTAGAGGCATTGGTAACCAGTTCTAAGTGAACTGCACCGGTAACCATGCATACAAAAAGAGAAATATATAGTTTTCCAGAAACACATTTTTTAGCTTCAGGAGAATTTATTTTACAAAGGAAACGGAATAATCCACCCCCGTAAAGGTAAAAGGTCTGGCAGGCTGCCGATCTAAACGTGGGAAGATCACCCATGAGCTGAGCGGTAAATTTAGTGTTGGATTTAAAACATGGAATACACTTACGGATAACAGAGGTGACTTCATGCACTCCGTGTATGGGCCAATACCTTTCACGAATGACAGAAAGTAATGTGCGAGTGCCAGCATGAAGATGCTGGTAATGATACTGGCGAATAATTAAAGAGGTGACATAATGCTTTGAGGTAAGAATAATTGGATGTTTTTTATCCTCAGAAAGTTCAGACAAAGATAAACGTCTTCCTACCCTTAGCAAACCATCAGCATCCAAAAAAGGGGCGAGTGAAAAAAGCCTACTCGATTTCATAAGGGATTGACCTTGAGACAAGGTCTGACATTCGTCAGGGAATATTTCCTTTTGAGTAATCCATAAGACTTTTATAGAGGCTAAACCTAGCTCGGAAAGGGTTAAATATGGTTTTGGAAATAGGGGTTGATCTGCAACAAAATATTTCCTTCGAAGGAGATAAGCCATAACCCTTACCAACTTATGGAAAGAGGAATATCGCTGCAAGAGAAGGGGAGAGTCGCAAACGATTAAAGAGCATCCTGTAATCTTCCCAGCATCCGGCGAGTCTGATAATTCTGGAAGAGGAAAATTTGGCCAAGTGGAAGGCTCTTGAACAAGCCAACTGGGACCGTGCCAGTATAATTTCAGGTTAGCCAACATGCGATATGAACAACCTCGTGAGATGACATCTGCAGGATTTCCCTTGCCAGACACATGATGCCATTGTTCAAGATTAGATAACTGTTGAATTTCGGATACTCTATTAGCTACAAACACCTGCCAGTGAGATGGAGGTTTGGCAATCCATGCCAACGTGATGGTTGAGTCACTCCTAAAATAAGTTTTGATAAATCGAACTTTTAAAGATTGACGGATTTTGACCGATAATTCAACCGCCAGAAAGGCAGAACAAAGTTCCAGGCGTGGCAAATATAAAGTTTTAAGAGGGGCGAATTTAGATTTGGCGCAAATTAAATTGGAAAAGAAATACGATTGAACATAATTAAGGCAAACGATATAAGCACAACATCCATAAGCTTTCAATGAGCTATCAGCAAAAACATTAAGTTCATATCCTCCGCAGGAAGGAAAGGGGATAATCACTCGTGGGATAATAACAATGGAAAGATCTTCCAAACTATTTCTATAAGAAATCCTTTTTTTTTTATACCGATGGAAATGGTTCATCCTAGCCAGTTTTCAAGGACCAAAGGTCATGCATAAAAAGCTTCACCGTGACGATGACTGGCGCCAAGAATTGGAAAGGGTCAAATATCTTTGCAATCTCAGACAACATTTGCCGCTTAGTTTCCGGTTGGAAGTCCCTGAGATTAATTTTGAAAAAGAAACGATCCTTTTGAGGACTCCAATAGATGCCTAGAGTTTTGATAGAATTACTTTCTTGGAGAAGTTCTACTGAATCATTATAGATTGAATTTAACGGAAATTTAGAAAGGAATTTCTCCGAATTAGAATTCCATTTACACAGGGAAAATCCACCTCCCAAAAGCATGTCTGTCAAATCTTTCGAGACTTGAAGTGCTTCGGATACTGACTCAAAGGAATGAAGAAAATCATCAACGTAAAATAATGATTTTAACACTTCAGAAGCTTTAGGAGAGTACAGCGGCCCATCCTGGTCAGCAAGTAATTTCAACGTACGTATGGCTAAAAGAGCATAAGGTTTTAGTCCATATGTTAGTGTTTTTAAACGAAAAATCTTGACAGGCTTGGTAGGCTCGTCGCACCAAAGAATTCTCTGAAGATCGCGCTTGATCAATCAAAATGTGTCTATACATCTGTTTGATATCGGATATCACTGCGATAGGGAACAAGCGATAATTCATTAAAACAGAAGAGATGTCAGATTGAATTGAGGGACCAGGTAATAAAGTATCATTCAGAGAAGTACCGTTGGCATCCAAAGCAGAGCCATTAAAGACTACTCTTATGTTTTCCTTTAACATTTCATTCTTCCAAACAGGATGGTGATTAAGATAAATGACTTCAGATGGGGTATATGAAGCATCCTCTCTCCTAGTAACAACCTCCATTTGATCGAGCGCCTTATATTCTTCCATAAAGGTAGAATATTGAGTTTTGACAACAGGGTCACGTTTAAATTTGCTTTCAACAGCATAGAGTGCTGTAAGAGCTCTAGGGTATGTTTCAAGTAGAAGAGGAAGATTATCCACGCGTAGCATGGTTACAACAAATCTACCCTCTGTAGTGCGTGTAATTGTTTCGCAAAACAGTTTTTCACACATTTCATTTTCAACTGAGGAGGTGAAACTGAATATAGGCTATAGTTTCAAATTTCCAAAATCTTTCTAAGTTTTGATCAAGACTTGTATTAACAAAATGACATAGTGAGAAATTTTGAAATGACTTACGATGGACTTGATCCGTTACTAACCAGCCTAATTTGGTATGATGAGCGAACACTCCTGGTGATAGTTTGACTTTAGAGGTAAGGAGACATTGCCAAAATACATGGTCACTGAGAATTATGTCTACTGGAGCGCTTGTATTAAATGTCGGATCTGCCAACTGAATGTCATGAGGAAATTGCCAATTTCTAATCTCAAAAGAAGTGCTAGGGGTATTACTGCCAATAGTATCAATGGCAAGACAATTCAACTGTAATGTTGTATGACAATGAACAGCATCTTAGATATGAATTCTAACAAAATGCAAAGATTTAACATTGCTATTGTTGATACCAGTAACCTGAATCAATGTAGGTTGTTTTGAAAGACCAAGTTTTTTAATAAGGCGCTCACGTATAAAGTCTTGAGTGGCGGCATTGTCAAAAAAGGCACGTGCTTCGTGCCATCTACCAGAAGAATCTTGAACTTTCAATAACTCGGTTGACAGCAGCACCTGGGAACTACGAATCGAGCTAGAGCTCTGGGTATAAGATTGAGCATTGGCTACTGGGGATGTATCTTTAGAACTTCCAGGGGAAGGAGCCTGAAGTATGATGTTAAGCCTTGAAATGTGTACAAGTAATTTTGGATATACAATCAGACAACATATGCCTATCTGACAGACAGTTGAAGCAATATCTGTTTTGAGCTATTATTTTGCGTCTTTCGTCAGTAGAAAGAGCTTTAAAGTCAACACAGGAATATAACCTGTGAGGTTTTCTGCAGATAATACAATCTGTTGAGTTATGTGAAACAGTAAAGACAGCAGATTTGACTGGTTTGACAACATTATATTTGTTATCTGTACTACCTGACGTATGACAGGCCCCTGCCGAGAGAACTTGTCATCTGTTGTTTATGAATGCAAGCAAAGAATCATAGGTATATGACGAAGTATTTGCTATTTCAATCTCCCATGTTTTTAAGCTTGCCGGATCAAACTTGGAAGTAATTAAATGAATTAAGAATAAATCCCAATGCTCGACTGGCTGTTTCAGTCTTGCCAATGCTCTATCATGTAACTGAGCTGTATCCCTTAAGACCCGTAATGTTGACAGATTGTCAGCACGTAAGGAAGGTAGGTTAAATAAAACCTGTATGTGTTTTTGAATGCATAATATTTCATTGCCAAATCGACCGTTATGTAAATCTATGGCTATATTATAATTTTCTGCTGTTAAGGGAAGTTCCTTAATAAGTTGAAGGGCCTTCTAACACGGATTTCAAATAGTGGAATTTTTGAATTTCTGGAATTGCCGTGTTTTCATGCACTAGTGAACAAAACAATTCAAAAAATGATTGCCACTTGTCTTCTTCCCAAAAAAAGCGTGGAATTTCAATTTTAGGTAATAATGGTTTTATATTGTTCCCCATTATTAACCCTCCCTAGAGTTTCTTCTGCCCTTAACGCCATGGTCAAACCGCGAACTAGGGCTAAGGCGTGAGCGTGTGTTTCAAAATAATTATTTTCAACATCTTCTCTATCTAATTGTTGTTCTGGATTTTAATTTTAATTTCAAGTTGTACTAGCTCATACTTTTCGTAAGCCTGCTCGTAAGCTGTCAAGCGCTGGGAAATGATGTCAAGATTTTGTTTATCCTTAGGTAAGGAGGCTAGTTTTTTTTTGGAAACGGGTAACCTGGCCCTTGTAGGCAGCTCGGGAATTTGACAACTTATCATCAATCGAAATCGGCATGGCTGGAAGTTGGAATGACTCACTCACCACTTCTGCGTGGAGCTTTCCGGAAATGAGTCTGTTTGCACTGGAAGGATGGGATTGTTCACTTCCCCCGGCAGATCTCCTGCGTTTAGCCACGGTAAGCTGAAATATACAAAATATATTAGACTAGCAGGTACCCGCGGCTTCGCCTGCGATCAAGACAATGGGGACGATGCATTATTGCTGATAATTGGTCTATTCTATTACAGCAATCGCGGCTACAGGTGGGTCCATTCTAATTCTGAATATTCTGATACATACAGTATATTGATATGAGCAGCAAAGTGGGAATTTTATAGAGTTGTGAAAGTCTGCAGGGTTCGATGTTACATAATGTTAACACATTTTAAAATTACGTTTTTGGTTTTGCCATCTTCTGCTGAGACATAACGATTTTTTGTGCGGATGCTTTGAGAACGCCACATACAGTTGCCCATGGGAAAAAATGGTTTTGTCTAAATGTACATTGCTCCTGTTAAGTGTGTGTCATTACGCTTTGTTAAAGGAATTGCGAATATTGTTTGAAGAGGGAACTGCACTCTCGCGCACTGGAATGGCAACTCTATCGGAATATGGGGAATTAAAAGTATTCATCCTTAAGCTATTCTAGGTGTATATTTGCCATACGTATTGATGATTTGAACGTCAACATATCGCTATTAATAGACCTATAGTAAAATATCTCTCACCTTGGCCGCTGATGTACATTATGCAGTCTCTTCCAGTGTTACATCCCAGGGATTGAAATTCTCCAACAACCCTTTTGCCTCACATGCCTCTCTAAGTAATTAAAATTCCTGATTGTTGTTGTTTGAGTCTTCAGTTTTTTAACTGGTTTGATGCAGCCCTTCATGTCTCCCTTTCTTGAGCTAATCGTTTCATCTCTACATAGCTACCACACCCTACATCCGAGGCAATCTGTTTAACCCTGATTTACCCCTACAGTTCTCGTCCTCGACCCTCCCATCCATAACTAAGCTTGCTATTCCTAGGTGTCTTAATATGTGTCCTACCCTCCTATCTCTCCTCTTTATTAGCAGTCGCCAGAAACATCTCTCCTCTCACACTCGTCTTAATACCTCTTCATTTGTTACCCTATCTACCCATCTGATCATCATTCTCCTGTATCACCACATTTCAAAAGCTTCAATTCTCCTCTTTTCTGCTGCACCATTAGTCCATTAGTCCAACTCAGCAACTTTTCTAGGTATAAGCCGTGCCTTGTGCGGTGTTTCAATGGCCGTGAAAGACAAAATACCAACTTGATTGAAATAAGTTTGCC
Source organism: Meconema thalassinum (assembly GCA_946902985.2). Lineage (NCBI taxonomy): Eukaryota > Metazoa > Arthropoda > Insecta > Orthoptera > Tettigoniidae > Meconema > Meconema thalassinum. Next base: position 104,540,764 of record OX336398.1, read on the forward strand.
CAATTCCTCAGAAAGAGTAATTAAGAAAAAATTATAATTTAATGTGACAGCCGGTAGAATACGACACATACTTCTGTGAATATGGGTTGCGGATCACGGTAAAAAAAACGAAAAAGAGCAGATCAATATTGGTAAACAGAAATATTCAGTTAACAAAAAACAAATTTATAAAGAAAATGAAAGAATACCGTGCAAAATAGAAAGCATCTTAACATTGTAAAAAATCCTCTCGGCACGCCGGAAGGCGGAGGTAGATTTCACCGGGCAAACTAGGGGATAGGCTATTGGCAAAATATGCAGGTTTTCGTGGAAGGATCAGACCTCATTTATTGCGAGAAAGTATTTTACAATGTAATTGAAGCTCAATTAACTTTTCTTTCGTATTACTATGCATATATTTAACATTTTATTGTCTTAGTGGGACGGTAACCTTCCTGTCATTTGGGGTCCATTTTTATACTTGTGGTCACACCGTCCTTAAGCAAGGTTTGGAACTGATGTGTAACTATCTTATAGTCTGTTACTTCTTCACGTCAAATTTTATCTCCCGCAGAGATGTTGGTTAGTTCCTCAGTTTAGGGCTGCGACAACGCGGTCATGTAACCGCGTGTACTTTGGGTGTGTGTAGAATCTGTCTGATAAACGGTGTTAATTGTGATGGCTGTATTAGTGTGTAATTCAGGTAAGGACTGCAGACGGTCAATTTCAAGTAGTAGTTCCTAATGTTGGTACCAAATATACCGTCAATGACACCTAGCTGTGAACTTGGCTACTAGATGCCACCGCAACCAGTAACTTGCAACGATCGATGGATTTCCCCTATGAAAGAAAGCATACTGAGCGATTTTCAGTGCTCTTTGAAAATCCTACGACTTCGGCCGGCTTTGAACCTGCGACCTTGGGCATAGAAGTTCAGCATGCTACCAGCTAGGCTACGTCACCGAAGCCGCTTCCCACATAGTCAGATAGAAAACTGAATGTGATCTCGTTGACATGGCAACATCTGATAGCTCATCCCTCATCAATTTAGAAGCGTTGGCATGGTAACCTCTGATGGCTCTTGGCATTTTCTTCTAATTCCGAAATCATTTTTCTCATCCCTTGGCGTAATGGTGGGTTGTATAAAAATTATTTCAGCCAAACGTTTTAGACAATTATTAGGGGAATATTGTCCATTTTGTACGGTTTTGATATTGTGCCTATTAAGAGAGATATGATTAATGTTTCCCGAAAAACCCACTTTTTTCCACCCCATTGGTCAATGGTTGGTGCTATCAAAAAACTTTTTAAACATAAATTTTTGGCACTTATCCGACACATAATATGAACTTTGAAGGGATTCGATATTTCACATATTAAGAGAGTTATAGTGATATATCACTTTTCGAAAAAAGCCCCCATTTTTACCCCCTTCGACCGATTTTACCCATTAACGAACTCGACCGAGATTTTATAGGGATACATATTATGTAAACAATTCAAAGGGATTGGTGCAAAATTACGGCAGTTATCGTGTCCACAAGAAACTGGTATATATATATATATATATATATATATATATATAAATTATATATATATATATATATATATATATATATATATATATATATAAATTATATATAAATCTTTGAACTGACAGTGGGTTTGGGGTCTGGGGGATATGAAACGCGAAGATATGTCGAAATTTTCCGGAAGTCGAAACATGGTACTGCGCCCGAATTCACCAATCAGTACCTATATCCGCTGCACTATAAAGGATTTCAGACATGTAAATACCCAGCTCACAAACTTACCATGCCTACTAAGTAGAAATTGGGAATTTCAGGAACACACAGGATAGATATTATTCGTAAGAAAATAGTACTACCAGCCTAGGTACAAATTTCTACTATCTTTTAAATTTAGAGCAAATCGAGAAACTCCAATCTCGAGGGGTGATAAGGCTAATCTATAGTGAACGCCTGTATCTATACCTCGCAGTACTATTTTCGGCGATGACGACAATGAAAACGATGTCAGCTAAGATAAAAATTGACTGAATCGCTAAGGAGCGCCAACCGTTTATTGTGATAAAACAAGTACAATAAAACTGACGTCCTGTCTGAAAAACGTGTCTCCTTGACACTCCAATGAAAATAATCTCAAATTAAATTGCACGTGGCACTGATATATTAACCCCTCAAGCGTGATATTGTGAAACTCTGGGCTGCACCCACAACGTGCATTATTTCTAGCCTACTCCCAATGGTAAGCGCGGTGTCATATACATTTCGCTATAATTTCCAAACGCACTGGCAAAAGTTTTCAAAAAACACACACAATAAGAACAACATATAACATAATATTCTAAACTATTGATAACCTGGTTATCCCTGGTCAGCGGCACATCAATACTGGGACAATATCACAGTCGCCTAATGTGTTCGTATTTCTTGGCGTTCTATCACGAATTACATCGTCAGCGTCACTATCTTCACTGGAAGTTATAGCGAACTCATCCTCTATATCGCTGTCACACTCTGAATCACTTTCGTTGGCACTAATATCGAGCAAATTAGCTATTTCTTTGTCATCAATAACTGTGCCACGACCTGCCATGTTTACAAGCAAACTCACGGTCCGCAAAAGCGGGAACACGTGTGCAGAGATCTGAAAAATAAATGACTGTGAAGATATGCGACACCTCCTGGCAATAATAAGTAGCTCGAAGTGTAGCCAAAAGTTGCCTCTTCCTGCCATCTTACGACCAAATAAATTACTATTACGAAGTCCACGTAGCGGGCGTTTCAAATTCGACGGCGCACCCTTGCGCCGTACACGCTGTGAACGTAGCAGGCTAGTGGGCGCACCGTTGCGCCGTACACGCTAAGGGGGTTAAGAAGATTGTGAAACGGCGTGATATTAAGCATTACCCTATTTTATACAAATCCGTTTCATCTCTGAACCGTAGTTCCATATCCAAGACAAATTATTCAACATTAACTATGTTCATACGGTATTTACATTCATTTAAGGTTCGCACAAATAATACACTTTATTGTGTCGAAAGATCAAATTGTCTATCTTTCAAATGAGTCTTTACCTACTCAACTTTCGTAACAATCAAACAAACAAACACACACCGCAACTCTATCGGTTGAAAGTATAAATACTTGTCTATATCAATAGAACATGAGTGACAAACATTTAAGCTAAGCACTGTTCTGTTTTATCTTTTCCCACTTGATTATAAAAAGTTGAAAAATTCCTGAAATTCTTTACTGTGTTAATAATTCTCTGATAAACGTGAATACTAGAAGTGCATGGCATTTGACCTTCATTCTCACACTCCTCTTCCAAAATTATACAACAATCACATTATCTCTTAAACACCCTGTACAGAACTTTCCTTTAATACACTCAAATAACTTCACAATCGCTGCGATCAATACTTGAAAAACTTGAGACTACTCAGCCTCCTTTCGAAAAAATACGTAACTCATTTACGTCTACATCTCCTTTCTTGCACGGTATTTCAAATATAAACTTTCATTTCAATGCATTTTCTTATAAACTTTAACACTCTTCTCTATCCTTATACAACTTCGCCTCGTGCTTATAATTCCACTTCTGCAATAATAATTTCTGTACATCTACTTTTTGATCACCCTGTGATTTAACTTTCTTAACTCTTTCTTTCACGTGTTTAAATTCAGTTTTACATTTATTACAACCTTTAAAGAATTATCAGTAAGAATTCATATTTTTAACAAATGATATAAGTTTATCTTCCTTCCGTGAATATATTTGTTTAACAAATTTATCTAGGCTTTTTAATGCTCTAAATTATCATTGAACATATGTGTATAAAAGTTCTTGTAATACTTTCGTTTCTAGAAAATGTGGTTTATCAAGTTACAGCATAGATCTCCATATCTATCTGTCTCATTACTGTGAATCTAATATTCATTAGTTTAATCATCTATCAAACATTTTATTAATTTTTTATCAGACTTTGTGTCGTGTAACAATTCAATTTCGTTCATAATTGGTTGAAAGTAAATTTCTGACACTCGAATCAACATCATTAGTTGTCGAAATATTTTACACTTCGTGACATAACTTCTTAAATATGCGGTACTTAAATTTGCTTCAATATACTTTCTTTAATTCATTCACAATCATACTCCTTTAATTCGTTCAATATTATGCTCGTTTAAATAGTTCATTATACATTCTTTAATATGTTCATTGTACCTTCCATCGCTGCGCATAAAGCAGATTTAATTAGTTTAAATCTAACGCAAATATGAAAAATTCTACACGATTTTACTCTGAAATGACTTTAACGTTAATAACAGCGGTATGCAAAATTTCGTCCAAGTGACTGAAATTTTCAAACAACAAGAAAAATGACTCCTACGAAAATACGTAAAATTACTACTTTAAAATCTACATAACTTTAATTATACTGACAAAATTATACGGTTGGTCAATTGGATAAACACAGAACATAACTACAATTCTACGTAATATAAAGCAATCTCTTCTCTACCTTGAGTTGAATCTGGTCTTGGGAATACCTTCGTCTCGCCTGCCAAACCAAACTTGTCTCGGAGCGCATCGCCCACAGCTATGTAGACCGGTTGTGTCGGAACCAGCTGGACACTTCCCCCAGTGGAACAAGGTCGGTGACATGCTCGGGTGAGCGACCTTGCCGTGAAACAGGCTGCTCCGTCTGCTCTCCTTCTCCCGTTCACTGCAAGTCGTCCGGCTCCTCCTTCGATTCCCCCATCTCTTCAGAATTGACATCTCGTCTCAAGGTTGAAAAATCGTCGTTCATACAAGCGTTTGCGAGTATTTCAGATGTATAAGAACTCTTGTAGAAATGTAGAGGTTCGTTCTGTGATTTTGCGCATCACGTGGATGTTCTGCTGCGCCTTCCATAATTGTGAATTCTGGAATTCAACTGTTCATCTTTGTAGTTTCCACTTCCCTATGATGTAGCTTAGCACATGGTAATTCTCATTTCACTGATGATACATATAAGACTTCCCCGTTGCTGATTTATAACTTGCATTTTTAATGTATAATGTTCAAGTATGCGTTCGAACGTAATAATCGTAAATCTCTTCTTGTAGAAATGTTTTTCATACGACGTATAACAGCTTTGTATTTAAAACACTGTAATATTCAACTATATGCTGTTCTGTTCTGCGTGATAAATGTAGCTTGCTCCGCAAGTTACAGTCTTGCTGTACTGCATTCTTCTTCTCTTCCAACTTTATAAAGCGTGGCACTGTTATAACAAATACTGGCTTCTTCTCGAGGTCTTTACTCGATGAAATCTCAAATTGGAAAGAACTCCTCTGTCCGGTTCTCTGCGCTCGGCAAGTTACAGTCTCTGCCTCCCCTCTCGTGGTGTGACGTAACTTCTACCACCTCTCCTCTCAGTCCGTAGTTCGACCTTCGTCTCTTCTCCTCCTTCATGACGTAACTCTCGCTTCATGTGGCGTGATGTCTCTCGCAATGTAGACCTCCCTTCATGACGTATAACAAATATATCCATATTTAAATCATTCCTTCTTCTTGCCTTCTATAATTACATAAGATGCATAGTATTTCTCTAATTTCTACACAGATTTTCCCATATCTTTCGAATATTAATCAATAAAAGATTTTGATCCACTCTTTTATTTTTCCTGGGTCTTGGTTCATATCCAGATTTGTTCTTAGGTAATGGCCTTAAATAAATTCTGGCGCAGTACCCATTGCTATAGTTAGCTTTCTAATGAAATCTACCTAATAGCGTAAATATCCGAGAGCTCGCTCACAATAACCAGCTCAAAATAACGCTCATATCTGACCCCAAAAACTACCTCTATAAATAAAATATATCTCATTTTACACATATCAATGCGAGGAGCTATCTACGAACCCCGCGTTTTAAGGCCCTAAAACGAACGGTTTTCGATATATTGCCAGAAAACTATCCCCGGGTCTGCGAAATTGCATCGGTTGCCATAGTAACGTTGATTTGTTTCTCAGAGGGAACCCAGTTATTTGGGAATATCTCCGAAACCTTTCATTTTAGGAACTTAAAAAGTGTGTTTCGGGGTCCCTACAGGACCTCCGAGTATTGTTTCTCGTATCTGGCGGCTTAAAATGAGCTAATTCCGTTCTTTGTACCGACTGTCCTTGCTCAGTGCCAAAGGGCCGAAAAAGTCACTTACAAATTGAATTTTCAAAAACCGTTTCTTAGTGAGCCTCTACATACTCGGATCAACCAACATGCAAAATGTCCGCTTTCTAGGTCTAGTGGTTTGAGCCATGCGATGATGAGTTAATTTTGGATGCTCAGTGCCAAAGGGCCGAAAAAGGTCACTTACAAATAGAATTTTCAAAAACCGTTTCTTAGTTAGCCTCTACATACTCGGATCAACCAACATGCAAAATTTCAGCTTTTTAGGTGAAGTGGTTTGAGCCGTGTGGTGTAGAGTCAATTTTGGATTATATATAATACTAGCAGGTACCCGCGGCTTCGCTCGCGTCATAGTCGTGTCATATTGTTATACAATGAAATGCAGGTTTTATCCCGTTAACATCCCTTTATAACCTGAATATCCAAAAATCCCTCCTTATTGGCCATTTTCGACACACAACAAACATATCCCCAAAATATCATTCTTCTAACTTTAATAGTTTCGGTTGGTCGATGAGAGAGAATATCCAAAAATCCTTCCTTATGGGAAGTTTTTTTTTTCAGAATTTCACCCCTATCCAAAAATCCTTCCTTAGTGGACGCTTTCAACATACAACGAACATATCCACAACATTTCATGTTTCTAACTTTAGTAGTTTGGGCTGGGGGATGATGAGTCAGTCAGGACACTTTGTTTTATATAATAGACTAGCTGACCCGGCAGACGTTGTCCTGCCAATCAAAGAAAGTGTTGTAACTTTGTTCCTTGAAGTGCTTTTGAATACACAATATTTTTTCAATTTCTGTTAACTGCCTCTAAACTATCGTGAAATGAATTAACTAATCTAGAAACATTCGTGATAGCGTGCACAACAACTCTCCAATGTTTCATCGCAATCGGATAAATGCCATATAACGCATACGGGATTTTGTTTAAATGATTCGTGCGCAGTAACTCATTTGTTGAATCTACTCGTGCTCTACCAACTGTGAAATGGATTGACTAAGTTAGAAAGCTTCACGTAAGTGTACACAACAACTCATCAAAGTTTCATCGCAATCGATGAATAGTATATGAACGCATACGGGATTTTGTTGGAACGCTTCGCGCGTCGTCACTCATTTGTTACATCTACTCGTGCACTACCAATATTTTAAAATGGAGTTACCAAGTTGAACACCTTCCCTGGCGTGTACACAACAACTCATCACTGTTTCATCGGAATCGGATGAATGACATATGAACGCATACGGGATTTTCTTTAAACGATTCGCATGCCATCACTCATTTATTTAATCTAAACATGCGCTACTTATTAAAAACTGGATTTACTAAGCCAGAAACCTTTCCTGGAGTGTATACAACAATTCACCAAAGTTTCATCGCAATCGGATAAATGGTATATGAACACCTACAGTACAGGATTTTGTTGAAACGATTCTCGCGCTATCGCACATTTGGTGAATTTACTAAGCCAGCAACCTTTACTGAAGTGTACACAACAATTCACCAAAGTTTCATCGCAATCGGATAAATGGTTTTTGACGCATACGATACTTTGTTGAAATGATTCGCGTGCCGTCACTCATTTGTTGAATCTACTCGTGCGCTACCTATTGTAAAATGGATTCATTAAGCTAGAAACCTTCCGTAGGGTGTACTCAACATCTCACCCAAGTTTCATCGTAATCGGACGAATGGTATTTGAACGTATACGGGACCTTATTGAAACGCTTCGCGCGTCGTCGCTCATTTGTTGAATGTACTCGTGGGCAACCTCCTGTTAAATGGATTTACTAAGTTAGAAACCCCACGGCCGACTGAATGCGCTCATACCGGCCTAGACAATGAGACCTTTTTCATGAAATCTTGTTAGTTACTCAACTGCTCACACAGCGCTGTTAACCAAGCATTGCACGACTAAGACTTATCTCTACTTAGTGTAAAACGAAGTCCCCGATTCTTGGATATCACGGGTAATCTCGAGAACCACTGGATGGATTTTGATGCGGCTTTCACCATTCTGTACAGGTAATATCGAGGAAGATTTCTGTGGAAAATAATTTATTTATGATCAAAGGGAGCCAAGCAGTAACGATTTTAGATTTCAGTGAATAGGTCGAAGAAAGAACTTGACGTCCGTGCACTTTTTAAGCTTACGCGGGACAAACCGTTAAAAATATCAATATACTAGGAGTGTAAGAATTGTTCAGCATGAAAAATTGTACAAAAAAGTCCGTGTGAGCATATCTCTATCTTCGATACATCGCCCACTATAAGTGTTTTTAGTTTGGACGGGAGGGGGATTTGGCTTGCACCTCGCCATTCTTAAATTACGTCTGACAGGAATTCCTTGCACATTCATAACTGTTCCCGGGCGAAGCCGGGGCGGGTTGCTAGTGACACTATTATATTATCATTATAATTCCCACAATATCAAAATGCAAATTATATCACAAAATAAAATAGCGTGCTAATAAATCTAAGAGAAATTAGACATACCTTGCACCTCGTTACAGTTGAATTCGATCAGAATCACTCGGTTTTCATTAAAGTTTATGCATTTTTCTGCTGAACGGTTTGGAAGTTCGGAAACAGGAAACTAGGACTGTTATTTACTTCAAATATTCATTTTTGTATTTTTGTACTATTTGTGTTCGTGATTTCATTACATTGTCAGAATTACCGACAGTAGTGGCTACGCAGGCTAAAGCGCAGCGTTAGGCCATGGGGCCAAGATCTCTGCTGACTCGGTAGACGCGTGTGTTCGAGCCCCACCGTCGGCCGTCCTTGAAATGATTTTCCGTGGTTTCCCATTTTTCAACACCAGGCAAATGCTGGGATGGTACCCTCTAACAGGCCACGGCCGCTTCCTTCCACATCCTTGCCCAGTTTCATTCATCTTCATCCATTCCATCTCTCATCCTGACGCGCAGGTCGCCCACGGGCGTCGACTAGAAAGACCTGCACTCGGCCTCTCAGGAGGCCACACGAAAAAAAATGTCAGAATTAATACTTTAATTAGTAGGGTATACTATTCAGTGTACCTATTATAAATAAAAACCGTGAGGTTTCTCACCTCCCCATATTACGAAACCCGGTTGCCTAATACGGGGAAAGTGCACTTTTAAAGTTAGCAATAATATCAGAGGGTATTACAACATCAAACGTGCCCATATTTGTAATATACATAGTATATCGCCTGAGGTTTACATTGGTGAGAAAACCAAAATTATGCCGTTCCTTCTTATGTCTAATGTGAGCCCTATAAATAAACCTCCCCATATTCGGCGACTTTCCTCTACCCATTTTTAGAAGATACCTTATGCACTGGACAGCTGAATCCGTGATTAATTGTATAGGTAGCTTCGTAAGTCTCAGAACTCAGGAAGTCCTTTCTAGCAGCGTTACTAGCAGCTTTCAAAGTTTCAAGGTAAGAAAGAAAATATTCCTCTAGCCAGTTTAGGCGACTGACATTTAATGAGAAAAAATGCCCTTTATCTGGATTTCTAGACTGAATATGATGATATGTGATGCTTACGTCATGCATAGCGAACCATTTATTAACGTTTTTTTTTAATGGTTGCTTCTGCGTCCATGAATGTGTACGCTTCCGGGTGCATGCCTATATTTTCTTTCAGTGTACTAATGGCACCAATAACTTCTGACGAGAACACTTCCTTGGCACGCCGAACATTCATTTTTTCAAATTTAGTGGGTTCGATGGGTTTTATAGTGAGGTGTCTGATCGGTTTGACGATCTCACCCTTTTGCATTGTGTATAGTAATGACAAGTATTTCCCTGAAATTATTCCAGTACCATCAGTCATCTCTCGTTACAGAAACTGCGTTCTAATATTTTTAGCCTATTTTCAATTTTGAAAAAATAGGCTTATGAGATCACCTTTTGTCCGTGTGTGTGTGCGCGTGTGTGTGTGTGTGTGTGTGTGATTCGTGTGTGTGTCCCCCCCTAATAAAATCTAAACGGCAGGAGCGATTTCAATGAAACTCGGAAAGTTCATAGCACTATTCCCGGCGACCTCGACCGTGCCCTTCAAATTTTGTTACGACTCACCAATCCAACATGGCGGCTGTGCGAAATATTTCACCAGCATTCAATATCTCCGAAACTATTACCGATATTACCCTGACATTTTCTATGGTGATAGAGGGAACTACTATAAGTTCACTTATGTGACTTTTGAAAACCTGGTAATTACAAAACCAACATGGCGGCCAAGCGAATTTGCGACTTTTAAATAGACGTTTCGCGCGATTTGACCAACCAAACGCAATGAAACTTGGTACAGTATATGTTTATATACATTGTAATGCACCGACATCTAACTTCGTTCAATTGTTTACATAATCACAAGATGGCGGATGTGCGAAATATTTCACCGGCATTCTATATCTCTGAAACTATTAGCGGTATCTCCCTAAAATTTTGTACGAAGATAAGGGGCACTACTGGAAGTCCATCTATAAGATTTTCAAAAACCGGTTAACTACAAAACGAACACGGCGGCCAAGCGAATTTGAACAATATAAATAGACCTTTCTCGCGATTTAATGTTCCAAGCACACTGAAACCTGGTACAGGAAATATTTATACACATTGTAATCCACTGGTATCTAATTTAGTTCAATTGTTTACATAACCTAAAGATGGCGGCAGTGCGAATTTTTAAATTAAGTTTTTATTTCTTGTGATGTAGTCATGCGATCGAAGTGAAAGTTTGAATAATGAACCTACGCAATAATTTTCCTTTAATGGTACATGACTCTATGGCCTATACATTTAACAATCCAACATGGCGACCATCCGAAATATTTAGACGATACTGAATATCTACGAATCTATTTTAGTAATCAAACTGCATTTTTTAATGTTCATAGGGGCTATGAACTTAAGTTCACCTATAGGACTTTAAATAACCTGGTGATCACAAATCCAACATGGCGGTGACGCGAATTATAAATATTCACATGGACGTTTCTCGCAATTTAAACATCCGCGTGCAGTGACACTTGGTACAGTAAATCTTTATTCGATGTTAATCCACTGGCATCTAATTTATTTCAATTGTTTCCATAACCTCAAGATGGTAGCTGTGAAAAATTTTTAAATCTCCTTGTTTTTTCTTGTGTCTAATTATGCGATTGAAGTTTGAATACTACACGTTCACAATAATCTGCATGTAACAGTAAACTCTAGGACCTACATATATAAAATCCAACATGGCGACCATCCGAAATATTTAGTCGGTTCTCAATATCTACGAATCTATTACAGCAATCAAACTGAAATTGTGTATGTTGATAGTGGCAATTAACATAAGTAGGATATATGAAAATAGGCTGTATAGTTCTTCACGGAACTACTTGTTTTTTTTTTTTTTTAGAATGTGACAATTATCAAAACTAGGGAATACATTCCTAGGCTCGTCGTATGGGTGATTGACCATTGGTTGCAAATTCCCTCCCCCTAAATGCCTCATCATTGTAGTGTTAGTTTTGTGATTATCAGAGACAGTTATTATAATTAAGAAACCGCATTGTTCAACCTCGAGAATAACGTCCAGCAGGAGTTTATGTAAGTCCCGTCCTGACAGCTGCTTCGTGAAAAAGAAGGCACACGGTATCTGATAATTTGTCGAAAGATCTCTTAGCACAAAACACAACACACGATTAGCTGCTACTTGTTCCCCTCCCGTCCAAACTAAAAACACTTATAGTGGGCGATGTATCGAAGATAGAGATATGCTCTCGCGGACTTTTTCTTGTAGAATTTCTCACGCTGAACAATTCTTACACTCATAATATAATGATATTTTTAACGGTTCGCCCAGCGTAAGCTTAAAAAGCGCACGGACGCCAGGCTATTTTTTCGACCTTTTCACTGAAATCGTTACTGCTTGGCTCCCTTTGGTCATAAATAAATTATTTTCTACACAAATCTTCCTCGAGATCACCTTTACAGAATGGTGAAAGCAGCATCAAAATCCATCCAGTGGTTCTTGAGAATACACATTAAATATATGTACTGTACAGCTGATTCCTTATCGCGCCTATAATGGGAGGGGAGTGCGCTCTACCGGCAACGAGTAGAAACTTTCCAATTACATGTTATACATGGGTTCTGACTGGGAATGTCAAGGCCGGTATAGAGCGCAGCTCGTATTCAGTCGGCCGTGGAAACCCTCACGTAAGTGTACACAATATCTCACCATAGTTTCATTGCAATCGGATGAATTGTATATGAACGCATACGGGACTTAGTTTAAACGTTCGCGCGTCGTTGCTCATTTGTTGAATCTACTCGTGAGCTACGTGTTGTAAAATGGATTTACTAAGTTAGAAACCCACACGTAAGTGTACACAACATCTCACCCAAGTTTCATCGCTATCGGACGAATGGTATTTGAACGCATACGGGACTTTGTTGAAACGCTTCGCACGTCGCCGCTCATTTGTTGAATCTACTCGTGCGCAACCTCCTGTGAAATGGATTTACTAAGTTAGAAACCTTCAGGTAAGTGTACACAAAAACTCATCAAAGTTTCATCTCAATCGATGAATGGTATATAAACTTATACGGGATTTCGTTGAAACGCTTCGCGCGTCGTCGCTCATTTGTTGAATCTACTCACGCGCTACCTATTGTAAAATTAATTTACTAAGCTAGAAGTCTTCCCTGGAGTGTACACACCATCTCACCCAAGTTTCATCGCTATCGGATGAATAGTATTTCAACGCATACGGGACCTTCTTGAAACGCTTCGTGCGTCGTCGCTCATTTTTTGAATCTAGTCGTGTGCTATCTATTGTAAAATAATTTACTAAGCCAAACACATTCCCTGGAGTACACTCGACATCTCACCCAAGTTTCATCGCAATGGGATGAATGGTATATGACCGCATACGTGACTTTGAAACGCTCTAACGTGCAGAGACAAACAGTAGAATTCGACATCACTGCCACCTTTGGTATAAAACACAACTTTCCGCCACGGGCGGAGTGTATGTTATGGCGGTAGTTGCACAGGTTGCGACCAGGTGGCTCTAACGTGCAGAGACAAACCGTCCAAAGACATCAGCCTTCACGAAGGTCAAGGCTAGTGGTTTCCATGACGACTGTTTTTGACTGTATATTGTGGTTCCAAAATTGTGTGTAAATTGTGGTTCTAAAATTGTGTTCATTCCTCCTACCGGGTCAGATTGTGAATCTAAACCATACATGGACCCACCCTAATGTACATACCAAATTTCATCAAAATCGGTCCAGTCGTTTAGGAGGAGTTCAGTCACATACACACGTGTCGAAGAATCTCTTATATAAAAACAAGTGTCCTGACTGACTGACTGACTGACTGACTGACTGACTGACTGACTGACTGACTGACTGACTGACTCATCATCGGCCAGCCAAAACTATTAAAGTTAGAAACATGAAATTTTGGGAATATGTTCGTTGTAAGTCGAAAACGCCCACTAAGAAGGGTTTTTGGATATTCAGTTTCTAAAGGGGTGTTAAGGGGGTACACTTGCATTTCATTGAATAACAATATCTCCAGATTGCTTTCATTGGGGGATTTGATACTCGGCATATAAACTCATCATTAAAAATAAGAAGGTATATGTCTGAGGGTTTTTCGATGTGGTGTATATTTTGAGGTGAAAGGGGTGAAAAGTGGGGGTTGAAGGTTTCCTAACCAAGCGTGTATCTCTTAAACGTCATAGGCGAGGAGTTTGGACCTCAGCGGAAAAGAATCAGCATAAAAAATAACAAAATAGGTGTTTGACCGTTTTTTCATAAATCCAATATAAGGGGCCCATGGGGAGGGGTGAAAATATGGGGAGGGGGAGGAAACGTAATATGTCTGAGTGTAAAGTTATACATGGCCTATGTTGTAGACAATAACACATTACATCTTTTTTGTCTCTTGCTATTTCATCATACGACGAATACTTAGGGAGTTATTAATGATTTTGTACTTTTTGGCCGGAATTTTCTAAGTCCCAGGAATGACATAAAAATTGATTCGAATGAAATTTCGAAAAATAGTTTTTTTTAATACTTTTATTATATTTTTCACGTCTTTTAGGGTCCGGAACCAACATGATATTTTGATGTTTTTTTTTTCGTCCCATGCATTTTTGGTTTCAGGTGATTGAATTATTTTCCACTAGGACCGTTGCTTATCTCTTATATAAAAACAAGTGTCCTGACTGACTGACTCATCATCGCCCAGCCAAAACTATTAAAGTTAGAAACATGAAATTTTGGGGATATGTTCGTGGTAAGTCGAAAATGCGCACTAAGAAAGGATTTTTGGATATTCAGGTTCTAAAGGTGTCTTAAGGGGGTACACCTGCATTTCATTGAATAGCAATATCTCCGGCTTGGTTTCATTGAGGGAGGTGATACTCGGCATATAAACGTATCATTAAAAATAAGAAGACACGTGTCTGAGGGTTTTTCGATGTGGTGTATATTATGAGGTGAAAGGGGTGAAAAGTGGGGGTTGAAGGGTTCCTAACGGAGCGTGTATCTCTTAAACGACATAGGCGAGGAGTTTGAAACTCAGCGGAAAAAAATCAGCTTAAAAAATAAGTAAATAGGTGTTTGACCGTTTTTTCATAAATCGAATTTAAGGGGCCCATGGGGAGGGGTGAAATTCTGAAAAAAGAAAATTGAAAGATACAAAGTCCTGACACACTCATCATCGCCCAGCCTAAATTATTGAAGTTAGAAACAAGACATTTTGGGGATATGATCATTATATGTCCAAACCGTCCTCTAAGGGAGGTTTTTCGGATATTCAGGTTCTAAAGGGGTGTTAAGGGGGTAAGACCTGCATTTCATTGAATAACAATAACTCCGGATTGGTTTCATTTGTGGATGTGATACTCGGCATATAAACTGATCATTAAAAATAAGAAGACACGTGTCTGAGGGTTTTTCGATGTGGTGTATATTATGAGGTGAAAGGGGTGAAAAGTGGGGGTTGAAGAATTCCTAACGGAGCGTGTATCTCCTAAACGACATAGGCGAGGAGTTTGAACTCAGCGGAAAAACATCAGCCTAAAAGATAAGTAAATAGGTGTTGACCGTTATTTTTTTCATAAATCAAATTTAAGGGGCCCATGGGAAGGGGTGAAATTCGGGGGGGACGACGACAGGAAAGAAAGTGTCCTAACTGATTGACTGACTCACTCACTCTTCAATCTCAGGAAGTGAAAACTGCTTAAAAATAAGTAAATAAGTGTTCGACAGTTTCTTTTTCATAAATCAAATTTAAGGGGTTCATGGGGAGGGGTGAAATTCTGGAGAAAAAAATGAAAGAAAATGTCCTGACTCACTCACTCACTCACTCACTCATCATCGCCCAGCCAAAATTAATGAAGTTAGAAACATGACATTTTGGGGATATGTTCGTTGTATGTCAAAACCGTACACTAAGGGAGGATTTTCGGATATTCAGGTTCTAGAGGCGTCTTAAGGGGTTTGAACCTGCATGGGAAGGGGTGAAATTCTGGGGGGAGGGGGACAGGAAAGAAAGTGTCCTAACTGATTGACTGACTCACTCACTCTTCAATCTCAGGGAGTGAAAGCTGCTTAAAAATAAGTAAATAAGTGTTCGACAGTTTCTTTTTCATAAATCAAATTTAAGGGGTTCATGGGGAGGGGTGAAATTCTGGAGAAAATGAAATGAAAGAAAATGTCCTGACTCACTCACTCACTCATCATCGCCCAGCCAAAATTAATGAAGTTAGAAACATGACATTTTGGGGATATGTTCGTTGTATGTCAAAACCGTACACTAAGGGAGGATTTTCGGATATTCAGGTTCTAGAGGGGTCTTAAGGGGGTTGAACCTGCATTTTATTGAATAACAATATATCACGAGTGGTTTCATTTGTGGATGTGATACTCGGCACATAAACTAATCATTAAAAATAAGCAGACATGTGTCTAAGGGTTTTTCGATGTGGTGTATATTATAAGGTGAAAGGGGTGAAAAGTGGGGGTTGAAGGTTTCCTAACGGAGCGTGTATCTCTTAAAAGACATAGGTGAGAAGTTTGAAACTCAGCGGAAAAAATCAGCTTAAAAATTAAGTAAATCGGTGTTCGAACGTTTTTTCATAAATTCAACTTAAGGGGCCGATGGTGTGGGGTGAAATTCTGCGAAAAAAGGAGAGAAAGTGTCCTAACTGACTGACTAACTCACTCACTCACTCATCAAACTCAGGGGAAAAAGACAGCTTAAAAAATAAGTTAATAGGTGTTCGAGCGTTTCTTCATAAATTCAATTTAAGGGGCCTATGGGGAGGGGTAAAATTCTGGTAAAAATAATTGAAAGAAAATGACCTGATTGACTCACTCACTCATCATCGCCCAGCCAAAATTATAGAAGTTAGAAACATGAAATTTTGGGGATATGTTCATTGTATGTCGAAACGTCCACTAAGGAAAGATTTTTGGATATTCAGCTTCTAAATGGGTGTTAAGGGGGTAAACCTGCATTTAATTGAATAACAATATCTCACGAGTGGTTTCATTTGGGGATGTGATACTTGGCATATAAACCAATCATTAAAAATAAGCTGACACATGTCTAATGATTTTTCGATGTAATGTATATTAAAAGTAAAGGGTTGAAAAGTGGTGGTTGAAGGATTCCTAACGGAGCATGCATCTCCTAAACGACATAGGCGAGGAGTTTGAAACTCAGAGGAAAACAATCAGCTTAATAATAATAAATAAATAAATATATAAATACATAAATAAATAATTTAATAAATAGGTGTTCGACCGTATTTTCATAAATCCAATTTAAGGGGCTCATGGGGAGGGGTGAAATTCTGGAAGAAAAACGTCCACTAAGGAAGGAATTTTGGATATTCACTCCCATCGACCAACCAAAACTATTAAAGTTAGAAGAATGATATTTTGGGATTATGTTGGTTGTGCGTCGAAAACGTCTACTAAGGAGGGATTTTTGGATATTCAAGTTCTAAAGGGGTGTGAACGGGGTTAAACCTGCATTTCATTGAAGAACAGTATGACACGACTATGACGCGAGCGAAGCCGCGGGTACCTGCTAGTCTATTATATAAAACTAAGTGTCCTGACTGACTGACTGACTCATCATCGCCCAGCCAAAACTATTAAAGCTAGAAACATGACATTTTGGGAATATGTACGTTGTAGGTCGAAAACGTCCACTAAGGAAGGGTTTTTGGATATTCAGTTTCTAAAGGGGGTACACCTGCATTTCATTGAATAACAATATGACACGACTATGACGCGAGCGAAGCCGCGGGTACCTGCTAGTTATATATATAAAGAAGATATTACACAGTTTTTTTAATATAAATATATGGTCTCAGGGTGAAGATAACGGATTAGATCCAGGGTCGAGGTACTACTGGAGGAAGGAATCCCGGGTTTCAGGTACCATGGAATGGGAGGTCGTAATGCGTCTTGAACAATCCTCCGCAACAGGGATTTAGACAGATAGACAAAATATAGGAGTGACATAAGGATAAGGGAAACATATGTGATAGACCACAGTTAGAAATTACCTTTGGTTTATTCTCATGTTGACAAATTATAATTAGAAATTGCAACAAAGCTAACAAAGCTAATAAGGAGTAAACCAACAAGAATGATGAAGTTCAACTTCAAGAAAAAAGACCTCTTAATGACTCGCAGAGGTTAAAATGATTAACAATAAATAACAATTAATATTCCAACAATTGTGAGAAGCCCTACGTAGTTTAAAACATCATAACATTGAAATTTAAGGGTTCGTAGATGTTTGATAACTTATCTTGAATGGCTCGTGATTGGCGTTTGTTCTTATTTCATTGGTCCATGAAAGTAGCAATGAGGCGACCGGGCTTGCACAAAAAGCCCCTGTTAGGCCATCCAATATCTCGGCCATCCTCCAATCGTGGGCAGATTGGAGTTCCCACAGGAACTCAGTATTCGTTCAGTGAGGCGGCAGTGGCCAACCGCCTCCCAGCCAGAGAAATCAGTGGTAATTTTGCCTCGACCACGAAGCAGGCCAAGAACCCCAGGTAGGGATTCTAGATGATGTTGAAAGGAGAACTTCCTCCTCGAGTTGAGGAGACTGGTAGGATCTTGAAGTGACATCTAAAAATCTCATGTAGAGTCCAGGACCGTGGCCCGCCAGAGTTCCAGGCGGGATCCCTGTAGAATCCAGCAGATTCAGAATGACGATTCAGGAATGCCAATTCAGGAGTGACCATCCGGGAAAGATCACTCGGAATATATATCCAAAATGACGTCACAAGATGATACATCGCCAAGACAGGGAGGGAGAACCAACCAGCCAATTACCGGACCGACATGGAGAACGCCCAGTTGACCCACAGGGGAGATGGACCATTGCAGATTCAAACTTTGAAAAGTACGGAAGTGCTCTACAACACTCCGAGCAGATGGTAAGTACATTGAACAAAATAAGTAATTAAATAGACATAACATGTTTTATATGTGTAACCGTGATCCCACTGCATAGAAGAAAACAATAATAGGATAATGGGACAGTCAAAATAAAGAGTATTTCTCACCCGAAGGGAAATACACATAAAAACAAACAAAGCTATTCGCAAAAGCGAACATATGGTGAGGAGACGGTAAATTTGATGAACCTGGAAAAGCTTCTGAAGATTGAAAGGAGTATATTGAGGAGGATTTACGGCCCAAAAGTGGTACAGCGAACCTACAGACTAAGATCAAATAAGGAGATATATGAAAGGGAGGAAGACCTGGAAACAACAATTAGGAAAAGACGTTTACGTTTCTATGCACATATGGTTAGAATGAATCCAAGAAGAATAAATAAACAAATTTTTGATAACATATATAATCTGAAGAGCCAAGGGGGTTACACCAAGCTGATGAAGGAAGAACTCCGGAGGCTAGGAATTACAGATGACGACTGTCGAGACAGAACACAATTCAGGGAAATACTTTCGAACATAAAGGTTCTTGTGGGAGATAAGAGAGAACGCAGGGGAGGAAGATGGACTGCAGAGAGAAAGGCGTAACACTCTGAAAGAATGAAGGATGATGATGATTGTTGTTTTAAGGGGCCTAACATTGTTATTTATAATTATTTATTTGTTATGTATATACAATTTGCCACTGGGGGACACACCCCCCATTGCAAATAAATGAATGAATGAATGAATGAACATCTAGGTTATCGGCCCAAAGAATGAAGGAAGTGTGGAGGAAGAGAAAGGACGGAAGAATGAAATATGAGGAAATGAAATGATATTTGCGTGGTCCTTAGTTTTGGCCGGTTCGCATAATGTAACGTAATGTAATAATAATAATAAAATTAGGAAATGCACATTTTTGAAGCGGTTCCTTCGCAACATTTACCACATCACACATAAAACCCAACCATCATTGTTTTGTATCAGAAACTTGGTTTTATGTTGTCAGTTCTCAGAATTTTTGAAAAACAGAATAAAAAATGACAAATATTTTGAATACTCTAAAATAACTAAGAATTATTCAATCATCAAATTTCTTTTACTGTGTTCTTCTATTTAACGCATATAATGTTCTGGACTAGAATCGTGCAGTTTCTGCTACAGACAGAGTGTATGAGTTTTTTTTTTCATTTTTCAAAAAATAAATGCAATTTAAAATAAACAAGGTGGCTAAAGTTTTCAAAGTTTCCATAAATCCCTAGTTCACAGTATTTCTGAATTTATTACCTTAATTTAATCTACTGTATCAATATAAGGTGCGTTCAAAAAGTAACGAGCCGGAGGCATAATTACAGAAACCAGTACCTGTATGTTAGAAGTATTGGCCCTGGATGTTGAGGCACTTGGCCCACTGTGACACGAGGTGGTGAATGGCTGTCTCATAAAATTCCCTGGGCAGCGATATGAACCAATTCCGCACGTACAGCTGGACGTCGGCGTCCGAGGTGAATCGTTGGCGCCGCAGAGCCCTTTTCATGGGTCCAAACATGGCGTAATCACAGGGAGAGAGGTCCGGCCTGTATGGAGGGTGGCCGAGAACCTCCCATTTGAATTTCTGTAGGAGTGCCGCGACTGTGTTGGCCGTATGATGTCGTGCATTGTCGTGGAGCGACCACGGCGGCTATGGCGTTCACTGTCACTCGGAGGTCCTGGGTAATGAGTGCGTCAACCAGCTGGACGTTGTCATCGGTAATGCAGGGGGGTGCCCCAGACCGGGCATCATCGGTTAACGACACCCGTCCTTCCCCGAAGCGCTTGTGCACGCCTTGACCCTTGCAAGGGACATGCAGTGTTCGCCGTACACTTGTGACATTCGGCGATAAATGTCCGTTCCCCCTACTCATTCCGCTGTAAGAAACCGAACAGCACCTCTTTGCTCTTCGTTTGACGCCCCCATGTCACTGTTTGCAATGCGACTGGCATTGTTAGGCGATTGATGCATGTTGCTGCTCGCTTTGTATCGTCACGTGACGTGCAAGTATGCCCTCTAGCGACGGGCTGTGACCTTCCACGCTCTGGTCGGAACCACACATCGTTACACACGCCACGATTGGACGATGTCGTCGCCGGTTTGCGAATTCCAGCCTCCGGCTCGTTACTTTTTGAACGCACCTTATAATATTCCTATGTCCATTTTTAGCCTACTTTCGATTTTTGCAAAAAATGAAAGTAAACTTATGAGATCAACACAGGGCGAAAAAAAGTGTGTCTGTCTTTGTGTGTGTGTGTGTGTGTATGTGTGTGTGTGAGTCTGTGTGTGTGTGTGTGTGTGAGTGTGTGTGTACTCTGAATGTCTGTCCCCCCCCCTATCAATTCGAACACGGTGAACGCGAATTGAACGAAATTGGGTACAAAGGTAGCACTAGCAAAGGACACCTCAGTGTCATGGATTATATCGCCGCCATCTTAACAGAAACGTAATGGCGGCCACACAAATGTTCAAAGCTTAAATCAAATTACGACTAACCTAATCATCCGATCTCTACCATATTTTGCAACAACATATCCTCATGGGGGAAGCATCCTATGACCAAACTAATAGGTCATCAGCCTAATAGTTTGCGGATGGCGGCCATCTTTGTGTGAAAATCGATTCCCCCTATTAATTCGAACACGGTGAAACCAAATCGAACGAAATTTAGTACAGAGGTAGTACTAGCAAAGGGCACCTCAGTGTCATGTTTTATGTCGCCGCCATCTTGACGGAAACGTAATGGTGGCCACACAAATGTTCAAATCATAAATCAAATTACGACTAACCTAATCATCCGATCTCCACCTAATTTTGCAACGACATACCATTATGGAGGAAGCATCCTTTGACCAAATTCATAGGCCATTAGCCTAATAGTTTGCGGATGGCGGCCATCTTTGTGTAAAAATCGATTCCCCCTATTAATTCAAACACGGTGAAACCGAATGGAAAGGAAATTTGGCACAGAGGTAGCACTAGCAAAGGGCACCTCAGTGTCATGTTTTATATCTCCGCCATCTTGACAGAAACGTAATGGCGGCCACTCAAATGTTCAAAGCTTAAATCAAATTACGACTAACATAATCATCCGATCTCTACCAAATTTTGCAACAACATACCCTTATGGAGGGAGCATCCTTTGACCAATCTAATAGGTCATTAGCCTAATAGTTTGCGGATGGCGGCCATCTTTGTGTCAAAATCAATTCCCCCTATTAATTCGAACACGGTGAAACCGAATGGAACGAAATTTGGTACAGAGGTAGCTCTAGCAAAGGGCACCTCAGTGTCATGTTTTATATCGCCGCCATCTTGACATAAACGTAATGGCGGCCACACAAATGTTCAAAGCTTAAATCAAATTACGATTAACCTAATCATCCGATCTCCACCTAATTTTTCAACGACATACCTTTATGGAGGAAGCATCCTTTGACCAAATTAATAGGCCATTAGCCTAAAATTTTGCGGATGGCGGCCATCTTTGTGTCAAAATCAATTCCCCCTATTAATTCGAACACGGTGAAACCGAATGGAACGAAATTTGGTACAGAGGTAGCTCTAGGAAAGGGCACCTCAGTGTCATGTTTTATATCGCCGCCATCTTGACGGAAACGTAATGGTGGCCACACAAATGTTCAAAGCTTAAATCAAATTACGACTAACCTAATCATCCGATCTCCACCTAAGTTTGCAACGACATACCTTTATGGAGGAAGCATCCTTTGACCAAATTAATAGGCCATTAGCCTAATAGTTTGCGGATGGCGGCCATCTTTGTGTCAAAATCAATTCCCCCTATTAATTCAAACACGGTGAAACCGAATGGAAAGGAAATTTGGCACAGAGGTAGCACTAGCAAAGGGCACCTCAGTGTCATGTTTTATATCTCCGCCATCTTGACAGAAACGTAATGGCGGCCACACAAATTTTCAAAGCTTAAATCAAATTACGACTAACATAATCATCCGATCTCTACCAAATTTTGCAACAACATACCCTTATGGAGGGAGCATCCATTGACCAATCTAATAGGTCATTAGCCTAATAGTTTGCGGATGGCGGCTATCTTTGTGTCAAAATCAAATTCCCCCTATTAATTCGAACACGGTGAAACCGAATGGAACGAAATTTGGTACAGAGGTAGCTCTAGCAAAGGGCACCTCAGTGTCATGTTTTATATCGCCGCCATCTTGACATAAACGTAATGGCGGCCACACAAATGTTCAAAGCTTAAATCAAATTACGATTAACCTAATCATCCGATCTCTACCAAATTTTGCAATGACATACCTTTATGGAGGGAGCATCCTTTGACCAAACTAATAGGTCATTAGCCTAATATTTTGCGGATGGCGGCCATCTTTCAGCACTAGCAAAGGGCACCTCAGTGTCATGTTTTATATCACCGCCATCTTGACGGAAACGTAATCGCGGCCACCCAAATGTTAAAAGCTAAAATGTAATTACGACCAACCTAATAATCTAGTCTCTACCAAATTTTGCAACAACATATCTTTATGTGGGAAGCATATTCTAACCAAACTGCAAGATCATCACCCCAATAGTTTGCAGATGGTGGCCAAGTATGATAGCAAATCGATTCCCCCTATCAATTCAAACACGGTGAAACCGAATTGAATGAAATTTGGTACAGAGGCAGCACCTCAGGGTCATGTTTTATATCACCGCCATCTTGAGATCAACACTAGATGCGCAGTAGCCAAGGTCCGTTGGGGGCGCGCGTGCCACTACTGCACCGCCCGACGATCTGCACCTGATTACAAAGCTCTCATTCGATGGTTTAATCAGTTTAAGGAAACAGGGACTGTAGAAAAAAAATCTAGGCCAGACCGACCACCAACATCAGCATTGAACGCACGCTTTCCCAATGGCTGGATTGGTACGTGCAATCATTTCAGGAGTAACTGTCAAGATGGCGGCAGAAATTTGCTCCCGCAGGTGCTCCAAATCCCGATTTTGTTCTGCATACACAATGTTTTTAATGTAACCCCAGAAAAATAATCCAAAGGGGTGAGGTCAGGACTTCATTGGCGCTCGCAAGCAAGGTCACGTCCCCTCCAAAACAAAACTTACTTTAACCAGCTGGCGTTCAGTGAAAGAATTACACGTTTAAAATAAAGGGTTTCGGTGCTATCCTGTTTTTAAATGTTGGCATTATTTTTCGAATACCCTGTATTTATTTCAGGTTAGGGTATACAAATATTTTTTTCCCCGCGTAATGTAATTGGGCACAATTTGGGTTGGCCAATTGGAGAGCTTCCTTTATGGTGGCGCTTACTGCATATTGATCATATCAGTTCCGTTTCAACCCTAGAACACAAACCCTCGTAATTTTTACGACTTATACTTGGCCACACGGCTCTATCTGCTAGGCTTTGCTGTCCTACTCAGGCTGTGTCCCAGTACTCAAGTTGTCTGCTATTGACTAGCTGCTAGCTACTATGTGCTATATACTATGCACTACGGAGATTTGGGACATGTCTGCTTGATCACAGCCTCCTTCATAGACTTGTGTTCCGAAACTCACTGGACTTACATGCTGGTACCAACCAAACCAACACTCAAGATGGCGGTGACCTGTTGCTCCTTGTAAGCTCTTTGCGCTTTCATCAGCTGTTTTAAATAAACAATACCTGAACGATTACGTTCATGGATGCGCCAAGAAGATAATATCGGCAGCGGCAAATTGACAATTTGAAACGAGGCCCTTACTGTGCGCCGGAGACCATGAACCGAGTTGTCGTTGCAATTCTCAGTCGTGATTACTACAGAACCAAACAACATATTCGCGTGAAAATAATTATCACAACACAACAAGATATTATGCTTCCCTCGTGGGTTGTGGTTTGAAGCGTCAAATTTGGCAAAGAATATAGGTCAAGCATAAAGTAGATTAAAGTCAAAGACAACCTACAATTTACATAACCTACAATTCCGATAAGCTACTATTTCTATAACTTCCTTGTACAAGTCGACAAGTCGGCCAATCTAGCAAGCACTTTCGTTGACTAGCTACTACAGACTTGATTGCTATGCGCTAAGCAGTATTGGATCACGATTTCTGACGTCACATCCGGCAAAGTAGTCGACTATCTAGTTCACTACGGCTGAAATTGTACTATTGGGACACAGCCTCAGTAGCTTCCTGCAATACCGCAAGCTTCGTCGGTGTGCGTGCAGGCGCGGATCTAGAGCTTGGCTTTGGGGGGGGGTCACAGAATCGAAATTGTTAAGAAAGGAAGCTTGTAGTTTAACGTGGCCGTTAATCTCGAGATCATGAGCCACGGGATTAAGAAAAATGGTATCACTAACAACGCAATCACAAAATAACCATACGTACAAAACCAGACCAATATTTTTTGCAAGCTACATGGATAGAAATTTGATGCGTTTAGCGCACCAAAAATATTCGTACAATTTGCAACGGTGTGTTTTGCGACTTTTACGTCGAGCTTCGAAAAAAGTATCAAGGTACGTTACAGTTTCGCCAAGTCGAGTTGGTACCGACACAGGGAGAAAGTCTCAGCTTAAATTGCCAACCAAGCTTGCAGTTTGGACGTCGGCAAAATTTTTTGGTGCAAAAAAGAAGCCCCAAGTTCCTATCCGTGCATTGCTGCTCATTCATCGTGACATCACTATAAACATCGATTCGTTAATCACAAGGTTTGCTAAATAAAATAGACGAGTTGATTTTGTTATATAAATAATCGTTTTTATATAACAGGTATGAAGTTGTAAATATGTACAGTTGTAACAGAACATAATAATTGCAATAAAGATATTTTCAGTATTTAATAAAATGAAAAAAAAACTGTTTTTCAGTTAAAATTCGTTAAGTTTTATTAGTCTGGTTATTGTGTTTTCGATTTTTCAGTTTGCAAAAAAATTTGGTCTCCGTTTGGAGGGGGGGGGGGGTGTCAAGACCCCCGTGACCCCCCTTGAATCCCCGCCTGTGTGCGTGCATTGTTAGAATGAGTCTATTGATTTCAAATTGTAGACCCTTGCTTCATAAAACTTACGACGATTTGTGACTACGTATGCTAAACTTAGCAAGGTAAGTTCTGTTACAGCACTATTCTGAATGAAATAAGTATTTAGAACCGCAGAACTTGTCATATACATACTGGTAAGAACTGTTTGTCACATCTGTCCTGCTCAAAAAAGGCGAATGACGACAACATACTGTAGTGAATGTCACCGCGCATATTGCAAGGAACATCGAGCAAATCTTTGCACTAACTGCTGTAAATGAGACAACCAGGGACTTGAAAACCTAGGAGTTAACACCCTGTAAAATAACTTACATGTTAATACGTGCTTCTTATATTATATTTTGTGTGCAATTACATTTTATTCATAATGGAAATAAATAGTCGAAAATTTAACGAGGGTTTGTATTTATGTACTACCAAATTAGGGTTTGTGTTGTAGGGTATGATCCTAACACACTAACTACTAGCCTAAATCAATTGTTATGGACATTTATCAACACTAACCTTTATAAGATAAAATAGTTAAGTTACGGTACTACCTCAGGATTTGAATGAGTTTTTGAATGGTATGGACTCCGTCTTGAGGAAAGAATTCATGATGAAAATTAATAAAAAACAAAAATATTGGAATCCGGCCGCAATAAATCAGAAACCTCAATGGAAATCAAATTGGTAGGGGAGAAACTAAAGGAAGTAGGAGTCTTCTGTTACTTAGGAAGCAAAATAACCAGTGATGGACGAAGCAAAGGGGATATAAAAAGTAGGTTTGCTCAGGCAAGGAAAGCATTTCTACCGAAAAGGAACCTGTTGACATCGAATATAGATTTAGGTATTAGGAAGACATTTTTGAAAACCTTTGTCTGGAAGTGAAACTTGGACTATTGGTGCAGCAGAAAAGAGGAGAATTGAAGCGTTTGAAATGTGGTGTTACAGGAGAATGATGAAGATCAGATGGGTAGATAGGGTTACAAACGAAGAGGTATTAAGACGAGTGGGAGAGGAGAGATCTTTCTAACGAATGCTAACGAAGAGAAGAGATAGGTTGGTAGGACGCATACTAAGACACCCAGGAATAGCAAGCTTAGTTATGGAAGGAAGGGTCGAGGACAAGAACCAAGGTTAGACCGAGGTTAGAATATGTTAAACAGATTGCCTCGGATGTAGGGTGTGGTAGCTATGTAGAGATGAAACGATTAGCTCAGGACAGGGAGGCGTGGAGTGCTGCATCAAACCAGTCAAAAGACAGAAGACTCAAACAACAACGGTACTAAAATGGTAGTGGCAGATGACCTCGTAGTTCCACCCCATAAAACAACAATAACTAACTATTACTAAAAAGGTAATCCCATTCATTTTTACCAACATCACAATTGAGGCAGTGTGTGCAATAACCTCTTAAAGTAGTTTTTCCGGCGAATGAGCATTTTGAATGATTTAGGAGCCATCTAGCGTTGCCATACGAAATAGTATTTCAAGGGTAGATAAAGAACACGCTTTAGGCGGCTTCGGTGGCGTAGTTGGTAGCATGCTGAGCTACTATTCCCAAGATCGCGGGTTCAAACCTGGCCCAAGTCGTCGGATTTTTGCGCGCGCCGCAGGTGTGTGCCGTGGGAACATAGGTGTTTATCAGCAAGACCTCGTGCGAATGGTTACGTCTCAAAACTCACGAGCTAAAAAGAGTAACAAATAGTATCAAAACTCACGACTCCGGAGAGCACACTGTCCTTCAACCCATGTTTGTCCACCCAGTTTTAGAATGGGATTTCGTTTGTATTGTACAGACGTCACAGTGACGCAGGTTATCAGACAAATGCTATGCCCATCCAAGTACATGACCACGATGTCACAAAGCCCCTAAAATAATCAACAACAACATATAGATGAGAGAGGTGCCAATTACAAGAGGACAAGCAGTTCTGGCTGGCTCTAACAATGGACCTTTTCCCAATGAACTGGCTTGGCCATGGCTACCTATAACCTTATAGGTGGCTATGGCTTGGTGCGTGAATTATGAGACTGGCCCAGGTACAGGAACCGGTTAGAACCTACTTTTACTAAACCTCATCTTGAAATTCGTGAATTTTGAGACTCGTGAGTTTTAAGACTCGTAAGTTTTGAGACGATATGGTGCGAATGAACATTGCTGCACTCTGGCGACAGGCCGCTCAAATATTCTGTGGGACTTGTGTGTGTGAGTGGAGCAACGTGATTAGATCATGTTGCGGAAAGATTTCAAGTTCAAGATGCTAAAAGTTTTACAGAGAGTAGAGCAAATCGTTCTGTGGTTGAATGTAACTACACATACAGAAATATCCACCTGGAACGTAATGGTGGTATTTTGTAGTCGGCATTTTAGGTAGATTTCATTAGAAAGCTAACTATTGCAATGGGTACCATGTCTCGACTTCCGGAAAATTTCGACATATCTTCGCGTTTCACATCCCCTAAACCCCAAAACCACCGTCAGTTCAAAAGTTTATATTTATGTATGTAATGTGCCCAAATTCAGTTGCCCAGATTTGAGAGCACAGGCCACAATGCTAAGTCCAGAATTGGAAGTTTGAATATAGCCGCCGAACCTTCTAAGAAGGAAATGGAAGCTTTGTGCAGCCAAGAAATGGTTAAGTGATGTAGCCGAGAGCGTCATAGTCGAGGCCAAATTGACATTAAATATTTCCCGATGGAGTAGAATCTTGAGACTAACATCAGATAACTGGCACCGACAAGGGAGGAAGAATAAAATGGAGGCCGATACAAGGTTATAAATAAGTGTCCTAATGGGGAAAAGAAGACTGAAATAATCTGGTTCAGTCCAGATTACCAGCATCAAGATCTACAGGAATGTAAGCTACAATTTGCATTATTTTTATGCGTAGTTAGCTGGAATTTCTCAATTTGTCTACAGTCTTACCAACACATATTTTCTTTTCATCCATGATTTTGCTGTTGCAAATTTTTTTTTTTTGCAATAGAAGCTTTGATCTGAGCAGTTTTACACTCAGAAGTCAATGATTCGAAAATTCATGGACGACCAGAACGAGCATTTATTTAATTTTGATATTTTTCTATTCACGGTCGTCAGCCGTCGTAACTGAAAATTTAATACTAAATTTAATTTGAGGAATGTCGTTTATCCATTATTAAGAAGTCGAGGATGATATTCACCGAACAGTTTAACAACTTTAAATCCTTTTGTTGAGGAAATAATAATAATAATAATAATAATAATAATAATAATAATAATGTTGATTTAATAATAATTATTATTTTCATTTTTCTGAGATAATAATAATATATGTGATTTCTAATAATCATTATCATGTAGTGTGATTTATACATTTGACATTTAAAACAATTTTTCTAAGATCGGATACTTCTTGATTCTGATTGTGCAATTAAATCGCAGGAATGAGGTTGTTGAAATGAAGCATCAACCATATTGTAGGTTGGATGTCTTTGAAATTAGTGGAGGAGTTGAATTTAGCCACACTTTCATCGAGATATAAACAAAGGTTATTTTGTTGAGCCATGATTGTCAATTCACAGTTTACCCACGTGTTCTAGAAATATTCCTAGTAAGTGCTAGCCCGAAAATTTTATTTTTAAACTTGTACCTTTCATTATGAAAAGACTTTACCGTTGTCTAGATGCTAATTATGATTATTTGATTTTTGACGCATTTATATCGAATGGGCCGATGCTGTAAATTATTAAAAATGTTACTTCTTAACAACCACTACAAACTGAGAGGATTTTTGTGATCCTGTAAAAATATAAACATTTTGCAAATAAATTTAATGATTAACATATTTGACATTTTGTCAAATAATTGTAATTTTGATGATAAAAATGATATTGTTTTATGATAAATTTTCTAAATAATATCTCCAGGAGATAGTTAATTGATTAAATGGTTGAATCCATATAGGATTGAATTTATATCTTGTGGATAATAATCTTTTGACCATTATGTTGATAATTGAGTCAAGAGCTCTGAATAGATTTTGGATCGAGAACAGATGATTCAATAAATATTTTCTGTTTATCGAAGTTCTTCGAATCCAAATGCTCGAGTGTCCATGCAAATGATATTGTGTTGTATCCCTTGCTAATAACTTTGTATTTGAACAAATCTTGAGATAACTGAATCCTGAAATGTTTGTTAATTTGCTACTATAATTTTGGAAAACTGAAACAGAAATATATTTTTCATCGAGTGATAAATTATTTTTCATTTCAATATGTGAATAAGATAGGAATCAGGAAGAACAATTAAATTTGCACTGACAAAACCCTACTACTGTAAATAATTCTTTTGAGCGAAGTCAACAGGACTATTAATTTGACCTTCGTCTCAATTGCCAAGTGTTTACGTGTTGGTGAAATTGTAAATCTTGTATATAACGTATGAAACGTCATGCATGGCATGCCTTCAGTAATTTTTAACGTTTCAAACAAAATGAGATAATTTTACAGGTTGTGTTATTTTCCGAAAATCTCCTTCTATCCTTATTGTTGCATCGAGTCGAAAATCAGTAAAGCAGTTTTTTTTTGAGTTATTGTAGTCACTTTAACCCATCTGGCGCCTTGGGATATTTTGATTCTCGTGCTGACTGATTTTTGGTGAAATGTATATGTGGTCGTCCGGACTTCGGTCTAAACGGGCACAGTATATATGTATAGATATCAGTTTCTTGTGGACACGATAATTGCCGTAATTTTGCACCAATTACTTTGAATTTTTTACATAATATGTATCCCCATAAAATCTCGGTCGAGTTCGTTAATGGGAAAAATCGGTCAAAGGGGGTTAAAATGGGCGGCTTTTTTCGAAAAGGTGAAATATCGCTATAACTCTCTTAATATCTGAAATATTGAATCCATTCAAAGTTGATACTATGTGTCGGATAAGACCCTAAAATTTATGTTTGAAACGTTTTTTGATAGCAGCAATCATTGATCAAAGGGATGGGGAAATGTGTTTTTTTCGGGGACCTTAATCATATCTCTCTTAATAGGCACAATATCAAAACCGTACAAAACGGACAATATTCCACCAATAATTACCTAAAACGTTTGTCTGAAATAATTTTTGATATGACCCACCATTACGCCAAGGGATGAGAAAAATGATTTCGGAATTAGAAGAAAATGCCAAGTGCTATCAGAGGTTGCCATTACAACGCCATTGCATGAGATCACCATCTGACTCTGTGGGAAGCGGCTACGGTAACGTAACTGGTAGCATGCTGAACTTCTATGACCAAGGTCGCGGGTTCAAAGCCGACCAAAGTCGTCAGATTTTCTAAGAGCGCTAAAAATCCCTCAGCGTGCTTTCCTTCGGAGGGGAATTTTCAACGTTCGTTGCAAGTTGCTGGCTGCGGTGGCGTCTAGTAGCCAAGTTCAGAGCTAGGTGTCGTTAATGGTAGTATTTGGTAGCATAATTAGGAACTACTACTTGAAATTGACCGTCTTCAGTCCTTACCTGAATTACAGATTAATGCATTCATCACAATTAACACCGTTTATCAGACAGATTCTACTCACACGCAATGTACACGGGGTCACATGACCACGATGTCGCAGCCCCTAAACTGAGGATCCAACCAACATCTCTGCGGGAGACAAAATTTGCGTGAAGAAGTAACAGACCGTTAGATAGTTACACATCAGTTCCAAACCTTGCATAAGGACAGTGTGACTACAGGTATAACAAAATGTTCACAAAAAGGCATGTTGTTGCAAAGTCTGGTAGAGATCAAATGATTAGGATGGTCGTAATTTGATTTAAGCTTTTAACATTTGGGTGGCCGTCATTCCGTTTCCGTCAAGATGGCGGCGATATAAAACATGACACTGAAGTGCCCTTTGCTAGTGCTACCTCTGTACCAAATTTCGTTCAATTCGGTTTCACAGTGTTTGAATTGACAGGGGGAATCGATTTGCACACATACTTGGCCACCATCTGCAAGCTATTGGGCTGATGATCTTGCAGTTTGGTCAGAATATGCTTCCCACATAAGGTATGTTGTTGCAAAATTTGGTAGAGACTAGATTATTAGGTTGGTCGTAATTAGATTTAGGCTTTTAACATTTGTGTGGCCGCCATTACGTTTCTGTCAAGATGGCGGCGATTAAAAACATGACACGGAGGTGCCCTTTGCTAGTGCTACCTCTGTACCTATTTTCGTTCCATTCGGTTTCACCGTGTTCGAAATAATATGGGGAATCGATTTTCACACAAAGATGGCCGCCATCCGCAAACTATTAGGCTGATGACCTATTCGTTTCGTCAAAGGATGCTCGCCCAATAAAGGTACGTCGTTGCAAAATTTGGTAGATATCGGATGATTAGGTTAGTCGTAATTTGATTTAAGCTTTGAACATTTGGGTGGCCGCCATTACGTTTCCGTCAAGATGGCGGCGATATAAAACATGACACTGAGGTGTCCTTTAGTAGTGCTTCCTTTGTACCAAATTTCGTTCAATTCGGGTTCACCGAATACATCTGTAGGCAGAAAACTTCAACAAGAAGAAAACAACTGCACCGCAATTTTGGCGGGAACGTGCGCGATTGGGGGAGCGCAAAGGGAGGGCGTGAATACAAATTCAAACCTATCACGTAACGGACATCGAAGGAAGAAAGTAAACACCGCACAGGCAAGCTTGAAACCTCGCCTTTCCAACAGTATGAAATAATCACGGACATATGCCTACAGAAATCTACAAATATAAGATAAACAGCGCCGATTGGATCGGCTTTGGCACTTTTGGCGCGAGCGGATCTGATCGGCGCGTGGTACTAAGGGGGTTAAATATGCGAGTATATTGCCAAATAGCATGACCATAAATAGTGTTAAGTAGGTCTCGGATCGATATGCTCGATAAAATCTCCAGATATGCTCGAAAACCATGTGTTTTATGCTCGATAGATATGCTCGAAAAACCATTATATGCTCGAAAAACCCATTATAAACCCATTATATGCTCGATAGATATGCTCGAAACCCCCTTAATATGCGGTTAAATATGCAGAATATGCTCGAAAAACACTGTTAAAAACTATAGAAAGGAAAGTGAAACGAAAAAACCAATAACATATCTTTAAATACGAGCTTTATTTTCAAATTGTATGTATGATACACTGCAATAAACTTGCATTCAAGTTTTACAAGTATATATATGAGAAGTGCTCTTATAAAAGATACAGTTTAAAAGTTCATTTACAAGATGTTCAGAATTAAGCCAGTCAATGAAGTAGATCTGCATTGGTCTGTACAACAAGAAATTTTCTATGTTTTCAGTTTTGAATGATTTTCTTAAATCAGTCAATAAAAGTTTCAATGACGAGAACGACCTCACAAAAGGTTAAAAGCCTGCGCTTCTATTATTCGCACCAGATAGGCTTTTCAATAATTATTTCTGTTTTCGAACCTTAAGGATGGTCAGGGCCCGAATTCGGGGGATAATTCGAAGAAAAACAAAACTATTTAGACGAAAACCACAAGATTATGCATTTATATGCTTCTATTCTGAAAACCGCGGTTTTATGCATTTATATGCTCGATAATTGTCAATTCTGTTTGTCCCAGAGAGGTTAAAATACCAACGAAAGGCTTCTTTCAATGTGAACTATTCAGGAAAAAAATATGCAAATATGCTCGAATCTGAGCCCTAATCATGACCATAAATAATGATAAGACTGAGGTGAGCTTGATGACACCACCACAGCTAACATTGCGTGTCTTGTCATCATTAACAACATGAATAAGGGCAACAAATCTCCATTAGAGACAGTCCTGATATCATAACCATAAATAATGATAAGACTGAGGTTTGCTTGATGTCATCACCACAGTTAACATTGCACGTGTTGTCATCAATCACAGCATGAATAAGGGTACCCTATCTACATAAGAGTGAGACAGTCCTGACCTAGCAATATTCTGTCCGGGTTGCAATTAGATCAAGGTTGTTCTTTTAAAGCTCGGTCAAACAGGAGCGCGGACTGTCCGCCGCGGACTAGGGTTGTCAAATAGAACGCGGACAAGTCAAGGCGAACCAGTGTGAAATCACTCGCGATCAACTGCGCATTACATTGCTTTCCGCTCGTAGTTTTTTAATTAACATTTTAATTCAGCATGTCCAGACGTTCCTCTGACGAAGAAGAATTGCTGCTTCTGTTGGCATTGAGACGAAAGAGAGTAGGCCTATGGTTTCACGAAATTAAAGACAAAAGAGAGGAATATGGGGAGTTTCACAGATTGTGCCGGGAACTGTTCTCGTTTGAAGACAGGTTCTTCATGTATTTTCGAATGTCTCGAGAACAATTTGAGGCATTACGTATGCTCCTAGAACCAACCATTTCCAAACAAACCGCTAACTGGAGGAAACCCATTTGTGCGAAGGAAAGGCTAGCCATCTGTTTGAAAAAAAAAATGAAAAATGAAGTATAATAATTATATTTCGCACATATTTATTTTTCAAGAAAAAAAATCTTATTATTTTTCGGTTTCATCTGCCATATTATCTGTTTTATACCCGACAGGCCGCCGCGAACTTTGTAAGAAAACACAAGTGGTTCGCCGACCGCCGTGGACAAGGTTGAGCCGCGTCGGCAGACCGCGTTCGGTTTGGCCAGGGTGATGCAATATTTAACAATACAGAGTTCGCGGCGGTAGACCGCTCCGCGTGCGCGGACAGTCCGCGTTCCTGTGTGACCGAGTCTTATTAGAAATCCATCTCCCCCACGCAGTAGGCCTATTCGTGCAATAAACAACTCTTGAAGTGTCCTGCTCATTATATGTACCCGCGTACTTGAATGTGTGTAGAAATTATTTAAAATGTTGTTATTAGGAATCATCCCGACATTTTCCTGGGGAAACCAAGAAAAACAACTTGGCCCGTAGGATACCTGAAGTGGGAATTGAGCCATCCCCCTCTCAGCTTTATTTTTTTTATTTTTTTTATTTCAGTCAAACGGCCATACATGTAGCCTCACAAGTCTGAGTGTACCGTGTTCTAACCCTGGTGTATTCTTGGAATACACGGTAAGATAGAGTATACATTTATTGCTCTTTGCTTGTTCATTCCTTCCTTTTTCTCAAACACCAACAGTGATATTCTATTTTCTCCTTGCTGTTTAGGGTTCTCATGTTACTTGTGAGTCTGTTCTAGATATATATCTTCCATGACCCACCTAGCGTCATCTAGCAGCGAATCGCTGAAGTTCCTCAATTCTTCCCTGTGCAAGAGGACTTCCTTATCAATTTCGCCACCAGATCTCGTCGCCATCGCCAGCTATCATCTCCGTGATCAAGAGAACTTCATCTATTTTTTCACCCACCAGGCTGCGATAGTGTCGCCTACTTTCAACTCTTTGAAGACCATTTCATCAAGAAGATTTTTTTTTTCATGTTGGTTATTCTTATATGCATTCCTTTTGTCTCCTACACCCACTTTTTTCCCTTCCCTGTTCCCTCTGTGCTTCACTGAGCGTCTCTCACTTGTACGTCGGCAGTCGACTTAGTCGGTTGAAGCTCAACTAGAGCTAGCCTCCTCAACTAAGGAGGCATTCTTCTAATTCCACGCCATGTTGGAACTTTAAGCTTAACCGTCAAAGGGAACTTCACCTTCGCCATGAAGCAAAGATAAATACAGACTTCACGTTTCAACCTCATTCTCATCGTCTTTTAATAACTACATGCTTTTAACGATCATTTTATAGGCAGTGTGAGATTACTATATTTGAGGCAATAATCAACCTTCGCGGGATTTTCCATGTTGAGCTTTTGTCTGTCTAAGCCAATCTTAATAGAAAGCAGCATTTCTTATGAGAAATCTTCTCACAACGTGGGATACCATTGAATTACCCACTGTCTGCAAAATACTCAGCTCGTTCCACCGCTGGAATAACTTTGGCCCTATTCTTCAGTTAGGATTGTTCTGGAACCTTCCAGATTCTGCACTCTATCTACCAGTCGCGCCGTCATGTATTTTCCACTCACATGTGGTAATACTATTTCAAATTAAGGATTCTTCCTTATTAATTACTGCTCAATAGGTAATTTTTCTACCTCCGTTGGGATTTTCTCTGGCGCATTTAATGATAATCTACAACCTTCTCAAGCAATAGACTCTCGCCTATCTAGTGTAACTAGTTATTTTCCATCATTGCAATAACTTTCTTTGCCATAAACTTTTGTGCTACTACAGTGAACTTTTCATCCACTTTAACAGACTATAGTGAAAACCAGTGTTTGTTCAACATTTCTTCCACGTCGTGCTCGTCCGATTATTATAAATACGGCCATGAACACTTATCCTCAATTCCATTTGATCTTTCCCAAACCCCTTACTAACAAACCAAAATAATAAAATTGATACGTTAGGTCTTTTTCAATGAGGTGTCACTCTAAAGACGTGCCCTCCCCTTTTGCTTATATATCATTAATTAATGTATGCATAACTACGTGTCTGGTACACGTTTCAAACTTACATTGTTTCTCCCTTCTAATTAGGGAATACAATTCTTTCAACTCATAAGTGAGTTATTTCTAGGTTTCACGAATGGGAAACTTGCCCCATTTGTCTCGTGATTCCTACTTAAACATAGTAGGTCTAGAAACTTCCTTTCGACTTTCTCTTCAGGTTTCACATTAAGTGACCTTCCCTATTTGAACAACTACTAGAAAAGTAATTCAGCTTGAATATAAGAAGTTATAGGAACTCCGATTTTTTTCTTCCTGTTGTTGTTATTGTTATTTCCGAAGTTGTTACTCTTTCTAGGGTATTTTCTTCGAAATTTCTTAAAGTACACACCTTGTACTCGATTTATTGTCTAACTTAAATCACTTTCATTGTCTTTAAATTTTTTATTTTATCTTCGCCATTTCAAAATCTTGCGAGGATTTTAAAACATATAAAGGTTTGAAACCAAAAGAATATTGTTAATTGCCTGGCGCAAACTTTAGATGTTTTTCAGAGGTCTGTGACCCCATTCGTTACAAAGTCTAAATTATATATTTGTTAAAAAACTACTACCCAACCTTGTTAAATTCGTTACACTCTTTTGCATTGTTAAATAAATTCAAAATTTCCTTTTTGACTCATCATTTCTCTAACATAACGGTTAGGCAAGATCCTGTCTTCCCTGACTCTTCCTAGGTTCATGCCCTCGTTAATGCAAATAAATCTCTTGAAAGGGTTATCATCACTTGTTGCATTTGAGCAAGAACTCTTAGTTGACAACTTGGTAAAGTCTCTCTTAGCTTTAATATCTAATTCTAACCGGCCAGTAAGGCAAGCATAGCTCGCTACGCCAGCTTCCTGCTTGTGGAGATTCTCTCCAACACTTATGGTTGGTTTTTCAAAATATAAGTGTTTCTCCTTGCCTAAACTTTTAGTCGGCTCCTTGCTGGGTAAAAGCTTAGCCATTTCCAAATGCAACAATTGGTGCACTTACCAAAATTATTCCCAAAAGTATAATTGTTTTATTCCTATCCTTCTTGGAAGCATTTGGTTGCTCTTTAGGAATTCTACAATTTCGAAAACAAAAAATATCGAAACCTATTCAAATTATTGGCATTCTTCAAATTACTTGTCTAACAACAAACTCCTTTGAACAGATACATAATAAATCTGTTACTCTTTGTCTTGCCCTTCCCCATAGTAGGCATATGTATGCTTGAGAGGGAATACGCTAAAGCCACTCTCTTGCAAACCGCCCAAGTTCCAGCTGCGCCTCCCGTTAGCTTTGCCCAGGTCCCTACTCACTTTAGGTGTCGGAGAGCTGATTTGCAGTGGCAGTCACCTTTTAGTATATTTAAAGTTAAACTTATAACTTTTGTAGGACTCTCCTCCTATTTCTCCATCCTTTTTCTTCAGTCCGAAACCCACTTCCTTTTCTTCCTCATCTTCCCTTGGTGGTTAGGTTATTCCCAAGTCAATAATCTACCCAAAATTTAGTGCCGAAACCCGGGAGAGTCCATTTGTCATTTTCTATTCTTTTTCAAGGGTTATTTGACAATATTTTGCAAATCATTAATATCTGCTTTGAATCTTTCAGCTATAACTACATCGTGCAAAGCTTGTGAAGTGGAAAGAGGCCGCTCCTGTCTCCTTTGGTGTGTCCCTTTCTTTCAACTTATTTGC
Organism: Meconema thalassinum; assembly: GCA_946902985.2. Lineage (NCBI taxonomy): Eukaryota > Metazoa > Arthropoda > Insecta > Orthoptera > Tettigoniidae > Meconema > Meconema thalassinum. The sequence continues at coordinate 104,578,629 of OX336398.1, forward strand.
TGCTGCCAGCCTGACAGCATTTCCATGGTTCCACAGTTTCGTAAGTTATACTTTAATCTACCTACCTTGTCATGGCTCCTACTGAAAAGGATGAGGATGAAAAACTTACTTCTAAACGAGCATTCTATAAAGGGCAAATTATCCGATTCAGAAAATACATCAAAGAGCTAGATCCCTCAGAAGCTCAATTAGACTTGTTAAAACATCGTGTAAGGGATTTTGAACGTTCATATGGAAATTATTGTAACATCCAAACTGAAATAGAAACTTGTATGCTCAATCAAACCGAAGATCGAGTCGAAGTAGAAAACCAATATTACGAAGGTATAGGTTCTGCTTTCAAAATAATACGCCAACTCGAAGAAGAACAGAAAAAACCGCTTCTGTTCTTGGTTCCCTTCATGAACAACAAACTTCTTTTCGCGATGGTACTCACAAGTCCAAACCAATTCTACCTAAGATTGATTTACCCCACTTCTCTGGAGACGAATCTACTTGGGATTCTTTCTATGAATTATTTTGCTCTCTTGTTCATGACAATGAAGACATTCAAGTCATCTACAAGTTTCATTACTTGAGATCTATCCTCCGAGGTCAAGCTCTGCAGTTAGTTGAAGCACTCCCTTTAAGTGCCGAAAATTACCCCATTGCCTTTAACTTATTGAAAGAAAGATATGGAAATTTACGGTTACGAATTCAACGCCATATGAAGGCTCTATTTAACCTACCTGCGTCACAGCACAATGACGTCACTAGTTTGCGTACTCTCGTTGATACTACTCAACTTCACGTTAAAGCTCTGTCCCAATTAGATCAACCCACTGAACACTGGGACACTTTCCTAATACATTTAGTGGTTTCTAAAGTTGATGTTGCTACCCTCAAAGCTTGGGAGATTGAACTTTCTAGAGAGGACGATTACTCTTACGAGCATTTAGTCACTTTCATAAATGCTAGATGCCAACTCTTAACCGCTTTAGCTAATCAAAGTGAACCCTCATCCCCGAGTTCTAAATTTGAATTAATGTCTCTTAAACCCAAAAGCGAACGCTTAGCGTCTAGTATTCAAAAACCTGGGTCCAGCTCATCAAAACTTAAATCAAACACTACTGGTTACCCAACTAGGTCTAGTGAACGCCGTATTGCTAGCTCTCTTGTTTTAAACACTCAAATTGAACCCCGGAAGAGTTTAAATGAACCTTTAAAGTGCATACTTTGTAAAGATTCCCATGCCTTATATCTTTGTAAATCCTTTAAAGAACTGTCAGTCGACGACAGAAGAAAATTAGTTTCCCAGAACAAACATTGCTTCAACTGCCTAGCGCCCACGCATTCTGCTTCAAATTGCAAGTCCACAAGACTTTGCTTCCATTGTGAAAAAGCTCATCACACTTTACTACATCGTCATGATCAGGCAAGGTCATCGACAGCATCTACTTCTCAGAAAAGTGATAATGCTAACTGTTCCAATGCTTTATCGTACATTCAAAATGCCAAGTCCATTCGTAGTGCCCAAGTATTATTGTCTACTGTCCAAATCGAAGTTCAGGATAACTTTGGCAACTGGGTCCGTGCACGCGGTCTTCTTGATTCAGCGGCAACTCATGATTTTGTATCTAATTCTTTGATTAGAAAACTAGGCCTACCTGTAAACCCCACTTCTATTAACGTATCGGGCATTAACAGCTCAAAATCGCAAGCTTTATAATTCTCAAAGCTAACCATAAGAGACATTTGTCACAGAAACAACTTTCTCAAACTGAATTGTCTCATTCTCAATAGCATTGGAGAAGACACTCCAAGTCACTCTGTGGATATTTCAGGGTTAAACATTCCCTCGCATTTAAGGCTAGCCGATCCTTTGTTCAACATACAAAACCCCATTGACATACTCTTTAGTGCCAATGTTTTCTGGAATTGCCTTCGTAAACAGGTTCGCAAGTTATCCTCAAACGTGGTCGCCAGAGACACTAATTTTGGATGGATCGTCACCGGTCAACTTCCCCATTATTCTCCCCAACCCGCATCGCAATGTTACTTCGCCAATACTCACCTGGAACAGTTCTGAAGGCTCGAAATCGTTGATCCTTCTAACGTGACCTCTTCAGAAAATGAATTCTGTGAGCAACTTTTTCTGAACACCACCACTTGTTCTTCTGATGGCCGGTTCATTGTTCAAATGCCAAGATTACATAATCCCCCTAAACTTATTAACTCTCAACCCAAAGCTCGAAAAGCTCTCTTTGCTATCGAGAGCAAATTCAAGAACCTCTCGTTAAACAGCAGTACACTGATTTTATGGATGAGTATGAAAGCTTAGATCATATGGAAGTTGTTAACAAATCTGATGATGAATTGCACCCCCCAATTGAAACGGTTTTCTTAAATCATCATCCCGTGTGGAAAAACCCTCTTGTAAAGGATAAAATCCGAGTTGTTTTCAATGGTTCATCACCTGACGTTAATGGCAACAGCCTTAACGATACTCTTTACTCTGGTCCTGCTATTCAGTCAGATCTATCTGCTATACTCTTAAACTTTCGATTATTTCCCATAGCTGTTATAGCGGATATAAAACAGATGTACCGTCAAGTTTTAATTCAGCCTGAACAACGAGATCTCCAAAGAATATTGTGGCGCGATGAAATCAGTAAGCCCATTAAGGTATTTCGTTTAAAAACGGTTACTTATGGCTTAAAACCTTCCGCTTTCCTTGCTATCCGATCCCTACACTTGCTAGCCTTTCAAGATGGTCATTTATTTGATTCTAAAGCTTCTGAAGCACTAACTACGTCATTCTATGTTGACGATTATTTGCAGTCCTTCCCCACTCTGGAGGAAGCTTCTTTCGTGTCCTTAGAACTTCAGGCATTGCTAAGGAATGGAGGTTTCCCACTTCATAAGTGGAATTCCAACTCTCCTGAGTTTCTCGCCCAGTTTCCTATTGAAGACGTAGATCCCTCCTCTGTCGAAATTTGTGGAAACTCCGAATCCATAAAAGCTCTTGGAGTTCATTGGTGCAGTAGCACTGACACTCTCATCTATAAAGTTTCGCTCGCAGAAGAGCTCCCTAACACAAAAAGACAAATTCTCTCTGAAATTGCAAAATATTTTGATCCGCTTCAATTCCTTGCCCCAGTTATCGTTATAGCCAAACTTTTCATGCAAGAGCTATGGTCGCTCAAATGTGATTGGGACGACACTGTTCCCCTTTCTTTTCTTAACAGATGGCTCTCTTTTCGCAGCAATTTGCTTGATCTTTCCCTTATTGAAATTCCCAGGAATTTAATTAACGCTCATCCTAATGCATCTTTTTTCCTTCATGTGTTCGCGGACAGTTCTGAGAAAGCTTACGGTTGCTCTGCATATTTGGTTCATTGCAGTTCATTAAATGGATCTTCAGTTTCCAACCTTGTTTGTGCCAAATCGAAGGTGGCTCCTCTTAAAACTATCACTTTGCCTAGACTTGAATTGTGTGCTGCACTCATGGCCGCAGAACTTGTTAAGAAATTACGAGAAGTTTTAAAGGTCGAATTCTCGCAAATCTATCTTTGGAGCTATTCCATGATCACCCTTTCTTGGATCACCAAAACCCCTCTCATTGGCAAACTTTTGTTGCAAATAGGGTCTCCAAAATTCAAACTCTTTCTTCGGGATGTCAATGGAGGCATGTGCCCAGCGCTGACAACCCAGCCGACATTATCTCTCGTGGATGTTTACCCTCTCAATTGGCAGCTTCCCAGTTGTACTGGCACGGGCCCTCGTGGTTAATCGAAGACTCTTCTTGTTGGCCTTCTAAACCTCCAGCTACAAACTCCAACTTGCCTGACGCTAAAGTATCTCTCTTCTATTGCTTCGTGTCTTGTTTCCAACGTTTCTCATCCCCTGTTGTCCCGCTATTCTCCCTTTCACAAATTAATTCGAATTGTCGCCTATCTTCTTAGATGGAAATATCTTGTGGTAGACCAACCTCTTCTCCCCAAACCACACCTTACCAATCATGAATTGAATCTCGCTACCATTAAGGTTTTACAACTGACACAGCAAGAAGCCTTTTCTTCTGAATTGTCTTTACTTTCTTCTAAAAGGGATCTTCCCAAATCCAGTCATCTTCGTGCTTTGGCCCCGTTCCTTGATGACAATGGGTTACTCAGGGTAGGTGGTAGGCTCTCGCAATCTTTGCTCTCTGAGGACAAAAAGCATCCCGTTATTTTGCCTTCTAAACATCACGTAACTTCCTTAATTATACGTGACTTTCATTATCGCAAGCTGCATGTTGGTACACGCACTCTGCTTTGCCTCTTAAGGGAAAAGTACTGGATTATAAATGGAATTCACGAAGTTTCCTCTGTAATTCACAAGTGCATTCCTTGCTTCAAAGCGAAACCTAAAGTCATAACTCAATTAATGAGCGATCTGCCCTCCTTTCGCTCTTCTCCTATACGTCCATTTGCTCTAACTGGTGTGGACTATATGGGTCCGTTCCAATATCAACGAAATTCCCCTGAAGCTAAACGCAAATTGTTTGGTAAACTTTATGTTTCTCTCTTTGTTTGCATGGTTACTGGCGCAATCCATTTGAAACTAGTAACGAATGCCTCTACTTCTTACTTTTTATCAGCTGTCTCTTGCTTCGCTGCTAGGCGTGGTGTTCCTTCAGAGATGTTCTCTGATAACGCTTCCACTTTTCAGGGCGCAGCTTCCTTGTGGAAGAAAGCTCTCACATCTTCTCTTGCAATGGAAAAGATTTCTAATTTTTCCTACTCAAAGGGTTTCAAATGGCGTTTTATAGCTCCCTACGCTCCTCATCACGGTGGTAGGTGGGAATCCTGCGTAAAACTCACTAAACGCCATTTAAGAAATGTTTTAGGTAATCGCACTCTGACTTATGAAGAATTTAATTCACTGTCCGTTCTGATTGAAGGTGTTGTTAATCCTCGCCCTTTAACTCCGCTTTCCAATGACCCTGATGACCTGCTTCCACTCACACCTGGTCACTTCCTTATAGGCATTTCTCTTTCTGCCCCTCCTCCCCTTTCCAGCTCTTACAGGGATTCTAATCTACCTATTGTTTGGCGTAAACTTGAAGCCCTCCGCAATTCTTTCTGGAAGAGGTGGAACTTGGAATATTTAATTTCTTTGCAATGGAGACAGAAGTGGTTTCCTTCCAGTCCCGAAATCAAAGTGGGGGACTTGGCCCTGGTTAGGGATGTTTCTCCTCCCCTGGTCTGGATTTCTGGTAGAGTGACCGAGTGTTATCCTGGAAGGGATGGGAGAGTCAGGGTGGCCAGAATCTTGACCACTAACGATCAGATCACAAGACCACTGTCTTTAATTGCTCCATTACCTTTAAATGTTTAATTGTTTATCCTGCTCTCTGTTGGTGTTTCCCCTCCCAGCTTGGTGTATTCTTGGAATACACGGTAAGATAGAGTATACTTTTATTGCTCTTTGTTTGTTCATTCCGTCCTTTTTCTCAAACACCAACAGTGATCTTCTATCTCTCCTTGCTGTTTAGGGTTCTCATGTTACTTGTGAGTCTGTTCTAGATATATATCTTCCATGACCCACCTAGCGTCATCTAAGAGCGAATCTCTGAAGTTCCTCAATTCTTCCCTGTGCAAGAGGACTTCCTTATCAATTTCGCCACCAGATCTCGTCGCCATCGCCAGCTATCATCTCCGTGATCAAGAGAACTTCGTCTATTTTTTCACCCACCAGGCTGCGATAGTGTCGCCTACTATCAACTCTTTGAAGACCATTTCATCAAGAAGAATTTTTTGTTCATGTTGGTTATTCTTATATGCTTCCTTTTGTCTCCTACACCCACTTTTTCCCTTTCCTGTTCCCTCTGTGCTTCGCTGAGCGTCTCTCACTTGTACGTCGGCAGTCGACTTAGTCAGTTGAAGCTCAACTAGAGCTAGCCTCCTCAACTAAAGAGGCATTCTTCTAATTCCACGCCATGTTGGAACTTTAAGCTTAACCGTCAAAGGGAACTTCACCTTCGCCAAGAAGCAAAGATAAGTACAGACTTCAGGTTTTAACCTCATTCTCATCGTCTTTTAATAACTACATGCTTTTAACGATCATTTTATAGGCAGTGTGAGATTACTATATTTGAGGCAATAATCATCCTTCGCGGGATTTTCCATGTTGAGCTTTTGTCTGTCTAAGCCAATCTTAATAGAAAGCAGCATTTCTTATGAGAAATCTTCTCACAACGTGGGATACCATTGAATTACCCACTGTCTGCAAAATACTCAGCTCGTTCCACCGCTGGAATAACTTTGGCCCTATTCTTCAGTTAGGATTGTTCTGCAACCTTCCAGATTCTGGACTCTATCTACCAGTCGCGCCGTCATGTATTTTCCACTCACATGTGGTAATACTATTTCAAATTAAGGATTCTTCCTTATTAATTACTGTTCAATAGGTAATTTTTCTTCCTCCGTTGGGATTTTCTCTGGCGCATTTAATGATAATCTACAACCTTCTCAAGCAATAGACTCTCGCCTATCTAGTGTAACTAGTTATTTTCCATCATTGCAATAACTTTCTTTGCCATAAATTTTGTGCTACTACAGTGAATTTTTCATCCACTTTAACAGACTATAGTGAAAACCAGCGTTTGTTCAACATTTCTTCCGCGTCGCGCTCGTCCGATTATTATAAATACGGCCATGAACACTTATCCTCAATTCCATTTGATCTTTCCCAAACCCCTTATTAACAAACCAAAATAATAAAATTGTTACTTTAGGTCTTTTTCAATGAGGTGTCACTCTAAAGACGTGCCCTCCCCTTTTGCTTATATATCATTAATTAATGTCTGCATAACTACGTGTCTGGTACACGTTTCAAACTTACATTGTTTCTCCCTTCTAATTAGGGAATACAATTCTTTCAACTCATAAGTGAGTTATTTCTAGGTTTCACGAAAGGGAAACTTGCCCCATTTGTCTCGTGATTCCTACTTAAACATAGTAGGTCTAGAAACTTCCTTTCGACTTTCTCTTCAGGTTTCACATTAAGTGACCTTCCCTATTTGAACAACTACTAAAAAAAGTAATTCAGCTTGAATATAAGAAGTTATAGGAACTTCTATTTTTTCTTCCTGTTGTTATTGTTATTTCCGAAGTTGTTACTCTTTCTAGGGTATTTTCTTCGAAATTTCTTAAAGTACACACCTTGTACTCGATTTATTGTCTAACTTTAATCACTTTAATTGTCTTTAAATTTTTTATGTTATCTTCTCCATTTCAAAATCTTGCGAGGATTTTAAAACATATAAAGGTTTGAAACCAAAAGAATTGTTAATTGCCTGGCGCAAACTTTAGATGTTTTTCGGAGGTCTGTGACCCCATTCGTTACAAGGTCTAAATTATATATTTGTTAAAAACTACTACCCAACCTTGTTAGATTCATTACACTCTTTTGCATTGTTAAATAAATTCAAAGTTTCCTTTTTGACTCATCATTTCTCTAACATAACGGTTAGGCAAGATCCTGTCTTCCCTGACTCTTCCTAGGTTCATGCCATCGTTAATGCAAATAAATCTCTTGATAGGGTTTTCACCACTTGTTGCATTTGAGCAAGAACTCTTAGTTGACAACTTGGTAAAGTCTCTCTTAGCTTTAATAGCTAATTTTAACTGGCCAGTAAGGCAAGCATAGCTCGCTACGGCAGCTTCCTGCTTGTGGAGATTCTCTCCAACACTTATGGTTGGTTTTTCAAAATATAAGTGTTTCTCCTTGCCTAAACTTTTAGTCGGCTCCTTGCTGGGTAAAAGCTTAGCCATTTCCAAATGCAACTATTGGTGCACTTACCAAAATTATTCCCAAAAGTATAATTGTTTTATTCCTATCCTTCTTGGAAGCATTTGGTTGCTCTTTAGGAATTCTACAATTTCGAAAACAAAAAATATCGAACCCTATTTAAATTATAGGCATTCTTCAAATTACTTGTCTAACAGCAAACTCCTTTGAACAGATACATAATAAATCTGTTACTCTTTGTCTTGCCAGACCATCACCCTTCCCCATAGTAGGCATATGTATGCTTGAGAGGGAATACGCTAAAGCCACTCTCTTGCAAACCGCCCAAGTTCCAGCTGCGCCTCCCGTTAGCTTTGCCCAGGTCCCTACTCACTTTAGGTGTCGGAGAGCTGATTTGCAGTGGCAGTCACCTTTTAGTATTTTTAAAGTTAAACTTATAACTCTTGTAGGACTCTCCTCCTATTTCTCCATCCTTTTTCTTCAGTCCGAAACCCACTTCATTTTCTTCCTCATCTTCCCTTGGTGGTTAGGTTATTCCCAAGTCAATAATCTACCCAAACCCTCAGACCCTCTCGTTTACAATATTCCACGGCAACGTTATAGGTTTTTCCCATTGTTGCAGGAAGGAAGACTTCAAATAATCTCTCTCGTAATTTGATTTTTAAAAAGCCTACAAAGGATTACATTTTGATAGACATGGCCTACATCACACACAGGGAATTGAGATTTATTATTGCAATTAATATGTTAAATAAATACGAAGTACGTCCAGAAAGTAAGTTCTGTTAGGTAATAACATTAAATTGTGTACAGATACAGAAAAATTATTTATTGCACAAAATTCAACAACCCTTAAACTACTTTTCCACATAACTGCCGAAATTTTGCATGCATTTGTCGTAGCGTGGCTCGAGTTTTTGTATACCTTCTTCATAGACGTGTGCCGGCTGTGTCTTCAAGTAGTTGTACGTTCCGCTGCAGCGCAGTTCCGCACATGCGCGGTAGACGCTCTGTATCAAGGAGAAGAAACGTGCGCCATTTGGAGAGCGCTGTCAGCCACGTACGCGTTGTTGTGCATGTTTACTCGTACAATGTCGGTGTTGATTGAAAATCCCGCCGCTTGTGAAATCAGATCTGTGATTCGTTTTCTGAATGCTAGGAAAGTGAAACCAATTGAAATTTATCGGCAAATGGTGAGAAGATGGGTCCGACAGTTCAATGAAGGACGTAGTGAAGTGCACGATGAATAACGAAGTGGGCGTCCATCTTTGGTTATAGAAGAACTGGTTCACGCGATTGATGACAAGATCCGGGAAAACCGCAGGTTTACAATTAGTGCTCTCGCTATGGAATTTCCCCAAATCTCACGATCACTAATTCATGAAATTGTTAGCGAAAAACTGAACTTTCGTAAACTTTGCCGACGTTGGGTACCAAAGATTCTTACGGAGCAACACAAAACAAAACGGATGGGTAGTGCACTTCAGTTTTTGACCCGTTACAATGAAGGCGGCGAAGAATTTCTGACACAGATATTCACAGGAGATGAAACTTGGGTTTCTTACGACACCCCTGAAAGTAAGTGGCAATCAATGGAATGGAGGCACACTTTATCCCCAGCAAAAGTTAAGCCGAAACAAATCTTGACACCTCGGAAAATGATGTGCACAGTGTTCTGGGACTGGAAAGGCATCTTACTCATTGATTTCTTACTGCGTGGTCAAACAATCAACGCAGATGCTTACTGCGAGACACTTAGGAAATTGCGCCGCGCAATACAGAATAAGCGCCGAGGGTTGATGTCAAAAGGTGTTGTTTTTCTTCACGACAACGCACGACCACACACGGCAAATGTGACGAAAAACCTCCTACAGGGATTTGGCTGGGACGTTTTTGATCACCTTCCGTACAGCCCTGACCTCGCTCCTAGCGACTTTCATCTGTTCACACATCTCAAGTCTTTCCTTGGCGGTCAACACTTCAAAAATGACGACGAGCTGAAAGAAGATGTTTCCAACTGGTTGAAGACACAGGCGGCAACCTTCTATGAAGAAGGTATCCAAAAACGTGTGCCACGCTATGACAAATGCCTGCAAAAGTTCGGCAGTTATGTGGAAAAGTAGTTTAAGAGGTGTAATGTTGTGCAATAAATAATTTTTCTGTATCTGTACACAATTTAATTTTATTACCAAACGGAACTTACTTTCTGGACGTGCCTCGTATTTTAAAATATGGGAAAGAGAAAAGTAAAGTTGTACGATGATAATACTCTCTAAATTAATTTATATGATTAACAGTGCAAAAAGTAAGGCACTGCTACTGAAATTTAACAGCATTAGATGATTGATTAAAGCTAGTTTCTCGCAAACACAAACTGTATAATATTATTATGTCTTCTCCCAACTTTGATTTTAAGATGAGTTTTCCGCCTTTCTTAAGCTGAGAGGCTGTGAAATACGACGCATCCCTCCGAATATTCCCTTAACCCTGATAAATTACTATGGATGACGACATTTCATCATTATAGTACATTATGCAACGAGCCTATAATGGCTATAATTAAGACACGAGTATTTTTATAAAACGAGCGTATGCGAGTTTTATAATTTCCATACGAGTGTCTTAATTACCATTATAGGCGAGTTGCATACGACTGTTTATGTTCGACGATAATTATAACTTTATTATATGTTTTAACATAAATATTCATAAATATCTGTTGAGAGTCAGCTACGGTACTTGAATTTTGTGATCGCAGAGCGAGCGTTGGGTGTTATATCTTTGTCTTTCAAGATCTTTGAACGACCGACGCATGCGCTCTGTGTGCTTGCAATGCCATATGCAGCCATATGTTTACATCAGCCGTCCCTCAGTAATATTTTCACCGGTGTCATTTGAAGACACTGCGCTGTGCAGAAATTAGCGTTGGTGATTTTAAGGTACAGTGCTATTGCTTGTCTCATATTCGCCAGTTTATTTACGCGAACATATGGACGGTGCGTATTCCATGTCGGTAATTTATTATAGTTCGATGTTGTGTTTAAATCCGACATGTTGGATTTTGAGCGCATGCGCGAAGGTATCGTTACCTAATTGGTCAATGAACGAGCTCTGATTGGCTGGGGAAACTGTATCATAATGGAAAACAGTGTTATAATGACCATCATTATGATACAGTTTTCTGACACGTAATAGTGAGGGTCGAACATAAAATATCTTAATTTACTGTCCTACTCGGTTCTCCAGAACGAGCCATCAGACACACTATTCCTACGGACTCAGTGAGCGAGTTGCCGCTAGGGGCGCCAGCAGTTAAAATATCGCCATTCGCACGAGGTCTCCTAGACACATTTTAGGCGGCTTCGGTGGCGTAGTTGGTAGCATGCTGAGCTTTTATGCCCAAGATCGCGGGTTCAAACCCGGCCGAAGTCGTCGGTTTTTTAAGGGAACTGGGAAGTGTGCAATGCTGAAAAACGCTTATCATGGTATTACATCCATTTAAAAATAATGTTTTCAGTGATTTTTTTCAATTTTTTTCTAAGTCTTTATCAGGGCCTATTCCTTAATTCACAACAGTTTTATTGCTCTAAAAGAAAAAACATTCAAGTAAGTAGGTCATAAATTTAACAAAAAGTCATAAAAAAATTGACATTTTAGGTACAATTTCTGAGAACATTTTTCAAAATTTGGTCATGTGATTTTTACATGATATTTTACCACTGATACTCGACCTTGATGACTAAATTCATCTTCCTAACTGAAATAGGTTCGAAGATATATTTTTTTCATTTTAGTGGAATTTGGCAGATTTTTTGAGTATGGTAATATTGTTTTTTACTGAAATCTATTTCAGTTAGGAAGATGAATTTAGTCATCAAGGTCAAGTATCAGTGGTTAAATATCATGTAAAAATCTAGTGACCAAATTTTGAAAAATGTTCTCAGAAATTGTACCTAAAATGTCAAAAATTTTATGACTTTTTGGTAAATTTATGACCTATTTAGGCTACTTGCGAGATTTCTCATTTAGAGCAATAAAACTGTTGTGAATTAAAGAATAAACCCTGATAAAGACTGAGAAAAAAATGAAAAAAAAATCATTGAAAACTTTTTTTTAAATGGATGTAATACCATGATAAGCGTTTTTCAGCATTGCACACTTCCTGGTTCCCTTAGCGTTAAAAATCCCTCAGTATACCTTCCTTCGGAGGGGAAGTAAAGCCGGCGGTCCCATGGCATTGATTTATGGCATGAAATAGAAACCTTCCGCTAATTACACCTGTGTGAAGCTAAATCATGGGTTAGGTTAAACATTTGACAAACGCTATTAGGTTCCGACGTTCGTCGCCAGGAGCCGACTGCGATGGTATCTGGTAACCAGTTCTGAACTAGTAGTCGTTGACGGTGGCGTTTGGCGGCAAAAGTAGGAACTACTTGAAAAATTAAATGTCTGCAGTCCTTACTTGAATTGAAAACAGATAACACACACTAATACAGTCATCACAATTGACACCGGTTATCAGACAGATTCTACACACACCCAAAGTACACGGGGCTACATGACCACGTTGTCGCAGCCCCTAAACTGAGGAATCAACCAACCAAAGAACAAATTGAGGATTATAAATGAAAAACTCAGACATTTACAGTGTTTCAAAACATTGTAAGTGTTTTTTTTTCTCAAAACAGTGTTTTTATACTTCGGGGAGCGTGATGGCGCAGTGGCTTAGCTACTCGCCTTTCACCCGGACGACCGGGGTTCGAATCCCGGTGACAGCGGGGTGGAATTTTCACCTGGAAAATCACGTGGCGTCAGGAAGGGCATCCGGCCTTAAATCTCCGGCCAAAACCAAAATGAGCCTGGTTGGCTCCGGTGACCCCAATTAATTGGGAAAAGCCGAAGAGGAAGAAGAAGAAGAGTGTTTTTATACTTCAGTTGTTATTGCACCCGTCACCTCATTTAACCACTTCTTAATAAACAAAATATATTAAATAAAAAGTAAATTTACGACCTTACTATTGAAGTTAAAGATTTGAAACTAAAACAGCTGAATAAGATTTCATGGCTCCAATCCAACTTAGAATCATTGTTCTTGTTCTTCAAACCTATTGTTTGCAAATGTTTCTTCGATAAGAAGATAGATACACGCTAAGCGGCACTGAGTGCCGCTTTTTTGCAAAATTTTGTTTGACGTGGTAAACACTTACGAGTTCTGTGAGATCGCCCGCTATAACCTTTGTTCGACATGTGCTGCAGGGGAGGGAGTAGGTTCGGAGCCTGTCTGGTTCCCAGTTAGTCTGAGACAGGTTGTCAAAGTTGCGAGGTGCGCGAATGCGGCATTCCGTACCGCTAGCGTGTAACAACTGGCTGGAATCGGCGTTGTGAAATAATGTAAGTATTTAACTTATTTTACCTTTGTTGTTTCTTTCTATGCTTCTATCATTATTATCGATGTCAGCACATAGTCTGCACGCTTGCCTTCTGTTTATAGGTCTCGACATGGCTGTCAACAACAGAGGATTGAGAGGTTGCTCTCAGAACTTGATGAGCAAGAAGGGTCACTGGATGAAGAGGATCTACTCGACTTTTAAATCCTAGAGCAGAGTTATTTTGTGTATTTAGGCACTGTATATTATTTCGTGCTGAAAATTAGCAGAAAGTGTCCTTTTCCAAGCCATGAATCTAAGTGTATAGGCCTACATGATTCCGACAAACAGTTTTTCTTTTACTCTAGTTTATTTCTTGAGCTTGTTGAGCATCAGGTACAATGTCTTGTAATATAAGCCTGAAAAAAGGGCAATCTCAATCCAATAATTCCCAATATCTCTTTTGAGTGCGAAAATTATTATCTTTTCTCCGTTGTCCAATAAATGTTGATAAGAATTTTTTATTACATTAGTAAATATGTCCTTATCCCATCCCTCACAATAATATATTTTTAATAAGAATTTCATACATACTGATAAGATTTTTTTCAATGTATTCTCATGGGTTCTGTATAATTCTCCATACAAATCAATTTTAGACGTTTAGCAAGTCACTAAATTACGAAAAAGAATGAAAAGATATATTGCGGCATGGAATGCCGCTAGCGTGTACGAATGTTAGTGAAAGAGATGCGTGTAGCTAAGGGTTAAGAAGAGCTTTGTTTTTGAAGCAATGCATAAACACCGTACCCATTATTCTAGGTCAAATTGAAGGGTTGGGTGGAAGAAGGGCGTAATTCAAAAAACATAGTTTTGAGATAATCAACAAAAACTACCTATAAGTTACCTTTTATCTGTTGCTGGAATGTAACAATATTCATGCATGTCTTAGAGATACACTTCCTCATCTGATTACAGTGAGTTGTATGGGCAATGTTTCAATAACTCGCAAGACCAGAGCCTTAAGATTTTTTGAATTACGCCCTTCTTCCATAAAAGGTCGTTGAAAAATAAAACAATCTGAATGTAATTTTGCAAATTGACTGCATTTACGGTATTTCTTGGGGAGGTACAATACTGCATAATAATACTTACTATGATGACAACCTTTTTTACAAAACATATGTACATTTTGTTTACTAGAAACTTGCAATGCAAGAAAAAGGTTAAATATTCACAGTATCACAATAACATGTATTCATGGCAGAAATTCTTATCAAACCTGCCTACAACAACGTTCTAGGTCCGCAGTCACTCATCACTGTCTGCTGAATCATCCGCAGATACCACAGTATGGGTTTCGAATTCCTTAAAAATGTTATGAAACCAACATTTTGCATCATCATTCACGTATTTCAGGAGCTCCTGCACGTTTTGAACTTTCGCAGGTTTTATACCCGCTATCTTTACCCTTCGAAGGATTGGTTCTCTCTTGATTACCAATACCGTGGATTTTAAAGCAGTGAAATCAGAGCTACCTATTTTATTGTATGTTGTTGAAGCTGTGATGTTTCCATTTGCATAGAACATAATACAGTATTTCGTCGGCACTTAATGAACTCTTTCTTCCCGAATTTCTTTAAACTTTTTCGTTTCCTACCCTTGTTCTTCTTTTCTTATAATATAAATCCTTTTCTCTACTATTTTCATCGTCAGAACAGTTGTATTCACTTTCATCGGAACTTCCGTGTAGTGACACAGCAGCCATTGCGATTACCTACGCCCGTCTTGCCCGAGAGGTCCGCGATCTGGAAGACGGGCGCAACTAGGAAATGTATGAGAAATGACTCTCCACTGCCATCTATGGGAGCTAGCGTAAAGCCGCTTTCACTGGTTCCTGCAGACACCCCCAGAGAGCATATAGAGCCATTTTACGGATAAACGCCGTAATTCGAGTTACGCCCTTCTTCCAGCTGACCCTTCAATTAGTGTACATATGTGCAGGATGTTTTGCTCTAAGCTTTCCCATACAGGTGATCGCATCAAGCATAAGATTGGTCAAAATAACTACTGTGCGAAGAACAATTAGACTGAAAGGAATAGCGAGATTTTGGGCTAACGGAATGTAGCAGCAGAGAACAAAATTAGATTGATTGAGCTTTTCTATGCAGCAATAATGATGAACTTATAAAGTGATATAACAATATAGCACAATATGTGCGTTTGAACAAAATTAACAACTTTAAAGAGAGTCCAATTATTGAAGCCTTGATTAACCCTCGGATACTCGCGCGGGCTAAAGGTGTAGCCCAGTGATTTATTTGGTCGTAGCACAGAGTATATTTTTTGCTAGGAATATTGAGAATCTCTGTAGCTGCCTGTTGATGCTGTATTTAAGAGACGGGTGTGATTCCAACTGAACCAATTGCACCAAAATTAGACCAGATACATTAGAAGTCGTCTGGGCTACAATAGTAGCCCGCGCGAGCATCGCTGTTTCAGAATTGAAAGTGCAAAGGAAACGTTGCCTCACAGGAGGCGGTCATGTAGATGACTTTCAAATCAGTCAGTGTTTAGATGAAAGTAATGATAGGTTGAGTGTAGTGGAAATAAAGTAGGCTGTTGCTTTTTGTGTGGACGAGGAAGGGATAGATCAACAGGGAACAAATGCGCAAAGTGCAATGAAGATCTTCTCGGATCATTGTGTCCATTTGTACAGAATGCTTGAGTGACAAATTTGTTTGGGCTATAGATAGTAGCCAAAAGGACAAAAATAAACTTCAAAACTTCGAGAAAAAATAAATTAAACTACTGAAATTATTCATAATAAGTGCTGGCTTTCTAAGGAAATTATCTAACCTAGTTTTATTTTTGTTTAATTCAATCCAAATATGCACTAATATAAGTATTAAGTTTACATAAAAATAATTTAACAATTCTAGTTCCTTTAGTTTTATTTTTGTTGCAGTTTTACCAAAGATGTACAATAACATGAAGTTCCTTTTTAACTTTGTATTTTCTCTCCATATGATGATAAATGCCTACATAAAACGGGAAAGTTTAGAGTAAAAATTCCTGCACATATGTACAATAATTTGACCTAGAATAATGAGTGCAGTATTTATGCATTGCTTCAAAAACTTATATGAATCAGTCATTTACGAAACACCTCATCTCCATTTTTTTTTACCGAAATTGAGTTAGACATACAAAATAGTAGGTTAAGGCAAGGCACATCCAATTCATATAAAACACCACATCTCCGATAAGAAAGCTCAGTGATCCGAGACGTTCAAATATTCGTTCATTTGAGAAAAACCACATCTCCTGGAAATGTGTTTCTCAAATGACTTGAAATTTGTAGTTGGTGGCAACACTGCTCCTCCTTATTCTGTGCCAACCTAAAACAGCTGTAAATGTGTTCAGTTTGTTGTATGTTGTTGTCATATTGTCATGCTTTGTTTCTGAGTAAGAATGAGTTCCAGTGAGAGTGATGTTAGTAATTCTACGCGTTTAAAACGTAGAAAAAGGCAGAAGCAAGTCGCATATAAGTGTGAAAGAATAAAAAAAACTTCATTGATGGCCTCCTCGAGCATACTTTTGACTTGAAAAGACAGGGAGCCTGTCCACCAGAACTTCCAACCAGGGCCGTGGAGAGCGAGCACGGGCCCTAGGGCTAGGTCTTACGGGCCCCTCCATATTTGTTCGTCCTGTGACATCCTGGAAATATCAAATTTGCATTTTTTTGAACCCCCACAAAAGAAAACTCGTTGCAATTTTTTACATTACCTTTTGGTACGTATTAATTTTGTTCAATGGAAGTTTTCAATGTCAAATCCGTTGTATCTGACCGGAAATTTTACTCTGTCCCATCACAAGAACACGTTCAACGCCTTTCACAACCTTATGGACTAAAATTCGAACTTTGCAAAGGTTCATAAGTTGAGAGGTTATTTAGAAACTTTCCTCCCCATGAACAAGAGAAACTTTACTATTTATCTGGCCACGAAGATATTATGATAGTGGTTATATACAAAATGCATTTATCATGTTCTCTTTATGGTATTTTGTAGCATATTCATTAGACTTAGTTACATTAAATATCATACAATATCACATTTATTTACTCTGGACTTTCTCGGGCCCCTCAGCAAGTCCGGGCCCCAGGGCTACAGCCCCGTTTGCCCCTCCCTCTCGTCGGGCCTACTTCCAACAATTAGTGCCTACCCACAAAAATGTGTTCCTATAAACATTAACAAAATTAATGATCTCAAGAAGCTCAAAGACTATATTCCTACAGACATAGTTGATGCATTTTATTCAAAAATTTATGACTGGCCAACTATTGATAGGGATGAAGTTGACCTGATGTAAAGAAATAATGTATGTAAAAAAACAACAATGCCTTGAAAATGAATAATATAAAGTGCTAGATTGATCTTAAAATAAAAAAGTGGCTTGCATTCCTAATGTATATATTATTAACAGTTATTTCATGCCTGATGACTCCACATTATGTCAGTCATTTGAGTAACAACTCATCTCCAACAACTTTGAGAATTTTTATACACATCAAAATGTACAAAAAAAATTCTTATCATATAATTCGCTTACCGAACCCCTGTACATATACATTAAAAATATAACATTGATACAATGTGAAATATGGTCACGGTGAGTTTTTTTTTTTTTTTTCGTTTTCCTAAAGTTTACTTTTGTGGAGATGAGGTGTTTTTCAAATGACTGATTCATAAATACTATTATCTATCATATTATTGAAACTGAACACCGAAAATAACGTGTACGAGTCCATCAGATCGAATAACTGTTTGGGCTACATATGTAGTCCACGCAAGTAACGCTGTATATATCACTAGCGCGAGTATCCGAGGGTTAGAACAAAACTTTTTGACTAGATAAGGGATTGAACCCTAATATTCGTTTCATTGAAGAAGTGAATAATAAAAGAATTTTGATGTAGGTTGAAAACATTACATATTAATAACAATCAATGAAGTTCCTTTAAGAGGATGCGTAGGTCTCGTAGAGCCAGCTCTATAAAAGGTTACCAAGCTAGCGTGGCGGTTAAGAATCCAAGTCGGAGCGTTGTTAATTTGTCATATCATCAGCGAAAAGTTCCAGTGGAAGGAGGCGGCCATGGCCCCGTTGGTGTTGTAATGCAGGCGACATCCAACAGTAAGAGGAAAGTCCAGGCTTCTTCTTCTTTCTTCTTGTTTGAAGACTTGACACCAAGTTAGTGTCCAGGCGATGACATCACAGATGAAAAAAAAAACTTTATGTTCGACCCTCACTATTATGTGTTAGATAACTGTATCATAATGATGGTCATTATAACACTGTTTTCCATTATGATACAGTTTCTCCAGCCAATCAGAGCTCGTTCATTGACCAATTAGGTAACGATAACTTCGCGCATGCGCTCAAAATCCAACATGTCGGACATAAACACAACATCGAACTATAATAAATTACCGACATGGAATACGCACCGTCCATATGTTCGCGTAAATAAACTGGCGAATATGAGACAAGAAATAGCACTGTACCTTAAAATCACCAACACTAATTTCTACACAGCGCATTGTCTTCAACTGACACCAGTGACAATATTACTGAGGGACGGCAGATGTAAACATATGGTTTGCATATGGCATTGCAAACACACAGAGCGCATGCGTCGGTCGTTCAAAGCTCTTGAAAGGCAGAGATATAACACCCAACGCTCGCTCTGCGATCACAAAATTCCAGTAGCTGACTCTCAACAGATATTTATGAATATTTATGTTAAAACATATAATAAAGTTATAATTATCGTCGAACATAAACAGTCGTATGCAACTCGCCTATAATGGTAATTAAGACACTCCTATGGAAATTATAAAACTCGCATACGCTCGTTTTATAAAAAATACTCGTGTCTTAATTATAGCCATTATAGGCTCGTTGCATAATGTACTATTACGAGCCTTACAGTAGTCGCATATGATGTGTAACATCAGACATAGAAGAAACCTCACGTGAAATTGTTGATACACCGGTATTTTATAATATTGTTACGTTCCGTGGGTAAAATTATAAATTAATTTTATCTCTTCCTAATTTTCACATTTATTTACACACATTCTAATACAATCGCTACATTTATGTCTTCACAGAGTCTCTACAATAACAAACCACCACAGCCGACTCGACCCGCCTCTTCCCTTCATCTTCCACTGCCTTGACAATCTCGTATTTTGTGATTCAGTCAACAGTTTCCTCACCCCACCGCATAAAGCGCGCTTAATACCAGTATAGACACATACCAATATTATTGGCACAAATATTAATCTATTGTAAAAGGGAGTATTTTACAGATATTGTAGTTTATAATACGGAATTCATTTTATTAGCTTCCACCAGCACTAGCCTAAATAAAGAATACGATATGGATCAACTAGATTAATAGACGCGACACCGCTCATAACCTTAAATTACTTATACGTAGGCCAACTTGCGAGTAAATGCAATGTGCACAGCAGTGGATCATGAAAGGCTTGTCCAGTTCCCGGATCTCGTGATTCACAGACCATCACGTAATTTCATATGGATTCCGTTAAAATTAGTCTTATTGATATGATTAGCAGCAGAGTATCAAGAAGGCAGTGCGAGAGTAGAAATATCAAGTAGGCAGTGAAGAAAAGAAGAGAGTCTTGGAATTGTTATGTATTATTAGTGTTTAAATAAAAAAGATATGTGTGTTGATGAATGTCCAGGAGGGATACGATCCAGCTGGCAGTGCGTCATACACACTTCCGTCCGATCCACTTCCGTCCCATTTTTCAAAATCACTCCCACAAAAATATCCAGCAACCGAGTGGAAAGATGTTACACATCAAAAAGCAAACAGTCAGAAGAGACTGCTGCCAAGATGAAGTTCGAAGATTTTTAACAAGTCTAGACAAGCATGGTCTTAGAGACTATGTTGCATATATCATCAGTGGTCGCAGAATATTACTCCAGCGATATTTATAGAAGACTGCTGCGGCGGTGAATAATACGTAGCAGAGTGCGTATCTGAGTGTTCTGACGGTACTTGCGGAATAATGCCAAGAACGCTTTGGCGAAGCTTGTAGATCAGGGCCATCCAGTCATTGCGCTCCGGGAGCACTGGGCAGTCAGACTAGCGCTCCTTCCCCTACCACCACTATACACTGTGGCAGCGAGGAGACGGACGATGTTCGGACCACGCTGACTAGACACGTACGTACAGTCGTGCGGCCAATGGCTCTTGTGGGATTGTTGACATATTAATAGGGCTGTTTTGCCATAGCAAATATACTGCATATACAAATCGAATGGTACTCCAATGTATGTAATGTGCAGGAAACGAACACAAGTGTTAGGTTAAGAATATTGTGATTTATTCCAAACTGAAATGTGAACATATTAGAGAGGACAATTATTCAACAACAAATTGTGTTCTTTTTAACACATTACATCTCTGTTGCATACTAAACATTTGGCGTGCCCTTTATAAGCTGTACAAAAAAAAAGAAATTTCCCATTCTGCTTTAAATACTGCTGCTTCACCACTCCTTTTTGTGTATGCTGTTCAGTCATGACCACTGTGAAACTTATTTACTGCTCGGGTCTAAGCTGCGCGGACCTGAGAGGAATGTGCATCGCAGACTATCAGTAGTGGTGGTGATGAGTGATGAGTGATGAGGTTTCTCGGTCCTTGCGTAGTAACAGAAGCAAATACATTAGTCGGTGACTCAGTCACTCATTCCCAACGCCACACTGGTTTCAGAAAAGACCCACGTTTTCTGTATTGGAATAGCCGAGAATGTCAGGTAACATGGCGGGCTGTCGACAGGCTTCTCAATTCTCGCCTGCTCCTACTCTGCCTCTGCCCTTCATCCCGCAAGTGCACAGAGCTTGGAACCGAGCAGTACTTACACGCTGTCAACTAACCGCATTGGACTAGACTAGTGACTGATGGATCGGCTGCACACTTCAGCGCGCTGACCCTGCCAAGCTGCTCCCACCTACTCTGAAACTACCTTCAAACAAAGCGATCGGAGCACTGGCTTAGAGCGCAGCCGGAGCATTGTCTGGATGGCCCTGTTTTAGAGGAATGCGTGCAGAAGACAGACAGACAGACAAACCCAGTGACGTGAAGTCAGCAAAGCTGACTTCGGACGAAGCAAAGAAGATATAAAAAGTAGGTTGGCTCAGGCAAGGAAAGCATTTCTACAGAAAAGGAATCTGTTGACAACAATTGAGTCGTCCATTTGCAAAACTCGTTTAATCCACTTGTGAATAAGGATCACGTCATAAAATTATTTATTTTATTATTTTATTTTACTTTATTTTATTTTGTTTTATTTTGTTTTGTTTAGTTTTATTTTGTTTTGTTTAGTTTTATTTTATTTTGTTTAGTTTTAAGTCAGTTATTGTCGTTTTAAAGGGTGGAACAGCGTGTAATCTGTCCCTTACACATCAATCAAAGTGTAATTTTAACAACCTCACAGGATTTACGAATATTAAACTAACTTAAATCAATGTTGATTGGTTGGTTCCTCAGTTTAGGGACTCCGACAACGCGGTCATGTAGCCCCGTGTACTTTGGGTGTGTGTAGAATCTGTCTGATAACCGGTGTTAATTGTGATGACAGTAGTCTATTAGTGTGTGTTATCTGTTTATAATTCAAGTAAGGACTGCAGACGATAATTTCGAGTAGTTCTTACTTTCGCTGCCAAATACTACCGTGCACGACACGTAGATGTGAAATTGGCTACTACTAGATGCCATCGCAACCAGCGCCTGGTGACGGACGTTGGAACTTTAGATCATTAATCAAACCTAACTTACAAATGTTGCATCACACAAGTTTAGTTAGTGGAAGGTTCATTTACATGCCATAAATCTATGACATGGGCCTGCCGGCTTTACTGCCCCTCCGATGGAGGGCATACTGACGGATTTTTAACGCTCTTTAAAATTCCAACGACTTCGGCCCGGTTTGAACCCGTGACGTTGAACATAGACGCTCAGCTACCAACTACCCCACTGAAGCTACCAAAATCAATGTTCATGGTTCTCGAGAGATCTTCTGTACTTGTTCAGTGTAAAAATCAAAGCACGTAATAATGAAAAACACGGCCTTGCATAGAAGCACTCTCAATCAGTGCCCGAGGGGGCCTTGAATGATGTAGCGTTAATATACGCAGATGACTTTGGAAACCAGGCGGTTATATAAAGAAGAGCCTACTAATGGTTTGGTCAGTGAAGTGCCATGTCTCAAGGAAGCAAGCGCGTGTTGATCACCATTTGTTTGTTCAGCGTTCTCGTGGATACGATCAAGGCGAAGTCTCTTCCTTTACGTAAGTACCAATGTTGGGTAAGCTACTTGGCTAACTAAGTTACCGTAACTCAGCAAAAGCAGTAACGGCGTTAGAGTAGCCGTCTGGCGGCTTCGGTGGCGTATTTGATAGCATACTGAGATTCTATACCCAAGGTCACGGGTTCAAACCCGGCCGAAGTCGTCAGATTCTTTAAGAGCTTATAAATCCCTTAATATGGCTTCCTTCGCAGGGAAAGTAAATCCGGCGGTCCCATGTTATAGATTTATGGCATTTAAAAGAACCTTCCAGTAACTAAACTTGTGTGAAGCCAAAATTTTTAGTTTGGAATTGACTAGCAGAAGTATCCATTCTTCGAACGGTATTCGGTATTAATAACCAGACGTTATCAATTGAGCTACTGTTGCAATGGTTAGGGGCGTGGAACCTGTTTGTTGACAAAGATAAAAGATTAGCTAAAATGTGCTCTCAAACTGAATTTACCTAACGTGTTCTTCCTAACGTGAAAATAAAATTGAAAACCTCGTAGACGAATCGCAATACATGTCACATACAATCTGACCCTATTCGTTGTGTCAAGTGCCCAACCACAGGAAGACCCCTTTTTAAATTATAAAGGCTTGTGGTGCATAAAAATTTAGGTTTTGTAGCCTCCAATGGCCCAAATTCTTAAAATCAGCAAAAAATAGTCTACTATTTCAAATCAGGAATTTTTGAAAGTAATGTTGCTGTTTGGAGATATAATATACCTTCTGTACGACATATCGCACGTTTAAGTCGTGTGAAAAAAAATTGGGTACTCCTTTAACCCCTTAAGCGCATTGATGAATGTTACAGTTTTAGTTGGTTCCGTGATAACCTTATAGCCATTTGCAAACTTTCACAGAAATGTAATAAATGGAGTGGCATTACTTCTTCCATAAATAGGTAGAAATTTGGATGTCACCTCTTAAGATACTGGTGTCATGGTTACTGGCTTGCATTCCTTCATTAGTTTATTAAATGAAATTAGTTTTCTGGGAATATCTAAGAAACTGTTGGTTTTAGAGCCTTAAAATATAGATTTCGGGGACCCTTTACGACTCTGTAGGGGCCCCGAGTTTTGTTTCTGACACCAAGGGGTTGAAAATGTGCTTTGTCTCGTCTTTGTACGCCATAATAATGATAATAATTAAAAGAATAATAATAATAATAATAATAATATAACCATATAGGGATAGGAATATAATATACCTTCCGTACCATTCCCACACGTGTAAATCGCGTTAAAAATTCTAGAGTACCCCTTGACCCCTTAAGCGCATTATATGTATTGATGAATATTTCAGCTTAATTTGGATACGTTATAACCTTATAGCCGTTTGCAAACCTTCACAGTAATATAATAAATGGAATTGCATTGCGTCATACAGAAATAGATTCTGTTGCCATTGTTAGCGGCATGCATTATTTCATTAATTTATTAAGTGAAATTAGTTTTCTGGGAAAATCTCAAAAACTGTTGGTTTTAGGGCCTTAAAATATGGTTTTGGGGGTCTTTTTAGGGCCCCCGAGTTTCGTTTCTCACATTGAGGGTCTGAAAATGAGCTTCGTCTCACACTTCTACGCTTATTTCAGCATGTATTTTAAGGGGGTAGGCCCCCTGTTATGAGAGGTACGGAGAAGAGTTACATCAATGATTAGTGTCGTGCCTCTGATGGATATATGTATCAAATTTTACGTTAATCCACACAACCGTTCTCGAGTTATAAGGACACAACGAATTGTCCACAGACAAAGAGACAGACAGACAGACAGACAAAAATTTTATTTTTGCGTGCATCCGTCACAAAACAGTCTGAAACGGGCAAATATCGCAAATTTCCGTGGAAATTCAGAAAAAAAAGCAGACAAACTTCATTTTTATATAATAGAGAAGGGATATAATAGACCTTCCGTACCACACCCGCACGTGTAAATCGCGTGAAAAAAATCTCGAGTACCTGTTGACCCCTTAAGCGCATTGTATGTATTGGTGAATATTTCAGCTTAATTTGGATCCGATATAACCTTATAGTTGTTTGCAAACCTTCACAGTAATGTAATAAATGGAATTGCATTGCGTCTTACAGAAATAGATAGACTTCTGAGATTCAGTTGCAATGGTTACCGGCATGCATTCTTTCATTAATTTATTAAGTGAAATTCGTTTTCTGGTAATATCTCAAAAACTGTTGGTTTTAGGGCCTTAAAATGTGGTTTCGTTTCGTTTCTCATATTGAGGGGCTGAAAATGAGATTTGTCTCACCTTTATACGCCTACTAGCAGAAGTACCCATTCTTCGAACGGTCTTCGGTATTAATAACCAGATGTTATCAATTGAGCTACTGTTGCAATGTTTAGGGGCTTGGAACCTGTTTGTTGGCAAAGAAAAATTATTAGTTAAAATGTGCTCTCAAACTAAATTTACCTAACGTGTTCTTCCTGGCGTGAAAATAAAACTGAAAACTTCGTAGAAGAATCGCAATACACGTCACATACGAACTGACCCTAACCGTTGTGTCAAGTGCCCAACTGCAGGAAGACCCCTTTTATAAATTATAAAGGCTTGTGGTGCATGAAAATTCAGTGTTTTTAGCCTCCAATGGCCCAAATTCCTAAAATCAGCATAAAACAGTCTGCTATTTCTATTCAGGAATTTTTGAAAATGATGTTGATGTTTGGAGATATAATAGACCTTCTGTACGACATATCGCACGTGTAAGTCGTGTGAAAAAAATCTAGGGTACTCCATTTGCAACCTTTCACAGAAATGTAATAAATGGAGTGGCATTACTTATTCCAGAAATAGATGGAAAGTTGGATGCCACCTCTTGAGATACTGTTGTCATGGTTAGTGGCTTGCATTCCTTCTTTAGTTTATTAAATGAAATTAGTTTTCTGGGAATATCTAAGAAACTGTTGGGTTTAGAGCTTTTAAATATAGTTTTCGGGGACCCTTTACGGCTCTTGAGGGGCGCCGAGTTTTGTTTCTGACCCCAAGGGTTTGAAAATGAGCTTTGTCTCTTCGTTGTACGCCATAATAATGATAATAATTAAAAGAATAATATTAATAATAATAATTATTATATAACAAAATAGGGATAGGGATATAATAGACCTTCCGGACCATACCCGCACGTGTAAATCGCGTTAAAAAATTCTAGATTACCCCTTGACCCCTTAAGCGCATTATATGTATTGATAAATATTTCAGCTTAATTTGGATCCGTTATAACCTTATTGCCGTTTGCAAACCTTCACAGTAATGTAATAAATGGAATTGTATTGCGTCTTACAGAAATAGATGGACCTCTGAGATTCTGTTGCCATTGTTACCGGCATGCATTCCTCCATTAATTTATTAAGTGAAATTAGGTTTTTGGGAATATCTCAAAAACTGTTGGTTTTAGGGCCTTAAAATGTGGTTTTCGGGGGCCCTTTAGGGCCCCCGAGTTTCGTTTCTCACATTGAAGGGCTGAAAATGAGCTCTGTTTCACCCTTCTACGCCTATTTCAGCATGTATTTTAAGGGGGTAGGGCCCCTTTTATGAGAGGTACGGAGAAGAGTTACATCAATGATTAGTGTGGTGCCTCTGATGGATATATGTATCAAATTTTACGTTGATCCACCCAGCCGTTCTCAAGTTATAAGGACTCGTAGAAGTTGTCCACAGACACACAGACAGACACAGACTGACAGACAGACAAAAAATTTATTTTTGCACGCATCCGTCATAAAACAGCCTGAAACGCGCAAATATCGCAAAATTCCGTGGAAATTCAGAAAAAACAGACAAACTTTCATTTTTATATATAGAGAGATTTCAGCATGTATTTTAAGGGGGTAGGGCCCCTTTTATGAGAGGTACGGAGAAGAGTTACATCAATGATTGGTGTCGTGCTTCTGATGGATATCTGTATCAAATTTTACGTTGATCCACTCAGCCGTTCTCGAGTTATAAGTACACAAAAAATTGTCCACAGACAGACAGACAGACAGACAGAGAAAAAAATCATTTTTGCGCGCATACATCATAAAACAGTCGGAAACGCTAAAATATCGCAAATTTCTGTGGAAATTCAGAAAAAACAGACGAACTTCATTTTTATATATAGAGAGACAACTCGCTATTAGTTCCAACGTTCGCCGCCAGGTGCTCACTGCGATGCCATCTAGTTGCCAAGTCCGCATGCTAGTTGACGTGGACGGTAGCTTTTGGTAGCAAAATTAGGAACTTCTTCAAAATTATTGTCTGCAGTTCTTACTTGAATTAAAACACTAATCCAGCCGTCACAATTATCACCGGTTATCAGACAGATTCTACACACACCCAAAGAACATGGGGCCACATGACCGCGTTGTCGCAGCCCCTAAACGAAGGAACAAACCAACCAACCAACCAGAGTTACAATGGCCGATGTAATGCATGATTAATTTTGTCAAAAATATATAGCTGCTTACTTAAATTTGGCTCACAGATTGCGGACTGCGTTTACGGGCAGGACGTGATGAAACTCAAGGCGGGCTGCGATTCGGAAATGTCACATACAATACGGAATGGTAGGGCGCGCGGGCAGGTACTACACTAAGGTCACTTTGTGTCGGCAGAAGAGAAACATAATAGATATATGTGGTGTTCTTCTGGTGAAGAGGAAATGTTAGCCTCATTTGTTCTCATGAAGAAAGGCCAAACGGCGGGAATGGGTGCACGAAATAAATTTACAACGAGAACAATTAGGCGAATATCACAGGTTGTACGAGAATCAGAGAGTTTTGAAGATAGATTTTTCATTTACTTTCGAATGCCCCATGAGTGTTTCAAAAAAAGTCCTCTCGGCACGCCGGAAGGCGGAGGTAGATTTCATCGGGCAAACTTGGGGATAGGTGAAAATAGGCAGAATATGCACGTTTTCGTAGAAAGATTAGACATCATTTATTGCGAGAAAGTATTTTATAATTGGAGCTTAATTAACTTTGTTTTTCGTCATTTATGCATATTTTTAACATTTTATTGTCTTATGGGGACGGTAACCTTCTTGTCATTTGGGGTACATTTTTTTATACTTGTGGTCACACTGTCCTTATGCAAGGTATGGACACTGATGTGTAACTAGGTAACGGTCTGTTACTTCTTCACGCAAAATTATATCTCCCGCAGAGATTTTGTTTGGTTGCTCAGTTTAGGGGCTGCGACAACGCGGTCATGTAACCCCGTGTACTTTGGGTGAGTGTAGAATCTGTCTGATAAACGGTGTGAATTTTGATGGCTATATTAATCTGTAATTCAGATAAGGACTGCAGACGGTCAATTTCAAGCAGTAGTTCCTAATGTTGCTACCAGATACTACCGTCAACGACACCTAGCTCTGAACTTGGCTACGAGATGCCACCGCAACCAGCAACTCGCAACGAACGTTGGATCTTCCCCTCCAAAGGAAAGCATACTGAGGGATTTTTAGCGCTCTTAGAAAATCCGACGACTTCGGCCGGCTTTGAACCCGCGAACCTGGGCATAGAAGTTGAGCATACTACCAGTTACGTCACCGAGGCCGCTTCTCACTTAGTCAGATGGAAAACTGAATGTAATCGCGTGCAAGTGCGTTGTCATGGCAACGTCTGATGGCTCATCCCTCATCAATTTAGTAGTGTTGCCATGGCAACCTCTGTTAGCTATAGGCGTTTTCTTATAATTCCGAAATAATTTTCCCATCCCTTGGCGTAATGGTGGGTCATATCAAAAATTCTTTCAGACAAAAGTTTTAGGTAATTATTAGGGGAATATTGTCCATTTTGTACGGTTTTGATATTGTGCCTATTAAGGGAGATATGATTAATGTTTCCCGAAAAAACCACTTTTTCCCACCCCTTTGGTCAATGGTTGGTGCTATCAAAAAACTCTTCAAACATAAATTTTTGGGCCTTATTCTACACATAGTATGAACTTTGAATGGATTCTATATTTCAAATATTAAGAGAGTTATAGCGATATTTCATTTAAAAAAAAAAAGTCCCCCATTTCCACCCCCGTCGACCGATTGGGCCCATTAACGAACTCGACCGAGATTTTATAGGGATACATATTATGTAAAAAAAATCAAATTGATTGGTGCAAAATTGCGGTAGTTATCGTGTCCACAAGAAAGTGATATATGTATATATATATATATATATATATACATATATACATAAATTATATATAAACTTTTTAACTGACGGTGGTTTTGGGGTCTAGGGGATGTGAAACGTGAAGATATGTCGACATTTTCCGGAAGTCGAAACATGGTACCCATTGCAATAGTTAGCTTTCTAATGAAATCTACCTAAAACTACTGGAACCGAATATAAAGAAATTCACAATATTCCCTGGATCATAAAAAAAACATTTACGAGCCTTACAGTAGTCGCATATGATGTGTCATATCTGACATTAAAAAAACTCACGTGAAATTGTTGATACGCCAGTATTTTTAATACTAGCATTACCCGTCCCTGCTTCGCCCGTGAATGTTCTAGTTGTAAAGAGTACGCTTAGCAAAATCTCAATCATGAGTGCTATGACTGATTTATCCTTGGTATGCATACTCAGGATTTATCAATTCAGCTACTGGTGCAGTGGTTAGGGGTTTGTCATTCCTTCATAGGTATATCAGAGCGAAGTTAGTTTTCTGGGAATAACAGAGACACTGTTAATTTAAGGGCCTTTAAATGTGGTTTCCGGACATCCATTATAGTCGGGTAAAAAAGACCTTTCGTACCACACTCACACGTGAAAATTGCGTGAAAAATTCTAGAGTGCCCCTTGACCCCCTTAAGCGCATTATACTGTATGCATTGATGAATTTTACAGCTTAATTTAGTTCAGTGATAACCTTATAACCGCCTGGAAACTTTCACAGTAATGTATTAATTGGAATTGCATTACGTCTTACAGAATTAGATAGACCTGTGAGATTCTCTTACCATGGTTACCGTGTTGCATTCTTTCATTATTTCATTGTAAATATACATGTTCTAATGTATTTAATTAATTGTGAGGCATTTAAAGAGTAAGTGAGTGCGTTTCGCTTACGCATTGGGTTATGATGAACCTGTAGGTACCCCATATGTGTAGGTTGGTGTTAATGGGACCTTATTTTCGGTACAAAACAGGAATGGGACCTTAGCAGAATAATATAGGGAGGGATTATTGACACAAATATTAATCTAGTGTAAAAGAGAGGGTTTTACAGATATTGTAGTTTATAACACGGAACTCATTTTATTAGATGATTTGTAGCTACCACCACTACTAGCCTAAATAAAGAATACGATATGGATCAACTAGATTAATAGACGCGACACCGCTAATAACCTTAAATTCCTTATAAATAGGCCAACTTGCGAGTAAATGCAATGTGCACAGCAGTAGATCATGAAAGGCTTGCCCAGTTCCCGGACCTCTTGATTCACAGACCAACACGTAATTTCATATGGATTCTGTTAAAATGAGTCATATTGATATGATTAGCAGCAGAGTATCAAGAAGGCAGTGCGAGAACAATCAACAAGGCAGTGCGAGAGTAGAAATATCAAGTAGGCAGTGAAGGAAAAAAAAGAGAGTCTTGGAATTGTAATGTATTATTTGTGTGTAAATAAAAAAGAATTTGTGTGTTGATGAATGTCCAGGAGGGATACGATCCAGCTGGCAGTGCGTCTTACACACTTCCGTCCGATCCACTTCCGTCCCATTTTTCAAAATCACTCCCACAAAAATATCCACCGACCGGGTGGAAAGATGTTACACATCAAAAATGGGTAGTTTTACCTCTTCAATGAGATTTTCAGTGTCCATTTCAAGAAATAACGCAACACAATGTGCGGGCAACAGACTTGAAACTCAATTGATCGCTGCCCGTTGCGTCCTGAATGAGATCGTGATCGGAGACTGGTGTGTGTTTGACAGATACGATGCAATATTAAGAAACACTGAGTTGTGTTCAGCTCGTTGCGGACGGAGAACGCAGTACGTGAGCGCAGCCCGCATTCTCTCTTCTAAGGGTTTAATAATAATAATAATAATAATAATAATAATAATAATAATAATAATAATAATAATAATAAAAAGAGGAACGAAGAATTCTCCGGAAGGTCTACGGAGCAATCAACAGAAACGGCATTTGGATGAAGAGACCTAGTTCTGAACTCTATCAAAACATCATTACGATAACAGACGAAATTAGAAAACGCAGAGCCAAATTTTACAATCACATCCACAGGATGGCCACCTCCTTATTGCCCAAGAAACTAGGTGGTATCATAACACAGAGCAAATGCGGCACAGAATGGCTTAAAGAGGTACAGAGAGACTTACAAGTAAGCAGTATACAAAATTTCGAAGACCGAACTGAGTGCCAGACGAAAATCGCGTATGTTAAGTTCTAACCAAGATCATTACGACAACCTGGAAAAAATTGGAGGGATGATAGGAAGAGGGAACATTCCGCGCGAATGAAGAGATTGAGGGAGGAGCGGAGAAGACACGCCTCCAAATGACATCATGTGATCAAGTTTAATCACTCTCATATAGGGGAATTTTCGCTTAAATAAATAAATAAATAAATAATAATATTGTTAAAACTCAGCAATTCTTCTAGGGTTTTGCCTAGGACACCAAGCTGGCTCATCAGCGGGCTCTTGGTGTCCCCGCCCGGACCCCCACAGGAGTAGCGAACTGTGCGCTACCTCCCTTTTTATAAAGCGCACGTGCGCCTCATCACTGTGAGAACAAAAAGCTCAAGCAGCCATAACATCCCTATGAAGACTTCCAAAAAGATGGTATACCGGCTTTCACGGCCGGTCTGGCCGGGGACACCAAGAGCCCACCGATGAGCCAGCTTGGTGTCCTAGGCGAAACCCCACACAAGACACAGCATAAACCTAGAAAAATTGCTGAGTTTTAATTCACTGACCGTGAAAGTCAATGTTGGTTGGTTGGTTGGTTCCTTAGTTTTGGGGGCTGCGGTCATGTAGCCCCGTGTACTTTGGGTGTGTGTAGAATCTGTCTGATAACCGGTGTTAATTGCGATGACTGTATTAGTATGTGTATCTGTTTTTGTAATTCAAGTAAGGATTGCAACTTTGAATTTTTCAAATAGTTCCTATTTTTGCCGCCAAACACCACCGTCAACGACTACTAGGTCAGAACTTGGTTACCAGATACCATCGTAGTCGGCTCCTGGCGACGAACGTCGGAACCTAAGAGCGATTGTCAAATGTTTAACCTATCATTTAGCTTCACACATGTGTAATTCGTGGAAGGTTCCTTAACATGCCATAAATCTATGGCATGGGACCGCCGGCCTTACTTCCCCTCCGAAAGAAGGCCTACTGAGGGATTTTTAACGCTCTTAAAAAATCCGACGGCTTAGGCCGGGTTTGAGCCCGCGATCTTCGGCATAGAAACTCAGCATGCTACCAACTACGCCACCGAAGCTGCTAAAAATAATATTGTTGGTTTTACGTTCCTTTTAACTACTGTAGCTTAAGAGGCCCTGGGATGCCGGAAATTAGCCCCCAAGGGGATCTTTAACGTGCTGGTATTTATTTATTTATGGTACGGCTTTTAGTGCCGGGAATCTCCGAGGACATGTTCAGCTCGCCTGAGTCTGTAACTGCTTCCTGCGGACACCCTTAGGGTGAGCTACAAGTTCCGTTTAATTTCAAGTAGTTCCAACTTTCGCTACCAGATATCAATGATACCTAGTGGTGAACTTAGAGCGTTCCGACGAAATCTAACCTAACAATTTAGCTGCAAACATGTTTAGTCTGAGGGAGGATCTGTTTCATGCCTTAAATCTATTACATGGGACCACCTGCTTTACTTCCCCTCCGAAGGAAGGCATACTGAGGGATTTTAACGCTCTTTAAAAATCCGACGACTTCGGCCGGGTTTGAACCCGCTATCTTGGGCACAGCAGGCGAGAGCAGCGACAGTAGTCGCATATGATGTGTAACATGTGACATGTTATTCGAATAATTCCATATTACATACTCGCATTTTTAGCCTAATTTCAATTTTGAAAAAATAGGCTTATGAGATCACCTTTTGTCCGTGTGTGTGTGTGTGTGTGTGTGTGTGTGTGATTCGTGTGTGTGTCCCCCCCCCTAATAAAATCTAAACGGCAGGAGCGATTTCAATGAAACTCGGAAAGTTCATAGCACTATTCCCGGTGACCTCGACCGTGCCCTTCAAATTTTGTTAAGACTCACCAATCCAACATGGCGGCTGTGCGAAATATTTCACCAGCATTCAATATCTCCGAAACTATTATCGATATTACCCTGACATTTTCTAATGTGATAGAGGGAACTACTATAAGTTCACTTATGTGACTTTTGAAAACCTGGTAACTACAAAACTAACATGGAGGCCAAGCGAATTTGCGACTTTTAAATAGACGTTTCTCGCGATTTGACCAACCAAACGCAATGAAACTTGGTACAGTATATGTTTATATACATTGTAATGCACTGACATCTAACTTCGTTC
Source organism: Meconema thalassinum (assembly GCA_946902985.2). NCBI lineage: Eukaryota > Metazoa > Arthropoda > Insecta > Orthoptera > Tettigoniidae > Meconema > Meconema thalassinum. Next base: position 104,611,689 of record OX336398.1, read on the forward strand.
AATTGTTCACATAATCACAAGATGGCGGATGTGCGAAATATTTCACCGGCATTCTATATCTCTGAAACTATTAGCGGTATCTCCCTAAAATTTTGTACGGAGATAAAGGGTACTACTTGAAGTCCATCTATAAGACTTTCAAAAACCGGTTAACTACAAAACGAACATGGCGGCCAAGCGAATTTGAAAATTTTAAATAGACCTTTCTCGCGATTTAATGTTCCAAGCGCACTGAAACCTGGTACAGGAAATATTTATACACATTGTAATTCACTGGTATCTAATTTAGTTCAATTGTTTACATAACCTCAAGATGGCGGCAGTGCGAATTTTGAAATTAAGTTTTTATTTCTTGTGATGTTTTCATGCGATCGAAGTGAAAGTTTGAATAATGAACCTACGCAATAATTTTCCTTTAATGGTACATGACTCTATGGCCTATACATTTAACAATCCAACATGGCGACCATCCGAAATATTTACACGATACTGAATATCTACAAATATATTTTAGCAATCAAACTGCATTTTTTAATGTTCATAGGGGCTATGAACTTAAGTTCACCTATAGGACTTTAAATAACCTGGTGATCACAAATCCAACATGGCGGTGACGCGAATTATAAATATTCACATGGACTTTTCTCGCAATTTAACCATCCGCGTGCAGTGAAACTTGGTACAGTAAATCTTTATACGAATGTTAATCCACTGGCATCTAATTTATTTCAATTGTTTCCATAACCTCAAGATGGCAGCTGTGCAAAATTTTAAAATCTCCTTGTTTTTTCTTGTGTTCTAATTATGCGATTGAAGTTTGAATACTACACGTTCACAATAATCTGCATGTAACAGTACATAACTCTAGGACCTACATATATAAAATCCAACATGGCGACCATCCGAAATATTAAGTCGGTTCTCAATATCTACGAATCTATTACAGCAATCAAACAGAAATTGTGTATGTTGATAGTGGCAATTAACATAAGTAGGATATATGAAAATAGGCTGTATAGTTCTTCACGGAACTACTTGTTTAAAGAATGAACTCATAGTGCTACCTTGTGCCTGCAAACATGAAAGGATTCTCCAATGCATCTGCAGTAGTGGCATATACCCGCACTGCCTACTTGATGCGAGCTGCGCTTTATACCGGCCAGTTAGTGAACCCATGCCAGCGGTGTTATTGAAAATGGTCTCTTATTGCCGATATAGCGCACTGCCAAGTATAGGCGCGATTAAAAATTAGGTGTGCAGTAGGTATATTAAATGCGTTTCTCCCAGTGATACGTTTAGACCAATGAAATTTCAATTATTGTTAGTAGTCGGCGTTAATATACTGAATTCCTACGTTGTTTGGAGTGTTTGTTTATGCGATATAGATTCCACATAGCCACATGGCCGACAGTACATCGAGTGCTTACATTAAATAAGAATACAGCAAAAATATGAAGATTTAATAAATCGTTATTGTTTTCAGCAAATATGATATAATGAATATTTTCACACCAAAGAACGTCAACTTGAAGATGAATTATTGTAGGAATTTCTTTAATGGGGTCTTCAAACCTTGAGGTAAACCGTATGCGATTTACACCCCACATAGTCACATGGCTTACCGTACGTCGTTGTACCGATCTCCGCCACCGCGCGCGCTCATTGTTTCCGTCCCATGCACTTCCGTCTCTTTTCCAAAATCACTCCCAAAAAATATCCAGATACTGAGTGGAAAGATGTTACACATCAAAAACACATTTCGAGTTCCTCTATTTGTAAAAACAAACCGCCAAAAACACTGGGGAACAAAAAAAATAGCATCTGGATGTTAAACCCACGAGGACTGGCGCAGGGGTATTGTTCACCTGAGGCTTAACTAATGCTCTATATTTTCGTTTTGGTCAGCCCTCATTTCATGTCGCTTACTGTACCTTCCTTCCTAGCCTTGAACTTCACCCTGTAGAAGTAACTTTTTTTATTTAGTCAATTAACCTCTAGGTTGGTGGTTCCCACGGACACAGCGAGGGAACTCACCACTACCGCCGCTATGGGCAGTGTCCTGGAGCTTCGAACATCTGGTCGGGATGGATACAACTGGGGAGGTGTGATCAGCACTTCGCCCAGGCGGCCTCACCTGCAAAGCGAACAGGGGCCTCATGAGGGAGGGGAAGGAATGGAAGATTGGGATGGATAGGCTAGGAAGAGGGAAGGAGGTGGCCGTGGCCTTACAGTAGGTACTGCCCCCGTAATTGAATTATATAGAGACCACGGTGGCTATATTTGAAATTATAAAGAGAGTTATGGCTGTCATAGTTATGACGTGGGTAGTCATGACGTAAGCACGGATGACGTAAATGTTATGCCAGCAGGCTACTTGAGCTGAGATTCTCAGTGACGTCAGCATTTAGTCGAGAATGTTCCAAGATTTACGACGCAGTCGCAGGAAACGAGGAATTCTGCTGAGGAAGAAACTATGCTATTGGAGGAGAGGCATGAACCAATCAACGATAGTTTAAAGGAAGACGGAGATTGCTGAAACTATGGTATATTTATTACTTTTGGAATGCAGAATTGTGGAAATCCATTTGCAGTAATAGCATTGATTTGGAATTTTGATGAAATTTATTTTCAGTTTTTGAATTTTGAAAATCCGTCATGTATTAACGAAGTTGGAAGTTCTAGCGATGACGTAGTATCACGCTTTGGAAGGGATGGAAACGCCCCTCGTGAAGTTAATAAAAGGGCTTGCGCAGAAGAGAGGAGCCTCTTTCGTTCTCTGATCATTCTGAGATCTCATTCTCAGATCATCGAAGTATATTTGTGAAAGTTATTTTCTTATACATTCATTATAGGGAGATGTCGGAGTGAACAGCAGTGAAAAGAATCGTCTTTATAACGCGTGGCGAGGCCACTATATTAACGAGATCCAAGTCAAACTAGGTGAAGTTGAAACGGACCTTAGAAAGCTTATACAAGTTTAGCTTCGAACAGTTAGCGGTCGCCGATAAGCTAATTGTATTGTGCTGTGCTTCATAAAGTAATAGAGAAAAGCTGAACAATTTCGACCGATTAGTTTAAAAGATATTAGCAGTTTTATACGACTGGCAAAAGTGATTATCTCGCCACAAGAGAAGCACTTTTGTATAGCCAGAATCAACGCAAGGCTGACGCTGCGAGTGGAATAGAAAGACTTCAGATTGCTTGGTTACACAACGATACCAGTATAATGGAGCAATTGAATACGGCAGTTTGTTCTTCTGACACTACAACCGAAGAGCAGATGGAAGGCTAAAAGGGCTTATTGCAATTGGGACATACTTCAACGGAGTAAGATAGCGACATGGAACTTCGCTAATTGCTATTCCACACAAGCGAACATGCGGTGAATACCATCTACACCCATGTTTCGTAATTAAAGGCTGAATACCATCGAACAGCCATATAAACAATTTCATACTCTGAATATGAATAATTTCTTCGGAAATTTCTACAAAACTTCATGGCGATTGTCTACTGGAACTTCAGGGAATTTTTCAAGAGAGGTCAGGGATATCCCGACTCACAAAGAAGATTATTGCCGGAAGGATGTCTATTCGTCTTCGAGGAGCAGAGCGATTTCCGGAGAAGGAAGCAGTTCGATTCTCCGAGGGTGCTATTTCCTATTTCGAGGATGGAGCTCAACTTTAACGTGGTGAAATGGATCCATCAGCAGTCTTCTTTGGGGAATTTTCCTCTGGAACGTCAATCGGCAGATAAGGTAGTCGTGAACGTTTATTGTATTTGAGTGTATTAATGATGTTTGAGCAACCATTTTTCCCATATTTTTATCCTCATGTTTTTTGCCCTATTTTCTTGTTTGAGATTCTTATTCTCAGTACACCTTGATGAGTTATGCCTTTTTCGACGATTTATTAAGACATTGTTATGTCATGGGCATAGTTAACGATTTTGAATCAGTTGAGACTGATATTTGGATTTTTCAGTAATTATTATTTTATTTTTTTTGTAGTCACGATTTGACTGTAAGTTAATGATTTTTAATGGCAGATTTAAATTCAGACAGCGTGTCACTTTATTAAAGTAATTCTACCCCAGTTTAATTACTTTGACCAATTTTCTGTCATCATCAAGAAGGAAGAACATTTAAATGATTTTAGAGCGTTAAAATCTCTTACGTTGTCGACGATCTTGGAAATACTAGTCGTTATTTGTATTGATTGCCACAGACATTTATAGTCAGTTATGAATGAACATTGCATCATAGACACTTTTGTGAAAGAGTAACTTTAATAATGAATTATCGAATGCATTAAAGTCAAGAACTTTTGTTAGGAGTTTTTTCTCAATTAGAGATTTATAGAACGATGTTTGCATTCCCCAGTCTAATTGGATTCTATTCGACTACTTTGCATTTTAGTCGCACTTTATTTGAAGATAGTATTTTCATACTACAATTTCTTTTAAGATGTTAATCTTAAAGTTTGATAGACCAGACAGGCGTATATAAGCGTATTCACTATTAAATTTGTTTGTGATTGGCAAGTTTTGACTTCATTTCGGTTCATGAATGAAATCCACGAAGGTTAAATAGAAAAACAGTTTTGAAACTATTAATGATTATAAAATTTTTTAAGTGGAACTATGAATGTATAATCGCTAGTGCAGCGCGTGTTGAAAGTCGCTGAGGTATAATGCCCTTGAATATGAAGGAAGTTCCCACAGGAATAAATGTTAAAGAATTATTTGTGGAAGTTTTGTAAGTTATGTGGAAGTTTAATGCCATATAGATTAATATATGATGATTTTGGGCATATTTTTAATGCAGATTGTGCATTAACTTGTTAGCGAAGGATTTTCCGCTGGAGTAAGATTGTCATAGTTCGTTGAAAATTAATCAAGTGATTTACTGTTATAATTAACACGAGTTTTGAAAGAATTTGAGATAAGATTTTGAATGAAGGTTGCCGTCACAAATCATTATTAAAACCTTTATTAAACCAGATTGTGACATTAACATGTATAACTAACCTTCATTGGTCGATTATATTAAACAGGATTATAAAATTATCAACCGAATGAACATGTGGCTAATGTATTTATTAAATTAATAATTTAAACGATTTAAATGTTAATATTGTAAATAATTGCTGTAAATATTTTTGAAAATAATGTAGAACGAGAGTGATGTTAAAGGCGTGCTTATAATATTTTTATTGTCTTTGACAAATATTATAAACAATTTCTAATTGTTATAAATAATTTATGTGATTTTGTTATAAACATTTAAGAGCTAATTAAACATTTGGATTGAAGTTAACAAGTTTAAGAAATTAATATAATGATCCAATAGGATGTGAGCAAAGTACTTGAAAGATTTGCGTAAATATAATGTGAGCTGTCTTGTAGACATTTAAAAGCTTCAGAGAGCAAGCTGTACTCTTACGTAACTTAGCACGTGAGAAGGGAGTGCATTTGACCAGTATGCAACAGGCTGAGGGTAGCCCGCAGCTGTGCCAACATATGGTTCTCAGAGAGTGAGGTCGTACACACTCTGGCCTTGCGACTATAAATACCATTCTCATGTTTATTAAAAGGAAACCAAATGCTCTATATATGTCACACCCTGATGTCCTTTTCCAATCCAATAGTGTTATGAATATTACGTTATTTGAAGCTCTTGGGAGCTAAAATGTTTTATATCATGTTGTATGATAATTTTTGCAAGTCCTACTGGAGGACGTAGTCAGATTGACTTGGGCTACTGATAGCCACGTTGTTTTTGTTGTGTTAGTAAAATCATACCCTTTATTTGAAATAAAGCTTTTGTACAGTTCAAAGTTCTCGTCTTCGTTCTGGTTCATTTTTAAATGTCATGGTGGAGGTTATTGTGTGAACAGACTTTTAGTGATCCTGTTGTCAACTCAAACCCCGAGATAATTAAGAGGTAAGTAACGGTAAGTATGAACCCCCGTCTATTTTGGTGTGTTCCACAATGATTTCCTGTGAATTTCTGTGCTCTTATCTCGATAGTATCTGTCAGTGCCATTTTCATTGATGTAGCTATGCCGGTGCGATTGATAATTGGCAATCCGATTGAGGGGGCGGATATCTGACAGCCTACTATCCAGGTAAACGGGGACAGTACCATCCCGGCATTTGCCCGAAGACGAAGTGGGAAACCACGGAAAACCACTTCGAGGATGGCTGAGGTGGGAATCGAACCCCCTCTACTCATTTGGACCACCCGAGGCTGAGTAGACCCCGTTCCAGTCCTCATACCACTTTTCAAATTTCGTGGCAGAGCCGGGAATCGAACCCAGGACCTCCGGGGCGGCAGCTAACCGAGCTGACCGCTACGCTACGGAGGTGACTAGAAGTAACATTTCCATAGATATTTGAACACTCGAGTTATTTCTATATCATTAACGGTCGGGTCAGATTTACCCATGGCGCCAGTCCTCGTGTGACAATATTCGGCTTACGTTGGAACAATATGTAAAAGAAAATCCTCCTACAGTATTTTGGTGCAGCACAATAACATAGCTCACGTTCTTGTTGATCCATGTTTAGGGTCTCGAGACACCTTGGTCATCAGCTCCTTTGTTCAAAAAAATTGAGATGACTGCTTTATACTGTTGCGAATATTACTGTCATTTTTCTGCATGTTGAATCTAAAGAACATATAGCCTACTTTCTCCTAAATACATGGGTATTGTTATAACTTTTTGTCCTTTTCAAGGAGTATAATTGAATGTTGGTTGTAGTAGCTTGTTGAAATACAACGTGCTATACGGATATTAAACATGAATATGAGGCACTCTTTGCTAGTGCTGCCTCTGTAAAAATATGCCATTCAATTCGGTTTCACCATGTTTGAATTGATATGGGGAATCGAATTGCACACACAAATGGCCGCTATCTGCAAACTATTGGCCTGATGACCTTGTAGTTCAGTCAAAAGATGCTTCCCACGAAAAGGTATGTTGTTGCAAAATTTAGTAGAGATCAAATGATTAGGTTGGTCGTAATTTGATTTAAGCTTTTAACATTTGGGTGGCAGCCATTCCGTTTCGGTCAAGATAGCGGTGATATAAAGCATGACACTGAGGTGCCCTTTGCTAGTGCTACCTATGTACCAAATTTTGATCAATTCAGTTTCAACATGTTTGAATTGATACGGGGAATCGATTTGCACACATACATGGCCGCCATATGCAAACTATTGGACTGATGACCTTGTAGCTTGGTCAAAGAACGCTTCTCACATAAAGGTATAATGTTGCAAAATTTGGTAGAGATCAGATGATAAGGTTGGTCGTAATTTGATTGAAGCGTTTAACATTTGGGTGGACGCCATTACGTTTTCGTCAAGTTAGCGGCGATATAAAACAAGACACTGAAGTGCCCTTTGCTAGTGCTACCTATGTACCAAATTTTGTTCAATTCAGTTTCAACATGTTTGAATTGATAAGGGGAATCGATTTGCACACATACATGGTCGCCATCTCAAAACTATTGGGCTGATGACCTTGTAGTTTAGTCAAAAGACGCTCGCCATACAACTATATGTTGTTACAAGATTTGGTAGAGATCGGATGATTAGGTTAGACGTACTTTGATTTAAGCTTTGAACATTTGGGTGGCCGCCATTACGTTTCCGTCAAGATGGCGGCAATATAAAACATGACACTGAGGTGCCCTTTGCTTGTTCTACCACTGTACCAAATTTCGTTCAGTTCGGTTTCACCGTGTTCGAATTGATAGGGGGGAAAGACATTCAGAGTACACATACTCAGACACACACACAGACTCACACACAGCCAGACACACATTTTTTGGTCCTGTGTAGTTCTCATAAGTCTACTTTCATTTTTTACAAAAATCGAAAGTAGGCAAAAAACTATAAATAAACCTCATATTAGATTGGGAATAGTTCATAGGAAGACACCAGGTGGAAAATTACTTCATTAAATCAACTCCATGTCACTGGTTACCCATGCTGAGTCACATCCCTCCACCTCACTTAAGGAGGAAGCAAGGGAAGCTAAGAAAATCTTTGCATCTCCCTCTTTGCCATTGCACCAAGAATTCTGCCATCCATCACAGCAACGACTGCAATAAATAAGACCAGTAAGTGTCACTGCGGGGCAACTCATTGCTGCTGGATTTGACCTAAATGAAAGCTGGAAGCATGAGTGGTCAACTAAAACATTGGGAACAAGTGCCCACCATCTTGATCCCACAAAGAAACCAAACGGCTTTGACTTACCGAGGAACTTCTGGTGCCGCATCAACAGGCTGAGGACTGGACATGGTTGCTGCAATTATTTCAGGTATAAGTGGGGCTGGATCAGCTCACCAATGTGTGAGAGTAACCTGGAAGAACAGATGATCGATCATCTGGTCCAACGCTGTCCTCTTTATTCGTACCGTGGCATTCCTGACGATTTGTTTGCTCTCACACACGATTTAACTGAATGGTTGAGAAGGATAGACTTTAAAGTTTGATTATACCTTGTTATGTATAATTGTACGAGGGCTGTTTTTAAGTAAGGGCCGTTTTTTTTTTAATAACCGAACATTTCATTTTGAACCCACATTTATTTTTAGGTTTTACATACCTTCCTCTATTTTTCTACATAGTTGCCTTGTTTATTTAAGCACATGTCATACCTTAAAACTACGTTCTGAAATCTCTCTGCATAAAAGTTTGCCGCCTGTTCTGACAACGAAGAATTCACGGCTGTTTTCACTTCTTGATCGTCGGCGAAGCGCTTCCCACCAAGATGACGTTTCAGCTGCGAAAAGAGGTGGAAATCGCTCGGAGCAAGAAGCGGATGACATATTAAGTCGAATCATCACAGGAGATAAAACATGGGTATCCCATTCCACCCCTGAAACCAAGCAACAGTCAATGGAATGGCGACACTCAACCTCTCCTGTCAAGGCCAAACCCAAACAACCCCCGAAGAAGTGAAAACAGCCGTGAATTCTTGGTTGTCAGAGCAGGCGGCAAACTTTTATGCAGAGGGATTTCAGATCTTAGTTTTAAGGTATTGTTACGTACCACCCCCCTAGTGCCACTTTTGTTAACTGGATTACGGTGGGTTGAAGCACAACACAGTTTGTTCCTTTAAAGAAATAATTAACTTTATTGCGGCCAGAAAGATACAGCAATACAAGCAATTAGAACCTTACTCCAGTTTCCTCAAGTCTCTTTCTTATGGAGCGCTCTTGCCCCTTTCACTTAGTCATGCAGCTAATCCTCCACTAATGAGACCGGTGTCCTCGCTAGGAATACCTGCTTTGTTGGTGAGACAAGTCTCGATAAGCTCCAAGGTCTCGGACTCCTCTTCCTTATGTACACAAACTACAGTTACTTACGATAACCTGCTACACGATGCTTCGCTGTCCACAAGCAGGGAAACAATGTCACTGGATTTCGTAACTCGCACGGCACTTCGCCACAATACCTCTGACGCTCAGTGAAATCACACTCGCTCAAAACACAGGCAGTCCCCTGTATGCTTCTCAATCCCTCGCTGTCAAGAGAATCAGCTTCACTAGGGGTTTCGCAAGTCACGTCACCACACTTCTGTCGCTCAGGATAAACGCTCGCACTAGCTCGAAAAACAAACACACACACCGCTTGACAGGTCGCTCTTATATAGCAGGCCGGTGACTCAATAAATGCTCCTAGACCCATCCAGGGTTCACGGCTTCTCGAGGTTTCCATCACTGGCTGGGTCACGAATATTCTGGACCATCCCTTTGTCCTAGTAGTCCTGTTGCGTAAGGCGTACGCAATACACTGAGGCAGAGCACAGCCCAGCCCGGGGGCAGTTGTGACTCATGCGGCGAGCGATGAAACAAACTCACAGCCGTAACACCACCCCCTTCCTAAAAGGCTGATCGTCCCGATCAATCATTGGTCCGTCTGTGTCCCTCCGTAGGCTGCCTGGCGATCTCGATGCACGATCTTCATCTTCGTCCTCGGGCTCCGCTGGATCCTATAGAAGACATCGTTGATGCGTTTCACGACTCGGTACGGGCCCTCCCAGGACTTCTGCAGTTTGGGTGACAGGCCTTTCTTCCGTAATGGATGGAAGAGCCAGACCAGGTCGTCCTCGTGGAATCCGCCGGCATCCGTCTGTTGGTCGTATCGGGTCTTCATTTGGTTGGTCTCGATCCGCAGTCTCCTCCTCGCGAACGCGTGCACGTCCTCCAGTTGGTCGACCAGTTCTTGACAATACTGGCTTACCGGGACCGAATCATTCCCAGGTCGGCCGAAGGCAAGATCGACAGGTAGACGGAGTTCCCTCCCAAACATGGCCCTGGCTGGTGTGCACCCGGTGGCTTCATGCACAGCGGCGCGGTGGGCCAGGAGAAATAGTGGAAGATGCTTGACCCAATCCCTCTGGTGCTCGCTGACGACGATTCGGAGATGGTTCTCGATAGTGCGATTGAATCGCTCTACCATCCCGTCGGACTGAGGGTGTAGCGGCGTTGTCCTTGTCTTCCGGATTCCCAGCAGCTGGCATAGGTTCTGGAACACCTGCGACTCGAAGTTCCTCCCTTGGTCGAAGTGCAGCTCCAGGGGTACTCCGTACCGCCTAACGAATTCCTTCACCAAGGTCTCTGCAATCGTCGCGGCGTCTTGGTTAGGGAGCGCATACGCCCCCGGCCATTTGGTGAAGTAGTCGCTGACAACCAATATGTAGCGATTCCCTGCCTCGCTTAAAGGGAATGGCCCAGCAACATCGATGGCCACTCTCTCCATGGGGCCGCCCACGTTGTAGGTCTTCAGTGGACCCCGTCGTCTTCGTCCTGGGACCTTGCTGGCTGCGCAGTCGTGGCACCTCGCGCAGTGGTTCTCCACGTCAGTTCGGCATCCGATCCAGTAGAATCGCTCTCTCAGCTTCTCCAGGGTCTTCTTTATCCCTAGGTGTCCACCAGATGATCCTCCATGGACTACCTTCAGGACTTCCTCCGTCATAGCCTTTGGAACGACGACTTGTTCCCGAGATGTCTTCCCGTCGGTGCGCTCCCAGGCACGGCAGATGAGGCTATCCCTTACAATCAAAGTGTCCCACTGCGCCCAGTAGGACTTAAACTTTGGGCTGCAGTCACTCACAATGTTTCACCCGGGTCTATGGACACAGGCCCTCTTCCATTCGGCTATCAGTCCCAGGTCATCATCTTCTGTTTGTGCCCGCGTGAAAGATACGCGGCTCCAGCTCCCTTGAAGTTCCACAGTAGTCCGTGGGCACTGTATCCCGGTGTTCTCCTCCGTTCTGGTATAGAAGGTGCAGTCTTCGGGGCACGGTCTTTGTGACAGGGCGTCGGCATTAGAATGCTGTTGGCCTTTCCTGTGCTGGATCTCAAAGTTGAACTGTTGAATCCTCTCTAAACACCGCGCGAGTTGACCCTCGGGCTGTTTGAAGTTCAGGAGCCACCGCAGGGATGCATGGTCGGTCTGATAAGAAATTCTTGCCCGTACAGGTACTTGTGGAAATGTTCGATGGTCATCACGATGGCGAGCAGTTCCTTCCTGGTGACGCGGTAGTTCCTTTCGGGCTTTGACAAGGCTTTGCTGAAGTAGGCCACTACACTCTCCTCGCCGTCCACTACATGCGACAGTATTCCCCCTATACCAAAGTCGCTGGCATCGGTATCGACGATGAACCTTGTTCCAGGTCTGGGGTAGGCCAGAATAGGTGCGGTGCACAGAGCCTGCTTGAGTTGTTCGAAGGCACTGTGGCATCAGCTGTCCACGTGAAGAGTTGGTCCTTCTCAGTCAGTCGATGCAGTGGTTTGGCGATGTCGGCGAATCCTCTCACGAAGCTACGGTAATAAGTGCAGAGTCCCAGGAAGCTTCGTAGTTGGGACTTGTCCTTCGGAGCTGACCACTCCCTCACAGCTGCAGTCTTCTTTGGGTCAGTGCGCACCCCTTCCTCGGAGACGATATGCCGAAGGTACTGGACCCGCTTCTGGAAGAGCTGACACTTCTTGGGGCTCAACTTCAGCTGGGCAGCCCGTAGCTTCATCAAGATCTCCTTCAGGTTGATGTAGTGCTCCTCGAAGCTTCTTCCCAGAACGATGACGTCGTCTAGGTAGACCAGGCAGGTCTTCCAGTGTAGTCCCCTCAGAATGGACTCCATCAACCTTTCGAAGGTCGCAGGGGCGTTGCACAGACCGAATGGCATGACGGTGAACTGCCAGAGCCCGCGGCCCACAGAGAACGCCGTTTTCTCGCGGTCCTTAGGGTGGACCTCCACCTGCCAGTAGCCACTCTTCAAATCCAAGGTGGAGAACCATCTTGATCCTGAAATGGTGTCCAGCGTGTCGTCGATCCGGGGTAGAGGGTAGCTGTCCTTCTTCGTGACGTTGTTCACCCGCCTGTAGTCCACGCAGAACCTGGTGGAACCGTCCTTCTTCTTCACTAGCATGACCGGAGAACTCCAAGGACTATGTGATGGCTCGATCACCCCTTGCTCCTTCATCTCTTCTACCATCCGGTCGACTTCGGCTTGCTTGGCGAGCGGGACACGTCGGAATGGGGCGCTAATCGGTGCGCTGCCCCCAACGTCGATTCTGTGCTGGACCAAGCTTGTCCTGCCGAAGTCTTTGCTCCCCACGAAGAAGACGTCCTGGAATTCGCGTAGCAAGTCCTGAAGTTGGCGTGATTGTTCCTCGTTTAAATGGTCCTGGGATCCTTGGTACAGCTCCTGTAGTTCTTCTGGCAGTGCGCGTCTTCTTCGGTTGTCCGTCTGCAGGTGTCCGTCCGTCGTATCTGTGATGCGGGCAATCCAGGTAACGGGATCGCAGACTCCTAGGTTGGTGTCCCGGTGACCGTAATGTCGTAGTCGTTCAGGTTGGACAGGCGGACGTACGGCCGAGACGTCGTGGTGATGAGAGTCTTGGCAACTAGGAATCCTTTTGTCTGGATGTCTTCATATTTTGGCTCGACGACAGCCACCACTCCCTCAGCAGTTCCGTCGACAATTACGGCAGCGCTGAGTGTTGGTACTCAAGTCCAAGATGATGTTGTTCTGGTCCAGGAAGTCCAGTCCGATGATCACTTCGTTTGATACGTCAGCCACAAGCACTGGATGCTTCACCACCCGTCGACCAATGACGAGCTCCAGTGATGCTTCGCCATATACCGGTGCGGTCTCTCCGGTCGCGGTTATTAGCTGGAGGTTCCTTTGTGTGGGTTGCACTCTCCACCTCGGGATAACGGTGGGATTAACGATGGTCCTCGACGCTCCCGTGTCGATCAGCATGGGCCAGCTCACTCCGTTGATGACTCCGTCGACCATCAGGCTGCTATTGTCCCTCCGTAACTTCGTCACACGAACTTGGACTGCCTGGGCTTGACGACTGTCACAAGCCAACCTTTGCCCCACAAGGCTGGCTAATACTCGTTTCCCTTGGCTGCGCGGTTTTCAGACGACTGATTTCCCGTCGGATACTCTCGGTGGCGGCGATCACCGCAGGTCCATCAGGTCGGTAGTCCTCTTCCGGGCTGCCTCTCCGGTTGTCTTCCAGTGGTGTCGTTGTTGGTGGCGCCGCGACTATCGAAGAAACGGCTTAGCGCCTCCATCAATTCGTCGGCCAAGGGCTTGGTCTCGTTGGATTTTACTGGTTCGTCGACGTCAACTTGACGCACCCACGCGTGCATTCTAGATGCCTGGTTTGCCATCTCGAACTCAAGTGCGTGGCTCAGCGCATCTGCCAGGGTCTTATTGCGCGCGAGTCGCAGCGCCTGTTGAGTGTCCGAGTCCCGTAGCCCGTCGGTGAAGGTCTGCGTCGCAATCTGTTCCAGAAAGTCGGCCGGCGCTGTTGGATTGGCGAGCCTTACGAGGCGTGCGATGTCCATCTCGAACTCCTGCAGGGTTTCCGCGTTCTTTGTACCCGGGTCCGGAGCTGCATCTGGTAGGCCTGCTGAAGATGGCTATCTCCATATCGGGACTCCATATGGGCGATTAGTGAAGCGTAATCCTTGGATCCAGTCGAGATGGCCTGAAGGACGTTAAGGGCGTCCCCTCTCAGCGCTACAATGAGAGCTGTAGCCTTTTCCGTGCTGTTCCAGTTGTTTATGGAACAGGCTGCCTCGAACTGACGTAAGTAGGTGCTCCACGGGACCTTTCCGTCGAAGGTTGGGGGCGTCACTCTGCTATGTCCCGTTCCTGATATTCCCGCTGTAACGGTGGGCGGGCGTTGGCGCAGCTCGGCAACTTCCTCTTGTAGAGCGTTGAATCTCGCTTCCATCCCCGTCGGCGGGCGTTGGCTCAGCTCAGCAATTTCCTTTTGTAAAGCGTTGAATTTCTCTTCCACACCTGTAAATGGGCGTTGGCGCAGCTCGGCAATTTCCTTTTGTAAGGCGTTGAATTTCTCCTCCACCCCCATCAGCGGGCGTTAGCGCAGCTCGGCAACTTCCACTTGTAAGGCGTCGAACTTCTTCTCCACTGCCGTGACTTCCTCACGCAGACCCAGTTCTAAATTCTTCAGGTCCTGTGTCAACTTATTCTGACCGTCTTCCATCTTCTTCTGGCCGTCCTCTATCCTCTTCAGGCCCTCCGCTAGCTTATTTTGACCGTCTTCCATCTTCTTCTGGCCGTCTTCTAGTTTGGCAGTTACAGTAGGTCCTCGGCTAACTTCTTCTGGCCGTCCTCCATCTTCATCTGGCCGTCATCCATCTTCTTCAGGTCCTCCGCTAACTTATTCTGACCGTCTTCTAATTTGGAAGTTAGGTCCTCAGCTAAACTCTTCTGGACGTCTTCCATTTTCTTCTGGCCGGCCTCCATCTTGGTTTCCATGCCATTTAACTTTTCTAGCAATGCTGCCAATTACGCTTCCATTTTAGTTGATTGTCTTGTAAAGGGCATGCACTCACAGGAAAATTAGAGAACAGTGGTAAAATGGCCTGCTCGGGTTTTGAAACCAGGACCTTCAGGTGTTGTGCTTGTGTTTGAGTTCGTAATCCGGCTTCTGACACCAGTTGTTACGTGCCACTCCCCTAGTGACACTTTTGTTAGCTGGATTACGGTGGGTTGAAGCACAACACAGATTGTTTCTTTAAAGTAATAGTTAACTTTATTGCGGCCAGAAAGATACACCACTCAACAGCAAATAAAGCAATTAGAACCTTACTCCAGTTTCCTCAAGTCTCTTCCTTATGGAGCGCTCTTGCCCCTTTCACTTAGGCATGCAGCTAATCCTCCACTAATGAGACCCGTGTCCTCGCTAGGAATACCTGCTTTGTTGGTGAGACAAGTCTCGATAAGCTCAAAGGTCTCGGACTCCTCTTCCTTATGTACACAAACTACAGTTACTTACGATAACCTGCTACACGCTGCTTCGCTGTCCACAAGCTGAGAAACAATGTCACTGGATTTCGTAGCTCGCACGGCACTTCGCCACAATACCTCTGTCGCTCAGTGAAATCACACTCGCTCAAAACACAGGCAGTCCCCTGTATGCTTCTCAATCCCTCGCTGTCAAGAGAATCAGCTTCACTAGGGATTTCGCAAGTCACGTCACCACACTTCTGTCGCTCAGGATAAAGGCTCGCACTAGCTCGAAAAATACACACACACACCGCTTGACAGGTCGCTCTTATATAGCAGGCCGGTGACTCAATAAATGCTTCCAGACCCATCCAGGGTTCACGGCTTCTCGAGGTTTCCATCCCTGGCTGGGTCACGAATATTCTGATCCATCCCTTTGTCCTAGTAGTCCTGTTGCGTAAGGCGTACGCAATACACTGAGGCAGAACACAGCCCAGCCCGGGGGTAGTTGTAACTCATGTGGCGAGCGATGAAACAAACTCACAGCCGTAACAGTATGACAAGTGGCTAAATAAAAAAGGCAACTATGTAGAAAAATAGAGGAAGGTATGTAAAACCTAAAAATAAATGTGGGTTCAAAATAAAATGTTCGGTTAATTTTTAAACAAAAAACGGCCCTTACTTAAAAAACAGCCTTCGCATATAGTATAAATTACCACACGATTAAATAACTAAATAAATTAAAATCCATACGACTACGACAAAAATGTGGTGACATTCTAAGGGTCAAATTGACCCGGCGCCAGTCTTCGTGTTATACTTTTTTTTCACGTCAATTCTCTAGGCTTAAAACTGATTCTTGGTATATTACAGTAATTTTGTTCTGCCGATTCCAAAACTGTTGTCTATTTTGTTGTAGCAGCTTGAGTCTGTTTTAAAGATATTGTTAATTTTGTGATAACTCATTACAGCATTTTTTTATGTGTAACATCTTTCCGCTCGGTTGCTGGATAGTTTTGTGGGAGTGATTTTGAAAATTGGGGACGGTAGTGAATCGGGTGGAAGTGGATCGAACGGAAGTGGATCGGACGGAAGTAAAGACGCACTGCCAGAAAAATGGGACGGAAATTAATCGGACGGATGTGGATAGAACGGAAGTGAAGACGCACTGCCAGCTGGATGTACAATTGAAAATGTGTGTATTGGAAACAAGGCAGTGTGTGCTCTGTAGCGCGAGAATGTTATGGCAATACAGTAGGCAGTGCATTTAGCAGGCACTGGTCTGACGAGCACAGTGGCAAATGTTTCACCGACTTTCATTTGTCATTGAGCATTTTATGAAGCTCCACGTTCAAGGTTGAATAACACATGGGGTAGGACAAAGACGACAAATGACATTTAAGTAAGCGGCATTATTGTCAGGCTGTGGGTGAGTAGTCAAATATTAAATGCATAACAGAATGTTGTTATATAAGTGGAATAAAAGCTGTATTTTCATCATATGTGAGACTAGGTCATTTCATGATTGTAGGAAGCTATGTTTTGATTGTTTACGACGAACTGTATGAGAGCCTTGAGAATAATGAATGTTATAGTTACTGACGAATGTGCTCACAGTATTTGAGAGTACTGTCGACGTTGTGTGTCACTTTGTTATTATGAATTATTAATGTAAAAGGAAGGAAGGAATCTTGTAGTTTTGCGTGTCCGTTAATCTCATGATCATGATCCACGGTACCTCCCTTTTACGTGGAATGCGAACCACAGAACATGGCATTTCAATTCGAAAATCTCATATGTATTTACCGGGAACCAATCCCGGTCTACCCTGGTGAGAGACTAACAGCTTGACCGCTGCGCCACAAATGTGACAGTAGCATATCTCCAATTCAATCTATACATTCATCATAGTACCAATATGAAAACGGAGTGTAAATTAACATTTTAAGAATGTCCAAGCTGTGTAGTATACGAGTAGGATAACATGTCAGATGTTACACATCATATGCGACTACCATAAGGCTCGTATCCTTTTTTTTCGTATGGCTTTGAGTATCTAG
This sequence comes from Meconema thalassinum, assembly GCA_946902985.2. Taxonomy (NCBI): domain Eukaryota; kingdom Metazoa; phylum Arthropoda; class Insecta; order Orthoptera; family Tettigoniidae; genus Meconema; species Meconema thalassinum. Next base: position 104,629,042 of record OX336398.1, read on the forward strand.
GAGAAACACTGTGGAGAAAGATAAATATATAAATTTATTTATAAACCTAAATGGGGTGAATTTTAAGAGGTGTGAAAATTTCAAGTATTTGGGAGTACTGGTTACTGAAGATAATAGCACAAGAGAAGAAATAAAAACAAGAATTGCAGCCGGTAATAGAGCTTATTGGGCATTGATAAAAATCCTCAAAGCGCGCATTCTCAGTAGAAAATCAAAGTTGACAGTGTACCGAACAGTTATAAGACCAGTGGTAATGTACGGCTCGGAAACATGGACTATGACTGTGACAGAAGAGGAGCTTTTGAGAAGATGGGAAAGGAAAATAGTGAGGAAGATTTATGGAGCAGTGAATGAGGCAGGAAGATGGAGATACGGGAAAACAAAGAATTTTGAGAAATTCTATGGTCATCCTGGTATAGTTTCGGAAGTAAAGAGAAATATGCTAAGATGCCTGGGACATGTGTAGAGAAAGGCAGAGGATAGAGTGGTTAAAAAGACCTATAGAGGAAATCCAAGTGGAAGAAGATGCAAAGGAAGACCTAGGAAACGATGGTTAGTTGACGTGGAGGACGACTTACGCAAGATGAGAGTAAGAAGATGGAGGAAACGTACAGGATGGTCAAGATTGGGCAACGAATGTTGGAGAGGCCTAGGTCCTACATAGACTGTAGCGCCGAGGAGTAGTAGTAGTAGAATGGCTTTGAGTGCCGAAAGTGTCCGAGGACATGGTCGGCTCGCCAGTTTGTAGCTGTTTCTATGCGTGGGTGAGCTACCGTCGCGTGTGGAGTGTTGTCTAGGGAGGAAAGTTTGAATGCAAGGACGAGGAGTTGGAAGGTAGCGGCTGTGGCCTATAGTTAGGGACCAACCCCGGCATTTGCCTGGAAGGAAGATGGGAAACCACAGAAGACCATTTTCAAGGTTGCCGGCGGGGGGATTCGAACTTCCTCGCCTCCCGGATGTGAGCGACTGTCTGCAGCCACGCCGTGACGACCACGGCTAACTCACCCAGTATTGATTACAGTAATTACCCAAGAAGGGAATAACATCTTAGACCCCCAGTGAATTATCTCTATTGTTTTCACGGCATGAAACAAGGAAGTGCACTGTCTCCGTTACTTTTCATTGTGGTGATGGATGACATAATGATTCGAGTGGCACAAGTAATTGGGGAAGGGAAGATGAAAGCAATGGTGTTTGTAGATGATTTGGGGAAACAAGGAGGAGGTACAGGAGCAGTTGGACGTGTGGGAAGAAATAATACAAGGATATGGGATGAAATTTAGCATAAATAAGAGTAAGATGGTGATCACAACAAGGAAGAAGGAAAGAACAACAACGGGAATAACAATTGGTGGGGAACAGCTGAAGAAAGTGGAGAGTTTCAAGTATCTGGGAAGCCTGATACAAGATAATAGAAGATACGATAGAGAAATAAATGAGCGGGGGAGACAGGCAGAAGCATTCCGGACGAGTGTGAGAAGCATGTTATGGAGCAAGGATGTCCCTCAGAATAGCAAAAAGATCATATATCGGACGTACTATGTCCCTATCCTGACGTATGCCTCGGAGACCTGGGTTATGAAAGGAAGGGAGAAGAGCAAAATACAGGCCAGTGAGATGAGGTTCTTGAGAAGCAGTATTGGAGCCACAAAGAGGGACAGAATAAGAAATGAGAGGACCAGAGAATTAATGAAGGAGGAACCATTACAGGATGGTATAGAGAAATCTAGACTTAGATGGTATGGACATGTAAAACGAATGGAGGAGAAGAGGATACCCAGGAGGATACACGAGACGAAGTCGGAAGGAATGAGACCGAGAGGAAGACCGAGAGACAGGTGACTGAAGGGGGTGGAAGAAAGCGTGAAGAAGAGAGGAGAAGACTGGACAAGGGTGGAGGCTGAGAGATGGTGGGAAGACAGAAGACGTTGGAGAGGCTTGTGTTCCAAACAGATCCGGCCAGTGGCTGGAAACTGTGCAAGATGATGACTTTTCAAGATATAATTGTTTGTTTTATTATACACCCAAACCAGACACCTTATACACTTTTCGAAATATATACAGTAGCTTTCATAACACCATTCTCATCAATCTACGATCTCAACATGACTAAAGGCTATTTGGAAAATAGAAATCAAGTCACTAATGATAGAAGGTAGCCTCAATGTCACAATGCCCAATGGAAAGCCACTGACTAATAGCACCGATCAATACGTACTTCAAGCAACAACAACAATAATATAAAACTCAGCAATCTTTCTAGGTTTATACGGTTTCTTCTGTGGGGTTTCGCCTAGGACACCAAGCTGGCTCATCAGCGGGCTCTTGGTGTCCGTGCCCGGACCCCCACAGGAATAGCAAACTGCACGTCACCTACTTTTTTATGAAGCGCACCTGCGCCTCTTTACTGCTGAAAGCTAAAAGCTCAAGCAGCCTTTACCTCCCTATGAAGGCTTCCAAAAAGATGGTATAGGCCTATTGGCTTTCACAGCCAGTGAATTAAAACTCAGCAATTTTTCTAGGTTTTATGAAGCGCACCGGCGTTTCTTTATTGCGAGAGCTAAAACCTCAAGGATTGTATATTAAGTTTCACGGCCAGTGAATTAAAACTCAGCAAGTTTTCTAGGTTTGTGCTGTGTCTTCTGCGGGGTTTCGCCTAGGACACCAAGCAGGCTCATCAGCGGGGTCTTGGTGTCTGTTCCCGGACTTCCCACAGGAATAGCGAACTGCGCGTTAACTCCCTTTTTATGAAGCGCACCTTCGCCTCTCTTCTGCGAGAGCTTAGAGCTGAGTGTTAGTTCCTTGGCCGTGAAAGCCAATATACCAATACAGTAGAGTTTCACAAACTCGGCACTCGGTAACCCGGCACTCCGGATTTCTCGGCCACCCTGACAGGAGATAAATATCATGATTTTTGTTTGTTTCTGTGTTTCCGCACAGAACGTTATTATGTTTTCTTTCGTCTTCTCCATCAATGGAATTATCGACAGTTGAATACGACACGAAACAAGTTGACCTACAGTACATAGTAAGAAGAGTAATGACGACCTGATAGCCTAAATACAGGTAGTTATACAGTACAGTACTGTAAATGCACAAACTGTTGGCAGTAAGAAGTAAACAAACGACTCTCGCGCAGAGCGTTGTATTTATTTGATTGCGCATTCTCCGCAATTCTGTTTCTTTGTCTTCTTCGTGTCGAGGCTTCATAAAACAGGTTTCAAAGCGAAAAGCAAAAGAATATTACTTACTTCTTTGCAAAAAAGTAAATGGTAATTTTCATTAAGTGAAAAAACTATTTGCCTACGGGAATTGTTTTGTACATATACTGTACAGTGTACATATTATAAAAATAATTTGTAGGCCGAGTTTTTCTAAGTTTTCTTTTATAATTTACAGTAAATGTTTTCCTTGATTTTTTTTTGGCTTAATAGTTTTAAAACTTGTGTTTCTGTTAAAAACAAATAGGAATGTACTGCATTGCATTACTTTTAAACTAAAACAAAAAGCTCATTTCTTCTTTTTAACACATTTACCGATAACCCGGCATTTTTACGAACTCGGCCACCCTTCGGTCCACATTAGGCCGAGTTTGCGAGACTCGACTGTAATAATATTGTATTTCGAATAATTAAATGGCCCCTTACTGATATGGAAGAGATACGTAGCAAACGGTTCTGAAGCCAGCAGTTATACAGGGTCTTTCATATAAAGTAAGAACGCCAAGCGGCGGGTTTGTTATTCGCTACTGCGGTGGCCTTGGCCGAGCTTGTGGCGTGCCGTGGCCCCCTGCTTTAAGCGTGTGTACAATCCTATATGAAATATTACCGTATAAGTGATGCTGGATGTGTCATGCTTCCTGGGTAATGCAGGCATTGTATCTGGTAACCACATTCTGTCTGACGCGAGTGAGTTCTGCCACTGTAATGTTTCTGATCTTTTATTTGATGTATTTTATTGAGCACCGAGCCAGTAGTCTCAGACTTATTTTCAATTACGTGAATCGGGAAATTGCTGAACAAATGCATCACCTACCCGCCGAGCCGACTCGTACTTAAAATGAGGTTTACTTACAAAAATACGATGTTGTAATGATAACTGTCTCACTATGTTAGCATCTGAGGTTCAGACTGGCGACTGAACAACTGCACGCTTATTGCAAGGTCAAATATGTACGATGCGCGCGCTTTCAATACTACAGCAGGGGGCCGTGGCGCGCCACAAGCTCAGCCAAGGTCACTGCAGCAACGGATAACAAATCCGCTGCTCGCCGTTCTTACGTTATATGAAAGACCCTGTATATGCAGCCGAAACCCTTACCATAAATGCTGATAAGGGGCTCCTCGAAGAACTGGAGAAAGAAGAGCGCAGAATCATTACAGGGATCATGTTATCCAGGGCTAGACGGTACGCACCGGTACGCCGTACCGAAACCTCTGATCGGGGGAAAACCGAATATATAACATCATTTTTAGAACTGTGGAACATTAGTTTTAAGTCAAGGTCAACTTGGTCTTTGACTGGACAGTATTTCTAGCCGTACACAAGGTGCTAGCTGACTCATCCTTCTCCGCAACAATTCAGCTTTCACTTAGCCGTAAATGTCAGTGCAGTCAGAACATTCGGAGGCCTGTCACTGTTTTTCGGTTTTGTTCTGTTTAATAGGGTTGTGTTTTGGAATCAAAGAGCGTAAATTTCGCTAAGTGTGTGTTGTTGTACTTGTACGAGCCTTTACAATGCATAAAAGAACTAATTATTTTTGTAAACCGCAGAAACCAAAAGTAGACGAAGATACTGAAAAATGCTCGACACTTCCAATAGAATTAGATAGCTATTTTGTCCTCTGATTAAGTTTTAACGGTGTTCAGAAAAACGTAAAAATATAGGTTTTAGAACTCAATATCAATATTACATAAAGCCCCCCCCCCCTCCCACCACCCGGTAGACCACAGTACCGGAACCTCTTTTTTTTAGCCTATTTTCATTTTATGAAAAAAAAAATAGGCATATGAGATCACCTTTTGTCCGTGTGTCTGTCTGTGTGTGCGTGTGTGTGTCCCACTAATAAATTCTAAACGGCTGGAGCGATTTCAATGAAACTCAGTAAGATCATAGCACCATTCTGGCCGACCCCGACCGTGCCATTCAAATTTGATTGTGTCTCACCAATCCAACATGACGCCTGAGCGAAATATTTCACCAGCATTCAGTGTCTCCGAAACTATTACCGACATTACCCTGAAGTTTTGTACGGTGATAAAGGGAACTACTAGAATTTCTCCTATGAGACTTTCAAAAACCTGGTAACTATAAAACCAACATGGCGGCCAAGCGAATTAGTGACTTTTAAATAGACTTTTCTCGCGATTTCACCATCCAAACGTAATGAGACTTGGTTCAGCAAATGTTTATACCCATTGTAATGCACTGGCGTCTAATTTAGTTCAATTGTTTACATAACCTCAAAATGGCGGCTGTGCAAAATATTTCACTGGCATTTATTATTTCCGAAACTATTTACGATATCACCCTGAAATTTTGTACGGTGATAAAGTGCAATTCTACAAGTTTATCATATAGAACCTGTAAAGTACAAAACGAACATGGTGGCCAAGTGAAGTTGAAATATTTTTATTGACTTTTTTCGTGATTTAACCATCTGAGTGCAGTGAAATGTGGTACAGTAAATGATTGTACATATTGTAATGCACTGGCATCTAATTTAGTTCAATTGTTTACATAACCTCAAGATGGCGGCTGTGCGAAATTTTGAACATTTTTTCTAGACGAAAAGTGAAAAACACTATTTTGGAAACTTTGGCGCCACCTAGCTTCTGCATTTCAGAACGTATGACATGACCTCAATGAGACAAATTGTAGGTGACAATGTCCTCTACTTTTTTATCATTTTAAATGATCTTGTCGACTTCGTCGTTACGCTGGGGTCTGGCGTTACGTTACGGTGACGGAACGAAATGTACCCAGATGCTCTGAGGTGTGTGACGTTATAGTACCGCTTGGTGCATGTGTTCCCCGACAATCTCTACTTCGTTAGTATAAGACAAAAATCCCCGATTCTTGGATGTCACGGGTAATCTCGAGAACCACTGGATGGATTTTGATGCGGTTTTCATCATTCTATAAAGGTTATCTCGAGGAAAGATTCTGTAGAAAATAATTTATGTATGGTCAAACGAAGCCATTATGTAACGATTTCAGTGAAAAAGTCGAAAACAAACTTGGCGTCCGTGCGCTTCTTAAGCTTACGCTGGGCAAACCGTTAAACATATAAATATACTATGAGCATTGGTCAGCATGAAAAGTTCTACAAAAAAGACCGCGAGAGCATAATCTCTATCTTCAATACATCGCCCACTATAAGTGTTTTTAGACTGGATGGAAGGGGCACGTCCCCGCGCGCTCTGGTGAGCGTGACGGCATCCCGTGCGCTTGACCTGACTTTGCCCTTGGTTTGCACTTGCCGTTCACGAGTAATTTGAAACAAGGTAAAGTATTATAAAGCAAGGTAAGTATTATGCAGATAATTTTCTAACATGTCACGAGTCTTTGGCTTCGAGCGAAGCGAGCTGCCTCCAGCCTTTCTAGCATTTTCAGCATTTGTAGCATTTAAAATGATGCAAAGTCTAGTCTTTCAGACTGACTGTCACTTTTTTGTTTAAAAAACATTTATTTAAAATACGTAGATTCATAAAAAAAAAACACTTTTCAACATTTTTTTGAGTTTTCCGACAACATGATACTACAAATTATTCCGAAATTTAGAATTAAGCTTTTTTTTGTGCTTTTCTAATGATTTACAAAACGCCAACCATAGCACGGTTTTTTGGAACAAAACCATTCCAGCTGTACTGTACTAGTACCTGTAAACAACAATGGCGCAACGGGCAGTGAGTCTCCGCTACGAGTAAGTTCGGCTCGAGCACGGTCGGATCAACCGAAGGGGCGAACCTGTCGAGGGCGGAGGAGAGGGATATTACTGTAAGTATTTAGGGTGAAGTCTATCAGCAGGACTGGTACAAGATGGACAGAAGAACACAAGAACCCCCACAGTGAGTTCATGAAGAGATTTGGAAGAAGAAGACAAAATTCATCAAGCCAATAAACACGTTTCAACACGATCTATGAATGGGCCTAACGAAGAAATGATGATGATGAAATTTTGAAATTAATACACCAGTTATACAACATTCCAATGTATATTGTGTTAAAATTTCTATTCGATCTGATGACGGGTTTGTGAGATAATAAATCTTAAATGTGACGCATGTATGAAACACGCTTAAAAACGGGCACTTTTTGTGTTTCAACTGCGATAAAAAATATTAAAATATAAATTTAAAATTCCAAACCTACATGAACTAACGTAAAATAGAACGACGAAAATGATGATGTTATTGGATTTTATGTAGGCCTATTGGTTACTTCACAAACAACCTTCAAACTCGAGTGCACATAATATTTTGGTCGACAGTAGTGGCGAACGTTGTTTAAAAATACAGCGTTTCTATCCAAATATAACCTACAAATATAGCTATACACTACTAATTGTAGTCGTAGGTTCTTTTACATGCCACAAATCAAAGATATTGGCCCGCCGGCTTTACATCCCCTCCGAAGGAAGACATACTGATGGATTTTAATGCTCTTGAAAATCGGACGATTTCGGCCGGGTTTGAACCCGCGATCTTGGACATAGCAGTTCAGCACGCTACCGACTACGCCACCGAAGCTGCTCGAATAATAATTAATTACAATAAAGAAATCTCGTATGTGTATAAACCACCCGCCCGGCTTCACTGTTATGCGGGCTTTGTGTATAAACCAACCGCCTGACTTGACTGTTATGCGGGCTTCTATAAATAACTTATATTTATTTTTATAAACGCACTTTTTAAACAAATTGTCCATTTTTATAAAATCAGAGAGCAATTCATGACTGCTGCTGGTTGCACAATGGGTTGTGTGCGCCCCATGTGTACAGACTACTCGCCCGGCACTAGTGCTATGCGGGTTGTACACGACACAGTTCTGCCAGGGGCTATCGTCTTGTTTATTTGTTTAAAAGCACTTTATAAACAAACAAATATATTTCCGTTGACTTTTCAAGAAATGTATGATTTTCCTGTACTATTGAGACAATTTGGAAGATTTTGGTACAAACCACACCTTCTAACTCCCTCTGGTTCAGGAGCTTGAGTTTCGTGAATCATACACCTTAGCGTATTATATTAAGGTGCGTTCAAAAAGTAACGAGCCCGAGGCTCGAATGCGCAAACCTGTGACGACATCGGCTAATCGTGGCGTGTGTAACGAGGTGTGGTTCCGACCAGAGCGTGGAAGGTCTCAGCCCGTCACTAGAGGGCACGCGTGCACGTCACGTGACGATGCAAAGCGAGCAGCAGCATGCATCAATCTTCCAACGCTGCCAGTCGCATTGCAAACAGTGTCATGGAGGCGTCAAACGAAGAGCAAAGAGGTGTTGTTCGGTTTCTGACAGCGAAAGGAGTAGGGGGAACGGACATTCATCGCCGAATGTCACAAGTGTACGGCGAACACTGCATGTCCCTTGCAAGGGTCAAGGCGAGGCACAAGCGCTTCAGGGAAGGACGGGTGTCGTTAGCCGATGATGCCCGGTCTGGGGCACCCCCCTGCATTACCGATGACAACGTCCAGCTGGTTGATGCACTCATTACCCATGACCGCCGAGTGACAGTGAACGCCATAGCCACCGTGGTCGGATTGAGCGTCGGAAGTGTGCACACCATCATGAAGGAACGACTGCACTTGCGGAAAGTGTGTGCCCAATTGGTGCCCCACAGTCTTCATCCACACCAGGAAGCATCTCGAATGGCCTACTGTCTTGGTCTTGGTTGGACGATTGATGTATGCTGCTGCTCACTTTGTATCGTCACGTGACGTGTACGCTTGCCCTCTAGGGACGGGCTGAGACCTTCCACGCTCTAGTCGGAACCACACCTCGTTACACACGCCACGATTAGCCGATATCGTCACCAGTTTGCGCATTACAGCCTCCGTCTCGTTACTTTTTGAACGCACCTTATAGATATAGATAATAATAATGTCAGCATATCCATGATTCAATGTTTCTTGTTTTGATGCATACAAGCACCTAAAATATTGTAGACTTTTATTTTAACACCCAGTATTCAGAACGCACCTCGCATCTTTCTTTCGAGTTGGCATTCGTATGCGACCTACGCGTCATTATGAGAATGAAATAGATAATGAGAACGTTATAAACAGCCGGTCCCCGAGTCAGGACACTGCGGTCAACAGCTACGTCCGCTACCAATGGCTGAATGATAATTTTATCTTGTTTCTTGTTCCAGCCCCATTCATCAAGGCCTGCTCTAGGAACGATCCCAAGCTCAACGAATGCGCCATCAAACATGGCCGTGAAGCTTTACCGTTCGTTTTGAAAGGTGAGTAGAAAAAATAGTCTACACCAGGGGAATCATAACTATTGGTACTCCCCCAGGGGCTCACATCTAGTGGGACGTGGGTTGGCGACCACGGGACCCCAGCTGAGTCCGGCATGGCTTCCACTTACTTGTGCCGGGCTCCTCTCCGTCTTCTTTCCTGTCGACGTCCCTTGGTCAACTCTTGTTCTTTTCCGTCCCCGACGGTATTACGGTATCCAAGGCCCAGGGAGTCTTTCACTTTCCCGCCTTATTGGCCCTTGTCTCATCTTTTCTGATTCCCTCCTTCTGCGAGGGGTCAGTCTTCTTTTTCTTTTCACCTTATCTCCTGCCTTCTGCTCAAGGCCCTGAAGGAGGCAGGGTGTATGAAGCCCCAGCATGTCTGGTGCACCCTGGATATTGCTACTCCCTCAGGGGCTGACGGTTGGTGAGTTCGGGAGTTGGCGACCCCGAGGGATTCCTGAGATGGGTCCGGTTGCCCCCTTTTGTCCCTTACCTGCGGAGCGGACCCTCTCCTCTTTCACTTTCCTATCTGCCTTTCATGGCTCTCCTCTCTTCCAAATCCCTCAATGCGCATTCTTCGAGGGTTGAGGGCATTTCTTTTCCTCCTGTCCTTTATTTGCCTAATTTTCCATTTGTTTTCCAATTCTTCTTCTAGTATATAAGTTCGTAGTTAGTTTTAGTTATAGTTTATATTTCATTATCATCTTCACGATCCCCCAAACCATTAGGGGCCGATAACCTAGATGTTAGGCCCCTTAAAGCAACAATTATCATCATCATCATCAGCAACTATTGGGACGCGTGTCGGCAAAAGCTAAACCCCACCTGAGCTCAGCATTTAGGCTATTCTAGTTATTTGTAGCGGGTTCCTCTATGCTGACCTTCCTAAACCCAGACGGAATTACAGTATCCAACAGTTAAATATTTCAAAAGTCACAAAGTGGTCCATAAAGTTTCAGTATAGGTTTCAACCTGTCTTATCTGATACTTACCTTGACAGAATCTTGAGCTCATTTTGTATACAAATTTAGCAGCATCTTTCTTTCCCAAACAAAAAGGTGCCCTATTAAACGTTTTTATTCGAATGTCTAGTGCATGAAAACATGCAATTGACCCCTCCCAACTTTCTAGTCAAAATGCATGATATTTTCTTTGACAAGAGCATTCATTGCCTTATAGATCCTATAATGCGAGGCTTCGCTCAAAATTATCTGGATCATCAATAATGATTAAATAGGTTTCGTACTGAACCATTATTTATCATGAAGCTGACATGTCGAAATCCGAAGATCACAAATGGATCGAAGAATCTTGTAGGTCCCGGCTACAAAACCTGAAAATCCGTCCGAAAACACTTGTATGATAAACACACAGTCGTTCGATTGTGTTATGGACTAACTACTGAGGACGAGGATGCTAACTACTGAACCCATGTACCATCGGCTCAAAAGGGGTCGAATCCATGTATTTGTGAAAGGAGTGAAAGAAACATACAGTCTCTAATGGAACAGAGAGAGATTTCAAGCAAGGATTCTAGCATAACGTTGCGCAAGCAGCTGGACCCAGGTGTTCAGAAGATGAGATCATGCCTCCTGACTCATAGATAAGGGGCGGATCATGGATATATTCAGACTGAGTGGAAAGTTTCGACTGTAAGAGAGAGAAACGCGACTCGGAAATTGAGCTTACCTTGCATTAAAACGGCAACAGCACCGCTCTGCCAGAAGAAGAATAATTAAATTTAACCCATTTGCAAGAATAAAAGTAAGTAAATAAATACAGTACTGTGAATCATTTCGGATTAGAGATTTTTGTGTAGAGAAAAAGCTTTTAATAATTGCACAGGAGAAAAGTGCAAATGCAGCATACGTCATCGGGGAATTACTGAGACCAGAGGAGTGGGGAATTTAAAAATCAACAGCACTACCCACGCAGCTGAAGACTAAAAATTAATTAATATCTCAGAAATGCACGATCGATTCTTATGCACAGTGAGATCATTTTACGTTTGGAAGACGAGCTTTCTGGAGATATAATTTTTATAATTGTGCAACCATTATTTCAAAAGTTGGTTACGAAAAGGACTAGGAGTTTATCTTTTTTGAATGAATAGTATAAAAGTCCAGGCCAAGCCAGACCAATCATGCAGTCATTCCGACAGCCCGAGAGGGGGCGTCACGCTGTATCAGTACATGCAGTTACTAGTCCGTCCAGGGGGCGTGACGCTGGAGCATCATCACTACGCAGTCTTCAGACGTATGAACCTCAGGGGAGGTCATACCGTACAACAAGTATAAGCACCGAAGACAGTATACAAGCTTTCCTTGAGGGAAAAACGCTGTATAACATCGCATAGACAATATCCGACAGCCAAGGGCGTCGCGGTATCAATAACTTACGTGCATCCGTAAGGAGTTGCAAAGAAGTAATATTACAGTATCGCCGTGTTGAAAATTAGGAGAATCCTAGTTACTGGATTTAGGTCCGACAGTATAAAGTTTACCGTGAATAGTTCATAAATTACAGTCGAAGCAGGCTGCGAACTTAGAACCAGGGCGATAGGTCTTAAAGTAATCGACCAAAAGTATCATAACGTACGGAAGTACCGTAACAGCGAGATAAACATTTTATCAAATTTCAAGAACCCGAGCAGGGACAGACAGAATAAGGTTCGTAAAGTATTCTAGAAGATTAGAAGTTCGAGAACCGAATAAGCGAAGGAGAGAAGGAAACTATAGACATTGTTTCAAGGAAGCAGATGAACTATTAAAAGGCGCTAAGTGACGAGAAGTATTAATTGCTAAAATCTATAGGTCACCGATAGATTATCGAGGGGACCGGGAACAGAACAGACTTTCGCTAAGATCAATCAATAGGATCTAAAAGGGAGCCATTCGAGATAATAAGAAGAGTAGATCGTCAGGAACGGGATTCGAAGGAGAATTATTCCAGGGAAGAAGTAGATGATTCGAGACTTTCATATTCTGCAGGATAGGAAGCCGACATTGAATAAATTTCACCCTTGGAGACGGGAGGTTAAGAAGTCACGTGTGATAGGCTTAATAGCGGCCTAGTGATTTGTGAAGTGTAAATATATCAAGATTTGTGTTAAAAGTAATATATTTTCAGTGTTTTTATTGTGTGTTCTAAATGGATACACCAGTGTATTTAAAATTTTATCAGTGTTAAATGTATACGTGTTGAATATGTGTCAAGATATGTCTGTACATGCAATGAATTTGTACAAGATGAAGTAATTTAAAAGAGTGGGCAAAATGACGCATCGCACGAGAAGGAAGGTCAGGGAACGATCTAAAACATGTGAGTAAAGATTTTCATTATGTTTTGGTGTCGGGGAAATGATTGTGTACAAATCCACCGGAGTTATGAGTAAAAGGGATGTTTCTAAATAACTAAGAACAGAATAAGAACGCGATCTGAACAAATAAAATTTGAGAGATAATAAATAATTATGGGAAAGAATAAATCCTGTAGAGGAAATGTATGGAATAAAATGGCAGTGTATTTGACGGATGCTATAAAAGCAAGCGTATTAATAATAATAATTATATAAAGGAAATATAAATAGAGATTAAATTGAATGATATGAAAATAAGAGCGCTGGAGCCTTAATAAAAGTATAAGACATGATGTTAATGCATGTTCTTAAAAATTGAACGATTATTGTCAAAGGAAGAGATTAATATGAAAATTGAAATATGTATCAATTGTTAATATGGAAGTTATCAGTTCTTTGGAAGACGCTAGGCCTTAAAATAATGTATGGCGCAATGGAGCGCAATTAAAATAAAATGTCACGCTAGGAATGCGTAGAATATAAACCACTTGGTAAATTACTTATGAGGGGTAGTTGATTGCGGTGAATTGAGCTATGTTGTAAGTCCTCCAATAGTGACGTAGATAACGAGGCCATGTGTGTGTTATTATATTGTAAAAGGGAGCAAATGTATGGTATTATGAGCGTAGGTCATGTAGGCCATGGCCGACCCTAAATCGCATTTTTGTATAAGTCCTCCAATGTGGAAATGGTTCCCGAGGCATGTTAAGAGAGTCGAACTCAGACTCATTTTGTTGTTGAAGCCCCTAAGTATTCGTCGTAGAATGTGTATTACTCTTCCCAATCAATGAGTACCCTTCATAATTAATCAATACCAAGGTTACGAAAGTGGTTTATGAGCCTAATAATGTTGTTGAAAGTAAATACAAGAAGTAAAATGCCAGGTCTCCCCAGAGAACTGAAAAGAAAGAAAGATTTGTATCGCTACCACACGTAGGCTAGACGGGAAGTTACCCTCAGCCATAAATCTCGCTCAAGTGTACGGTCGGACCCTAGTAGGAGGAGGGTCGGTGAAGGCAGTCTGAAATAAGTAATAAATGCACCGTGAGTGTTTAAAAGTTGTTAATGACCCGGGATTTGAACCGAGGTCCATGTAATTGAGATTATCGCTTGCCAGTTCAGATCGTAGTTTTCTTATGTGATAATGGTCTTATAAGACAAAAAAATAAATTAAAATCCCTATTGTAATGTTGTATTGGACGTAGGATTCCATGAGTTTAATGAAGATAACTGGATTCTGGGAGTAATCATAGTTTTTGACTTTGTCAAGTAATATTTATAACTCTGGAGTACACAGGTATTTTCCCGATCACTATGGTGAATTTGTAAAACTTGAGAGAGAGATGGTAATGTTGAGAACATGTGAATGCCCAAACATTTAAGTAGAGAATTAACGTGTAATTTAAATGTAATCATATATTTGTTTTGATGATAAGAAACGGTAAAAATAGTTTTTGAGGTGTACAAAAGAATGACACCGTTATTATTGGAAAGTATCGAGCCAAAGGAGCTCGTGGTTAGATGGAACTTTAAGATAGATACTTTATGGAAGTAAAAATGATTATGAGTTGTTGGTTTAAAAGGAAACCATGTGTTTAATATAATATTTTTTTAATTCTTGTGTTATTCCTTGTTCACTTTGAACAAGTAGAAGGATTTTGGTCAGTAGTTTATTTGTTTTATTGTTTGAAGCGCCATAATTTTGGTTAATTAAATGTGTTAAAATAGGAGTTGATTTTGTTGTTATTTTTGCAAGTGTATCCTCTATTTAATCCAAAATGTGTAAGTCACAGAGTGGGAGAACATACTGCAACCCCGAAAATCCCGAATTGAGCAATGCTGGCATACTGTGATTTGCATATTTCTTGCTGAAAGGGCACATGGGGGTATAGAAGTAATGTGCTTGGATTAATAACTAGGGGAACACTTAAGACGGTCATTTCATGTAAAGTAAAGTAATGATAGGAATAGCTACAACGTAGAATGTTAACTGACCGCATGGGTCCCTGGAAACTCATACCGAGCAGCCCTGAATTAAACAACCCCCAACCAGAACTTTCATGGCGCCCAACGTGGGGATGAGTTTTCCTAGGGAAAACCCGAGTTTTCTCGAAAAATCAAAATTTTCATTTTTTTGAAAAAAAAAATGGTTTTTCGAAATTTTGAATTTTAAAATACTTCCATAAAGGTATTGAGATTGAATAAAGAGATCAAAAGGGTACGTTGTAGTAAATACCCATACCAAAGTAAATTTTTGATGAAATTGGGACACAATGGTTCAGATTGCCATCTCTCAAACATGTTCTAGCGATGTGGCATGAGTAGCCCACTGTATTCTAATAAGATGGTTTTGAGTGAGGAATTGCAAGGGCTTTGGGAGGCTATAAAATCCGATAGTAATGAGAAGTTGGAGGCCATACTGGCAGTCCAGAAGGAACATTGGGAGGCCATAGGAAATATGTGTAAATTTGAAAATAGTAAAGAGAACCTCCAAATAGATGATAAAGAGTACCCAAGTAAAGAAAATGTAAAGGTTTCTTTAGAAAGCATGCGTGCACCTGGAGACATAGTTACACGAAGAGAAGGTAACATGTCTGCAGACAACAGGGTAACAAGTGAGCCTTTAGAGCTCCAAAAGGAAAAAGAACAAGAAGTTCCGTGAAGAACTATACAGCCTACTTTTCATGCCAATGATTATTCTACAGAATATGAACCTATCTAGAATAATGACGAAATTAAGTTGCTAATATCGAAATTTCCAATTAGTTCGAAATACTGTATACCTGGCATAATGTATCCTAATAGAGCACTACAGTTGGCAGCCCTGATGACTGAATATATTCTTAGTTCCATCTCTTAAGGTACAAAATACAAAATTTGGTTGAAGTCCAATGAATAGCATGGCCGTTACATGCAGTTAAACATTGGATCTAACAGCGCGCGTAAAATCATGTTGACAACAATGTCATGCATGTATTGGTCAGAAATAATCTGAAATAATATGATCTATTGTTGTGCCAATTTTGAATGAAATCCATTGGTTGGTATAGAAGTTACATGCATTTTAAAATTGGACCTATCAGCAGGCTTAGAATCATGTTGGCAGCACTGACGTATATTAGTTACTCCAAATTCGTCTAGAATGCCAGGTACTATACGTGTGCAAAGTTTAGAGCTATTGGCTTGCATACTTTCTGATATATTGATATTAGGGTAACAAAAATAAGGACAGCACATATTAACAGTTGGCAGCCCTGGTTGTTCCTTAGAATACGCATAGTCATATCTGTTATGGTACACATAGCACATACAAAATTTGGTTGAAATCCAAATGATAGTATGGAAGTTACATGTATTTAATGTTGGACCTGTCAGCAGGCTTAGAATCATGTTGGTAGCACTGACGTATATAAGTTACTCCAAATTAATATAGAATGTCAGGTACTATACGTGTGCATAGTTTGAAGCTGTCGGCTTGCATACTTTCTGATATATTGGTATTTGGATAAAATAAATTAGGAGCATTTATTAACAGTTGGCAGCCCTGGTAGGTCTTAAGAATACGCTCAGTCATATCTGGTTATGTACACATACAATATACGAAATTTGGTTGAATTAGAATTGATAGTGTAGAAGTTATATGCATTTAAAAATTGGACCTATCAGGAGGCTTATAATCATTTTGGCAACACTGCCATGTTTGGCCTCCTGGAAATTAAACTGAAATATTATGATCTGTACGTGTGCCAATTTTGAAATAGCTGCCATTCATACTTTCCAAGATATCCAACATGGAGCTCAAATTTCAATTGCGATTTTCTAGCAGTTGGTAGCACTGACATCATTTTCAAATATGGCCGTGAGATATTCAGGTACAGATCTTTACTCCTACCAAATTTTGTTTCGATAGCTGCAGCCGTTTAGGAGTTGATAGGGGGGGACACACACACAGCCAGACAGACAGACAGAAGGACAGACAGACAGACAGACAGACACACATTTGCCCGATCTCATAAGTCTACTTTTTCCTCATTTTTGCAAAATGTGAAAAGTAGGCTAAAAATGTAAACCGATTCCAAGGGAGAATATAATTAGTACAGAGGATAATAATGGTAAAGATAATCCAAAGTCTCACGTAGTAATGCAGGTTCAAGTAGGCTCGGAAAGCAAAGGGGAAAAGAAAGATAGTCTCCGTGTTCAGGATCAGGAAAAAGTAGAAATGGCGACTTGGAAGGAAGTAGAAAAATTCTTGGATATAATTGATGAAATACGAAGAGAGCACTATAAGATGAGGAATGAACTTTGGGACTTAGAGGATTTCAACTTAAGAAAGAAGGAAGGAATTGAGGAACAAAAAGAAAGTATTTGCGAGGAAATTGAGAAGATATTCGAACTTCGTAAGAGGACATGTAAAAATACCTATGAGATACCCAAACAGGAGTTAGAAGAATTGTATAAAGAAATTCCTGAGATTAAAAGGTCATTCAGAGAAACAAAGAAGAAATTTGCGAAACGCATGGTGAAAGAAGGGAAAATAGAATTAGCTTCGTGGGAACAGATAAAAAGGTTTACTGATGACGTACGTAAAATAATGAAGCAGATATGGGATATGAAAAGAGAATGGGATAAGATCTGGTGGAAGACCCCTTACGAAGAACAAGACAGAAACAAGAAGTTCCGTTAAGAACTATACAGCCTACTTTTCATGCCAATGATTATTCTACAGAATATGAACCTATCTAGAATAATGACGAAATTAAGTTGGTAATATCGAAATATCTAATTAGTTCAAAATATACCTGGTATAATGTAGCCTAATAGAGCACTACAGTTGGCAGCCCTGGTGACTGAATATATTCTTAGTTCCATCTCTTAAGGTACAGAATACAAAATTTGGTTGAAGTCCAATCGACGTTACATGCAGTTAGACACTGGATCTATCAGCACGCGTAAAAGCATGTTGCCAACAATACCATGCGTGTGCTGGTCAGAAATAATCTGAAATATTATGATATCTTGTTGTGCCAATTTTGGATGAAATCCATTTGTTAGTATAGAAGTTACATGTATTTTAAAATTGGACATATCAGCAGGCATAGAATCATGTTGTCAGCACTGCCTTGTATTAATTACTCCAAATTAATCTAGAATGTCAGGTGCTATACGTGTGCAAAGTATAGAGCTGTTGGCTTGCATACTTTCTGATATATTGATATTAGGGTAAAAAATGTAGACAGCATTTATTAACAGTTGGCAGCCCTGATTGCACTGAAGAATACTTATAGTCATATCTGATATGTTACACATAGCACATGCGAAATTTGGATGAAATCCTACTGATAGTATAGAAGTTACATGTAATTAAAAATTGGCCCTATCAGCAGGCTTAGAATCATGTTGGTAGAACTGACGTATATAAGTTACTCCAAAATTAATCAAACATGTCAGGTACTATACGTGTGCATAGTTTAAAGCTGTCGGCTTGCACACATTCTGATATATTGGTATTTGGATAAAAAAATAGAGAGAGCAATTATTAACAGTTGGCAGCCCTGGTGGCTCCTAAGAATACGCTCAGTCATATCTCTTTATGTACAGATATTACATACAAAATTTGGTTGAAATCCAGTTGATAGTGTAGAAGTTATATGCATTTAAACATTGGACTTATCAGAAGGCTTAAAATTATTTTGGCAACACTGTCATGGTTGGCCTCCTGGAAATTAATCTGAAATAGTATTATCTACATGTGTGCCAATTTTGGAATAGCTCCTATGCATACCTTTCAGGATATCCAACATGGAGCTCAAATTTCTAGTGCGTTTTTTCAGCAGTTGGTAGCACTGACATCATTTTCAAATGTGGACGTGAGCTATTCCGGTGCACATCTTTACTCATACTAAATTTGGTTTTGATTGCTGCAGCCGTTTAGGAGTTGATAGGGGGGGACACACACACAGCCAGACAGACAGACAGACAGAAGGACAGACAGACAGACAGACAGACAGACAGACACACATTTGCCCGATCTCATAAGACTACTTTTTCCTCATTTTTGCAAAATTTGAAAAGTAGGCTAAAAATTACGTTAACGAGCAAACAGCGGATATAAAGACAAAATGGAATCAGATGCATTGCTTCAGGATGAGCATGCATGATGAACATGATATAATAAGCATTCAGGAGTTGGCTGAAGTAAGAAAAGTCAAGATTTAGGAATATCAAGAAATATTAGAGGCCGTACAAAAGAAATATGAGGAAGACATGTTGGAGCAGAACCGTCAGTCAGATGAAGCCGCTGCCCAAGTTGAAAAGCAAGTAGAAATCGAAGAAGAAAAAGAAATAACGGTGCCGGAAGAGCCCGAAATTGATATTAGAGAAGAAGAACAAGAAGTAGAAATCGTAATGACTCCAGTGGAAACTGAGGAACACTTTGAGATCCTTCCTGAAGAACAAATGGAGATCCAAGAGGAAATAGTAATTCCAGACCAGGAGGACAGCCGAAATGAAAATGAGCTGCAAAGTGAAGAAAATCATTTGGATGAAAAGGTGGAGCTGGAAGAGCAAGAAATAATCTCGGAACAGGAGATAACAAAAGAACTGAAGACTGGGGAAACGGAAATAATAATTCTTGAAGAAATGGAGAAAGTAAAAGAAACGATAATAGAAACTATCGTCGAAGCACCGATAGAAACAGAGGGTCAAGATTTCATAGAAATTGAAAAGGAAAACCCAGAAGATATTCAGGGTGATCGGGAAGATAAAAGGGCATTAGAAGAAGAAGAAGAAAGATTGAAAGCACAGTTCCTAGAATTAATGATAAAATGTCAGGATTGCCAACGAAGGAAAAGAGAATTGGAAACAGATGCCAACGAGAGCCAAGAAAACCTCCATGGAAAAGATGAGATTGTTGGAAATAATGAAAAAAAGAAAGGAGATGTCTTTGAAGAAAATCAGGAAAGAGGAAGAAGACCGCAATTGGTAGTCGGTTTACAAGAAAATAGATACCCCATGGAAATTAAGAGAGGAGGAGAGACAACGTATAATGCCTTGGAGAAAGAGGACGCACAGGCATATTTCAGCTGGAAGCTCCGTAAAAAGAAAAGGAATGAAAGAAAGGAAAAATGGAAAAGGGGAGATAGAAGCAGAGCACGCTTATGGACAAGGATGAAAGGAAAACGGAGATGGTTCATAAAGCAAAAGAGATATAGAGTGTGGAAAAGAAGGAATAAAACTTATATAGAAATAAGAAGACGAGAGGATATGGATTGTAAGGAAATAAGAGAAGAGGGAGAAAGAGTAAGGGATGAAGAGAGCAAGAAAGATGCTGAGATTATAAAGAAAATAGAGCATTATATCAGAGCCATGGAAAGATGTGAAGGAAATGAAGAAAGAACGATTCATTGTTTAAAACAATTATATAACTTACCGATAAATGTTCAGCATCTGGAGAAAACAGGAATTGGCAAGGTTGTGAATGGAATGAGAAAAAGAGACGGTTTGGTAGGAGATGTATCCCGAGCCTTGATAAAATTTTGGAAGGAAATGGTAATGGAAGACCAAAGTGATGAAGAAGAGTGCGAAGGTGAAGAGGAAGAAAGTGATGAGATGGAAATAGAAGAGGAAGAAGAAGAAGAAGAAGACGAAGAACAAGAGATGGTGGGATATGAAAGTATGGAATTGACAAATGAGTCGTCCAGTATCAAAACCGGCCAAGTCACTGAAGGCATATTTTTCAGTATGGATGTAAAACCTCTAGAGACAAAGCAATGATGGTCACAAAAGATTTTATTGCATAGTTATATCCGTAATGGTTTAATATTTAAGTTCTGCTATTTTGAGAAATCTGATTCATAATGAACCCATCTTTTTTGCTAATATTAATTATGACTTGGCCGTTTTTGTTGCAATCTGGTATAATTTTAGTCTTTTTTTTTTGTAAAACTTTTCATTATAAATTCCAAACTCCAGTGAAAAAAGGCAATTAAATAAAAATAAATTGATTTTGTAATTATCTGTCTTTATTGCAATAAAAACGAAAGCATTCTGCTTAAATTGGATAGTAATATATGAAGATGAACATCAGAAAGCTGAGGAGAATACGAAATAGGTATTATATCATTGAAAGTTAGTAGTTCACTTAGATCTTGAACACAGTATTAGAAAATGAGTCACTTATTAAAATAGGAACAATATACACGTTACACTACACAATAATGACAAAATACGAGCACACAGGATATACGATTGCTTTCGCGCCAATGCGGTAAGAAGCCCGCGAATACGGAAATCAGTGTTGCAAACGAACAAAATACAAATTATTATGACTTCGAAGGGTATACAAAATGTTGCCTACTGATATTATCACATTCTTGCATAATCTAACAACGCAAGATTCCAAACAATAATGCTGCAACATGAAGATGCTACTCGTTCTTTGACATGGCCGGTTATGAAAGCACTGCCTGCATGACTTGGCCCATTTTGTTGCACGACCAAGAATTCAGTGCTCTGTAACATGAAGACTTGGACGATTTTGAAGCATATTCTTGTTTCACCTGACAGTGCTATACTTCTACTTCAAATTGATAACCTTAACTCATTTTCGTAAATTTTGTGACTTGGCCGGTTTTGATACTAGACGACTCAAATACCATCATTTATTATCAGAAAGCCATTGAAAGGTGTATGGGTAATGAAAATGTTTTGTTATATTGCCTAAGCATATTAAAACGCTTACCCATAACTGTTCGACAGTTAATAGAAACAAATGTTGTAGAGACAGTTGAAAGTATTCACGAACAAGGAGGGGATGTGAATATACGAGCTCAAGAGTTGCTTATAAAATGGGAAAATGAAATGATAGAAGATTTAAGAGCAGGAGGAGAAGAAGAAGTTATGGAAATGGGAGATATGTTCGAGGAAAATAATGACGAAGACTCAGAAGAAGAAGAGAATGAGGAAGAAGAGCAAGGAGGAATAGTAACAGTTGGAGATGTAAGGTGGAGGCACAAAGGATAGAAAAAAAAAGACTATTCCAATGTAGCCAACGGGTTAAGCTGCATGCACCCACTAAAGAATAACATAATTTTGCTCAAAATACCATCTCCAAAAGGAGATGAGAAAAACGGAAGAAAGCCAGGAAGAGTCAGGTGAGGATAGACCGAGCTCTTAAAAGCCAAATGAAATTTTACAGACTTGGAGTCTGAAAATAAGAATGACAAAGTAACGGGTAAAGCCATTTGCACCCGCAAGGCATTAAAAGAAGGTCATTAGGTTGGCAATACGTAATGAGAAAAGAGAAACAGACCGGCAGGAAGCCCGTCTTAAAACAAGAAAAGAAACAAACTGTTTGACTCAAGTTTGGAGAGAGCTCACCAGACTAGGGGAGAATTATAAACACCCGAACGTGACAAGAAATTTATGACCCTGAGTGTAGTCGACCACAAGGGGAAATGAATGAATGGGATCTTTGGAGACCCAAATACAAACCAGAGAGGAAGAGACTTTAAAGGAATAAAGAAACAGAAGGTACGGATAACGTTATGAATGGCTTCGACAATTAAAAGAAAATAAGATTTTTATGAATAATTGAAATAAATTTCCTCAAAATTTTTCGAAAATTTATTTACCTAAGGAGGGGAGAGATGAACCCATGTACCATTGGCTCAAAAGGGGTCGAATCCATGTATTTGTGAAAGGAGTGAAAGAAACATACAGTCTCTAATGGAACGGAGAGAGATTTCAAGCAAGGATTCTAGCATAACGTTGCGCAAGCAGCTGGACCCAGGTGTTCAGAAGATGAGATCATGCCTCCTGACTCATTGATAAGGAGCGGGTCATGGATATATTTAGACTGAGTGGAAAGTTTCGACTGTAAGAGAGAGAAAAGCGACTCGGAAATTGAGCTTACCTTGCATTAAAACGGCAACAGCGCCGCTCTGCCAGAAGAAGAATAATTAAATTTAACCCATTTGCAAGAATAAAAGTAAGTAAATAAATACAGTACTGTGAATCATTTCGGATTAGAGATTTTTGTGTAGAGAAAAAGCTTTTAATAATTGCACAGGAGAAAAGTGCAAATGCAGCATTCGTCATCGGGGAATTACTGAGACCAGAGGAGTGGGGAATTTAAAAATCAACAGCACTACCCACGCAGCTGAAGACTAAAAATTAATTAATATCTCAGAAATGCACGATCGATTCTTATGCACAGTGAGATCATTTTACGTTTGGAAGACGAGCTTTCTGGAGATATAATTTTTATAATTGTGCAACCATTATTTCAAAAGTTGGTTACGAAAAGGACTAGGAGTTTATCTTTTTTTGAATGAATAGTATAAAAGTCCAGGCCAAGCCAGACCAATCATGCAGTCATTCCGACAGCCCGAGAGGGGGCGTCACGCTGTATCAGTACATGCAGTTACTAGTCCGTCCAGGGGGCGTGACGCTGGAGCATCATCACTACGCAGTCTTCAGACGTATGAACCTCAGGGGAGGTCATACCGTACAACAAGTATAAGCACCGAAGACAGTATACAAGCTTTCCTTGAGGGAAAAACGCTGTATCACATCGCATAGACAATATCCGACAGCCAAGGGCGTCGCGGTATCAATAACTTACGTGCATCCGTAAGGAGTTGCAAAGAAGTAATATTACAGTATCGCAGTGTGGAAAATTAGGTGAATCCTAGTTACAGGATTTAGGTCCGACAGTATAAAGTTTACCGTGAAAAGTTCATAAATTACAGTCGAAATAGGCTGCGAACTTAGAACCAGGGCGATAGGCCTTAAAGTAATCGACCAAAGTATCATAACGTACGGAAGTACCGTAACAGTGAGATAAACATTTTATCAAATTTCAAGAACCCGAGCAGGGACAGACAGAATAAGGTTCGTAAAATATTCTAGAAGATTAGAAGTTCGAGAACCGAATAAGCGAAGAAGAGAAGGAAACTATAGATATTGTTTCAAGGAAGCAGATGAACTATTAAAAGGCGCTAAGTGACGAGAAGTATTAATTGCTAAAATCTATAGGTCACCGATAGATTATCGAGGGGACCGGGAACAGAACAGACTTTCGCTAAGATCAATCAATAGGATCTAAAAGGGAGCCATTCGAGATAATAAGAAGAGTAGATCGTCAGGAACGGGATTCGAAGGAGAATTTTTCCAGGGAAGAAGTAGATGATTCAAGACTTTCATATTCTGCAGGATAGGAAGCCGACATTGAATAAATTTCACCCTTGGAGACGGGAGGTTAAGAAGTCACGTGTGATAGGCTTAATAGCGGCCTAGTGATTTGTGAAGTGTAAATATATCAAGATTTGTGTTAAAAGTAATATATTTTCAGTGTTTTTATTGTGTGTTCTAAATGGATACACCAGTGTATTTAAAATGTTATCAGTGTTAAATGTATACGTGTTGAATATGTGTCAAGATATGTCTGTACATGCAATGAATTTGTACAAGATGGAGTAATTTAAAAGAGTGGGCAAAATGACGCATCGCACGAGAAGGAAGGTCAGGGAACGACCTAAAACATGTGACTAAAGATTTTCTTACGTTTTGGTGTCGGGGAAATGATTGTGTAAAAATCCACCGGAGTTTTGAGTAAAAGGGATGTTTCTAAATAACTAAGAACAGAATAAGAACGCGATCTGAAAAAAATAAAATTTGAGAGATAATAAATAATTATGGGAAAGAATAAATCCTGTAGAGGAAATGTATGGAATAAAGTGTCAGTGTATTTGACGCATGTTATAAAAGCAAGCGTATTAATAATAATAATAATAATATAAAGGAAATATAAATAAAGATTAAATTGAATGATATGAAAATAAGAGCGCTGGAGCCTTAATAAAATATAAGACATGATGTTAATGCATGTTCTTAAAAATTGAACGATTATTGTCAAAGGAAAAGATTAATATGAAAATTGAGATATGTATCAATTGTTAATATGGAAGTTATCAGTTCTTTGGAAGACGCTAGGCCTTAAAATAATGTATGGCGCAATGGAGCGCAATTAAAATAAAATGTCACGCTAGGAATGCGTAGAATATAAACCACTTGGTAAATTACTTATGAGGGGTAGTTGATTGCGGTGAATTGAGATATGTTGTAAGTCCTCCAATAGTGACGTAGATCACGAGGCCATGTGGGTGTTATTATATTGTAAAAGGGTGCAAATGTATGGTATTATGAGCGTAGGTCATGTAGGCCACGGCCGACCCTAAATCGCATTTTTGTATAAGTCCTCCAATGTGGAAATGGTTCCCGAGGCATGTTAAGAGAGTCGAACTCAGACTCATTTTGTTGTTGAAGCCCCTAAGTATTCGTCATAGAATGTGTATTAATCTTCCCAATCAATGAGGACACTTCATAATTAATCAATGCCAAGGTTACGAAAGTGGTTTATGAGCCTAATAATGTTGTTGAAAGTAAATACAAGAAGTAAAATGCCAGGTCTCCCCAGAGAACTGAAAAGAAAGAAAGATTTGTATCGCTACCACACGTAGGCTAGACGGGAAGTTACCCTCAGCCATAAATCTCGCTCAAGTGTACGGTCAGACCCTAGTAGGAGGAGGGTCGGTGAAGGCCGTCTGAAAGAAGTAATAAATGCACCGTGAGTGTTTAAAAGTTGTTAATGACCCGGGATTTGAACCGAGGTCCATGTAATTGAGATTATCGCTTGCCAGTTCAGATCGTAGTTTTCTTATGTGATAATGGTCTTATAAGACAAAAAAATAAATTAAAATCCCTATTGTAATGTTGTATTGGACGTAGGATTCCATGAGTTTAATGAAGATAACTGGATTCTGGGAGTAATCATAGTTTTTTACTTTGTCAAGTAATCTTTATAACTCTGGAGTACACAGGTATTTTCCCGATCACTATGGTGAATTTGTAAAACTTGAGAGAGATGGTAATGTTGAGAACATGTGAATGCCCAATCATTTAAGTAGAAAATTAACGTGTAATTTAAATGTAATCATATATTTGTTTTGATGATAAGAAACGGTAAAAATAGTTTTTGAGGTGTACAAAAGAATGACACCGTTATTATTGGAAAGTATCGAGCCAAAGGAGCTCGTGGTTAGATGGAACTTTAAGATAGATACTTTATGGAAGTAAAAATGATTATGAGTTGTTGGTTTAAAAGGAAACCATGTGTTTAATATAATATTTGTTTAATTCTTATGTTATTCCTTGTTCACTTTGAACAAGTAGAAGGATTTTGGTCAGTAGTTTATTTGTTTTATTGTTTGTAGCGCCATAATTTTGGTTAATTAAATGTGTTAAAATAGGAGTTGATTTTGTTGTTATTTTTGCAAGTGTATCCTCTATTTAATCCAAAATGTGTAAGTCACAGAGTGGGAGAACATACTGCAACCCCGAAAATCCCGAATTGAGCAATGCTGGCATACTGTGATTTGCATATTTCTTGCTGAAAGTGCACACTACTTGCGGAGAGTGAGATCCTTACCATATTCTCGGGTCGTAATGGGTTAAAGGCACCATATACCATAAACCATTTCCAGAACACAACTCCTAATATAAATAAAATAAATCACACAACTCCGTCGTATAAAAAAGAACGAAATGAATTTATTGTCAAAAGTACAATAATAAATGAATAAAATACAATAAAACACCAATAAATAATTAACTGAGGCTCGCACGCCTTCAAATGAAACTGTGCCAAGATCGCACGTAATCCACACAATATAAATACCTCCCTCAACTAGAGTTCAAAGAAAAATAAAATTTTAGTTTGATTGGAAATCCACAATGATTTTCCGAAACGCAAATAAAATTGTTATTAACATGACTAATTGTTAACTGATACAGCGTAGAACTCCCTACTACATAAATAAAACATAAATCAGCTTGACTCCTGTCAAAGCCTATCAGCGGTTTCCAGACCGTCGCCATTACAGATGGCGATCACCTGTGTTCATTCACGGGTTCCACTCACACAAATGATCGAACCCTCAATCATGCATTTACTCAATCAACTGATACTCTCAAATTTTTATTCTTAATATCTCTCACTAAACAAGGAACAACATTGGAGAATCACACACATCTCCTTTCCATGTTTGTTCACTCAAAATTCACAAAGTGGTGCCTATACAAGACCAACTTTCACTTACATTACTGTTCCAAGTTAACAGTTCTCCTCACACAACATAAACACACGTATATTAAAATCGCATGCTTAATTATCGACGTAGAAATAATGTATTATTATTCCCTACATTTAAAAAGTAGAATAATAAATAATTCAAACTGTATAACTACATCATTCCTCAATAATAATATTATTATTAATTATAGTGGTTTAAATAAACATTCAACAATGATTATGTAAGTAGATTAAGTATTCCTTCTTTAAATATCCACATTATATGTTTACATTAATTGTTTACTTCAGTATTAACTTTTAAAAGCTCACTCAACTTAATTTATTTTTACTAAAAAGTTTACTTTTGGTTTATTGTTTATTCCTGGCTACTATGACCATTCAATTAAGTACAGTGCATAGATTATTATTCATAAATCCGATATAATTGTTGAATAAAGATTTAGAAACAACGGTCATCAACCACCTTACCTCACTTTTCCGCTTGCCCCTCACTTCGTCAATATTTCAATAATGTTAAGAACAACACATGTGAGTTACAACCAACTCAACTCCATTACAATGCAATGCTTTCGAACAGCATGTTCTTAATTCATAACAATACCTCAATGCTACACTTCTACAATACGGCATAAACCTTCGTATTTAAACTCAATATTTCCTCCAGTCACCTCATTATATATCTGTACGGCATTAAAATCCCTCGTATATCTTACAGTAGCTTCAAAAACGTCATTATCATTGCTTCCTTACATTGTTATCATAATAGTTGCATTATTCTTTGTTACCACAACGTTAATTGTTGTTTACATTGTACTTCAGTAAAATATTTATCCCTGAAATGTATATAATAACTGACCTCTCACAAGTTTACTTCGTAAAAGTTACTATAGTTCAAACAATTGTTTCCAATATTTAATGATAATACAATCATGTCCTTCCATACTGATATACTTCAGAATTCAGCATTGTTGCAAATTCATGAGTACAATTGTCTATAGCGTTGCAAAATGTTTTAATAACATCATTGTTATTAGGAATACGTTTTACCTGAGTTAATATCTGGATCAAGACGTTTCCTGCATCTCAAAAGATAATGGAAATAAATCTTTCAAGATTTATGTCTGATCTAATATTTTATTAATGATAGAACAAAGCTATTCGTGGAAATATAACATAGTCATCTGATATATTCAATATCATATCAATCCATATTTTTCGTTGCAAATATCGAATTGGTATTGAACCCTTTATCCACAGGCTGTATAAATGATTCTAATAACTATTCATCATCTTCTGATACATTTCTACAGACAGAAGATATGAGAGCCAGACGGTGTTGGGAAATATTGAGAAATCAGTGGCCGAGAGGACACAATGATTTAAGCTCCTGTGGTATTTTAGGAAGTAGCATAAATATTCATGACACATAGGACAGGTGCAACTTTAAGCGCAGAGATGGCTTGGGTACGCACAATATGGCCTGTTGCTATGAGTGTTGGCGCCAAGAAGAAAATCGAATGCTACGACGTAATTGGTCAACCTCCATGTTAACCACTACCTGTGGCAGAAATACAAGTAAAAGCGCACAAAGATCTACAAGAGTCTGAACCAATAATATCAAGACGCCTTGTTTTAGCGGCAACTCGGCTTGGTAACGCACCGTGGTAAATTAACGCGGGAGTTATCTACGGATTAATTCCACGATCGATTTGAGCCAGCTACAGCATAATCGTAACCTCCACACCGCTACGAACTCAATAATACCGATCGCATGCTAGTCTGATAATTATTATGGAATATTTTTCCATAAATCCCCTTCCACACCTACCCTAGCCAGTTTCATTTATAATGGTCCAGAAAGCTTCGAGAGAACACTTTTATTCGTGCGTCTGAGGTCGTAACGTACATTTTTATTTGTGCGTCTGAGGACGTAACATTGACTTTTATTTGAGTTTTTGAGGAAGTAAGGCCGTTACTCAGGTGTCCGAGGACACGAGGCATACTCTGCAATATTTGTCATGTATTTGAACATGGAACATTTTCGTCAAGTTATAAGTGTAACTTCAGTGATTTATTTGTAGTCCCAGTACTACCAGATAGGACCAGTTCATCGAAATAATTCACCAATAGACTTTCAAGGAATTTAGTACTTGATCGGTGAATTTAATAGGAAATATATCGTGAGTGTATCTGACAAAACTTTATTTAATTCAGCACGAGATGACGTCTAGGAACGAGGCCGGATCTTGGAACCAGCAGGACATTTGCCAGAAGATGTCGATGAGGAGCTAAGCATCTTAAAGGGGTGATGGCTGCAGATGTTCCCTGACGCTGTTTTAAAGGATTGAGTACAAATGAATTTATTTATTTATTAAATCAGCTATGGTCTTATGGGACATATTTTGTAGATATTTGTTTGCTTGTTTGGTAATGTAGATTCTTAGTTCTTGTTTACTGACACATTAACTATGGGACAAGCCGAGCGTTGTGTAATTTGTAAATATTATGATTTTGTTTGGTTCAACTATACGGGGCGACGCGCAGCTCGTGCTCGCATTCGCTTGCGTAAATCGCGGTCAAGCATTATAATTCGGAAATCTGTTTTATAACAAAAAATGGAACTGAATTAATTTTGAGATTAAAAATAGAATTTGGAGGGTAAAGATTATTTGTGAGCAGAATTTATGACAGATCAGGATTATTTTGATAATTGCTTTCCGAGCAGCACTTTGCACCCGATTTTTTGTTGTGTATTTTTTATAATGTGTCTATGGACGCAATATTGGTTGATCTGGTTTGAGCCGACCCAGTTGGTATGTTTATAAGGGTGTCAGTCCAAGCTTTTGGTGCGTAGTGTGATTTTTATGATGTGCTAGCGAGAATATATCATTGTGATTATTCTGACTTGCTCCACATGAGCCCAGTTCATAACCTCGCGAGGCAGGACTTGTGGTATATATTTGTGTTTTCTTGCCATCCAAGCGGATGAGTGAGATATGTTGGCGTTTCCAGATGGAACTTGCACCTAGCTTGAAGGACTGAGAGAGATAGTTGAGGCAGCGATGACTCATACAAGAGGGGCGCGCTCAAATCAGATAACGCGACTTATCATTAGTAACAGGCCAGGATCCTGTACTTCAATTTAAGACGTTGTTTAAAATTCACAAAATCTGATCGGTTATAATGAGTATTTGATTGATTAAATGGGTGTTGTCCATATTGTAAGGTAGCTCCCGAAACTTCTGTTTGTCTGACGTTTTATAAAAATGTAAATATAGTTTTCAGCCGTTAGGCTTGTATTTTGTTGCTGTTGTTTCATTTCGTGTGTGTTTATTTTACGCATTCAATGACCCCGTGTGGCATTAGGATGTGCGAGGCTGTTCCCAATTTGTGATGCGAGCGTTTTGGCCTATTTCTGGCATGCTTTTTGTTATTTCGTGTGCTCTGGCACCAGCTAGAATCTCAGGGAGATTCGTCATTTTTTATATTATTAGATCTTGCATGTGTCAGTAGTAATTATAGTGTGTTAATTAAGGGTGGGTCCCATAGCCGTAGTGTGATTTAAAAGATGCAACTCCGTGAGCAACATGACTGTTTCAGTTGTAAACGGACTCGCATCAGTACTCATTTTCTTATTAACGAGCAGTACACCACGCATTATATAACTTCTTGACCAGGAAAAATGGACTTGTATCCATATGTTGTGACGAGCGAGTTCTTACCGCTCAAAGTTTATGTTATGATTAATCATTTTGTGTGAAGCTGTATTCACATTGTTTTGTTGGTGGAGCGAGTCTTACCGCTCAGTAATATTATTATTTCTTAAGGGGGTGAAAGTCAGGGAGGATTTCTTTTTATTTATTATTATTAATATGCACATAATTTTCAGTCATTAAATATCTTTATTCTACTTGTATTCATTTTATTTCTAGTATAGCCTCTGTCATGGACCTTTCTATTCATTAGAGCATGTTGTTTTTAAGCGAACTTTGCTGTGTAACGCAGTCAGGACTGATCACGACCCCGTAGATGAATCTTGAGAAAACCATGCTCATTGAATGGTGCAGTATAACGTTGCAATCATGGATATTATTCTTGCCAAACATCTGAGCGTTCATAATATCAAATCACACTTTGATATAAATGTCAATAGTTATCGATGAAATCTTCCCCTAATTAAAATCTTCTTACAGAAAAATACCCAGCATCATTATTCCAAACGAATGGAAAAATTAAAATCGTCGAAGACGAAAGTCGAAATAGAAATTTAAAAAACATGAATTAATAATTAATTCAATAAAAGGATGAAAAAAATAATTTTATATTATCCTAAATGTGGAAATAGATATTCCAATAAAATATCTTGATGTTCCAAAACTGTAGGATCGTAGACAAAGTTGGAATGAAAAACCAAAACTTCCTACCTGCTATCCAAAATTTAAATAAGTCGAAGCATTTCGAAGTCACAAAAACATTCAAAAACATGGAAGATTGGGGCTCAAAATTGAAAAGAATCTAGCAGCAGCAACAGGTATAAGAAATACCCAGATGGTCCAGTATCTCTGCACAAGCGAAGTCTCGAACTGTTGGCCTCCATACCGAACGTACAGCTTTCTCGGGAAACTAACCTGCGTTCCCTGGAATGCTTCAATGCCATCCGGATGAAAACACCTCCTCTCCTGGCATTGCCGAATACCAAGTTTCAAGCTTTGGGTGGGATACGCCCTACCGCTCTTCGTTCTTCAGGTGTTGAATTCATTCTTCTACGACGTATCTTATAGTTGACAATCATATAAGAGCAATATCGTTGGTAGACAATCATTGTTTCTGACCAGACTGTATTTCATAGATATTGAATATATAACGGTCGAAGATTGTTTGAAGTAGCTCGAAATAATTTTGATAATGCTCGATATCTATATATGAGTTGCTTTGTGAAGTCATCTCACTTCTGCCTTGTGTATTCCAAGCGCATATAAAACTTAAGCCATCATCGCAGCCTTCGTAAAATAGTTAAACTGCAATCCATACAACTTCATGTTATTCTTCCTTGTGGAGATCTGTCGAATATATATCTCACTAATATGATTTGCCTCAATGTTCTTCAACGCAGCTTAGTAAAAGTCAATAGCTTTAGCACGGAGCTAATAATGTTCGTCGCTACTCACAATACTCCTGCTGCTTGCCTCACAGCGTAACGAAAAGTTGCTGGCTTGTGCGCTTCAGATAACAGGCACAGTTTATGTTCCGAACTCACTCGTATAACTTAGTAGGAATCTTATTATTCACCACTAATAATTTGTAGTTCACTTTATCAAAAGAACTTCCTTGCGAATTGTTATATGGTGTATAATTTCAATGCAAAACGCACTAGTCTGACTTCACACAATGTAGTATAATAACTATATCGTTGAGAGTCCGGCCTTCGCTCGGGACATTTGAACCAACTTGAAGCCGCGTTGAGGGGTCGACAACTGCCGCGTTGAGGGGTCGATAACTACCACACCTCAGGTAACCTTGAGTGGGGGCTGGGGATACACACGTCCAGACTCACGACCTCTCGCTTCAAAATCTCCCCGCTGCAATCTCTCTCCTGCAGTTTTCTTCGCCGTCTTTTTCCTAGGGTGGGGAAAATCCGCGCGCCCCTGTTCTTTACCCTAATAGAGTGTACAGCGATTTTCTTATGCAATAATTCCTTTGAATAATGCTTTCTTATTAATTTATTCATATTTTCATACAATAAAAACTTCTTAATGTGGCCAGGAAATGAATTGCAATTTAGCATAAACATGCTTTCAGAGTCTTCCAATCACGCCAGTCTCTTCTGATTGGTTAATCCAATACCATCAATTAGCTGATGTATATCGTCTTTCACCTAATATAGGCGTGGTTATAGTTCATTGCAAGGGTAAGATGACCTCGCTAAACTGACCCATAATGCACCTCGATCTTCGCTACTGTGTCGAAAACAAGATTCCTAGGACAGATGTTTCAATGTAAATCCTTTACCATTAAAAAGAAATGACCACAAAATTGACCCAAAATAATCAGAATTCGGGCTCAGTACGAACAGTAACATCCGACAGACACACTGTTATATGCACTCTGAACCTTCACCGACAGGACCCGTGTTCCAAACTTTGTGTTATCTAGTAGGCAATGACTCTGCATCAATGTCTCTGTTACAGGAAATCCTCAAGTGGGTATTCCCCCGTTGGACCCGATGTTCATCCCCGAAGTGAGAGTGGACCGCTCAAGGGGTGGGGCGGGGGTAGGAGCTGTCCTCATCAACAGGAACATCAAGATCTCTGGGCTCAAAAACATCGTGTTTGAGCGTGTCAAGTGAGTATCATCATCAGTAGGGCTCTGATGTTGATGACATGTCATTCTTTTACTGAGCTGTCTAAAACAATGCTGAAGTACATAGAAACTCCGGTCATGCCACCCCGTCTTCAAATATGTCAATTTTATTTTGCATGTTTTGACATTTTTCCATTCTCAGAGCATTTTGTTGAGTTTGGTGAATTTTTTGGTCATATTTTTCAGAAATCGGCCTTTCTGGTCTTTTTAGCCTATTTTCATTTTATGAAAAACAAATAGGTTTATGAGATCACCTTCTGTCCGTGTGTCTGTCTGTGTGTGCGTGTGTGAGTGTGATTCGTTTGTGTGTGTCCCCTAATAAAATCTAAACAGCTGGAGCGATTTCAATGAAACTAGGTAAGATCATAGCACCATTCAGGCCGACCCCGACTGTGCCCTTCAAATTTTATTCTGTCGTACCAATCCAATATGGCTGCTGTGCGAAATATTTCACCAGCATTCAGTATCTCCGAAACTATTACCGATATCACCCTGAAATTTTGTACGGTGATAATGGGCACTACTAGAAGTTTACCTATGAGACGTTCAAAGACTTGGTAAATACAAAACCAACATGGCAGCCAAGCGAATTTGGGACATTTAAATAGACTTTTCTCGCAATTTAACCATCCAAACGTAATGAAACTTGGTACAGCAAATGATTAAACACATTGTAATGCACTGGAGACTAACTTAGTTAAATTGTTTACATAACTTCAAAATGGCGACTGTGCGAAATATTTCACTGACATTCTATATCTCCGATACTATTACAGTTATCGCCGTGGAATTTTGTACGGTGATAAAGGGAACTGCTACAGGTTTATGTATGTAACTTTCAAACACCTGTAATGTACAAGACGAACATGGTGGTCAAGCGAAGTTAAAACATTTTAATAGACTTTTCTCGTGATTTAACCATCTGAGCGTAGTGAAATGTGGTACAGTAAATGATTATACATATTTTAATGCACTAGCATCTAATTTAGTTCAATTGTTTACATAACCTCAAGATGGCGGCTGTGCGAAATTTTAAAATTAAGTTTTTATTTCTTGTGTCGTAATCATGCGATAGAAGTGAAAGTTTGAATAATGAAGCTACGCAATAATTGTCCTTGAATGGTACATAACTCTATCGCGTATACATAAAACAATCCAAAATGGCGAGCATACGAAATATTTTGACGGTTCTCAATATCTACGAATCTTTTACAGCAATCAAACTGTTGTGTTTTATATATATATTTTAGAGACTATGCACATAAGTTCACCTATAGGTCTTTCAGGGACCCGGTGAGCTCAAATCCAACATGGCGGCGACGCGAAATATAAATATTTCAATGGACGTTTCTCGTGATTTAACCATCCGAGTGCAGTGAAACTTTGCACCTTAAATGCTTATACAAATGTTAATCCACTGACATCAAATTTATTTCAATTGTTTTCATAACTATAAGATGCCAGCTGTGCAAAATTTTAAAATCTCGTTTTTACTTCTTGTGTCCTAATCATGAGATTGAAGTTTGAATACCACACGTACACAATAATCTTCATGTAATAGTACATAAATAAAAATCCAACCTGGAGACCATCTGAAATATTTAGACGGTTCTCAATATCTACGAATCTATCACAATAATCAAACTGAAATTTTGTATGTTGATAGAGGGAATTAACATGAGTAGGATATATGAAAATAGGCTGTATAGTTCTTCAAGGAACTACTAGTTTCTTCTTCAATTTAGTCATTTCACAGCTTTATATGAGGGAGTTGCGTCTCTCAGAGTTAAGAAGAAGCCAGTAGCTGATACAAGATAATTTGAAATATTGAAGTAATATTATAAGATCATTTTCTCCATTTTATAATGTATTTTTCGAATTTTAGGTCATTTATTACAGTCATTTTTAGCCTACTTTTCACATTTTGCAAAAATTAGGAAAAAGTAGACTTATGAGATCGATCCGGGAAAACGTGTGCCTGTCTGTCTTTCCTTCTGTCTGTCTGGCTGGCTGTTTGTGTGTCCCCCCCCCATATCAACTCCTAAACGGCTGCAGCAATCGAAACCAAAATTAGTATGAGTAAAGATGTATACCGGAATACCTTAAGCCCATATTTGAAGATGATGTCAGTGCTACCAACTGCTGAAAAAACGCACTGGAAGTTTGAGCTCCATGTTGGATATCTTGGAAGGTATGCATGGGAGCTATTCCAA
Source organism: Meconema thalassinum (assembly GCA_946902985.2). Classification (NCBI taxonomy): domain Eukaryota; kingdom Metazoa; phylum Arthropoda; class Insecta; order Orthoptera; family Tettigoniidae; genus Meconema; species Meconema thalassinum. The sequence goes on from OX336398.1 coordinate 104,664,589, forward strand.
AATTGGCACACATGTAGATAATACTATTTCAGTGTAATTTCCAGGAGGCCATACATGACAGTGTTGCAAAATAATTTTAAGCCTTCTGATAGGTCCAATTTTTAAATGCATATAACTTCTACACTATCAATTGGATTTCAACAAAATTTTGTATGTAATATGTTTACATAAACAGATATGACGGAGCGTATTATTAAGAGCCACCAGGGTTGCCAACTGATAATAATTGCTCTCTCTACTTTTTTTAATCCAAATACCAATATATCAGAAAGTATGCAAGCCGGCAGCTTTAAACTATGCACACGTACAGTACCTGACATTTTAGATTAATTCGGAGTACGTTATATACGTCAGATCTACCAACATGATTCTAAGCCTGCCGATAGGACCATTTATTAAATGCATGTAACTTCTATACTTTAGTTGGATTTCAACCAAATTTCGTATGTGCTATGTGTAACATAAGTATTCTTAAGAGCAATCAGGGCTGCCAACTGTTAATAAATGTTGTCTATATTTTTTACCCTAATATCAATATATCAGAAAGTATGCAAGCCAATAGCTCTTTATTTTAAGAAAAGTAGGCTCTTTAGTTCGTCACGGAACTTCTTGTTGTCATTTTCTTCGTCTAACCCGTAAGTTAGTTTTATTGTAGTGTTCATTTCATCATCATTGTTCATTTGCACTCTAGTGGCTTCGGTGGTGTAGTTGGTAGCATGCTGAACTGCTGTGCCCAAGATAGCGGGTTCAAACCCGACCGAAGTCGTCAGAATTTTTAAGAGCGTAAAAATCCTTCAGTATGCCTTACTTCGGAGGGGAAGTAAAGCCGGCGGTCCCATGTCATAGATTTATGGCATGTAAAATATCCTTCCACAGACTAAACTTTGTGAAGCTAAATTTCTAGGTTAGATTTCGTTGGAACGCTCTATCAAAGTCCCAATGTTCACTACTAGGTATCATTGATATCTGGTAGTGAAAGTTGGAATTACTTGAAATTGAACCGTACTTGTAGCTCACCCTATGAGTGTCCGCTAGAAGCAGCTACAGTCTCTGGACAATCCCAGCATTAAAAGCCGTACGATTAATAAATAAATGAATAAATACTAACCCCCAAGATTGCAGGTTTGCTCCTGGCCGTGGAAAGTGATCTTTGAAAGGAGGCAAAAATTACGACACGCATGTCATAGGCTACGATGTTGGCATGTCAAGGAACCCATTTGAATTCAGTAGGGCGTGTTCATAATGGCAAAATTAATCTCAGGATTTTCCGCCAACTCAAAGTTCATCACATCTCTACTAGAAAGCGCTATAGTGTCAAGGAGCTTAGATATATAACCTCATTGACTTTGATAGTGCTTCAAGGAACAAGAAAATTCGACATGCAAGCTGCCCTCTGGCTTGCACCCATACGATATTATTATTATTATTATTTAAATTCTCTACTGTCCTATTTCAGCATGGACTTGAAGAAGCGCCGGATAGAATCTTGGTACACGCTACCTCGACTCGAGATTCTCAGCACGTACGAGATCAAAGGCAGGATCCTGGTTCTTCCTATCGAGGGGAAGGGAGACTCCAACTTCACTTTAGGTGAGTTGTCAATCGTATCTATCGTTGATAGGTTAATTTGTTTAACTTCTATAGTTCTTTTATTTGCTTTCAGTGGGCTTTGACTTAATGCTCATCAACCCTTTGTACAGCCTCTTCCGATTCAACACGGAACTGTAAAATGGGTTGCCTACCCACCTGGGGCTGAGTTTGATTTCAATGATTGTCGCCTTCTTATGCAGCGTTGTACAGTATTTTGCTCTTTCAAAATATGTCGCGTCAAAGACTGATCAAAATTTTGTAACACATCACTTCCAAATTGTATCTCGTTTTGTGGCATTAGGTTAAAAAGCAATAAATTGTGTTGTAAATAAAATACAACACAAAAATGCATTGTGTTGTAATAAACTACGAGGCTCGTTTTTTAAGTAATACCCGTTGTGATATTACGCCGTTGCAGCGCTGCGGTCGGCATTCCGTGCAGGTGCACTGTGTACCTGCATCTATTGTCAAGACTGAGACGCCATTACGGCAACAGTCGCCCATGTGTGGATGTGTTGACAAGCTTTTGAAATCGCACTGCCGATCGCGAGTCCCGCCGACTCGTAGACAAGAGAGAGAATGCTGCCATTTGGCCATCACTGTCAGGCAAATTGCGTGTTTACCAGGAGAACTTCATATGTTTAGGAGTTCTCCTGACCACATACGCAATTTGCCTGACAGTGGTGGCCAAATGGCAGCATATCTTACAGGAGAGTTCTCTCTCTTGTCTACGAGTCGGCGGGACGATTTGAAAAGCTTGTCAACACACCCACACATGGGCGACTGTTGCCGTAATGGCATCTCAGCCTTGCCAATAAATGCAGGTAAACAGCGCACCTGCACGGAATGCCGACCGCAGCGCTGCAACAGCGTAATATCCCAACGGGTATTACTTAAAAATCGAGCCTCGTATGTTGTATAATATATATATATTTTTTTTATAGAAATGCTCTGAAAAAGTCATTAACAGAAGCGTAAAATAACAAGTTCTGAAACAGAAATCGTTCAATCTTATTGTGAAGCCTGTGTAAATATATTTTGAAACAACAAAATACTTTGCAATGCTGCATAAGAAGTAGGCAATAGGTGAAATCGAATTCAGCCCGTCGCTAGCGGGCAGCGAGCAGATTTCAAGCCGATTGCGGGTGGGTAGGCAACCCATGCTACAGTTCCGTGTTGAATCGGATCACGGTGTACTTTATAGTACATTGAGATTTATAATTTCCATACGAGTGTCTTAATTACCATTATAGGCGAGTTGCATACGACTGTTTATGTTCGACGATAATTATAACTTAATTATATGTTCTAACATAAATATTCATAAATATTTGTCGAGATTTTGTCGGTTGAATTCCTCTTCTTGGGAATTGTGTGGGTTCAGCATTTGATCTCTACCCAATAACGAATCTCAAAGCTTTAAAACATTGTCTATCCTGAAGTAGCACCAACAGATAGCGCACAGGTACTACGTTTGGAACATTTTTTTTATTTTGGTCAAATAACACAAAATAGGCTGTTACAAACGCTTTAAAGTTAAATGTATCGTATTATCAACTATTTATTTTTCAAATTTGATGCGTATAGAATGTCAACGGAGTACAAATCAATTGAATCCCAAATAGAACAGTTATGACATCTGGCGGAAACGTTTCGCGTGAGAAATCCATTTACTGAACAGAGAGATGGATTATAATTCCCGTGGAACTAATGTCATACGCATGCTTCCTCTATCACGTTCTGGTGTGTTTATGTCAACAATGGCATTCACTAAAATTGACGGTGAAATCTTACGAATGTGTAGAAATTGGAGTTGTGGATATTAAGGTACAGTGCTATTTCGTTCAATATTGCCCAGTTTGTTAATGCATTGTACCTACAATGGTTGATCCAATGTAGGCTACATTGTCAACTTTCAAATCATGTAATTCAAGTCCGACATGTTGGATTTTGAGTGCATGTCAGAAGCTATCCTTACCTAATTGGTCAATGAACGAAAATATTGAGTTCTGATTGGTTGGAAAAACTGTGTCATAATGAAAAGTAGTACTTAAATGACCCCCATTATGAAACAGTTTCCTGACATATAATATTTACATGGTCATCTTGGCCGACACACCTGAGAATTTGAATGAGGTTTTTGAATGGTATGGACTCCGTCTTGAGGAAAGAATTCATGACGAAAATTAATAAATGTAAAGCAAAAATATTGGAATGCAGCCGAAATAAATCAGAATCCTCTATGGACATCAAATTGGCAGGTGAAAAACTGAAGGACGTAGGAGACTTCTGTTACTTAGGAAGCAAAATAACCAGTGATGGACGAAGCAAAGAGGATATAAAAAGTAGGTTAGCTCAGGCAAGGAAAGTATTTCTACAGAAAAGGAATCGGTTGACATCGAATATTGATTTAGGTGTTAGGAAGTCGTTTCTGAAGGCCTTTGTCTGGAGCGTGGCACTCTATGGAAGTGAAACTTGGACTTTTGGAGCAGCAGAAAAGAGGAGAATTGAAGCGTTTGAAATGTGGTGTTACAGGAGAATGATGAAGATCAGATGGGTAGATAGGGTTACAAACGAAGGGGTATTAAGACGAGTGGGGAAGGAGAGATGTTTCTGGCGACTGCTAATAAAGAGAAGAGATTGTTTGGTAGGACACATACTAAGACACCCAGGAATAGCAAGCTTAGTTAAGGTCACCACGTACTCTTACACGATGAAAAAGTCTAATTTTGTGGCATCACTTTACTAAGTATTTTCTGGGTTTATGCTAAAGGTACAGCTATGATTCTTGTCACATTTAAGAAGTGGTATATTCTGAGCTGTTTTTGACCATGTAGTGCTACTTTGCTTTTATAGAATGTGTGAAATGAATACAAATTTGGACAGATACATTTTCAAAAAATGTTTATAAGTTGCTTCTGGTACACATTTCTCAGCTGTTTTTCAATCAAATATTCTCAAATTTTGTTCACATACTTGGAATGGATCATGGCAGATGAGTAACCACTTTGTTTCAATATTATTGGGACAGAATGCAAGAAGAAAAATCCGAACTCTTTCTTTTTAAATTTATCCAAAAATATGTATCAATTTTTCTCTTCCCAATCCATGCCTACTATGTTTTGGAAGTGGGAATAGGTTAACATTCAAGTACTCCATTAGGCACGTTAATGTAAAAAAATTAGCCCTCTATCTTAAATGGTTTCCTAGTTATTGGTACCTAAACATGAAAAATGAGTATTAACGTAAAACAGCTGGCAAAGTTAAAAGTGTATTATTCAGAGCATGGAACGCTAATTTTAAAAAACGAATGTAAGGTAGTTGTAGACTTCAAAACCCCAACAAACTATATATATTTGGATTCAGAAAAGAATGAAGAATTTATGGCGCCAAAATAAAAATAAAACTATTTTTTCATCATGCAAGAGTACGTGATGTCCTTAAGGAAGGAAGGGTCGAGGACAGGAACCGTAGGGCTAGACCAAGGTTAGAATATGTTTAACAGATTGGCTCGGTCGTAGGGTGTGGTAGCTATGTAGAGATGACATGATTAGCTCAGAACAGGGAGGCATGGAAAGCTGCATCAAACCAGTCAAAAGACTGAAGACTCAAACAACAACAACAACAATATTTACATATCGACATCGTCGAACATAAAAGTTTTCGTGGTATTAAAGGTCGGTCACCTGCGCGGGAGAACTTGAGAGCGAGTCTACTCCATATCACTTTACTTCCCCTTGGCAGTCTTCCCGCCTCGTGTCCCCTGTTTCAACCACTAACACAAACATCATCAATCAGGCAGTGGCGGCTATTGGGTGGTCACTATTTGCATTAAGGTAAAAAACAAAAGTTCGGTGTTTTTCAGTCGGTCAACACGAATGTACCCAAAAAGAGCTGGGTTATGCCCTAATCCTGAAATAAATTACATGAGATTAATAAATACACTAGGATGACCAGTTTCGATCGTCAAGCGATCATCATCAGATCCTTTACACTTAGGCTATAGCATCTATGTTTGAGAATACAGGTAAAATATATTTACAATATGTACAATTATTTAGTTGCAGTGTTGGTAACGCAACTATCAGTGTATGCTAAATGTGGTGTATCTAATGTTAGGTGAAATTCTAAAATGGTGATAAAAATCCGGAATTTGTATTTTCTGGGTGATTATATGGTTATACAAAATCAACTATGGTTATACTGTAATAATACAGGCTGATACTTATTCGGTTGTCTTCCTAACTGGGATTTCAAGCAGTTTCGTGTTCACTCTGGCACCAGTTTTGGTCGACTATCCCGGGTGTTAACTGGACGTGACTGATTTTCCCCTTTCTCCCCCTTTTGTTACTATGTTCGTTCTGAGGTCAGTGTCATGTTTATTTGTGTGACGTTGCCAAGTCTAGATAAGAATGTATGTTATTGAATACAGGGATCTACAACTATTAAAGACCGTGGAACTATCTCCACCACGCGTGGACTAAAAAGCCATTCAAACTAAGCGGTACACTGTCTATTGAAGACGTCCCGGCACCTTTAATACTGCCGCGCATAACGGCCTAGGTTTATTGCAGAATAAAGTACAGAGTATACCTGATCCAAATAACATTTACCTATAACCACAGCTATTTCCCCTCTTATTTTTTTATCTAGCATGGCTGTATCGCTAAGTTAAAATACTGCTTGTGTCAGACATCTGTATTCAATTGCGCGGGAAATCAGATGTACCTCATTTATCACGAATGTCGCATTTCAGGGCACATCACATTGCCATCGGATAATAAGTTAGTCTACATGAAAACCTTCCCGAGAACAACACATCGTAAGTTACGTATACAGGGTGTAACAAAAAGGTACGACACAAAATGCTGGACACATTCCTCACAAGTAGACGAAGAAATTGTGTTACATGAACATGGGTCCGGAAACGCTTTGTTTCCATGTTATACTTCATTGTTTCCAACTCATTAATCATGGGAATCACACAATAACAGAATGTACCAGCATACCACATGCAACTCTTTCTCGCAGGATATGTTCTTTATGCCCTCCGTGTGCTTTGATGCATGCAACAACTCACCGTCGTTGTGAATCTTGGATGCGACGATGTGTCCATGGACTATTGCGTATGGTTTCGCAGCCTTCCATAATACGGCCACGGAGACTCTGAACTTCTTGTACTGGGGTTCAATACACAAGAGTTGTCTAATGCCCTCACAAATAAAAGTCCAGTGGGTTTGGGTCCGGAGAGCATGGAGGCCAGGCAATTGGTCCACCTCTACCTATCCATTTGTCACCAAGTCTGTTATTTAGAAGCCGACGAACATTAACACTAAAATGAGGAGGTGCTCCATCGTGCATGAAGTACATGTTTTGTCACACAGCTAAAGGCACATCTGCTAAGTCGCATGGCAACAGGGCCATGTAAAACAAACAACTGGCGGTGCATCTACGATAATGAAAACGTAACCAGACGTAACCAAGAGTGCATGTTCCCCATGCTTCTCACGCTCTCTTCTTGTGTGTTTCCCATGATTAATGAGTTGGAGACAATGAAGTGTAACATGGAAACAAAGCGTTTCCGGACCCATGTTCATATAACATAATTTCTTCGTCTATGTGTGAGGAATGTGTCCAGTATTTTTTGCCGTACCTTTTTGTTACACCCTTTATATGAGGGCAAGAAAGAACCGCGAGAAAGAACTCGCAAATAACATTGCAAGACATAGTATCGGCAGATGACGGAGCATCACGGATGTCTCCCTCGGCTCCCTTGTTGCAATCAGCGGGCAACGAACAGCCTACTTAACTGTTGGGATAGGACTTACTCGGTCTAGCATCTCTGCCATGCCCTTCACTATTGAGATCAGGTCGGTGTTTGGGCCTGGCAACGACCAAACGAACGAGCCCTCTTATAGAGCGTCTCTACCTTAAAAGACAGTATGTAATTAAATGTGGTATTTGCCTCTCACTCGCACTCCTATGTCCTGCAATTAGCTTCGTCCTCTTCCACTCCGGCGATGTTGCCATTTCCCAATAATTGAAAGTGACAAATCAAAGAAAATGTTTGCATGGTCTTATAGAGAATTTTCCGCTCTTTATGATGATGTAAAAATAAAATCCATAAATAGTTAACACATGGTCCAACTTTCACAAATACGATATTTTAGCACGAATCTATATTTTTGCAGATATAAAACTTATCACGCCATACATAATGAGCAACAGATCAAGAATTTATTTTTTGATTGCCTGATGTTGGTAGAAAATACTCTATTTCTCAGGGAAGTAATTATTTTCAAAGTAAGAAAGTTATGATTTTTTTCTTGAATGTTACTTGAAAAATCTGAGATGGTATCACAGAAAAGTTACGTAGCGAGAAACTTTTTTGCTTTTGACTTTACGTTGGTGACAGCGAGAAGAAATAATGTTCATTAATAAGAGAAATAGTTTTTAAAACAAACCAGATCTCGATATCAGATAGCATTCATAAGTTATCGCACTTATTCCTCCCGCCCAGCGCTGACACTGCGAAAGTATCTCCCCGACTGCGTTTCATGGAGGGTAGGTGATGGCGTGAAGTTAAACTGTGAGATTAATTGGTCCTTGTGTTCTTTATAAATTGTCCGCCTCATTGCGCACCGTAGTGGCTAGCATTCCTGGCTGTCGCCGTGCTGTCACCTTGGAGGCCCATGTTTGAATCCCGGCACTGCTAAGGGATTTAATTCTGGTCTGAGGGCTGGAACGGGGTGTACTCAACTTCATGAGACAAAACTGAGAAAAGGCGGGTTCGATTCCTACCCATGGGCGCCCGCAGGATTTTTTTCCAGAGGGGGGGGGGGGGGCAATTTATAATCTTCATTTCATAACCCCCCTCCACCCCACCTCCCCTCCCCCTACACAATTTCGTTTCATTACTTACTTGCTTCGTGAAATTCATTATTTGACTGCTCTGAAACCGCTGGCTACTTTATGGCAAGATTGGGAGGAATATTTTGTTTTTAGTTCACAGTTTCTGTCCATGGAAGATCGCGTGATTCTTTTGTGATTCATTGTCATAATGTGCAGTTAATAAAAACAGGTAAAAATGTGTCGACGATAATATAAAAATCATGTAGTTCATTAAAATGCTAATGTAAATCCAGTTCGCCTACTTTCTAAATACGGTAACTGGAGGATATATTTTCAGATATTTCCAAATTGCTAAGTTAAATTAAACTGTGGAAACTGCCTAATAATTCAAATAGCACTGAATACAAATATCTAGTTTGTACTGATCGTTACAGTGGATCCATTACGTTTTTTCTCCTCTTCACAAGCTATCAGGAATACTTCTCATTGCTCTTCTTAGCATTATCAATTTTGTGCGAAATGATCAATGTGTATTGTACGTTACTCGTACTTGTGACGACCATGGTTTCAGCAAATTTTCGTTTTAGAAAGAAAATATTTCATTTGATTATTGCTGACCGTTAAGTAAAATATATAAAACTCCCTAAATCATATACTTCTTACTTAGTCGCTTTGATAACGGCAAACCTCGCAGGATCATTTAACTACAGGTCACCCGAGAATGTTCTCCGCAGTGGGTATGTGCAGCTGTGAGTTGTTGAGTCATGAGTTTAGTTGGCTGCACTGCACTGTGTCCTTGTGGGTAGTTTATTGGCTAAGGAATAACCCACCCACCAAGGGAAGATGATTAAGAGAAGGAAGTAGATTTTGGATTGGAAAAGAAGGATTGAAAAATAGGAGGAGAGTCCCACAAAATTAATAAGTTTAGTTTTAAACACACTTAAAGGTGGTTGCCACCGAAAGTCTGTGCTCGGATACCTAAAATGAGTAAGGACTTGGTCTAAGCTGACGAGAAACACAGATAGAACTTGGGCTGTTTGCAAGAGAGTGGCTTTCGTATAATCCCTCTCAAGCATATATAAAACTACTATAGGGAAGAGTGCTGGTCTGTCAAGACTGAGAGGAACAAATTTACTGTATGTCTTCTCAGAGAAATTAGGTTTTACAAAGTAATTAGAAGAATGCCAATGATTTAACTCAGATTTGGTATTTTCAATTTCCAAAATTATGGAATTCCTGTAAGGGCGACCAAGTGTTTCTAAAAAGGAAAATGATAAAAGATTATGCCTTATTGGGTAATCTTGGTAAATGAACCAATGGTTGCATTGGAAAATGGCTAAGCTTTTACTCAGCGAGGAGTCGGCTAAAAGTTTAGACAAAAAGAAACACTTATCTTTTAGAAAACTGACCATAAGTTTTCGGAGAGGGTCTCCACAAGCAGGTAGCTGGCCTAGCGAGCTTTACTTGCCTTACTGGCCAATTAGAATTAGCTATTAACGCTAAAAAGAACTTTAGTGAGGTGAAAATTAAGAGTTCTTGCTCAAATGCAACAAATGGTGAAAGCCCTATTAATGATTTTAATGTCATTGAGTGAGGAGAGTCAAGGAAGACAGGATTTTGCTTAAACTTTGTATTCGCAAATGAAAAAGCGAAGGGAAACGATTCATTTATTTTACAATTAGAAGAAGTTTGAGAAAATTAACAATTATGCAATATAATTTTGACAAACATAGTTCATTTGAACTTTTTAACAAATAGGGTCGCAGACCTCTCAACATTAAACGGTTGCTCCAGGCAATTGACAATTTACAAGGTTTCAAACCTTATGTTTCTAAAATCTTTATAAGATTTAAACAAATGAGCAATGAAATAATTAAAGCTTGAACGTGAATTGTAGTACAAAAAGTGCACCTTAAGAAATTCTTGAGAGAATGATCTAGAGAAAGTGACAACTTTGAAAATAACAATAATAACAACATGAAAAATAAGATAGAAGTTCCTACAACTTCTTATATTTATACAGAATTAATATATGAGAATTATACAAAGAGGGCAGGTCACTTACTGTGAAACCTGAAGAAAGTGAAAAGGAAAGTTCTAGACTTCCCAAGTATGAGCAGGAATCACTCGCCAAATGGGACAGTTTCCATTTCGTGAAACCTGAACATGACTCGCTCAAGAGTTTAAAGAATTGTTCTCCCTGATTATAGGAAAGGAACAAGGTGATTTAAAACTTGTATCACACAAGCAATTATGCAGAATTTAATTAATGTTAAACTAGCAAAGTTGGAAGGGCACTTCGTGAGTGACACCTTATAGAAAAGTTTCAATTTTATTAATAATGGTGGTTAGTAGAAGGTTGAGGAAAGATCATTGGGATATAGGATCAATGTTCATGGCCGTATTTAATATAACCGGACGATCGCGACGCGGTAGAAACGTGGAGCAAGCACTGATTATCACTATAGTCAGTAAAGATTGATGCAAAGTTCACTGTAGAAACACTGAAGTTTATGAAAAAGAAAGTTATTGCAATTATGGGAATAACTGATTGCACTATATAGGTGAGAGTCTATTTCTTGAAAAAGTTGTGATTTACAATTAAATGCGCCATAGAAAGTTCCAACGGGGGAAGAAAGTTTGCTATTGCAGTAATTTAAGGAAGATTCCTCATTTTAACTAGCATTTTCACAAGTGCGTGAACAATACGTGACGGCAAGACTCGCAGATAGAGTACAAGATCTCGAAGGTTCCAGAACGACCTTAGCAGAAAATGGGGTTGAGAAAATCCAACGGAGGAACTAGCTTTATAATTATAGACAGCGGGTATTATATAATATCCCACGTAGCGAGAGGATTTCTCGTTTTAATAGCTTAAGAAAAGCTCTTTTTTAATAAGGTTGGCTTATACAAGCAAAAGCTCAACATGGCAAATCCCACGAAGAATGATTTTTGCCCCAAAGTAAATAATTTCACACTGTCTATAAATTATAATTAAAAGCATGTAGGTAAAATGATGAAGATGAGGTTAAAACCTTAAAAATGGTACTTATCTTGATTTCATGTTGAAGTCGAAGTTCTGTATGACGATAATTACTTTGCCAACATGGCGTAGAAGAGGGTGTGCCTCTTGGTTTGAGGAGGCAAGCTCGAGCGGAGCTTTGACTGACCGAGTCAACTGCAGACTGAGAAGTGAGAGCTGCTCAACGGAGCACGGAGGGTCCAAGGAAAGGGAAAAGAGTGGGGGGGGGGGGGGGGAGGAGACAAAAGGATAACATATAAACATTGCCAACTTTGATTCAAAACATTAATCTCTTGCTGAGCTGATCTTCTAAGAGTTGATAACAGATGATACTAGCGCAGCATGGTGAGTAAAGAAGTAGACGTAGTCCTCTTGCTCAAGGAGAAAATAGCTGGCGATGGTAACAGGATCTGGTGGCCAAATGGATAAGTAAGTCCTCTAGCACCAGGAAGAGTTGAGGAGCTTCAGAGATTCGCTGCGAGGTGACGCTAGGTGGGTCACAGAAGTTGTATATCTAGAACAGACTTATGAAGACATGAGAGATTTGCCTATCAAGGAGAAAACAAAAGATCACTGTTGGTGTTTGACAAAGAGAAAGGAAGAAATGAACATGCAAAGAGCAATAAAAATTATATCTCAGGTACCGTGTATTCAAAGAATACACCATACTGGGGGGAAACACCAACAGAGAGCAAATAAACAGTTACACATTTATTGGAAGAGGAGCGATCAAAGACAAGGGTCTTGTAATCGAACCGTTAATGGTCAAGACTCTGACCACCCTGACTCTCCCATCTCTTCCAGGGTAACACTTAGTCACTCTACCGGAAGTCCAGACTAGAGGGGGAGAAACATCCCTAACCAAGACCAAGTCCCCCACTTTAATGTCGGGACTGGAAAGAAACCACTTCTGCCTCCGTTGCAAGGAAGTTAAATATTCCAGGTTCCATCTCTTCCAAAAAGAATTACGGAGGGCTTCAAGTTTACGCCAAACAATAGGTAAATTAAAATTCCTGTAAGAATTGGGAAGAGGAGGAGGGGCAGAAAGAGAAGTGCCGATAAGGAAGTGACCAGGGGTGAGTGGAAGTAGGTCATCAGGATCATTGGAAAGCGGAGTTAAGGGGCGAGAGTTAACAACACCTTCAATCAGAACAGACAGAGAATTGAATTCTTCGTAAGTCAGAATTCGATTACCTAAGACTTTTCTTAAATGACGTTTAGTGAGCTTTACGCAAGATTCCCACCTACCACCATGATGCGAGCGTAAGGAGGTATGAAGCGCCATTTGAAACCTTTTGAATAAGAAAAATTAGAGATTTGTTCCATGGCTGGAGAGGAAGTGAGAGCTTTCTTCCACAGGGAAGCTGCGCCCTGAAAGGTGGAAGCGTTATCAGAGAACATCTCAGAAGGAACACCACGCCTAGCGGTGAAACGAGAGACAGCTGATAAAAAATAAAAAGTAGAAGCATTCGTTACTAGTTCCAAGTGGATTGCGCCGGTAACCATGCAAACAAAGAGAGAAACATAAAGCTTACCAAACAATTTGCGTTTAGCTTCAGGAGAGTTTCGTTGATATTGGAACGGACCCATATAGTCCACGCCAGTTAAAGCAAATGGGCGTATAGGAGAAGAACGAAAAGAGGGCAGATCGCTCATTAATTGAGTATTGCTTTTAGGTTTCGCTTTGAAACAAGGAATGCACTTATGAATTACAGAAGAAACTTCATGAATTCCATTTATAATCCAGTACTTTTCCCTTAAGAGGCAAAGCAGAGTACGTGTACCAACATGAAGATTACGGTAATGAAAGTCACGTATAATTAAGGAAGTTACGTGATGTTTGGAAGGCAAAATAACGGGATGCTTTTTGTCCTCAGAGAGTAAAGATTGCGAGAGCCTTCCACCTACCCTGAGTAACCCATGGTCATCAAGGAACGGGGCTAAAGCACGGAGACGGCTGGATTTGGGAAGATCTCTTTTAGAAGAAAGCAATGACAATTCAGAAGAAAAGGCTTCTTGCTGTGTCAGTTGTAAAACCTTAACGGTAGCGAGATTCAATTCATGATTGGTAAGGTGTGGTTTAGGGAGAAGAGGTTGGTCAACCACAAGATATTTCCATCTAAGGAGATAGGCGACAATTCGTAATAATTTATGAAAAGAAGAATAGCGGGACAACAAAGGATGAGAAGCGTTGGAAACAAGACACGAAGCAATGGGTAGAGGTACTTTAGAGTCAGGCAAGTTGGAGTTTGTAGCTGGGGGTTTAGAAGGCCATGAGGAAGATTCTTCGATTAGCCACGAGGGCCCATGCCAGTACAATTGGGAAGCTGCCAATTGAGAGGGTAAACAACCACGAGAGATAATATCGGCTGGATTATCCGCACTGGGAACATGCCTCCATTGACATCCAGAAGAAAGAGTTTGAATTTTGGAAACCCTGTTTGCAACGAAAGTTTGCCAGTGAGAGGGGTTCTTGGCGATCCAAGAAAGGGCGATCATGGAATCGCTCCAGAGATAGATTTGCGAGAATTCGACTTTTAATACTTCCCGTAATTTCTTGACAAGTTCTGCAGCCATGAGTGCAGCGCACAGTTCGAGCCTAGGCAAAGTGATAGTTTTAAGAGGAGCGACCTTCGATTTGGCACAAACAAGGTTGGAAACTAGAGATCCATAGAGTGAATCGTGATAAACTAAATATGCACAGCAACCATAAGCTTTTTCGGAACTGTCCGCGAACACATGAAGGAAAAAAGATGCATTAGAATGAGAGCTGATTAAATTCCTGGGAATTTCAATGAGGGAAAGATCCAGCAAATTGCTGCGAAACGAGAGCCAACGATTAAGAAAAGAAAGAGGGACAGCGTCATCCCATTCACATTTAAGCGACCACAGCTCTTGCATGAAGAGTTTGGCTCTAACGATAACTGGGGCAAGGAATTGAAGCGGATCAAAAATTTTTGCAATTTCAGAGAGAATTTGTCTTTTTGTATTAGGAAGCTCTTCTGCGAGCGAAACTTTATAGATAAGAGTGTCAGTGCTAGTGCACCAGTGAACTCCTAGAGTTTTTATAGATTCGGAGTTACCACAAATTTCGACAGAAGAAGGATCTACGTCTTCGATGGGAAACTGAGCGAGAAACTCAGGGGAGTTGGAGTTCCACTTATGGAGTGGGAAACCTCCATTCCTTAGTAATGCCTGAAGTTCGAAAGATACAAAAGAAGCTTCCTCCAAAGAGGGGAAGGATTGCAAATAATCGTCAACATAGAATGACGTAGTTAGTGCTTCAGAGGCTTTGGGGTTAAATAAATGACCATCTTGAGAGGCTAGCAAGTGTAGGGATCGGATAGCAAGGAAAGCAGAGGGTTTTAAGCCATAAGTAACCGTTTTCAAGCGAAATACCTTAATGGGCTTACTGGTTTCATCACGCCACAAGATTCTTTGAAGATCTCGTTGTTCTGGTTGAATTAACACTTGACGGTACATCTGTTTTATGTCGGCTATGACAGCTATGGGAAATAATGGAAAGTTTAAGAGTATAGCAGATAAATCTGATTGAATAGCAGGACCAGAATAAAGAGTGTCGTTAAGGCTGTTGCCATTAACGTCGGGTGATGAACCATTGAAAACAACTCGAATTTTATCTTTTACAAGAGGGTTTTTCCACACGGGATGATGATTTAAATAAACCGTTTCAATTGGGGGGTGCAATTCATCATTAGATTTGTTAACAACTTCCATATGATCTAAGCTTTCATACTCATCCATGAAATCAGTGTACTGTTGTTTAACAAGAGGTTCCTTTTTGAATTTGCTCTCGATAGCAAAGAGAGCTTTTCGAGCTTTAGACTGAGAGTTGATAAGTTTAGGAGGATTATGTAATCTTGGCATTTGAACGACGAACCGGCCATCAGAAGAACGAGTGGTGGTGTTCAAAAAAAGTTGCTCACAGAATTCGTTTTCTGAAGAGGTTACATTAGGAGAATCAACATTTTCAAGCCTCCAGAACTGTTCCAGGTCAGTATTGGAGAAGTAACATTGCGATGCGGGTTGAGGAGAATAGTGGGGAAGTTGCCCCGTGACGATCCATCCAAAATTAGTGTCTCTGGCGACCACGTTTGAGGATAACTTACGAACCTGTTTACGTAGGCAATTCCAGAAAACATTGGCACTAAAGAGTATGTCAATGGGGTTCTGCATATTAAAACAAGGATCGGCTAGCCTTAAATGCGAGGGAATGTTTAACCCTGAAATATCCACAGAGTGACTTGGAGTGTCTTCTCCAATGCTATTAAGAATTAGACAATTAAGTTTGAGAAAGTTGTTTCTATGACAAGTATCTCTTATAGTTAGCTTTGAGAATTGTAAAGCTTGCGATTTTGAGCTGTTGATGCCCGACACGTTGATAGAAGTGGGGTTTACAGGTAGGCCTAGTTTTCTAATCAAGGAATCGGACACAAAATCATGAGTTGCCGCTGAGTCTAGAAGACCGCGTGCACGGACCCAGTTGCCAAAGTTATCCTGAACGTCAATTTGGACAGTAGACAACAATACTTGCGCACTGCGAATGGACTTAGCATTTTGAATATAAGATGAAGCATTCGAATTGTTAGCACTATCATTTTTCGGCGAAGTAGATGCTGTCGATGACCTTGCCTGATCATGACGATGTAGCAGAGTATGATGAGCCTTTTCACAATGGTAGCAAAGTCTTGTGGACTTACAGTTAGAAGCAGAATGCGTGGGCACTAGGCAGTTGAAACAATGTTTGTTTTGAGCGACTAATTTTCGTCTGTCATCGACTGACATTTCTTTAAAAGATTTGCAAAGGTATAGGGCATGGGGATCTTTACAAAGTATGCACTTTACAGGTTCGTTTAAACTTTTGCGAGGTTCACTTTGCGTGTTTAAAACAATAGAGCTAGCGACACGACGTTCACTAGACCTAGTTGGGTAACCAGTGGAGTTTGATTTGAATTTGGATGAGCTGGACCCGGGTTTTTGGGTATTGGACGCTGAGCGTTCACTTTTGGATTTGATGGACATTAATTCGAATTTGGAACTAGGAGATGAAGGTTCACTTTGATTAGCTAGAGCGGTTAAAAGTTGGCATCTAGCGTTTATGAAAGTGACTAAATGCTCGTAAGAGTAGTCGTCTTCCTTAGATAGTTCAATTTCCCAAGCTTTGAGGGTAGCAGCATCAACTTTAGAAACTACTAAATGTATTAGGAAAGTATCCCAATGTTCAGTAGGTTGATCTAATTGGGACAAAGCTTTAACGTGGAGTTGGGTAGTGTCAATTAAAGTACGCAAACTTGTGACGTCATTGTGCTGTGACGCAGGTAGGTTAAATAGAGCCTTAATACGGCGTTGAATACGTAAACGTGAATTTCCATATCTTTCTTTTAATAAGTTAAAGGCAATGGGGTAATTTTCGGCACGCAGAGGAAGTGCTTCAACCAACTGCAAAGCTTGACCTCGAAGGATAGATCTCAAGTAATGAAACTTGTAAATGACTTGAATGTCTTCATTGTCATGAACAAGGGAGCAAAATAACTCATAGAAAGAATCCCAAGCAGATTCATCTCCAGAAAAATGGGGTAAATCAATTTTCGGTAAAGTAGGTTTGGGCTTGTGAGTGCCCTCACGGAACGAAGTTTGTGGTTCGTGAAGGGAACCAAGAACAGAAGCGTCCTTTTTCTGCTCCTCTTCGAGTTGGCGTATTATTTTGAAAGCAGAACCTATGCCTTCGAAATATAGGTTTTCTACTTCGACACGATCTTGTTTGATTGAGCATGCAAGTTTCTATTTCAGTTTGAATGTTACAGTAGTTTTCATATGAACGTTCAAAATCCTTTACACGATGTTTCAACAAATCTAATTGCGCGTCTGAGGGATCTAATTCTTTTATGTACCTTCTGAATCGGGTAATTTGCCCTTTATAGGATGCTCGTTTAGAAGTAAGTTTTTCATCCTTATCCTTATCAGTGGGAGCCATATTAAAGAAGGTAAATGAAAATGTAACTCACGAAACTGTGGAACCTTGGAAATGCTGTCAAGCTGGCAGCAGCGAATGAGTAGAAAGAATGGGACACACCATAGGAGACAGGAGCGGCCTCTTTCCCGTTCACAGGCTTTGCACGATGAGGTTATAGCTGAAATATTCAACACAGATATTAGAAATATGCAAAGTATTGTCAAATGACACATTTTTAAAAAGAAAAAAGAAAAAATGGGCTCTCCCGGGTTTCTGGGACCAAATTTTTCGGTAGTTTATTGGCTAAGGAATAACCCACCCACCAAGGGAAGATGATTAAGAGAAGGAAGTAGATTTTGGATTGGAAAAGAAGGATTGAAAAATAGGAGGAGAGTCCCACAAAATTAATAAGTTTAGTTTTAAACACACTTAAAGGTGGTTGCCACCGAAAGTCCGTGCTCGGATACCTAAAATGAGTAAGGACTTGGTCTAAGCTGACGAGAAACACAGATAGAACTTGGGCTGTTTGCAAGAGAGTGGCTTTCGTATAATCCCTCTCAAGCATATATAAAACTACTATAGGGAAGAGTGCTGGTCTGTCAAGACTGAGAGGAACAAATTTACTGTATGTCTTCTCAAAGAAATTAGGTTTTACAAAGTAATTAGAAGAATGCCAATGATTTAACTCAGATTTGGTATTTTCAATTTCAAAAATTATGGAATTCCTGTAAGGGCGACCAAATGTTTCTAAAAAGGAAAATGATAAAAGATTATGCCTTATTGGGTAATCTTGGTAAATGAACCAATGGTTGCATTGGAAAATGGCTAAGCTTTTACTCAGCGAGGAGCCGGCTAAAAGTTTAGACAAAAAGAAACACTTATCTTTTAGAAAACTGACCATAAGTTTTCGGAGAGGGTCTCCACAAGCAGGTAGCTGGCCTAGCGAGCTTTACTTGCCTTACTGGCCAATTAGAATTAGCTATTAACGCTAAAAAGAACTTTAGTGAGGTGCAAATTAAGAGTTCTTGCTCAAATGCAACAAATGGTGAAAGCCCTATTAATGATTTTAATGTCATTGAGTGAGGAGAGTCAAGGAAGACAGGATTTTGCTTAAACTTTGTATTCGCAAATGAAAAAGCGAAGGGAAACGATTCATTTATTTTACAATTAGAAGAAGTTTGAGAAAATTAACAATTATGCAATATAATTTTGACAAACATAGTTCATTTGAACTTTTTAACAAATAGGGTCGCAGACCTCTCAACATTAAACGGTTGCTCCAGGCAATTGACAATTTACAAGGTTTCAAACCTTATGTTTCTAAAATCTTTATAAGATTTAAACAAATGAGCAATGAAATAATTAAAGCTTGAACGTGAATTGTAGTACAAAAAGTGCACCTTAAGAAATTCTTGAGAGAATGATCTAGAGAAAGTGACAACTTTGAAAATAACAATAATAACAACATGAAAAATAAGATAGAAGTTCCTACAACTTCTTATATTTATACAGAATTAATATATGAGAATTATACAAAGAGGGCAGGTCAATTACTGTGAAACCTGAAGAAAGTGAAAAGGAAAGTTCTAGACTTCCCAAGTATGAGCAGGAATCACTCGCCAAATGGGACAGTTTCCATTTCGTGAAACCTGAACATGACTCGCTCAAGAGTTTAAAGAATTGTTCTCCCTGATTATAGAAAAGGAACAAGGTGATTTAAAACTTGTATCACACAAGCAATTATGCAGAATTTAATTAATGTTAAACTAGCAAAGTTGGAAGGGCACTTCGTGAGTGACACCTTATAGAAAAGTTTCAATTTTATTAATAATGGTGGTTAGTAGAAGGTTGAGGAAAGATCATTGGGATATAGGATCAATGTTCATGGCCGTATTTAATATAACCGGACGATCGCGACGCGGTAGAAACGTGGAGCAAGCACTGATTATCACTATAGTCAGTATAGATTGATGCAAAGTTCACGGTAGAAACACTGAAGTTTATGAAAAAGAAAGTTATTGCAATTATGGGAATAACTGATTGCACTATATAGGTGAGAGTCTATTTCTTGAAAAAGTTGTGATTTACAATTAAATGCGCCATAGAAAGTTCCAACGGGGGAAGAAAGTTTGCTATTGCAGTAATTTAAGGAAGATTCCTCATTTTAACTAGCATTTTCACAAGTGCGTGAACAATACGTGACGGCAAGACTCGCAGATAGAGTACAAGATCTCGAAGGTTCCAGAACGACCTTAGCAGAAAATGGGGTTGAGAAAATCCAACGGAGGAACTAGCTTTATAATTATAGACAGCGGGTATTATATAATATCCCACGTAGCGAGAGGATTTCTCGTTTTAATAGCTTAAGAAAAGCTCTTTTTTAATAAGGTTGGCTTATACAAGCAAAAGCTCAACATGGCAAATCCCACGAAGAATGATTTTTGCCCCAAAGTAAATAATTTCACACTGTCTATAAATTATAATTAAAAGCATGTAGGTAAAATGATGAAGATGAGGTTAAAACCTTAAAAATGGTACTTATCTTGATTTCATGTTGAAGTCGAAGTTCTGTATGACGATAATTACTTTGCCAACATGGCGTAGAAGAGGGTGTGCCTCTTGGTTTGAGGAGGCAAGCTCGAGCGGAGCTTTGACTGACCGAGTCAACTGCAGACTGAGAAGTGAGAGCTGCTCAACGGAGCACGGAGGGTCCAAGGAAAGGGAAAAGGGTGGGAGGGGGAGGAGACAAAAGGAGAACATATAAACATTGCCAACTTTGATACAAAAAATTAATCTCTTGCTGAGCTGATCTTCTAAGAGTTGATAACAGATGATACTAGCGCAGCATGGTGAGTAAAGAAGTAGACGTAGTCCTCTTGCTCAAGGAGAAAATAGCTGGCGATGGTAACAGGATCTGGTGGCCAAATGGATAAGTAAGTCCTCTAGCACCAGGAAGAGTTGAGGAGCTTCAGAGATTCGCTGCGAGGTGACGCTAGGTGGGTCACAGAAGTTATATATCTAGAACAGACTTATGAAGACATGAGAGATTTGCCTATCAAGGAGAAAACAAAAGATCACTGTTGGTGTTTGACAAAGAGAAAGGAAGAAATGAACATGCAAAGAGCAATAAAAATTATATCTCAGGTACCGTGTATTCAAAGAATACACCACCTTGAAAGCGGGACTCCCCCGTGTGGGCTGTCAGTGTGAATTGCGATTAGCCAGCGAGCCTGCAAATCTCCAGTGTGTATTACAGTAAGCGATCGTTCAGATAGATTATTGGAAGAGTGCAACAGTATATAGGCGGTAATGTTTACTACTAAAGAGGGAGTTTTTTGGTGGAATACGTTTTTCGCGAAGGTGATCGGTTTACAGAAAATGTAAAATTAAGATTTCAGGCGCGGATTCCTAATTCCAAGTGTCCAACCCGTGATACCATTCGGGATTTGGTAAGTAAATTTCGTGTGACTGGTTCAGATCACGATGTACCGGGAACAGGCAGGCCTACGCTTTTAATAGACGAAAAACTTGATGAAACCTCCGATATAATGCTGCGAAACCCAAGAAAATCAACACGAAAATTAGCTCAACAAACTGGAATCTCCAAGTCGACAGCACATAAAGCTGTAAGAGACAAGCTTCAGTTGTTCCCTTATAGTGGGCGATGTATGGAAGATAGACATATGCTCTCGCGGACTTTTTTGTAGAACTTTTCATGCTGAACAATTCTTACACTCATAGTATTTAGATATTTTTAACGGTTTGCCCAGCGTAAGCTTACAAAGCGCTCGGGCGCCAGTTTTTTTTAATCGACTATTCCACTAAAATCGTTACTGCTCGGCTTCCTTTGATCATAAATAAATTATTTTCTACAGAAATCATACTCGATATATCCTTTACAGATTGGTGAAACCGCATGAAAATCTATCCAGAGGTTCTTGAGTTTACCTGTAACATCCAAGAAACGGGGACTTAGTTTTATACTAAGTAGAGATGATGCAAGCGGCAGCCGTGCTACCAACGTAACTGCTGTAGCTAGCTCTCGCAGACGCATGTAGGCGCTGCGGAGAATATTCCCGGACTCACTGTATTATACCGTACATTCGTACTTAAGAATGTCACATAAATGTTCCTTGAGTTAAGAGCCTGTCAATGTCTGTTCTGTAATTTTCTTCTTTCGGAAGCACACCATTATCAATCCCCCCTTGAACTTTGGCTTTATCATCTAATTGATCTATATTGAATTGTAACTTTCAGTTGGTCAATATGACTATGAGCCCAATTAAATTAGGATTAAATTAGCTTCTCCGCTCACATGAGTGGGCTACATGTTGCACATCGAAAATTGCCTTGCAAGAAGATTCCACTGTAATCATATATCCTACAACATTACGAAGTCTATCAGTAATGAATTCACCATTAGGTCTCAACTGATCTACCGTCTACATTTGATTGAGAGTACGAATCTCAGTCGCTTTGATAGCGGCGCAAAAACACCGCAGAACAATTTAACTATTAGCCTATAAATTGCTTCGATCGTAGGTGATTTAACACTACAGGTTAAGAATCTGCAACAATGGTAGATTGCTGTTCATTTTTTGCAATAATTGCTCTGTTCTCAAGAAATGGACCACAGTACTATGGCACACCTTAAAAATATACGGCATTTCGCAGCGCGAATAACGATCGCAGTAAGGCAGAACGGCACAAAATTAGACGAGTGTACAACCCAGTCAGGCCCGTATTAGGGCTCTTGAAGCCCCTGGGAAAAATAAAATAAAAACAAGAAGTTCTGTGACGAACTAAAGAGCCTACTTTTCTTAAAATTTAAGACACATATCAATGATTAATCTATATGGATCTATCTAGAATAATGACGTAATTAAGTTGGTAATATCGAAATTTCTCATTAGTTCGAAATACTGTATACTTGGCATAATGTAGCCTAATAGAGCACTTAAGTTGGCAGCCCTGGTGACTGAATATATTCTTAGTTCCGTCTCTTAGGTTACAGAATACAACATTTGGTTGAAGTCCAATGGATAGCATGGACGTTATATGCAGTTAAACAATGGATCTAACAGCGCGCGTAAAATCATGTTGGCAACAATGTCATGCATGTATTGGTCAGAAATAATCTGAAATAATATGATCTAGTGTTGTGCCAATTTTGAATGAAATCCATTAGTTAGTATAGAAGTTACATGCATTTTAAAATTGGACCTATCAGCAGCCTTAGAATCAATTTAGCAACACTGACGTATATTAGTTACTCCAAATTAATCAAGAATGCCAGGTACTATACGTGTGCAAAGTTTAGAGCTATTGGCTTGCATACTTTCTGATATATTGATATTAGGGTAACAAAAATAGAGACAGTATTTACTAACAGTTGGCAGCCCTGGTTACTCTTAAGAATCGGCATATTCATATCTGTTATGGTACACATAGCACACATGAAATTTGGTTGAAATCCAAATGATAGTATAGAAGTTACATGTATTTAAATTTGGACCTCTCAGCAGGCTTAGATTCATGTTGGTAGCACTGAGGCACATAAGATACTCCAAATTAATATAGAATGTCAGGTACTATAAGTGTGCATAGTTTAAAGCTGTCGGCTTGCATACTTTGTGATATATGGGTATTTGGATAAAATAAATTGAGAGCATTTATTAACAGTTGGCAGCCCTGGTGGCTCTTAAGAATACGCTCAGTCATATCTGTTTACGTACACATAGCACATATGAAATTATGTTGAAATCCAATTGATAGTGTAGAAGTTATATGCATTTAAAATTTGGATTTATCAGCAGGCTTATAATCATTTTGGCAACACTGCCATGTATGGCCTCCTGGAAATTAAACTGCAATATTATTATCAATACGTGTGCCAATTTTGAAATAGCTCCGATTCATACCTTCCAAGATATCCAACATGGAGCTCAAATTTAAATCGCAATTTTTCAGCAGTTGGTAGCACTGACATCATTTTCAAATATGGCCGTGAGATATTCATGTACAGATCTTTACTCCTACCAAATTTTGTTTCGATTGCTGCAGCCGTTTAGGAGTTGGAGTTGATAGGGGGACACACACACACAGCCAGCCAGCCAGCCAGCCAGACAGACAGAGAGACAGACAGACAGACAGACAGACAGACACACATTTGCCCGATCTCATAAGTCTACTTTTTCCTCATTTTTGCAAAATGTGAAAAGTAGGCTAATACAAATTCTTTGCTACCCCAGACTTAAAATTTGTAGTTTTATTAAAGTTTCCTTAACATATGGAGCTGTTTCTACACTGAGCATGTATTTAACTATGAGTGGCAAACACTATAAGTATGTGTTTACTAAAATTACAAATAGAAAAACACTTAATACAAAGAATTTACATTTAAATTTTAACAGATATCCTATACAACCAATGGCAAGAACGCCAATTATTTAAATAACAAGGGGCTTCCTTCTTGCCTTGTCATTTGCAGAAAAGATTAGGATTTCATTAGTCCAATTTCACTATCAAGTCAGATTCAAAAGCAAGAACACCAAGATGACTAACGAAATCCCGTTTTGTGTGTCCTTAGGTAATCAACATTGCAAATGAGCGAAATGAATAATTATCTTGTGTGTGTGTGTGTGTGTGTGTGTGTGTGTGTGTGTGGAGGGGGGTTAAACTTAATAACTTGGCGTTCAATGCCCAAGCGGTTTTGTGCGGTTTTCAAGAATTCTTTCCACCCCTAAAACCTGCCGTCCTGGGCAGCTGCCCTGTTTGTTCTCCCGTAATTACGGGCCTTCCTTCGGAGGGGAAGTTAAGCCGGCGATCCTATGTCATAGATTTATGGCATGTCAAAGATCCTTCCACAGACTGAACTTTTGTGCAGCAAAATTGTTAGGTTAGAATTCGTCGGAACGCTCTATCAAAGTTCCAACGTTCACCACTAGGTATCATTGATATCTGGTACCGAAAGTTGGAACTTCTTGAAATTGAACGGAACTTGTTGCTCACCCTAAGGGTGTCTGCTGGCAGGAGCTACAGACTCAGGCGAGCCGAACATTTCCTCGGACACTCCCGGCACTAAAAGCCATACGATAAATAAATTAATAAATAAATAAATAAATAAATAAATAAATAAATAAATAATATGGGCCTGAATACAGTAAATGACCCAATATTGTAAACACTACTTTAACGGACCAGTGTTTTACTAGTCAGTAAAGAAAACCTCGTTTTAAGGGCTGAAATCCTCTATCAGTGTTGCAATCTGATTCAATGTATAAACATATCTCCAGAACGTGCTTTCATATCGCCACTGCCAAAGTAGTAGCCAGCCTCGGGATGGTCGAACTCAGCTAATTAGGTTAAACCCAAACAGTCTCACGCTAATGCTTTTGGGAAGATAGTGGGGGTAGGCAACCTCTCCTGAAATCAGGATGGTCGAACTCCGCTAATTGGTTTTAACCCAAACAGTCTTGTCAGCTGACGCTAATACTTTTGGGAAGAGAGTAGGGGTAGTCAACTTACCCTGAAATGTTGGTTAAGCCATGAGTTGACAGACAGCTACAGTTCAAACACCTGGACCCCCTGGAGTTTCCGTAGATATAATCAGCGCAGCTAACATGTTATCCATTACAGTCAAAGAGGTGGTGAATTGAGAATTATAGGAAACTATACATTTCATAAGTGTGAGTTGTCAGAACGGGGCCAAATGTGTTCAAACTAGGTATTTTCTTACCAAGGGCGTATATAGAGTTTTATTTCGAGGGGTGCCCAATTAGGGAATAGGGGGGCTTGGTATAGTCCCAAAGAATACGGGGTCCGGGGTTCTCCCCAGGAAACTTTTGTATAATTTGGTGCAAAATGATGAGTTTTAAGACTTTTCTGGCATCACTTTCTCAACCAATTTGTTGTGATGTTTTATGTTTGGTTAATGTCCTATAAAAGTACAGTAAGTATGTAGTTAGTTTTAGTTGTAAGTAGGTAGTTAGTTTGTCTATTAGATATATGTCATTGTTCTATTAGACTGTGGTGTGTGAGTGTGTCTGGTAGCAGTTGCATTGTTTATTAGTTATAGTTCATTGTTTCAGTAAACTGTGATGTGTGAGGGTGCATGTGAGTGTGCCTGTTGACAGACTGTTTTAGTGGTAGTATTTGTTGTTGGTGGAACTTAAGTTTTTTGTTAGTAGAGTTTTGGTATTTAATTGTTAGTACGGTAGAAGGTTAGTATTTTTGTTAGTAGAATTGCTCTTTACTTATTCTGAAAGGGAGTAGCAGCCTTTCAGAATAAATCACTTCTTTACTAGTCTTATAGACGGTTAAGATGTTGATAATATAAGCCAATAATGGCTACACTGCGTCCTGCTGCATGGCTGAAAGCAACGGGAAACTACAGCCGTATGCTATTCCCGAGGATATGCACCTCTCTATGCATAATTACATGTGATGATGGCCTCCTCCCTTGTAAAATTTAAATCCGGAGGTAAACTAGTCCCCCGTTCGGATCTCCGGGTGGGGACTACTCGAGAGGGGGTTAACATCACAGAAGTGACAAAGAGGAAATCTGACATTCTACGGATCGGAGCGTGGAATGTTAGAAGTCTGCTAGGAAGTGGAAGGTTAGAAAACTTAGAAAGGGAAATGGATAGGTTGAGGTTGGATTTGGTTGGGATTAGTGAAATGCGCTGGCAGGAAGAACAGGACTTTTGGTCAGGAGACTATAGGGTCATTAGTACTAAATCAAACAATGGCCAAGCAGGGGTTGGCCTCATATTGAGTAGGAAACTTGGACAGCGGGTGGAATATTATGAGCAATATAGTGAACGGATTATTGTAGCAAAAATCAATACAAAACCTACCTGCACTACAGTGGTACAAGTCTATATGCCTACCAGTCAAGCTGATGATGAGGATGTTGAAAAGGTCTACGAAGAAATAGACGAAATTCTGAGGTATATCAAGGGTGATGAAAATGTTATAGTAATGGGAGATTGGAATGCTGTGGTAGGAAAAGGGAGAGAAGGGAAGATAGTAGGAGATTTCGGATTAGGTGAAAGGAATGATCGAGGAAGCAGGCTGGTAGAATTCTGCACCGAGCATGAATTGGTCATAGCTAACACCTAATTCAATAACCACAATAGAAGAATATACACATGGATGAGACCAGGAGATACAGGGCGTTACCAAATCGACTTCATTATGGTCAAGCAGAGGTTTCGAAACCAGATTTTGGATTGTAAAACATATCCTGGTGCTGACATAAACTCTGATCACAATCTGGTTGTAATGAAATGCAGATTAAAGTTGAAGAAACTGAAGAAAAGTCAAAAGCCAAAAAGGTGGGCAATAGACAGACTGAAAGAGAAGGATGTAAACGAAAGATTCAAGAAGAGTATAAAGGAAGGACTAATGAAAAACCCTAAACAAACTTCAATTGCAGACGAATGGGCACTTTTGAAGAATGAAATAACAAAATCCGCAGAAGAAAACATTGGTAGGAAAGAAAGAATAGGTAGAAAACCGTGGATCACTCAGGATATACTAGAATTGATGGATGAAAGGCGGAAACACAAGAATCTAAGAGATGAAAAGGGGAAAGCAGAATACAGACGTCTGAGAAATGAGGTTAACAAGAAGTGCAAGGAAGCGAAAGAAGAATGGTTGAAAGAGAAATGTGCAGGTATAGAAAATTGTCTGAAATTAGGAAAAGTAGACACAGCTTATCGAAGGATTAAGAATACTTTTGGGGAAAAGAAGACTAAGTGCTGTAATATTAAGGACACAAATGGAAAGCCTCTAACAGATAGGGAAGAAAAGGTTGAGAGATGGAAAGCTTACATAGAGAGTTTGTATAAGGGAAAGGAGATTGAGAATCATGTAATGGAAAGGGA
Organism: Meconema thalassinum; assembly: GCA_946902985.2. Classification (NCBI taxonomy): domain Eukaryota; kingdom Metazoa; phylum Arthropoda; class Insecta; order Orthoptera; family Tettigoniidae; genus Meconema; species Meconema thalassinum. The sequence continues at coordinate 104,691,917 of OX336398.1, forward strand.
GGAGGAAATTGATGAGGATGCGAAAGGAGATTTAATATTGAGATCAGAATTTGATAGAGCTTTGGAAGACTTAAGCAGGAACAAAGCACCAGGCATAGATGATATACCGATTGAGTTGCTACGCTGCATAGGAGATGAAGGTCTGATCAGGTTATTTCACTTGGTGTGTAGGATTTATGAGACAGGTGAGGTACCCCCTGATTTCAAGAAGAATGTAATCATCCCTATACCAAAGAAAGTTGGAGCTGACAGATGTGAAGATTACCGTACAATCAGCTTGATTACTCATGCTTCAAAGATCCTGTCTAGAATAATTTACAAGAGGATTGAAAGCCAGATAGAAACGGAGTTGGGTGAAGACCAGTTTGGTTTCAGGAGAAATGTAGGAACAAGGGAAGCTGTACTAAGCCTTAGGCTGATTTTAGAAGGTAGAATAAGGAAAGATAAGAGAACGTTCATGGCTTTTGTAGACTTAGAAAAGGCTTTTGATAACGTTGATTGGACTAAATTGTTTGACATTTTGAAATCAATTGGAATAAAGTACAGGGATAGGAGGGTGATATACAATCTGTACAGAAACCAGACAGCAGTCATTCGAGTTGAAGGACATGAGAGAGAAGCTGGTATTCAGAAAGGTGTAAGGCAAGGCTGCAACTTATCACCCATACTTTTCAATCTTTACATTGAACAAGCAATGAAGGAAATTGGAGAAAAATTTAAAGTGGGAGTGAAGATTCAAGGAGAAATAATTTCAACTCTGAGATTTGCTGATGACATCGTCATCTTGGCCGACAAGCCTGAGGATTTGAATGAGTTTTTGAATGGTATGGACTCCGTCTTTCGGAAAGAATTCATGATGAAAATAAATAAATGTAAATCAAAAATACTGGAATGCAGCCGAAATAAATCAGAAACCTCTATGGAGATCAAATTGGCAGGTGAAAAGCTGAAGGAAGTAGGAGACTTCTGTTACTTAGGAAGCAGAATAACCAGTGATGGACGAAGCAAAGAGGATATTAAAAGTAGGTTGGCTCAGGCAAAGAAAGCATTTCTACAAAAAAGAAATCTGCTGACATCGAATATAGACTTAGGTATTAGGAAGTCACTTTTGAAAGCCTTTGTCTGGAGCGTGGCACTATATGGAAGTGAAACTTGGACTATTGGTGCAGCAGAAAAGAGGAGAATTGAAGCATTTGAAATGTGGTGTTACAGGAGAATGATGAAGATCAGATGGGTAGATAGGGTTACAAACAAAGAGGTATTAAGACGAGTGGGAGAGGAGAGATGTTTCTGGCGACTGCTAATGAAGAGAAGAGATAGGTTGGTAGGACACATACTAAGACACCAAGGAATAGCAAGCTTAGTTATGGAAGGAAGGGTCGAGGACAAAAACTATAGGGGTAGACCAAGGTTAGAATATGTTAAACAGATTGCCTCCGATGTAGGGTGTCGGAGCTATGTAGAGATGAAACGATTAGCTCAGGACAGGGAGGCATGGAAAGCTGCATCAAACCAGTCAAAAGACTGAAGACTCAAACAACAAACAACAACAATGTCAAACACAACTAAGACCATTTTATGATACTTTTTATTAAAACTGTTACGTGCCACCCCCTAGTGGCACCTTTGTTAACTGGATTACGGTGGGTATAAAGCACAATACCAATTACTGCTTAAAGAAAACATTAATTTTATTGCAGCCCGAAAAATACACTACTCAACAGCAATTATTACCTTACTCCAGTTTCCTCGCGTCGAGAATACTTTCCCCTTCACTTGTCAACAGACCACAGTTAATCCTCTGCGCTAATGAGTCCGGTCCCGTACGCTAGCTGGAAATAGCTGCACCAGGTCTGTCACTGTACTATACACTGTTTCACAAGCACCACAATCACTTCCTCGCTGTCAAGAGAATCAGCTGCACTAGGGGTTTCGCAAGTCACCACATTTTTGTCGCTCAGGATAATCGCTCACACTAGCTCGTAAAACACAACAACAACCACTGCTTTAGAGGTCGCACTTATATAGCAGGTCGGTGACTCAATAAATGCTTCTAGATCCATCCAGGGTTCACGGCTTCTCGAGGTTTCCATCGCTGGTCCAGTCACGAATATTCTGGACTATCCCTTTGTCCTAGTAGCCCTGTTGCATAAGGCGCACGCAATACAGGAGGCAGGCCACAGCCCAGCCCTGGGGCAGTTGTGACTCATGCGGCGAGCGATGACACAAACTCACAGCCGTAACACCACCCCCTTCCTAAAAAGGCTGATCGTCCCGATCAATCATTGGTCCGTCTGTGTCCCTCCGTAGGCTGCCAGGCGATCTCGGTGCACGATCTTCATCTTCGCCCTCGGGCTCCGCTGGATCCTGTAGACGACATCGTTGATCCGTTTCACGACTCGGTACGGACCCTCCCAGGACTTCTGCAGTTTGGGTGACAGGCCTTTCTTCCGTAATGGGTTGAAGAGCCAGACCAGGTCGTCCTCGTGGAATCCCCCGGCATCCGTCTGCTGGTCGTATCGGGTCTTCATTCGGTCGGTCTCGATCCGCAGTTTCATCCTCGCGAACGCGTGTACGTCCTCCAGCTGGTCGACCAGTTCTTGACAACACTGGCTTACCGGGATCGGATCATTCCCAGGTCGGCCGAAGGCAAGATCGACAGGTAGACGGAGCTCCCTCCCAAACATGGCCTGGGCTGGTGTGCACCCGGTGGCTTCATGCACGGCGGCGCGGTAGGCCAGGAGAAATAGTGAAAGATGCTTGTCCCAATCCCTCTGGTGCTCGCTGACGACTATTCGGAGATGGTTCTCGATGGTGCGATTGAATCGCTCTACCATTCCGTCGGACTGAGGGTGTACCGGCGTTGTCCTTGTCTTCCGGATTCCCAGCAGCTGGCATAGATTCTGGAACACCTGCGACTCGAAGTTCCTCCCTTGGTCGGAGTGCAGCTCCAGGGGTACTCCGTACCGGCTGACGAATTCCTTCACCAGGGTCTCTGAAATCGTCGCGGCTTCTTGGTTAGGGAGCGCATACGCTTCCGGCCATTTGGTAAAGTAGTCGCTGACGACTAATATGTAGCGGTTCCCTGCCTCGCTTAACGGGAATGGCCCAGCAACATCGATGGCCACTCTCTCCATGGGGCCGCCCACGTTGTAGGTTTTCAGTGGACCCCGTCGTCTTCGTCCTGGGCCCTTGCTGGCTGCGCAATCGTGGCACCTCGCGCAGTAGTTCTCCACGTCTGTTCGGCATCCGATCCAGTAGAATCGCTCTCTCAGCTTCTCCAGGGTCTTCTTTATCCCTAGGTGTCCACCAGATGATCCTCCATGAACTTCCTTCAGGACTTCCTCCGTCATAGCCTTTGGAACGACGACTTGTTCCCGAGATGTCTTCCCGTCGGTGCTCTCCCAGGTACGGCAGATGAGGCCATCCCTTACAATCAGCGAGTCCCACTGTGCCCAGTAGGACTTAAACTTCGGGCTGCAGTCACTCACAATGTTCCACCCGGGTCTGGGGACACAGGCCCTCTTCCATTCGGCTATCAGTCCTAGGTCATCATCTTCTGCTTGTGCCCGCGTGAAAGATTCGCGGCTCCAGTTCCCTTGAAGTTCCACAGTAGTCCGTCGGCACAGTATCCCGGTGTTCTTCTCCCTTCGGGCACAGAAGGTGCAGTCTTCGGGGCACGGCCTTCGTGACAGGGCGTCGGCGTGAGAATGCAGTTGGCCTTTCCTGTGCTGAATCTCAAAGTTGTACTGTTGAAGCCTCTCTAACCACCGCGCGAGTTGACCCTCGGGCTGCTTGAAGTTCAGGAGCCACCGCAGGGTTGCATGGTCGGTCCTGATGAGAAATTCTTGCCCGTACAGGTACTTGTGGAAGTGTTCAATGGTCTTCACGATGGCGAGCAGCTCCTTCCTGGTGACGCAGTACTTCCTTTCTGGCTTTGACAAGGCCTTGCTGAAGTAGGCCACTACTCTCTCCTCGCCGTCCACTACTTGCGACAGGATTCCCCCTATGCCAAAGTCGCTGGCATCGGTATCGACGATGAACCTTGTTCCAGGTCTGGGGTAGGCCAGAATAGGCGCGGTGCACAGAGACTGCTTGAGTTGTTCGAAGGCACTGTGGCATTCTGCTGTCCACGTGAAGAGTTGGTCCTTCTCAGTCAGTCGATGTAAAGGTTTGGCGATGTCGGCGAACCCTCTCACGAAGCGACGGTAATAAGTGCAGAGTCCCAGGAAGCTTCGTAGTTGGGACTTGTCCTTCGGAACTGGCCACTCCCTCACAGCTGCGGTCTTCTCTGGGTCGGTGCGCACCCCTTCCTCGGAGACGATATGCCCAAGGTACTGGACCCGCTTCTGGAAGAGCTGACACTTCTTGGGGCTCAACTTCAGCTGGGCAGCCCGTAGCTTCAACAAGATCTCCTTCAGGTTGCTGTAGTGCTCCTCGAAGCTCCTCCCCAGAACGATGACGTCGTCTAGGTAGACCAGGCAGGTCTTCCTGTGTAGTCCCCTCAGAATGGACTCCATCAGCCTTTCGAAGGTCGCAGGGGCGTTGCACAGACCGAATGGCATGACGGTGAACTGCCAGAGCCCGCTGCCCACAGAGAATTCCGTTTTCTCGCGGTCCTTAGGGTGGACTTCCACCTGCCAGTAGCCACTCTTCAAATCCAAGGTGGAGAACCACCTTGACCCTGATATGGTATCCAGCGTGTCGTCGATCCGGGGTAGAGGGTAGCTGTCCTTCTTCGTGGCGTCGTTCACCCGCCTGTAGTCCACGCAGAACCTGGTGGAACCGTCCTTCTTCTTCACAAGCACGACCGGAGAACTCCAAGGACTATGTGATGGCTCGATCACCCCTTGCTCCTTCATCTCTTCTACCATCCGGTCGACTTCGGCTTGCTTGGCTAGCGGGACACGTCGGAATGGGGCCCTAATCGGTGCGCTGTCCCCAACGTCGATCCTGTGCTGGACCAAGCTTGTCCTGCCGAAGTCTCAGCTCCCCACGGAGAAGACATCCTGGAATTCACGTAGCAGGTCCTGAAGTTGGCGTGATTGTTCCTCGTCTAAATGGTCCTAGGATCCTTGGTACAGCTTCTGTAGTTCTTCTGGCAGTGTGCGTCTTCTTCGGTTGTCCGTCTGCAGGTGTCCGTCTGTCGTATCTGTGATGCGGGCAATCCAGGTAACGGGCTCGCAGACTCCTAGGTTGGTGTCCCGGTGAACCGTAATGTCGTAGTCGTTCAGGTTGGACAGGCGGACGTACGGCCGGGACGTCGTGTTGATGAGTGTCTTGGCAACTAGCAATCCTTTTGTCTGGATGTCCTCATATTTTGGCTCGATGACAGCCGCCACTCCCTCAGCAGTTCCGTCGACAATTACGGCAGCGCTGACCTCCGTCCTGGTGGGAACGATGACGTCTTCTCTCAACCTTACTTGTCGTGCGGTGATAGACTCGTGCGCAGGTTGCAAAGCAAGTTCCTCACCTCCGAAATGCAGAGTGTTGGTACTCAGATCCAAGATGATGTTGTTCTGGTCCAGGAAGTCCAGTCCGATGATCACTTCATTTGATACGTCAGCCACAAGCACTGGATGCTTTATCGCCCGTCGACCAATGACGAACTCCAGTGATGCTTCGCTATGTACCGGTGAGGTCTCTCCGGTCGCGGTTATTAGCTGGAGGTTCCTTTGTGTGGGTTGCACTCTCCACTTCGGGATCACGGTGGGACTGACGATGCTCCTCGATGCTCCCGTGTCGATTAGCATGGGCCAGCTCCCTCCGTTGACGACTCCGTCGACCATCAGGCTGCTATTATCCCTCCGTAACTGCGTCACACGAACTTGGACTGCCGGGGCTTGACGACTGTCACAAGCCAACCTTTGCCCCCCAAGGCTGGCTGTTACTTGCTTTCCTGGGCCGCGCGGTTTCCCTACGACTGACTGTCCCGACGGAAACCCTTGGCGGCGGCGATCACCGCAGTCCTTGCTCAGGTGGCCTCTCTTACGTCAGGTCCTGCAGGTCGGTAGTCCTCATCCGGGACACCTCTCCGGATGTTCTTCGGCTACGTTTTTGTTGGTGGTACTGCGACTCTCAAAGAACCGGCCTAGCGCCTCCATCAGTTCATCGGCCAGGGGCTTGGTCTTGTTGGTTTTTGCTGGTTCGTCGACGTCCACTTGACGCACCCGCGCGTGCATTCTAGATGCCTGTTTTGCCGTCTCGAACTCAAGTGCGTGGCTCAGCGCATCTGCCAGGGTCTTATTGCGCGCGAGACGCAGCGCCTGTTGAGTGTCCGAGTCCCGTAGCCCTTCGGTGAAAGTCTGCGTCGCTATCTGCTCCAGAAAGTCGGCCGGCGCTGTTGGGTAGGCGAGCCTTACGAGGCGTGCGATGTCCATCTCGAACTCCTGCAGGGTTTCCGCGTTCTTCTGTACCCGGGTCCGGAGCTGCATCTGATAGGCCTGCCGAAGATGGCTATCTCCATATCGGGACTCCATATGGGCGATCAGGGAAGCGTAGTCCTGGGATCCAGTCGGGATGGCCTGAAGGACGTTAAGGGCGTCACCTCTCAGCGCTACGATGAGAGCTGTAGCCTTTACGGTGTTGTTCCAGTTATTTATGGAACAGGCCGCCTCGAACTGACGTAAGTAGGTGCTCCGCGGGACCTTTCCGTCGAAGGTTGGGGGCGTCACTCTGCTATGTCCCGTTCCTGAAATTCCCGGTGTAACGGTGGGCGGGCGTTGGCGCAGCTCGGCAACTTCCTCTCGTAGAGCGTTGAATTTCTCTTCCACCCCCTTCAGTGGGCGTTGGCGCAGCTCGGCAACTTCCTTTTGTAAGGCGTTGAATTTCTCCTCCACCCCCATCAGCGGGCGTTGGCACAGCTCGGCAACTTCCACTTGTAAGGCGTTGAATTTCCCCTCCACCCCCCATCAGCGGTCATTGGCGCAGCTCGGCAACTTCCACTTGCAAGGCGTTGAATTTCTCCTCCAACCCAATCAGCGGGCGTTGGCGCAGCTCGGCAACTTCCACTTGTAAGGCGTCGAACTTCTTTTCCACTGCCGTGACTTCCTCACGCAGACCCAGTTCTAATTTCTTCAGGTCCTGTGTCAACTTATTCTGACCGTCTTCCATCTTCTTCTGGCCGTCCTCTATCCTCTTCAGGTCCTCCGCTAGCTTATTTTGACCGTCTTCCATCTTCTTCTGGCCGTCTTCTATTTTGGCAGTTAGGTCCTCGGCTAACTTCTTCTGGCCGTCTTCTAGTTTGGCAGTTAGGTCCTCGGTAACTTCTTCTGGCCGTCTTCTAGTTTGGCAGTTAGGTCCTTGGTTAAATTCTTCAGGCCGTCCTCCATCTTGGTTTCCATGCCATTTAACTTTTCTATCAATGCTGCCAATTTCTCCTCCATTTTAGTTGTTTGTCTTGTAAAGGGCATGCACTCACAGGAAAATTAGAGAAAATGACCTGTTCGGGTTTTGAAACCAGGACCGTCAGGTGTTGTGCTTGAGTTCGTAATCCGGCTTCTGACACCAGTTATTACGTGCCAGCCCCTAGTGGCACCTTTGTTAACTGGATTACGGTGGGTATAAAGCACAATACCAATTACTGCTTAAAGAAATAATTAATTTTATTGCAACCAGAAAAATACACTACTCAACAGCAATTATTACCTTACTCCAGTTTCCTCACGTCGAGAATACTTTCCCCTTCACTTGTCAACAGACCACAGTTAATCCTCTTCGCTAATGAGGCCGGTCCCGAACGCTAGCTGGAAATAGCTGCACTAGGTCTGTCACGGTGCTATACACTGTTTCACAAGCACCACAATCACTTCCTCGCTGTCAAGAGAATCAGCTGCACTAGGGGTTTCGCAAGTCACCACACTTCTGTCGCTCAGGATAATCGCTCACACTAGCTCGTAAAACACAACAACAACCACTGCTTGACAGGTCGCACTTATATAGCAGGTCGGTGACTCAATAAATGCTTCTAGATCCATCCAGGGTTCACGGCTTCTCGAGGTTTCCATCGCTGGTCCAGTCACGAATATTCTGGACTATCCCTTTGTCCTAGTAGCCCTGTTGCATAAGGCGCACGCAATACAGGAGGCAGGCCACAGCCCAGCCCTGGGGCAGTTGTGACTCATGCGGCGAGCGATGACACAAAGTCACTGCCGTAACAATACAATCATCTTGCTCACTTGATAGTATTTACATGGAAATAATTAATGTTACTGGTTTGATATACAACTCACACTATAATATAAAGTCAAGGTTTCTTGAAGCATTGCCAAATCGGTTCATAACTTCATCGTCAGCGAGATGGCTGTATGTGAAGAGATGACAATACTAGACCGTTGAGTCTGTTTTCAGAAGTAGAATTTCCGCATGTTTTCAAACAACTCAAACTCCGTTCGGCAGTACCAGTAGCTACAGAGAGAGGCAAATTTGCCAAAAGTTTGATAAGGGTATAAAAGTCAGGGAAGTAACTTTTGTCACACGCTTCAAGAGCACTTGTTGCTTTTCTTGGTTCGTTCACAAGAGCGAAGGCACTGGAGAGTAATTAGAGGTTATGTTGTTACACATAACATCAGAGCAGACTGATTGTCACACTGTTTACATCGCTCTCCCTTCGCATTGCTTTGCAACGTTGCCATACGTCACTTAGTAACAATAGTACATGATTATATTGGTTTTTAATGTTCTAATTCATAAACAAATAATATATTGCACCCTTCAATAAAACATGGTTTTTCTCAAGATTCATGTACGGGGTCGTGTTCAGTCCAGACTGCGTTACACAGCAAAGTTCGCTTATAAACACATTCTCGAATGAATAGAAAGGTCCATGACAGAGGCTATACTAGAAATAAAAGGAAAAACAAGTAGAATAAAAGAAATTTAATGACTGAAAACTATGTGCATAATGATAATAATAAATAAAAGAATTCCTCCCTGACTTTTACCCCCTTAATAAATAATAATAGTAACACTGAGCGGTAGGAACTCGCTCGTCACAACAAAACAATGTCAATACAGCTTCACACTAAATAATTAATCATAACATAAACTTTGAGCAGTAAGAACTCAATCGTCAACATATGGATACAAGTCCATTTTTTCTGGTCAAGAAGTTATATAATGTGTGGTGTACTGCTCGTTAATAAGAAACTGAGTACTGATGCGAGTCCGTTTACAAATGAAACAGTCATGTTACTCACGGAGTTGCATCTTTTAAATCACACTACGGCTATGGGACCCACCCTTAATTAATACACTATAATTACTACTGACACATGCAAGATCTAATACTACAAAAAGATGAAGAATCTCCCTGAGATTCTATTGGTGCCAGAGCTCATAAATGAACAAAAAGAGCATGCCAGAAATAGGCCAAAACGCTCTCATCACGACAAGGGAACATAGCCTCGCGCACCCTAGGTTGACACGGGTCAATGAACGCGTAAAATAAACACACCAAAAATTGAACCAACAACAACAAAATACAAGCCTAACGGCTGAAAAAATATGTTTACATTTATATAAAACGCCAGACAAACAGGATTTTTGGAAGCTACCTTACAACTATGGACAGCGCCCATTTAATCAATCAATACTCATTATAACCGATCAGGTTTTGTGAATTTTAAACAACGTCTTAAATTGAAGTACAGGAACCAAGCCTGTTACTAATGACAAGTCGCGTTATCTGATTTTGAGCGTGCCCCTCTTGTATGAGTCATCGCTGTCTCAATTATCTCTATCAGTCGCTCAAGCCAGGTGCACGTTCCCCTCTGGATACGCAAACATATCTCACTCATCCCCTAGATGGCGAGAAAACACAAATATATACCACAAGTCCAGCCTCGCGAGGTCATGAACTGGGCTGACGTGGAGCAAGTCAGAATAATCACCATGCTATATTCTCGCTAGCACAACATAAAAATAACACAACGCACCAAAAGCTTGGACTGACTCTCATACATATACCACTGGGTCGGCTCAAAACAGATCAACAATATTGCGTCCATTGACACATTAAAAAAAATACACAACAAAAACTCGGGTGCAAAGTGCCATCCCGTTCAGCTCTGCTGAAAAGCAACTATCAAAATAATCCTGATCCGTCATAAAATTCTACTCACAAATAATCTATACCCTCCAAATTCTATTTTTAATCTCAAAATTAATTCAGTTCCATTTCTGTTATAAGGATTACCTCCGAATAATAATGCTTGACCGCGATTTTCGCGAGCGAAAGCGAGCACGAGCTGCGCGTTGCCCCGTAAAGTTGAACACAACACAAATCACAATATTTACAAATGACACCACGCTCGGCTTGTCCCATATTTAATGTGTCAGTAAAACAAGAACTAATAACTACATTACCAAACAAGCAAACAAATATCTACAAAATATGTCCCATAATACCATAGCTGATTTAATAAATAAATTCATTTGTACTCAATCCTGTAAAAACAGCGTCAAGGAAACGTCTGCAACCATCTCCTTTAGGATGTTTATCTCGTCATCGACATCTTCTGGCAAATGTCCTGCTGGTTCCAAGATCCAATCTCGTTCTTAAACGTCATCTCGTGCTGAATTAAATAAAGTTTTGTCAGATACACACACGATATAATTCCCTCTACATTCACCTATCAAGTACTAAATTCCTTGACAGTCTATGTGGTGAATTATTTCGATGAACTGGTCCTACTGATAGTGCTGGGACTACAAATAAATCACTGAAGTTACACTTATAACTTGACGAAACTGTTCCATGTTCAAAATAAAAATCAACGTCACGTCCTCAGACGCACAAATTAAAGAGTGTGAACGTTACGTCGTCAGACGCACAAAAATAAGTGAGTGAACGTAACGTTCTCAGACGCACGAAAATAAGTGAGTGAACGTTACGTCCTCAGACGCACGAAAATAAGTGAGTGAACGTTACGTCCTCAGACGCACAAAAATAAGTGAGTGAACGTAACGTTCTCAGACGCACGAAAATAAGTGAGTGAACGTCACGTCCTCAGACGCACAAATTAAAGAGTGTGAACGTTACGTCGTCAGACGCACAAAAATAAGTGAGTGAACGTTACGTTCTCAGACGCACGAAAATAAGTGAGTGAACGTAACGTCCTCAGACGCACGAAAATAAGTGTCGACGTTACGTCCTCAGACGCACAAAAATAAGTGTTCTCTAGAAGCATTTTGGATCCTTATAAATGAAACTGACTAGGGTAGGTGTGGAAGGGGATTTATGAATAAAATATTCCATAATAATTATCAGACTAGCATGCGATCGGTATCATTGAGTTCGTAGCAGTGTGGAGGTTACGATTATGCTGTAGCCGGCTCGAATCGATCGTGGAATTAATCTGTAGATAACTCTCGCGTTAATTTACCAGGATGCGTTATCAAGCCGAGTTGCCGATAAAACAAGGCGTCTTGATATTATTGGCCCAGACTCTTGTATGTCTTTGCGCGCTTTTACATGTATTTCTGCAGTAGGGAGTGGTTAACATGATGATTGACCAATTGCCTCGTAGCATTCGATTTTCTTCTTGGCGCCAACCTTCATAACAACAGGCCATAATGTGCGTGCCCAAGCCCTCTCCGCGCTAAAATTGCACCTGTCCTATGTGTCAAGAATATTATGCTTCTTCCTAAAATACCACAGGAGCTTAAACCATTGTGTCCTCTCGGCCACTGATTTCTCAATATTTCCCAACACCGTCTGGCTCTCATATCTGCTGTCTGCAGAAATGTATCAAAAGATGATGAATAATTATTAGAATCCTTTATACAGCCTGTGGATAAAGGTTTCAATATGTGACAAAAATTTCGGGGGGGGGGGCTGTTATGTGGGTCTCACAATCCCGAACCATGTACCACGATTAATGTGCATATTGATCTGTATAGTAACTCTGAAACGCAAAGAAAATTATTCCACTTGAGCATTAAAGACAAATCTGGAATCATCATCATCATCATTGGTTTGCTGTTCTAAGACTGGTCAGTTGCCATAAAAACATGTTCAGATCGTCCTGTCATTTGCCGCTTCCTTCATTGAATTATAATTCTATGCTTGGGTGTCGTTTAGCATTTGTTTAAGGAAGGTATTTCTAGGACTTCCTCGTGGATTTTCCCCCTCAATGAACCCTTCTGCCACAGTTCTCATTAAATTGGAGTGGCGCATTGTGTGACCCCACCATGCGAGACGACGTTTACGGATTGTGCGTAGGATTGTTCTCCGTTGTTTCACGGTGTCAAGAACCCTTGTGTTCGATATCCTGTCTCTCCGCGTCACATTCATCATCTCAAAGGCTTCAAGACAGTTCTTTTCATTTTTATTTAGTGTCCACATTTCACAGGCATACAACGCAACTGTCCATACAAAAGCATGTAGCATTCTCATTCGGAGGGAAAGCTTAAGCCGACTGGTACACAGTAATCTCCTCTTTTGCATAAAAGCTAGTTTTGCCTGAGCAATGCGGCATTTACCTTCAGTGGTGCACCTTCCGTCCTCTGTAATCTTTTGACCTAGGTAAGTGAGGGATTTGACTTGTTGTATGTCCGAGTTATTAATCTTTAATCGGGAATAACTCCTAAAATATCTAATGAGTGGTATGAAATACGTGTTTGAGATAACAAGAGTAGATAATGTAAATCAGCGCAGGTTGACACATTCCGACAATACAGGGTTATCGAAAAATAATGCCAACATATCAAAAAATTATAGCACCGAAACCATTAATGTTAAACGTGTAATTCCTTCACTGAACGCCAGCTGGTTAAAGTATGTTTTGTTTTGTAGGGGACGTGACCTTGCTATGCGCATCCTATGCGCACACTAGATGCGCAGTAGCCAAGGTCGGCCGCGCCAATGACTGCACCGCCCGTCAAACTGCACCTGATTACAAAGCTGTCATTCGATGGTTTAATCAGTTTAAGGAAACAGGGACTGACGAGAAAAAATCTAGGCCAGGCCGTCCACCAACATCAGCATTGAACGCACGCTTTCCCAATGGCTGGATTGGTACGTGCAATCATTTCAGGAGTAACTGTCAAGATAGCGGCAGAAATTCGCTCCCGCAGGTGCTCCAAATCCTGAATTTTTTCTGCATTCAAAATGTTTTAATGTACCCCCAGAAAAACAATCCGAAGGGGTGAGGTCAGGACTTCATTGGCGCCCCCGGCCGACCTTGGCTACTGCGCATCTAGTGTGCGCATAGCAAGGTCACGTCCCCTCCAAAACAAAACTTACTTTAACCGGCTGGCAATCAGTGAAAGAATTACACGTTTAACATAAAGGGTTTCGGTGCTATCATGTTTTGAAATGTTGGCATTATTTTTCCATGACCCTGTATTTACCACCACGTCCACTTTGGAGTGGGCGGTATTGAAACACGCCTGAGGCAACTTCCCCTGATAGGATTTCCCTAATTGCCCCACGAGGAGAGAACTCATTAGCGGAGCTCGGTTTCATCCGACATATTGTCACCACATTACGATAAGATAACAGAATAGAACTATTGACAGGGTCAACACTCTTGCAACACATTGCGAGTGAGGCTTTCAGCAACTCACGCGATGCGGAATGTATTGCGGTAATGTCAACATGGATCGTGAGATTTGTTATTTGATCAACGAAGGCAACGATGATCCAACATTCCAGTAAAATTTTGACTGACTGGGTTGGTTGGTTGGTTCCTTAGTTTAGGGACTGCGACAACGCGGTCATGTAGCCCCGTGTACTTTGGGTGAGTGTAGCATCTGTCTGATAACCGGTGTTAATTGTGATGGCTGTATTAGTGTGTGTTATCTGTTTTAATTCAAGTTTTTATTTATGTATCGTATGGCTTTTAAAGCCGGGAGTGTCCGAGGACACGATCGGCTCGCCAGGGGCTGTAGCTACTTCAAGCGAACACCCATAGTGTGAGCTACAAGTTCCGTTCAATTTCAAGTAGTTCCAACTTTCGCTACCAGATGTCAATGATACCTAGTGGTGAGCGTTGGAACGTTGATAGAGCGTTCCTACGAAATCTAACCTAGAAAATTAGCTTCACACAAATTTGGTCTGTGGAAGGATCTTTTGCATGCCATAAATGTATGACATGGGACCGCCGGCTTTACTTCCCCTCCGAAGGAAGGCATACTGAGGGATGTTTAACGCTGTTAAAAAGCCGACGACTTCGGCGGGGTTTGAACCCGCGATCTTGGGCATGCTACCAGCTACGCCACCGGAGCCGACTGAATGGCTGGGGAAGCAAGTGTGGATGTCAGATGGTACTACGAGGTGACATCAAACACCGCGTGACAAACGCAGCCGAGCTTAAAAAGCTCACTCCCGGCTAATCCCAAGGTGCAATGAAGATGAACTACTCATATTCTTCACTCTTTTTCCTCCTTTTTCCCCCCCATTTTTTATCATTTCCAATGATCTTGTCGACTTCATCGTTATGCTTTGGTCTACCGTTATGCGTTACGGTTACGGCGTGTATGACGTCATCATGTTGTTCAGTGCATATGCACCGAGTCTGAGTTTACTCCTGGGGTCTGGCGTTATGTGATACGGAGGCGGCGAGGGCGTGACGTCATGCAGCAGAGTGCATCTCCTGCTCTCGTTCCCCGCGCGGGAATCCTAAGTTAATGGGTAATGGAGTCTGTTGAAAGAGACCTCCTGAGCCTTTCTAACATTTGTAGCATGCGTCATTTGAAATGATATAAAGTCTAGTCTCTCAGACTGACTGTATCTTTTTTTTTATTTAGTCGATTTACCCTCTAGGTTGGTGGTTCCCACGGACTCAGCGAGGGAACTCACCACTACCGCCTCTATGGGCAGTGTCCTGGAGCTTGGAATATTTGGTCGGTGTGGATACAACTGGGGAGGTGTGAACAGCACTTCGCCCAGGCGGTCTCACCTGCAAAGCGAACAGGGTCCTCATGAGGGATGGGAGGGGAAGATTGGGATGGAGAGGCAAGGAAGAGGGAAGGAGACGGCCGTGGCCTTACAGGAGGTACCATCCCGGCATTTGCCCGAAGACGAAGTGGGAAATCACGGAAAACCACTTCGAGGATGACAGAGGGGGGAATCGAATCCCCCTCTACTCATTTCGGCCACCCGAGGCTGAGTAGAACCCGTTCCAGTCCTCATACCACATTTCACATTTCGTGGCAGAGCCGGGAATCAAACACAGGACCTCCGGAGCGGCATCTAACCATGCTGACCGCTACGCTACGGAGTTAGCCATTTTTCATTTATGAAAATATAGGCTTATGAGATCACCTTTTGTCCGTGTGTGTGTATGTGTGTATGTGTGTGTGCACCCCTAGCAACTTCTAAACGGCTGGAGCGATCTCAATGAATCTCAGTAAATTGATAGTACTATTTCGGCCGACCTCGACCGTGCCCTCGCAATTGTATTATGTCTCACCAATCCAACATGGCGGCTGTGCGAAATATTTCACCGGCATGCTATCTCTCCGAAACTATTACTCATATCACCCTGAAATTTTGTTCGGTAATAAAGGGTGCTATTGGACCTTCAATAACCTGTTAACTATAAAACGAACATAGCGACCAAGCAAATTTGGAACATTAAATAGCCGTTTCTCGCGATTCAACCATCCGAACGCAGTGAAAATTGGTATAGAGAATCACTATACAAATTGCAATGCAGTGACATCTAATTTAGTTCAATTGTTTATATAACCTCAAGATGGTGCTGTGCGAAATTTTAATATTAAGATATTATTAGTTGTTTTCTAATCATGTGATCGAAATCAACGTTTGAATAATGAAAGTACACAATAATCCTCGTTTAATAGTACATAACTCTATGGCCTACAATTTTTATATTAAAATCCAACATGGCGATCATCCGAAATATTTAGACGGTTCTCAATATCTATGACAGCATCATCTTCATTTCCCCTTTTCCAGCTGACACTGGGTAGGGGCAAATATCGTTCCTCTCCACTATGTTCTGTCGTTCCACCATTCCTCTTCCGACACGGTGTTCCAATCCTGGTTCCGTTTTCTAATGTTATACTTCACCGAGTCCATCCAACGCATTCTTGGTCTTCCTTGTCCTCTCTTCCCCGTCATCCGTCGTTCCAGTGCTCGTCTTGGTAGCCTTACTTCATTCATCCGTTTGACATGTCCAAACCATCTCAATCTGTTTTGCTCCAGTTTGTCATTTAGTTTCTGTACTCCCAGTTCTTTCCGTATATCTTCATTTCTCACTCTTTTTCTCTTCGTTTTCTGGACCATACTTCTCAGGAATCTCATCTCAGCTGCCTGTGCTCTGCTCTCATCCCTCTTAGTCATTGTCCAAGTTTCTGCTGCATATGTCATTATAGGAACATAATATGCTTTGTACATAACTTCTTTAGCCTTATTTGGTATATCCTTGTTCCATACTAGACCCCGTACCTGTTGGTAGAAAGCACTCCCGAGTTGTATTCTTCTGATAATTTCCAAATCTAGTCTTCCATCTTCAGTCAGTTCACTTCCCACGTATTTGAAGTGTTTCACCTCTTCCAATTCCTTACCTTCGACTTTGATTACTCCTTTTCCTTCTTTCTTACCTCTTCTCATCACCATTGTTTTACTCTTCTCCACATTTATCTTCAATGCCCATTGCTCAATCTTTTCATTTATTACGTCTAACTGTTCTTGCACCTCCATCTCATCCTCGCCCCAGATCACAACGTCGTCTGCAAGCAACATTACCTTCATCTTTGCCCTACTATATTCTTTCATTGCTGCCTTCATGATGTCATCCATCACCATTAAGAACAATAATGGTGACAACACACCTCCTTGCTTTAGTCTAGTGTCAATTTTAAACCATTCCGATGTCCCGACTCTAGTCTTCACACTACTGTAGCAATCCATGCACATTCCTTTTATCATGTCTCTCAGTTCCTTGCTTATGCCCCTCTTTGTTAAGCTTTCCCAAACTTTTGTTCTAGGGTTACAGCAATCAAACTGATAGGGGCAATTAACATAAGTAGGATATATGAAAATAGGCTGTATAGTTCTTCACGGAACTACTTGTTTAAAATTAATTTAAAATACTTCATATACTTAAATAATTACAGTGTTCTACTGGTGTGTAACATTTAATTTGTGCCGGCCCTGTGGTGTTGGAGTAGCGCTCCTACTTCTCGCCCGGAGGCCTGGGGTTCGATTCCCGGCTCCATCAGGGATTTTAGAAACTGACCTGAGGGCTGTAACGGTGTGCACTCAGCCTCGTGAGGAAAATTGAGTAGCTGTCTGACAGTGAAGCAGCGTCCCAGTCACGAAAATCAAGATTTACGGCCGAGGGGACCCGATGCGCTGAACACGCGTCACCCCAATATCTGCAGGCCAAATGGCTGGGCAGCAGTTGCTTGGTAGGCCTAGGACCTTCATGGGCTGTAGTGTCATGGGTTATTATTATTATTCATTAAAATTTATTTTAGGACCATCTCCTAATATTTAATGTATCTGAAAACTCTGTGTCTGTAGTTTTTTTTTGTGTTCGTTTTCATTATTTTTTATTTATTTTTATTATTTTTAAGCGTAGGCTATGTCCGAGGACACGTTCGGCTCGCCAGAGTTTGTAGCTGCTTCTATGCCGACACCCATGCGCTGAACTACAAGCTTTGTCAATCATCGGACCACTTGGGGCAGCTGATAACAACACAGGATCTGCAGTAACTCGCCTCCAGGCTTCCATTACGATTTTTCACTCGTCTAAAACAAACGTCCGGCCTATATCGTCGCGTGTGGAGTGTTGTCTGGGGAGGAAAGTTTGAGTGTAAGGACGAGGAGTTGGAAGGTAGCGGCTGTGGCCTATAGTTAGGGACCAACCCCGGCATTTTCCTAGAAGGAATATGGGAAATCACAGAAGGCCATCTTCAAGGTTGCCGGCGGGCGGATTCGAACCTCCTCGACTCCCGGATGTGAGCGACTGCCTGCAGCCGCACCGTAACGACCACGGCTAACTCACCCGGTGTGTCTGTAGGGTATCATGCCACTAGCGACCCAAGCACTGATGTATCGATGGAATCTGGGAATTTCTAACACATCTGTCTCTGATAAAATTCCGCTTAGGTTAGGCGCCGTGAAAATAGAAGAGCTTATTTCCAAAGTGACGTAAATCCAAAATTGACGGTTTTTCAGTTGTTTTTCTTTCTTTCATAAGCAAGTTTATAGTTTCTCTCAACGTATAGCAAAGGTTTTAAGTCGCAATACATCGTACAACCCATATTAACGGAAATCTAAAAACTGAGTTTATTTGCAAAGTGATATAACTCCAACGGGCATTTATTTTCAATGTGTCATATCTCCATGTTGACCAATCCGTTGACTGTCTGGATATCACGTGATATCACGTGATAAATCAAGCCCATGGCAAACTTTGAAGAACATGTAGAGCATCAGATTGTATTTGTTGTGTTTAAACCATTTAAATGTTCATAAGTGCCACTCAAAGCGTATGCCAATATACGATTTATTTCGAAAACGTTCTAACTCCAACTTACGGGAGACGATTACCACCATGTCCATTGATAGCAGATAAAAAAAAAACTGGATGTGCATAAAAGTAATGAAGGAAATTGCATTATATTCATAATCAATACCTGAATTTACTTATACGAAGAAACGAAAACGTGATTTCTGAAGTTTTGCATTTCATGGATTTACATCACTTTGGAAATAAAATCTTCAATATTCTTCTCTCGAACAATGGGTTGCACGGGGCACTGTAAGTTACTAGCAGGGTCGCTACAGCCACGATTTGTACTAGGTCGCATCCAACACGGTCGCACTCGGCAAGTAATCGCCTGTAGTTAGTAGGGCTTACTTAATCGCCTCCTCTTCTACTTTGTGGTGTTGAGGTTTTCCCAAAGGAACGCCATCAGGTCCTATCCTGTGATAGCACCATAGTTTGTCGCAGGTTACTGCCGCGGGCTTTGTTTGCCTCCTCAATGTTATCTCGCCACTTGGACAAGAGGCCTGTTTCGGGATCTCTTGCTGCCTACCCGCGCCTCCCACACCTGCCATAGCATCCTGGAGTTGCCAAAAACCATCATAGTTGCACAAGTTCGATTGTAGTCCTCAGAGGCTGAATCTGGAAGTTCTGCCTGTTGGTCGCATTTCGTACCCGGTCTCGTCTCGTCTTCTTCTCGATCTTCCGCAAGTATTACTCATTTAAGATCTGATTGCCGCTGAGCGTTGCTGCGCTAGTGTATTTTGTTTATTGTAGCAGCTCCTAGAAGATCGTAATCCTGGTACTTTTCCTCTAGCTCGCCGCTGCTGTTCGTCAGTGGTGTGTGTTTCTTGTATGACAACCAGATCAACTTCATGAGAAAGTAACAGTTTAGACAAGGCTTCACTTTTAGCACGACTAATACAGTGCGTCCGGGAATGCTCTCCGCAGTGCCAACATGCGTCTGCGAGAGCTAGCTACAGCTGTTACGTTGGTAGCACGGCTGCCGCTTACATCATAACAAATAAACAGTAAACGTTGTACTCACCACAGCCATTCATAACAGATGCTGGAACCATTCACAGTACATCACTCTTTTTCCGTAATCAGTTTGTTTTAATTCATGAACCACGGTAACTTTATAAGGGAACAACTGAAGCTTGTCTCTTACAGCTTTATGTGCTGTCGGCTTAGAGATTCCTGTTTGTTGAGCTAATTTTCGTGTTGATTTACTTGGACTACGCAGCATTATATCGGAGATTTCATCAAGTTTTTCGTCCGATAAAAGCGTAGGCCTGCCTGTTCCCGGTACATCGTGAACTGAGCTAGTCACACGAAATTTACTTATCAAATCCCGAACGGTATCATAATTAAGACACTTTGAATTAGGAAACCACGCCTGAAATCTTAATTTTACATTTTCTGTAAACCGATCGCCTTCGCGAAAAAGGTATTCCACCAAAAATACTCTCTCTTCAGGAGTAAACACTACCGTCTGTATGCTGTTGCACTCTTCCAATCATCTATCTGAACGCTCGCTGACTGTAATACACACTGAAGACAAACAGGCTCGCTCGCTTATCGCAATACACACTGACAGCCCTCAAGGGGGAGTCCCGCTTTCAAGGACACAGTGCAGCCTACTAAACTCATGACTCAACCACACACAGCTGCACGTACCTACTGCGGGGAACATTGTCAGGCGCCCTGTACCTTCAATGTTTAGTTGACAGACACGTAGGACAGATCCCAAGTTCCTAGTGGCAGCTTGGCCCTTAGAAGTGCCCTTTGAAAAATCATTCGTTATCGAAATAATTCCCTTTGCACCACCCAGGGGTCACGTGTAGGGTACTTTCAGGTTAAACCTACGGAAGTGAGCAACGTTGGACCCCTGTCACCTCCAGAAAACCATCAACACGAGATGCCATGAACTTGAGGAACAGCAACTACCAAACTTTCGTTGAGTGGCAGAAGAGACTCAACAACAAATGTTGTCCAAGAATGCCTCCTGTGAAGAAGACTCCGCCATCTGGTTTCAACCTCCCTCGTAGACTATGGTCCACATTGAACAGGATACGAACCAACCATGGGAACTGTGCAGCCTTCCACTACAAGTGGAACAGAATTTCAACGCCTGAGTGTGACTGTGGTGCTGCAGAACAGACGATCCAGCACATCATGACCGAGTGCAGCAAAAGAAAGTACAGTGGCAGTGCTAGTGACTTTGCTCTCGTGACTCTAGAGACTATTCAGAATTTGGACATACGTGTATAAATTCCTATTGTATCTCTAGCCATAAGCTAAATAATTTGTAGCAGCTGTCTCGCGGTGTGAAGCGGGGAACACAGCGATGACAGAGTGCATTCTGCACATAAGTCAAGCAGCATTGCGCGTCACAGGAGCTCATGTCACCACGGATATGCTACTGGAGCTGAGTCATATCCTACTCGCGCAACTGTACCTGTCAACGAAGTAGGCTGTCGTGTGTCACAAGTAAACAAAGATCGCCGGCAATCAATTCACGAAAGGGTAATACCCAGAGTTTGTGGTTTTTAGCATTTGCGATAAATGCGAAATATGTTGAAACTTTGTCAGTGTATGTGCCTTCATCTTATATGACCTCTATGAGTGATTTTTAGCGATTTCGAATTAGCGATAAAATGCAAAATTGGCCCAAAATGCGACATTTTACAATTTATGGGAAATAGAAGCGAAATTCTCGGTTTTATGCAAAATAAGCATATATATTTTTAAAAACGATGCGTTTTTTTTCTAAAAATAAGATAAATAACAACATACATTTAAGGGGAAAGAATTATTACGGCGCCTTAAAACTGCAATGTGTGGAATATCTTTCTACGGCCAAAGAGCAGTGCAAAGAACAACCAATCAAACAGCTTTCAACAAGAGAGCAAATAAATATCGAAGAAGAACAAGAAGAAGAAGAAGAAGAAGAAGAAGAAACAGCTTTCAAGCACGCGTTCATTCACTTTGTGTTGACCGTTGATAATAGTCGGCTGTTTTAAATTATGGTGGTGATTTATTGACTGGTAGCCATGGGTAGAAGCGAAGTGACGATCAAACAGCGTGCCGAGAGTTCCAAATCAGAACATTTTTATGTAAGCGATACAGATATATTGATGTGCCGACTTTGTAATTAAAGACTTGAGTGGAAGAAGAAAGATGTTTTAAATAAACACTGCAAGAGCAAAAACCATGTGCTACAAAAGGAGCGATTTTGTTCCCAACCAGCGTGTGAACCAAGGAGGATATATGGGTAGAGCTGCAACTTAATGCAAAATTTTGACCCCAACCTATTGCTCGACGCAAATAGTTCCAACTGACAATATGAGATGGCGCGACGATGCACTCTCGAGCGCGATCCGTCCCCGACCTGGCCTACTCGCTCCTCTCCCCTCTGGCCCGTGCCTACCGCTCCCTTTCCCCTACTCTATCCCCCCACCTCTACTTTATATTCCTTTCTTTCTTTCTTTCATGTTTTAGTAATTGGTATAATAATAGGCGATTTCTTCCCCCTGTGATATCAGGTAGAGAAGAAAGCATAGGCTCTATCAGAATAGTTGTGGATGTTTCCACAAAGCACATAGCATGACATAGGCCTACCCCACAGATATGTACAAATAGAAAGAGTAGGCTACTATACTACAATATTAAAAATGGATTGTAAGACAAAATTACTTATCACACACCAGTATTAATTTAATTGTCCGTGCTGTACTTCCTATCAATCGAATTAAGAAATATCACGTTTGAATTACGGGAAGCGTTGGAACAACAGCTCTTATTTTGATTTATATCGATAGTATCTGATATCGTTTTCGAGCGCAGTGTATCGACTAAAATCGATGTGTGGTTCAATATAATTCAATTTCTTCGTATAATATTGTACGAAACCGATTGTATTCCTTTCTAAGCACTGCAATATGTATTTACTATTGATATACATTCAATTATTAATTAAATATACAACATTAACAAGAATACTCACCAATTTCCCGATTTGTCTGCCCTCTATAGAAGTACAACTCAACTACATCGTCGTATGCGATGACAGCTAGCGTTTTTAACGTTGTCAGCAGGTACTACTACAAGGCAAGCTAGCGTTGGCACCAAAACACCCTATAAAGTTTCACCCGGTCGGGTGTGAACAGCGTGGCGTCAAGCGGCAAGCCACAATAGCAGAAATGGATAGAAAGGCAAAAAAAAAAAAAAAAAAAAAAAAAGCAAAAAGCGAGAAACAAAGATTCATGTATGATTTCACTCCGAACTGTTGTGTATGCAACTACACAGTTTCTTATCTTATACCGCGCTGAAGAAGATCTCAACATGACCGGTACGGTTTCAATGTAGGCTACTAAATATTGACTTAAGGTAATAAACAGAGTGTCATTATCTATGTGCGCCCCGATAAACACGGCAAGCTAAGCAGGCTGTGACTGGCGCAGATCGCGGACGCCCATGTCCAATAATGTGTACTTACAGTGCTCAAAGGCGATCTGAAAATGTCCTCACTCTCTTCTAACACACACCTGACATCTTCTGATGAAAGAATATTTGTCAACTTTTTTTTTATTTTACAGAGCCTGTTACCTTGCGATCCTCCTAATTGTACTGCCACTAGGCACAGGTCTTCCTGGAAACTTGATTCAAAATTTTCATCTAATTTCAGAACAAGATTTTCTGCTTTTCATATACGAATTATGTATATACACACGTTCGCGCAATGTGAATTGGTGTCTAGGTATGACCAACAATCACAGTAATCACAATACTCACTAAACGTGAAACACTAACGTCTAAGCTTTGCAGATACACGTCTATATGAATGACAAAACACGTGTGAACTAACGATATGAGTCAGCGGATCGCACCACCGCCGACTAGACCGCGTACGCGTGCGCACATAGATAATTACCCTGTAGTTTATCATAATTAATACGTCAACCAGGAATCGGGCTGTCATGCTCATTTTTATGTCATTCTATAACAATTAACTAATAAATGTAATTTTTTCCAGAGTGTATTTTTATATTTATATCTTGTACCCCGTCCATTGATTGCGCATAATAATGTTGACCGACTGAAGAGCAACTAATGACAATTTTGTACAGACGACATTGAAAGAATGGCTTCAAATCTCTACATAATGTATGGTGTTATGTTCTAGCTGGCAACAGGCTGTACCACTGGTTCAGCTACGACCTGGTGAACCGAGGCGGAGAGAAGTTTATGACCATGACAGGGGAAGACCTCAAGGTCAACACCACGAGGGCGCACTTCCACCTGACCAACCTCTTCAATGGTGACAAGCTACTTGGTAAGAAATCAGGCGCAGCTTCCATGGTAGGCAAAGCCTTAAAAAAAAACATCAACTACCGGTATGCTCTGTATAATAATGAAATATCTTATTATATAATACGCTAAGGTGTATGTTTCACAATACTCAAGCTCCTAAACCAGAGGGAGTTTGAAGGTGTGGTTTGTACCAAAATCTTCCAAATCGTCTCAATAGTATACGAAGAATTTTTCATTTCTTAAAAAGTCAAAGGAAATATATTTATTTGTTTATAAAGTGCTTTTAATCAAATAAACAAGACGGTAGCCCCTGGAAGAACAGTTTCGCGTACAGAGCCGGGCAGGTAGTCTGTTCACATAGGGCGCACACAACCCATAATGCGAGAGTTCTCGCCCGGGTCCGCTAGTATTTCATTAATATACGCTGCCGGAAAAAATAGGCCACCCTTTTAGAGGTTACCAATTCACTCAGTTCAGAGATACCAGATATCAACCCATGCTGAAACACCCATATTAGTACGAGGTGTAGCCTCCACGGGCGGCAATGCAGGCACCAACTCTTGCATCTAGTCGATCATACAGATGGCGAATACTGTCTTGGGATACATTATTCCACGCCTGCTCGACCTGTTCACACAGTTCTGTAAGAGCTGTGGGTGGACGAGTCGCACGAGTCACTTGTCGGCCCATCATGTCCCTAACGCCGACAAGTTCGGCGATCGTGCTGGCCAGGGAAGTTGCTGCACGTCTTGCAGTGCACGGTGAGTTGCACGGGCAGTGTGTGGGCGAGCATTGTCCATTTGGAACAACACATCCCTCTCCTGTTGCAAGAACGGCAAAAGAACGGGTCTAACAACATCTTGCACGTATCGAGCACTGGTTAGCGTTCCCTCCACAAACACGAAAGGTGAACGAGAGTTGTAGCTTATCGCACCTCACACCATAAGGCCTGGGGTGGGGCCGGTGTGTCTTGGACGAATGCACTCTACGAGACAGCGCTCACGAGGTCTACGTCGAACGCGCGACGACCATCACTTGCGTGCAAGCAGAATCTGCTTTCAGCGCTGAAGAACACGGCGCCATCTTCCGAGTGATCCTCTGACGGCACCAGTCGAGCCGTGCACGTTGATGCTGTGGTGTGAATGGAAGACGGGCTAGAGGTGTGCGTGCCCGTAGTCCCACTGCTAGTAACCGGTTCGCAACAGTTCGTGTTGATACCTCTGTCACCCTCGTATCTGTGCTGTGGTAGCTATACGATCTGCCACTGTTGCCTTTACAATACGACGATCCTGGCAGACGTCTGTGCTGCGTGGGGCGTCCAGAACCTCGTCTACGGGTGTGAGAATGTTCACGTGACCACATCGTTGCACAACGGACACAGCACGTCCAACTTGTGTAGCAATTCTCCGAAAGGACCATCCCGCCACTCGGAAGGCCACAATTTGACCCCTTTCAATCTCGCTCAGTTGGCTGTAGGAAGCACGAGTGCGTCTCCGTGGCATTGTGCCTGCTTGCGTCACTCGTTGCACCACAATGAGCCGTATGGCTTTGAGCTTTCCTTATTAAATTGTAGACACAGAAGGCGCTCTGGTAGCTATGTCACCACGCTATCTACTGGAGGGGGACGTTGAAACACTTATCAGTACATCAACTATCCCCCTGGTGGCATCAGCCGTCATCGGATCAAAATCGACTTCGTCTTTTCAGGTGACCTATTTTTTTTCCGGCAGCATATTTATAACGAGAAACTATTAAACAAAGGCATGTCTTGCCAGTATCTCTTGAGCCCATGACTCAGTGCCTTCTACGAATGTTCTGAAAGAGGTCCCGTCCGTTTTGTAGGTTTTGCCCCTACCTTAAAACCCCGGTAGTTTTTGATAATATGTCTAAATTAATTCCTGTTATGAATTTTGTCCTACGGAATACCAATTCCTCTAGTATCTGTATTATAATCTTGGAACCATCCCCGTTTTTAAGCCTTTTGTTTCACGAAATTCCAAATGTTCTTTGTCAGTCGATCATTAGTCATTCTAACGATGTGCCTATTGAACTATTCATTCATTCAATTTTACTAATCGGCCAACTAGGGACCACGATAAGCCTTATTTTACATTTTGGCACTTGTTCATTTTTCCCTTGATCCACATTGTCTTCATAAGCTCACTGTGTTTAGCACGACGTTCTTCTATCCATTTCGCACCAGTTGTCCGTTTTTCGTCCCGAAAAGTCGCAAACGTCTTGATGGCTGCTCTATAAAGATTTCGGTCTTGTGCATTTTCTGCTCGTATCCCCATTTCTTTAAGATCTTTCTGGACGTTAACGTACCATGGCATTGTCGTTTTTGGTTTTGCGTCAAAGATACTGATGATACGTTTCGTCCATCGGGAGTCGATCAACCGTCGTATGTAACCGTAGAAGAAAAACTCTGCGATTTCTGTTCTTCTCTATCTGAGAGTATATTTCTTGCCCGGATTTTCTGATGTGGATGCCATTTTTGCTGTCCGGGCCAAGTATGATGTGTAGGATCTTTCTTTCTTTCTTTCTTTCTTTCTTTCTTTCTTTCTTTCTTTCTTTCTTTCTTTTCTCTCTAAATTAGCGAGCAAACATTTCTCGGATAGGATAAGGCATTCAGAAGCATATAGCGGTACTGGTTTGATGACAGTGTTGTAGTGACGAATATTTGTGTTAAGAGAAAAGCACTTTTTGTTATATATGTTGCAGATGGTTTGGAAAGCGACTTCCATTTTCTTGATTCTTGCTTCTAGGCTTCCTTGTCAAGGCCATTTTGCTGGATCCATTCCCCAAGATATATAAATTTATTAACACGGTTTATCGTTCCATATTTGCTGTTTAGTTGTTAGTTATTAATCCCTGGGAAATACCTCCAGGGTTTCACTTATCTAGGCGTCACTGGTGCTTCTTGAACCATATTAGAATGGGCCAGGTATTGTTTAGGATTGTTTTATCTTTCGAGAGGGTGAAGGACTTTGGTCACTACTCTTTGTTTTTCTTTTTATTCCAAGCGGGCTTTGTATATTACTCTGTGGTCTATTATGAAGGACATGGCTGGTCATTGTCTGCTTTGATTTATTGCAAATAAAATAAGTACGGTATTATAAAAGAACCTATAGGCCGGTTAGGCTTTCAATGTTACAATTTCGTAACATTGTGGCGAACCTTGTCAGGACAAAAGAGAAAATGGATTCCTTTATGAAGAAAAGAAGTATTATTCGGAGTTCATTTACGCGAATATACAACAACGTGGACAATGATATAACGATGAATGCTGATGAGATGCTTGTGGAGGCAAACCTGGCGGTGTTCAAGAACAAAGCCAGAGATCTAGCAAAACTGGATGAAGAAATTATAGATCTTATGTTAACAGAAGACTATGCAACTGCAGATCTGGAAAAGGACATGACTTCTGCAGACGAATATGCAAGTAAGGCCAAACTATTGGAAGTAAAATATGAAAACTACATGAAAAGTAAGATAGCTGACATGTTAAATGCTTCATTTGACCTGACTCCTTCAAATGAAGCCCATGCAAAACGCAAGTTTAAATTACCCTTGTTAGAATTTAAGAAGTTTGGAGGGGATGTAAGGGAATGGTTGGCGTTCTGGGGACAGTTCCGAAAAATACATGAAGATCCTGATATAGCCCATGAAGATAAGTTTCAGTACTTATTACAATCAACATTACCTAACTCTCGCACCCGCGAGATAGTTGAAAGTTTCCCACCAATTAGTGAAAACTATCAAAAGGCTCTCGATAGTTTGAAGTCTAGATTCGGGCGTGATGAATTACTTGTTGAAGTATATGTTAGGGAGCTTCTGAAACTAACCCTTAATGTAACCACCAGTAGCGATAAACCTGATCTTTCGTCCAGGTATGATCGCATAGAAAAACAACTTCGTGCTTTAGAGACGCTAGGAGTGACATCAGAGAAGTATGCTGCAATGCTTTTTCCACTTGTGGAATCGTGCCTGTCAGAGGATTTGTTACGTGCTTGGCAGAGGAGTTCATTCACCTCGGGGGAGTCAGCACAAAATTCAAAGCTGGGTAACTCGACGTCGAAGTGTAAATGAGGGAGTTTCAATGAAGTGATTAAAAGACAGCGGAATGGAACTGTACGCACACTTAACAAGGGCAACATGTAGACATACTCCATTTTTGAAGCAGGAAGTGGAAAGTGAGGAAAGGATATCTATGGCTATAGAAGGATTTCATTTAGATTCAAAAGGCAAGAATTTTAGTGAAAGTAAGTTACCAACTGCGGCCTGTGTAATTAATGTTAAATCTTCCAAACACGTATGTATCTTCTGTGATGGAACTCATAACAGCATGGACTGTTACAAAGCTCGTAAGTTTAGTTTGGAGGAGAAGAGGAAAGTTGTCAGAGATAAAAGATGCTGTTTCGGCTGCTTGAAACCCTACCATACTAGTAAGAAATGTAAAACTTTTTAAAAATACATTGTTTGTGAGGGTAGACACGTACCTCTCATGTGTAATAAAGCCAGTGTGTCTGTCAAATCTGATAAAATTGATATTCCTTCAGTCGAGAACAATTTGTCAAATGTGAATTGTGGACAAGTTCTTTTGAAAACTTTGACTGCTGTAATTAAGGGTGTTGCTGAAAAACCAATACGAGTTCTGTTCGATGACGGTTCTCAGAGATCCTATGTTAGGAGTGACTTATCCAAACAGATGGAATACCAGTCTATAGGCAGTGGTAGTGTGGTACATGCACTCTTTGGTGGTTCCCATTCTAAGCCATATGAACACCAGTGTTACAAAATAAGGTTAGGTAGTATGGATGGGAAATATGTATGCAACTTTGATGTTTTGGATCAGGACGTTATTTGTTCAAATGTGCCCACTGCTCGAGAAGGTCCATGGTTGAGCGAACTGGAAGACGAAGGAATACATCTTACTAGTGATAATGGGGATCCTATCGATGTGTTAATTGGAGCAGATGTTTGTGGTAAGCTGTTGACTGGTAAGAAGAAGAATCTTAATTGTGGTCGTGTGGCTATCGAAACACACTTGGGATGGACAATAATGAGGAAGAACAAAAATGATAACTCAGGGAACATTAACCGTTCAATGATGGTCTTGTCAATGTTGTCCACTGAGGAGTCGTTAACTACCTTGTGGGACTTAGATGTATTAGGAATTGAGGATCCAATAATGAGAACCAGGAAGGCTGAGATGAAACGCCTAACCAAATACCATTTTGAGAAAACTGTTTGTGTAAATGAAGATGGAAGGTATGAGGTTCAGTTGCCCTGGTTAGAAGATCACCCACCCCTTCCGGGGAATTTCAACTTGGCAATGCGCAGATTGGACTGTACAGTGAAGAAGATGGCGGACAGTAATTCTTTTGAGCGTTATGATGCTGTGTTGACTGAATGGTTAAGGGATGATGTTATAGAAGATATACCAAGAGAAGAGTGGGACAATGGACATTATCTTCCTCATATGCCTGTTTTTAAAGAAAATAGTACAACCCCCATTCGGCCAGTCTTCGATGCTTCAGCAAGAGAGCAAGGGTGCCCATCTCTAAACCAATGCATTGACAAAGGCATTAACTTGATCGAGTTAATTCCACCACTTTTGCTTCGCTTCCGACTTCATGAGATAGGAGTGATAGCAGATATAATAAAGGCTTTCTTGCAGATCAGTCTTGCTAGAGAGGACAGAGACTTTCTAATATTTTTGTGGTTTGACAAGTCTGGTAACTTGAGAATATTTCGAAACACCCGAGTAGTTTTCGGTGTGACTTGCAGTCCCTTTCTGTTGTGTGCTGTTATAGAACACCATCTAAAGATCTGTTCGATGCCCAGAAAAGATGGAAGTTCTCCCTATTCCTCAAATACTATTACTACACTGCTGAAGTCTTTCTATGTGGATAATTGTGTAGCAAGTGTTCGTGATGAAAAGGAGCTAGATTGCTTCATAAAGGAATCCACTGATTTGATTTGATTTGATTTGAATTAAGAGGGTGGGAGTTTACCAATCCTGAACTTCCATTGAAAGGCAATAAGCCTACTGCAGTTTTAGGTCTTCTTTGGGACAAGAAGGAAGATGTCTTGTTTGTGAACACTGATTTCTGGAAACGTGAAGACATGAACAGGATCACTAGAAGATCAGTATTATCTTTAGCACAGGTTATTTGATCCCACTGGTTTTTAATGTCCAGTGACACTCTTCCCCAAGATTCTCCTCCAAAAGTCTTGGATAACAAAAAAAAAGGTGGAGTGACGATTGTACAGAGCAGTCCCAGTCCATCTTCTCCTGAAGATGGCAGCAATCTCAAGATCATCCTAAGTCCAAAGCAGATTAATATGACTCCTCTGCAAGTTGAACTACTGGTGAAAGAAGTTGCTGAACTGAATAATTCACTGTGTGAATCCAAACCTAAAAACTTATATCTCTCTGGTATTGTGGAGGAACAGAAACATAAAATAGATAGTCTGGAACATGGGAAGCAAGAATTGGAGGCGGTTGGGAGCAAA
This sequence comes from Meconema thalassinum, assembly GCA_946902985.2. NCBI lineage: Eukaryota > Metazoa > Arthropoda > Insecta > Orthoptera > Tettigoniidae > Meconema > Meconema thalassinum. The sequence continues at coordinate 104,722,216 of OX336398.1, forward strand.
ATAAGTCCTGGCACAAAGTTAGATGCTCAAATCCAGGCTGGCAGTAGCTCCAAGAGCAATGCAGCAGTAGAAGGGACCGAGGCAGACCTAACATTCAAGTTGGAGGAAGCAGAGAAGGTCATCCGACGGTTACGGCGAGATAACGACGAACATCGAAGAGAGGTGAGCAAGAAAGGCCCAGAACTGGCGGCAATTGGCCGTTCTGAAGGCCTGATGGTGACGCCAACATCTGATCCCTTGCTACGCATAGCGCAGCTTGAACAGAACATCAGGTTCTTACAAGAACAACATCAAATTATGTTGGCTAGCTTACATCAGGAGGTTGAGCAGCTCAGGCAAAGGAACAGAGATCTGCAGTTTCAGCTTGTATTCACAAAAGGTGGAGTACACGATTGTGATACTGCTTATGCCTCTGATTTAGGAAAAGGACTACGGTATCAACAACAATTAATCGAAAGCTTGAGGCAACGGTTCAGAACTGAGTATCTTGGTCAACTCAAACTTACTTCCAAGAATCAGAAGCACGATCTGATGACTGGGGAAGTTGTTCTAATAGGCTCAGACAACAGCAAGAAAATTGATTGGCCTATTGCTATTGAACAGGAACTTATCCCAGGGATGGATGGAGTGGAAAGAGTAGCACGGCTGAAGACATCATCTGGAACTCTGAATCGGCCAGTCCAAAGACTTTGTCCTTTAGAGATCTCATATGGAACTTTGTGTAGTGGTAACCAGTCGACCCTACCTGTAGAAGACCAGTACCGTTGGAACCAGTAGCTGAGAAGATACCTGTAGTTGGCTGTTCCATGGTGAAGACAAGATGTGGAAGAAAAATAAGAGTGCCATCAAGGTTTTCGGAGTGAACTGTAAATAATGTGTGTTGATACAAATGTCTCTAGGTAGGAGTGTGTTTAGGATTGTTTTATCTTTCGAGAGAGTGAAGGACTTTGGTCACTACTCTTTGTTTTTCTTTTTATTCCAAGCGGGCTTTGTATATTACTCTATGGTCTATTTTGAAGGATATGGCTGATCATTGTCTGCTTTGATTTATTGCAAATAAAATAAGCACGGTATTATAAAAGAACCTATACGCCGGTTAGGCTTTCGATAGTTACAATTTCGTAACAGGTATACTACATCAATGGGGTTGGAAGTCCTCTCCAAATTGCCACTGTGGAGAAGAGAAGCAGACTATGGAACACAACGCTTGATTGTCCCCTCAAAGCCACGGCTTCTCCATTTGGATCTGCAGCTATAAATTAATAATTTCAGACCTCGAACTTGAGATTATGTATTATTGTATATATTTGTAAATAGCTATGCATCACGTCGTCATACGATAAAGAAATAAATTTGCACACCTTTGTAGTTACTTCCGGAATCAAAGATCCAAACTCAAGTAGTAGACTACTACATAATGCCCAACAGATGGCAGAACATGTCAGAGATAGAGTCAGCTCTCGAAAGCGAATGGGGAATATGAAAAGCAAACAATTCTTGCGCAACGTTTATAGACGTGCGAAGCACACAACGGGTTAATGGTGCTCGTGTACTTGATTTAACATGAGGGTGGTGCTCACTGTCTCAAAAAGGCTGTATTACATGAACATAACGAGGTATTGTTGTTGTTGCTGTTGCAGGAGACACCATGAACAGGTTCCTCAACGATAATTGGAATGACGTCGTCCAGGAGATCGGACCGGACATCGTGGTGGCCGTGAGGAAGCTTATGGAAACACTCGTCAGTGGCGTCTTGAACGCTTTCTCCTACGCGACCATATTGCCAGACAAGGTCTGACATGAATTGACGATTTGAGAAACAAACTCCCAACGATTTTGGAAAATCTATCTGTCTTTCTTTCATAACTGAGGATCTTCATCATATTTTTTGACATTTTAGGTCATCCATATTGATAGAGCGTTCTACCTCATCTCATCAACAAAATTTAAAATGCATTCTTCTTCCACCGAAGAAGTTTACCAGGCGCTTCTTGGCACCGAAGTATAAACGCGGAGTGTGGAAGTGATTCGTTTTCTTTGTTCTTTGGCGAACAAGTCGCACGCATCACACGTTGATTGAATTGTATTTTCCTAAGGGCTGGGTTCACTAACGCAGCGTTAACAGGTCAGTAAATGTCTCGTTAATTTTAACATCGTATTTAAACTCACTGGGTGTCGGCTTCAGTGACGTAGTTGGTACCAAGCTGAGCTTCTATGCCCAAGGTCGGGGGTTCAAACCCGGCCAAAGTCGTCGGATTTTTAAGAGCATTAAAAGTCCCTCAGTATGCCGTCCTTCTGACGATGGATGTACCCCAGCTCGAACAGCTAAAACCGACTGGCAGTGCGCTTAACATACGCAGATATGTCTGTTCTACTACCCATCATGGGCATTTATCTGTAAAACCCCGCATTAGGGTACAATCAATGTTTGGAAGTTACGGCGTCCAAAGATTGAAGAAACACAATTCTCAGCAGAAACTGCCGTGCAACAGGAAATTCGGAACATTATATTAACAAGAAACAGATGTGGTGCAGTATCATCTGTCAAAAGGTTGAACACTTGCTTGCAACAAGAAATCTTAACACATGCAGTACCGTGTTGACATAGTCATCTTTCCCACAATAGAAGATACTGTGTTGTCCTTCATTCGACGTCGAAGTGTAAATGAGGGAGTTTCAATGAAGTGATTAAAAGACAGCGGAATGGAACTGTACGCACACTTAACAAGGGCAACATGTAGACATACTCCATTATTTAAATTGTTCCCGCATTGCAATAGTCCAAACTCAAATGCCACGGTGATCACATACGCAGATGGCGCTGGTGACCGAACACGAACTTTTACAGATGAATGGCATTGATAGCTATTGACATAGGTACAACTGTATACTTTAAACCCACTTTCAGTCGGTTTTCGTCGTTCGAGCTGGAATACTTCCCTTGTGAGGGGAAGTAAAGTCGGCGGGTCCATGTCATAGATTTATGACATGTAAAGGAACCTTCCACTAACTAAACTTTTGTGAAGCAGAATTTGTAGGTTAGGTTTGATTAATGCTCTTAAGTTCTAACGTTCGTCATCAGGCATTGGTTGCGATGGTGAACCCAGCCCTTATACTTTCTTCTCTCTTACACTATCTTATTTGTTGCAAGAAGTGACTACTTAAACGTGTTCTGTTGTTTGGATGTTTACAATGTGTTTGGTGCGTGTGAATCCCATTTATTTACAACTTTTCGTGAAGTGAATCAATCAGTATACATTATTATTGACTTATTATTGAATGTTCTCTCTTCCTCACTTGATTTGTGCTTGAATAAACAAAGTAATTCCATTCCTGCCATATTTTGTTTGTCTCCTTGCCCAATTGATAAAGGGAGTGTTGAACGCACAGAACTACTTAAATTAGCCGAAATACCTAGTGTAATGATGAATAATAATATTGTGGAAATGATGTCGTAATAGATGTTTTCACTTCTGCTGTCCCCTTTTTATTCTACGACTTGTACAGAGTCCGCCAGATAAATGTATACACTCTTTGTCAAAAGATATCGGGATATGGACATTGTCAACTGTTATCATTGTTTTAAAATGTTGTAGTATGGTCTTTCACACAACAGATGTCGGTACTTACATCACGATAGTGGAAAAACGAAATGGCTGGAGCACGCTTGACGTTCGAGCAGCGAAAGTACATTCTGAAGTAGTTTATCAGGTTTGGTAATGCGGTTGAAGTGCAACGTCAGTGGAGGAGGGAGTTAGAAAACAGAACCCCCAACACGCCTAACAATTACGCATTACTGGGAAGTCCAACAAGGAAGTGCCATATCACCACTTTTATTCATCATATTAATAGATCGGATCCTTAAATCTATTAAGGAAGTTGACAGTTCACCAAACGCTCTTGTATTTGCAGACGACGTTCTGATATGGGTAGAAACGGAAGCTGAAGTACAAAAGAAGCTAAATTCTTGGAACAACAAGTTTAAGGAGTTCCAGCTAATCATCAGCAAAACCAAGACTGTTGAAATGACTATCAACAGAGACGGTACCAATTCTAACATCTTTTTGGAAGGAACTAAATTAGACTCTGTCTTCAACTTCAAATATATCGGAAGCACCATCGCAAAGGATAACACTGTTAAGCAAGAAGTACGCAACAGGACACAGAAAGCGACACATTTTTACAGTCAAGTGAGAAACCTACTATAGGACAGCAAAATACCCCTGAAAGCAAAATTAACCATGTTCAATACTTACTCTGTACCAATTCTGCTGTATGGACTGGAGACGTGAACTTTACTGGATAAAGACCTTAACAAAATCCAAGCAACAGAAATGAAATTCATTAGAACCATGAATCAAAAGATAAGATCAGAAACGAATCAATAGAAAAGAAGCTGGGATACAGGAAACTGTTGCAAATGTTATAGGGAAGCGTCGACTCCCGTGGTATGGACATATGATGCGAATGAATAACACTAGAACAGCAAGGGACTACTTCAATAGAGAATTGAAAGGGAAAAGACCGAGGGGAAGACCCAGAAAACGATGGATTGAGACCGTGAAATCAGAAGTGGGGAAAAAGGGCTGAAATGGGAACAAGTTGTAGAACGAAAGTTGTACAATGACAGAAAGCAGTGGCGAGCGCTTGTCTACCGCACCCGGAAAACTGGAGACGGAAAAGGATGATAATGATGATGACTGGGAAATTTGAGACGCATGAAACGATTTGTGATATTCACACAGGAAGATCGGGAAGAACGCGTACAGCTACTAGTCCTGATTTGTCGGCTCACGTGTTGGAAAGTTTGCTAATTCTCCACAGAAGTCTGCTACGCAATATGCGCGATAAGTGGGGATTATCAGTACAAGTGTACGACGGATTTTGAAAACAGCTAAGTGGAAAGTTTACATCCCACGATTACTGCATGCGCTTAATGAGGATGATCCCAATCGTCGAATGCAATTTTGCGAATGTTATCAGCAAATGGTCACCCAAGATGAACAATTTCTGACGAAGTTAGTGTGGTCTGATGAATCCCAGTTTAACCTTAATGGAACAGTGAATCGACATAACTGTGTCTACTGGGCTCCGGAAAATCTGCATGTTCATGTGGACAAGGCGGTCTATCTCGTGTGGTCTGTCGTCGAGGGGCTTACTAGGACCCTTTTTCTTTGATGGTACTGTCACTGGAGCAGTGTACTTTGGAATGTTACGCACTAATTAATTTTATCAGCTGTACGTGCGCTTTATGGAGCCGATGATGAAGTCTTCAACCAACAGAATGGGGTGCCACCACACTACCATGTAGCAGTAAGAGTTTCCTGGATGACAATCTGCCGGAACATTGGATTGGACGAAGAGGGCTCATTGAGTTCCCCCCACGGTCACCAGATCTTACCCCTATGGACTTTTGCTTGTGGGGAACTGTGAAAAATCAAGTCCATCGACGTAAGCCGCGCACGCTGGAGATTACAGCGGCATGTGCAGCGGTCCCCATTCAAACATTGACAGACGTCGTTGCAGCGACCGCTCGTCGTTCTGCTGTGTGTCTGGCAGCCAACGGTGAACATTTTGAACATCTGATGTAACCATATGTTTGAGTGAAGACAGTACCACATGTGTAATCAAAATTTAAATGCAAAAGAAACACAAAATAAATAGTTTTTGTTCCGTAAAGAGTGTATACATTTTTCTGGCGGACTCTGTATAGTGACATTTCAGTTTTTTCGGCCATTGCAGGCGTGATGTATGGGAGAAATACAATATTGCCAACCCCACGCATACGGTAAGCGTGGCCGTCTGGTGCGCTCGCTTCGTTGTGTTCCTATGTTAAGAAGGCATTACATTAAAAAAACAAATCTAACCGAGGTCTAACGCCCCAAACCCCCTGACTTGTTGTACAAGCAGTAATTTTCGGCCGTACAGAAGCCAATAGTTTTTCGCTTAGTTCGCTAAGAATGATCTGTGTCGTGTATATTGTATATCATGCATTGGCAATAGTGAAATGGCGTCAATGCATACTTCTGTGTACGTCTCGTTAACAGTTGAAGACACATAATGCGTCTCTTTCAGTAGCAGTTAGGCAACGACCTTTTGGTTGAAATCATGGAGGAAAGAATAAGAGGAGATGCCCTGAGCTCGTATGAGTGAAGCCAAGCGCTGCAACCAAAGTGGGCGTAACCTTAACTCGTATTCCGTGTTCTGTGACTTGTGCGTGGCTAAACCTTATTTTGGCCCTGGTTTTTATCGCGCTCCGGTTATGCAACTTTGGAAACGTAATAACAGTAGTGATAAGTTATTTAAAAAAAACTCTTCAATTCTAATCTCAGATGGGTAGGCCTTACCCTATATACCAAAAAAATTAAAATAATTCCTCTGGAAATCCCAAATTATTAAACGGCTGTCTGTCAATAATTACGGTAGACCTACGTAATTAATCAATTCGAGGCTAATCGTCAAGTTTCTACCCCCACAAAGAAAATACTGTACGGTACCGAAACGTATAGGCTATACCGTATTTTTGTGCAAATATGCGTCCTTTTTTAATTGTTCTGTTTATTAATTTTGAGGTTCGTATTCTTGAATATCAAAATGTGTACGACCAATGAGTGAAAGTGGCTGTGCTCGAAATTAGGCCTAAAAACTGATGAATGCCTTCAACACCAATAAGAACATAAAACTCAATTTGGTGTAAATACCGTAATTAGTTCGGCATCATTAATTACCAAGATGTTTCTTCTTTGGTATAACTCGCATCTTCGGACACCTGTATTCAATTTAATCAGTGTTTCAGCGTATTATTACGTTTTACCGCGTCTTCCATACAAAACTAGCCTCGCAAAGGTGCTCTCATATTTATATTAAATTGGCTTTTAAAACGATAACGCAGCTTATTTGTGCCGAGTACCGAGATGAACAGAGTTTATTCTGCCTATCCAAGAAAAAATCTTGACTTGTCATTGCAGTTTTATGTCACTAAAATCCGTTACTAGTTGGAGTGGTTTACGGCTTTAAGCATAGGGACAGCCATTTTCTTGCAACCAAAGTGGGCGAGCCGTTTGGCTTCAACAGCTTGCGCTAGGCAGCGCAGCGAAGGCATCTCCTTCCTTTCTTTCCTCCATGGTTGAAATAAAAACATACCAACCTTTCTCCTTAAAAGTCTCTCATTATAAAACTATTGGGGAAAGTATGGCTTATGAACATGCGAGATTTCTCGCATGGGTCCGCCAGTATTTACCTAATTCAGCACATATTTCCTGTGCAGTAGTGATAATGGACAGTAATTTCAATTGGTAATGACTCTCAGAACATCAAATAAGGTATGAAAATGACATATAAGTGCAAGTGTAGGATCCATGTTGATCATTGCCTTGATGAGTTTTAATAAATTGTCGAGCGGCTTCGGTGGCGTAGTTGGTAGCATGCTGAGCTTCTATGCCCAAGGCCACGTGATCAAACCCGGCCGAAGTCGTCGGATTTTTTTTTGAGAGTGTTAAAAAACCCTCAGTATGCCTTCTTTCGGAGCGGAGGTAAAGCCGGCGGTCCCATGTCATAGATTTATGGTATGTAAAAGAACCTTCCACTAATTACACTTTCGTGAAGTTAATCATAGGTTAGTTTTGACTAATGCTTTTCACTTCCAACGTTTGTCGCCAGGAGCCGACTGCGGTGGCATCTAGTAACCAAGTTCATAACTAGCTGTCGTTGACAGTGGCGTTTAGTAGCAAAAGTGGGAACTACTTGAAAATGTAATGTCTGCAGTCCTTACTTGAATTTTAAAAAAGTCCTCTCGGCACGCCGGAAGGCGGAGGTAGATTTCACCGGACAAACTTGGGGATAGGCGAAAATAGGCAGAATATGCAGGTTTTCGTAGAAGGATCAGACCTCATTTATTGCGAGAAGGTATTTTATAATTGGAGCTTAATTAACTTTGTTTTTCGTCATTTTATGCTTATTTTAAACATTTTATTGTCTTATGGGAACGGTAACCTTCTTGTCATTTGGGGTCCATTTTTATACCTGTGGTCACACTGTCCTTATGCAAGGTTTCGACACTGATGTGTAACTATGTAACGGTCTGTTACTTCTTCACGCAAAATTATATCTCCCGCAGAGATTTTGGTTGGTTCCACAGTTTAGGGGCTGCGACAACGTGGTCATGTAACCCCGTGTACTTAGGGATGGCTGTATTAGTCTGTAATTCAGGTAAGGACTGCAGACGGTCAATTTCAAGCAGTAGTTCCTAATGTTGGTACCAGGTACTACCGTCAACGACACCTACCGGTGAACTTGGCTACTAGATGCCACCGCAGCCAGCAACTCGCAACGAACGTTGGAACTTCCCCTCCAAAGGAAAGCATACTGAGGGATTTTTAGCGCTCTTAGAAAATCCGACGACTTCGGCCGGCTTTGAACTCGCGATCTTGGGCATAGACATTCAGCATGCTTGCTACCAGTTACGTCACCGAAGCCGCTTCACACTTAGTCAGATGGAATTCTGAATATGGTCTCGTGCAAGTGCGTTATCTTGGCAACGTCTGATGGCTAATCCCTCATCAATTTAGTAGAGTTGCCATGGCAACCACTGATAGCTCTTGGCATTTTCTTATAATTGCGAAATCATTTTTCTCATCCCTTGGCATAATGGTGGGTCATATCAAAAATTCTTTCAGACAAAATTTTAGGTAATTATTAGGCGAATATTGTCCATTTTGTACGGTTTTGAGATTGTGCCTATTAAGAGAGATATGATTAATGTTTCCCGAAAAACCCACTTTTTCCCACCCCTTTGGTCAATGGTTGGTGCTATAAAAGAACTCTTCAAACATACATTTTCGGGCTTTATCCGACACATAGTATGAACGTTGAACGGATTCGATATTTCACATATTAAGAGAGTTATAGCAATATTTCACTTTTTCGAAAAAAGCCCCCCATTTTCACCCCCTTCGACCGATTTAGCCCATTAACGAATTCGACCGAGATTCTATAGGTATACATATTCGGTAAAATATTCAAAGTGATTGGTGCAAAATTACGGCAGTTATCGTGTCCACAAGAAACTGATATGCATATATATACATATATACACATATATATACATAAATTATATATAAACTTTTGAACTGACGGTGGTTTTGGGGTCTGGGGGATGTGAAACGCGAAGATATGTCGAAATTTTCCGGAAGTCGAAACATGGTACCCCTGCAATAGTTAGCGTTCTAATGAAATCTACCTCTGGTTGGTTCCTCAGTTTAGGGGCTGTAACAACGCGGTCATCTAACCCCGTGTACTTTGGGTGAGTGTAGAATCTGTCTGATAAACGGTGTGAATTGTAATGGCTGTAGTAGTCTTAATTCAGGTAAGGACTGCAGACGGTCAATTTCAAGCAGTAGTTCCTAATGTTGCTACCAGATACTACCGTCAACGACACCTAGCTCTGAACTTGGCTACGAGATGCCACCGTAACCAGCAACTCGCAACCAACGTTGGATCTTCCCCTCCAAAGGAAAGCACACTGAGGGATTTTTAGCGCTCTTAGAACATCCGACGACTTCGGCCGGCTTTGAAACCGCGACCTTGGGCATAGACATTCTGCATGCTACCAGTTACGTCACCGAAGCCGCTTCCCACTTAGTCAGATGTCAAAGTCAACCCCTGGCACCATCCAGCCCATGACGGGCTAAGGCCGACCAAGCGACCGCTGCCCAGCCATTTGGCCTGCAGATATTGGGGTGACGCGTGATCAGTGCGTCTGGTCCCCTCGGCCGTTAATATTGGTATTCGTGATCGGGGTGCTGTCTCACTGTCAGACAGCTACTCAATTGTCCTCACGAGGTGGAGTGCACCCCGTTCCAACCCTCACGTCAGTTTTGAAATCCCTGACGGAGCCGGGGATCGAACCCGGGGCCTCCGGGTGAGAGGCAGGCGCGCTACCCCCAACACCACGGGGCAGGCTTAGTCAGATGGAAATACTGAATCTGATCTCGTGCAAGTGCGTTGTCATGGCAACGGCTCATCCCTCATCAATTTAGTAGTGTTGCCATGGCAACCTCTGATAGCTCTTGGCATTTTCTTATAATTCCGAAATCATTTTTCTCATCCCTTGGCGTAATGGTGGGTCATATCAAAAATTCTTTCAGACAAAAGTTTTAGGTAATTATTAGGGGAATATTGTCCATTTTGTACGGTTTTGATATTGTGCCTATTAAGAGAGATATGATTAATGTTTCCCGAAAAAACCACTTTTTTCCACCCCTTTGGTCAATGGTTGGTGCTATCAAAAAACTTATTTGACATAAATTGTTGGCACTTATCAGACACATATTATGAACTTTGAATGGATTCGATATTTCGCGTATTAAGAGAGTTATAGCGAAATTTCAATTTTTCGAAAAAAAGCCCCCCATTTTCACCCCCTTCGACCGATTTTGCCCATTAACGAACTCGACCGAGATTTTATAGGGATACATATTATGTAAAAAAATTCAAAGTGATTGGTGCTAAATTACGGCAGTTATCGTGTCCACAAGAAACTGATATACATATATACATATATATATACATACATAAATTATATATAAACTTTTGAACTGACGGTGGTTTTGGGGTCTGGGGGATGTGAAACGCGAAGATATGTCGAAATTTTCCGGAAGTCGAAACATGGGACCCATTGCAATAGTTAGCTTTCTAATGAAATCTACCTAACAGATAACACGCACTAATGAACACCAGTTATCAGATAGATTCTACACACACTCAAAGTAGACGGCGTTACATGACCTCGTTGTCGCAGCCCATAAACTGAGGAACCAACCAACCATAAATTGTCGTAGGCGTGCGAGAGTGGGATGGGTTTGTAGGGAGAAGAAAGTGAGGTTATGAAGAACCTGTCACTTTGTGGCCCCTATAATAAAAATCACCATACTTCTACAAAGTCTTAAAATTAAGGCACTGGAGGTTATCAGACAAATTCCACACACACCCAAGGATTTGGGGCTACATGACACCACATTACCGCAAAACCCCTATATCAATCAACAACATTTATTTTAAAATAACATTCTATTTTTATTGGAAGAAACATTAACAAGTATTTAAATATATTTACAAAATTTCCGTTTATGCAATTCTCGCTTTTACATTGGACTAAGGAAAGAATCACACATCTTATCCCTTTGTATTCAATCTTATCCCACTTTCAATACATTTTTTTTCTTATACACTATTGGTAGTACATGTTTCATTCTGTTTGACCTTCTTCGACTACAATCTCATATACACAAATTGTTACTCTTTATAAATATAATTTTCTTTGCAACATATGCAAGTTGAAAGACAATGTAATTTGCCTTACAGTGCCTACCAAAGTTTAAGACCACTAGCTTATTTTCAACAAAAGCTTCCTGGTCTTATGTGTTTGATTCAAATTTTGCCAAATATTTTATGAAATTACTTTGATCTAATAGACATCCACCTGTACCAAGAACATTGTAATATGGCTTTCAGATTTTGAGTTTCATTTTTTATAATACTGTAAGGGCTACCTTCGTCGTTGGATATCGCTCTACAAGTTGGGCGATCATTTATAACGTTTCTACAGATATTACACTCAAGATTCCTTAAAACCACCTCATCGTTCTTATTTAGCATTGGCCTGTCTAGACAGACGACATACACTTTATTAATTTAGATTTACTGGGCGCCAGTTATCGTAAAGATAACACATTAAAATTTTATTTAGCCACGGCCGCTCCCTTCCTTGAGCCAAGATCTATCGTCGGAGCGTAGGGCAATAAACTTGCTCTATGAGATACTCTTTGCATTCCAACTATCCTATATATTCAACTCCCAATGAACAAGACATTTTAACTAATACTGGTTTATTTACAACAAAATTATTAATAACATTTGATCTGAGGTTTCGAGCTGTGTACAATATGTGCATTAATATTCCCTAATTGCTAGGCAATATTGACTGTCTTCTCGCTAGCGCTGATCTTCTGTGTTGATAATAACTCGGTCCACATACCTGGTGCCTTGTGGTTCAAAGTCCATCTCATTGGTCTGCTTGTAGGCTAATTTGAGATCTTACGCCAACACGCGTTTATTGACCTTTGAAAACATATGTTTTCACTTTGCTAACTGTACTTCGTCTAGTTGTTGTTGTTGTTGTTGTTGTTGTTGTTGTTGTTGTGGTTGTTGTTGTTGTTGTTGTTGTTGTTGTTGTTGTTGTTGTTGTTGTTGTTGCTGCTGCTGCTGCTGCTGCTGAGTTTGATCACCATGGTAAGCAAATTTGAACAAACCAGGCTAATTGAATTCACTAAGTCCCATCTTACTGAGGGACTGACAAGAGTCTACGACTCACAAATCAATGAGTGAGTGCGTGATCGAATAAGTGAATGACAGAATAGAATCTATAGAATAGCCAGTGCTGAAGTCGCGCTGGGCTTTTATACACTCTGAATGGTCCCGATGTTTCGCGGCATAAATTTGCCCGCGACCCATCAGACCAATTATAGCAAAGCATTTCTCAGTCCTCAAGCGACGCTGTAACTTCTCCGAGCGGGAATACAGGCCCGCGTACTTCAAATATTCCACTCAGAACCCGCTATCCCTCTCGTTGCGCATGTATATTTTCCGCCCAAATCTTTCTCCAAGCCCTTGTCTCCTGTCAGCTTGGCTTCGTTCCAGAAATACATTTTCTTGCAATATGTTGCTTCACAGTCCATAACTTCTTCCAACCATGCCCGTCCTGTCTTTACAATTTAACTAATAAAACAGCCCTAGACCTCTATAAAAACCCTGTTTCTAAATCTAAACACTTGACAATCTCTTATATAAAAACAAGTGTCCTGACTGACTGACTGACTGACTGACTGACTCATCATCGCCCAGCCAAAACTATTCAAGTTAGAAACATGAAATTTTGGGGATATGTTCGTTGTAAGTCGAAAACGCCCACTAAGGAAGGATTTTTGGATATTCAGGTTCTAAAGGGGTGTTAAGGGCGTACACCTGCAGTTCATTGAATAACAATATCTCCGGCTTGGTTTCATTGAGGGATGTGATACTCGGCATATAAACTCACCATTAAAAATAAGAAGACACGTGTCTGAGGATTTTTCGATGAGGTGTATATTATGAGGTGAAAGGGGTGAAAAGTGGGGGTTGAAGGATTCCTAACGGAGCGTGTATCTCTTAAACGACATAATTGAGGAGTTTGAAACTCAGCGGGAAAAAATCAGCTTAAAAAATAAGTAAATAGGTGTTTGACCGTTTTTTCATAAATCCAATTTAAGGGGCCCATGCGGAGGGGTGAAATTCTGGGGGGGGGGGGAAACAGGAAAGAAATTGTCCTAACTGATTGACTGACAGACTCACTCATCAAACTCAGGGGGGGAAACTGCTTAAAAATAAGTAAATAGGTGTTCGACAGTTTTTTTATAAGCCCAATTTAAGGGGATCATGGGGAGGGGTGAAATTCTGAAAAATGGAAATTGAAAGAAAAGTCCTGACTCACTCACCATCGCCCAACCAAAATTATTGAAGTTAGAAACATGGCATTTTGGGGAAATGATCATTGTATGTCAAAACCGTCCACTAAGGGAGGATTTTCTGATATTCAGTTTCTAAAGGGGTCTTAAGGGGGTTAAACCTGCATTTCATTGAATAACAATAACTCACGATTGGTTACATTGGGGGATGTGATACTGGGCATATAAATACATCATTAAAAATAAGAAGGCACGTATCTGAGGGTTTTTCGATTTGGTGTATAATATGAGGTGAAAGGGGTGAAAAGTGAGGGTTGAAGGATTCCTAACGGAGCGTGTATCTCTTAAACGACATAGGCCAGGAGTTTGAAACTCAGCGGGAAAAAATCAGCTTAAAAGATAAGTAAATAGGAGTTCGACCGTTCTTTTTTTTTCATAAATCCAATTTAAGGGGCCCATGGGGAGGGGTGAAATTCTGGGGGGGGGGACAGGAAAGAAAATGTCCTAACTGATTGACTGACTCACTCACTCCTCAAACTCAGGGACAGAAAACTGCTTAAAAATAAGTAAATAAGTGTTCGACAGTTTTCTTTTCATAAATCAAATTTAAGGGGTTCTTGGGGAGGGGTGAAATTCTGGAAGAAAAATGAAAGGAAATGTCCTCACTCACTCACTCACTCATCATCGCCCAGCCAAAATTATTGACGTTAGAAACATGAGATTTTGGGGATATGTTCGTTGTTCGTTGTATGTCAAAACCATACATTAAGAGACGATTTTCGGATATTCAGGTTCTAAAGGGGTCTTAAGGGGGCTAAACCTGCATTTTATTGAATAACAATATCTCACGAGTGGTTTCATTTGAGGATGTGATACTCGGCATATAAACTAATCATTAAAAATAAGCAGACATGTGTGTAAGGGTTTTTCGATGTGGTGTCTATTATAAGGTGAAAGGGGTGAAAAGTGGGGGTTGAAGGATTCCTATCGGAACGTATATCTCTTAAACGACATAGGCGAGAAGTTTGAAACTCAGAGGGAAAAAATCAGCTTAAAAATAAGTAAATCGGTGTTCGACCGTTTTTTCATAAATTCAATTTAAGGGGCCAATGGGGTGGGATGAAATTCGGGGGGGGGGGAGGAAAGGAGAGAAAGTGTCCTAACTACTGACTAACTCACTTACTTATCAAACTCATGGGAAAAAGACAGCTTAAAAATAAGTTAATAGGTGTTCTAGCGTTTCTTCATAAATCCAATTTAAGGGGACCATGGGGAGGGGTAAATTTCTGGTAAAAATAATTGAAAGAAAATGACCTGACTGACTCACTCTTCATCGCCCAGCAAATACTATTGAAGTTGGAAAAATTAAATTTTGGTAATATGTTCGCTGTATGCGGAAAACGTAAACTAAGGAAGGATTTTCGTTTATTCGGGTTCTGAAGAGGTGTTAAGGGGGTAAACGTGCATTTCATTGAATAACGATATCTCATGAGTTGTTTCTTTGGGGATGTGATATCCGGCATATAAGCTAATCATTAAAAATAATCAGACATATGTCAAAGGGTTTATCGATGTGGTGTATATTATGAGGTGAAAGGGGTGAAAATTGGGTGTTGAAGGATTCTTAACGGAGCGTTTATCTCTTAAACGACATAGGCGAGAAGTTCAAAATTCAGCAAAAAAAAAACAGCTTAAAGTATAAGTAAATAGGTGTTCGACCGTTTTTTTTTTTCATAAATCCAATTATATGGCCCTTGGAGAGGGGTGAAATTCTGGGGGAAAAACAGGAATGAAAGTGTTCTAACTGATTAACTCACTCACATATCAAACTCAGGGGAGAAGAACATCTTAAACATAAGTAAAAAGGTGTTCGACCGGTTTTCTTTTCAAAAATCCAATTTAAGGGGTTCATGAGAGGGGTGAAATTCTGAAAAATAAATGATCGAAAATGTCCTGACACCCTCACTCACTCATTATCAACCAGCCAAAATTATTGAAGTTAGAAACATGACATTTTGGGGTTATGTTCGTTGTATGTCGAAAACGTTCACCATGGAAGGATTTTTGGATATTCAGGTTCTAAAGGGGTGTTAAGGGGGTAGACTGCATTTAATTGAATAACAATATCTCCCGATTGGTTTCCTTGGAAGATGCGATACTCGGCATATAAACTCATCATTAAGAATAAGAAGACACATGTCTGAGGGTTTTTCGATGTAGTGTATATTATGAAGTGTATTTGTGAAAAGTGGGGGTTGAAGGAATCCTATCGGAGCAAGTATCTCTTAAAAGACAGAGACATACAGTACGAAGCTCAGGGGGAAAATCAGCTTGAAAAGTAAGTAAGCAGATGGTCGACCGTTGTTTCATAAATCCAATTTAGGAGGCCCATGGGGAGGGGTGAAATTCTGGGGAAGGAAGTCCACTAAGGAAGGATTTTTGGATATTCACTCATCCCCCAGCCAAACCTATTGCAGTTAGAAACTTAAAAAAATTGGGGGGTATATTCGTTGTATGTCGAAAACTTCCACTAAGGATAGATTTTTGGATATTCATGTTCTGAAGGGGGGTAAAACTTGCATTTCATTGATTAACAATATCTCACGAGTTGTTTCATTTGGGCATGTGATATTCGGCATATGAAATGAAAATCCACAGCTTGCTTCCAGTCTCCGACCGGGTCAGGAATGGAATGAATGAAGCCCCCAACTAGCGGCGAGGATATGAACTGAGCCGGCTGCAGAGGCCTGACGCACTCCTCTGGGGCAATGATTAAATGAATGACAGATGAAATGAAATGATAGTGTAGAGTGTTGCTGGAATGAAATGTTGACAGGGAAAACCGGAGTACCCGGAGAAAAACCTGTCTGCCTCCGTTTTGTCCAGCACAGATCTCACATGGAGTGCCCGGGATTTGAACCACGGACTCAGCGGTGAGAGGCCGGCGTGTTGCCGCCTAAGCCACGGAGGCCTATTCGGCATATAAATTAATTAATAAAATTAGCAAACATATGTCTAAGGGTTTATCGATATGGAGTATACTATGAGGTGAAAGGGGTAAAAATTGGGGGCTAAGGATTCTTAAAGGAGCGTGTATATTTAAACGACATAAGCGAGAAGTTTGAAATTCAGCGGGAAAAAATCAACTTAATAAGTAAGTAAATAGGTGTTTAAACGTGTTTTTTTTTTCATAAATCCCACTTAAGGGGTTCATGGGGAGGGGTGAAATTCTCAAAAATAAATGATAGAAAATGTCCTGACTGACTCGCTCACTCATCATCGCCCAGCCAAAATTATTGAAGTTAGAAACCTGATTTTTTTTGGATATGTTCGTTGTATGTCAAAAACGTCCACAAAGGAAAGATTTTTGGATATTCAGGTTCTAAAGGGGTGTTATGGGTGCAAACGTGCATTTCATTGAATAACAACATCTCACGAGTGGATTCATTTGGGGATGTGATACTTGGCTTATAAACTAATCATTAAAAATAAGCTGACACATGTCTAATGGTTTTTCGATGTGGTGTATGTTTTGAGTGAAGGGGGTGAAAAGTGGGGGTTGAAGGATTCCTATCGGAGCGTGCATCTCTTAATCGATATAGGCGAGGAGTTTGAATCAGAGGAAAACAATCAGCCTAATAATTAATAAACAAATAATTAAATAAATAGGTGTTCGACCGTTTTTTCATAGATCAAATTGAAGGCGCCCTTGGGGAGGGGTGAAATTCTGGGAGAAAAACGTCCACTAAGGAAGGATTTTTGGATATTCACTCTCATCGACCAACCAAAACTATTAAAGTTAGAAGAATTATATTTTGGGAATACGTTTGTTGTGTGACGAAAACGTCCTCTAAGGAGGGATTTTTGGATAATCAGGTTTTAAAGGGTTGTTAACGGGATAAACCTGCATTTCATTGAAGAACAATATGACACGACTATTACGCGAGCGAAGCCGCGGGTACCTGCTAGTATTATATATGATTATGGTAATGACGTGAATATAGTATGGCCCCTCCCTTGATATTAATGGGTGAATAAAACGATATAACTTTGATATTTCAATAATAATAATAATAATAATAATAATAATAATTACACAATGACTTTAATAATAATAATAATAATAATAATAATAATAATTTGTACCGTAATCAAGATTACGTTACAATACAAGTGGAGTATCGAAGAAAAACGCAATTTTCAACCACAAATTAATTTGTGGACACTAAACCAATGGGGTTTATTATTTTTATAAGCATTGTAGAATGTATACAAACGTTTTGGTAAATGAAATAAAAAATCCCAAAAATTTTCTTGCAATTTGGTAGTGATTTTTGTTCACCTGGCTTCACAGAATAGACGAGGGAAACTGATTCCAGGTACTCAGAGTGTTGACCTTGGAACTGTCTCTTTATCTCTTGACAACATGCTATGCCTGGTGAAAATTTGGGTCTGCTAGCTCAACCCTCTCAGAAGCTATTAACCAGTGAACGCATATCAGTCTTAGCTTCAATTCGTTACCTTTTACAAAAAGTTCAAACATCACTACCAAATGGCATGTTTTTTTATTATTTTTATTTTGGTAGCCACTGTACAATGATTAGAAATAATAAAATATAAAATTTACAGAAGTTAAAAACAAAGGTTATTATCTTAAAATACCGTACATTTATGTTCGACGATGTAGAAATATAAATATTATACGTCAGAAAACTGTACTATAATGAGGTTCATTATAGTACAAGTTTTAATTATGGGACAGTTTCTCCCACCAATCACAGCTCAAGTAACAGTTGTTTGACCAGTTAGATAGTGACTAGCGGACCAGTGCGAGAAATCTCGCATGTACATATACCAAACTTTCCCCAATAGGTTTTGCAAATCGAACACTTCTAACAAAAATTGATACTGTATTTAAGAAATAAGAATGCAATTTGTTACTGTAAATGTCATTTCTCATTTGTGTGCGTAATGTGCTGTAACACTCATCGGTTATTCGATATTTATGAAATTGTACGATTTGAGTACTCGTTCCTTTGATTTACTGTTTCTGAAATCCATGCAAAATGATAAAGGAAATACCTCATAATGTTAAAATGACATGAAACAGGTGTCACAGCGACCAAAATGTGAAGAGGACAGCAATTACGGAGCGTATTTTCATACATCAACAGTATCTGCAAATCGCACACTTTGTACATTTTTTAAAGTAATTTTTGAAAGAAATTATTGATATTTATGGACTTAAGAGTGCAATTCGTCAATGCTAATGTCTATTCTGTTTCATTGTAATGCTCATCGGTCGCTTGTGAGTGCCGCAGGAGGGATCTATACTACTGAAATAATATATACGACTAGCAGGTACCCGCGGCTTCGCTCGCGTCATAGTCGTGTCATATTGTTATTCAATGAAATGCAGGTGTACCCCCTTAACACCCCTTTAGAAACTGAATATCCAAAAACCCTTCCTTAGTGGGCGTTTTCGACTTACAACGAACATATTCCCAAAATTTCATGTTTCTAGCTTTAATAGTTTTGGCTGGCCGATGATGAGTCAGTCAGTCAGTCAGTCAGTCAGGACACTTGTTTTTATATAAGAGATAAGCATCGGTCCTAGTGGAAAATAATTCTATCACCTGAAACCAAAAATGCATGGGACGAAAAAAAACATCAAAATATCATATTGGTTCCGGACCCTAAAAGACGTGAAAAATATAATAAAAGTATTAAAAAAAACTATTTTTCGAAATTTCATTCGAATCAATTTTTATGCCATTCCTGGGACTTAGAAAATTCCGGCCAAAAAGTACAAAATCATTAATAACTCCCTAAGTATTCGTCGTATGATGAAATAGCAAGAGACAAAAAAGATGTATTGTGTTATTGTCTACAACATAGGCCATGTATAACTTTACACTCAGACATATTACGTTTCCTCCCCCCTCCCCATATTTTCACCCCTCCCCATGGGCCCCTTATATTGGATTTATGAAAAAACGGTCAAACACCTATTTTGTTATTTTTATGCTGATTTTTTTCCTCTGAGATCCAAACTCCTCGCCTATGTCGTTTAAGAGATACACGCTCGGTTAGGAAACCTTCAACCCCCACTTTTCACCCCTTTCACCTCAAAATATACACCACATCGAAAAACCCTCAGACACGTATCTTCTTATTTTTAATGATGAGTTTATATGCCGAGTATCAAATCCCCCAATGAAAGCAATCTGGAGATATTGTTATTCAATGAAATGCAGGTGTACCCCCTTAACACCCCTTTAGAAACTGAATATCCAAAAACCCTTCCTTAGTGGGCGTTTTCGACTTACAACGAACATATTCCCAAAATTTCATGTTTCTAGCTTTAATAGTTTTGGCTGGCCGATGATGAGTCAGTCAGTCAGGACACTTGTTTTTATATAAGAGATAAGCATCGGTCCTAGTGGAAAATAATTCTATCACCTGAAACCAAAAATGCATGGGACGAAAAAAAACATCAAAATATCATATTGGTTCCGGACCCTAAAAGACGTGAAAAATATAATAAAAGTATTAAAAAAAACTATTTTTCGAAATTTCATTCGAATCAATTTTTATGCCATTCCTGGGACTTAGAAAATTCCGGCCAAAAAGTACAAAATCATTAATAACTCCCTAAGTATTCGTCGTATGATGAAATAGCAAGAGACAAAAAAGATGTAATGTGTTATTGTCTACAACATAGGCCATGTATAACTTTACACTCAGACATATTACGTTTCCTCCCCCCTCCCCATATTTTCACCCCTCCCCATGGGCCCCTTATATTGGATTTATGAAAAAACGGTCAAACACCTATTTTGTTATTTTTATGCTGATTTTTTTCCTCTGAGATCCAAACTCCTCGCCTATGTCGTTTCAGAGATACACGCTCGGTTAGGAAACCTTCAACCCCCACTTTTCACCCCTTTCACCTCAAAATATACACCACATCGAAAAACCCTCAGACACGTATCTTCTTATTTTTAATGATGAGTTTATATGCCGAGTATCAAATCCCCCAATGAAAGCAATCTGGAGATATTGTTATTCAATGAATTTTATGCTGATTTTTTTCCTCTGAGATCCAAACTCCTCGCCTATGTCGTTTCAGAGATACACGCTCGGTTAGGAAACCTTCAACCCCCACTTTTCACCCCTTTCACCTCAAAATATACACCACATCGAAAAACCCTCAGACACGTATCTTCTTATTTTTAATGATGAGTTTATATGCCGAGTATCAAATCCCCCAATGAAAGCAATCTGGAGATATTGTTATTCAATGAAATGCAGGTGTACCCCCTTAACACCCCTTTAGAAACTGAATATCCAAAAACCCTTCCTTAGTGGGCGTTTTCGACTTACAACGAACATATTCCCAAAATTTCATGTTTCTAGCTTTAATAGTTTTGGCTGGCCGATGATGAGTCAGTCAGTCAGGACACTTGTTTTTATATAAGAGATAAGCATCGGTCCTAGTGGAAAATAATTCTATCACCTGAAACCAAAAATGCATGGGACGAAAAAAAACATCAAAATATCATATTGGTTCCGGACCCTAAAAGACGTGAAAAATATAATAAAAGTATTAAAAAAAACTATTTTTCGAAATTTCATTCGAATCAATTTTTATGCCATTCCTGGGACTTAGAAAATTCCGGCCAAAAAGTACAAAATCATTAATAACTCCCTAAGTATTCGTCGTATGATGAAATAGCAAGAGACAAAAAAGATGTAATGTGTTATTGTCTACAACATAGGCCATGTATAACTTTACACTCAGACATATTACGTTTCCTCCCCCTCCCCCTATTTTCACCCCTCCCCATGGGCCCCTTATATTGGATTTATGAAAAAACGGTCAAACATCTATTTTGTTATTTTTTATTCTGATTTTTTTCCGCTGAGTTCCAAACTCCTCGCCTATGTCGTTTAAGAGATACACGCTCGGTTAGGAAACCTTCAACCCCCACTTTTCACCCCTTTCACCTCAAAATATACACCACATCGAAAAACCCTCAGACACGTATCTTCTTATTTTTAATGATGAGTTTATATGCCGAGTATCAAATCCCCCAATGAAAGCAATCTGGAGATATTGTTATTCAATGAAATGCAGGTGTACCCCCTTAACACCCCTTTAGAAACTGAATATCCAAAAACCCTTCCTTAGTGGGCGTTTTCGACTTACAACGAACATATTCCCAAAATTTCATGTTTCTAGCTTTAATAGTTTTGGCTGGCCGATGATGAGTCAGTCAGTCAGGACACTTGTTTTTATATAAGAGATAAGCATCGGTCCTAGTGGAAAATAATTCTATCACCTGAAACCAAAAATGCATGGGACGAAAAAAAACATCAAAATATCATATTGGTTACGGACCCTAAAAGACGTGAAAAATATAATAAAAGTATTAAAAAAAACTATTTTTCGAAATTTCATTCGAATCAATTTTTATGCCATTCCTGGGACTTAGAATATTCCGGCCAAAAAGTACAAAATCATTAATAACTCCCTAAGTATTCGTCGTATGATGAAATAGCAAGAGACAAAAAAGATGTAATGTGTTATTGTCTACAACATAGGCCATGTATAACTTTACACTCAGACATATTGCGTTTCCTCCCCCCTCCCCATATTTTCACCCCTCCCCATGGGCCCCTTATATTGGATTTATGAAAAAACGGTCAAACATCTATTTTGTTATTTTTTATGCTGATTTTTTTCCGCTGAGGTCCAAACTCCTCGCCTATGTCGTTTAAGAGATACACGCTCGGTTAGGAAACCTTCAACCCCCACTTTTCACCCCTTTCACCTCAAAATATACACCACATCGAAAAACCCTCAGACACATATCTTCTTATTTTTAATGATGAGTTTATATGCCGAGTATCAAATCCCCCAATGAAAGCAATCTGGAGATATTGTTATTCAATGAAATGCAGGTGTACCCCCTTAACACCCCTTTAGAAACTGAATATCCAAAAACCCTTCCTTAGTGGGCGTTTTCGACTTACAACGAACATATTCCCAAAATTTCATGTTTCTAGCTTTAATAGTTTTGGCTGGCCGATGATGAGTCAGTCAGTCAGGACACTTGTTTTTATATAAGAGATGATTGCTTTGCATCTGCGCTGAGTTCCAAGGCCTTCTAATTTAAATTTCACTGCGTGGCCAAGTGTCATAGTGGGGTAATCGAGGAGGTCATGGTCATATACAAGGTATTCTCTGCGTCCCATGCGCTCTGTTCAGTACATAAAACTGGCGAAATCTCGACAGATATTTATGAATATTTATGTTCGAACATAAAATAGTTATAATAATTATCTTCGAACTTAAACAGTCGTATGCAACTCTCCTAAAATGGTAATTAAGACACTCGTTTGGAAATTATAAAATTCGCATACGCTCGTTTTATAAACATACTCGTGTATTAATTGTTGCCATTATAGTCTCGTCGCTTAATGTACTATTAAAATACCTTTTAGAATGTTATGTCCAAGGACTGATTGTTATTAAATGGCCAGGTTATTATGGATTGTGAACTTAGCTGTTTGAGAGATGTGTGGAACGTTTCCGCGCAGCTACCACTTCCGCTGGCTGATCACACTAAGTAAGCAAACTTGAAGATGAATCACCTCACCACTATCAGTAGCCTACCTCAATAAAAATACACTGATCTTGACTAGTTGTGCTATGTTAAATACTGCCTTCAGGTGCACCCTGGATATTGCTACACCCTCAGGGGCTCACGGCTGGTGAGTTCGGGAGTTAGCGACCCCGAGAGATTCCTGAGCTGGGTCCGGTTTTCTCCCTTTTTCCCTTTACCTCTGGGCGGACCCTCTCCTCTTTCACTTTCCTATCTGCCTTTCATGGCTCTCCTTCCTTCCTAGTCCTTTATTTGCCTTATTCTCCTTTCGTTTTCCATTTCTTATTCTAGTATATAGGTTAGTAGTTAGTTTTAGTTTACTTTTTATTATCATCTTCACGATCACCCAAACCATTAGGGGCCGATAACCTAGATGTTAGGCCCCTTAAAACAACTATTATCATCATCATCATTAATTACTGCTGCAACTAAATAAGTGTATATATATTGTAAATATCATAACCCATACTTGCAGACATAGATTTGACAGCCTAAGTGTAAAGGATCTGATGATGATCCCTTGACGATTGAAACTGGTCATCCAAGGGCATTTATTAATATCATCTAATTCATTTTCAGGATTAGGGAACTATCCATTACAATTGGGTACAATTCTGTTGACCGATTGAAAAAAATTATCTAATCTACCTCTTTTGACAACCACGGTGGGTGAGTGGTTATCGTGTTGGTCTACCAACACCAAGCTTGCAGGTTCGCTCCTGGCCATGGTAAGTGAATTTTGAAAGGCGACAAAATTCACGACACGCATGTCATACGTTTTTAGCATGTTAAAGAAACCAGTTGAATTCAGTTGGCCGTGTTCATAATGGCAAAATTAATCTCGGAATTTTCCGCCAACCCTTAAGTTCCTCTTTTCTCTACTAGAAAGCGCTCTAGTGTCAAGGAGCTTAGATATCTAACCTCCTTGACTTTCATAGAGCTCCAAGGAAACAACAAAATTCGACATGCAAGCTGCCTTTTGGACGCCAAATAACAAAGCTTGCAGCCGGCACCCGAGGTCATACGATATAGAATATAATTTATTTATTTATTTACATTTATTTGTTGACAGTACACAACAGGGCTCAGTGTACGCCCCAATAACAGTGCACCTACACAGTAAGATACATTTCCTGATATTTCTAGAGTAAGTATTAACATCTTAATGTAATTCTTAAAACTAGGAAGTTCACACAGATCAAAATACATAGTAGTAAAAAGCTTTATCTAAAGATAATATAAAAACTAAATCTAAATTTAATCTAATGTCAATTTTTAAAACAGGGTTTGAAATTATTACATAGTAAACTAAAAGGTATTATCAATAATTAGGGAACAGACCTATCCACATACATACATTGTTGATTTTTGTTGTAGTGTGTGATAATTTTATTTCAATTATGAATTAGAGTGACTGGATTATAATATCCAAGAACGGTCTAATTGAGAGACAGAAATCTAGTTTCCAGTTTACACGAACTGCATCATTGTAAATACTGCAAAGCCTCCATACAGGTGAATTGTTATGTGAAGTAGTATTTGACTCGGTTCCAAGATCTGCTATGAGGGCGGTGCTACAACGCTTTGGCTGTCCTCGACGCTTTGTTGATCTAATCCAAGCTCTCCATGATGGCATGACTGATCAGGTTTGTCATCAAAATAAGATCTCTGGCGAATTTCCTATCACTCATGGACTGAAACAAGGCTGCGTACTTGCTCCAATGCTGTTTGCATTGAATTTGGCTGCAATGCTCTATAAATCGCCCACAAACATCCCAGGTGTAGATGTCAGGTACCGATTTGATGGAGGGCTCTTCAACCTAGCTCGATTTCGCTCCAAGAAGCTAACACAGGTTACGCCTACACTCACGCCAGTGGAGTTGCAACAGACTGTTAATTGCTACAAGAATGCATGTGAACGTTTTGGTCTCACCATTAATGTTCAGAAGACCAAGGTTCTGGCACAACCTTCACCAGGCACTTACCTTCCGCACTTCAACATTTCTATCTCAGATACTCCATTGGAGCAGGTAGATCACTTCTCGTATCTGGGCAGTCTGCTATCTGTACACGGCAATTGTGGGCAGGATGTTGAGAAGAGAATCGGTGCTGCCCATGCGGCATTTGGGCGACTATCGCACCGGGTCTTCTTGAATAAAGATCTGACCGTGAAGACGAAGCTCATGGTGTACCAAGCTGTTGTCATCTCAACATTGTTGTATGGCTGTGAAACCTGGACCCTTTATCGACATGACTTCCGAAAGCTTGAGCGCTTTCATCAACAGAAACTTCAATCCATCCTTAAGATAAAGTGGGAAGACCACATCACCAATCTCGATGTTCTTGAGAAAGCGCATGCTAATAGTATAGAATCATCCATCATTGGTCATCAACTTAGATGGATTGGACATGTCCATCGGATGGATGATACGAGACTACCACGCAATGTTCTGTATGCTGAACTCACCTCCGGCACCAGACCTCATGGAGGCCCTAAGAGACGTTACAAGGACCAATTTAAGCAGAATATGAAGTTGACAGGTCTCAATCCACAAACCTGGGACCAGCTTGCTAAAGACCGTTGAACTTGGCGCCAGACGATCCCGGCTGCTGTCAAAATGTTTTAAGAAGAACGTCGTAGACTTGTTAAGGTCAAGCGACAAGCACGAAAGCTCCGTGCAGCACAGCCACGCCCTCCACAAACAGTTCTGTGTGATCTGTGTGGACATTTGTTTCATTCACGCATTGGGCTGTTCAGTCACCGCAAACATGCCCACAGACCTCAAACTTAGATTATTTTAGACTGTTTTGGAAGAAGATCTATACTCGGAAACGAGTTAAAGCCGACGACGACGAGTATTTGTTATGTAATTTTTTAATGTTATGGTGGATCTTGTAGCTAAGCAAGGGATATTGAAATTTAGAAGCGATAGAAAAAAAAAGATACGAACCTTACAGTAGTCGCATATGATGTGTAACATCTGACATGTTATCCTACTCGTATACTACACAGACTGGACATTCTTAAAATGTTAATTTACACTCCATTTTTATACTGGTACTATGATGAATGTATAGATTGAATTGGAGATATGCTACTGTTACATTTGTGGCGCAGCGGTCAAGCTGTTAGTCTCCCACCAAGGTAGACCGGGTTTGATTCCCGGTCAATACATGAGAGATTTTCGAATTGAAATGCCATGTCCTGTGGTTCGCATTCCATGTAAAAGGGAGGTACCGTGGATCATATTCGTGAGATTAACAGACACGCAAAACTACAAGCTTCCTTCCTTTTACATTAATAATTCATAATAACAAAGTGACACACAACGTCGACAGTACTCTCAATTACTCTGAGCACATTTCTCAGTAACTATAAAATTCATTATTCTCAAGTCTCTTATACAGTTCGTCCTAAACAATCAAAACATGGCTTTCTACAATCATTAAATGACCTAGTCTCACATATGATGAAAATACAGCTTTTATTCCACTCATATAACAATATTCTGTTATGCATTTAATATTTGACTACCCACCCACAGCTTGACAATAATGCCGCTTACTCAAATGTCAATTGTCGTCTTTGTCCTACCCCATGTGATATCCAACCTTGAACGTGAAGCTTCATAAACTGCTCAATGACAAATGAAAGTCGGTGAAACATTTGCCACTGTGCTCGTCAAACCAGTGCCTGCTAAATGCACTGCCTACTGTATTGCCATAACATTCTCGCGCTACAGAGCACACACTGCCTTGTTTCCAATACACACATTTTCAATTGTACATCCAGCGGGCAGTGCGTCTTCACTTCCGTCCGATCCAATTCCGTTCGATCCACTTCCGCCCGATTCACTTCCGTCCCATTTTTCTGGCAGTGCGTCTTCACTTCCGTCCGATTCACTTCCGTCCCCAATTTTCAAAATCACTCCCACAAAACTATCCGGCAACCGAGCGGAAAGATGTTACACATCAAAAAAAGTTATCAATTTGACCGTTAATAACTTTATAAATCAGACAGATACCACACACACACCCAAGAAAATGGGTCTACATAAACACTGTGCCTTAAGCATGCTGACACAAATGAATCTCCAGATTGGAGCGATATTTGAATCTCAGCCCACACACATGGCAGTAGAATGGTCGGCACTGATCTGACAGTCTCCAATGTCTGTGTGGACCATAGCAGAAGGCACTGCCACATATATCACACCAAAACGGCCATATTTTAACATGGGTCAGACGGTGAGAATCTAAACTACAGCGGTACTGGAAACTTTCCCCACAGATATGACAGTGGTACTGTTTTCGCCTCACATGACACAGAGCCATGTGCACCTCCAAACTAGACCCATTGATGAATCTTTCTCCACATCGCGGGCACCACAATCCTTTGTCTCGAGGATGAAGTATCAAGTGATTATTGAGATTTGAAAGGAATTGGAATCGTTCACCACATTTATGACAACTATATGGACCGTCTTTGTAATGTACCAGCATATGATTGTCAAAACTTGACTTATAGACGTATGAGCGTCCACATCTTTGACAATAATAAGACATCTCGGCGATATTCTATACAACTTACAATAGTTTCAGGAAATCTATCGAGTTATTCTCAAGTTATTACAACAAGGGGTAATAATTTCCTGTAATAATACGAATGGCTGAAGATACAAATTTCGAATAAAATTTTAAAGCTTTAAGTACAACCAGCGTGGTTTACCCAGACATTGAATGACCTAAAGCAGGCCTTCTAAATTAAAGTATCCCGATGGCCACATAGATTTATATTTTTTACGATTATATGAGGTACTCGGGAACTCAGAAGTAAAATAAATAGAATGCAGAATTCAGGCCGAACTTCTAACCGAAGTCACAATAGCGAAGTATACCGTCTTTAGAAAAGCTGAAAATTTGAAAAGGAGAAAGGATTTAGCTTGTAAGACTAACATTAATTTAGAACTAATAATTTTCTTTGAATTATTCAAACTTAACTTATCTCGCTTTTCTTAGCGGGCCGGCAGAAATCACTCGGCAAGCCGGATGTGCGAGACAAACTTCAAATACTGTAGTGATCTTCAGGGATAAACAAGAAAGGAAAAGAAAGCAGCCACGTAACATCGGAAAACTCAGGAAGCAGAGATCAGAGAGGATGAAACATAAGTGGGCAAAGAGGAAGAAAACAACTAGCAAGAATTGAAGTATTGATTTAAGGTGCTCTGAAAAGTACTATTCCATTAAATAAATAAATAAATAAATAAATAAATAAATACGTGTTAGCCCCCTCCACTCCCTTAAAAATAGGGGGAATTAAAACAGTTTATTTACTTTTTTAACTCAACGAAATTGTACGCGTACATTAGTTTGAAAAATCCATATTTAGTTCCTGCTCTTCCTAATTAGATATCCAAAATTCAGCCTAGATCTCTCAGGGTGGTAGTATAGTGAAAGTCAAGGTACAGAAAAGCCAATACAGTTAGTTCTCAGTTGAGGCTGAAATCTAGAAAGTATTTTCCCCGCACATCAGTTAAGCTTCAAGGGAAAGCAGAGAATGCTAGGATCAAGGTGAGGAAAGAAAGAACTAACCACCTTTCCAACTGGATGGAGCCGAAGAAAAGTCTTCCATGAGGACACCAGGAGAAGTGGACTACTTGGAAAGCCCTTAACAGACTCCGTGCAGGAGTCGGCAGAACAAGAGTAAATCTGCGCAAGTGGGGTTTCTCAACGACTCATCACTCTGTGACTGTGGAGAGCAGCAGACAATCCAACATTTATGTCAGTGTGACTTATGTCCGTCAAAGTGCACTATGAAAGATTTGATTGCAGCCTCCTTCAGCGCTATTGACGTCGCCCAATACTGGGCAAAAATCATCTAGCTCAAATTTGTTGCTTCAATATTTGATTTGTTTTGTATAATAGACCTGTATATACAGTATGTATGGTATATATTCTGTATTCAATATTCATATTGATACTTCCGACACGAATAAAGAAAGTTCTGAGTTGAGATCTACTGTATTATGCTGCAAGACATCCGTTAGTATAGCGACGAAACTCTCCAAAGATCGATTAGCATTTAGACCGACCTTGCTGTAGGTCCATGGATGTGAGAGCTGGGTAGAATCGGGATATCTGATAACTGATATGAGGGTAACAAGAAATGATTACAATGGCAGGAAGGTACTCGTAATGAAGAGATAATGGCTAAGTTAGAAATGAACACGTTGGATGAAGCTGTTCGTATCAGTTGACTCACATGGTAGTTTCATGAGATGAGAATGGGGGAGAAAATATTACCAACAAGTTAATGAATTTATCTACGGAGGGTAAGAGAAGCAGTGTTCAACGATTACAAGGTGAGAGATGTTGAAGCAGAGGAGGTCACAGTGCAAACTCTGATCATAGAGATGACTCTTTCGCAAACATAGGCTTGCAGACTAGACTATACAGGACGCTGAGAGTCTGAACAGTCCCAAGAGAAAATGAATTAATATAAAACTATCCAGGGAAATCTGTCGAACCATTGTCAAATAATAAGCAAACAGAATGACAATTTTTTATAGATATAGATGAAGGTTTACGTATTATTTGCTATAATATACTTATACATATACAACTGGGATGTCATGCACTACTCTTCGATTCGCGGTAACTGCTCGATTACACTCTGATTTATCGATCGTAATGTTTTAATAGAACGCACAGCTGCCATCTTGAATGTATACCATTGTTGTCAATCAAATTTTCCGCATATTGTGTACAAGCTTCACCAAGGTAAATCATTATTTTCATTTAAGTTTCAAATTTGTGTATGTCATATCACTTTAGCCACTAGATAACAGAGCTACGTTGGTAAGGAAGTAGCCTGTATCTGTCACTGTCCTATCTTTGTAGTGTGTGACGCTGCGCAAGTAAACGCTAGTCAAGACCATTTATCTCTATGTTAAACTGGATGTAGAACTCCATATACTTTAATACACGAAGTCATTTTCTCCAGATATTGCTGGCAAAAGCATCTTTACCAGAAATATTTATTTATGCTTATAATATTAAAATAAAAAATAGATTTTAGATTTTAGATTTTTGGATTTTAGATTTTACATTTTTTATTTTAGATTTTGGATTTTGAGAAAATAAATAAGTTTCGATGGTTGGTTCAAAATGTATTATATGTGATAACTTTCTTTTTTATATCAATAGTTTATTATTGTTCAATCTTGGTATTAATAGATTAGTTCGATTACCTTCACCTGGTATTACGACAAAATGGGATTCACGTTTATTCACATTTTAGTACGTAATCCAGTAATTGTGGAGTTCAATGGGCTACGCTAGACTGATCTGGCGTGGTTCAAATGTCTTCAAAACAGCGCCTTAAAGACTGGTTTTCATAATCCATTTCACTCGCATCAAGCAGATTGCATCTACGGTTTGTCCAGTCTTTGTACGACAGCAGATGAATAATGAAATTCCTATTTCAATTCCTAGCAAAGGGCATAACCTAAATATGGGGTTTACTGATCAGCAATAACGGATCACTACCAGGTATCGTGAGCCGCAGTTTATACACCAACCACACCAAGACTTTGGCAAAGCCGCGTATCAAACCAGGGAGTTTACGGTTGGCATCCAACAATGTTCACCACTACATCATATTTCAACCTTCACATTTCAGAAAAGAACTTTGCCTCATAGAATGAATTACAAGTTACGTTATCGCGTTGCTTTCTCGCTAACAATATGAAGATTGGAGACCCTAAAATAATGATGTCACAAACAAACGACTATCACCCAAGTAGCCAACTTGAAAGTTATATTATACGCGACAGTTCCAGTGTCTGCAAATATGGTGACTTTGAAATATGAGTGGCAACCCTGATTCAACCAAGAAGCAAGAAATTATACTATAAATCACAATGTTGGTAGTGATGAGGGACAAATAGTAAGGTTACATTGTTAGTAACTTATTTAAGGTGACGCAAACTAAAGAAGTAATCTTTGAGGCAGGAAACTCATAACAGAATGTTTGATCTTTTCTCAGAACACATTAATTTCTTCAGAACCCGTACTTTGAAGATCTTTCCTCTTTTCACAGAGCAGATTTTTTGAAATTCCGGAATGCTTGGCTTCGAGAAGTCTTTAGTGTTGATGTCACCACGGGAAATGGCGCTGATGTCCTTATACTGAAAGAGACATGGAAGAGTTAATTATTTTGGATATGCAGTAGAGTACTGTGATGAAATGTTGATCAAAATACGAATAAGCAGTGTTTTTACTGATTCTGTGCTGAGTGATGTGATACATTACTCGACATTTCTGTTTATAATTCCAGTTTGGGCTTAAATGTGTCACAGCAGTAGTAGCTACACATTCAATGATTAGTTAGTGAAGGGAAGGATTTCTCAATCTGCTTGCTACCTCAGTCACAGTATAGTAATCATAACAGTATGGACACATCAGACCTTTACCATGTATCCGCGAGAGAGCAGCCTACCCATATTCATTATTATTAAAGATAAATCGCACAAATTGTGCATATTGATGATAACAAACTGTCATTCACAAAACTCCACAATGGATGATCCCCGATTTGCACAAGAAATTACGTGGTATCTACTACATTGCACCCCGCATAATTTACATGTGCAGGATTCATCATGGCCATGAAATTATTCGGTATTACACAGTTTATGGTGATACCCATGTACCGCCATCGAATTGACAAAGTGTCGCAACTCTTGATTTGTGTTCATCCATGTACTAGTCATCATGGCCTCCGTGGTGTAAAACTCGAACCAGATTTCGTCTCTTTCCTGTATTCTTTCCAGCATTATGTTTTTACAGGCGTCTGTGGATGGTAGCTCTCTCTTCACCCGAAGGTCCCCAATGAAGAAGGTCTCCCTGGCGAGTTCAGACTTCTAGATTCACATTTTAGTACGTAATCCAGTAATTCTGGAGTTCAATGGGCTGATCTGGCGTGGTTCAAATGTGTTCAAAACAGCGCCTTATATACTGGTTTTCAGAATCCCTTTCACTCGCATCAAGCAGATTGCATCTAATGTTTGTCCAGTCTTTGTATACTTCGATATCCCCAGGGTAGCCTTCAGAAAGCGCGAATTGACTGCTTCAAGCGTCCTCAAGTCTGCCAGGGATAATTTCTCCCGTATGATTTCGAGTCCATATGTGGCCATGGGCGTTATTTTCGCGTCGAATAATGTCATAGCAGTTCCCAAAGAGAGCTTCGTGATTGTTTTGATATCATGTATGGCTTTGGTAGCGGCTATTGCTCGAGACTTTATGTGAACTCTGTAGGCTCTTGCTGTTGTTTGCATTGTCAATCCTAGATATTTAAATGTATTGACTGACTTAAGGGGAGTCGTTCCTAGGTATATCCTGTCTCCTGAAGCCTCTCTGCCTCCTTTCCGAAACGTCATTTTCACTGTTTTCTCTGTGTTTATTTTCATCTTGTTGTCCTTTTCCCTCTTATCTAGATTGTCTAAGGCTTTTTGAACTTCAGTAATGGATCTCGAGCCAATGACCATATCATCTGCGTATAATAATATTGTAAGATTTGCTGTTCCTTGCCTGGTTGCAATCACCACGTCATATGTCGCAATGTTGAACAGGAGGGGGCTGAGTGGGTCTCCTTGAAGTACTCCATTGGTTTGCTTTATCAAATTCGAGGTTGAGACACGGTCATCTATTTGTATGAAGTTTGTCGTCAGAATGTTACTTATCAGGTTCACTAGTTTATTACTCTCACCCACTATGGATTCCATTATTGAGTGCGGCCTGTCGATTTTGTCTGAAGAAAACATTGCTTGTAATTATTAAAAACAACTCAGAAATATAATTTTGCAATTTAACCAATAGCAGAAATGTTGGAAACCAACATCTGTGCGGTAATTTTTTGCGCAGTTCTTATCACACCGGACATACCAGCATTCCGGTTTCCTCGGTCATTGGAGCGGTAAATGCAAATATCAGACGTTACCCCGAATGATTCTGGTTTGAATTCCCATGAAATATCAGTCCCTCAAACACCTATCCATTAATTCACAAAACAAAAACACATTTCCCCCATACTTTTCAATATATCGTGGGACACCACAGGACTGAAGGAATGTGGTGTTAAACATTAAATTACACATTTCTTAGAATTAAAACTCAGTAATATTAACACTTTCTATTTTCTTATTATTTATTTTCTTAAAATACGGTATCTGATTATAAATGTGTTGAAATCGAGTTAAATAAATTAAATAAAATATGCATTCAGCACGCAGCTGTTATCATGTGTTTGTCCATAAGTGGTGCTACCACGCGGCTTACAGGTGAATTGGTGCTGCCCCTTATCAATTGTTTTTTTGAAAATCCATTCTTCCGGTTTTGCCTAAGTGTCCATACTGTAGTGATATCCATACTGTGCCTCAGTTCTGAGATATTTCAATCGCAGGTAAAATGGTGTTGTTGTTTGAGTCTTTAGTCTTTGGATTGGTTTGATGCCTCCCTGTCCTGAGCTAATCGTTTCATCTCTACATAGTTGCACATCTTACATCCTAGGCAATCTGATTTATATATTCTAACCTTGGTCTACACCTACAGTTTTGTCCTCGACCCTTCCTTCTATAACTAAGTTTGTTATTCCAGAAAAAACGAAAGAAAATAATATTATGAACAAGTGAAAATCTTTAAATGGTTCAAAAAAATCACAAAGCTAATTAATGCCCATACTTTTTTGTACAGTTTTCCAGAAAATGTTCTGCCCCTAAAACCAGCCATCCTGGGAAGTTACGCAGTTTCCTCTCTCCACACCCTCAAAAATATGCCCAAGCCGTGGGAAACATTTCATGCAAGCTATAAATAAGAAAAATAACTAAGTTCAATTATATTACATTATGCAACGAGCCTATAATGGCAATAATGAAGACACGAGTATGTTTATAAAACGTTTATAAAACCATTATAGGCGAGTTGCATACGACTGTTTATGTTCGACGATAATTATCACTATTTTATGTTCGAACATAAATATTCATAAATATCTGTCGAGATTTCGCCAGTTTTATGTACTGAACAGAGCGCATGGGACGCAGAGAATACCTTGTATTTGACCATGGCCTCCTCGATTACCCCCTATGACCCTAGAAGCCACGCAGTATTTAAATTAGGAGGCCGTGGAACTCAGCGCAGGTGCGATGCTATCCTTACCTAATTGTTCACACAACTGTTTTTTGAGCTCTGTTTGGTGGGAGAAACTGTTTCATAATGAAAATAGTGTTATAATAACCCTCATTATAATACAGTTTTCTGTCATATAATATTTACATTTCGACAGCGTCGAACATAAAACATTAATGTCTAAATTACGTAGAAACTAGTCGAGAGAATACGATGGACTATAATATTCTTCTTAGTACCGTGAGTACGCCCATGACACCACACTAGATATAATATAGAGAAATCGCCTGACATCTACGGCAGCTATGGATCTTTTCACGCAGTGCCATTTTTACAGTAAAAATCAGCTTGATGCAAACACCTTTAGTGATCTCGTAGGCGAAGTGTAGACCAATGATATCCACCATTACTGGATGTCGCAATATGTGTTATGAAAGTGAGGTCATGTTTTTTCCCAAATAACAGGCGATCATTGTGCGGCAACTTGATGATTTATTTTAATAGAGTTGTCGATCGATTAACTATTTTGATCGGTTACCGAATGCCACCAGGGGCTCACATCTAGTGGGACGTCGGTTGGCGACCACGGGGCCCCAGCTGAGTCCAGCATTGTTTCCACTTACTTGTGCCGGCCTCCTCTCTGTCTTCTTTCCCTTCGACCTCACTTGGTCAACTCTTGTTCTCTTCCAACCCCGACGGTATTAGGGTATCCGAGGTCTAGGGAGTCTCTTCATTCCCCGCCTTGATTGGCCCTTGTCTCATCTTTTCTGATTCCCTCCTTCTGCGGGGGGTCAGCCTTCTTTTTCTTTTCATGTTATCTCCTGCCTTCTGATCAAGGCCCTCAAGGAGGCCGGGTATATGTAGCCCCACCACTTCTGGTGCGCCCTGTGTATTGCTACACCCTCAGGGGCTCACGGCTGGTGAGTTCGGGAGTTGGCGACCCCGAGGGATTCCTGAGCTGGGTCCGATTTCCCCCTTTTGTCCATTACCTGTGGGGAGGACTCTCTCCTTGGTGGCGTGCAAGTAATAAATAAATAAATTCAAAAGCGTTTAAGTTAATAATAGGCCTATTCGATATTGATAACTTAATGACAAGAGTTTACAGTTGAAGTTCACAGTTACATACAGTCACACTTCTTTGCTCCAGGACTTCAGACATATCAGTAATTTGACATCCTCAGAACTAAGGGCTGCCATTCTCTTAGTAACAATATTTCTAGCTTCACTGAACACACATTCACACGGAAGTGAAGCAGCTGAAATGCAAAGCAATTTTTTTCGCTATGCGTGCGAGATGTGGACTGAATTTTTTCCACCGTTCTTGAGGGTTTGCGAACTCATCTTCTAGATATTATCGCTTTTATATTTCTGAAGCAAAGGCATGAGCATCAGCTAACTTTAATAAACTGTCAATCTTACAATAGCTGATGCTAGCACGCCAAATAACAATACAATACACAGGTTTTGTGCTACCCAGCTAATGGTCATTCGGCTGCAATTCATATACAGGGTGTTTCAAAAATACTTTTACAAACTTTGTGGATTGGCTCCTTTCACCAAAACAAGAAAAAAAGTTCATATACACATATGTCCCAAGATCCTTCGTTTTCGATTTATTAATGAAAGAACATTGTACAGTGACACATTAATATACAGCCTGTTAGGAAGTGTTTAACACATGAACTCAAATCAAACAAGAAGTTCCGTGAAGAACTATATAGCCTACTTTTCATGCCAATGATTATTCTACAGAATATGAACCTATCTAGAATAATGACGAAATTAAGTTGGTAATATCGAAATATCTAATTAGTTCAAAATATACCTGGTATAATGTAGCCTAATAGAGCACTACAGTTGGCAGCCCTGGTTACTGAATATATTCTAGTTCCATCTCTTAAGGTACAGAATACAAAATTTGGTTGAAGTCCAATGGACGTTACATGCAGTTAGATATTGGATCTATCAGCACGCGTAAAAGCATGTTGCCAACAATACCATGCGTGTGCTGGTCAGAAATAATCTGAAATATTATGATATCTTGTTGTGCCAATTTTGGATGAAATCCATTTGTTAGTATAGAAGTTACATGTATTTTAAAATTGGACATATCAGCAGGCATGGAATCATGTTGGCAGCACTGCCTTGTATTAATTACTCCAAATTAATCTAGAAAGTCAGGTGCTATACGTGTCCAAAGTATAGAGATGTTGGCTTGCATACTTTCTGATATATTGATATTAGGGTAAAAAAGCTTGCCACGGTGGGTGAGTGGATAGCGTGTCGGTCTACTAACCCCAAGATTGCAGGTTCGCCCCTGACCGTGGTAAGTGATTTTTGAAAGGCGGCAAAAATACGATACGCATGTCATACGATGTTGGCATGTCAAAGAACCCATTTGAATTCAGTAGGCCGAGTTCATAATGGCAAAATTAATCTCGGGAGTTTCCGCCAGCACAAAGTTTCTCATTTCTCTACTAGAAAGCGCTATTGTGTTCAAGGAGATTAGATATCTAACATCTAACCTCCTTGACTTTCATAGTCAAGGAACTACGAAATTCGACATGCAAGCTACCCTCTGGGTGTCAAATAGCAAAGCTTGCACCAGGCACCCGAGGCCATACGATATTATTATTAGGGTAAAAAAAATATAGACAGCATTTATTAACAGTTGGCAGCCCTGATTGCTCTTAACAATACTAATAGTAATATCTGTTATGGTACACATAGCACATACGAAATTTGGTTGAAATCCAACTGATAGTATAGAAGTTACATGTATTTAAAAATTGGTACTATCAGCAGGTTTATAATCATGTTGGTAGAACTGACGTATATAAGTTACTCCAAATTAATCTAAAATGTCAGAATATACGTGTGCATAGTTTAAAGCTGTTGGCTTGCATAGTTTCTGATATATAGGTATTTGGATGAAAAAAAATATAGAGAGCAATTATTAATAGTTGGCAGCCCTGGTGGCCTTAAGAATACGCTCAGTCATATCTGTTTATGTACAGATATTACATACAAAATTTGGTTCAAATCCAATTGATAGTGTAGAAGTTATATGCATTTTAACATTGGACCTATCAGAAGGCTTAACATTATTTAGGCAACACTGTCATGGTTGGCCTCCTGAAATTAAACTGAAATAGTCTTATCTACATGTGTGCCAATTTTGGAATAGCTCCCATGCATACCTTGCAAGATATCCAACATGGGACTCAAATTTCTAGTGCGTTTTTTCAGCAGTTGGTAGCACTGACATCATTTTCAAATATAGACGTGAGATATTCCGGTGCACATCTTTACTCATACTAAATTTGGTTTTGATTGCTGCAGCCGTTTAGGAGTTGATAGGGGGAGACACACACACAGCCAGCCAGCCAGAAAGACAGACAGACAGACAGACACACATTTTCCCGGATCGATCTCATAAGTCTACTTTTTCCTCATGTTTGCAACATGTGAAAAGTAGGCTAAAAAGGTTCCTGACACTGGTAGAAGGAAAAACTGTCTTATGCACAGGTGTCCCAGAATCCTTTGTTTTCCCAGGGAGGTTCTGTTGAACACATTGGTACACGCATAACACTTCACAACGCACAGCTCACAACAAGTGCTCGAAATGTCGTCCTCTTGCGTCGAGACATACATGAACACGTCGCATCATGGACTGCCGGAACCGTTCGAATGGTGTCGCAGGCGTCCAGAATACGTCGATGAAGAGTTTCCACTTCCGGGATGGCTACGGCATAGACCAATTGTTTCAAGTGCCCCCACAGATAAAAGTCTAACGGATTGAGGTCTGGTGACCATGCAAGCCATGGAACGGGTCCTCCTCTGCCCAACCATCTGTCCTGGAAGATCTCCGTTAGTGCAGCGCGAACAAGGTGACTAAAGTGTGCAGGAGCCCCATCATGCATCCACCACATATGTTGTCGTATTTGCAGGGGCACATTGTCATGCAGTAAGTCTGAAAGGATGCTCTGGATAAAGTCTCTGGAGACAGCACCTGTAAGACGTGCTGGTACAACGTATGGACCTACACATTAATCCTAAACTGGTGCTGATGACGAGCCTATCTGGAACACCAGTGCATATGACAGTTTTTCCATCTGTCGGTGTCAGGAACCTTTTTTGATATGAGTTCATGTGTTAAACACTTCCAAACAGGCTGTCAATTAATGTGTCACTGTACAATGTTCTTTCATTAATAAAGCGAAAACGAATGATTTTGGGACATATGTGTATATAAACTTTTTTCTTGTTTTGGTGTAAGAAACCAATCCCCAAAGTTTGTAAAAGTATTTTTGAAACACTCTGAAACAATTACTTTTCCTACACCACACTACTATCTGTTAATCAGTCCGACTAATCGATTAAATCGACAGCTCTAGTAAAAATACACATCTATGGTAAAATGGGAATGCGTTACAGAGATAATGTCGATTATAATTCGAATTTTATCAGAAGTTTGGTAGCTTTTGCCAGCAATACCTGGAGAAACTACGCCAAAAATCCTGGCCATATATATATATACTTGGGTCATCATTACTTCCGACTTACTTTTATGCGCTACGCTAGTGCTCCCAAGCGGTCAGAAGTGAGATCACTATCCAGCCAATCACAATTCACGATAAATTACGACTAATCGTGTTTCGTTCTCGTTGTTGCAATATAACATGACTAATTGAGTTTCGATCTTGATGATGCTATACCGATATGAATGGCTGCCTGTGATTCATTAGTTAGAGTGATTTCAATCTGACCGCTAGGTAGCTCTAGCGTAGCACTTAAAAGGTCAAGTAGGACGTAATGATGTTACAAATATACAACGATACAGTCAGTTCAATATAGAGGTTAATGGTGTAGACCCAATAATATAGCTTGTCCATGGCGTCATTTGATATTGCTCACACAATGTTGGTTTGTCCCTTATCATTATGTTTTATCGTGAGAAGCAGGGTTGCCACATATAGCAAGTTTATTATTACAAATGCAGTAACACTCTCCTGACGAGATCGGACCAATAAAGGAAAGATTATGCCTGTCCAGTTTGGATCTGAAATCAAACGTCTCCTCGCAATATAAACACATGTGCGTTCTACTTCGAGGATGCACTATCGAATGCTGATCGAGGGACGATCTATCGAGAAATGTTTGTCGACATACAGTACAAACATAAGGCCTTTCAGAAGCATGAAGAAGTTTATGACTTTCCCAGTCAGAACCAAATAAGAAAGTTTGTTCACATATCGAACAACAATATGGTTGTTTCTGTTTGTGTAGAGACAGATGACTATCTAGACTTGGCGTGCTCCCTGAGTTTAGCCCCACATTAGTCCTCTGTAGCGAGGATGGAGGATAGAATGTGTTTTCACGAGAATAGATGCCTGCAGTCGCATGCTGTGTCATGTGATTGTACAGAAGTTGGCGTTGAGAAAAAGATTTACCACATATAACACACCAGTATGAATTCTCTACGGAATTATCTTCGACAGTAGACTTAGCAAAGACAGATTTCTCACGTGCATCACTTCGCAAAGCCATCTTTTTTCCGTGCCCTTGTTTGCTATAAGGTTTTTGTTTGAATATAGTCCACCTCGAACATGATGCAAATTTCGCCAAATGTAGTAATTCAGAGTTTTCAAGATTTCACAGGTCCCTCTTTGTCAAATTACTTTCAATACTTGCGGAGTCTTAAAGGGCATTTATATAATATAACATGTTCTTATCCAGGCTTGTCTTACATCCCAATTAAGCGCACAACTCATGCTTAGCTAACCAGTGCAAATCTGTTTGTGACAATGTGATCTATAACTGCTATTAGTACTCCAGTGAAGAAGGTGTAGCAATATTGAGTTGAGGGAATGATTAGAGGAAGATTCGTTAGGAGTTGGCTCATGTGCTGGCAAATCTGACGAATCAGGCTTTGAATGAATCGACCAATGGATTCTGTACAAAACAAACATGGCACCCTGGGATACAAACGTTTGTTACATACTGATTAGGTTATCCGAATTGAAATTATGCCTCTTCATTTTGAATTCAGGAAATACCATTATTATATAAAGAAAATGAATACCTAAGGAAACATGCCTCAGTTAAGTATTGATTCGTGCATATCGTAAACTGGACAGGTCAGCTATAACCTATAAAAATAATGTAATCGTAATACTACACGGAATGGTAGTTCAATCTTCTACCATCATACAGTTGGAGCAGCACCATCTGGCACACCACCAGAGAATAAATAATACAGGGAACTACAAAACGGGAGTTGTCGATATTAGGAACGATAGTGTTCGTGCAAATATGCCTTTTTCTACAAAATATTATGATTCTATTATTAGTCTCTGTGATGATATTATCATAAAGGCATACTCCATATAGCCTATGACAAAACGTACGATATATCTCAGCATCGGAAGTAGTCTTGTTTTTGTTTTAAGTACTAAAGGAAGTGATCGGAACTTGATTGCTATAGAAAGTTAGTATTGGTGAGGGCAGTTCCCTGTATTCTTTACTGCCTGTACACCACAGGATCAGCTTTTGACGTCTTAATGACTTGATGAAAATATCTGATGATGATAGTTGCTTTAGGCTAAGGGGTAATACAGTGAGGGTCATCTGCCCTAAAGAGAAGAAAATATTTGATCCTGAACAAGCTCTTAATAAACAATTGTCAGTATCAATGGAGGCACCCAGATAGAGTTGTCAATATTCTAGCCAGTTATTGCAACTTTTAATAACTTTGGTAACGAAATCAAAGTCTTGTGTGGCGTAACGCACTGGAAGGGCGTTAGAAAATGAGAATTTCTTGAAAAAATGTTCAGGAAGCTCAAAATATTTATCAATTATTTAAAATTGAGATTTTCACATTAAAGTAAGCGCTGCATGAATTGTTGTGCACTGGCCATTGGAAAACGCTGGTAACACTAAGATTCATCGCATAACACCACTAAGTTTCGAATTTCGTGTGAATGTACGAACACCTTCAATGCATATTTTCTATTGACACTAAATTAATCGAAAACCTATAAGACTAGTCTCTATCAATAAAAATTAAATAAAACTTAAGCGCATAGAGAGATCATTTAGCTGGTACGGCCAAATACCGTATCCTACAGATACACATTTCACAATGGAAAATTTATATAGTACTATAGCATACTGACAGCTGGCAGTAAAGAATAATAGTCGTAAATGAGCATTCAACCAGCAGAGCAATCTACAAACCCTAACTTTAGAGAGGAGCCGAGTGAAACAAAAATCCTGAGTGCTTCATCTATTTATATTATACCAGCTTTGTAACTTCCCATCATTAATATTTCATCTTCTTTCCAATTAAAAACTATCTACGCAGTTTTCAAAACAACCCTATAAAATCAGCTGTTGTGCTACTTATGTTTCCAACCGATAGATTGCATTAGTGTGCTGTTCGCAGATTTCCAGCGAGTGCGGTCGATATTGTGTATGTCTTCTGTTTGTTGATTGACCGTCACTTGTTTCTAAGCATGGCAACAAGTCAAGTACACACTATTTCTACACAGAGTACAATCACAGAGAAATTTAGATGCATCAGGAGGGACAGCATCTCGCTCAAATCTTACTACACTGTTTCCTACTTGGAACAAATTTGGCTGAATCTACTTAAGCAAGATTGTTTTAAGACCTACTCGGTTCACATTTTTAAGCCAACAAAACACTAGCAGTTTACCAACCACAATAGTTGATTGTTCACAAAATATATTTCTTCTTGGAAACCTCTTGATCACAGACGAGCCAATAACTTGTTATGAAGGTTGTAATAGCAAGTGACGACCAGTCACTTATCTTCTACAATCCAAGTTATTGAGGATGATGAGCTGACACTGAAAAGAGGAAGAAAAATAAACCATTGCTTACATTTTCTGAACGGCATTCCTTGGAAGAATTACCAGCTACTTTACAGCATCATGAAATAAGCTCTCTAGGCACCCCCTTGAAGGATCACACTAGTTTCTTTAGAGCACTGATGATACCAGGCGGTCGCGATGAAAATATCTTGTCTCGCTATTACCAAAAGTGATACGAGAGATCTTTCTCGAACCGACTAATAGCCATGCAGCCCCGTTTACTAGGGAATAATAGGAATTTGTCTGATAATGTATGTTATTGTGATGGCTGTATTAGTGTGTGTATTTGGAATACGAGGGAGGTGGCCGTGGCCTTAAGTTAGGAACCATCCCAGCATTTGCCTGTAATAGAAGTAGATATACAATGGAAAACCACTTCCAAGATGGCTGAGGTAGAAATTAAATTTTGTCTCACAAGGCTCTGTGTACCCCGTTCCCAACCCTCAGACCAGAATTAGAATTTCTTGGCAGATCCGGGAATCGAACCCGGGCTGGCAGTCAAAACTGCCACCAACTTCACCTGGAGGTGGCCCAAGTAAAGTATGTCATGTTGTTGGGAGGCATAATTAGGAAGGCAAGGCAACAATTTATAAAATTCTATCTCAATAGTTTTTTGAATCAGTCGACACATTTACGGGAGCCCAATAATCTTGGAAGGTCGCACCAGCAGAGTGCAACATAAGATCGGCGGTAAAGAATACGTATTTACTCCCTGGTAATAGGCTACCCTGAAACACCGGCCTCATTTAGCAAGAAAAGTAGTCCACAAGTCCATATCTAATCTACTGATTAAAAATGCACGTACAATCATCAAATTTTGGGGATACTCATCCGATGTTCAAAA
This sequence comes from Meconema thalassinum, assembly GCA_946902985.2. Taxonomy (NCBI): domain Eukaryota; kingdom Metazoa; phylum Arthropoda; class Insecta; order Orthoptera; family Tettigoniidae; genus Meconema; species Meconema thalassinum. The sequence goes on from OX336398.1 coordinate 104,765,315, forward strand.
TTACGATCCGATGATTGAGCAGGCCAGTCGAAGTGCGATAGGACGTCTGTGTTTATGGTGACGTGAATATGTGGGCCTAAGTCATTGTATGAAGAACATCCGCAAATCATCACAGAACCACGAGCTTCAGACACATAATTAACTTACACGGTAGAAGAAATTGAAAAATATAAATAATTAGGGGAATTGACCTGGGAGGAGTCTTGAGACTCTGGCAAATGGGAGTGAAATGCGTCATATATTGGGTTCAGCAAGAGAACCCAACTAGCCTCTTTGATTTCAACTTCAGCACATACACGAGGTGCCCCTGTTAAAACGAGCAACCCAGTGAAAGGTTGGGTCCTTAATCCCAGCTGGAAGCTGAGTCGGTGAGCTGATCAGTGCTGAGGGCTTCAAGGCTTACTATCTTGATAGTTAAAAACTCGTTTCCTTTTAGGTAACCATTCCTTTGCAATTCTCGTAGAACTCGAAGCATGAAGAAACGTTCACTCAGGAAATCTACCCCAGGTGGTACCCAATCCACCCCCTCTCAGGATTGGGCACGCAGGTTTTCGGAGTCTGGGGAGCCTGCACTTTCATGTTTTCCATCCCTATTACCTTTACACAAACAACAGAATAATAAGAGAAACCTCACCTACGTAGCTACAATCAACAACTCCCTTCTTAAGGTAGGTAAGCTAAAGCAAACACTTGAAGTGCTCGACTAGTACAAAATAAAGATAGCAGCGCTCCAAGGGACTCGGTTTATGGACGAGGATGCATTTGAGTCAGGTGCGTATAGGATCTGCAAGGGAAAATCGGGTGAAAGAGTGATGAGGACAGTCCCACACCTGGGCACAGGTTTTGCCGTACATCACAGTATGGTTGACCACATTTTAGATTTTACTTCACCTAAAGGAAGGACCTCCTCACAATCAGTCAGATCTCGTAACAGAACCTATACCATAGTGACCTTCCACGTACCCACAAATGACACCAACCGGAAAGACCTGGAATTAGTGGAACACTTCTGGGACTCCCTAGAAGAAATACTAGGCAAGATTCCACATAACCACTCAACTATACTCATGGGGGACTTCAATGCCCAATTCGACAGGGAACAGAAATACCGATGGATAGTAGGTCTCAACCCAGCCCGCAAGAGAACAAATAGAAACGGTGAGTGCCTCATAAAATTCTGTTACAAGTACCACTTGGTCCTAAAATCAACAGCCTTCAAGCGACTACCTAGGAAAGCCAAGACTTGGAGAAGCCCAAATCCTTTGCTAGGTGAATTTCAGCTTGATCATGTGGCTATAGACAGACTACATCACAGGGAGATACAGAACGTCAAAGTACCGAGAGGAGCCGATATAGACTCTGACCATTACCTTTCATTAGGCAAAGCTAATTTTCAACCCTTGAGAAAAGTAGCAAAACAACCAAGCAGCTCTAGAATACATCGGTTCAATACTCAACGCCTACGTGATGAAAACTGTAACTTCCAACAAACCCTTCGGATGAATACACAGAAAGAAGGTTGGACAGCCCTCCAGAAAGCGTTACTGGATGCCGCTCACGAAACTATTCCCGCTACGTCCAATAAAGGAAAACAACCTTGGTGGACTACAGATTGCGATAAGGCCATAGAAGAAAGACGTCGAGCCTGGATCAGGTGGAACCAGTACAAGAACGATTTCAACCTTGAGGCTCTCATCACGCAAAGAAAGGCAACAGCGAACACTGTACATGGAGCTAAAAGGAATTACCTACGAACCCGGCTACAACAGGGAGAAGAGGACTTCAAGAGAGACAACTCCAGAGACCAGTACCAGGGACTTAAGAAGCAGACCACCTAGTACACTGCCCCTACCTTACTTCTTCGTGGACCAGACGGCAAGATCCAACTAAATAACAAGGATTGTACCACCGTTCTTGCAGATTATTTCCAGAAGCTCCTCAACACAGAAGAACCTAGTGAAAGATTAATCTTCCATGAACCATCTATCAGGAATCCTGATTCTCAACCGCCTGACAGAGAGGAAATAGTGTGTATAATCAATAACCTGAAAAATAATAAAGCCTCAAGTGAAGATGGAATAGTAGCAGTGATGTGGAAATGCGCAGATGAACAGTCCTTGCAGAGCATCCAACAGATCATACAAGGCATATGGACAACAGAGACCCTACCGGAAGGGTGGACATCAGCAGTAATTCACCCGTTACACAAGAAGGGAAGCAAGACTGACCTCAACAATTATTGAGGTATATCCTTATTGCAGGTTACCTACAAGGTTCTTTCGAGTCACCAACCAACTAGACTCTCAATTAGGGGAATATCAGGCCGGCTTTCGTAACAATCAATCTTGTCCAGAGCAGATACAAAATCTCATGACCATCCTCACTTATAAGAGTCGTGGGGGACAATCCTGGGTAGTTGCCTTAGTGGATGTCTAGAAGGCATAGGACTCGGTGGACAGGGAGAGTATTTTCTCCACCTTGCGAGAATTTGGCCTTGATGAAAAAAAAACTTAAACTAGTCCAGGCCACCTAGACAACACACAACATCTAAAGTCAAGTTCAGAGGTGAACTATCCGAGGGATTCCCCATCAAGACGGGAGTTAGACAGGGCGATGAACTCTCCTGCCTCCTCTTCAATTGCATCCTGGAGAAGATCATAAGGGAATGGATGGTGCGACTAACACCAAGGACTGGTCTTCAGCTTGGATACAAGAAAGATAACCTTCATGAGTCATGCCTGGCCTTTGCCGGCGACCTCGCCATACTGATCAACACTATAGAGGAAGCTACTCACCACCTACTGAGTCTTCACGATGTATCGGTTCGGGCTGGCCTGAAGATCAACATTGGGAAGACTGAATTCATAACTAACATCAAGGAAGCCCAGTCGACAATTCCACTTGAGGGGGTGATCATCCAAAAAGTCCCTGCGGTCAAGTACCTAGGAGAGGGGATCTCAGCAAACCAGAGTGAGAATCTGGCCATAGACACCAGGTGCACCAAGTTCGAGAGGGCCTACCACTCCAGCCGCAGCATCTGCGCATCCAAGTTCCTCTCCAAAAACCACAAACTCAGACACTACAATTCAGTAGTAAAGCCATCTGTTCTGTACGCCTCTGAGTGCCTCGTGATGGCCAGGAAAGGCCCACTCAGGAAACTTGAACTCAAGGAGAGGAAGATCCTGCGGAGGATACTAGGACCTATACGGGAAGAGGGAGGCACCTACAGAATTCGGCACAATGATGAGCCTTACAGCCATCAAGAAGACATTGTGACTTGTATAAGAAAAAGGCGCCTGGCCTTCTATGGACACTTGACCCGCATGATCCCTTGCCGGCTCACCAGTAAGATCTTCACAGTGGCAGGAAGAGGGAAGGCGTCTAGGACCAAGTGGATCTCTACGGTCAGGACGGATTTAGACCACCTAGGGATCCCACTTAATTCCACACAGGACCACCAACAATTCCGGCAAGCCATCCGACAGGGAGTTTTTCCTGTATCACTGACAGCTAGAAAGAACACCGGTGTCAGCAGACCACCATGGACGGAGGAAAGAAAGCTGGCTCATAGTCAGATGATGATAAAGTACTAGAAGAAGAGAAAAGACAAAGCGACGAGGGGATACGAGCCCCGTGGACCTCAGTAGGCCCAAATTACGAAGAGAAGAAGAAGAAGGGGAAATACAGTACAGGAGAGAAAGATAATGAGGAAGATATTGGGGCCTGTTAAGGAAGGGAACGCAACATAAGACGACCTAATCAAGAGTTCTACACGTACTGTAAATGAATCACGGATGTTGCTAGGAAACGACGTCTAGCATTTTATGGACACCATCCTACCAGGTTGACTAACCAGCTCCTTGGTTACTGGCAAAAGTGGAAGACCAAGTCACCATGGTTGTGGGAAGAGAGCAAAGATCTGCAAGAACTTGGAGGGACGGGAAGAGACTTAAAAGACCAGACATCTCTCAGGAAGATGCTTCAGCAATTGAGGTTCCAGGACAAACCGCCAAGAAAGAAGACAGGTGCCCTCTGGACACAGGAGAGGAGGGAACAAGACAGCCAGAGGATGCGTAACTACTGGGCAAACATCAAGGCCCACTCCAAATGTAACAGTTGAACGTCGTGGTCCTTAGATGACCTATACGAAACAAGAAGGGGAAATAAATGACACGAGGAAAGCAAATGACATCAAACTTCGAATACGGAGGAGAGTTGTTTCTGGCGAGTGGTTGGTTGGTTGGCTCCTTAGTTTAGAGGCTGCGACAACGTGGTCATGTATCCCCGTGTACTGTGGGTGTGTGTAGAATCTGTCTGATAACCGGTGTTAATTGTGGTGGCTGTATTAGTGTGTGTTTCTGTTTTCAATTCAAGTAAGGACTGCAGACATTGACATTTTTTCAAGTAGTTCCTACTTTTGCCGCCAAGCGCCACCGTCAACGACTACTAGTTCAGAACTTGGTTACCAGACAGGAAGTATAACAAATTTCTCGCCAAATCAATACTTTTTACTTACATACAAATTCTACAGGTTCGTCTTTCGAAAACACATAATGTTTCCTTGGTGTAAAACATCACATAACATCGATAACCTCACTAAATAACAAAAACACAGTTCACATTTATTCTCTTGTTCTTCCTTTGTTAGGCCTGTGTCATTCGACACATTAATGTCACTCACGGAATAAACACTTATTAGTTGAAGTAATGAATATTGACACATTGACACATTTACTCATTGCTAGTTTCAACGTGGGTTGCTGAATTGCACTCAAGTGTCGTATAACCTTGCCAAAAGCGGAGAAAACACTAACTAGCACCCAGGAAGGTAATTGGGTGTTGCGTCATGAAAATAATTCCAGTCAGGAATGCATGTTGGAATTAAGCTATTGCGGTGGGGGTTGAGGAGGTGGTTTGCGTTTATTATTATTTAAATAATCTGCTAATAAATCAAATAAATCATTCGTTTCAAAATTAACCTCGTTTAGATTATTGCATTCCTTTGACCTCTGATAAGTAATGATATGAATATTTTCCAAAATAGTGCAATTATTTGGTTACCAGATGCAACCGCAGTCGGGCCCTGGTGACGAAGGTTGGAACCTAAGAGCGTTTGTCAAATGTTTAACCTATAATTTAGCTTCACACATGTGTAATTAGTGGAAGGTTCTTTAACATGCCATAAATCTATGACATGGGACCGCCAGCTTTACTTCCCCTCCGAAGGAAGGCATACTGAGAGATTTTTGACGCCCTTAAGAAATCCGACGACTTCGGCCGGGTTTGAATCCGCTATCTTGGGCACAGCAGTTCAGCATGCTACCGACTACGCCACCGAAGCCGAGTGGTAATAAACAGAAGAGATAGGTTAGTAGGGTACACACTAAGACACCCAGGAATCGCGAACTTAGTTACGGAGGATAAGAGCTGAAGGTTATGGCAAGGGATAGAGTATGTTAAACAACTTGCAGTTATGTAGAGATGAAACGATTACCTTAGGTCAGGGAGAAATGAAGACTTGCATCAAACCAGTCTAATGACTAAAGACTCAAACAAAGCAATGGAGAGGATCTGTTGAGGTGACTACTAATTTTGAAATTAGTGATTACTTGTTTTTATCTATATCATTAAACGTTTCTTTTTGAAAGTTTCAAAGTGTTATTTTGTATACAAACAAGTTGACGATCCGCGCTATTCCTGGTCTCAATTCGTTCGGGTTAAAATCCCTCAGTATGCCTTCCTTGGGAGGGGAAGTAAAGCCGGCGGTCTCATGTCATAGATTTATGGCATGTTGAAGAACCTTCCACTAATTACACCTGTGTGACGCTAAATTCGGTTAAAAATATAAACAACGCTCAGGTTCCTACGTTCGTCACCAGGAGCCGACTGCGGTGGCGTCTAGTAGCCAAGTTCCGAACTAGTAGTAGTTGTTGACGGTGGCATTTGGCGGCAAAAGTAGGAACTACTTGAAAAATTCAAAGTATGCAGTCCTTACTTGAATTAAGAAACAGAAGCACACACTAATACAGTCATCACAATTAACACCGGTTATCAGACAGATTCTACATACACCCAAAGTACACGGGGCTACATGACCGCGTTGTCGCAGCCCCTAAACTGAGGAACCAACCAACCATTCGTTCGGATCATCGTCGTTCCACTGTAGATTCAATTAATGTTAACCTCCCGAGATAAGTGTAGACCTAACTTTCTTAAAGGACTGAGCGCCAATTTTCAGAATTTCATTTTATTCAGTCTATGGGAGGCATATACATATATACAAAGGAATGGAACGGAGCTGTTGAGGCGACTACTAGTTTTGAAATAAGTGGAGATACTCATCCATTGATCAAAATTAAGATCCGGTGATTGAGCGGGCCTGTCGAAGTGCAACCGGGCGTCTGTGTGCCACGTATACCTGCAGCCTTCTAAACATGGCTCTTGTCGTCTTGAAAGTGTTATGCGCATATCATACTCTGTTGAAGTTCACTCTAAGTGACTCATCCATGCACCGAAAGATGGAACTGGAGGTATCTCACCACGCATTCTCGTTCAATTAGTGGCTAGTGTTGAACAGGTCTTGTCTATTAGTTATTATACTTTAAGGATGTACAATGGAGAGCAATAGTAACGAAAGAGTTTTTGATGGACATTCATTTAAAAGTTTCAACGCCTTAATAACAGAGTGAAAGATTTGGCATAGGCAACATGCTCCGGAAAACGAAATCCGGCAAATAAGCCACCAAATAGCCTCCTATACATAATGTGAAATGTTTATACTATTTTAAAAAGCCTTATGAATTACGAATGTATAGTGTTATTGATGATACATTTTCAAGGTATCAAAATTACGTAGTTCAAAGTGCCAATATTTTAAAATTACATACCATAATTTCTACGTTCTTTGTACTTTCAGTCCCGGGTTGAAACCCGGCCGAAGCCGTCGGATTTTTTAAGAGCGTTAAAATCCCTCAGTATGCCTTCCTTCGGAGGGGAAGTATAGCCGGCGGTCTCATGTCATAGATTTATGGCATGTTAAAGAACCTTCCACTAATTGCAACTGTGTGAAGCTAAATTAGATAGGTTAAGAATGTAAACAACGCTCTTAGGTTTCTATGTTCGTTGCCAAGAGCCGACTGCGGTGGTGTCTAGTAGCTAAGTTCTGAACTTGGCCTAGTAAACGTTGACGGTGGCGCTTGGCTGCCAAAGTAGGAACTATTTGAAAAATTCTAAGTCGCAGTACTTAAATTAAAAAACAGATAACACACACTAATACAGTCATCACAATTAACACCGGATATCAGACAGATTCTACACACACCCAAAGTACACGGGGCTACATGACCGCGTTGTCGCAGCCCCTAAACTTAAGAACCAACCGTACTTCAGACTGTGTGTAGATGAAAGAAATGATTCAATACCTGCCCCAAGATCATCACCACTTTTGTGTTGATTTTTGCAATGGTGGAGGAAAGTAAAGTTGTGTTCCTATATTGCTTGATTTGTTGTTGTTGTTGTTGTTGTTGTTGTTGTTGTTGTTCGAGTCTTCAGTCTTTTGACTGATTTGATGCAGCCCTCTATGACTCCCTGTCCTGAGCTAATCGTTTCATCTCTACATATCTACCACACTCTACATCCGAGGCAATCTATTTAGCATATTCTAACCTTTGTCTACCCCTAAAGTTCTTGTCCTCGACCCTTCCTTCCATAACCAAGCTTGCTATTTCTGGGTGTCTTAGTATGTATCCTACCAGCCTATCCCTTCTCTTCATTAGCAGTCGTCAGAAATATCTCTCTTCTCCCACTCGTCTTAATACCTCTTCATTTGTTACCCTATCTACCAATCTGATCTTCATCATTCTCCTGTAACACCACATTTCAAACTCTTCAATTCTACTCTTTTCGGCTGCACCAATAGTCCAAGTTTCGCTTCCATAGAGCACCACGTTCACGAAAAAGGCTTTCAAAAATGACTTCATAATACCTAAATCTATATTCGATGTCAACAGATTCTTTTTCTGTAGAAATGCTTTCCTTGCCGGACCCAATATACTTCTTATATCCTCTTTGCTTTGTCCATCACTGGTTATTTTGCTTCCTAAGTAACAGAAGTCTCCTACTACCTTTAGTTTGATTTAATAAGCTGAAATTGGCCCATAGACTGACTAAGAACATCTATAACAAGAGGTGCCTATCACACAATCTTAAATTGAAGCACTATACTACAGTCATCAGACCGGAAGCGCTGTATACCATAGAGAGTTGGTGGTTGGTTCCTGAGTTTAGGGGCTGCGGCAACGCGCTCATGTAGCCCCGTGTACTTTGGGTGTGTGTAGAAACTGTTTGATAACCGGTGTTAATTGTGATGGCTGTATTAGTGTGTGTATCTGTTTTTTATTTATTTAAGTACAGACTGCAACTTAGAATTTTTCAAATAGTTCCTACTTTTGTCGTCAAACGCCACCATCAAGGACTACTATGCTTAGTTCAGAACTTAGCTACTAGACGCCACCGCAGTCGGCTCTTGGCAACGAACGTAGAAACCTAAGAGCGTTGTTTACATTCTTAACCTATCCAATTTAGCTTCACACAGGTGTAATTAGTGGAAGGTTCTTTAACATGCCATAAATCTATAACATGGGACCGCCGGCTTTACTTTCCCTCCGAAGGAAGGCATACTGAGGGATTTTTAACGCTCTTAAAACATCCGACGGCTTCGGCCGGGTTTAAACCCGCTATCTTGGGCATAGAAGCTCAGCATGCTACCGACTACACCACCGAAGCCGCCTACCATAGAGTGTTTGTCAATGAATAAAAGAATAAATTGAAGGTCAAAGAGGGAAGAATTCTCAGAAAGATCTTACGAAGAGTACTAGAAGATGGGGAATACGGGAAACAACTCTACTCAGAGCTCTACGTACAAATAGAGAGGCTTTGTGATTGTGCCAGGAAAAGAAGGTTGGCTCTTTATGGTCATGTGGCAAGAATGCCTCCCAACAGACTGACCAACCGCCTATTCAACTTCTGGCAAAACAAGTTGAGACTAACTGGGACTAACAGACCTACAAGACAGAGAAACTGTGAGACACATAATTAAGGAAGTCCGTGGTTTTCAGGACAAACCTCTAAAGAAACGTCCCCCAAGCCGGAGGAGAGAAAATAAATACACCTGGAAGAAGTGCGTCAGTACTTGGCAAAACTCAAAACCCAACAGTTGAACAAACGTTGTCCCCATTAGGTCATTAAGAATAATGAATTAAGAAGAATAAGAATAAAGAATTATAAAGAAATAATAATGGGAATACGGATATGAATACTATCTAGAATAAGGACGAAATTAAGTTGGTAATATCGAAATTTCTAATTAGTTCGAAATACTGTACACCTGGCATAATGTAATCTAATAGAGAACTACAGTTGGCAGCCCTGGTAACTGACTATATTCTTAGTTCCATCTCTTAACGTACAGAATACAAAATTTGGTTGAAGTCCAATGGTTAGCATGGGCGCTACATGCAGTTAAACATTGAATCTAACAGCGCGCGTAAAATCATTTTGGCAACAATGACATACATGTATTGGTCAGAAATAATATGATCTATTGTTGTGTCAATTTTGAATGAAATCTATTAGTTAGTAAAGAAGTTACATGCATTTTAAAATTGGATCTATCAGCAGGCTTAGAATCATGTTGGCAGCACTGGCGTAGGCCTATATTAGTTACTCCAAATTAATCTAGAATGCCAGGTATTATACGTGTGCAATGTTTAGAGCTATTGGCTTGCATACTTTCTAATATATTGATATTAGGGTAACCAAAATAGAGACAGTATTTATTAACAGTTGGCAGCCCTGGTTACTCTTAAGAATCGGCATAGTCATATCTGTTCTGATACACATAGCACACACGAAATTTGGTTGAAATCCAAATGATAGTATAGAAGTTACATGCATTTAAATTTGGACCTCTCAGCAGGCTTAGAATCATGTTGGTAGCACTGACGTATATAAGTTACTCCAAATTAACATAGAATGTCAGGTACTATACGTGTGCATAGTTAAAAGCTGTCGGCTTGCATACTTTCTAATATATGGGTATTTGGATTTAAAAAAAATTGAGAGCATTTATTAACAGTTGGCAGCCCTGGTGGCTCATAAGAATAGGCTCAGTCATATATGTTTATGGACACATAGCACATACGAAATTCGGTTGAAATCCAATTGATAGAGTAGAAGTTATATGCATTTAAAATTTGCACCTATCAGCAGGCTTATAATCATTTTGGCAACACTGCCATGTATGAACTCCTGGAAATTAAACTGCAATATTATTATCTATACGTGTGCCAATTTTGAATTAGCTCCCATGCATACCTTCCAAGATGTCCAACATTGAGCTCAAATTTCAATTGCGATTTTTCAGCAGTTGGTAGCACTGACATCATTTTCAAATATGGCCGTGAGATATTCAGGTATAGATCTTTACTCCTACCAAATTTTGTTTCGATTGCTGCAGCCGTTTAGGAGTTGATAGGGGGGGATACACACAGCCAGCCAGACAGACAGATAGACAGACAGACAGAAGGACAGACAGACAGACAGAAGGACAGACAGACAGACACACATTTGCCCGGATCGATCTCATAAGTCTACTTTTTCCTCATTTTTTACAAAATGTGAAAAGTAGGCTAAAAAGAAGAAAGAAAGAAAGAAAGAAAGAAAGAAAGAAAAAAAAGAGAAAGACAAGAATAAGAATAATAAAAAGAGAAAATGGAAAAAAGGAAAATAGAAGAAAGGAAAAAAGAAAAGAAGAAAATAGGAAAGAATAAGAAAATGATAAGAATAAGAACACAAAAAAGGAAAAAACGAAAAAACGAATAAAGGAAAATAATGGGAATAACAATAAGTAAGAATAAGAATAAGAGGGGCATGAACAAGAACAAGAATCAAAGAAATTGAGCTATTACCCATTTAAGATTTGATTGCCGCTGAGTATGGCTGAGCCACCGTTCTTTTTATTATTGTAGCAGGTGCCCGGCAGGGTAAAGAGGAGAACACAGTGATGACAGAGTGCAGTTTGCACATAAGTCAAGCACAGATAAGCGTCATGTCACCACGGACAGCTACTGGAGCTGAGTCATATCCTACTCACGCAACTGTACCTAACAACGAAGCAGAGTGACATGTGACACAAGAAAACAGAGAATAATTCCCATCTCTACTGCCGGCGATCAATTTGTGAAAGGGTAATAATTAGGGCCCGGATGTTGATGCCGTAAGAAAGTTTAAAAAATGCACTTAAAATTTTCAAAAATGACTAATAAATGACCTAAAAATCGAAAAATGCACTATAAAATGGAGACAATGATCTTATAATAATAGACTAAACTCACCAATATTTCAAAAATTCGAAAAATGCACTATAAAATGGAGAAAATGATCTTATAATAATAGACTAAACTCACCAATATTTCAAAAATTCGAAAAATGTACTATAAAATGGAGACAATGATCTTATAATAATAGACTAAACTCACCAATATTTCAAAAATTCGAAAAATGCACTATAAAATGGAGACAATGATCTTATAATAATAGACTTAACTCACCAATATTTCAAAAATTCGAAAAATGCACTATAAAATGGAGACAATGATCTTATAATAATAGACTAAACTCACTAATATTTCAAAAATTCGAAAAATGCACTATAAAATGGAGACAATGATCTTATAATAATAGACTAAACTCACCAATATTTCAAAAATTCGAAAAATGCACTATAAAATGGAGACAATGATCTTATAATAATAGACTAAACTCACCAATATTTCAAAAATTCGAAAAATGCACTATAAAATGGAGACAATGATCTTATAATAATAGACTAAACTCACCAATATTTCAAAAATTCGAAAAATGCACTATAAAATGGAGACAATGATCTTATAATAATAGACTTAACTCACCAATATTTCAAAAATTCGAAAAATGCACTATAAAATGGAGACAATGATCTTATAATAATAGACTAAACTCACTAATATTTCAAAAATTCGAAAAATGCACTATAAAATGGAGACAATGATCTTATAATAATAGACTAAACTCACCAATATTTCAAAAATTCGACAAATGCACTATAAAATGGAGACAATGATTTTATAATAATAGACTAAACTCACCAATATTTCAAAAATTCGAAAAATGCACTATAAAATGGAGACAATGATCTTATAATAATAGACTAAACTCACCACTATTTCAAAAATGACATCTGGAGCTCAAACTGAAAAGTCAATCAAAATAGTTTTCTAGCACTTAACAAAAGGTTAATGTTCATAGCTACTAGCTTCTTATTAACTCTGAGAAACGTAACTCCCTAACCTGTGACATGACTAAATTGGAGAAAATTACCTTAAAAGGCTGATTTCTCTAAAATATGACCAAAAATCTACCAAACTTAAAAAAATGTCTTAAAATGGAAAAATAACAAAAAAAAATGCAAAAAGATGCAAAATAAAAATGATATGTTTGAAGACGGGGTGGCTCGTCCGGAGTTTCTATGTACTTCAGCATTGTTTTAGACAGCTCAGTAAAAAGATGACATGTCATCAACATCCGGGCCTTAGTAATAAGTATATTTCTATTTTTCTTGAAACAAAGAGTTGGAACTGAAATTGTCAATTACATGTAAATCTGTTAGTTGCAGCTGTATGTGAACAGAGTGGGCCATATTCCTACGTAGAATAAATAAGATATTGGACATATCCCCTTCTGTAGTTATCATGATCAAAATGATATTACTAAGGAATGTCAAAAATGTGACCCCATGGTTGTTTTATATATGTGATAAATTAATGATTTTGAAACACAAAATAGCCAACATTTCGTTGGTTGGTTGGTTCATAAGTTTAGGGGCTGCGACAACGCGGTCATGTAGCCCCGTTTACTTTGGGTGTGTGTAGAATCTGTCTGATAACCGGTGTTAATTGTGACGACTGTATTAGTGTGTGTTATCTGTTTTTTAATTTAAGTACTGCAACTTAGACATTTTCAAATAGTTCCTACTTTTGCCGCCAAGCGACACCGTCAACGACTACTAGGCTAGTTCCTACTTTTGCCGCCAGGCGACACCGTCAACGACTACTAGGCTAAGTTCAGAACTTAGCTACTAGACGCCACCGCACTCGGCTCTTGGCAACGAACGTAGAAACCTAAGAGAGTTGTTTACATTCTTAACCTATCCAATTTAGCTTCACACAGGTGCAATTAGTGGAAGGTTCTTTAACATGCCATAAATCTATGACATGGGACCGCCGGCTTTACTTGCCCTCCGAAGGACGGCATACTGAGGGATTTTTAACGCTCTTAAAAAATCCGACGGCTTCGACTGGGATTGAACCCGCTATCTTGGGCATAGAAGCTCAGCATGCTAACGACTACGCCACCGAAGCCACTAAGCCAACATTTCCTTTAGGTGCAATTGTTAGTGATTTTCTTTAATATCCCTGAAACATGTTTTTGACGTTTTAGAAAGTTAGCTCTACAATTGTCAATTTTTCAAATTCTTACTCTTCAAACAATCGCTATTATTTACCTCTATCTCAGGAGAAAAGTCACTCACTCACACATGAGAAACATAAGTCATCCGACACATACAAGACGAAACAGCAAGCTCTGTAATCCAGTTAGAAGCAAGACAATGTTCTACACAAGCGTCAATGCTATTTAGAACATCTTCGAGGTCAGTTCTTTGAAAGAATACAATGCCGTATCTATATTATTGTAATTCCAATTCTGTTCTGATCCCTGATTGGGTGTAATGGCAGCCAATCTCAGTTCACCACGCAGAGACCTAGCTCAATCATTTACGGTAATTGCAGTAGTTATGCAAATAGCCCAGACAGTGTTGCTGGTAGGGTTTAGTTAATCTATTTATATATATTTAACTAGCAACCCCACCCGGCTTCGCCCGGGAACAGTTATGAATGCATTACGTGACAAGCGCTTTTTTTTATGTCAATGAACAACGACCAATATCCGTTTTACGTCTCGGCATGCTGGGTTAAAATCACTGACTGGACTATTAATTATATTAACATGGAGATGCATGTGTAACAAATTCTTGTCAGACGTAATTTAAGAATGGCGAGGCGCATGAAACACAAATCCCCCTTCCGTCCAATCTTAACTTGACTGTGAATTTTGCGGAACGAAAAGTTCACAGGCGAAATGAAGAAAATCCGAGTTGCACTTCCAGGGAAACTCCAAACACAACCACTCTTCTCTAAAGTTTTTAACTCAACCCGACTCGACAGTTTGTTGCTGGCTGTATCTGGGGCAATAAGCTCGTCCGCCAGCTAAGCTGTAACTGGGGTCAGACTCGCCCCTAGCTAGCTCGTAAACTGTCGTCTCAGTAACTGAATGGAGATTTTTGGAAAAAATGAAAACGTAAAAACACTTATAGTAGGCGATGTATTGAAGATAGAAATATACTCTCCAGGGCTTCTTTTTAGAACTTTTCACGCTGAACAATTCTTACACTCATAGTATATAGATACTTTTAACGGTTTGCCCAGCGTAAGCTTAAAAAGAGCATGGACGCCAGTTTTTTTCCCGATATTTTCACTGAAATCTTTAGTGCTTGACGTCCTTTGGTCATAAATAAATTATTTTCTACAGAAACCTTCCTCGAGATATCCTTTACAGAATGGTGAAACCCGCATCAAAATCCATTCAGTGGTTCTGGAGATTACCCATGACATTCAAGAATCGGGGACTTTGTTTTATACTAAGTAGAGATTATACGCCAATCAGTATAATTTAATAAAATATATTCCCCCTTCCGTCCAATCTTAAATTGACTGTGAATTTTGCCGAACGAAAAGTTCACATGCGAAATGAGAGATGCACTTCCAGGGAATGGCGAGGTGAATGAAACTCAAATCCCCCTTCCGTCCAATCTTAACTTGACTGTGTTTCACAGGCGAAAGGAAGAAAACCTGAGTTGCACTTCCAGGGAAACTCCAAACACAATCACCCATCTCAGAAATCTTAACTCAACACGACTCAACGGTTTGCTGCTGACTGTATCTGGGGCAATAGGTTCGCCCGCTAGCTAGGCTGTAACAGGGATGACAGACTCGCCCCTAGCTAGCTCGTAAACTGTCGCCTCAGTAGTTGAATGGTTATGGTTGGAGGAAATTAAAACGTATAAACACTTATAGTGGGCGATGTATTGAAGACAGAGATATGCTCTCCCGGACTTTTTTGTAGAACTTTTCATGCTGAACAATTCTTAAACTCATAGTATTTAGATATTTTTAACGGTTTGACCAGCGTATGCTTACAAAGTGCTCGGACGCCAGGTTTTTTTTTCGACTTTTTCACTGAAATCTTTACTGCTCGGCTTCCTTTGATCATAAATAAATTATTTTCTACAGAAATCATCCTCGAGATATCCTTTACAGAATGGTGAAAACCGCATCAAAATCCTTCCAGTGGTTCTCGAGGTTACCCATGACATCCAAGAATCGGGGACTTAGTTTTATACTAAGTAGAGACTAGCAACCTGCCCCGTCTTCGCCCGGTACCTTTAACAGTTTACCCTGCGTAAGCGTAAGAGGTGTACAGACGGCAGGTCCCAGACGCAATTCAGAAAAGTCGAGGTGAACAGCGAAACTCCAAACACATATACTCTTCTCTGAAGTCTTAACTCGACACGACTCGACAGTTTGAAGCTGGCCGAAGCTGGGGTGATATGCTCACTCGCTAGCTCATCAAGTCACTCCGAAGCTAGTACCATAATTTAAATTTCAACTGAATGGAGATTGTAGGAAGAAATAAAAACGTAAACAAGATGTTCAGTAAAGAACATATAGCCTACTTTCTCCTAAATGCATGGGTATTGTTATAACTCTTTGTCCTTTCCAAGGAGTATAATTGAATGTTGGTTGTAGTAGCTTGTTGAAATAAGTGGCATACGGATATTAAACAAGAATATGAGGTGCCCTTTGCTTGTGCTACCTCTGTACCAAATTTCGTTCAATTCGGTTTCACCGTGTTTGAATAGATAGGGGAATCGATTGGCACACATACTTGGCCGCCATCCGCAAATTATTTGGCAGATGACCTCATAGTTTGGTCAAAAGATTCTTCATACATAAAGGTATAACGTTGCAAAATTTGCTAGAGATCAGATGATTAGGTTGGTCGTAATATTATTTAAGCTTTTAACATTTGAGTGACCGCCATTACGTTTTCGTCAATATGGCGGCGATATAAAACATGACACTGAGATGCCCTTTGCTAGTGTTACCTCTGTACCATATTTCGTTCAATTGGGATTCACCGTGTTTGAAGAGATAGGGGGAATCAATTTGCACACAAACATGGCCGCCATCCGGAAATTATTGGGCAGATGACCTCGTAGTTTGGTCAGAAGATTCCTCATACATAAAGGTATAATGTTACAAAATTTGGTAGAGATCAGATAAATAGGTTGGTCGTAATTTTATTTAAGCTTTGAATATTTGGGTGGCCGCCATTACGTTTCCGTCAAGATGGCAGCGATACAAAACATGACACTGAGGTGCGCTTTGCTAGTGCTACCTCTGTACCAAATTTCGTTCAATTTGGTTTCACCGTGTTTGAAAAGATAGGGGGAATCGATTTGCACACAAATATGGCCACCATCCGCAAATTATTAGGCAGATGACCTCGCAGTTTGGTCAAAGGATTCTTCATACTTAAAGGTATAATGTTACAAAATTTGGTAGAGATCAGATGAATAGGTTGGTCGTAATTTGATTTAAGCTTTGAATATTTGGGTGGCCACCATTACGTTTACGTCAAGATGGCGGCGATATAAAACATGACACTGAGGTGCCCTTTGCCAGTGTTACCTCTGTACCAAATGTCTTTCAATTCGGATTCACCGTGTTCGAATTGATAGGGGGGACAGACATTCAGAGTACACACACTCACACACTCACACACACAGACACACAATTTTTGGCCCTGTAGTGATCTCATAAGTCTACTTTAATTTTTTGCAAAAATTGAAAGTAGGCTAAAAACAGTTATAGTGGACGATGTATTAAAGATAGAGATATGCTGTCACGGACCTTTTGTTAAACAATTCTCACACTCGTAGTTAAAAAAGGCGCAGGGGACGGCAGGTTTCTCTTCGACTCGATTTACTGAAATTGTTATTGCTCGGTAACCTTTGGTCATAAATGATTGCTTTTCTACAGAAAAACCTTCATCGAGAAATCCTTTACAGAATGGTGAAAACAGAATCAAAATCCATCCAGTGGTTCTCGAGATTACCCGTTACATCCAAGAATCTGGGACTTTGTTTTATACTAAGTAAAGATACCAGTCACTGGTTGAAGGTGAAGGGCAAAACATGTTTTGACCCCTCCTGGTGGTCACCGCCCTTAAAAGTAACGAAGGAAAACACAAAATCCAATGCATTGATGTTTTTATTTATTCATGCAGTTTGGCTTATGCTAATTACCTGTCGAAAGCTTAGAAGTTAACATGCTAGAACTTCAGCCGTTGTTGTTGTTGTTGTTGTTGTTTGAGTAATCAGTATTTTGACTGGTTTGATGCACCATTCCATCCTCCCTGCCCTGAGTTAATCGTTTCATCTCTACATAGCTACCACATCCTAGAGTGTGATGGTGCAGTGACTTAGCTGCTCGTCTTTCACCCGGACGGCCGGAGTTCGAATCCCGGCGACAACGGGGTGAAATTTTCACCTGAAAAATCACGTGGTGTTAGGAAGGGCAACCCGCCTTAAATCCCTGGCCAAAACCAAAATTGAGGCTGGTTGGCTCCGGGATAAGTCGAAGAAAGCTACTGCATAGCTACCACACCCTAAATCCCAGCCAATTTCTTTAACATATTCTAACCTTGGTCTACCCCTACAGTTCTTATCTTCGACCCTTTCTTCCATAACAAACTTTGCAATTCCTGGGTGTATTAGTATGTGTTCTCTTATCTTCATTATCAGACACCAGAAACATACCTTCTCTCCCTCTCGTCATATTGGCCATTGTTTCATTTAGTGCTAATGACCCTATAGTCTCCTGACCAAAAGTCCTGTTCTTCCTACCAGCGGATTTCATTAATCACAACCAAATCCAACCTCAACCTATCCATTTCGCTTTCTAAGTAATTTAACCTTCCACTCTCCAATCCGTACAATATCATATTTCCTCTTCGTCACTTCTGTGATACCGGGTGAGTTAGTCGTGGTCGTTAAGGCGTGGCTGCAGGCAGTCGCTCACATCCGGGAGGCGAGGAGGTCCGATCCCCCCGCCGGCAACCTTGAAGGTGGTTTTCTGTGGTTTCCCATCTTCCTTCCAGGCAAATGCCGGGGTTGGTCCCTAGCTATAGGCCACAGCCGCAACGTCACAATTCCTCGTCCTTACAAACACACTTTCCTCCCCAGACAACACTCCACACGAGACGGCAGGGCCTACTTGTAGTTCACCCCATGGGAGTCCACATAGAAGCAGCTACTAACTCTGGCAATCCAAACATGTCCTCGGACACTCCCGGCACTAAAAGCCATACGCTAAAAAAATAACAAAACTTCTGTGATGTTAACTCCCTTTCGAGCAATCCCCACCCGGAGATGCGAACGGGGGACTAGTTTACCTCGGGATTGGAAGTTTACAAGAGAGGTGGAAAATGTAGGGAATATGATATGAAATTCTGCATTTCTAGAACGAAGATGATGTCGATAGGGAAGAAATGTAAAAATCAAGTAATTCCTTGAAGAACTATACAGCCTATTTTCATATATCCTCTTTATGTTAATTGCCTCTATCAACAAGCAAAATTGAAGTTTGATTGCTGTAATAGATTCGTAAATATTGAGAACCGTCTAAATATTTCGGTTGGTTGCCATGTTGATTTTATATATATGTAGGCCATAGAGTTATGTACTATTAGCTGACAATGCATTACAATGTGTATATACATTTACTGTACCAAATTTCACTGCGCTCAGATGGTGAAATCGCGAGAAAAGACTATTAAAATGCTTCACGTTCCCTTGGCTGCCATGTTCGTTTTCTATTTTACAAGTTTTTGTAAGTCTCATAGCTGAACTTCTAGTAGTACCCTTTATCAACGTACAAAATTTCAGGGTGATATCAGTAATAGTTTCGGAGATATAGAATGTCGGTGAAGTAGTTCGCACAGCCGCCATGTTGGATTGGTGGGACGTAATAAAATTTGAAGGGCACGGTCGGGGTCAGTCGTAATAGTACTATGATCTTACTCAGTTTCATTGAAATTTCTCCAGCCGTTTAGAAGTTATTAGGGACACGCACACACAAACACACACACATACGCATACATCCACACACGGACAAAAGGTGATCTCATAAGCCTAATTTTTTCATAAAATGAAAATAGGCTACACATAGATTGCCAGGTAGAAGGAACTAAATTAGAGCATGTGGACCATTTTAAATACTTAGGCTCTGTATTATCTGAAGATGTAAAGTTTTAAGCCTTTCCTTCAGTGTTGCCTCTAGAAACTGTCAGTTGTAAATCTAAAAGTGATCTAAGGTTCGGATATTAAGGAAAAGTCATATTTTTTTTCCTGAGCTCATTTTACCCGAAATCTGAAAAATAAGTTTGAATGACGGGTCCCTGACCACGTTTAAAGCAATTTGATGTTGCCTATAAATGTATATTTCGGCAATTTTTATTGTTTTGTTCATATTTTAGTGATATAAGGTCATATTTGGTTATAATATCAGCATTTTTGTTTAAATTGAGGCGTCGTTAACAAGGTACGTGTTATCTGCGTCGAGTTTCAAACACAGGATTTCCGAATAGTGTAGTAGATATATTTTTCTTTCTTTTTCCGGAACAGGCAGATAGCAGGTTTAGAAGATCTGATTCCAAGAAGGTGCTCCTCTACAGACGTCTTTTAGCACATCTTTCTAGACAAGTTGGATTGCGACACTGTACGCATGAGGTCACGGAATATAACGATAGTGTGCTTCCGCCTTTCAACAGGATGTCACTCCAGTAGATAGTCTATATTTAGCTCAGAAGCAAGTAGCAAACAAGGAAATGCCATGTTTTTAGGTCATATTTAGCTAGTTTTTAGGGCATATTTCCTTGCATATTTTGTACTTCTTTAGGCCTTAAACTTCCGAACCCTAGTGATCATAAACTAAGTAATACACAGTGTTGCCAATTTGGTGTTTTAGCACCAGATCTGGTGTTTCTGAAGTTCGTCTGGTGACAGACATTTTCATATAGCGCCAGAGCGAAATACTGGTGTTATTTCTATAAAACAAGTGACAAATCTGGTGTTTAACGGATATTTCCATGAAACTGTCTCCTATGACTAATAAGTAAATCCTGAAAGCCATGTAATAATTTTAGTAAAGTTAATCAATAAAGATAGGCAAAATTCATCCTTACATGTGTCAAGGTCAAAACTCCAGCAGAAGTACCTGAAATTCTCATTCTCGTGCATAAGTGCTAAGTAATCGCAACATGCAGGGCTCAGTGCAAGTGCACTTGTACAAAGAATCTGTCTATCCTCTATCTTCTTCCCAGCTGCTAGGGGATTTCCCAGTTTCATGCGAAGGCTCCTATGCAACCACAGTTAGTATAGTAAATCTATCTCAAACCCACGGTCGCTGTTTGTTTGTTGCCTAGTAGGCTAGTAGGCTGTTGGATATAGTGGCCAAAATTGGAAGCGTGTAGAGATACAGCTGTACTACACCTTCCTGCTCTAAAGATGTAATAACGGTAGCAGGCTCCGAAAGTAAAGGAGAAGATTCTTAATGAATGAAATGTAAGTAAAAAGAAAATCCGTGTAGGCTATATATTTATATATTTTTGGTATTTTGAATCATAGAGTCCAGCAGGTGCCTTGCTGGTGTTTAAAAGCGCGGGATTTAGTTCTTTCCCATTTCAAGATTTGGCAACACTGGTAATACATGTATTTTTTCGGGAGTGTTATTTACATAATACTGTATACCAGGGCTAGATTTGTGACGGTATGCGACGGTACGCCGTACCGAAACCTCTGATCGGGGTAAAATCGAATATATAACATATTTTTTTAGAACTGTGGAATGTTAGTTGTAAGTCAATGTCAACTTGGTCTTTGACTGGACTGTACTTCTAGCCGTACACAAGGCGCTAGGTGACTCATCCTTCCCCGCAACAGTTCAGCTTTCACTTAGCTGTAAATGTCAGTGCAGTCAGAACATTCGACGGCCTGTCACTGCTTTTCGGTTTTGTTCTGTTTAATCGTGTTGTGTTTTGGAATCAAAGAGCGTAAATTTCGCTAATTGTGTGTTATTATACGTGTACGTGCCTTTACAATGTATAAAATAAATAATTATATTAATAGTCTAAACCGAAGGAACCAAAAGTAGACGAAGAAATTGAAAAATGCACGATACTTCCAATAGAATTAGATTGCTATTTTGTCCACTGATTAATTTTTGGTTCTCGCAGTCAAGTAGTGCAATTGCACTCTATATAAAGGGAGGTAGCGCGCAGTTCTTTACTCCTATGGGGGTCAGGGCAGGGACACCAAGAGCCCGCCGATGAACCAGCTTGGTGTCCTAGGCGAAACCCCACACAAGACACGGCACAATCCTAGAAGAATTGCTGAGTTTTAATTCACTGGCCGTGAAAGCCAATATACCATCTTTTTGGAAGCCTTCATAGGGAGGTTGAGGCTGCTTGAGCTTTTGGTTCTCGCAGTCAAGGAGTGCAGTTGCACTCTATATAAAGGGAGGTATCGCGCAGTTCGATACTCCTGTGGGGGTCCGGGCGGGGACACCAGGAGCCCGCCGATGAGCCAGCTTGGTGTCCTAGGCGAAACCCCACACATGACACGGCACAATCCTAGAAAAATTGCTGAGTTTTAATTCACTGGCCGTGAAAGTCAATATACCATCTTTTTGGAAGCCTTCATAGGGAGGTTGAGGCTGCTTGAGCTTTTGGTTCTCGCAGTCAAGGAGTGCAGTTGCACTCTATATAAAGGGAGGTATCGCGCAGTTCGATACTCCTGTGGGGGTCCGGGCGGGGACACCAAGAGCCCGCCGATGAGCCAGCTTGGTGTCCTAGGCGAAACCCCACACAAGACACGGCTCAAACCTAGAAGAATTGCTGAGTTTTAATTCACCGGCCGTGAAAGCCAATATACCATCTTTTTGGAAGCCTTCATAGGGAGGTTGAGGCTGCTTGAGCTTTTGGTTCTCGCAGTCAAGGAGTGCAGTTGCACTCTATATAAAGTGAGGTACTGCGCAGTTCGTTACTCCTGTAGGGGGCCAGGCGGGGACACCAAGAGCCCACTGATGAGCCAGCTTGGTGTCCTAGGCGAAACCCCACACAAGACACGGCACAAACCTAGAAGAAATGCTGAGTTTTAATTCACCGGCCGTGAAAGCCAATATACCATCAATTTTTAACGGTGTTCAGAAAAACGTAAAAAGATATTTTTTAGAACACCCGCCCACGCCCCCTCCCACCACCACCCGGTAGCCCACAGTTCCGGAACTTCTTTATTTCACAAATCAAGCACTCCTGTCTGTATACGTACGCAAGTCAATAAGAGTATCTGCCATCAATTTATTACAGCCTGAAATACAGCAACCCGCTACACCAAAGTGTTATGTGTGTGGCCTGCATTAGGGCTCTCACTTCTCATAGCTTTCCAAAATACGGAGGCAACTACTCGGACTATCAGACAATATTCACAAGGAAACAGGGGCGTATAAGGTGCTGGATAACTTTCAGCACAATACAGGGATAATGTTTTGCTTGGAGAGAATGTGGAGGAACCAGGGGAAGTCCCACACTCAGGATGGCCGCTGTCCGTGCCGGGATTCAAACCTGCTATCTCCACACTTGTTGCAGGTCCAAATTGCAATCTACACGCTCTGTCCGAAATGTTCGGTGAATGGGCTATATTACGAACGGATTGTTGGCTTACCTGAAATAGTGGCCAAAATTGGAAGTATGCAGAGCTACAGCAGTACTACACCTTCCTGCTCTAAATATACAGGGTGTATTTGATATAATGGAAGTCCATTACACTGGTGATAGAAGATGGTATTCTAAGCAAATATCTTCATGACATTCAGTCGTATCTTAATTAGTGTAGGTGGAATTAAATCACAAAAATCGTCGATCAATGTCTTGGAAAAGGGCTTACACTGCGTTCCCCTCAACAGCACAGCTGACTCCTCCCCGTCACCCTACCCTCCAACGCTAAGGAATGTCCACAAGTGTCTGAAGTTGAGTGACCTCCTCTTCTTGTCTGCCAATGACATTGAACTACACAAACCGAGCTTATGAACTGCTGATTCTCAACTGCATGGGGAGTGGCTACTTGACTAGTGATGGTGGATCAGTTTAGGATTTTGCCAGCCTCATAGCCTATGTATAGAAAATGGAAATCCTAAATATTTGGTAAATTGATTTAAGGAACTTGGGATCACGCCCATACTCGAGACAATGATAGATATGGTCTTTACCCGTTCTACATGCCATTGCTTTTCGATAGGGCTGAACAACTCGCTATATTTGCTTTATTATTATTATTATTATTATTATTATTATTATTATTATTATTATTATGCACATGTGGTACCGTACTTGTATTAAATCTTGGAAGTAGGCTTCCATGGGTTTCCAATTCTACCGCAGGCAAATGCCGGGATGTTTCCAAACTTAAAGCCATGGCCACCTTCTTCCCAATTAGCATAAACCCTGGCAGTACAGCCCATGAAGGGCCTAGGCCTACCAAGCGACCCCTGTCCAGCCATTTGGCCTGCAGATATTGGGGTGACGCGAGGTCAGTGCATCGGGTCCCATCGTCCTTTAATCTTGGTTTCTGTGACCGGAGCTCGGCCTCACTGTCAGACAGCTACTGAATTGTCCTCACGAGGCTTAGTGCAGCCCGTTCCAGCCCTCATGTCAGTTTCCAATATCCCTGATGGAGCCGGGAATCAAACCCGGGACCTCCGGGTGAGAGGCAGGTGCACTGCCCCAACTCCACGGGGCCGGATCCTTCTTCCGAATCCTCACCTGATTTACAAATACCCTCATTACTACCGAAACCACAATAGCACAGGTTATCAGACAAATTCTACCCACACCAGAATCACCAAGCCTCTCAAACAAAACATCAAGTATTTTACTTCCGTCTTAAATGCAATTTCTGAACAGACGGAATTTTGTCCCACTGTATTTCATGACACACCAGGGCTAATTATCGAAAATATTTTATACATGAACATCAATCAATGAGTTCCACACTTACAAAGTAGGCTACACAATACTACCGGTCCTAACGTCCCAAGCCATTGTGTGCGATTTCAACAACATCAACAAGAATAACAGCATTACACATTTTCTTACGAGACGAGTACAGCTTATCCTCATAACAGCTGATACTACCCCTCAACTGTTAAGGTCCATGCTCCGATTACGTAACAACTTCTCCTCCGCGCGTCATCACACATCGTCCCGCCTCGTTCCCCCAAGCCTGCCACACCACCTTCTGCTTGTATAGTTTCTGAAAAAACTAAAACATTGACTTTTTAATGATTAATTTTCAATTTCAAGGTAGGTGACAAATTTTTTACCTAGGAAGCTTAGAATAGTCTCTTCTACCACCAGTGTAATGGACTTCCATTATATCAATTACACCCTGTATAATAGCGGTAACAGACTCCGCAAGTGAAGAAGAAGATTTTTAATGAATGAAATGTATGTTAAAAGAAAATCCGTTTATATATTTATATATTATAGGTGTTTTCCTAGTATTTTGAATCATAGAGTCCAGCTGGTGCATTTCTGGTGATTTAAAGCGCAGGGTATAGTTCTTTCCCATTTCAAGATTTGGCAACACTGGTAATACATGTATTTTTTTCCAGGCGTGTTATTTACATAATACTGTATACCAGGGCTAGATTTGTGACGGTATGCACCGGTACGCCGTACCAAAACCTCTGATCAGGGGAAAATCGAATATATAACATAATTTTTAGAACTGTGGAACGTTAGTTGTAAGTCAAGATCAACTTGGTCTTTGACTGGACTGTACCGTACACAAGGTGCTAGCTGACTCATCCTTCCCCGCAACAGTTCAGCTTTCACTTAAGGGACACTGGGACTGAGTTTTCATATTTCTGTAATTATCAATGGATATTGTTCTAATTTTACACACATCACTCAAATACTAATATACACTATACTACTCATTTACACTTTTCTATCTCTAACCATTTAGCAGATATGATTATTTTTATATAGAAATTATGCACATTTTGAAAATGGTCCTTGCGTTAAACAGATAGAGGTAGCTCATTTATCATGACTTTCCCATATAGATATTTAGTATGAAAGCAATCCTAGTGATTGGTTTTGAGTTCATATGAATATGTGTTGAGATATAAATTAACTCATTTCACAATTTTTTTATCCCATTAATTGCCTATTATTTAAAATTAAAATATTTTTAATGGTAAACCTAAGAATACTACAGTAAAACTAATCACTGAACTTATGGATGCATTAATATAGAATATGAATACAAATGTGCAATATTATAGCAGCAAATCTAATGCGCAAGGACCAAATGTTGTATCAAAAAATGGGAAGCCGCGATAAATGGACTTTTATAAAAACATGCATATTTTTTGGTTATCAGCTTTCAATTTTAGGTAATTATCAATGGATATTGTTATAATGTTACACACAGCACTCTAATAGTAATATACACTAG
Organism: Meconema thalassinum; assembly: GCA_946902985.2. Classification (NCBI taxonomy): domain Eukaryota; kingdom Metazoa; phylum Arthropoda; class Insecta; order Orthoptera; family Tettigoniidae; genus Meconema; species Meconema thalassinum. The sequence continues at coordinate 104,791,113 of OX336398.1, forward strand.
GCTTCTGATTTACACTTTTCTATCTCTAACCATTTAGCAGATATGATTATTTTAATATGAAAAATATGCAAATTTTGAAAATGGTCCTTGCGTTAAACGGATAGAGGTAGGTCATTTATCATGACTTTCCCATATAGATATTTAGTATGGAAGCAATCCTAGTGATTGGTTTTGAGTTCATATGAATATGTGTTGAGATATAAATTAACTCATTTCACAATTTTTTTATCCCATTAATTGCCTATTATTTAAAATTAAAATATTTTAATGGCAAACCTAAGAATACTACAGTAAAACTAATCACTGAACTTATGGATGCATTAATATAGAATATGAATACAAATTTGCAATATTATAGCAGCAAATCTAATGCGCAAGGACCAAATGTTGTATCAAAAAATGGGAAGCCGCGATAAATGGACTTTTATAAAAACATGCATATTTTTTGGTTATCAGCTTTCAATTTTAGGTAATTATCAATGAATATTGTTATAATGTTACACACAGCACTCTAATAGTAATATGCACTAGACTTCTGATTTACACTTTTCTATCTCTAACCGTTTATGAGATATGATTATTTTAATATGAAAAATATGCAAATTTTGAAAATGGTCCTTGCGTTAAACGGATAGAGGTAGCTGATTTATCATGACTTTCCCATATAGATATTTATTATGGAAGCAATCCTAGTGATATGTTTTAAGTTCATATGAATATTTGTTGAGATATAAATTAACAAATTTCACATTTTATTTATCCCATTAATTGCCTATTATTTGAAAATAAAAATATTTTTAATGGTAAACCTAAGAATACTACAGTAAAACTAATCACTGAAATTATGGATGCATTAATATAGAATATGAATACAAATTTGCATTATTATAGCAGCAAATCTAATGCGCAAGGACCAAATGTTGTATCAAAAAATGGGAAGCCGAAATAAATGGACTTTTATAAAAACATGCATATGTTTTGGTGATAGGCTTCCAATTTTAGGTAATTATCAATGGATATTGTTCTAATGTTACATACGGCACTCTAATAGTAATATACACTTGACTACTGATTTACACCTTTCTATCTCTAACCGTTTAGGAGATATGATTATTTTAATATGAAAAATATGCAAATTTTGAAAATAGTCCTTGCGTTAAACGGATGGAGGTAGGTCATTTATCATGGCTTTCTCATATAGATATTTAGTATGGAAGCAATCCTAGTGATTGGTTTTGAGTTCATATGAATATTTGTTGAGATATAAATTAACATATTTCACAATTTATTTATCCCATTAATTGCCTATTATTTGAAAATTAAAATAATTTTAATGGCAAAACTATGAATATTACAGTAAAACTAATCACTGTGCTTATGGATGCATTAATATAGAATATGTATAAAAATTGCTACATTATAGCTACAAGTCTGATGCATATGGGGTGAATTTTGTTTTAAAAAAATGGGAAGCTCAGAAAAATGCACTTTTATAAAGCCATGCATATTTTTTTAGTTATCAGCTTACCTTATCCGCTAAAACTGCCCAGCACCATATGTTAACACCCTCTTTCTTGCTTTTCTGAGCTCCTTATTAGGAAAATAAGAACAGAAATACTCGCCTCAATGAAAGTCCATGAATAGAAGGCGTTTAAATACCATGCACTAGACATTTCAAGAATTCGCTGGGCCTTTAAATATGGCGGAATTCGGAAAAGACTTTTACTAAATTACCCGCTGGAGTCAGGGGCATAATTATATCAAAGAATAAAAAAATCAATATTTTTGCGATTTCTGACAAAAACTCAGTCCCAGTGTCCCTTAATCGTAAATGTCAGTGCAGTCAGAACATTCGACGGCCTGTCACTGTTTTTCGGTTATGTTCTGTTTAATCGTGTAGTGTTTTGGAATCAAAGTACGTAAATTTCGCTAAGTATGTGTTGTTGTACGCGTACGTGCCTTTACAATGTATAAAATAACTAATTATACTGCTCAAAAAAATTAAAGCACCACTTTTTTCAAAGGCCACCAAATTTTGAAAAGTTGACCTACAAGCTCGAAATCTCAGTATGATGTTTGTCCTGACGCCTACCAAACATATGCTTCAGCACAACTCCCCAACTTGAGTAGTTTCGGGGTAGCACCCCGAAAACCTGCCCATTTTCGAAAACCGCAAATTGAAGTTTGCAAAAAACGCTGCAGGACTTGTCGCAGGTTGCCAAAGCAGTCGAAAATGAATGAGTCTTGCTCTTAAAGGTTCCACAAACGCGTAGATATCGTTACATTTGACGTTTGGTCATTTTCAACCCCCTTCATCATCCCCTAAACATGGACTACCATTGGGGGCGTCTCAGAAGGTATCGGGTGTGTTTAACCATCCGAAAACCTGCACACCGTCCTCAGTTGCTGATTGCAGTAAGTTCTTAAGGCCTCCGGCAATGTCCACACCCCCTAACACCCTCAACTGGCATGGGACCAAACCAGCCCCTCTCGATTCACCCCTAAGGAAGGTTTTAATCGAGATGTTTAACAATGCTGTGAATGCGGGGGTCTTCCCCTACCGTTTCAAAAAAGGAGCTGTGCCTTTGTCACCACCCCTTCCCCTGCAATCCCCGTTTGTATGATTTATCGAATCAGGCCCTTTTTAAGGGCTGAAACGAGGTCTTAATCGCTGAAAGGGCTGTAAAGGTCCTTAGAAGTAGTGTTGACACGAAATCAACCCCTTCCGATCGATGATTGACATTCCGTCCCCCAAATTCGAAATTTTTGCACCCCCAACCCTCCCTGTCTGGACGCGTAACGCGTCATGGCAGAGTTTTCAGAGTTGGATGGAAATGAAGCTTATGGCCTGCAATGGAGCCCAAAACAGCAGGTTGGATAAAAATTCATCGGTAGGTTGGGAAACGGGACCAAAATTTTTCAAAAAAGTGTACAGCCTACAGTAAGTACGCCCATGTATAGGCAACCCACATCACGTCCATGCATGTGGGTTGCCTATGATCGGCAATAGGTTACAAAGTTTGGCAATGAGAGAAAAATGACGTGATGTGGGTTGCCTATGCATTGGTGTACTTACTAGAGGCTGTTAACTTTTTTGAAAACTTTTTGGTCCCGTTTCCTACCCTACCGATGAATTTCCATCCAACCTGCTGTTTTGGGCTCCATGTCAGGCCATAAGCTTCATTTCCATCCAACTCTGAAAACTCTGCCATGACGCGTTACGCGTCCAGACAGAGAGGGTTGGGGGTGCAACAATTTCGAATTTGGGGGACGGAATGTCAATCATCGATCGGAAGGGGTTGATTTCGTGTCACCACTACTTCTAAGGACCTTTACAGCCCTTTCAGCGATTAAGACCTCGTTTGAGCCCTTAAAAAGGGCCTGATTCGAAAAATCATACAAACGGGGGTTGCAGGGGAAGGGGTGGTGACAATGGCACAGCTCCTTTTTTGAAACGGTAGGGGAAGACCCCCGCATTCACAGCACTGATAAACATCTCGATTAAAACCTTCCTTAGGGGTGAATCGAGAGGGGCTGGTTTGGTCCCATGCCAGTTGAGGGTGTTAGGGGGTGTGGACATTGCCGGAGGCCTTAAGAACTTACTGCAATCAGCAACTGAAGACGGTGTGCAGGTTTTCAGATGGTTAAACACACCCGGTACCTTCTCAGACGCCCCCAATGGTAGTCCATGTATAGGGGATGATGAAGGGGGTTGAAAATGCCCAAACGTCAAATGTAACGATTTCTACGTGTTTGTGGAACCTTTAAGAGCAAGACTCATTCATTTTCGACTGCTTTGGCAACCTGCGACAAGTCCTGCAGCGTTTTTCGCAAACTTCAATTTGCGGTTTTCGAAAATGGGCTGGTTTTCGGGGTGCTACCCCGAAACTACTCAAGTTGGGGAGTTGTGCTGAAGCACATGCTTGGCAGGCGTCAGGACAAACGTCATACTGAGATTTCAAGCTTGTAGGTCAACATTTCAAAATTTGGTGGCCTTTGAAAAAAGTGGTGCTTTAATTTTTTTGAGCAGTATATATTAGTGGTCTAAACCGAAGGAACCAAAGATAGACGAAGAAATTGAAAAATGCACGATACTTCCAATATAATTATATTGCTATTTTGTCCACTAATTAATTTTTGGTTCTCGCAGTCAAGTTGTGCAGTTGCACTCTATATAAAGGGAGGTAGCGCGCAGTTCGTTAGTCCTATGGGGGTTCGGGCGGGGACATCAAGAGCCCGCCGATGATCCAGCTTTGTGTCCTAGGCGAAACCCCACACAAGACATGGCACAAACCTAGAAGAATTGCTGAGTTTTAATTCACCGGCCATGAAAGCCAATATACCATCTTTTTGGAAGCCTTCATAGGGAGGTTGAGGCTGCTTGAGCTTTTGGTTCTCGCAGTCAAGTAGTGCAGTTGCACTCTATATAAAGTGAGGTACTGCGCATTTCGTTACTCCTGTAGGGGGCCAGGCGGGGACACCAAGAGCCCGCTGATGAGCCAGCTTGGTGTCCTAGGCGAAACCCCACACAAGACACGGCATAAACCAAGAAGAATTGCTAAGTTTTAATTCACCGGCCGTCAAAGCCAATATACCATCAATTTTGAACGGTGTTCAGAAAAGCGTAAAAAGATATTTTTTAGAACACACGCCCACGCCCCCTCCCACTACCACCCGGTAGCTCACAGTTCCGGAACTTCTTTATATTACAATTCAAGCACTGCTGTCTGTATACGTACGCAAGTCAAGTATCTGCAATCAATTTATTACAGCCTGAAATACAGCAACCCGCTGTACTAAAGTGTAATGTTTGTAGCCTGCATCAGGGCTCTCACTTCTCATAGCTTTCCAAAATACGGAGGCAACTACTCGGACTGTCAGACAATATTCACAAGGAAACAAGTGAGGGGTCTAGATGCAAAACCCACATTCTCCATTCTTGTTCGAAATTGAGTTATCAAGGCATTGTTATTCTTCGTTCCAAACTACACACGACTATCTTAGTGCTGATAAACCAAACTCACAATATCCAGTGGTTTTCAAATGCCAAAAACTAAATTTAAATGCAAAACTATCATTCTCCACACTGTTTAGTTGCAAAGAGCACATTCTCCCTTTGGCCAATCACAAGACAGCTTCTAGTCATGTGACTTTCTACAGCTGCAAGCCAATATTATTATTGTCTGTTCAACTCGTAACCTCTCATAATAAATAAGTAATAATAATAATATCGTATGACCTCGGTTGCCGGGTGCAAGCTTTGTAATTTGACACCCAGAGGGTAGCTTGCATGTCGAATTTCGTTGATCCTTGAAGCACTATGAAAGTCAAGGAGGTTAGATATCTAAGCTCCTTGACAGTGGCGTAGCTAGACCTGAAGGGGCCCCGGGGCAAGAAGTTGAAATGGGGCCCCCTCATTATAGTTTGAAAACCTGACCTAACTGCAGGCCTCTAATATTACCGTAATAATGTTTGATGATAAGAACTTATCAAAGTGACTTTATGCACTTTTCAAATTCCTCCACCCTTGCCACTTCCCATTTTCTAGAAATATTTAATTTATACTTTGGCTGTTGGCTCCATAAAATGTGCTAAATAATTATGATAAATAATAGCTATAGCTTTTCAATTTGTGAAATTGTGATATCGTAATAAGAAAACTACGTCTACACAAATATCAATTAGAAAGAGAAGAGAACTGCATGTAAATATATATTTTAAGTACACATATTTGTTCTTTTATTACTGACAATAATGAAGCTAGAGTAGAAAACGAAAGGGAACATATAGGATCGTCTATGAAGTACTAGGCTTTAAAAATAAAATACCCGCCAGGTCGAAAGCTCAAAATTATAAATGTATTGTAGAAATAACTTGAAATAAAATAAATCTATGAATTTTTACTCATTGTTTATAAAAAGAATTGTTGAGTTATTATTATTAAACAAACTATTTAAAACAAATAAACTTATCAACTAACCTAATTTACACAAAACTTTTTTTCCTACTCCTTGCATCTGCAAACATGTTAATTACATGTGAGAAGTTAAATTTTCGAGCTCTTTCATTTTCAATCGATACAAGCGCCAACCCACTTAAACGCTCTTGGCTCATTGTGCTTCTTAGGTAGGACTTGAAAATGTATAGCTTGGATAAAGATCTTTCTGCTTTAGCCACTGTGATCGGTACAGTCAAGAACATAAAACAAGCAGTACACACGTCAGGATAACTTGCAACCAGAATGTGATTTTCAATGTAGAGGTCTAATAGTTGCTTAACACTCGAAATTTTCTTAATTTTAGAGGAAAAAGATGCACGCACGCTGGAAATTTGTGCAGGAAATTTTGGTGACACATGGTCAGAAAAAGTCTCGGCGAACAATTTTGCCTCTTTAATCAGTTCGTCATCTGAAGCATTGTTCAAGAAATAAAGCTGAACCACATTGTAGGCATTAATAAACTGACTTCATGGCTTCAAATCTGCTGTTTAACTGAGCCATAATTGTATCAATCATGGGGTAAAACACATTTACCCGAAATCTAGCTTCAGGATTGGGAAATCGGTTGTCTACACTCAGTTCATCAAAATGCTTTTCAACTTGCTTTAGTCTTTTCTCAGAAAACTCACAGGGTATTCCGCACTTGGAGCCCATAGTTGAAGCTTCTTTTACAAGGTCCTAAAATGAATTTCATAGTTCTGTAACACCTAATAGATCAAAAGCTGAAATAATATCCATAGATTGGAGACATTTAGATACGATGTTCAGTTGCTGCAAAATCTTTGTTTGTACAACTAACAGAAGCAAAATTTTCAATTTTATTTTTCAATCCTATTGCATCATTCCTTTCTTTTGCCTTATTACTTGTCAAAATAAGTTTGGATAGCTCTCCAAATACATCGCCAAACCTCTACTTTAAAGAAAAAACTGCTCCATACCTTCCTGACCATCTTGATGGGTTGAGTGTTTTTATCGTCATGTTTGCATTTTCAGATGCATCTTGCAGCCCCAGCCAGTGTTTTATACGGTGTCCAAAAAAGTTGTAGACATTTTGTACATCCTTAAAAAACGGTGATATTTCACGATTGGCTTCTATCGCATCTTTCAACACCAGATTTAAATTGTGACTTGCACAATGAACAAAATATGCATGTGGCACGAATTCTTGAATCTTTTTCTGCACTCCATTTTATACTCCACTCATTACGCTTACGCTGTCATAACCATGGCCACGACATTTTTTTTTCAATTCAAGACCTTTATCTTTATAAATTCCACTATTCTACTTATCAAACCAAAGGCACTTTGATCTTCAACTTTTGTAAAAGAAGTAAACATCTCGAAAATCTTTATTTCTTTGGGTTTATTTTTTTTCATCATTTACCACTTTGACGTGTTCCTAAAAACTTAACTTAACTGATCAACGTTACTTATATCCTGAGTTGTATTCATAATAACAGAGAAAAAAGGAGAGCTCAGTATTTCATATTTTATTTCTTTCAGAACTTCATTTGCCATCAAAGAAATAACCTCATTTTGGATGCTAGGGCTTAATTAGTTTACACTTCCTGCTGGCTTTTGCAAAAGGGTTTTTGGTACAGGGTCATAGTCAGACAGAAGTTCTATTATAGACAAGAAATTTCCTTTATTTGTATCTTCCATTTTACTATTTCTTCCGCGGAAAGCCAGGTTACAGGTGGCCAAAGTTAAAGAAACATTAACTTTTCTTTCTAGAACGTTCCTCCAGTAATTTTTCCCTTCTTTTAACTGTATTGCTAAAGCATCACTCATTGTTTCATCACTCCTCCATTTCTCAAATATAACACCAGAAAATATGTGGTCATTCGATTGTTCATGAGTTTTAAATCTATCATAAAGATGTTTCCAGTCGTTTAGTCCCGTACTACCGAAAGTGTTCTCTGAATGTTGTGGGAACAGTCAACATGGTTGACAGTAGACACGGTCTAACTTTGGCGAATAGCAATGCCAGAGTCTGTTACATTTCATCCCAGAACCTGATATAAAACTGTAGTAATTAGTTGAAAATGATCTTTTACTTCCTCGTCCATTAGGCTGATTTGGAAAGGAACCACGAGGTTGATAAGGTCCTGATGCTATGATTAACCTTTTCATTTCTAGATTATTGACAGGAATGTGAAATGCAATTTTGTCTGGCAAAATATAATTTTCAGCGTGTCCAGTTGCAGCAAAGCTTACTGCATCCTTGTTATTATCGACTGGCTGATCAAGACATGAAAGGCCACTATGAGTGGTCGGAACATCGATTTTATGTAGGCTACTTCAGACTGTTGATGAGCGTCAACATCTGAAAAAAATACATAGTGAATAATATTGAGCAATAAAATTTAGTGTAGTGGTTTAGGTAGTTCATTGCAGTGTTTTATTTGTAGAAACAGATTCAACTAACTGATTGTTGGTTGGTTATAGTGACAAAAAGACTGTGCCACCAATGATAGTCGTCCGTTGCAACGATGCATACTGTATACCCGATACAGTGTGATTCTTAATGTGAAATGAAAAACAAACAAATGTGCTCAGTCCAAGTGAATGAATCATCCGTCGCAATTCGCAAACCGCTTCATCATTTGTTTTTTATCACTCACTCTATGCTTTTTATAATATTAACGTAATATGATATTAGTTATAAAATATTACATCCTGACCATATTGTTAATGGAACTCTTAATACAATAATTTTACTTTGCTTAACAACTTATAACACTTTTACAATAAAGTTAACTTTGGTTTCTTCTTACCTTCATTATTTTCATTTTCTTCATTTTGGTCTTGTTTCTGCACCGAAACGTACTCTAAACCTGATTGAGTTTGAGGGTGCAACCACGCAGTTAACGATTTAGTTCAAGCTCGAACCTTCTCTTCGTATTTTAGCCTATTTTCAATTTTGAAGAAAAAAAAAAAGGCTTATGAGATCACCTTTTGCCCGTGTGTGTGTGTGTGTGCGTGTGTGTGTGTGTGTGTGTGTGTGTGTGTGTGTGTGTGTGAGGTGTATGTGTGTGTGTGTGTCCCTAATAAAATCTAAACGGCAGGAGCGATTTCAATGAATCTCGGTAAGTTCGTAGCACTATTACGGACAACCCCGACCGTGCCCCTCAAACTTTGTTACGTCTCACCAATCCAACATGGCGGCTGTGCGAAATATTTCACCAGCATTCAATATCTCAGAAACTATTACAGATATCACCCTGGATTTTTTTACGGTGATAGAGGAAACTACTACAAGTTCACCTATGTGACTTTTGAAAAACTGGTAACTACAAAAGCAACATGGCGGCCACGCGAATTTGCAACTTTTAAATAGACGTTTCTCGCGATTTAACCAACCAAACTCAATACAAATTGGTACAGTATATGTTTATACGCATTGTAATTCACCGACATCTAACTTTGTTCAATTGTTTACATAACCACAAGATGGCGGTTGTGAGAAATATTTCACAGGCATTCTATATCTCTAAAACTATAAGCGGTATCACCCTGAAATTTTGTACGGAGATAAAGGTCACTACTAGAAGTTCATCTATAAGACTTTCAAAAACCAGTTAACTACAAAACGAACATGGCGGCCAAGCGAATTTGAAAATTTTAAATAGACTTTTCTCGCGATTTAATGTTCCAAACGCAATGAAATCTGGTACAGGAAATGTTTATACACATTATAATGCACTGGTATCTAATTTATTTCAATTGTTTCCATAACCACAAGATGGCAGCTGTGCGAAATTTTAAAATCTCCTTGTTACTTCTTGTGTCCTCATCATGCGATTGAAGTTTCAATGCTACACGTACACAATAATCTTCATGTAACAGTACATAACTCTAGGATCTACATACCGTATATAAAATACAACATGGTGACCATCCGAAATATTTAGTCAGTTCTCAATATCTACGAATCTATTACAGCAATCAAACTGAAATTTTGTATGTTAATAGTGGCAGTTAACATAAGTAGCATATATGAAAATAGGCTGTATAGTTCTTCACGGAACTACTTGTTCTTTTATCCTTCCTACTTTAGCTCCACTTTCATAAGTAGGTTTCATAGCGTCGTTAATACACTGATCAAATCAATTAGGGGATCAGGTCAGATATCATACACGAGATACATATGGTAACGTCTTTTATTCAGAGTTCGGTTACAATTGTAATTTGTGTGTGCTACTGTACGATATTGTGCTGTCTCAAATCTTTACTGGAGGTTTACATGGCGTTGACATAGAGCGTGGCACCATGGGGCTACCATAATAGTGGAAATGTCATCCTCGTTGCCCTCTAATATGGTGTGTGATCACCTCGGACGGCCAGGACAGTTGCACACCTGCGTGGCATGGACAGTATGCGGTTATCAATCAGCTCTTGGGGGATATTTGGCCATTCTTCCATGAGTGCAATATCCAGCTCAGCAACCGTTATGGTAGGTGTTGGACTGACTGGAATGCGTCTGCCAAGTGCATCCCAGACATGCTCAATCAGGTTTAAGTCTGGAGAACAAGCTGGCCACTCAATTCATTCAAAGGCCTCGTCATCAAGCATGTTGTCCACCAGTGCAGCTCCGTTGGGACGTGCTCTATCGTCCACAAGAATGAACCCATCCCCTATGGCACCAGCATAGGGCACAACAAATGGTCGAAGGATCTCGTCTCGATACCTCTGAGCAGTCAAAGCGCCATTCTGAACGAAATAGAGGTCCGTAAGTCCGCTAATACTGACTCCTACCCACACCATTCGTCCGCCACCATGATATGGTGCTGTTTCCTGCACATAAGTGGGATTGTTCCGCGTTCCACGTTCTCTCCAGATGAGGGAACAACGATTGTCAGGCTAAACGCAACATCTTGACTCATCTGTGAACAGAACACGGCACCATTCGTTACGACGCCAATCCTGATGTTCCTCCGCCCAGTTTCTGCGGGCTAAACGGTGGCGTGGTTTTAATGGGACACACACCATAGGTCTCCGTGCGTAGAGGCCATTTCCCGAAGGCGATTTAGGACGGTTTGTGTTGATACGGCGCGTCCTGTTGCCGCCTGGAGGGTGCATTGCAGCTGAGTTGCATTCAGCCTCCCGTCTCGACGGGCTGTTAACCGGAGATAACGTTCATCTTTTGGTGATGTTACCATTGGACGACCTTGGCCTGGCCTTCATTTAACGGTTTCTGTTGTCTGAAATCGCGTCCAGGTCCTGGAAATTACACTTTGGGTCACTCCAATAGCTGCAGCCACCTTCCTCTGTGTCTGCCCCGCTTCCAACCTTCCCATGGCTCTCCATGCAATATCTTCGGGTAAGTCATTGCACTACCTGCTCACTACACCATCTGAACCCAACTGCTTGTGTCATTCGTTTGGTAGAGTAAACACACGTCCACACCAACCCCCTCTGCAGCAACTTTCTGTTATTACCACTATTTCGGTTGCCGTAATGTTGTTGTCTCCACTCCGCAGAGCCGACAGGAAGACGTAGAACCATTTTAGGTCGTTCTGCCGATAACAATACGTCAGAACCTAGATATCTCAACTGATCCCCTAATTGTTTTGACCAGTGTTTGATAGCACAATGCAAGCCACAACTAAAGTTTAGCCACTTAACGGGGAACCACTGTGGCGACGTACCAACTACACTACTGCTACTACCCTGCTATTGCGCATTGCTATGGTGTGATGTCGCAGTGGAGGGGGAAGGGGAGGAACGATGAGTCATGATCATGCGCTGAATGGGGAACAATGCATTATCTGTCCGGCACCTGGGTTGGGCGCCCGGCTATCAAATAATACTCATAGAATACCACACAAATGGATGGATATATCTTACATACAGATTGCACTGAACGTGACTAGTTTCTATACACAAATTTAGACGCGTAGTTCCGTACAATTGGGGCCCCTTGCTAAATTGATTTCTCAAATATGATTTCTAGTACCTAAGTTACAACTTTTATTTATTACGTATTTATATTTTTTTCTTTTAGGGTTTGGGGGCCCCCTATCCTCGGGGGCCCCGGGGCGGTGTCCCGCTTGCCCCATTGTAGCTACGCCCCTGCTCCTTGAACACCATAGCACTTTCTAGTAGAGAATTGAGGAACTTTGTGTTGGCGGAAACTCCCGAGATTAATTTTGCCATTATGAACACGGCCTACTGAATTCAAATGGGTTCTTTGACATGCCAACATCGTATGACATGTGTGTCGTATTTTGGCGCCTTTCAAAAATCACTTACCACGGCCAAGAGCGAACCTGCAATCTTGGGGTTAGTAGACCGACACGCTATCCACTCACTCACCCACCGTGGCAAGCTAATAAATAAATAATATGTGTATTCCAACAATGCAATTGGTTTCATTTGTCGACATATTTCACAAACTTGGCCAACTTGTCTATTGTTTTGTCTTAAGTAATTAATTTCGTTTAGTGTCAAAAGTAACATTCTCCAACTTGTTCAGACACAAAACTCAGTCTCCGATGTTTGGATGCAAAAGTTACATTCTCCAAAATTAAAACCTTTTTTTTCTGATAAATTAATACAAATAATGAAACATAGTTAAACTAGAAGGTGTAATTATGTATAGCCTGCAGCAATAGCAAAGTCTCTTAGTGATTCCATTAGTTACATACATTTAAGAAGTTTCCTTTTTGGTCCTGTAAAATTAGAAAAAGTGGAGAACGTGAGTTTTGCACAATACGGGGACAATGTTTTGCTTGGAAAGATTATGGAGGAACCCAAGGAAACCCCACACTCAGGATGGTCACTGTCCGTGCCGGGATTCCAACCTCCGATCTCCACACTTGCTGCAGGTCCAAATTGCAATCTTGTAGCATGACTCCTTTTATACACCCTCTGTCTGAACAGTTCGGCGAATGGGTCTATATTACGAACGGATTGTTGGCTTACCTGAAACAGCAGTTACTATCCTTCGAAGTAATCCCCGTGGATAGTCTAGCACCTCTTAGAACGGCTGTACAAGTCAGGGAATAGTCTTCCTGAGGGATAACTTTCAGTTGGGTCGTCACATTACTTTGGATGTCCGAAATGTCCGAAAACCTCTGGCCCTTCACGGCTTATCGGCAACCCATGACCCCGATACTCCATACTTTGAAGCTTGCCTTCGAGGTCGTACCTCAGGCACCAGGTCTCGTCGTCATCCGTGACGATTGCTTTCAGGACCATTCTATTCCACGGAACATTCACCCTTTTCACTGCCACCTGTCGAACAAGTGTGCACGTTAGGTTGCATAAATTCACCCTTCTCACTGCCGCCTATCTATCAGGTGTGTAAGGCAGTTTGCATAAATTCACGCTTCTCTCTTTATTTCAATTTAGAGTTTTGACGACCCAAACTGAAGGCTATTCCAAAAGAAGACTACGCCGGGAGTTTCTAGGACTTGTTCATTCGTTCTCAGAAGTGCATAGCCATCGACGGGGATTACTTCGAAGGACAGTAAATGCTGTTTCAGGTAAGCCAACAATCCGTTCGTAATATAGACTCATTCGCCGAACTTTTCAGACAGAGGGTGTAAGTTGTCTAGGAATTTCCGCTCCTGGTACGACCTCAGACCACAAAAAACGGATTATGGAACGCTGTTCATCCTTGGTGCAAACAGAGTGTGGCGCGGCCATTTTTTACGTCGCAACACTGCAAGCTGTACTGATCTGATAACGTTGAAACCAACGGTCGCGGTTTCAAACCCGGCCAAAGTCGTCATATTCTTTAAGAGCGTTAAAAAGCCCTTAGTATGCCTTCCTGGCGGAGGTGAAGTAAAGCCGGCGAGCCCATGTCATAGATTTACGGATGTAAAAGAACATTCCACTAATTACACTTGTGTGAAGTTAAATTATATGTTATATAGCGGCTTCGGTGGCGTAGTTGGTAGCATGCTGAACTGCTGTGCCCATGATAGCGGGTTCAAACCCGTCCAAAGTCGTCGGATTTTTAAGAGCGTTAAAATCCTTCAGCAAGCCTTCCTTCGGAGGAGAAGTAAAGCCGGCGGTCCAATGTCATAGATTTATGGCATGTAAAAGATCCTTCCACTGACTAAACTTGTGTGAAGCTAAATTGTTAGGTTAGATTTCGTCGGAACGCTCTATCAAAATTCCAACTTTCACAACTAGGTATCATTGATATCTGGTAGCGAAAGTTGGAACTACTTGAAATTGAACGGAACTTGTAGCTCACCCTAAGGGTGTCCGCTGGAAGCACCTAGAGACTTAGGCGAGCCGAACATGTCCTCGGACACTCCCGGCACTAAAAGCCATACGATAAATCTGTTGTCCCTCCTTTATTTCGACTATTCGTTACATCCCGGTGTTATAGGTTATGTATACTTACAGTTAAAAACTGTGTTTATGTACTTCTAACAAAGGTAAGGTTATATAACAAAGGAGAAACTGTTCCGCCTAGTCAATACATTTATTTACAACAAGTTATAAACTTGCTATTATATGGTACATGTTTCGGGGCCTCTATTACTGGTCCCTTCTTCAGCCATAAATTAAGTTGCAAAATCCAGCATAATTAAAGATATCATAATAAAAAATACATAAAATGATGAGTGAATGGATGAAATGAGGCGAAAAAGAACATATTACACATGAGAAGTAATGTGAGTGCACATCAGTAAAAATTAACACCATTGGTATTGCTAGGTTCTTGAGAATTCACTTATATAGCACTGTTCTAATGTTTGTGCATGTGGAAATCACTTCACTTGGGATTTATAGCCTGTTGTTTACAATGCTGTTGACTTAAACTTGCTGTTCAAGCTGGGGCTTCTGAGCTTATAGTCTTGCATTAGAGGGAAAACATCGAATGTCATGTAATGAAACACATCATCATGATGAGGAGACGTCCAAGTATGGAAAAAACATATTTTACTTAGACCAACTAAAACAATTTCCTTTGTTGATCTAATTCACAGAATCTCAAATTACTTCATTAGAACAGTGCTATATAAGTATATTCTCAAGAACCTAGCACTACCAATGGTGTTAATTTTTACTGATGTGCACTCACATTACTTCTCATGAGTGATATGTTCTTTTTCGCCTCATTTCATCCATTCACTCATCATTTTATGTACTTTTTATTATGATATCTTTAATTTTGCTGGATTTTGCAACTTAATTTATGGCTGAAGAAGGGACCAGTAATAGAGGCCCCAAAACATGTACCATATAATAGCAAGTTTATAACTTGTTGTAAATAAATGTATTGACTAGGCGGAACAGTTTCTCCTTTGTTATATAGTGAATCTGTCAATACGGAAAATGAACTTCTTTCAGAGTACAATTTAAACGGTAAGGTTTACATTTATTTACATTTTATGTGTTTCATGTTGTTTGTTTAGGATGTGGTGGCTTGGTGATTGGTCCATGTACCTTCAAAATGTTTCGAAACGCTAATCTTGACCAAGTCCCTGACGATATCCATGTTCACTCATTGATTGGCAAAAATGTGTTCTTTGTCAAGAAGAATCGTCAATTGAAACCCTTTTTTGGAAGAAATCTCGGATTTGTACAATATTGATAGCAAGCGGGTCGCATCCTCTGAAGTCGTTACTACAATGATGACCATTGAAGCACTGGGCGAAAAACAATACAAAGAATTTGTCGAGGAGCGCCTTATCAGCGGGCGGAAAAAAACTGTTAAAAACCGTGAAGCAAAATAAATACCCTCTTTTTACATCAGCTTCAAAAGCATCGCCGGCCAAGACAAAAGAAAAAATCGCCGGCCTCAAAAACGACTGCAGTCTTTTCAGTAAATTATACATAGCTACAAGTGAGCACCGATTGGGAGACCTAGACAGTTTTTCGCACATGAAAACCAACCAACATCACCGTCTCTCTCCACAAACGGCAAACTAAGACCGGGCAAAAAATCAGATCTTTTGAAATGTTTGATGGCTGCAAGTCCAGTTGGCTTCCACACCAGTGACGTACCCGCCGTACAAGCAAAAACTATCGATTGACCTACCCTAGTCCATATGCTACATCCCGGACAGTCAAGAACGTTTCAGGAATATGCCGTCAGCTTTTTATGCCATTCCTCAGGAAAGAACTTAATACTGTTCATCGCGTTGATGTCATTTGGGAAAAGTATATACAGGATAGTCTGAAAAAACACACAAGGGCAGAACGGGGCGAAGGAATACGCACGAGAGTCACAGCTGGAACACGTATTCCGAAAGGATGGCCCAACTTTCTGCGCAACTCCGAAAACAAATGCGAGTTATTCCAATTCCTTAATACGCAAATACAAAAGATCACACAGGAGGGCAAAGAAATGTACAGTACACAGGAGTCGACTCATCGAGAAGATATGGATATGTTGTCTCCATGCAATCATGAAGAGGCAGTCACAAGGGTCATGATTCACATCGCGGATTGTGTTAGTCAGGGATACCGAAAAATTCTTGTGCGAACTGTGGACACCGATGTCCTTGTACTGGCCGTGAGTATTGTGCCTAAATTGACGGATATTGAAGAGCTCTGGTTCCACATTGGCACGGGAACGAACCACCAGATTTTAGCTGCACATAAAATTGCCCAAGATTTAGGTAGGGACCAATGTCGGTGACAAAACATATGTTATCATGGAAAGGCAATGGTGACTAAAGAGGCTTTACTTGTTGCAGGTCGTAACAAGGCTTTAAGTTTACCCCTATTTCACGCATTTTCTGGATGAGATACAGTTTCCTCGTTTTCCAACAAAGGTAAGAAGAGTGCCTTTGAAGCATGGACGGCTTATCCTGACGCCACCAAAGGATTTTTGGCAGCTCAGGAGCACGATTTGGACAAAGCTTTACCTTATATGCAAAAGTTGGTAATCACTATGTATGACAGGTAGGGAAAATTGATTCATAATCGTTACCGATGCGTTTTTGTTGAACTTCGTCGTTAACACTCGTGTTTTATTGCATTGTAGGTCGAGTTCATTTGTCAACGCAGAATGCACTGGAGCAACACATCCGGTATGCCATGTACCAGGGGGTTTATGTGCGGGGACAATCTCTGAGACCCATCCAGTAACTACCCTCACCGTTAGATTGGGACTGGGAAGGAAGTCCATCAGGATGGACACCACGGTGGACGACTATCCCCATTGCAACTAAGGCTTGCTTGGAACTAATCCGTTGCGGGTGCAAAAGTTGTGCAACTAGGCCTCAGCAATGTGAATGCAGGAGGAGAGACTTGAAGTGCACGGAACTGTGCTCTTGTGATGCAAAGTGCTAAGTAATATTTTCTGCTTATTTTCTACTTCCATCTTTATTTTCTGGTGATGGCTGTCCACTTAATAGCTAAGAGATTATTTTAATACTTTTTCCCCTTTTTTTAGGAAGTTAGTTGAGCCTCCAAGATTAGTTTTGGTGAGCCTGATGCATAGGGCCACGCGCATTACAAAACATGGACTTCTGCCATTTTATTCTTTGTTTTCTCATGCCTTATTATTCTTCCTTTTTTTCTTTTTCGTAAGATATCAAAATGATTTGTCATTTTTATTAAATAAATTAAAGCTTGTAGAATGTGGTGGCTTGTTTTTGCAGCTTTAGGAAAGATGCGCCTAGTAGGTAGGCAAACACACCACAAATTTAAATCCTTCCACTCCAAATCGTGTTAACAACGTTTTCCAGGTGATTCTGAGTGCAAAAAGTATTCATCGCGAAGCAAAACAGGCATTTGTAATCGACTAAAGCGTTGATTTCGTAGTTCACTCCGGGTGGGTAGGCAATCATGAAAAACAGGCACTCGGCGCGACTTCCGGAAGTGGCTACCATCTCGGATCAAAAGTTTAGGGCAAACTATAAGTGTGCCAAGTCTCATGCTTCTATCAAAAAATGAACGGTGGTTTTACCTAACCTCCCCACTACTGGGGATAACCCCTTTGCCGACCCCTTGTCAAAGCCTGAGCGGAGTTGAGGAACTTATTTTTGGGTCCCTTGGAGGACTGAGTGGAATTAAGGAAAATCGAGCGGAATTGATGTTCAACCATTCAGCTAGCGGTCTAATTTGAGGGAACATCATCGTGTTCACTTGGGGAAGAAATAACCTTACTGCATCACCTGTTACAAGGATATCAAAAGGTTCGAATATCTTGCGAAACACATGTTAATTCGTTCCGGGACCACACGTGCATAACGTTGTGAATGATTTGTGGGATGTGTATTGAACCCATGGGCCATAGGGTCCATGACGGTCGAACCCATGTCCTTAAGGAAGAAATGAAAGAAACGTATAGTTTCCTAAAGGAACGGAGAGAGATTTTAAGCCAGGATTATAGCTTAACATTGTGCAAGCGACTAGGGACAGATGTTCCTTAGATGAGATCACCCCACTCGACATTCAAGAGAGGGCTGGTCACGAGTATTAATAACTGAATGGAAATTTCCACCGTGATAGACAAGGAAGCCTGAATCGGAATTCGAGCTAACGTTGCTGGAAATTGACAACGCCGCTTATGCACCAGAAGAGGAATAATTAAAATTAACACGTTTACGAGCATAATAATGAGTAAAGAAGCACAGTACAGTGAATCATTTTGAATGAGAGATTTTTCAGTAAAGAGAAACCATTTAATAATTGCGCAGAAAAAAACTGCCGACGTAAGACGACGTCATTGGGGAATTACCTAAGCCTCTGTGGAGGGGAGAGAGCAAAAGGAATGCAACACCCACACAATTGAGGACGAGAAATTAATTAATATCTCCGAATTGTACGATCGATTCTTAGGTGCAATAAGATCATGTGACATTGAGAAGACGAGCTTTCGGAAGGTATAAGTTTTATATTTGTGGCACCATTATTTTAGAAGTTGACCACAGAAAAGGCTAGAGTTTTATTTTTTTGTAGTAAAACAGTATAAAGCTTCGGGCGTTTCCAAGCCAATCATGCAGTCATACGAGCATTCCGTGAGGGGAAGTGCTGCACCACGACGTAGAAGTAGTCATTCCGACAGTCCGTGAGGGACGTAACTCTGCGTTACATCGAAAAACAGCTACCAGTACTCCGTGAGGGGAGAAACGCTGTGTTACACCGCAAAAGTAAGATCCGATAGCCACAGGCGTCGCAGTATTAACGACTTGCTTGCCTCCATAGGAGTGGTCAAGACGAAATTTTAAAGTATCGCCGTAGTGAAATATTAGGAAAATCCTAATTATAGGATTTAGGCCCGACTGTATACAAGTTAAAGTGAAAATTCGTAAGATATAGTCAGAGCAGGCCGCGAACATCGGACTTAATGGCGATAGGTCGTTAAATATACGAACGAATAGATCATAACGCACGGAAGTATCGTACCAGACAGATAAACTGTTATTTAAATTAAAGAAACCTAAAAGGGAAGAACAGAATAAGGTTCGAAACGGAGGAGTGTTAACACAGTTCAAATAAAGACGATAGGAGACTATAAACATTATCTCCAGAAAGCAGGCGAACAATTCTAATAGTACTAGAATCGAGAAGTGCTAGCGGCTATAAATTAAATCTATAGGTCTTAGAGGAGACCTCGATCCGTATTGACTTTCGTTAGGATCGATAGACAGATCTACAGAGAAGCCGTTCAAGCCAGATAAATAGCCGGTTATCCAGGATAGGAGTAGCAGAATTGGACTCCAGGGAACAGTAGATGTTTCGGGACGTTCGCATTCTGCAGGATAGGAAGCCGACATCGAATAAATTTCACCCTTGGAAACGGGAATTTAAGAAGATCACGTGTGATAGGCTCAGAAATACGGCCTAGTGATCGAGAATTGTGAAGTGTAAAATAATCAAAAGTGTGTGTTAAATTAATATTTTTAGTGTTTATTATGTGTTCCAAGGGAACACATCAGTATATAAAAATGTCGTCAATGTTAAGTGTTTTAAATGTATATCAAAAAGTGTTTTTACGTAAGATGAATTCCTTTAATATGGAGTAAAAAGTTCAAAGTGGGCCCAAAAATGAAGCACCGCACCAGATTTAAGATCATGGGATGATCTGGAAATATGTGAGTACTAAATTCATTCTATTTTGGTGTCAGAAATCGATTGTGTACATACCCACCGGAGTTTTGGAGTGAAAGGGATGTGTTTAAATAAATAAATACTGAATAATCAAGAACACGGTCTGAACAATAATAAAATAAATTGAGAAATTATAAATAATTATGTAAAGAATAAATCCCGTAGAGGAAATATGTGAATAAGGGGTTAATGTATTTAACAAATGTCATAAGAGCAAGCGAAATATCATTAATTATCATGAAAGACATTGAAATAAAGTAAAATGGAGATATGAAAGAAATAGCTTTGAGCTTGTATGAAGAATAAAGATAATAATAATAATTAAATATGGAAATGTTAAATAAAAATCAAATAAATTGATATGAATATAAGAACGTTAAGCCTTAACGTATGTGTAAGAGATGAGGTTCAATGGAATATTTTAAAACAGGGAGCGATTTATCGACAACGGAAAGATTAATATGTGAATTAAAATAATATGAATTGTTACTAAAGAGATTTTATCAGTTCTTGGGAAGACATTTTCGGCTTAAAATAATGCATAGCGCATAATGAGCGCAAATATAATATTAAAGTGTCACGCTAGGAACGCGTAGTGGTTAAATACTTGGTACATTACTTATGGAGGGTAGTTGATTGCAGTGAATTGATAATTGTATAAGTCCTCTATTTGTGACATAGTATCACGAGGCATTGTGTATGTATTTAAAAAGGGAGCTAATATATGGTATTATTGAGCGTATGTCATTGGGCCACGGCCGACTCTAAATCGCATTTTGTATAAGTCCTCTGTAAGGGATTGGTTCCCGAGGCACATGAAGAGATTCGAATGCAGGATCTTCTTATGATAAAAGCCCCTTTAATTCTCCGTCGTCGTATGTGTATTAATCTTCCCAATCAATGAGGACCCTCTCATAATTAATAAATGCCAAGGATACGAAAATGGTCTGTGAACCAAAGAATAGTTGTTTGAATGTATACGGTACAGTGAAGCCCGGTCTCCCCAGAACTGGATATAATGGGAAGGTTTGTTTTGAAAGCCTTGGAAATAAGCTACTAACGTTGGGTCAGACAAGAAGTCGCCGTCACCCTAACGTGTCATAAATCGCACCCCAAGTAGTAGAGTCTAGCTCTCTTAAAGCGAGGGGGAACAGAGACCGTCTCGTAAGCTGTTGTAAAGAGAAATGAATACACCAGGAGTGTTTAAAGTTGTTAACGACCCGGGCGTTGAACCGAGGTCCTTAAAGATGGATATTTCGTTTGCCGGTTCAGATCGTAGTTTCTTATATGATAATGGTCTATTAAGACATAAGAGATAAATAACAATCCCTATTGTAATAATGTATGGACGTGGGATTCCACGAGTTGATTGAAGGCAACTGAGTTCGGGAGTAACTATAGTTTTTTGACTGTGTCAAGTACCTTCACGCTCTGGAGTACACAATTGATTTTCTGATTACCTTAATGTATTTGTGAAATGAAGAGAGATGATAATAACTGAATGTGTGGACATGCCCAAAATATTGAGTTAGATAATTAACATAGATTTTAAATATAATTATATATTTGTTTTTGAGAAATAAGAAGATATAAAGGATAGTGTTTGAGGTGTACAAGAATGACACCATAATAATGTAAATGCATGGAGCCAAAGAGCTCGGAGTTATGTAAACTTAATGTTAGTGCTTTATGGAAGTGAGACTAAGTAAGGATTGTTGGTTTATGTGGAAACCACAGGTTTTGAATACAATATTTGTTTATTTTATTTGTGATCCCTTGTTCATTTGGAACAAGCAGTTTGATTATTGGGTCAGTAATTAATTTGTTAAAATGTTTGTAGCGCCATTAATTTTATTAATTAAATGTGTTTAAATAGGAGTTGATTTTGTTGTTATTTTTGCAAGTGTATCCTCTAATTAATCCAAAATATGTGGGTCACAGAGTGGGGGAACTTACCGCTGCCCCGAAATCCCGAATTGAGCTACGCTGGTATACTGTGATTGGCATATTTCTTGCTAAATGGGCACAGTATAGATATCTGCATCCAAACTAGATGATAAAATTCAACCGGTAATGTTTTGTATTGCATTTAAAAAAAACGTCTATTTGAAACGGTTCAATATACGTAGATTTTACTGAAGAGTGAAGACTTGGCAGTTTCTGTCATTGTTCAAGGGCTTAGACAGGGTAAGCTGTGTGCTTTGCGGCAATGAGAAGCTCCCAGATATTGGTTGATGGTTATTATGATTTTCATAATACTAATCGATATTTGAGGCCTTGATATCGCCAGACTCAGAAATGAAGATTGTTGTAGCGAATGTTATACCAGCGTAATATAATTTACTTCATCTTTAATTAGCTACACATCTATATAAAAGGCCCAATCAGAAAGAATGACACCGAATGCTCCTCAGGACTTGCTCACCTGATGAGTTAAAACTGAGCAATTCCCAGCAAAGCAGGAGGCCATAGCCCTTATGGGATTTGTAAGGCTATTTCTTCTTCTTCCTTCGTTACGGCCAACTAAGGAGCACGTCATGTCAACTGTTTTTTCTGCATTTTAATGTTGGCCCAGTACTATTTCATTCGCAATCGATGTCAAAACGTTCTCTCCGTCGTCCACGCCTTCCCGGTTTTTAGCTAAGTTGAAAACTCCGATGTTTCAGAAGTTTTCCCTAAGTGGGCCACGCTCCTGGATATCTTCATGTGTTATCCCAGTCTCCAACAGATCTTTCTCTACTTCACTGAAGTTTCTCACGGAGAAACGGCTATTTATTATTATTATTGTTATTATTATTAAAAAGAGTTTGTAAGCTAGTTTCA